>CM035838.1:111621137-112968593 GCA_020510985.1 Pholidichthys leucotaenia | reverse complement strand
CCTGCATTAATATTGAAGATTTAGTTTTATTTATTTTATATCCTGATATTTCCCCAAAATTCTTTATTAAATTCAACAAGGTTGGAATTGATTTTTTTAGATTCGACATAAACAAAATTATATCATCGGCGTACAGGGAGATTTTATGTTCTGTTGGTCCAACTTTAATTCCATATATTTGTGAATGTAAACGTATCGCTATCGCTAAAGGTTCAATTGCCATAGTAAACAGTAAAGGTGAAAGTGGACAGCCTTGTCGACATCCTCTATTGATTTTTATTGGTTTTGAAATATTGTTATTTGTTAGGATTTCTGCTGTAGCATTATTGTATATTATTTGAACCCATTTTATGAAATTATTTCCAAGTCCAAACCTTTGTAGGACTTCAAAAAGAAAGGGCCATTCAACTCTATCAAAGGCCTTTTCGGCGTCCAATGATAGGAGAGCTGTATCCGGCGCTTCTTTATTAAAATAAATAATATTAAATAGTCTTCTTACATTATGGAAGCCTTGTCTACCCTTTATAAAGCCATTCTGATCTCGATTAATAATATTTGGTAAAATTTCTTGTATTCGTCTTGCTAAAATTTTACAGATTATCTTAAGGTCGGCGTTTAATAGGCTTATTGGTCTCATATTTTCACATTTATTAGAGGGCTTACCTGGTTTTGGCAGCAGTATAATTAAGGCATTATTTATGTATGATGGTAAATTATTATTTTGAAATTCTTCTAAAACCATTTCCAAAAAAGGTTTTATTAATTTATTCTTAAATTTTTTATAAAGGTCAACTGGAAGACCATCTGGTCCTGCACTTTTTCCTGATTTCATATTATCAATGGCTAGCCCAACTTCTTCTTGACTAATTTTAGACTCCAATATCTCCCTGTTTTCATTTGGAATACACGGTATAGATAGTTCGTTCAAAAACCCATTTAGTTTTGTTAAATCAGGTTCATTTTTGGTATCATATAATTTTTCATAGTAATCTCTAAAGGCTCTATTAATTTCTAAAGGATCTATAACTACCTGTCCCTTACTTATAATACTGGTAATTGGTGTTTTAATTTCCAATTGTTTAATCTGCCATGCTAATAATTTTCCTGATTTTTCACCTTGTTCATAAAAAGATTGTTTCAATCTTAGAAGACTCGAGGCAGCTCTATTCGCTGATTTTTTGTCGTATTCAGCTCTCAAAATCAGTAATTCATTCTCCAACCTTGGGTCACTTCCTGCATACACTTTTTCCTGAAGATTTTTTATTTTATGTTCCAATTTAGCTCTCTCCTCTCGAGTCTTCTTAGATTTTGATCCTGTATAACTAATAATATGTCCCCTAATAAAAGCTTTGAAAGCCTCCCACTTTACACATGCTGATGTTTGTGTAGTATTGATGTCAAAGAACTCGTCTATCTGTTTTTCTATATACTTGACAAATTCCTCATCCTGAAGCCATTTATGCTGAAATTGCCATCTACCTGATTCCTTTGTCAATTTTTTATCTACATATATTAGACAACAGGGTGCATGATCAGAGATCACGATGTTATCATAAAAGCAGTTTTGAATCTTGGACCTTAATTCTGTGGAAATCAAAAAATAATCAATACGTGAGAATGTCTTGTAGGTACTGGAATAACAAGAATAGGCTTTAACTTGTGGTTTCATTTCTCTCCATATATCTAACAATCTCAATTCTTTCATAAAATGATTAATAGTCATCCTACATCCAATGTGCGTACAATCCAGTCCTGTTGATCTATCCACACCTGGATTCAATGTACAATTAAAATCCCCTGCTATTATATGTTGCCCTGTAAGTGATGAAAAGATGAGAAATAAATTAGCAAAGAACTTCTGATCATCTATATTGGGACCATATAAGTTCACAAGATTTATATTTTCTAATAGCAAAGAACCTTGAATGATTACATATCTTCCAAATTTGTCTCCAATTACATTTTTCACTTGAAAAGGAACTGATTTATGTATGAGAGTCATAACTCCCCTGGCTCGGGATGAAAATGAAGAGGTGAATACACTTCCCTGCCATCTACTCCTAATTCTTTTAACATCCTCCTCTATCAGATGAGTTTCTTGTAAAAACACAATTCTTGAACCCATGTCCTTTATTTTATTCATAACTTGTTTAAGTTTTTTTTAAATTTTGTAGACCTCTGCAATTCCATGAAGTTAAATTAAGATTAACACTTTGGTCCATGATCAATAGAGAGTTTGGGATTACCTTGCAGTGTAAACATGCTCATACAGAGAAGCAAAAACATGAGTGGTTGAACATTCATCCTACAAACTACACACAAACAAATTTCCCCTTCCCACACTTGTGGCAAACCCCCCAAAATCAAAAGAAAAATTCCGTCTCCCGATATAGCCATCGACCGTTCCACACCCACGGGGAACAGCCTAAGCCACTCCTTCTTCATCCTCCCAATCACCCTAACTCTACTGCTTTTAATGACGTAACATTAACTCTCCTCTGTAGTTTTCCAACTTAACTCCAAAATTTTTAACAACTTTGTACATCATAGTTTTTTTTTTTTGTTTGTTTTGTTTTTGTTTTGTTTTTTTAATATATAATACAATCTATATTTTGTAAACTTACTATTTACTTCAAGTCAGTCAGATGCCTGTGCAAATGCTTAATTATTCTACCTTATATTTTGTTCATGCTTAGCTCCCACCAGTCTCTTCTTCTTCTTTGATCTTCTTGATGAACTCCTGCGCCTCCTCTGGGGTCTTGAAGATGTGGGTTCTGCCCTCATACGTGGTCAGCAGTCTCGCAGGATAGATTACACCATGACGAATCCCAAGGTTGCGCAGCTCCTTACGTACGGGATCAAACTGCTTCCTCAATTGCTGGATTCCTGTGGCCAAATCTGGGTAGAACCGCACCTGCTGGTCCTGGTGTTTAATCTCTCCTTTTTTAGCTCGTGCAGCGTTGAAGATCTTCATCCTGTCTCTGTTGCTAAGAAACTTCATAATTAAGGTCCTCGGCGGTCCCTTATCTCTCCGTGGGCCAATACGATGTGCTTTTTCCAGAATCACTGCTGATTGCAACTCCTCGCTGCCCAGCACCTCCGGAATCCACTTTTCCAGAAAGGAGCATACGTCCCGACCTTCTGATTCCTCTGGAAGACCCACCAGCCTCAAATTATTCTGTCTCGACCGAGATTCCAAATCCAAAATATTATCTTCCAGAGATTTATTTTTTTTTTCCAAAGTGCGCACCTTTAATTGAAGACGGGTGACGTCATCTTCAGCACTAGCGAGACGGAGCTCCATCTGCGCCGTTCGTTCTACACAGTCACCCAATTCCTTTCTTATTCCTTCCAACGCTGTCATAATCCCATCAAATCTAGAGGAAAAGTCCGCTCTCATTGAACTCATGGCAGCCATCAGCACATCTGCGCCATTCCCCGCAAATATCGCACCGCCGCCAGCCTCCTCCGCCATATATGGAGTTTTGTTTGCTGCGTCACAGACCTGAAAGTCCGTTAATTTGGACTGTTTCGGCGGCTCGCTTTTTCCTTTTCCTGGTTTTCCAGCCTTAGGCTTCGCCGACATATCCTCGCCCAAATGCTGGGATACGTTCTGTCCCAAATGAGAGAGTTATTTGCCGATTTTTTTTTTTTCCAGGAGCAGAGCAGAGCGAGACACGTCCGTCCTACGTGGCAGCCATAACCGGAAGTCCCATCTGAAACATTTAAGTGTGACAAACATACAAAAAAATGAGAAATCAGGAAGGGGCAAACACTTTTTCACACCACTGTACACCTATTAAGAAATAATGATTGATAACATGACATTGACTTCAGATGCAGTTTTTGTTGGTTTAAATCACAATGCCAGAAAATATAAAATAATAGCAATATGCCAACTTTGCCAGCGCAAAGCATGTGCACAGTCATTTGGTATTTGGAAGATAAGGGCACAAAGCATGAAAAGGCCGGGACAAGAAAAAACTGAAACCACTGGCATAAAAGACAAAGAGCAATGGAAATGCGTCAAATAGGTTCATTTTGTTCCGGGCTGCACGGTGGCGCAGTGGTTAGCACTGCGGCAGCACAGTTTACCCTTGGCCGGGGGATTGTGGGGATCGTGGGATCGTGGGTTCGATCCCAGCCCCCGACCAACAGTGATCTGTGTGGAGTTTGCATGTTCTCCCCGTGTTGCGTGGGTTTACTCCGGGATTTCTCCGGTTTCCTCCCACATGCCAAAAACATGCATGTTAGGTTAATTGGCTGTTCTAAATTGTCCCTAGATATCTGTTTCCTATAGGCCCTTAGAATAGAGGGTTAGTGTTAATGAAAGCGCTTTGAGTGGTCTTTGTGACTAGAAAAGCGCTATATAAGTGCAGGTTAGTTAGTTAGTTAGTAATTTTGTCTTCTTTTAATTATTTGTCTTTTGTTCATATGAAAGACAAAAAATAAAATAGAAAGATGTCTTTACCTTCTTTGCATGTTTCAACTGCACTGCAGCCTTTGTCAGAGGAGTCAGCTGATTGCTGCCAGGTGACATTTATCAGCTGATTTTCGTACACAGCAGTCAAACCACACAAAAAATTAAGACAGTTGTTAGTACACCCCAAGGACAGAATAGAACAAGACAATTAATGCAATGTAATATATGAAATATCATGCAGATCATGCAATAAAACCTACATTGGAGAAACTGGAAGATTATTCACCACAAGAAAAAAAGAACACCGGAAGGAATGTGAGAAGGAAACACAAGGACGACTCACAAGATCACAAAAAGAAAAGGCAGAACAAGAAACATTAAAATCAGCAATATCAGATCACTGCAAAAGAAACAATCACATCATGGACTGGGACAACACAAAAATTATTGGATCGGAGAGCAACAGACACAAACGCTGGATCAAGGAGGCCATAGAGATCAGGAAGCGGGGAAAAGACACCATGAACCGAGATGAGGGAGCCTTTATGCTTTCCCACACCTGGGACCACATTCTCCAGAGACCATCTGACGGCGGGAGGCGGGGCTGGCTCGGTGGATCTGACAGATCTGCTGAGCTGGCCCCGCCTACGAAAATCAGCTGATAAATGTCACCTGGCAGCAATCAGCTGACTCTTCTGACGAAGGCTGCAGTGCAGTTGAAACATGTAAAGAAGGTAAAGACATCTTTCTATTTTATTTTTTGTCTTTCATATGAACAAAAGATAAGCAATGGAAATGCACACATTTGGTCACCTGAACTACAAAGAGGCACAAAAAATGAAGTCGTTATAATTTAGCAATGAGGAAACTGCCTGACATGAAAGCTGTTGACAGGACATGTGAAGCAAAAGTTTTTGTTAATGATGGACGAAGTAAAGATAAAAATTGATGTTAGGGTCTGGACATGGCTGTGCTCATGATCCCGCTTTGTGTTTATATTTGTTACCTCCGCCAAGGAGGTTATGTGATCATTGGCGTTGGTTTGTCTGTTTGTCTGTTTGTTTGTTTGTTTGTTAGCAAGATAACTCAAAAAGTAATGGATGGATTTTCATGAAATTTTCACAGATTGTCAGAAATGGGGTATCCTACAGATGATTAGATTATGGTGGTGATCCGGATCACCGTCCACAAGAAAACCGCCATTACGCAAAATGCCATTTTCGTGAATAACTACTAAACCACTAATCCTATCATTGTTTTTTTTTCCACAATATCTTTATTGAACCTTTTTTTTTTTTTAACAAACATGATACAAACAATCAAACACTAACACTAAAGTACTACAAAAAAAAAAAATGCACTAAAAACACCAACAACCACCAACAAAATCAAATCTTCAACAATGCTCCTCTGTTTAGTCTAGACAATCCAATACATAAGTATACATATTATGTTCACCAGTTTGGAATTTACAAGGTCCACACACATCATTCACCTTCTTCTTCAAGAGTTATGTTTAAATTTTTTACATAATCAATAAAAGGTCTCCATATATTCTCAAACACAATTTCCTTTGATTTTAGTATATATGTTATTCTTTCTAATGGAAGGTTTGTTAACATCTGTCTTAACCACTGAGTCACATCTGGTCTATGAGTCTTTTTCCATAATAGTGCAATACATTTTTTGGCATTAAGCAAACTGAGGTCTATGAATGTTCTTTCACTTTTATTAAAATTATGCTTTTCTGGGTACAGACCCAACAAAAACAGTTTAGGATTCAATATGATTTGTTTTGAGATTATTTTTTCAATTGTTACCCTCACCTCTTCCCAAAACATTCTTATTAATCTACATTCCCATAAACAATGAAATAGGGTTCCTTTACTTTCCATGCATTTTGTGCATGTATCTGGTATATTTTTGTTATATCTATTTAACTCCTCCGGTGTAACATACATCCGCATTAACCATTTGAAATGTATCAATTTAAGGCGTGCATTTATTGATTTGGTTTGAGCTTCTGTACAAGCCAATTCCCATTGTTCCTCTGAAATTTCAATTTGCAGATCTTCTTTCCAGTAGTTTAATCTTTTCAGTGAATTTTCACTTGAAGATAGTGTCAATGAGTTATAAAACTCTGAAATAATACCCTTTCTTTTACTATCTTTCATCATCATTTTTTCCAAGGATGAATAAATAGGTCGAGTGAGAGCTTTATTTTGATTTGATCGAATAAAGTTTCTAAGTTGAAGATATTTAAAAAAATGTGTTCTATTGAGATTAAATTTGATCCTCAGCTCTTCAAAAGACATTATGTTGTCTGCACATGGCAAATATAAATCCTGAATCTTTTGTATCCCTTTTAAATTCCATACTTTAAATACAGCGTCCGCTCTCCCTGGTTTAAAATATTGATTACCCCATATTGGACTAAATTGTGACAATAACTGTGGTTCTTTTAAATAGTTTTTAGCTTCACACCATATTTTGATCATATGCTTTACAAATGGATTTTTAACTTGTTTTTGTAATTTTTTTGCCGAATCTGAGTATATGAATATGGGAAGAGGTAAAGGTAAATTGTATGATTCCATTTCAGTCCAGTGAGGGAGATGATTTGATGAAAAATAATATGTCATAGACCTCAGTTGTGCCGACCAATAATACAACATAAAATTTGGACATTTCAGACCTCCACGATCAAATGGTAAATATAATAAAGACAAACGTAATCTAGCCCTCCTGTTGTTCCATATAAATTCCACTAACTTTTTTTTTATTCTTGAGAATAGATCTAAAGGTGGTGATAAGGGAATGTATTGAAATAAATAAAGTATTTTAGGTAAAATATTACTTTTAAGTATATTGATTCTCCCGATCATCGACATTGGTAGTGACATCCATCTCTGAGTTAACTCACTGATATCTGACATTAAGGCTTCATAGTTGACACTGGCGACTGATTCTAGCTTAGGCATAATTTGGATTCCTAAATATTTAAACTGATTTACAACATTGAATTGATTTACCTCAGGGGCTGGGTAATTTCTCTGGGTCTCATTTAGCATTAATATTGAAGATTTAGTTTTATTTATTTTATATCCTGATATTTCCCCAAAATTCTTTATTAAATTCAACAAGGTTGGAATTGATTTTTTTAGATTCGACATAAACAAAATTATATCATCGGCGTACAGGGAGATTTTATGTTCTGTTGGTCCAACTTTAATTCCATATATTTGTGAATGTAAACGTATCGCTATCGCTAAAGGTTCAATTGCCATAGTAAACAGTAAAGGTGAAAGTGGACAGCCTTGTCGACATCCTCTATTGATTTTTATTGGTTTTGAAATATTGTTATTTGTTAGGATTTCTGCTGTAGCATTATTGTATATTATTTGAACCCATTTTATGAAATTATTTCCAAGTCCAAACCTTTGTAGGACTTCAAAAAGAAAGGGCCATTCAACTCTATCAAAGGCCTTTTCGGCGTCCAATGATAGGAGAGCTGTATCCGGTGCTTCTTTATTAAAATAAATAATATTAAATAGTCTTCTTACATTATGGAAGCCTTGTCTACCCTTTATAAAGCCATTCTGATCTCGATTAATAATATTTGGTAAAATTTCTTGTATTCGTCTTGCTAAAATTTTACAGATTATCTTAAGGTCGGCGTTTAATAGGCTTATTGGTCTCATATTTTCACATTTATTAGAGGGTTTACCTGGTTTTGGCAGCAGTATAATTAAGGCATTATTTATGTATGATGGTAAATTATTATTTTGAAATGCTTCTAAAACCATTTCCAAAAAAGGTTTTATTAATTTATTCTTAAATTTTTTATAAAGGTCAACTGGAAGACCATCTGGTCCTGCACTTTTTCCTGATTTCATATTATCAATGGCTAGCCCAACTTCTTCTTGACTAATTTTAGACTCCAATATCTCCCTGTTTTCATTTGGAATACACGGTATAGATAGTTCGTTCAAAAACCCATTTAGTTTTGTTAAATCAGGTTCATTTTTGGTATCATATAATTTTTCATAGTAATCTCTAAAGGCTCTATTAATTTCAAAGGATCTATAACTACCTGTCCCTTACTTATAATACTGGCAATTGGTGTTTTAATTTCCAATTGTTTAATCTGCCATGCTAATAATTTTCCTGATTTTTCACCTTGTTCATAAAAAGATTGTTTCAATCTTAGAAGACTCGAGGCAGCTCTATTCGCTGATTTTTTGTCGTATTCAGCTCTCAAAATCAGTAATTCATTCTCCAACCTTGGGTCACTTCCTGCATACACTTTTTCCTGAAGATTTTTTATTTTATGTTCCAATTTAGCTCTCTCCTCTCGAGTCTTCTTAGATTTTGATCCTGTATAACTAATAATATGTCCCCTAATAAAAGCTTTGAAAGCCTCCCACTTTACACATGCTGATGTTTGTGTAGTATTGATGTCAAAGAACTCGTCTATCTGTTTTTCTATATACTTGACAAATTCCTCATCCTGAAGCCATTTATGCTGAAATTGCCATCTACCTGATTCCTTTGTCAATTTTTTATCTACATATATTAGACAACAGGGTGCATGATCAGAGATCACGATGTTATCATAAAAGCAGTTTTGAATCTTGGACCTTAATTCTGTGGAAATCAAAAAATAATCAATACGTGAGAATGTCTTGTAGGTACTGGAATAACAAGAATAGGCTTTAACTTGTGGTTTCATTTCTCTCCATATATCTAACAATCTCAATTCTTTCATAAAATGATTAATAGTCATCCTACATCCAATGTGCGTACAATCCAGTCCTGTTGATCTATCCACACCTGGATTCAATGTACAATTAAAATCCCCTGCTATTATATGTTGCCCTGTAAGTGATGATAAGATGAGAAATAAATTAGCAAAGAACTTCTGATCATCTATATTGGGACCATATAAGTTCACAAGATTTATATTTTCTAATAGCAAAGAACCTTGAATGATTACATATCTTCCAAATTTGTCTCCAATTACATTTTTCACTTGAAAAGGAACTGATTTATGTATGAGAGTCATAACTCCCCTGGCTCGGGATGAAAATGAAGAGGTGAATACACTTCCCTGCCATCTACTCCTAATTCTTTTAACATCCTCCTCTATCAGATGAGTTTCTTGTAAAAACACAATTCTTGAACCCATGTCCTTTATTTTATTCATAACTTGTTTAAGTTTTTTTAAATTTTGTAGACCTCTGCAATTCCATGAAGTTAAACTAAGATTAACACTTTGGTCCATGATCAATAGAGAGTTTGGGATTACCTTGCAGTGTAAACATGCTCATACAGAGAAGCAAAAACATGAGTGGTTGAACATTCATCCTACAAACTACACACAAACAAATTTCCCCTTCCCACACTTGTGGCAAACCCCCCAAAATCAAAAGAAAAATTCTGTCTCCCGATATAGCCATCGACCGTTCCACACCCACGGGGAACAGCCTAAGCCACTCCTTCTTCATCCTCCCAATCACCCTAACTCTACTGCTTTTAATGACGTAACATTAACTCTCCTCTGTAGTTTTCCAACTTAACTCCAAAATTTTTAACAACTTTGTACATCATAGTTTTTTTTGTTTGTTTGTTTTGTTTTTGTTTTGTTTTTTAATATATAATACAATCTATATTTTGTAAACTTACTATTTACTTCAAGTCAGTCAGATGCCTGTGCAAATGCTTAATTATTCTACCTTATATTTTGTTCATGCTTAGCTCCCACCAGTCTCTTCTTCTTCTTTGATCTTCTTGATGAACTCCTGCGCCTCCTCTGGGGTCTTGAAGATGTGGGTTCTGCCCTCATACGTGGTCAGCAGTCTCGCAGGATAGATTACACCATGACGAATCCCAAGGTTGCGCAGCTCCTTACGTACGGGATCAAACTGCTTCCTCAATTGTTGGATTCCTGTGGCCAAATCTGTGTAGAACCGCACCTGCTGGTCCTGGTGTTTAATCTCTCCTTTAGCACGTGCAGCGTTGAAGATCTTCATCCTGTCTCTGTTGCTAAGAAACTTCATAATTAAGGTCCTCGGCGGTCCCTTATCTCTCCGTGGGCCAATACGATGTGCTTTTTCCAGAACCACTGCTGATTGCAACTCCTCGCTGCCCAGCACCTCCGGAATCCACTTTTCCAGAAAGGAACATACGTCCCGACCTTCTGATTCCTCTGGAAGACCCACCAGCCTCAAGTTATTCTGTCTCGACCGAGATTCCAAATCCAAAATATTATCTTCCAGAGATTTATTTTTTTTTTCCAAAGTGCGCACCTTTAATTGAAGACGGGTGACGTCATCTTCAGCACTAGCGAGACGGAGCTCCATCTGCGCCGTTCGTTCTACACAGTCACCCAATT
This sequence comes from Pholidichthys leucotaenia, assembly GCA_020510985.1. Taxonomy (NCBI): domain Eukaryota; kingdom Metazoa; phylum Chordata; class Actinopteri; order Cichliformes; family Pholidichthyidae; genus Pholidichthys; species Pholidichthys leucotaenia. The sequence goes on along the minus strand of CM035838.1, from coordinate 112,957,776 downwards.
CCTTTCTTATTCCTTCCAACGCTGTCATAATCCCATCAAATCTAGAGGAAAAGTCCGCTCTCATTGAACTCATGGCTGCCATCAGCGCATCTGCGCCATTCCCCGCAGAAATCGCAGCATTGCCAGCCTCCTCCGCCATATATGGAGTTTTGTTTGCTGCGTCACAGACCTGAAAGTCCGTTAATTTGGACTGTTTCGGCGGCTCGCTTTTTCCTTTTCCTGGTTTTCCAGCCTTAGGCTTCGCCGACATATCCTCGCCCAAATGCTGGGATACGTTCTGTCCCAAATGAGAGAGTTATTTGCCGATTTTTTTTTTCCAGGAGCAGAGCAGAGCGAGACACGTCCGTCCTACGTGGCAGCCATAACCGGAAGTCCAATCCTATCATTGTTAATCCAATTGCTTGTCATATGTTTTCATGGTCAAGGAATCTGAAAACGTACACACAAACACTATATGGGGAACTGTGGCGCTAAACCGCCATTACGGAAAATGACATTTTTGTCAATAACTACTGAACCACTAATCCTATCATTGTGAATCCAATTGCTAGTCATATGTTTTCATGGTCAAGGAATCTGAAAACGTACACACAAACACTGTATGGGGGGAACAGTGGCACTAAACTGCCATTAGGGAAAATGCCATTTTCATCAATAACTACTGAACCACTAATCCTATCATTGTGAATCCAGTTGCTAGTCATATGTTTTCATGGTCAAGGAATCTGAAAACGTACACACAAACACTGTATGGGGGGAACTGTGGCGCTTGGCGGAGGTCTGCGCTCTCCGAGTGCTTTTCTAGTTTTTTCTGTTATCATTGGGACTTGAGTTCAGCCCATGTCCTCGCCTTTAGTTTAGTATGTTTAATTTGTGTTTCCCTGCCTCAGCCTTAGTTTGGTCATGGTGTTTATTTTTGTTATCTTGTCTCTAATTATGTTCCATAGTTTTGTTTCTGCTCTGCTCTCTGTTGTTTATTATTATCATTATTATCTTGGTCCTTGCATTCATTGTCTGTACAGCACCGCCTGTCCTGTGCTCCATACCTGTCGTCATTGTTCTCCATGTGTGTCTCTGATTTGCCCTGATTGGTCTCCCCACCTGTTCTGTGTTCCTTGATTGCTCCCCTTGCCTATTTACGTGTTTGTTCTGCCGTTCTGTTTGGGTTCCTTTTATGTCAGTCCTGCATTTCACACACGCTTCTGCTTAGTCTTGTCTGTCGTGTATCTTTGCCTGAGTTTGCCTGCCTTATCTGTTTATTTTTATTTCAACTGACGAGCTGCTCGTTATTTTATGTTTTTTGCAATAAATCTATAACTTGAAGTCCTGCATTTGGGTCCTGTCTACACCATACCTTGACAATTGAGCCAAGTGTCAGCTGTCCTCTCTCATAACAAAGATAGTAAAGAAAGAAAATGACTTGCGTACTGTATAGTCAGCCTTGTGCCAGTGTTAGCTGAAGTTTGTGTACACTTTTTGTGGGGCACCCCTGGTTATGACAGATTTTCAGTTTGACACGAAATGCATTACTTTACTCAGGGTGCAACAGTGTCCTTCTGTGTTGCTTGGCTTATATTAGCCAGTGTAGAGGATGACTTTCACAAACGAGACTGAGTTTCCTATAGGCCCTTAGAATAGAGGGTTAGTATTAATGAAAAGCGCTTTGAGTGGTCTTTGTGACTAGAAAAGCGCTATATAAGTGCAGGTTAGTTAGTTAGTTAGTTAGTTAGTTTATTTCTCAGGGTTGGTTTATTGCAAGATCACATCCTCTAGCAAGAACAGGATCTCAGGAAAAGAGGCAGAGCAATCATCCAACACAGCTCTTATAGTCTCACCAGACACAAATCCCCCCACATCAAATCACACACCCCCAACCCACAGTCTTAGGTAAACATCCAGCGCCCAAGGCTCCTTGGCGTCTCCATTGTCCTCTGACCCTCTAGCGTCTGGGGCTCCTGCTGGGGCATTCTCTCCAGCTTCACATCTCCTGCAAGGCCAACTTCACACCTCCCGTAGGTCCTCACAGGGTCAGGTCCTCTTTGGTCCTTAAAACGTGAAGCTTCTGGAATATGCACCGTCATTCCTACTAGGTGAATGCAGGGGATATGAATACAATATATGCGCCTTAAATATGCGCCATATAACCCCCCCAAACGTCTAAATAAGGACAAAGTGCACCCCAAGATGCATAGCATCATAACATAATACACAGAACAGCAAAAAAAGGCACAACACATCACACTTCCGGCTGCTTGGGCTTCAATCGCCTGCCATATCTGCTGTAAGCCGGTTTCGACCTTCCAGTAGCCGCTTCTTGCATCTGTGAATTAGAGTCGTTAGCACATCCTTGTGAAAGCTTAGCAGAGTGTCTCCCCGGCGGCCTGCCGCGGTGGGGGGCCCTGGCTAACTGCACTTGTTCATCAGCTAACACAAAAGCGGGTTTGAGTCTGTTAATGCAGACTAATTCCCTCCTGTCTCCCAAATCGAGCAAAAAATGCTTTTCCCCGGTTTCTAACACTCTGAACGGTCCATCATAAGGTGGTCTTAAACCTAACCTCTGTGCGTCGTGTCTAACAAAGACGAATTCTGCATTCTTTAAGGCTTTAGGCACAAAAACGCGTGGGAAACTGTGATGAACTGGGCCGGCGAGGGTGTTTGATCCCGCGTCGCTCTGCAGCAGCTGAGCGGGGGGGCGATCTGGTGCGGGGTTCTCAGGAAGGAATTCTCCCGGTAACTGGAGAGGTTGGGCGAAGACTAGCTCGGCTGGAGAGGCTTGCAAATCTTCCTTAGGTGCTGAACGCAACCCTAATAAAACCCATGGAAGTTTATCAACCCAATTTGTGTCCGTGAGAGCCGCTCTGAGGGCTGCTTTCAATGACCGGTTAAAGCGTTCGCACAAACCGTTGGCCTGGGGGTTATACGCAGTTGTGCGATGAATTTTCACTCCCAGGCTGAGTGCCATGGATGACCAGAGCTCGGAAACAAATTGGGGTCCTCTGTCAGACGTTATGTCCGACGGGACTCCAAAGCGCGCAACCCAAGCCGTTAAAAAAGCGCGCGCAACGTCTGCTGCTGTGGTTGACGCCAGGGGGACCGCCTCTGGCCAGCGCGTAGTGCGGTCCACCATAGTTAGAAGGTGTGTGAACCCCTGTGACAGCGGGAGGGGTCCCACCAAGTCGATATGCACGTGGTCGAAGCGTTTGGTTGGGATGTGAAAAGGTTCTAGAGGGGCCCGTGTGTGCTTGTGTACCTTTGCTCTTTGACACGCTGCGCAGGCTGCGGCCCATTCTTTGACCTGTTTACGCAGCCCCGGCCAAACAAATTTCTCTCCCACCATTTTGATCGATGCGCGAACGCCCGGATGTGCCAGCGAACGTATTAAGTCAAAAACGCGGCGACGCCATGCAGCTGGGACCACGGGGCGGGGGCGCCCCGTGGAGAAATCACAGATTAGAGGGGGCATACCTCTTTGATGCACCCTGTGCTCCAGCCTTAGCCCTGTTGGCCCAGACTGGAGCGCGCGCACATCCGCATCATTAACCTGCTCGGCGGCCATGGCTGCATAATCTAACCCAACGCAGACCGGGGCTGCGAGCGCTTCCGCGCTGCAAGCCTGGCCCGTGTCTACAGCCGCCGAGTCTGCCCCCTGGGGGCCTGGCATTGCAACTGCACGTGAGAGACAATCTGCCACTACATTGTGTTTGCCTGCCACGTGTTGAATGTCGGTGGTAAACTCCGAAATCGTGGCCAGCTGTCTCTGTTGTCGGCCCGACCAAGGCTCTGAAATTTTAGCCATTGCAAATGTTAATGGTTTGTGGTCTACAAACGCGGTGAAACGGTGCCCTTCCAACCAGAACTGGAAGTGGCGGATGGCCAAATGCAGGGCTAAAAGCTCCCTATCAAACGCGCTGTATTTACGCTCGTTATCGCGCAATGTTTTGCTGAAAAACGCAAGTGGTTGCCAGCTCCCTGCTACCAGTTGCTCGACAACCGCCCCCACTGCCACGTCGGAAGCGTCCGTGGTTAGCGCCATGCGAGCTGCTGGCACCGGGTGTGCCAATAACGCAGCATTCGCGAGGGCCGATTTGACCTGGGAGAAAGTGGGCTCCCGGTCCGGGGACCACTCGACCTTAGTTGCAGGTTTTTGCTTCTTTAGTGCCACGTACAATGGGTGCATGAGCTGTGCCGCGTTGGGGAGGAAGCGGTTATAAAAATTGACCATCCCCAAAAATTCTTGCAGTGCTTTAACTGTCTGCGGTTGGGGGAAATCCGTTATCGTGCGCACTTTATCAGGCAGCGGGACCGCGCCTTCTGGAGACACGCGGTGCCCCAAAAAATCGATTTGCGCTACCCCGAATTTGCATTTTGTTGGGTTAATTATCAGCCCGTGTTCTGTCAGCCTCTGAAAAACGGCTGTGCGGCGGCGTTCGTGTTCGACTTCGGATGCACTGGCTACCAAAATATCATCCAAATAGGCGAACACGAAAGGGAGGCCGCGCAATACTGCATCCATCATGCGTTGGAACGTCTGTGCGGCGCCTTTGAGGCCGAAAGGCATGCGCAAAAACTCGAAAAGCCCGAAAGGGGCTACAACTGCCGTTTTGGGTATGTCTTGCGCGCGGACTGGGACTTGGTGATAACCGCACACCACATCTATTTTGGAAAAGATGCGCGCCCCCGCCAAATGTGCCGAAAAATCCTGGATGTGCGGAATCGGGTCGCGGTCGTGTGCTGAAGCATTATTTAATCTGCGGAAATCACCGCAAGGGCGCCACGAGCCGTCAGCCTTGGGGACCATATGCAGGGATGACGACCAAGGGCTGTTAGAGCGTCTAACAATGCCCAGTTTTTCCAAGTTGGCGAATTCCTTGCGCGCGATGGCCAGTTTAGCTGGGTCCAAGCGCCGAGCTTTTGCAAAAACAGGGGGGCCAGAGGTAGTTATGAAATGCTCGACCCCGTGTTTGGCAACCGACGCTGAAAATGTTGGGACCGTGAGTGCTGGAAACTGATTGAGTAGTGCATGAAACTTACCACCCGCAGCTGTGACATTGGGATGTACAGAAGGCAGGGCCACCCGAGCTGTACAGGAGACAGAGTGGAAAGACAGTGCATTTACAATACGTCTATTAGTAAGATCAACTAATAAACTGTTTGAGCATAAAAAGTCAGCACCTAGCATGTTGTTGCTAACTGCAGCTACAATGAAGGTCCACTCGAAGGTGCGGCCGTGGAGGGATAGGAGGAGCGTCTTCTCCCCATAGGTTTTGATCGTGGAGCCATTCGCCGCTAATACCAGGGGTCCGCTGGCAGGCATCTGCAGGTCCGCGTAGGAAGGCTTGACAAAACTTAGCTGGGAGCCTGTGTCCACCAGGAATTCTTTCCTTGAATTTGCGTCTGTCACGAAAAGCAGCTTGTTCTTCGCGCCGAGAGTCGCAGCTGCTACCGGCTCTCGGTCTTGGCATTTCCCTGGCGCTTGTATCGGCACGGTGGGATGCATCTACGCGCTCTCTCGGCGAAGCGTCGATGGTAGAAACAGAGGGTGTTGTCAGCTCCGCTTCTCCTGGCCTCTGCCGCTGCTGACGTCAGTGGGTCCGGTGCTGCAGCCTCTGGTCTCCCCTCGTCTCGCGGGGGTGCGTTCAGCTCTGCTGCTGCCGTCATGGCTGCGTGCCGTCTATGGGCGTCAACGAGCCGCTGCGCCTCCTGGCCCAGCTCGTGGTAGTCACGGTTGTTGAGTAGCTGTGAGCTGGCCAAGGTGACTCTCACTGCTGGCGGTAGCGTTCTGAGAAAGAGGTGGGCGAAGATAAAGCTGTCGTCATCTTCGCCTCTCAGGTTCATCATCTTCGCCGGTGGCGCAGTGGTTAGCACTGCGGCAGCACAGTTTACCCTTGGCCGGGGGATTGTGGGGATCGTGGGATCGTGGGTTCGATCCCAGCCCCCGACCAACAGTGATCTGTGTGGAGTTTGCATGTTCTCCCCGTGTTGCGTGGGTTTACTCCGGGATTTCTCCGGTTTCCTCCCACATGCCAAAAACATGCATGTTAGGTTAATTGGCTGTTCTAAATTGTCCCTAGATATCTGTTTCCTATAGGCCCTTAGAATAGAGGGTTAGTGTTAATGAAAGCGCTTTGAGTGGTCTTTGTGACTAGAAAAGCGCTATATAAGTGCAGGTTAGTTAGTTAGTTAGTTAGATTTGCCGGCCTGTCTGCTTCCCCTTCTGTCAGCGTCAGGAGCTTCTCTGCTCGCTCTCCCAGCGAGGGAGTGAAGGCTCGAATGAGGGCGGCTTTCAGTGCGCCATACTTGTCGTCTTGGGGCGGGTGGTTGGTCAGGCTCTCCACCCGCTGCACTGTGAGGCTGTCCAGCTTCGCGACGACATGGTAGAACCTCGTTGCGTCCACTGAGATTCCCCGAAGGTGGAACTGCGCCTCCACAGTGGTAAACCAGGAGCGCGGGTTATGTTGCCAGAAATCGGGCAGCTGTAGTGTGGTAGCTGCGTTAACCCAGTTGGCCCCTGAAGAGTCCGGTGCGGAAAGACCGTCGCCACCGGCCATGGTTTGTCGTAGGTCACCAGTGTAAAGGATGACTTTCACAAACGAGACTGAGTTTATTTCTCTGGGTTGGTTTATTGCAAGATCACATCCTCTAGCAAGAACAGGATCTCAGGAAAAGAGGCAGAGCAATCATCCAACACAGCTCTTATAGTCTCACCAGACACAAATCCCCCCACATCAAATCACACACCCCCAACCCACAGTCTTAGGTAAACATCCAGCGCCCGAGGCTCCTTGGCGTCTCCATTGTTCTCTGACCCTCTAGCGTCTGGGGCTCCTGCTGGGGCATTCTCTCCAGCTTCACATCTCCTGCAAGGCCAACTTCACACCTCCCGTAGGTCCTCACAGAGTCAGGTCCTCTTTGGTCCTTAAGACGTGAAGCTTCTGGAATATGCACCGTCATTCCCACTAGGTGAATGCGGGGGATATGAATACAATATATGCACCTTAAATATGCGCCATACCAGTATTTTTTTTTTCATTCTGTCCAGAATCAGAATCAGAATCAGAATAAAGTTTATTGCCAAGCACATTTACAAGTAATAAACAAGTAAACATACGAGGAATTTGACTTGACACTGGGTACGCCTGATAGGCGCTTCCCAATGACGCGGCGAGCAAGTCCACACAGTCATGTAACAAAAAGTCCAACCAGTGAAATGTTTGTTAGTCTAATATACAAATTTGTTTTTCATTTTATGCACTTGCAGTTGTCAGAAGATTATAGCATATAATTAGGTTTTATGATTTCTAACAAAATAAATACATGACATAGTACATATAGAGAGCTATGATAGGTAAAGAGTAGGTGTAGTGTGGAGGAGTAAAAGGATAGATTACCACTGTGACTGTGCATTGTTGAATCTTAAACTACACTAATTAAATTCCAAGGTTATTCTCTGAAACTGCAGTAAATATTTTAAAGAACACAACAAGGAAATTGTGAACTGACAATGATTGCTTTTTTATTCTCCATCCATCCATCCATCTTCTACCGCTTAATCCTTTTTGGGGTGGGGGGTGGGGTTGCTGGAACCTATCCCAGCGTCTTTGGGCGAGAGGTAGGGTACACCCTGGACAGATCGCCAGTCCATTGCAGGGCCAACACAGAGAGACAGACAACCATTCACTCTCACATTCATACCTAAGGACAATTTAGAATTCCCAGTTGATGCCAATTAACCTAACCTGCATGTTTTTGGCCTGTGGGAGGAAACCAGAGTAACCCCACGCAGACATGTGGAGAACATGCAAACTCCACACAGAAGGGTCACCAATAGTCGGGGTGGGATTGAGCCCATGATAGTCAGGGGTGGACACGATCCCATGACCTTCTTGCTGTGCTGCCACAGTGCTAACCACTGCTCCACCGAGCTACCCCTTTTTTTTATTCTACATTTTAAAATGAAATTTGACCAGTTGCCTGTACATGCACCACTATAGAGTGAGATATTCCCTAATTCAGCCTCAATTAGATTTTTCAATAAGGTTTGTCAAGTGAATGTAAATGCAGTTTGTCTGCTGGATTTGATCTTGTTAGCACTATTAACAGAAATGAACTTGTTTGTTTTAACATTCGGCTTCTCTTTGTATTTATAACTAAGCTGATTGAAAATGATTGGACTGAGGTCCAAACCAAGCTTCAAGAGTTTATCTTTAAATGATCCAAATTCTTACTATCAAGTATTTGAAAAGATGCAATTTTTTAAAAAAGAACACCCTCCATTGGTTCAGCGTGTTACTAATCACAAGGACAAGCTCTTCATCGTAGGAGAAACCCATACCTAAATTATTATTTCTCATTCTCGTGACCTGAGAACTGAAATATAGATGTGTCATTGGTGGTGGGTAGTTGGCGAGCACAAATAGAGAGATTGATAAAGAATAGGACACGGGGTAGAACTGAAAAAGAGAAATCTATATTTCAGGTCTTTTATCGTTTGTGGCGTTGTGAGGCTGAGGGCAGATGATGAAGGACAGGCTAAATGTAGCAAGTGAACAAAGCCTCACTCTCGCACCATTAGTGTCTGGAACTCATCCCTTCTTCATTCTCTCTCACCGTCTCCCTCCCCTTTTCTCTCTTTCTTTCCTCCCTCCTCCTAAATGGGAACATAATAATTGAAGATTCCACATCTTGAAGCGAAAACCCTTGGGTAGGTAATTCAAGGCTTATTACTGAAGGCCGGGCCATTTTTCTGCTTTCTAAGCATTAAAGGGTTATTTTGTGTTCCTGCAGATGGGAGTGGGATAACCATTATGAGAACAAAGCATCCAGATAATGGAGAATGGGTCTAAAAATAAGGCAGTCCTCCTCTCACCGTGGGGGACCACTGGTCAGTGTCTCTGTCAGACTGCCGCTAACTTCCTTGCAGAATACTTCAGGATAACTCCTTTTCTGCTGGGGTACATCTAGGCAAATAAAACCTCCCAAAGGAGCCTCTCTTTCTCTTCTATGAGGGTGGGCTAAAGACACACACACACACACACACACACACACACAGTGCTCACTCACCTGCCACCTAAATGACTTATCAGTATCTGGGACAAATTACGGAAGTGGAGGAGTGGCAAGGGAACGCGGAATGCGGAGTAGACAGAGCTGCCCACACACATGATGGACTGCACCCGCTTTATGGGTCAAAGTGACTGGCCTGCTCCCAGTTCTCAGATGTCAGAGATTTGCCTAAGAGCTACTCCCTAATTGAAGGAGATTAAGATAGTCTGACAACAGAGCTGGCTCCCCCAAATTGAAACGCTGTAATCCATTAGTTTTCATCAGATGGGACAGTGCAGAGATGGGCCAGATGGGGTGGGCCACCAGGAAAAGACCTCTAATGAAGTGTCAGCCCAGGTTTGGAGAATATAGACAGGCCTCTAGTTTCACACTGGCAAGGCAAATGGCTCTCTCTATTCGCTTGCCAATCTTGATCAGGCTCTGGTATCAATACTTACATTTGATTCGGCATGTGCGTGAATGGTTCTTATAATTGGGATTTTGAATACATGTGCAAGCCAGGAGAACAAAAGTTTAATTGCTACAGTAACATATCTTGCAAGGTTTCTTTTCAATGAGCATAAAAAATGATTTGTAGTCCTCGCAGCCTCAGCTGATTTTGTCTTTAGCTGTGCATGACACGTGTGTCAAGTTAGCATACTGGCCATATCGATATCACGATATCACTGTATCACTGGCCGCGCAGTGTGGCTTGGGGGATGAGGGCACTAAGTGGGCAATGGACTGGGCCAAGGCAGGATTCAATTTCAGCCTGTTCATTCAAGCCCATTCACTCCCTTTCCCCTTGCAGAATGGGACCTTTTGATGGAGGAGATATTTAGTACTCATGCGGCTGGTTTGGCACTGACTGGAGCTGGAGCTTATTTGAAAGAGATCTTCCTGCCCCCGTTGTCTCCAATCCCCCCACCTCCTGTAGGCGAGCGCAAGGGGGGGGGGAGTGGCGCGCGACAGACAGCCCCACAGCAGCCCACCCACACTAAATTAATTCTGACAAGAAACTTAAGATAACGTCAAAGCGCTGACTAATCGCAGGATTGGGTTTCTGTAAGTCAGGGAGCTGTGAAATGTGCCATCATATCTAATAAAAGACCTCCAGTTTTCCCCCTTTCTCTCTCAGCACTGATGAAGGTCGGAGGGAGTGCGGGTGCAGCGTTGACTGTCGGGCTGAACCAGTCTGAAAAACAATTAAATGTCACTTCAGTAGTAAGAGTGCTCATGTGTGCATCTGTGTGCATGTGTGTGCGAGTTAAGGTAAGATGATTGACATGTTTGTCAAGAGGCCTAAAGAACCCTTTCCTGCTAGTTTCCTCTGCCTCTTTTCTCATTCTCCCGGTCTTTTGTTGAGTTCTCGTCTGGTGTTTTTGCTGTTAAGGGTTTGTCCATTGTTACCTTTACACAGAAAGTTGAATGGTTTTATTTTCTGTGACTGCTCTGTTTTCTGCCCATTTTTACCTTCCTCTTCCTCTTCCCTCACTCTCTCTGTCTCTTTCCTCACCGTCCAAGCTGCAGGCAATGGAAGTCATCAGGTTCTGAGCTAATCCCGCCAAGTTGATTAGGCTGCAGACAGCATTCACACCAGTGGGCAAAAGGTCACTACATTGTAGAGAGCTGGCTGGACTTCTTGACACAGACCATCCACATTGACTTTATAACTTACAGCACAAGGCCTTAAGGAGGGGTAATTGAAAGGCGAGAGTAAAGAAAAAGAAAATTAGGAAAGTAAGAGTGTCAAGAAAAGGGAAACGAAAGAGGAGAGATGAGGGGAAAAAGCAAGTTCTGGACTTGAAAATGTGTCTGAAGAGGCAAATGTATTTTATGTAGCTATTAGTGTACATTGCTTTCTTGAGTGAAGGCAAGCATGATATTATGGGGGAGTGGAACTGGGGAGAAGCAATGATGTCCAAAAGCCATTGTCCTCTCTCTATTATGTGTGTTATCATATTGGTTTCAAGTCAGTAATCTTTATTTGTTGGGGCCACATGCTGTACCTGTGGATGGAGATATTCCCGAAGAGAGCCTCAGGCTGTCGAGATGGCAGGGAAACTGAACACATCAGTTCTATCACAAACCTAAAAAGAGAAAAGTGTGTGGCTGACGCATTTTCTGTGTTTAATGAACTTCAGAGAGTTGCTGAAAAGTTAGGTACAGATGGAAGCCCATTCAGAGCCTGATCACACACTGACATTTATGACAAACTATAAATGCACATACAATGCTCAGTGCTGCCATTCATTCAGAATGCTTCACTGCATGACATGGAACATAGTGAAACCCTGTTCAAAATGAACAATATCTAACCTCTATCTTTATTCTTAAATATGTGCTTATTCCTTGCTGAAGATGTACAGTTTGTAATTGGCATCACCCTTCAACTGGGGTTTGGGTATTAATGCAACTCAAAGACTCGTTAAGGATGCTGTAAACAGTTGTGCGACAAATATCGCCGAGTATGAAATCACCTCAACCACACACAAAAAAATCCACTTTACAGTCAAGGTTTCTGTCAGTCAGCACATTGCTGTCAAGAGAATAAAGCGAGATGCATCATCTGGCCTGCCTAAAGAAGGAGAGAGCGAGAGAAGGAGGGCGTTTGCAAAAGAGAGAGAGGGAGCAATATTATCAGGCAGTGTTCAATCTAGAGGATAGCAGTTTGTAACAGTCTATAACATTTTATCCCCTTGTGTTTTTCCCCCCTCTGAAACCAAAGTGTGTCAGATTGAACGGTTATTTAATGTGTTGCCATTCTAAGACATCTGGATGTGTTCATGGCCCAGGAGCAGGCAGGAGGCGGTTTATAGACCCGCGGTATGGGGATGGGCAAATCGTACTTTGGCACTGTATCATCTTCTCTAACACAAACTCACACATTCGCACAAGGATATGTCTGAGAGATGAAAAGAGAGGAGTACAGCTAATTAATATGCACATGTCTTATATCAGTGTTAGTGTTCTTAATGTTGTATTATATTTGATTATTGTTTTTTTTTTGTTTATTGGTATTCTTTACAAGTTTACACATTGATGCATTTAAGCTGCTCATGTGGAAAAACTCACTTTGTACATAAAATATTAACAGCATAATGTTTGTCGTAAAAAAGCACTAAAACTCAAATTTAAATTTTCTTTTTAATTGTGGATATACATTATTCTTTTTTTTTTAAATTTTGGTTTATGAACTGATTTGTGCTAATCCAGTAATGGCTTCTCAAATTAATTGGTTCAGTTTTATGACTGTATGCACTCCTGCATACCTTAAGTCATGGGAGCTCGTGTATGTACAGTAGGTATATAGGAGCACACAATCACATATGAACACAATAGTGTCATTCACAACACCGTAACATGTTTAATTATGCAGGTATGCAATCCCAGACAAATGCACTCATGCTGTCTTACATACCCAAATATATATGCATTGATTTAAATGGAAATGACTAAACATGTAGAGCCCAAAGATGTCATTTCTAATCCGTCATATTTAAGGGGAAACTGAATAGCTGATGCTGTCTGTTAAAATCAAAAGAGCTGTGTGTGTTTGCGTGTGTGTGTGTGCACGCGTGCTGTCGTCTCTGTGTGTGTGTGTGTGTGTGTGTGTGTGTGTGTGCATGTTGGGGGAACAAGTAAGACATGAGATTGCAGGAAGAGTGCGTCTCAGATGTCTGCCAATGCCTGTAATGCCACTTCACACCAGATGCTTAGCACACACTCACACACTGATATATCGATGTCTGTGTTCATTACTGTTGATGCTTCTGTGTACAGAGAGGGAGGGCACAATGATACGTGATGTGTACCTCTGTTTGTGTCTACACCATTGTGTCTGTGCATTTGTGTGACTGCAATGCAACTTCAGTGTTAGGTTTGAATTATGTTTTTTTTTTTTTATCTTTCCTACAACCACCTTCACTACTGAAGCTCTGGGACTTTATGGGGCAGGGATTAGTGCGGTCACCTCACAGCAAAATGTTCTTGGGTTTGAACCCAAAAGCTGGTATGTGGAGTTTGCATGTTCTGCCAGTGCCTTCATGGGCTTTTACCATGTACTCTGGTTTCCTACCACAGTCCAAAGATAGGCACATTAGGTTAATTGACATAAACTGGGGATAAATTGTATGAATGCAAGAGTAAATTGTTGTCTTGTCTCTCTGTGTTAGCCCTGCAATGGGCTGGCAATCTGTCCAAGGTGTATTCCGCCTCTCACTCAAAGCCCCACCCCCCACCCCCCATGACCAAAAAGGATTAATTAGATAAGAAGATGGTATATAAGAGGTATTTCCAACAGGAGGAAGACCCCAAGTTGGACCAAGGGATGGATGGATGGATGGATGGATTTTGTCCAATCATAAGCAAGTTGGGGGTTTTAAGCAGGAGTGCAGCAGTAGGGGTGGCCATAGAATGGACCAAAGCAAGACAAGTTAAAAGGCAACAAATATTGTGAATTTGGTTTTAAATGTCACTTTTATGCATACCTAATTCCTTTCTGTTGTCATTTCTATTGTTTGTGGAATTGTCAGTATTGCCATAACTACAATATGTGGAGAAAAGTTTTGGGCCACTTACACATTGCTCTTATGACATCTGTATGTAGGCATTAATATGGAGTTGGTCCTCTCTTTGCAGCTGTAACAGCTTCCACCTTAAAGTGCATCTGTGGGAATTTTTGCACAGTCATTCAGAGGAGCATTTGTGAGGCCAGACACTGATGTAAGACAAAAGGGACTGGCTCCTAATCACACATCCCAAGGGTATTGGATATGGTTGACCTCAGGGGTCTGTTTGGGCTAATCAAGTTCTTCCACCCCAAACTCCAGCCAGGCATTTATGGGTTTTGCTTTGTACAATGGGGCACAGTCATGCTGGAACAGAAATGGGCAATTCCCAAAGTGTTCCCACAAATTTCAGAACATAGAATTGTACAAACTATCATGGCAAGCTAAAGTATTAAGATTTCCCTTAACAAAACACCTGAAGTCAACAACTGAGGCAGTGTTTTTCAACCTTTTATGAGCCAAGGAACCATTTTTGCATTGAAGATCTCAGGGAACCCCACCAGCCAAAAAATGTTACAAAATGAAAAAAGCTCATGCATGCGGGTCAGCATTTTGCCACACAACCATCAGATCTCAGTATGGAGCAATAATGTTTTATGCTCCCCTCCTATTTCCTCACATGGACATGCAAATGTGCAACTTAACAGAGGTCTTGTCTTTACAAATTTTACCATCTGCATCACATCAACCAACACAGGAGCTAGGTCAGCTGGTAAAATCTTGGCTACGAGCACCTAACGATGCAAAAAAACAGTGCGCAACAACATCTGGGTGTCTCTTTCACTCTGCTAATGAAGCCATTTGTGTGCCCAACCATGGGGGCTGCTCCATCAATACAGGGCTCAGTTCAGAGTCTGAATTCTCCCTCTCCTAATTTTTATATTCATCGCTCTTTTTCATCTCATCAGCGTGACCTCAAGCACATCTTAACAATGTCATTAACCTCCAAAAAACACATGAAGAAGAACAGGTGTCATGTTCACCCCTACGGGGCAGAGAGACAGACCCAAGCGCTGAATTGTATTTGTAACTTTTATTAACAATTCAATTCAATTCAGCTTTATTTATATAGCACCATATCACAACAAAAGTCATCTTAGAGCACTACCAAATGCAGGGAAAACCCCACAGTTGCAGAAAGACCCAACAATCAGACGATCCCCTGTGAGCAAGCACATAGCAACAGTGGAGAGGAAAAACTCCCATTTAACAGGAAGAAACCTCTAGCAGAACCAGGCTGAAGGAGGGGCAGTCATCTGCTGCGACTGGCTGGGGGTGAGGGGATAGAGAGGATAAAGAGAACAGACATAAAGAACAGATTCCATGTTTTTAACAAAAATAACAAGTCCAGAAATAGTGCTGACAATACAAAAATGTGATGAATAATAACTTACAAGGCTGAGCCTCAGAGCAGGGAGCACTCTGGAGAAGTAGAAGGGACACTTCAGAGGCTGGGAGAAGTGGAGTGGTCAGAAGTAGATTGAATATTGCTGCAATGCAACAGTGAACAGGCAGTGCTTAAATATACAGGGGAAACTGAGCTGCAGGTGGTGGGTGGCAACCAGCTTACAGGTGCATCACCGCCACCGACTCGACATCATCATTCCATATCTTTGTATAAGGAGTTCTGAACAACTCTTTATGCAGGTGTGAGTCGCTGAGCGAGCAGGTGACCTAAATTGACCAACTGCTCACAGCTGAGCTGAGAGGGGAGCAGACTGTGAGCAGTTAACTTACAAGGCTGACTTAACTTACAAGTCCATGTCTTTACGTTTACCCCTCAACATCTCTCTCTTTCTCTCTCTCTCACTCTCGCCCTCTCTTATCATATCTCTCCGGTTCTGGCCTCCCTTCATTGGCTTCCCATAGAGTTTAGAATTAAGTTTAAAATCCTTCTTCTTACTTACAAAGCTCTAAACAATCAGGCTCCTTTTTATTTAAAAGATCTGATACTACCGTATTATCCTAACAGAGCACTACGCTCCCAAAATACAGGATTACTTGTAATACCTAGAATCTCCAAAAGTACAATGGGAGGCAGAGCCTTCAGTTATCAAGCTCCTCTCCTGTGGAACCAGCTGCCAATCTGGATTCGGGATTCAGACCCGATCTCTGTTTTTAAGAATAGGGCTAAAACCTACATTTTTGATATAGCCTACAGTTAGGGAGGGATCATGTGTTTCTGAACCCTCCCTTAGTTATGCTGCTAATAGGTTTAGTCAGCCGGGGAACCTCCAATAATGCACTGGGTCTCACTCCTTTCTTCACTCTCAATGAAATGTTTTTCTTTGCTCGTCATTAACATCTGTTTGTTCTCTCCCATAGATTGAGTCCCCATCGTTCTGTTTGCTCTCTACATGTCTGTTCTTTTCATCTTTTCTGTCCCCTCACCCCCCAGCCAGTCGCAGCAGATGACTGCCCCTCCCTGAGCCTGGTTCTGCTGGAGGTTTCTTCCTGTTAAAAGGGAGTTTTTCCTCTCCACCGTCGCCAAGTGCTTGCTCACAGGGGATCGCCTGATTGCTGGGGTCTTTCTGCAACTGTGGGGGTTCCCCCTACGGTTGATAGTGCTATGAGATGACTATTGTTGTGAAATGGCGCTATATAAATAAAGTTGAATTGAATTGAAGTTAGAGGGAGTGTCTGAGAAAGGGGAGGCACAAGTGTAAACAAATTCAAAATATATACAGAAAACTAACAAAATCAAACTAATCAGACATACAATACTTAGAAATAAAGTGAGGGTCTGAGCTCAGTGAAAACATGAGCTCAGACACATGACAGAGCCCCCCCCTTTAAAGGGTGGATTCCAGACACCCCCAGGTAACACTCAAAAGACCCCCCCCCCCCCGAGAAAAAGAGGTACAGCAAAAAACCACCCCGGGTGGGAGGTGGGGGAAACAGGTTAGGAGGGAAGACACAAACCCGCTCATGACCGTCACCTGCACAATGCTAGATCCCTGGGCCCCCTAGGTCACAGAACTACATAGTTGAGGTGGCCGACCGAAATCCCAGGCCAGCCGGACAGCAAGGTGGTCTGAGTCGGGTGGCCTGTCGGAGAGTATGGACCACCCAACCCAGTGGCTCAGTCTTTTGGGCAGCTGGCCAAAGTGCTTCAGCCACCAGGACCGGAGAGGTGACCCAGGAGGCAGCTCCCCCACGGGAAGGCCCAAAGACGGGAAGTAGGGCCGGAGGAGGGGGACCATGACGGTTTCAGGTGGCAGAGGAGGAAGAGGGACCACGACGGCATCCGGCAGATGAGGAGAGGCCTTGACATCCTTGGGCTGGCCGGTAGCACCCTCGGTGGTCCCAGATTGGAACAATGTAGCACCCGCGGTGGCTCCGGGCTGGAGCATGGCAGCACCCGCGGTGGCTCTGGGCTGAAGCGTAGCAGCACCCGCGGTGGCTCCATGCCAGAGTGTAGCAGCACCCACAGTGGCTCCGGGCTGGAGCTCAGTAGCACCCGCGATGGGCCCGGGCTGGGCCAACACTGCACCCTCGGTGGACCTGGACTGGGCCAACGCTGCACCCTCAGTGGACCCGGACTGGGCCAACGCTGCACCCTTGGTGGGCCTGGATTGGGCCAATGCTGCACCCTCGTTGGACCCGGACTGGGCCAGTGCTGCACCCTCGGTGGCCCCTGAGCTGGAGCGTAGTGCCCTTGGCTGGCCCATACTGGAGCGCAGCACCGATGTTGGATTGAAGCTGGGGTGCAGTACCCACGAGGGTCCCCAGCTGGGACGCAGTACCCATGGTGACTTGGACCGAGGAGGAGGGACCCACATGATGGTCACGGGCAGAGGGGGGGGCTGCACCCACGGAGGTCCTGGGCTGGGACAGAACCCCCGCAACGACCTCCGCTGGGGGAGCTGGACCCCTGGTGATCTTGGGTGGTGAGCCTGGAGTTCTGGCTATGCTGGATCATTCCCGGTGACCCTGGAAGAAAGGTCGGACACACATAGAGAAGGGGGGTCAGGGTCACCGGCAGTGGCGGAGCCCAGCGAGGCAAGCTCAAGTGCAGCGGGCGGCTGCACCTGGCTCTCCTCACCAAGAGCCAGGCAAGATTGTTCTAAAACAGATAAGAGGAAGACAAAAGGGAGCACTTGCCTGAGCTCGAGCTCCACCACCGTCCAGGACTCCCATCGATCCAGGCGATGATGTCAACTTGGGCTCGGTCCTCTGGAGGTCCAGTTCGGGTTTGAACTCTGCTGCGGCAGCGGCCTCCAGGGCCACAGGCTCTTCCCACGTCCAACGGCTTGATCCCGGGGTCGGCGGACACTCAAGGGCCAAAGGAGACACGGAGAGGGCTGGTGAAGTCTTATTAGTTACAGCAGGTAGAGAGAGCCCAGGGGACTGCACAACCTGAGTCTCTCTACCGGAAAGTAGGCAAGGCATATCATCATAAGTTGGAATAGAATGAAATAAAACTTGCCTGTCATCTCGGATTTTGATGTTGTCTGCTGCATCGTCGCCCCTCTCCGTGGCTACAGTGGACTTAAGCCCCTCAGTGGATTTGTAATAAAGTGAGGGTCTGAGCTCAGTGAAAACATGAGCTCAGACACAGGACAACAGGAAAAACAAGACAGTAGCCATTGTTGTTGTGTTCGTACTGCCACTTACTGACATGGAAAAGCCACTGTAGAACCCATGCACAACGGCAAATGATTTGCAATTTTTTGAAATTTAGAGAATTTCTCAAGGACCCCTGAACATTCTGTCAAGAACCACCTTAATTCCTTGTTTTTCTACCCCTGGTTTTAAAAAAAAGAATTAAGGAATGTGGCCAATGCTTTTATCCATATAACTAGTGTAACTGTCGCTATTGCCAATGTTTCCATCTTCTTTAGCAGTATTTTATCTTCTTTTGCTCAGCATTGAACAACAGCTAAAAGAGCTCCAAGCCAAAATAGGAGACCATCGTATGGCGGAGCGCCCACCAAGTCCTACCGAATGCCTGCACTGGTTCTCCATCAAAACACAAAACAGCATCAAGCCTGTTACCTCAGGACATCAAGAGCTCATTGACTTCTTCAATGCTCTGGTAATGCATCAAGGCAATTATTGTGCTGATGGACTGTAATCATCACATCGTTGTATAACTGTCCTCAATAACACTGCATTGTCTCATACTTCCAGATGATTTTCTTCTTCATTTAGTGAAACTAACATTTTCATTCCTCTGTTCCATTCAGCAACAGTACCTTAGATCTGAGGATGAAGTTAAAGAGGAGGTTACACTTCAGTTGTTGATAAATCTGTCTGCCCAGTGTGGAGTCTGCTTTCCTTGTACCCACCTTTCTCCCTCCTCACCTTCCACTCATCATCCTCATCTGATAGATGCTTCCCTGGTACACACAGTCACAGAGGACACTTCATTGGAGGTAATGTTCACAGTATTTTTTTTCCCAGTTTAATGTTTCTTTAAACTATTCAATTTGTTGTTGGATTGAATATTTCAATGTGTAATGTTGCTGTTGATTAAAGAAAAGTTGAACAAGAACATTGCTTATATTCATGTGTCATCAAGGCTGGCAAAAGACTGACTATCCTCCATTGATCAATCAATCAATCAATCAATCAATCAATCAATCAAACTTTATTTGTATAGCACTTTTTAAACATTAGATGCTGCACAAAGTGCTTTGGTAAAAACAGTATTGATTTGTCACTAGAACAAGAACACAGTGCAAATTAGAGACAATTAGGCAAATTATTGTAGCCTATTGAATCTTCCACAAAAAGACAACATGCCAACAAGCTGTTGCCCCTAGACAACAACATTTAAACATTTTTTATTTCAACAAATATTTGCATCCATTTCTAACATTTTACTACAGGCAGTGGCACCACAAGGGTTCCGTTTTATAGCATGATACACCACCATCAAAATCAGACTGAGACTTAAATGCAGAGATCCTCAGCTGTTGTAACATGGGCTGTCTGATGACTTTCTCTGCCCTTTCACTATTCTGGTCCTAACACAGGAGCACATGCTAATTAATTAGCATCATCCTGTTAGCTTTTACAGACACAGTACAACACCTCCATAAAAACCTTTTCAACCCATCAATAGGCTGCTCAACGTTTAACCAAATGATGTATGGTTCTGGCAGTTGCTCATCTTTTACCTGAAGCTTCCCTTGGTATCTTGCCATTACAGTTTTGTCCAAATCTGTGGAGAGCACTGGTCAGGATCATTTCCTGCTTTTGGTGGACATATGCAGGATTGCGTTTGGGAGAGCCTGATTTTTGTAAAACAGTAGAGGATGCTTCATGGCAGTGCATCAGTCTGATACACTTTAACAAGAAAACAGACTTTATTCGTAGATATAAAATTCAGATTAAAGATCTCAAGTTGACTCAAGCAATTTAAGCCTACAGAAAATAATACCAGTGCCTCTCAGTAAATTTGAATACTATGATTTGTAATTTCAAAAATTGTAACCATATTCATCAAGTGAAGATAAGTACTTTTAAATGTCTAAAAAAATAAAAAAGAATGCAGCTGCAATGGCTGATGGGAAATGTTAAATGTTGGAAAATAAGCATTATCTCCTTGGTTAGACGGTCAGTTAACTGTGTGTTATTGTTGTACATATGTCAAAGCTTTTATTGCTGGAATAATTGCATTTTAGATAACTTTTGTGTTTGGCATCATGAGTGTAACTGCTATGGCAGTGATACAAACTGCCATAGCAGTTTCCCCCTTCCCCTCCCTCTTGTGCCACAGTGGCCATTGATGCTCTATCAGTGAGACTACATTTGTAGCTTGTTGCATACACTGTTCTATGGAGGAAACAGCTATGGCACTGGTTCTGTGTTGAGTTTGGGTTTTTCACTTTGCCTGTAATTATTTTTTACTTAAGATTCAGGAGGCCTGGGATGATATATGTCTCCAGTTGAGACGCTACCTCGTGAGCCGACTGTCCTCCCGCAACCCAGAGAATTCTTGTCCTGGACAAATTTCCACTCTGTCCATTCTTGAACGGGTCCACAGTCTGCAACAGTTATTCTTTCTTTATCCAGAGTCTGAGGTTCTAAATTATTACCAGGTGAAATATAAGTTATCTCACTTATAATACTGTATATTAATACAGTAGTAATCCTGCACTTACCTATTAATTTGTTTTTATTCATCCAGGGTATAAAACGTCAATATGTGTTGGATATTCTACACTCATCCATGTGCTCCAGCCCAAGCTGTGAGACTGGCTTTGACAGACTGGCCATGAGTTTCTCCTGTGCAACTTCTGTTCTGACTCAAAATCTTGTAGAGGAGCTCCATGTCCTTTCAAGATTAGCAGAACCCCACACTATCCTTGGTTTTATTAATGCAGCTTACCTTAGCACTTTGGCCGAAGAACTAGCCTCCCTGATGGAGAAAGAATGCAAGACAGCTCAGAGGGACAACACTGTGATGGGCAGCAAGAATAAAAAATATTCAGTCAAGTCCCGGGCATCTGTAGGCAAGTATTCGATTTATTTAATATTTCTGTACCTTTTCTCTCTTCTGGTCTGTTTTTTCATATTTCTCTTGGGAGTTTGTTGTTGAAGCTTCCATTTCTTCCTCCTTTTTTATCCTCTTACATTTTATTGTTACTTAAGCTGTGATTTTCGCTTTCTCATTTCTCTATTTTCACTTTTCTTTTATTTCCTAGCTGTCGTGTTTAGTGATCTGAGCCACATCCAAGGCCTCTGTTAGTGACAGTCAGTAACTGCTGTTACTGTTGTAATTGCTTTCTGTTTTACTGCCCTTTTCTTCTATCTGGTATTTTTTCCTCTTGGCCAGTTAAAAGAAGAGAGCATTGTTTTCAGGTCTCGGGCTTCTTTTTTTTTTTCCACAATATCTTTATTGAACCTTTTTTTTTTTTTTAACAAACATGATACAAACAATCAAACACTAACACTAAAGTACTACAAAAAAAAAAAAAAAAAAATGCCCTAAAAACACCAACAACCACCAACAAAATCAAGTCTTCAACAATGCTCCTCTGTTTAGTCTAGACAATCCAATACATTAGTATACATATTATGTTCACCAGTTTGGAATTTACAAGGTCCACACACATCATTCACCTTCTTCTTCAAGAGTTATGTTTAAATTTTTTACATAATCAATAAAAGGTCTCCATATATTCTCAAACACAATTTCCTTTGATTTCAGTATATATGTTATTCTTTCTAATGGAAGGTTTGTTAACATCTGTCTTAACCACTGAGTCACATCTGGTCTATGAGTCTTTTTCCATAATAGTGCAATACATTTTTTGGCATTAAGCAAACTGAGGTCTATGAATGTTCTTTCACTTTTATTGAAATTATGCTTTTCTGGGTACAGACCCAACAAAAACAGTTTAGGATTCAATATGATTTGTTTTGAGATTATTTTTTCAATTGTTACCCTCACCTCCTCCCAAAACATTCTTATTAATCTACATTCCCATAAACAATGAAATAGGGTTCCTTTACTTTCCATGCATTTTGTGCATGTATCTGGTATATTTTTGTTATATCTATTTAACTCCTCCGGTGTAACATACATCCGCATTAACCATTTGAAATGTATCAATTTAAGGCGTGCATTTATTGATTTGGTTTGAGCTTCTGTACAAGCCAATTCCCATTGTTCCTCTGAAATTTCAATTTGCAGATCTTCTTTCCAGTAGTTTAATCTTTTCAGTGAATTTTCACTTGAAGATAGTGTCAATGAGTTATAAAACTCTGAAATAATACCCTTTCTTTTACTATCTTTCATCATCATTTTTTCCAAGGATGAATAAATAGGTCGAGTGAGAGCTTTATTTTGATTTGATCGAATAAAGTTTCTAAGTTGAAGATATTTAAAAAAATGTGTTCTATTGAGATTAAATTTGATCCTCAGCTCTTCAAAAGACATTATGTTGTCTGCACATGGCAAATATAAATCCTGAATCTTTTGTATCCCTTTTAAATTCCATACTTTAAATACAGCGTCCGCTCTCCCTGGTTTAAAATATTGATTACCCCATATTGGACTAAATTGTGACAATAACTGTGGTTCTTTTAAATAGTTTTTAGCTTCACACCATATTTTGATCATATGCTTTACAAATGGATTTTTAACTTGTTTTTGTAATTTTTTTGCCGAATCAGAGTATATGAATATGGGAAGAGGTAAAGGTAAATTGTATGATTCCATTTCAGTCCAGTGAGGGAGATCATTTGATGAAAAATAATATGTCATAGACCTCAGTTGTGCCGACCAATAATACAACATAAAATTTGGACATTTCAGACCTCCACGATCAAATGGTAAATATAATAAAGACAAACGTAATCTAGCCCTCCTGTTGTTCCATATAAATTCCACTAACTTTTTTTTTATTCTTGAGAATAGATCTAAAGGTGGTGATAAGGGAATGTATTGAAATAAATAAAGTATTTTAGGTAAAATATTACTTTTAAGTATATTGATTCTCCCGATCATCGACATTGGTAGTGACATCCATCTCTGAGTTAACTCATTGATATCTGACATTAAGGCTTCATAGTTGACACTGGCGACTGATTCTAGCTTAGGCATAATTTGGATTCCTAAATATTTAAACTGATTTACAACATTGAATTGATTTACCTCAGGGGCTGGGTAATTTCTCTGGGTCTCATTTAGCATTAATATTGAAGATTTAGTTTTATTTATTTTATATCCTGATATTTCCCCAAAATTCTTTATTAAATTCAACAAGGTTGGAATTGATTTTTTTAGATTCGACATAAACAAAATTATATCATCGGCGTACAGGGAGATTTTATGTTCTGTTGGTCCAACTTTAATTCCATATATTTGTGAATGTAAACGTATCGCTATCGCTAAAGGTTCAATTGCCATAGTAAACAGTAAAGGTGAAAGTGGACAGCCTTGTCGACATCCTCTATTGATTTTTATTGGTTTTGAAATATTGTTATTTGTTAGGATTTCTGCTGTAGCATTATTGTATATTATTTGAACCCATTTTATGAAATTATTTCCAAGTCCAAACCTTTGTAGGACTTCAAAAAGAAAGGGCCATTCAACTCTATCAAAGGCCTTTTCGGCGTCCAATGATAGGAGAGCTGTATCCGGTGCTTCTTTATTAAAATAAATAATATTAAATAGTCTTCTTACATTATGGAAGCCTTGTCTACCCTTTATAAAGCCATTCTGATCTCGATTAATAATATTTGGTAAAATTTCTTGTATTCGTCTTGCTAAAATTTTACAGATTATCGTAAGGTCGGCGTTTAATAGGCTTATTGGTCTCATATTTTCACATTTATTAGAGGGCTTACCTGGTTTTGGCAGCAGTATAATTAAGGCATTATTTATGTATGATGGTAAATTATTATTTTGAAATGCTTCTAAAACCATTTCCAAAAAAGGTTTTATTAATTTATTCTTAAATTTTTTATAAAGGTCAACTGGAAGACCATCTGGTCCTGCACTTTTTCCTGATTTCATATTATCAATGGCTAGCCCAACTTCTTCTTGACTAATTTTAGACTCCAATATCTCCCTGTTTTCATTTGGAATACACGGTATAGATAGTTCGTTCAAAAACCCATTTAGTTTTGTTAAATCAGGTTCATTTTTGGTATCATATAATTTTTCATAGTAATCTCTAAAGGCTCTATTAATTTCTAAAGGATCTATAACTACCTGTCCGTTACTTATAATACTGGTAATTGGTGTTTTAATTTCCAATTGTTTAATCTGCCATGCTAATAATTTTCCTGATTTTTCACCTTGTTCATAAAAAGATTGTTTCAATCTTAGAAGACTCGAGGCAGCCCTATTCGCTGATTTTTTGTCGTATTCAGCTCTCAAAATCAGTAATTCATTCTCCAACCTTGGGTCACTTCCTGCATACACTTTTTCCTGAAGACTTTTTATTTTATGTTCCAATTTAGCTCTCTCCTCTCGAGTCTTCTTAGATTTTGATCCTGTATAACTAATAATATGTCCCCTAATAAAAGCTTTGAAAGCCTCCCACTTTACACATGCTGATGTTTGTGTAGTATTGATGTCAAAGAACTCGTCTATCTGTTTTTCTATATACTTGACAAATTCCTCATCCTGAAGCCATTTATGCTGAAATTGCCATCTACCTGATTCCTTTGTCAATTTTTTATCTACATATATTAGACAACAGGGTGCATGATCAGAAATCACGATGTTATCATAAAAGCAGTTTTGAATCTTGGACCTTAATTCTGTGGAAATCAAAAAATAATCAATACGTGAGAATGTCTTGTAGGTACTGGAATAACAAGAATAGGCTTTAACTTGTGGTTTCATTTCTCTCCATATATCTAACAATCTCAATTCTTTCATAAAATGATTAATAGTCATCCTACATCCAATGTGCGTACAATCCAGTCCTGTTGATCTATCCACACCTGGATTCAATGTACAATTAAAATCCCCTGCTATTATATGTTGCCCTGTAAGTGATGATAAGATGAGAAATAAATTAGCAAAGAACTTCTGATCATCTATATTGGGACCATATAAGTTCACAAGATTTATATTTTCTAATAGCAAAGAACCTTGAATGATTACATATCTTCCAAATTTGTCTCCAATTACATTTTTCACCTGAAAAGGAACTGATTTATGTATGAGAGTCATAACTCCCCTGGCTCGGGATGAAAATGAAGAGGTGAATACACTTCCCTGCCATCTACTCCTAATTCTTTTAACATCCTCCTCTATCAGATGAGTTTCTTGTAAAAACACAATTCTTGAACCCATGTCCTTTATTTTATTCATAACTTGTTTAAGTTTTTTTAAATTTTGTAGACCTCTGCAATTCCATGAAGTTAAATTAAGATTAACACTTTGGTCCATGATCAATAGAGAGTTTGGGATTACCTTGCAGTGTAAACATGCTCATACAGAGAAGCAAAAACATGAGTGGTTGAACATTCATCCTACAAACTACACACAAACAAATTTCCCCTTCCCACACTTGTGGCAAACCCCCCAAAATCAAAAGAAAAATTCTGTCTCCCGATATAGCCATCGACCGTTCCACACCCACGGGGAACAGCCTAAGCCACTCCTTCTTCATCCTCCCAATCACCCTAACTCTACTGCTTTTAATGACGTAACATTAACTCTCCTCTGTAGTTTTCCAACTTAACTCCAAAATTTTTAACAACTTTGTACATCATAGTTTTTTTTTTGTTTGTTTTGTTTTTGTTTTGTTTTTTTAATATATAATACAATCTATATTTTGTAAACTTACTATTTACTTCAAGTCAGTCAGATGCCTGTGCAAATGCTTAATTATTCTACCTTATATTTTGTTCATGCTTAGCTCCCACCAGTCTCTTCTTCTTCTTTGATCTTCTTGATGAACTCCTGCGCCTCCTCTGGGGTCTTGAAGATGTGGGTTCTGCCCTCATACGTGGTCAGCAGTCTCGCAGGATAGATTACACCATGACGAATCCCAAGGTTGCGCAGCTCCTTACGTATGGGATCAAACTGCTTCCTCAATTGCTGGATTCCTGTGGCCAAATCTGGGTAGAACCGCACCTGCTGGTCCTGGTGTTTAATCTCTCCTTTAGCACGTGCAGCGTTGAAGATCTTCATCCTGTCTCTGTTGCTAAGAAACTTCATAATTAAGGTCCTCGGCGGTCCCTTATCTCTCCGTGGGCCAATACGATGTGCTTTTTCCAGAACCACTGCTGATTGCAACTCCTCGCTGCCCAGCACCTCCGGAATCCACTTTTCCAGAAAGGAACATACGTCCCGACCTTCTGATTCCTCTGGAAGACCCACCAGCCTCAAATTATTCTGTCTCGACCGAGATTCCAAATCCAAAATATTATCTTCCAGAGATTTATTTTTTTTTCCAAAGTGCGCACCTTTAATTGAAGACGGGTGACGTCATCTTCAGCACTAGCGAGACGGAGCTCCATCTGCGCCGTTCGTTCTACACAGTCACCCAATTCCTTTCTTATTCCTTCCAACGCTGTCATAATCCCATCAAATCTAGAGGAAAAGTCCGCTCTCATTGAACTCATGGCAGCCATCAGCGCATCTGCGCCTCTCCCCGCAGACATCGCACCGCCGCCAGCCTCCTCCGCCATATATGGAGTTTTGTTTGCTGCGTCACAGACCTGAAAGTCCGTTAATTTGGACTGTTTCGGCGGCTCGCTTTTTCCTTTTCCTGGTTTTCCAGCCTTAGGCTTCGCCGACATATCCTCGCCCAAATGCTGGGATACGTTCTGTCCCAAATGAGAGAGTTATTTGCCGATTTTTTTTCTCCAGGAGCAGAGCAGAGCGAGACACGTCCGTCCTACGTGGCAGCCATAACCGGAAGTCAGGTCTCGGGCTTCTTTTAAAACTAATTCCCAACACACCACATGCTACATCTATGACTGAAATCATTCCTGAGATCAGGAAGGTTTAAGGTCTCACAGCTTTGTGTTTAAACCAGAGTTAATCCTCTTCTGTGTCTTCAAAAGATCAGGTGATATTTATCATTTTTTCCAGTGTTTTCTTTTCATAGTCATGACAATAGTTTACCTGTCCTCTTTACAGGAATGCCATTAAAAATTAAAAAGAAAGAGAGAGCAGCAGTGATATTTTTTATAACCTTACAGGGAAGAAGAAAAGTTGATTAATACTAACAAGCTAAGTTTTCTGCAATGATATGGCACTGTAAGAAGAACAACAGGGGATTAAGAAAGCTTTTGCAGAAATGACAGCAAGGTTCAACATTCTCTTAACCTTCTTACACAGTGGGAAATTAGTTAAGGTAAAACAAAAAAGAAAATGAAGAAAAACTTTAAACATTTGCTACTACTGCAAATGTGTCACTCCTCTTGAGCAAAGAATAATGTTCTACTCTGAGAAGAGAATAGGCCGAACCTTTGCACTTTGTGCCACTTGAAGTACTTAATTCCCCCATACCCGCTTGATTGTTTCATATTGGCCTTTTTAACATCTTGCCGATGGCGAAAACCCACAACAAAAAACAAATGCGGAAGCCATTGTTTACTCTTTCAAAAGTGGTGCACATGTCAGCTTCCCTGCGGAACAAGGAGAGGAGTTCTTTGCATCTGCCATTCTTCGATAAACACACCACCAGCTTTGCCCCCCCCCCATATCTCCCTCCCTCCATCACCTTCTTTCTATCTCCTCCTCTGTTTTTTTTTTTTGCTTTCCTTCTCCCTAAATGTGAGATGAGAGGAGGCAGCCAGGATAATTGGCCATGCGTCAGTTGGGCTGTTTGATCACGTAACACGGCGGAGGCTACACACCTACGTGCCGCTCAACAAACCGTCAAATGTAGCACCGGAGGCAGAACACGGCTCCAAAGGGAGCGAGGGACCCGTGCTGTGTAATGATGGCAAAATGGAGCAGTTTTGCCTGTGCTGGTTTTACTTATTTGTGTGTGTGTGTGTGTGTGTGTCTGCGTGTGTCTGTCTGTGTGTGTGTGTCTATCAACCGCAATGGAGATTTATGGCCTACAACTGGGATTACATTTTTGTGTTGCTAATTTTTTAAGCAACACAAAATAAAAGAACACACATACCCATCCAAATGCCTGTGGCTCCTAAGAGCCAAAGCTTGAACATTAATGTATAATCTGCTTTCACACTAGTGTCTATACTGTATGCTACGTCTATAATTGTCAAGACAATTAAGGCTCTGAGAAAAAAAAAGGGGGATTCTATTTTCATAAGCATCCAGTGACTCCTTAGATCTCGTCCTCCTCCCCTGCTGCGTTATTGTTTATTTCTGAAGTAGAGGCAGGCGGTAGGTATATTTTTGATAAGAGCCATGCCTGGGAGACTCTGTGAGCTCCCAGGGGAGCGGCACTGTCTGTAGCATCAGCCACTGTCAAACCACTGAACCATTTAACAGTGTTCACAGCGAGATCTGTCTCTTCTTTTAACCCCACCGACTCAAAGGCAGAATCTGACATTGTTCCTCGACAGATTTAAATGGTTTCAGCACTCGCAGCCCACCCCTTTCCCTTACTCCACCTCGCCCATGTCCACTTCCCCTCTCTCTCATTTTCCTGTAGTCCTTTAAGTGTAATTGGATGAACAGTGAGAGTGGGGAGTGCACTAGACTGGTTGGTTCTTCAGGAAGAATATAGGCTTTAAACCTCACTCGCACATCTCACTGCATCTGCAGGGGAGCAGCTGCACTGTATCCATGCATGTTATTATGTATACGATGCATGTATTTTCTAAGTTTTGGCAAGAATTAATCAAATTCTGTATTTTGTCACTGTCTGGTGCAAACAACCATTTTTGAGGAAAAGAGAAAAAAATATTTTCTGAATATTTTAGCAGTTGCAGTATTTATTCACATGGTTTTCCTAATGCTTTCCATTGGTTTGATATTAATAAAAAACATCCAGAGACATAATTTCTGCAGTAGCAATTACACTGCAATTACACATTTACTCTAGTTATAATATCAGTGTAACTGTTACTTTTGTTTATACAATATTAGCACTCAAAATTGAAATAACCATACGGTAAAGCTGTATTTAGCTCTTATATCCTTTTCTCTCACTATAGTGTATACATGTATGTAACTGTGTAGGTGAGCTTGTGTCCATACTCACTCACATACTGTATCTTTAGTGACCTTTTGAGCCTGTGTTTGCCTATTAGTTTTTAAATTGATGCTAGTGTGTGTGCGCATGCATACTAATTGCAGACTTGCTTAAAAAAATGTGAGATCAAGAGTCATTTAATATACCTCCTTTTAAAAAAATGCATCATTAAATTTCCATATGGCATCAGTAATTTGCATATGTATGCATGGAAGATTCATGTTTTTATAGGACATCAAAAGCTTACACACCAACTTCCTCGCATATGCACTTGCAATTTATTCCCTAACAATCAAACACAGGGGTGAAGTCAGGGTTGTGAATTTCTATTCAAACACTTTGCAACCCCATTCTGATAACACTGATTTGAATTCCACTTCTACTAATTTCCCCATATGATGGCGTCTGCAGCTCCCTACAGATTAAAAAAAATAAGAAAAATGGTTGAGTTATCACATGTATAGCAAGCACATTCACCACCGCCCCACCACCTTCCTCACCCTTTCTGGCTCTTTGAACTCTTTCTTACAAACGTTGCTGCAGCCTATTCAGCGGGGAGAGAAGTTCTGTAGTGACGTGAGATAGCTAGGCTGTGGCTATGACTGGCATTGTAGGTGCTTGTGGGGATTGAGGCTACTTGGGAATGGCATTTGTTAATATTTAATAAAAGCAGTTCCTCACTAGATCATATCTCTGCCTGAGTTTATACACACAGCCAGCCAGGACCATGCGCACGCATGCTGCCATGTAATTATGGGTGAGGTAGGGGGGTTTGCACGTGTAACTGTGTAGACTCAGGCACATGTCTTTGCTTGATGCCTACTGTTTTTTTTTGTGTGTGTGTGTGTATGTGTGTGCACCTTCATCCTATCCTTGCAAGTGATGCTGAAGGTCTTATTTAAGAAAGTTATTACACAGACTTAATGATGGGTTAATAAACTTAATGTGAATAGCTGGGTCTTTTTTCTATGGTTTTTATATGATAGCGTATGTCAGCTTTTTTTTCCCCCCTGTCAATCAAGATTTCAAAGAAATCACACAAAAGAATATGTTTCACAAACCTTAAGAATGTGGATTATGCGTGTCATGTATTTTAACCCCTCCCCCCTTTTCCACACTGTGATTACAGTGGCTTTTGTGTATTACTCTTGAACAGCTCAAGGATGTGAACATTCTTCTGGCAGCTTGTATTGGAAAAAGCACAGACAGTAATGGCCAGCCTATTGAAAGTAGCCAGCATTTTGTGCTGAAGAGTCAGTGTGATTTTGCCGAGGACCTGAAAACTATGACGCAAACAAGGGCACTAAACAAGAGGGATTTAATGAAATGATCTCATCAGGACCGTGCATTTGTTTGGGTTCCTCATCCAGGCTCCCCCATTCAAGTGTGCAGATGAATCTGGAGCAACGTCATGTTAATGCTGATGAAATGTTTACTACTAAGGGTCTCCTTAAACAGATGGAGATCACTGAGTGACAATTGAGTGATCAAAAATTGACCTGATCTCTCAACTGTCTCCTGAATCCTCAAAAAAAGCCTTTTCTGTTTAAATGTTTCCGAGAGTGTTGTATGATTTTCATGGCGATCTATAAAGACCCCCGAGGGTAGTATCCCACGGCGCAGCGAATGTAGACAAATGTGGCAGTTTTTGAATTTGCCAACTTTTCTGAGGAATCTTCACGAACATCAGGGTTTGTCTGTCATTTGCAACAATTAACAATGTTTGGCAACCTTTAACAACCATTTGCAACATTGACGTCATACAAGTGTTTGCAAGAGTGTTTGCGAAAGCAGTTGGCGAACATTAACAACTAATAACAAATGTTAGCAACAGCATTTACAACAATTAGCAACTATTTACAACTCTTTTGCCACTGTTTGAGAACGTTTGAGGCCTTTGGCAACTCCAGGTAAAATACCAGGCGAATGTCAGGTGAATCTTGGATCCAGCCCGACAGAACAGGGTGCGCAAACCCTCCCCAGCATTTATTTTTTCCTGACCACAGTGGAAGACAGACGCCTGTAGAAGCTATACAGAACATATATTGAATAACAAACTATATGAGCAAAAAAATGACATAACTCTGCCTGGATCGACTGGGTATTTACTGTGACAACACAGGCCAAAATCTAAGGCGCACAGCTGGGGCAAAAGCTTCCCACCTCATCCCTGCTCACATGAGGTCCACTCTGCAAAACGCAAAAATGGACCACACGCTTAGGCTAAATATAGGCTAAATATAGGCTACATTTACATTCA
Organism: Pholidichthys leucotaenia; assembly: GCA_020510985.1. Taxonomy (NCBI): domain Eukaryota; kingdom Metazoa; phylum Chordata; class Actinopteri; order Cichliformes; family Pholidichthyidae; genus Pholidichthys; species Pholidichthys leucotaenia. The sequence goes on along the minus strand of CM035838.1, from coordinate 112,926,304 downwards.
GCATGTAAATATAGGGAGCCCTACCTTGATTTGGTGACGGTGTGTGAGCACTCATTGGGAGAGCTACTGTTTCTTTCTGTTCTATTGAGATTTATTGAATTGATATTATTGTTATTTTTGGCTTTGCTAACTTTATGTTCGTGTTTGAAATTACAATAGAAGTCTTGATCCTTACAGTTATTCTACCTGTAAATGATGCAGTCCAGAGGTGTGGTGCTGAACTGAACAGCGATTTTTGGGGTTTCGTCACGGTTCATTGGGGTTTGTTAAAGGTTGCCAAACAAGTTGCAACCAGTTTTTCTTGTCGCCCCAAAAATTTGAACACGTTTGAATTTTTTGGGCAAATGTATTTTTCCACAAACAGTTGCAAACATTTGCCAAATAGATGCAAAAGTTTGCAAAAAAGTTGTAAGCATTTGCAAATGGTTGTAACATACAGTGAATCCAGAAAGTATTCACAGCACTTCACTTTTTCCACATTTTGTTATTTTGCAGCCTTATTCCAGAATGGATTAAATTCATTTTTCCTCAAAATTCTACACTCAATACCCCATAATGACAACGTGAAAAACATTTTTTTGAGATTTTTGCAAAATTATTAAAAATAAAAAACTAAGAAATCAACATGTACATAAGTATTCACAGCCTTTGCCATGAAGCTCAGAATTAAGCTCAGGTGCATCCTGTTTCCACTGATCATCCTTGAGATGTTTCTACAGCTTAACTGGAATCCACCTGTGGTAAATTCAGTTGATTAGACATGATTTGGAAAGGCACACACCTGTCCGTATAAGGTCCCACAGTTGACAGTGCATGACAGAGCACAAACCAAGCATGAAGTCAAAGGAATTATCTGTACACCTCCGAGACTGGATTGTCTTGAGGCACAAATCTGGGGAAGGGTACAGAAAAAATTTCTGCTACTTTGAAGGTCCCACTGACCACAGTGGCCTCCATCATCTGTAAATGGAAGAAGTTCGGAACCACCAAGACTCTTCCTAGAGCTGGCCGGCCGTCTAAACGGAGCGATTGGGGGAGAAGGGCCTTAGTCAGGAAGGTGACCAAGAACCTGATGGTCACTCTGTCAGAGCTCCAGCATTCCTCTGTGGAGAGAGAACCTTCCAGAAGGACAACCATCTCTGCAGCAATTCACCAATCAGGCCTGTATGGTAGAGTGGCCAGACAGAAGCTACTCAGTGAAAAGACAAAGATTGAACTCTTTAGCATGAATGCCAGGCATCATGTTTGGAGGAAACCAGGCACCGCTCATCAACAGGCCAATACCATCCCTACAGTGAAGCATGGTGGTGGCAGCGTCATGTTGTGGGAATGTTTTTCAGTGGCTGGGAGTGACAGTGGAACTGGGAGACTAGTTAGGATAGAGGGAAAGATGAATGCAGCGATGTACATGGACATCCTGGGTGAAAACCTGCTCCAGAGCGCTCTTGACATCAGACTGTGACAACGGTTCATCTTTCAGCAAGACAACGACCCTAAGCACACAGCCAAGATATCAAAGGAGTAGCTTCAGGACAACTCTGTGAATGTCCTTGAGTGACCCAGCCAGAGGCCAGACTTGAATCCAATTGAACATCTCTGGAGAGATCTGAAAATGGCTGTGCACCGACGCTTCCCATCCAACCTGATGGAGCTTGAGAGGTGCTGTAAAGAGGAATGGGCGAAACTGCCCGAAGTTAGGTGTGCCAAGCTTGTGGCATCATATTCAAAAAGACTTTAGACTGTAATTGCTACCAAAGGTGTATCAACAAAATATTGAGCAAAGGCTGTGAATACTTATGTAACATGTGATTTCTTAGTTTTTTATTTTTAATAAATTTGTAAAAATCTCAAAAACGTTTTTTTCATGTTGTCATTATGGGATGTTGTGTATAGAGCTTTGAGGGAAAAATGAATTTAATCCATTTTGGAATAAGGTTGTAACATAACAAAATGTGGAAAAAGTGAAGCATTTTCCAGACGCACTGTATATCGCTACAGCTCTTTATGGTTCACCAAGTAGTGAAAATGAATCACCAGATGGTCTGACTTACAGTTTGGGGTTTTATTTTTTGAATAACTTCATCTGAACACAATCTACATGCCTCCCAGTCTATGACTTTTCTTAAATGTGTGTTTTATGCTTTCTGATGTCTGAAATGTATTAAAATAAAACACACATGATTTCAAAGTATTTATTCCTTGGACTGGCACCCGCTGTCATTTAGATCTCAGCTGATCATGGCTGTGATCGTATAAAGTATTAGATCCATATTAGGAGTGTTTGTTTCCAGGGATGTTTTTGCAGTCTGTGCTTTTTTTTTTTTTTAATTTTTGTTGTTGTCTTCCTCCTAATATTACATTTGCATATCCTGATCTGAGAGAGACAGTGAGGGAGAAGAGGGAGCGGAATCACCATTTTATTCACCAGATAGCAACAAACAAATATGGATTAAAAAAAAAAAAAAAACTCCGAACAGACCCCATGCCCGAACCGGCATGAACAAAAGCTCACTGTCCGTCGACACATCTGTTAGTAGGCCCAAAGCTTTGCCACTCCGTGAGATACTACCCTTAAAGATCATTTGGAGATCTGGCCATTTTGTCATCACTTGACAATCAATCAGTGTTCTCCACCCATGTGTAAAGGTGGTATAAGTGAGCCACAAAGACAGACACAGTTGATGAAAGAAAAAAAACAAATTTAAAGCATCAATAACTTTGCTCTGTTTCTCCGTCACAGCCAAAAACACCATACCCACTTCCTTTTTGGCAGTGTAACTTAATTGAGATATCAAGGATTGCTACTTCCCCTCCTGCAAAGGCCGGGTGGCCCCTGCTGTGCCCTGGTTGGACAGCACCCAGGGAAAGGGCCACAAGAGACCAGGGCTAGTGCCTGTGTGTGTGTCTGTGTGCGCCTGTGTGTGTATATACATGTACGTGCATGTGTCAGCGTGTATATTGGGAAATCACAGCAGGCGGCCTCCCATAATAAGGCTGTCTGAGTGAGCAGTGGGCTGCAACTGACGAAGAGGACCCCAGCTGTCACGGGGCCTAGCAGCCAGTCCACGGTGGCTTATATTCTCCCACTACCCAAATTCACATTAAAAAGGTACACAGCCATATCCCAAGGCACCCACATGACCCTGCGTGACACCCCATAGAGAAGCACAGGAGGAGACGTGAATATACAGAAAGCATGCACCAAAAAAACCCAAAAATACAGAAGTGCAGTATACCCCTAGAGTAAAACCACATGTCAAGAATGAAGTGATGCATACATGCACAGCTTACCGGTCCCTTTTAATATGGTGTGCTAACATTTGCACCAGTGTGGATCAAAGTCAATTACATGTGGCCACTTCAGGATGATGAAAATTGCTCTGGGCCATACACATCTGGGGTTTGCTTATCTTTGTCTGTGGTTTTGTGATCTTTCTACTTTTAAATGGAAGAGGATATTTTCAGTGTTTAGGGTACCATAAAGCTCAAGAATGGTTCATGTGTTATTGTGAGTTGTGGGATTATTACATCTTCAGCATACTGTATATAGCATCCCTATTTACTGAAAAATGTATTAAATTACCTAATTTGAAAGAATGATGACCTCCACCATTATATAAAGATAAAGTTAGGAAGAAGGTGTCCAACCGGTCTTTTCTACCCATCTCTGCTTCCTCTTCCTTCAGCTGCTCCCTTTTGAAATCACTACAGCAGATCATCTGTCTCCATCTCACACCAACCCTCTCCATGTCCTCCTTCACTACATCCACGAATCTTCTCTGTGGTCTTCCTCTTTTCCTCCTGCCTGGCAGCTCCATCTTCAACATCCTTTGTCCAGTACATCCACTATCCCTCCTCTGCACACGTCCAGACCATCTCAGCCTTGCCTCTTTCATTTGATCTCCAAGCTACTCATCCTGAGCTGTCCCTCTGATATACTCATTTCTAATCCTGTCCATCCTAGTCACTCCCAGTGAGAATCGTAGCATCTTCAGCTCTCCCTCCTCCAGCTCTGCCTCCTGTCTCTTTGTCAGTGTCACCATCTCCAAACCGTAGAACATTATGGCAGGCCTCACTACCGCTGTGTAAACTTTAACACTTGTTGCTATCCTTCTGTCAGAAATCACCCGACACTGATCTTCACCCACTCCACCCCGCCTACACTCTCTTCTTCGCCTCTCTTGTGCTCTGTCTGTTGTTTATACCTATATCTGCTTACCGAAACTAATGACATACTGTACATGGTGGGTATTGTAGTCATCATGTTTAGCTCAAAAAAGCCAAAGTATGAAATAAAAAAAAACTTCTTCTTGCTGCTGTCTGAATTACATCTATAGAGAACTGTTAATAAACCCTCCTTTTTTGTAGATGATCCAAAACTCATTTAGTAACTTTAAGGTACTGCATTAAATGAACATACATATTGTGTTATTTTTTGCACGCAAAGTTGTAGATTCACTGCTAATGGATGCATTTAATTTGAACTTAAATCTGTGTTATTCTGGTCTCATAATATTTTTATCTGCTTATTAGAGCCAGACATGATCTCAAAGAAGATCTCTTCTTTTATTCAGACAACCAACTTGTCTAAAATTCAATTTCCAGAATGATATTGAAAACAGATTTACCCAGCTTTATTAAAAAAAATTATCTAGTCAAGGTGATTTTATTTTTTTATGAAATATGAAAAACGCATTGCTTTTCCAATGCACGAGATGTACTAAAATTCCCATCCATCTATCCGTGCTTGTCTCCTAAAATTACTCTTTCTCTATCTCTCGACATCTAATGAAACCACCTGCTAACATCATTTGTAACGGAAGTTGTACAGCATACACAGCTCACGTGAATACAAAACCTACCTCCCCATATCCCATGATAAGAACCAGTATGACGACGTGGCTAGCAGATGAAGACCACCCTACCAGTGTCCGATTTACACTGGGGACAGATGGGGTAAAGGAAAGCAAAGGAAAAAAAAGATGTGTGAGAGATGGAGAGATGCGGCGGTGGATGAGAAATGAAATCAGTGGCTAAATTATTGCATGATTGTCCATTCCCCAAAGACTTGGGCATCATTTGGTAGAAAGCATCTAATAATTGGTTTTTGGCCATGTCAGACACATGCAATCCTCCCATGCTAATGGCTCTTTTAGGAAGAGCTGGGCCTCCTGGGTCAGAGGAGGACAGAAAATAGTCAGGCTGCAAGCGCACGCTAGACTTTTGTCCTGTTTTCCCCTCTGATAAACGAGGGAACAAGAGAGAGAGAGAGAGAGAGAGGGCTACAGAGAAGGGGGAGATGGAAACAAGGAGAGTGTGTATGTGAGCGAAGAGGAAATGAAGTGGCAATAAGTGCAGCCAAAGGGGAAATGCTCTTCATCGTGAGTTTAATACATCAGACTGGGGATTTGGCAGCCCGCCACACAGCAATTGTTTACCTTTTTGCTCACTGGCTGCATCTGTTCTGTTTTGTAAACGGCACTAAACTATTCGCCCGTAAACACCGGAATCAATAACAACTGCTATGGGAATTCCCTTATCCCGCCCCCCGCTCTTTCCCTCCCTCTTTTCTTCATGTTTTCATCCCTATCCGCCACCCCTTTCCCTTTCCCTAGATCTCCTCCTTTCTCCCTTTTCTCTCTGTTCGCTGCCAGTCATGATGAGCAGTGTGTGCGTACATGTTTGTGTTTGTCTCTGTGTGTGTATATGAGGGAGAGGGATGTGCAGCTGGTGGAACCCACCGAGACGAGTGGAAGACTGATGGCTCGCCAAAAATACCTGCTCCGTTTGTTTTTTTTTCTTCCCGTGTTACATTGTTGTCATTATTAAATGATACATACTAAAACTGGCCACTGTAGACATGCAGTTTAATATTTTCAGGCATTTCATTTTCTTTTCTTTTTATTAACGGTGTTTCTGTTTGATATGGAACATAAGGATGGATAGCATATGCTTCTTTGCTGCTTTTGATAAGGTATTAACTGCTTTAATGATTATGACAGAAATGTGGCATAGCAGTTATCTTTTTGCGTATAAGGGCATCCTCACTCTATAACTTAATGTGGAAGAGCTCTTGTACTGGAAAAACATATCATTTTTTTTGCCCTGCTTTGAGTGCCAGCTTCTCCTTTTATTGATTCTCATTACATTGACCTTTGGTTGAACTCTTCTGGCTGCTAGTGCCCTTCCCCATTCTGCTCTATAAGACATGCCATGTACTATGCTGTATTACACACCTGGGTGCTTTTAAGCACACCCTCTCCATCAACTGGCTATGGGAGCCTCCATTTAGCCTCACTGTTGTGACAAAGGTATAATGAGGTTTAGATGGCTATGTACTAGACTGCTATGGCTATAGGGCTATTTGGCTAGGGAGACGACTATAAATACCTATATAGACTCTGTGCCAAAGCCCAATGAAGGGGTGAGGCACAGCATTGCTAAACGCCAAGGTCATGTGTGATTGTTTAGGGCGTGACTTAGTGAGCAAGTAAAGCTGTCACTGGGTCACAGGTGTAACAGAATGAATAAGACGTAAGAAAAGAGGCAGAGCTCCAGCCCTGAAGAAGGGGATGCTTCAGATGACGCTGTGGTTAATGGTTTCTGTGCTCAGATGAATACCCCAGAGAGGGTTGAAATCTGGAGGGGCAGTGACAGCTTGATTTACTCAGACTTGAATAGATTTCTGTTACAATGAAGCAAGGAGAGGACTGGTGAAATGCAAATATCTGTTATTCAACTGAGCCGTTGTGTCAGCTTTACCTAAAAGGTGCTTATGTAGCACGGGTGAAATACCTGTAAATAAACTGCATTTATATATGTACTGTATACAACATCTGTGGCATCATTTATTTGCCAACTTTGACTGTTTAAGTTTCAATATTAACATTTCTGTTGCTTTGCTATGTTTTTACATACCTGCAAGATTAGTTCCCAAGTTGCATGGATAAAATGCATGAGCTGGTTTTATAGGCACTAATACAGTGGCTTGCATTAGTATTCACCCTCCTCAGCATTTTCTGATTTTATGTTGCAGCCTGATGCTACAATTGTTGTGTTTTTTTTTCTCATTAATCTACACTCGGTACCCCATACTGACAAAGTTAATACAGAATTTGGGGACTTTTTTTTTTTTTTTTACAAATTTATTAAAAAGGGGGGGGGGGAAAGCTGAAATATCACATTTGCATAAGTGTTCAGACACTTTGCAAAAACACCTGAAAATGTAGCTCAGGTGTCTCCCATTTCTCTCTGAGATGTTTCTACACATTGATTTGAGTCCACCTGTGGTAAACGGAATTGATTGGATATGATTTGGAAAGGCACACACCTCTCTGTAGAAGGTCTCACAGCTGACATACACATCAGAGCAAAAAACAGCCATGAGGCCAAAGGAACTGCCTACAGAGCTCAGAGACAGGGTTGTTGCAATGGACAGATGTCAGGAAGGCTACAAAAAAAAAAAAAATCTGTTGCACTGAAGGCTTCCAAGAGCACAGTGGCCTCCAGAATTCTCAAAACAAAGAAGCTCAGCACAACCAGGACTCTTCCGAGAGCTGGTCCTCTGGCCAAACTGAGCAAGCGAGGGAGAAAGGGCCTTAGTGAGAGAGGTGAGCAAGAACCCGATGGCCACTCTGACTGAACTCCAGAGATCCTGTGTGGAGGTGGGGCAAAGTTCCAGAAGGGTAACCATCACTGCAGCCCTCCACAGATCTGAGCTTTATGGCAGAAGCCTCTCCTCAGTGCGCGACACATGGAAGCCTGCTTCAGTCCTCCAGGTGCTTTTTTACAAACTCCAAGTGGGCTTTCATTTGTTTTTGTAAAGTGTCTGAATCCTTATGCACATGCAATATTTCTTTTTTTTTTCTTCTCAATAAATTTACACAAAATCCTAACATTCTGTTTTTACTTTGTCATTATCAGAATCAGAATCAGAATCAGAATCAGCTTTATTGGCCAAGTATGCACAACACATACAAGGAATTTGACTTTGGCTAAAAACTTGCTCTCGTTGTTCAGGTGAAGGATTTAAATAAGGATTCAATGACAACCAGAGTATGTACAGTAAATTACAGTCTGTCCACGTTTCTATAAAAGGATGCGAATATATACAGGAATATATGCAGTTATGTGGGGTTATATGCAGTTATAGTACAGTTATATGGGGTACTCAGTGTAGATTAATGAGAAAAAAAGATTTCGAACAATTGCAGCAGTGGGCTGTATATGCTAGAATTTCACACAAATACTCTACAAAAGATGCACAAACTTTATTGAACAATCTGATGGTTACACCGCAAACCCTGATGTAGGGTCAAGATCAGTGATTAGAATATTAGTGCCGAGTCCTACCAACTGATGATCCACCAAATTATAATTGGTTAACAGCTGTTGACACACTTGTTAATCTCAGCGTCCACACCCCTTAAAAGTCAAGATCAAGGTCAATGGTCAGGAGATGTGGGCACTATCGGTGTGATTTCATCAGATTGAGCTATTTTGTCATTGATGGTCTGGTTTTCCTGTAAAGTTGATTTGAAATGGTAAAAATAGAGTAAGATAACGTTTGTGTAGTCTGTCAACATATGTTTAAAAGTTGGACATTCAAGCATAAAGGCGTTAACTCTTAACTTTTGGAGCCTCCCTCAAGTGACTACTAGAGAAAGTGCAGTTTAGGGCATTTGCTACAGTGGTGTGAAAAAGTGTTTGCCCCTTCCCGATTTCTCATTTATTTGTATGTTTGTCACACTTAAATGTTTCTGATCATCAAACAAATTTAAATATTAGACAAAGATAACACAAGTAAACACAAAATGCAGTTTTTAAATGAAGGTGTTTATTATTAAGGGTAAAAAAATCCAAACCTACATGGCCCTGTGTGAAAAAGAGATTGCCCCTAAACCTAATGACTGGTTGGACCACCCTTAGCAGCAACAACTGCAATCAAGCGTTTGCGATAACTGGCAATGAGTCTTTTACAGTGCTGTGGAGGAATTTTGGCCCATTCATCTTTGCAGAATTGTTGTAATTCAGTCACATTGGAGGGTTTCTGAGCATGAACCGCCTTTTTAAGGTCATGTCACAGCATCTCAATCGGATTCAGGTCAGGACTTTGATTAGGCCACTCCTAAGTCTTCATTTTGTTTTTCTTAAGCCATTCAGAGGTGGACTTGCTGGTGTGTTTTGGATCACTGTCTGTCCTGCTGCAGAACCCAAGTGTGCGTCAGCTTGAGGTCACGAACAGATGGCCGGACATTCTCTTTCAGGATTTTTTGGTAGACAGCAGAATTCATGGTTCCATTTACCACAGCAAGTCTTCCAGATCCTGAAGCAGCAAAACAGCCCCAGACCATCACACCACTGCCACTATATTTTACTGTTGGTATGATGTTCCTTTTCTGAAATGCTGTGTTACTTTTAGGTCAGATGTAATAGGACACACACCTTCCAAAAAGTTCAGCTTTTTTCTCGTCAATCCACAGAGTATTTTCCCAAAAGTCTTGGGGATCATCAAGATGTTTTCTGGCAAAACTGAGACGAGCCTTTATGCCCTTTTTGCTCAACAGTGGTTTTTGCCTTGGAACTCTACCATGCAGGCCATTTTTGCCCAGTCTCTTCCTTATGGTGGAGTCATGAACACTGACTTTAACTGTGGTAAGTGAGGCCTGTAGTTCGTCGGATGTTGTTGTGGGGTCTTTTGTGACCTCTTGGATGAGTCGTCGCTGTGCTCTTGGGGTAATTTTGGTTGGCCGGCCACTCCTGGGAAGGTTCATCACTGTTCCATGTTTTCATCATTTGTGGATAAAGGCTCTCACTGTGGTTCGCTGGAGTTCCAAAGCTTTAGAAATGGCTTTAAAACCTTTTCCAGACTGATAGAGGCCAATTACTTTGTTTCTCATATGTTCCTGAATTTCTTTGAATGATGTCTAGCTTTTGAGGATCTTTTGGTCTACTTCACTTTGTCAGGCAGGTCCTATTTAAGTGATTTCTTGATTGAGAACAGATGTGGCAGTAATCAGGCCTAGGTGTGGCTAGAGAAATTGAACTCAGCTTTTTAAAGATGTGATAAACCACAGTTAATTTATGTTTTAACAGGAGGGCAATCACTTTTCCACACAGGGCCATGTAGGTTTTGATTTTTTTTTTTACCCTTAATAATAAACACCTTCATTTAAAAATTGCATTTTGTGTTTACTTGTGTTATTTTTGTCTAATATTTTTTTTGATGATCTGAAACATTTAAGTGTGACAAACATACAAAAAAAAGAGAAATCAGGAAGGGGGCAAACACTTTTTCACACCACTATGTGTGCTGGCTTCCGGTCTTCAGCCCCAGAGTTGTATGCTGCTGAAGTTTTGCTGTTTGCTTCCTCTCTTTCTACACATTCAAGTGCACTGCTGCAAGTGAATACTGTCAGAAACATCAAACAAAAATCAGCAAAACAGCAGCTGTCATACGTGTGATCTTGCCTAATCTGATCTCAGTTTTGTGTCCGTGCCTCACTACTTGCAGCCCCACTTTTCTCGGTAAATCCAGTAGTTCCAGTAGTTTTATCAGTCAGGACTTCAAGTCTCTCTCGGCAGGTTGATTTATTGCTCCTGAGTTGTTGACGTGTTTTAGTTGGTCCCTTTGTTAAGCGATGAAAGCTCTTGATTGGCTGGTGAACTTCAGAAACAGACAAGATTGTTGGTGCGTGCGTGAATGTGCAAGCTGGAGAACAAAGCTGGCACATGGGTGTCAGCCGGGTCACGCGTGCATACATGCAGCATGAGGTAGTCTCTCCAGCACAGACTCCCACTGGACCCCATTACAGAGGAGCTGCTGAGCTGCAGACCCATCCAGCTTAATCACACGCACACAGACACACACACTCACACACACACGCAAATAATTACACAGCTACTCACCTGCAGTTTCATACAGACATGCCCACACACACCAGCACATACATTACATACATGCACATGGGCAAACACAAACAAACTTGAGGTCAGAATATATTCGCTGGTGACCAGAGAATCTGGCTGCTGTGTGACAATTATCTTGCAAGACTGACATGTGCAAATTTCTGTGCAAGTGTCTCCTACAAATCAAGTTATTCATAATGGCCTGCATTACATGCTCATAAGCATTTGTCTACACACCCGTCAGACACGAACACACAAGAACTCATCGGCTCTCACTTATTAGCAGTCACATAAGCATACACAAGTGCCCACACACAACGTATCCAGTCAGACCTCATGCATGATTAAACCAGTCATCCTTGGGGACAGCGTGTTGTCATATTGTCAGATTTTGTTTAACAATATAGCAAAATTACATTAGGATCCAGAGGCAATAATGTTACAATTATTGGAAAAGGGCCCCCATCTTCTTTCCATCTCACTGCTCAATCATCTCCGTGCTTTCAGAGTCAAGGCTAATACTGAGCTCATCCATTCCCAAATGCCTTTGCAGTGGAGCAGCTCATTTAAGCGGACACACAAAAGTATTTGTGCATGTGTCTGGGAGTATGGCAACGCATCTCCTAGCCGCCCATTCTCCAGCTTAATGCGGAACATCCCCAGGGTGATGGCTTTGGCAGCCTCCAAAATGGGAAATCCATATTTGCCGAGGGGGTCATTGGCGGGTTAGGGGGAGAAAAGTTTCCTGTTGAGAGAAAGGGGTGTGCATATGTGACTTCTCGGGAGCAAAGTTTTGCATATTTTTTTTCCACTATCTCTTTGTTTGTAGCCTGCATTGGAAAAACATGAATGGGTCGATATTTATAAAAGGTGTTTTGCAAGGCAAGTCTTCTGGAGGGAGGTGTATTCTGATGAGTGCACATAGGCAGGGAGGTTGGGTTGAAAACCTATTTTCATGAAATAGTTTATTTCTTTTCCATAATGTAAACTGTAGTGCATCTCTTTGTCAGTCATATATTTGCAAGCAAATCCACTGTTTATTTCATCACTTCTCTCTTTTTTCCCCTCTGACAGCACCGATGGAGCCTCCTGTGAAAAACAGGAGCTTTAGCTTGACTTCCCACCAGTTGAAGGCGTTAACCCAGCTGGCTTGCACTCTGCTGAGGTTTGAGGGCGATGTGAAGGAGCTGGTCACTAATATAATCTTCATTAACTGTGCAGGAGACACCCCCGGTGTTAAAGGTACAACACTTGTCCCCAAAGAATCAACACATCCCCCACATCATTTAAAATCATTAGAGTATATTGAATAGTAATTGCTTATAAACTGTCAGCACCGTATGTATGCATTCTGATTTTGTTTCTCTCTCCTTGTCTTCCTCCTACTTTATGTCAAAAAACTCACTGCCAGTAACTAGAACTGCACAATTAAAAAGAGTGGGACTGGTGACAAACAAAAGCAAAAACCTGAACCTGTAATCAGTATGGTGAGATCCTGTTGTGGTTTGGTCCACTTTTCTTCTTAAGGAAAATGGACCTTTACTTCGGGCCCACTCAGATTGGTGCCAGGTGATTTGTTCCATTCGAAGTGAAATGGCCCTCTGCTCTTCCGTCTGCCTGTAGCCTGCACTCACATTGTTTTTTGTTTAGTTGCCATAGCACTTTTACTCATGGTGCACAAAAGCTATAATAGTGCATAAAAGTTATCTAAAACTCAAATATCACAGCATCCAAACCTTGGACATACAGTGCTGTGAAAAAGTATTTGCCCACTTCCTGATTTCTTTTATTTTTGCATATCTGTCACACTTTGATGTTTCAGATCATCAAACATATTTAATATGAGACAAAAATAACCTGAGTAAATGCAAAATGCAGTTTTTAAACAAGGATTTCATTTGTTAAGGGAAAAGCTATCCAAACCTACCTGGCCTTATGTGAAAAAAATATTTCCCCCTAAACTTAACAACTGGTTGTGTCATCCTTGGTGGCAACAACTGCAATCAAGCATTTGTGATAAATTGCAATGGAGAGCCTAAGTCACGCCCCCTCTACTTCCTCATATGGGAACTTAAATCGGAAAAATTCTCCATTGAAGTGAATGGCAAGAGAGAAATTATCTTTTGATCTCAATCAAATTTTGCCACGAGTTAAACATATGATGTTTGTCAATTTAAAAGATAATTTTCCACATAAATAATGGTGTAGGTTGTTGTCTAACTGTTAAGATATAAGGTTATCCATCCATCCATCCATCCATCCATCTTCTACCGCTTTTCCGGTGGTCCGGGTCGTGGAGGCAGCAGCTCGAGCAGAGAAGCCGAGACTTCTCTCTCACCGGCTGCCTGCTCTAGTTCTTCAGAGAGAAGACGTTCCCAGGCCAGCTGGGAGGCATAGTCTTTCCAGCGTGTCTTGGGACTGCCACGGGGTCTCCTCCTAGTGGGATGTGCCCAAAAACACCTCAAGTGGGAAGTGTCCAGAAAGCATCCTGATCAGATGCCCAAACCACCTCAACTGGCTGCTTTCAATGTGGAAGAGCAGCGGTTCTCTGAACCTCTCCCAGATGACTGAGCTCCTCACCCTGTCTCTAAGGGTAAGTCCAGCAATCCTACGGAGAAAGCTCATTTCAGCTGTTTGTTTCTGCATTCTCGTTCTTTCGGTCATTACCCAAAGTTCATGACCATAGGTGAGGGTAGGACTGTAGATTGACCATTAAATTGACAGCTTTGCTTTAGAGCTCTGCTCCCTCTTCACAACAATAGACCGGTACAACATCCTCATCACTGCAGATGCTGCTCCAATCCATCTGTTAATCTCTCGCTCCATTCCCCCATCAATCATGAATGAGACCCCAAGATACTTAAACTCCTCCACTCGAGGCAGGAGCTCATCCCCAACCCAGAGGGGACAATCCACCCTTTTCTGGCTGAGGTTCCTGTACAAGGTTGTGAAAATACATAAGCTGACGTAACTTGCGTCATCGTTTTCAAAGAGCACCTGGGGAAAGTAACTAACAGTCCTCTGGACTGTTAGTTACGCCATAGGCGTGACCACGCACGTAACTGAGGGGACACGTCTTAAAGGGGCAGTACATGAAAAGCGCCAGATTAATATATATAATAATATTCAAAAAAATTCCTGCATCCACATCGTGATCCAAATCACCACTCTAATCTAATCATCTGTTCTCCGTGCCATTACATACCTTTCCTGAAAATTTCATCAAAATCCGATCATAACTTTTTGAGTTATGTTGCTAACAGACAAACCAACCAGCGCCACTAAAAACATTACCTCCGTCCTTGGCGGAGGTAAAAATCTCTAATTTAGGTGGTAGAGTAGCTTGAAAATGTACACAAGCAAACGTAGATTATTTTTTTTTATATATTATCACTCAAATATACATAAGAGTAGCTGAAACAGCAGGGAACCAACTGGAGGGAAGCAGAGAGGGCAGCCCAGAACCGAGTGAGATGACGAGGGGTCGTCGATGGACTATGCTACTTGTAAGCAAGCAACTATGATACTTGTAAGCAAGTAATAAATAAGAATAGTTACCCCAAAACAGTCAAGAAGTTACTGAGATCAGACTTTAGTCTGGACAGTGTGAGATTTTTCTCCTAAATTTATGGCAGTTTTATTGTAAATTTACTAGTTTTTCCTTGTAAATTTGAAAGATTTTTTTTTTCCCACTTAAATCAACTTTTTCTCATAATTTGTGTTTAGTGTCAGTTTAGGTTATTTTTCTTATACATCTGAGACTTTCATAAATTTGTGAGTTTTTTTCCTCAAATTAAAAATAAAATGAGCAAAGATGCAGCATTTTCTGTTATATTATAGGCGATTTATAGCCTATTAATAGCCTATTTTCTAACCCCCACCCCAGGTGAAAACCTCACATACTTTGAAACCTAAATGTTTGCCGGTATGCATCCTATGCTTACTGAATAAATTCAGACAGACCTCAAAACTGTAAGGATTCCTGTGTGTTCTGTATCCCTGCCTCTCTCTCCCCCTTTGATTGGACTCTTTTCCTGCAGCCTTGTACACCACATGCTGCCAATTAGAAAGGCCCCTTAAATAGGGCGCTCCCCCTTCACTCTGCCTGGTGACATTGATCTGCACACAGCATGTATCCTGTCTGAACTCAGTATCTTTATTTATCCTGCTTTGCCATGGTTTTGATCGTTTACCTGTCCTAGACCCAGAGAGTGCCTACTGTACTGGAAGTATCTGCCAGCCTTGACCTATCTGCCATGCCCTGACCCATGCCTGCCTCTGGATTTAGGATATAGCCTCACGGATTGGTATCTGGATGCCTTGGATTCTGCACACCTTCAACTCCCCCCCCCCCCCTTCCCCAGCAAGTCGACTTACCATCGTTTTCTCCACTGCTCTTCACTCTCACTCCACAACATTCAAGCCTGGCCAGCCTGTCCAAAACAATCCCCTGGAAACACCCCAGCAGCACCTCAGCACCTTCCTCCCTGGCAGCCTGCTTCCCCTACGTGAAGATCCTTCAACTGCTCCCAGCCACTCTCCCTTGCAGAAGTGTAAGCACAAAGAAATTAACTTTAAAACCTCATCACACTGTTTATCAGTTATACTTACCTGCCTCTCTGCTCTCTCCTCATAGGGTTTCCAGATCCTCGGGTTCATCAGTGTTGCACATTATCTTGCACAATTATTGTAATAAATGTTATTGTTCACTTCAGTTGTCATTTCCTCCTATGTCTGCTTTTGGGTCATATGCCACACACCTTAACGGTACATCACCAGCAAAACTGACCCAGCGGACATAGGATGGAAGCGATAAAAGACCAGTTTGGGCCTCCTGTGCAATGGTTAGATCAGGCTGATTATCAGAATAAGGTCCTTTTGAATCAAATTAACAAACTTACTGAACGCTTGGTCCAGCTTGAGACCACAGAGCAGGGCCTCACCACAGCTCTCTCCACCATCGCTCCTGCTGCTACAGCTAGCTCTCCCGCCCAGTTGGGCAGTTCCTTCTAGTCGCTACACCTCCCTGCTACAATGGTTGGTTGGGGGGCGCCAGCGGGTTCCTCTTGCAATGGCAGCTTGTGTTTGACTGCGTCCTGGTTGATTTTCTCTCCGACCACAGTCACATTGCTTATCTTACGGGGTTGCTGGATGAACGCGCTCTTTCATGGGCCCAAGCCATTGTCCAGGGGCCAAATTATAACACATACACCTACAACCGTTTTATGGAAGAGTTTACCTTTGTGTTTGGTCATTCCGAGCGGGAGGGGGCAGCATCCTCCCAGCTCATGACGATTCGCCAGGGGGTTAGGTCAGCAGCCAAGCACTCCACCGATTTCCGGGTTCTTGCGGCCTCCGCGAGCTGGGATGACGTGGCGCTACGCTCAGCATTCATCCACAACCTTAACTCCACTCTCCGCAATGAGCTCACCTGCCTTTGGGAGGAACCCAAGTCTCTCAACGCACTCATCTCCCTCGTCATTAAGCTGGACAATAGGCTATGAGAATGCTTGAGGGAATGATGGTCCGGCTCGTGGCCCCTAGCTCGCTCTTCTCCGCCCTGCCTACAGCTTTTTCCCTCCCATCACCCAACTCACCAGAACCTATGGCCACAGGCAGGCTCAAACTCCCCCAAGCCGAACGGCAGTGACATCGTGAGGCAGGGTTGTGTTTCTATTGTGGACAAGCAGGTCACTCAGCTGCACAGTGTCCCACGAAGGGAAGGCACCATCCGTTAGTTGCAGTAGGGGGACTAGCGGGCAATGCATCTGGATCCCCGCGTACACACTTCACTTTACCCATATGACCGTTGCTCAATCACACTGAACATGTTGGCTCCGCTCTGATCAGTTCTGGGGCTGAACAAAACTTTATTTCAGAGAGTCTGGCAACCCGATTAAAAATTCCCTGTAAAGGCGTACAGCAGCCCATAGGTGCAGTCGCCCTGTCTGGCCAACAGATGTGTCACATTTCTAAGTAAACTGTGCCCATAGCCATATTATCTTCTGGGAATCATTGGGAACACATAGAATTCTTTGTCCTCCCTGTCTCCACCTCACCCATAGTGTTAGGCTACCTGTGGCTAAGACGCCACAACCCAACCATTAACTGGGGTAAGGGGGCTATTAGTTCCAGGAGTCCCTTTTGCATGTCTGCCTGTCTTCAGTCAGCTGTCTGTTCACCACACATCCCCATTCCACCTCCCATTGCTGAGTTCCGTGATTTGTCCAGCATACTCTCTATCTACCATGACCTGGCACCCGTCTTCAGTAAGACCAAAGAGCTGTCCCTTCCTTCTCACCGACCCTATGACTGTGCTATAAAGCTTCAACAGGGGGCACGACTACCTTCCAGCCGCCTGTATAGCCTGTCAGCCCCTGAGAAGGAGGGCACGGATAAATACATTAAAGAGTCCCTGAGTGCTGGTATCATTCACCCTTCACCATCTGCTGTTGGAGCAGGGTTCTTCTTTATTGATAAGAAGGATGGCACATTCTGCCCATGCATCGGCTTCCGGAAGCTTAATAATATTACGATCAAGGAAAAATATGCACTGCCTCCAATTAACTCTGCCTTTGATCAACTTCAGGGTTCCACCATCTACACCAAGCTGGATCTCAGGAATGCATGCATCTGGTTTGAATCTGGGAGGGGGATTAATGGAAGACATCATTCCATACCCCTTCTGGCCATTTCAAGTATTTGGTCATACCCTTTGGCCTCACCAACACACCAGCAGTTTTCCAACTCCTAATCAATGACGTCCTGCGGGACTTTCTGGGAACCTTTGTGTTTGTATGTTTGGATGACATTCTTGTTTTTTCTCGTACTCTGGCAGAACACAAGGTCCATGTGCGGAGGGTGCTCCAATGGCTCCTTGAGAACCAGCTGTTTGTCAAGGACGAGAAATGTGAGTTCCACACCCCCACAACCTCCTTCCTGGGATTCATAATTTTTGATGGCCGGATTGAACCAGACCCCAAAAAGATCCAGGCAGAGTTACTGATTGGCCTACACCCTCCTCCAGAAAACAACTCCAGCAGTTTTTGAGACTTGCCAACTTCTCCCGCAGGTTCATCAGAAATTACAGTACTGTTGCCGTCCCCCGACCCGTTTGACATTGACCAAGCTCCCTTTTGTTTGGGCTAACAAAGCCAGTGCAGCTTTCTCCCAACTCAAGGCCAAATTCACAGAAACACCCATCCTTACTCAGCCCGACCCTACACGGCAGTTCATTGTGGAAGTGAATTTCTCAGATATTGGGGTAGAGGCAGTTCTCTCTCAGCACTCGGTCACCGACAACAAAATCCACCCTTGTGCATTTTTCTCTCGGCGCCTCTTCCCCGCCGAGCGAAACTACAACATCGGTGACCGAGAGCTGTTGGCAGTCAAGCTGGCACTGGAAGAATGGCGCCACTGGCTTGAAGGTTCCATGCAGCCATTCCTGGTCTGGACTGATCATAAGAACTTAGAGTACATTAGAACAGCTAAATGTCTCAGTTCTCGCCAAGCCAGGTGGGCACTATTTTTTGACCGCTTTTCCTTCACCATTATCTATAGACTGGGATCTAAGAACATGAAGCCTAATGCTCTCTCCAGACAGTTTGCTCCCAACTCGATGCCCCCTGGTGAGGAGACTATTATCCCGAGGACTGCTGTCACAGGTACCCTCACTTGGGACATTGAATGAAGGGTGAGAGAGGCTCAGGTCACCGATCCGGACCCTGGGGGTGGACCACCTGGTCGCACGTTCATTCCTGCCTCAGTAAAAGGGGAGGTTATTCACTGACTTCATGTGTCTAAGTTCTGTCATTCGAGGGTAGCCAGGACCCTCGCCTCCCTTTGCTGCATGTTCTGATGGCAGACCATGGACATGGACCATAATGTTCAGGAATATATCAAGGCCTGCCCACAGTGCTCCACAGGCGAGTCCCTGACGACCCCCCCACCTCCTCTCCCGCCGGCCTTCTTCAGTCCCTCCCCATTCCCAGTCACCCCTGGGCTATCATCGCACTGGATTTTGTCACCGGACTACCACTTTCTCATGGTTACACCATTATCCTGACAATTGTGGGCAGGTTTTCCAAGGCTGCACACTTTGTTCCCCTAGTTACTATTGACCTTGGAGACAGCTAACCTGCTCACCAACCACGTCATCAGGCTACATGGTATTCGGGCTGACATCATCTCAGACCGTGGTCCCCAGTTTGCATTGCAGGTGTAACGGGCATTCTGCAAGTCCATTGGGGCCACAGTCAATCTGTCCTTGGGTTACCACCCACAGTCCAGTGGGCAGTGCGAGAGGGCCAATCAGGAACTGGAGGCCTTCCTACAGTGCATTACGACCTCTGACTCCGCATCGTGGAGCATCTAACTGCCTTGGGTGGAGTACGCCCATAACTTTGCCACCTCTGCTACCACTGGGTTCTCCCCGTTTGAAGTATCCCTGAGTTACAATCCTGCTCTCCTGTCCATCATGGAGGAGGAGATCGCTGTGTCCACGGTTGGCGACCACATGGCTAAGTGTCGTCGCTTTTGGAGGGACACCAGGGCTGCGCTTCTCCACTCCACCGAGGAGAATGCCAAGTGGGCCAACCAGACGAGGACTCCTGCTCCCATCTACTCTGTGGGTCAAAGGGTTTGGCTGTCGACAAGGAACTTTCCACTCAAGACCGAGTGCAAGAAGTTGGCTTCTCGTTTTGTGGGCCCCTTCGTTATTAACGCCATTGTGAACCCTGCATCAATTTGGCTTGTCCTTCCTCCCTCTCTCCGGGTTAACCCCACCTTCCATGTCTCCCAGGTAAAGCCAGTATTTGTCAGCTCCCTCTGCCCTCCATCCAAACCCCCATTGCCGCCCAAGAGGGTAGATGGAGGACTAGTGTATGCTGTTCACCGCATCGTTGATGCTCACTGTCAGAGTCACGGCATTCAATTCCTGGTGGATTGGAAAGGTTATGAACCTGAGGAGAGATCATGTACTCCCATGTCCTTTATCATGAACAATTCTCTCATCAGGCCCTTCTACAAACACCACCCTGACAAGCCCAGAGTTACTCCAGGAGGCGTCCATTGAGGGGGGAGTACTGTAAGGATTCCTGTGTGTTCTGTATCCATGTCTCTCTCTCCCCCTCTGATTGGATTCTTTTTCTGCAGCCTTGTACACCGCTTGCTGCCAATTAGAGAGGCCCTTTAAAAAGGGCGCTTCCCCTTCACTCTGCCCGGTGACGTTGATTTGCACACAGCATGTATCCTGCCTGTGCTCAATATCTTTGTTTATCCTGCCTAGCTGTATACTGTGTTGGAATTATCTGCCAGCCTTAACCTGTCTGCCGTGCCTTGACCCCAGCCTGCCTCTGGATTCAGGATATAGCCTCACAGATTGAATTTGGATGCCTTGGACTGTGCACACCTTCACCCCCCAAGTAAGTCGACTTACCATCATTATCTCCACTGCTCTTCACTCTCACTCCCCAACATTCAGGCCTGGCCAGCCTGTCCACAACAATCCCCTGGAAACACCCCAGCAGCACCTTCCTCCCCGGCAGCCTGCTTCCCCTGAGTGGAGATCCTTCAACTGCTCCCATCCGCTCTTCCCTGCAGAAGTGTAAGCACAAAGAAATTAACTTTAAGACCTCATCATACTGTTTATCAGTTATACTTACCTGCCTCTCTGCTCTCTCCTTGTAGGGTTTCCAGATCCTCGGGCTCATCAGCGTTGCACATTATCTTGCACAATTATTGTAATAAATATTATTGTTCAATTCAATTATCATTTCCTCCTATGTCTGCTTTTGGGTCATACGCCACACACTTTAACAAAAACTATTCATAATGTTGCAGAATATTCCAGCTGAGGCTGGCATCATACATCATATTGAGTGTTTCCTGTAGAAAAGCTGTACCAGCCTCCTGTCCCCTCACTTCCCACTGTTGAGGTAGGGACCTCTGTGTGTGTGTGTGTGTGTGTGTGTGTGTGTGTGTCAGGCTGCTGCAGCCAGGGCTCCATCGCTACAGCAGGGAGGAGGGATCATACCATTTGCAAGGCGGTTGGCGGGGGGGGGGGGGGCCTTTTAAAAAAGTTTAAACGACAAACTACTGAACGTTTTGGATGTTATTTCAGCTTGTCAAAGACGAGCTACAATTTTCTAATCACAACTTTTCTCACTCCAATTTTTAGGGGTGCTGAGTCTAAATTTTGGGGAGCTACAACACGCCTAAAAAAGGCTTAACGCCGCCCATGAGTGAGGCCTTTGAATTTCTTTAGACTGCATCATGATGTGTTGCGTTTTCATATCTTTTAGTGTACTTCACTTTGTCAGACCAGGTTTTAAGTGATTTCTTGATTCAAGAGGTCTGGCAGTAACCAGACCTGAGTGTAGCTAGTGAAATTTGATTCAGCGTTCCAAAAAATGTGGGTAATCCGTTAATTCATAATGTAACTGGGAATGGAATTACTTTTCCACATAGCGCCAGGTAGGTTTGGATAGCTTTTTTTCCTTAATAAATGAACTCATCATTTGAAAATTGCATTTTGTATTTACTCGGGTTATCTTTGTCTATTATTCAAATTTGTTTGATGATCTGAAACATTTAAGCATGACAAATATGCAAAACTATAAGCAATCAGGAAGGGGGTAAATACTTCTTCACAATCGTAACAGTGTATACTTACAGTCTATGTAAGGAGATGATGTCCCATCACCCACAAGGGCTGCTGGGAAATAGGAAGCCTGTTTTCTTCTTAAAGTGGACCAGATTGATGCACTAGGGGGCACCCAGACACAATCTTACCTAAGACTGCTCAAAACTAGTAAATTCCCTGCATTCTGTTCCTGAGACTGCCTCTACCAGCCCTTCTAAAGCAAGGGGAATGTTCCCTTCTGCAGAACAGTAGGGGGCAGTCACACTTCACAAACATTCCAGACTTTGACCTCCAGAAGGTCAAACCTTGGTCAGTACCAAACAGACGCTACAGTGTGAGCAGGCCCTTAAGCATGTATCTCATGGAGTGACAGATGCTAACAAATGCTGATAGACTTTGGGATTTTGGGGGTTTTGTCAGGGTTCAGTGGGTTCATGATACAGTTGTTCTTGCCACACACAAAGTTTTGAACAAAATTTCTTTGCAACAAAGACAGTTTGCACCCATAAAAACTGTTAGCGAGCAACCTTCTACGAACCTCTACAATAGCAACAACTCGTCAGCATTCGCTGATCCTTGAGGTACATGTTGGAATACACTTCATGTTGGTTTTCTCATCATTTATCTTTTTTTTGTATCTCTGAAGCAACTGATCTGTTGATCTTTGCATTGGTTCTTGCATGCAGTTTGAAGTTAACTTTTGTTTTTTTTATTACTCAGTACTTTGAAATCTGTATTTTCTCAGAATGTTTTCAAACCTTAATAACAAAAAAAGGTTCTAAGACTGTAGTCGACATGACTTGATACGTTCTTCTTCTTCTTCTTCCTGTTCTTCCTCTTCTTCCAGCTGCTCCCTTTAGGGGTTGCCACAGTAGATCATCTGTCTCCATCTCACCCTATCCCTTGCATCTTCCTCTGAAACACCAACCCTCTCCATGTCCTCCTTCACTACATCCATGAATCTTCTCTGTGGTCTTCTTCTTTTCCTTCTGCCTGGGAGCTCCATCTTCAACATCCTTTGTCCAGTATATCCACTATCCCTCCTCTGCATATGTCCAAACCATCTCAGCCTTGCCTCTCTTACTTTGTCCCGAAACTGCTCAATGTGAGATGTGCCTCTGATATACTCATTTCTAATCTTGTCCCTGCTAATCACTCCCAATGAAAATTTTAGCATCTTCAACTCTGCCACCTCCAGCTCCACCTCCTGTCTTTTTGTCAGCGCCACCATCTCCAAACCACACATCACAGCAGGTCTCACTACCGTCTTGTAAATTTTCCCTTTCACTCTTGCTGTTACCCTTCTGTCACAAATCACCCCGATACTCATCTCCACCCACTCCAACCTGCCTGCACTCTCTTCTTCACCTCTCTTGTGCATTTTCCATTGCTTTGGATGGTTGACCCCAGGTATTTAAACTCATCTTCTTTCACTACCGCTGCTCCTTCCATCTTCATTGTTGCAGCTGCCTCCCTCTCATGCATACTCATGTATTCTGTCTTGCTTCGACTGACTTTTATTCCTCTTCTCTCCAGAGCATTCCTCCACCTCTCCAGGTTCCCTTCCACCTGCTCCCTACTCTCACTACAGATCACAATGTCATCTGCAAACATCATTGTCCACGGAGACTCCTGCCTGACCTCATCTGTCAGCCTGTCCATCACCATGGCAAACAAGAAGGGGCTTACAGCCGATCCCTGATGTAATCCCACACCACCTTGAATCCATTCGTCACTCCTACAGCTCACTTCACCACCATCTCGCTGTCCTCATACATGTCCTGCACCACCCTCACATACAGCCGTGGACAAAATTGTTGGTACCCCTCTGTTAATGAAAGAAAAACCCACAATGGTCACAGAAATAACTTGAATCTGACAAAAGTGGTAATAAATAAAAATTCTGTGAAAATTAACCAATGAAAATCAGACAATGCTTTTGAATTGTGGTTCAACAGAATTATTTTAAAAAACAAACTCATGAAACAGGCCTGGACAAAAAGGATGGTACCCTTAACTTAATATTTTGTTACACAACTTTTTGAGGCAATCACTGCAATCAAACAATTTCTGTAACTGTCAATGAGATTTCTGCACCTCGCAGCAGGTATTTTGGCCCACTCCTCATGAGCAAACTGCTCCAGTTGTCTCAGATTTGAAGGGTGCCTTCTCCAGACGGCATGTTTCAGCTCCTTCCACAGATGTTCAATAGGATTTAGATCAGGGATCATAGAAGGCCACTTTAGAATAGTCCAATGTTTCACTCTTAGCCATTCTTGAGTGTTTTTAGCTGTGTGTTTTGGATCATCATCCTGTTGCAAGACCCATGACCTGCGACTGAGACCAAGCTGTCTGACACTGGGCAGCACATTTCTCTCTAGAATACCTTGATAGTCTTGAGATTTCATTGTACCCTGCACAGATTCAAGACACCCTGTGCCAGATGCAGCAAAGCAGCCCCAGAACATAACAGAACCTCCTCCATGTTTCACAGTAGGGACAGTGTTCTTTTCTTGGTATGCTTCATTTTTGCGTCTGTGAACACAGAGCTGATGTGCCTTGCCAGAAGGTTCCAGTTTTGTCTCGTCTGTCCATAGGACATTCTCCCAGAAGCTTTGTGGCTTGTCAACATGCAGTTTGGCAAATTCCAGTCTGGCTTTTTTATGATTTGTTTTCAACAGTGGTGTCCTCCTTGGTTGTCTCCCATGAAGTCCACTGTGGCTCAAACAACGACGGATGGTGCGATCTGATACTGATGTACCTTGGCCATGGAGTTCACCGTGAATGTGTTTAGAGGTTGTTCTGGGCTCTTTTGTTAATATTCGTATTATCCGTCTCCTCCTGCGGCCACGTCCAGGGAGGTTGGCTACAGTCATGTGGATCTTAAATTTCTGAATAATATGTGCAACTGTAGTCACAGGAACATCAAGCTGCTTGGAGATGGTCTTATAGTCTTTACCTTTAACATGCTTGTCTATAATTTTCTTTCTAATCTCCTGAGACAACTCTCTCCTTTGCTTCCTCTGGTCCATGTTTAGTGTGGTACACACCATGTCACCAAACAGCACAGTGACTACTTGTCACCCTTTAAATAAGCCGACTGACTGATTACAAGTTTGTAGACACCTGTGATGTTAATTAGAGGACACATCTTGGTTGAACATGTCCCTATTGTCACATTATTTTCAATCTTTTCTAGGGGTACCATCATTTTTGTCCAGGCCTGTTTCATGAGTTTGTTTTTTTAAAGTAATTCTGTTGAACCACAATTCAAAAGCATTGTCTGATTTTCACTGGTTAATTTTCATAGAATTTTTATTTATTACCACTTTTGTCAGATTCAAGTTATTTCTGTGACCATTGTGAGTTTTTCTTTCATTAACAGAGGGGTACCAACAATTTTGTCCACGGCTGTACATGCCACTCCTGACTTTCTCATACAGTACCACACTTCCTCTCTTGGTACCCTATCATATGCTTTCTCGAAATCCCCAAAGACACAATGCAGCTCCTTCTGATCTTCTCTATACTTCTCCACTCTTAGAGCAAACATTGCATCTGTAGTACTTTTTCATGGCATGAAACTATACTGCTGCTCACTGATTGTCACCTCTCCTCTTAACCTGGCTTCAACAACTCTTTCCCATATCGTCATAGTGTGGCTGATCAACTTTATGCGTCTGTAGTTACTACAGCTCTGAGCATCACCTTTGTTCTTGAAAATTGGTACCAAAACACATCTTCTCCATTCCTCAGACATCCTCTTACTCTCCAAGATTGTGTTAATCAATCTGGTTAAAAAGTCCACTGCCATCTCTCCAAAACATCTCCGTACCTCCACAGGTATGTCATCTGGACACAACTGCCTTTCCATTCTTCATCCTCTTCAAAGCTGCCCTCACTTCCGCCTTGCTAATCCTCGGGACTTCCTTGTTCATTGTCTTTCCTTCATTCATCCTCCTCTCTCTCTCATTTTCTTTATTCATCAGCGCCTCAAAGTACTCCTTCCACCTTCTCAGCACACTCTCATCATTTGTTAGTACGTTACCATTTTCTGTCCTTAATCAACCTAACCTGCTGTACATCCTTTCCAGCTCAATCTCTCTATCTAGCCAGTCATTACGACTCTTTTTCTCCTTCCTTAGTGTCCAGCTTCCCATACAACTCAATATATGCCTTTTCCTTTGCCTTTGCCGCCTCTCTCTTTGCCATGCACCTAGACTCCAAATACTCTTGTTTACTTTTTTCATATCCCTGACTATCCCACTTTTTCCTTGCTAACCTCTTCCTTTGGATACTTTCCTGTACCTCCTCATTTCACCACCAAGTCTCCTTGTCTTCCTTCCTCTGTCCACTGGATACACCACATACCTTTCTACCTGTTTTCCTCAATACTTTTTCTATACTTTCCCAGTCATTTGGTAATTCTTCCCTACCATCCAGAGCCAACATTGGGGCACTCATAACCATAGTATTCATCAGACTTTGGTTTTAAAGCAGCATTGTGGAATTTTCTTGTTCCTGGCAGGAACACTGTAAAGACTACAGCTGGGACATTTTACTGAGTCCTAATAGCCAATCACAGGGTGCTTTGTTAGCTGATGGCTAAAATTGATCCCTATGATTGACTCATGGATATGCCAGTTGTCTTTTTAGTGGTCCTACCAGGAATGGGAAAGATACACAGTTGTATGTGACACAATCCCACTCAGACCATAGTGGAAATGATATGTACCTGCTTAAAAGGTTAATATACTATCAAAAAAGATTTTGAAAACATTATTTTAAAGTTAAAATCTTCCATAGTGTTGCTTTAACCTTAGAAGTATATTAATCATCCATTTGTGCGCAGTCTGCCACACACAGTCGTTCTTTCAGAAAGTATTAAGTTTAAAAAAAAATGTGTTATTTAGTTGGGAATTATCTGGGGTTTTATATAAGCCTTGAGTATCCTTTTCCTCTCTCCCCTTTGAACTGCCGCAATGTTAAATGAAAGCTTTTGGTGCATGGAATAATTTCCATAAAGGTTACATTTACAAAAACAAGACTTGCAGAAAGGCTCAATTTACAGAGAGGTAAACAGCCTTTAAAGGGCAGTTATCCAAATCATTAATTCCAGGCAATCAAATGGCTTAATTACCAGAAATTCATCAGATGAGCTTAAAGGTCAAAAAGTGATGCGCTCGCTACTTCCTCTTTCTTCCATTGCATACGGTCTTGTTCAGCTAAATTGCCTCGCCTGGGGTCTTACTCTTTGCTTTCTGATTAGGAAACTGTGGCCTTGATGTTCATGTTTTTTAATTGCGATCCAAGCCAACATCCTGTGTGCTTGTCTTCACGTCATCCCCTTGCAATCCCTCATCTCTCCACACATCTGCACAATCAGCCCTCTTAGAATTAAACCATGTATGGCTGAAGCCTTCTGGGCTCAGATCACATAAACCCCAAATTGTTTCACTTTTTCACCTCCAATCAAGTAATTTGCATTTACACAATTTGTGCCAAATTTATCTCATATCAGCTAGTAGGGGAAGAGAGAAACAGTTGATCCTATACTTTATTATTCATGGGTACCCACTAGCTTCTACCTTAGCAGTTGCTAACGTAGAAACTTCCTGGGGAATACAATTAAATGAAGAATAAAATGTAACTCAATAGAAACACTGATAAGAGAATACAGTTAAAATAACTCAAAAATCAGAGTAAAACACATCTGTTCATTAATAGAGACAGAGAGAACATATACAGCATCAACCAGACCCATAGAAGAAAACAGTGTGTGAGTAGCCATCATATTTGCATTTTAGATACCTCCTAACTTGTTTTTTAAGTGTGTGTGTGTGTGTGTGTGTGTGTGTGTGTGTATAAATAAACTATATATATATATATATATATATATATATATATATATATATATATATATATATATATATATATATATATATATATATATATATATATATATATATATCAGACCAGCTGCCCAGCTGGTCTGGGAACGCCTTGGTATCCCCTCTGAAGAGCTGGAGCAGGTGGCTGGGGAGAGGGAAGTCTGGGCTTCTCTGCTTGAACTGCTGCCTCCGCAACCCGGACCTCCGGAAAAGCGGTAGAAGATGGATGGATGGATATATATCAGGTTCAGGTTACTTTATTTGTACCCGTAGGTAGCTTTGTTTTGCATTCTGGTGACATCCATATTTAAGATAAGATAAGATAAGATAAGCCTTTATTAGTCCCACAACGGGGAAATTCCAGGATTGCAACAGCACAGGGATAGCAACACTCAGAGCAACAATCAGAAGGCAAGAAAAAAAAAACAAAAACAAGCAAGCAAGAGCAGCTAATATACATATGTACGTATTACTATAAAATATATATATATATATATATTTACAAGCCATATACATATATATTTACAAGCCACAAATTACATTCAACATAGACACAAACACAGGCACACATGAAGCTGACTATAAACATGATAAAAATACTCAAGGCTCCATCAATCAGGGTATAAAAAGACAAAGAGATGGGAGAAAAACCAGAGGTAAGAGAGAAGGGTCATATTAAAAGTTAAAAACTAGTCAAAGAGGTTAAAAACTCAAAGGTCTAAATCCCAATAAAATATTTGGAACCCAAGTAACATCCTACAAAAATAAGTAAATATAAAATGGAATTAATAAATAGGTACCTAAATTATGTGCAATATATTGTTACAGCTTGTTCAACTCTTTGACAGCAGCAGGAACAAAGCTATATATATACTGTATATATATATATATATATATATATATATATATATATATATATATATATATATATATATATATATATAAAATATAAACAGGGCTCCCCCTCATGGATCGTCACCTTATCGTGGTGGGGGGGTTTGCGTGCCCCAGTGATCCCAGGAGCTATGTTGTCCGGGGCAATTTGCCTCTGATAGGGTCTCCCAAGACAAACTGGTCCTGGGTGAAGGGCCAGACTAAGAACGATCCAACAGACTCTCATGAATTGTATATCAAGGATTCAGTGTACCCCGCCCGGTATGGGGTTACCGGGGCCCCACCCTGGAGCCAGGCCTGGGGGAGGGGCTCGAAGGCTAGCGTCTGGTGGCCGGGTTTCCACCCATGGGACCCGGCCGGGCTCAGCCCGAAGGAGTTACATGGGTCCGCCCTCCAGTGGGCTCACCACCTGCAGGAGGGATCATGGGGGTCCGGTGCTATGTGGATCAGGTGGCGGTCAAAGGCGGAGACCTTGGCGGACTGATCCCAAGCTTTCTAAACTGGCTTTTGGTACGTGGAATGTCACCTCTCTGGTGGGGAAGGAGCCTGAGCTGGTGTACGAGGTTGAGAGATACCGGCTAGATATAGTCGGCCTCACCTCAACACACAGCTCTGGTTCCGGAACCAGTCTCCTGGAGAGGGGCTGGAGCTTGGCCTTTTCTGGAGTTGCCCCGGGCGAGAGGCGACGAGTAGGGGTGGGTATTCTTGTATCGCCCCACCTTGCTGCCTCTATATTGGAGTTTTCCCCGGTGGATGAAAGGGTTGCTTCCCTGCGCCTTCGGGTTGGGAAACGGGTCCTGACCATCATTTGTGCCTATGCACCAAATGATGTTTCAGAGTACCCACCCTTTTTGGAGTCTGTGACTGGGGTGCTGGAGGGTGCTCCTCTTGGAGACTCCATTGTCCTACTGGGGGACTTCAATGCGCACGTAGGCAACAACAGTGAAACCTGGAGGGGGGTGATTGGGAGGAACGGCCTGCCCGATCTGAACCCGAGTGGTGTTCAGTTATTGGACTTCTGTGCTAACCACAGTCTGTCCATAACGAACACCATGTTCAAGCATAAGGGTGTCCATATATGCACCTGGCACCAGGACACCCTAGGTCGCAGGTCGATGATCGATTTTGTTATCGTGTCATCAGACCTGCGACCGTATGTCTTGGACACCCGAGTAAAGAGAGGTGCAGAGCTGTCAACTGATCACCACCTGGTGGTGAGTTGGATCCGATGGCAGGGGAGGAAGCCATTCAGACCTGGTAGACCCAAACGTATAGTGAGGGTGTGCTGGGAGCGTCTGGCTGAGGCCCCTGTCCGGGAGGTCTTCAACTCCCACCTCCGGAAGAACTTCAACCACATTCCCAGGGAGTCTGGAGACATGGAGTCTGAATGGGCCATGTTCTCCACCTCTGTTGTTGAAGCGGCGGCCCAGAGCTGCGGCCGCAAGGTGGTCGGTGCATCTCGTGGTGGCAACCCCCGAACCAAGTGGTGGACACCAGTGGTGAGGGGGGCCATTAAGCTGAAGAAGGAGTCCTATCAAGCTTGGTTGGCTTGTGGGACTCCCGAAGCAGCTGAGGTGTACCGGCAGGCCAAGCGGAGTGCAGTTCGGGTGGTTGCTGAAGCAAAAACCCGGGTATGGGAGGAGTTTGGTGAGGCCATGGAACAAGACTTTCGGTCGGCCTCAAAGAGATTCTGGCAAACTGTCCGGCGGCTCAGGAGGGGAAAGCAGCTCCCCGTCCACACTGTGTATGGTGCGGATGGGATACTGTTGACTTCGACTGGGGACATCATCGGGCGGTGGAAGGAATACTTCGAGGATCTCCTCAATCCCACTGATATGCCTTCCACAGAGGAAGCAGGGTTTGGGGACGAGGGGGATGACTCGCCTATCACAGGGGCTGAGGTCGCCAAGGTGGTTAAAAATCTCCTTGGTGGCCGGGCCCCAGGGGTGGACGAGATTCGCCCCGAGTACCTCAAGGCCCTGGATGTTGTTGGGTTGTCATGGTTGACACGCCTCTGCAACATTGCGTGGAGGTCGGGGGCAGTGCCTTTGGCATGGCAAACCGGGGTGGTGGTTCCTCTCTTTAAAAAAGGGGACCGGAGGGTGTGCTCCAACTTTAGAGGGATCACACTCCTCAGCCTCCCTGGGAAGGTCTATGCCAAGGTACTGGAGAGGAGAGTCCGGCCGTTGGTCGAACCTCGGATTCAGGAGGAGCAATGTGGTTTTTGTCCTGGCCGTGGCACATCGGACCAGCTCTTTACCCTCTCGAGAATTCTCCAGGGTTCGTGGGAGTTTGCCCAACCAGTTTACATGTGTTTTGTGGACTTGGAGAAGGCATTTGACCGCGTCCCTCGTGGATTTTTGTGGGGGGTGCTTCGGGAGTATGGGGTATCGGGCTTGTTGTTACGAGCTATTCGGTCTCTGTATGACCGTTGTGAGAGTTTGGTTCGTATTGCCAACACTCGGTCGGAGTCATTCCCAGTGAGAGTTGGACTCTGCCAGGGCTGCCCTTTGTCACCGATCCTGTTCATAATTTTTATGGATAGGATTTCTAGGCGCAGCCAGGGAATGGAGGGTGTCATGCTTGGTGACCACAGGATCTCATCTCTGTTGTTTGCAGATGATGTTGTCCTGTTGGCTTCATCCAGCAATGACCTACAGCTCTTGCTGGGACGGTTTGCCGCTGAGTGTGAAGCGGCTGGGATGAGAATCAGCACCTCCAAGTCCGAGTCCATGGTCCTCAGCCGGAAAAAGGTGGATTGTCCTCTCTGGGTTGGGGACAGGCTCCTGCCCCAAGTGGAGGAGTTTAAGTATCTTGGGGTCTTGTTCACGAGTGAGGGGAGAATGGAGCGAGAGATCGACAGACGGATTGGAGCAGCATCTGCAGTGATGCGGACGTTGTACCGGTCTGTTGTGGTGAAGAGGGAGCTTAGTTCTAAGACAAAGCTGTCGATTTATCAGTCAATCTACGTTCCTACTCTCACCTATGGTCACGAGCTTTGGGTAATGACCGAAAGAACGAGATCGCGGATACAAGCGGCTGAAATGAGCTTTCTCCGTAGGATTGCTGGACTCACCCTCAGAGATAGGGTGAGGAGCTCAGTCATCCGGGAGAGGCTCAGAGTAGAACCGCTGCTCCTCCACATTGAAAGGAGTCAGTTGAGGTGGTATGGGCATCTGATTAGGATGCCTCCTGGACGCCTCCCACTTGAGGTGTTTCAGGCACGTCCCACTGGGAGGAGACCCCGGGGCAGACCCAGGACTCGGTGGAGAGACTATGTCTCCCAGCTGGTCTGGGAACGCCTTGGTATCCCCTCTGAAGAGCTGGAGCAGGTGGCTGGGGAGAGGGAAGTCTGGGCTTCTCTGCTTGAACTGCTGCCTCCGCGACCCGGACCTCCGGAAAAGCGGTAGAAGATGGATGGATGGATGGATAAACAGGGCTTGATATTAACTTTTTTGCTCACCTGCCATGTGGCTAGTGATTTTCCAAAGTTATGAGCCACTCAGCCTTTTCACTAGCCACAATTTTGTGGTTGGAAAATTATGTTTAATATGATCAAATTTGAGTATTGCATGCTAAAATTTACTTGAACTAAATTTACAATCATTTTAAATATAAATGACCCTCATACTGTACATACATAAAAATTGAAAGAGAAAGACTGTTGAATTATTTACTAACAGCAGTGAATGCTGTAAAACTGTGTAGAAAAATATTTGCAATATAAGAGTGAAGTACAGGTAGATTTGGGGTCCGTCCCAGTTCTCATCTGTACCCCTTCCTCTTTGCCTACTCCTACTCCTAGGCCCTTGATAGAGGTTGAAAATGACCCCTTATCAATGGGGCACTCATTCAGGGCTGCACAAGGTCATTAGTAGTTGCTGATGGATTTAATCTACATCAACACTACCTGTTTTCACCAGAAAAAAAGAAGAAAAAGAAAACTGATTTGAGGAAAAAACTCTCTTCTTAAGGAGAAAAATGTCTCAATTTTACATGAATTCATGAAATTAAATTACATGAAATAGTCAGTAGAAAAAGTTAGAAATTTACTAGAAAGAAAGCTGTAAATTCAGAGAAAATTTGGACCCCTTGTGAGCCATTTTTGGCCCGCGGGCCACATGTTTGACACCCCTGGGCCAGCACATTAAAAATGCATAATTAGAGTTTTACTTCCATGAAAAAAGTTTCATCTCACAGGCATCACAGATGATTACAGATAAACAACAGCTCACCTCAGAAGACCCTTCATTTGCTCTTTACAGCAAAATAAAGTTTAGTCACTTTTTCTCTCTGTCATACTGGACAGTAAACGGGAGCTTCTTTTTTTTTTCCACAATATTTTTTATTGAACCTTTTTTTTTTTTTACAAACATATCACACACAGTCAGACACTAACACAAAAGTAATTTAAAAATTAAAAAGAACAATAACAAAAAGAAAACAAAATGTGTAATAAAAACGACAACAGCCATTAACAAAAACAAGTCAACAACAATGCTCCTCTGTTTAGTCTAGGTAATCTATTACATAAGAATACATAATATACATTCACCAGCTTGGAATTTGCAAGGTCCACACATATCATTCACCTTCTTCTTCAGAAGTTATGTTTAATTTCTTTACATAATCAATGAAAGGTCTCCATATATTCTCAAACACATTTTCCTTTGATTTCAGTATATATGTTATTCTTTCTAGTGGAAGGTTTGTTAACATCCATCTTAACCACTGAGTCACATCTGGTCTATGAGTCTTTTTCCACAGTAGTGCAATACATTTTTTGGCATTAAGCAAACTGAGGTCTATGAATGCTCTTTCACTCTTATTAAAGTTATGTTTTTCTGGATACAGACCCAACAAAAACAGTTTAGGGTTCAATGTGAATTGTTTTGAAATTATTTTTTCAATTGTTACCCTCACCTCTTCCCAAAACATTCTGATTTTTCTACATTCCCATAAACAGTGAAATAGGGTTCCTTTACTTTCCATACATTTTGTGCATGTATCTGGTATGTTTTTGTTATATCTATTTAATTCCACTGGTGTAACATACATCCGCATTAACCATTTAAAATGTATCAGTTTAAGACGTACATTTATTGATTTGGTTTGAGCTCCTGCACAAGCCATTTCTCATTGTTCCTCTGAAATTTCAATTTGCAGGTCTTCTTTCCAGTCATTCAGTCTTTTCTGTGAGTTTTCACATGAGAATAGTGTCAATGAGTTATAAAACTCTGAAATAATACCCTTTCTCTTACTATCTTTCATCAAATTTTTTTCCAAAGATGAATAAGTAGGTCGGGTGAGAGCATTATTTTGATTTGAACGAATAAAATTTCTAAGCTGAAGATACTTAAAGTGTGTTCTATGAAGCTTGAATTTAATCCTCAGTTCTTCAAAAGACATTATGTTATCTGAGCGTGACAAATATAAGTCTTGAATCTTTTGAATCCCTTTTAAATTCCATACTTTAAATACAATATCCGCTCTCCCTGGTGTAAAATATTGATTACCCCATATTGGGCTAAATTGTGACAGTGAGTGTGGTTCTTTTAAATATTTTTTAGTTTCACACTATATTTTGATCATGTGCTTTACTATTGGATTTTTAACTTGTTTCTGTACTTTTTTTTAGCCGAGTCTGAGTATTTGAATAAGGGAAGAGGTAAAGGTAAATTGTATGATTCCATTTCAGTCCAGTGAGGAGGATCATTTGATGAAAAATAATATGTCATAGACCTCAGTTGTGCTGACCAGTAATACAACATAAAATTTGGACATTTCAGACCTCCACGATCAAATGGTAAATATAGTAAGGACAAATGTAATCTAGCCTTCCTATTGTTCCAAATAAATTCCACTAACTTTTTTTTAATTCTTGAGAATAGATCTGAAGGTGGTGGTAAACTGATGTTTTGGAATAAATAAAGTATTTTTGGTAAGATATTACTTTTAAGTATATTAATTCTCCCCATCATCGACATTGGTAGTGACATCCATCTCTGAAGCAACTCATTAATATTTGTCATTAAGGCTTCATAGTTGGCACTGGCGACTGATTCTAGCTTAGGCAAAATTTGAATTCCTAAATATTTAAACTGATCTACAACATTGAATTGGTTTACCTCAGGAGCTGAGTGATTTCTCTGGGTCTCATTTAACATTAATATTGAAGATTTTGTTTTGTTTATTTTATATCCTGATATATCCCCAAAGTTCTTTATTAAATTTAACAAGGTCGAAATTGATTTTTTAAAATTCGACATAAACAAAATTATGTCATCGGCATACAGGGAGATTTTTTGTTCTGTTGGTCCTACTTTAATTCCATATATTTGTGGATGTAAATGTACTGCCATCGCTAACGGTTCAACTGCCATAGTAAATAATAAAGGTGAAGGTGGACAGCCTTGTTGACATCCTCTATTGATTTTTATTGATTTTGTGATATTGCTGTTTGTTAGGATTTCTGCTGTAGCATTATTTTATATTATCTGGACCCATTTTATGAAATTATTTCCAAGTCCAAACCTTTGTAGAACTTCAAAAAGATAGGGCCATTCGACCCTATCAAAGGCCTTTTCCGCGTCCAATGATAGGAGAGCTGTATCCGGTGCTTCTTTATTGGAATAAATAATATTAAATAGTCTTCTTACATTATGGAAGCCTTGTCTTCCCATTATAAAGCCATTCTGATCTCGATTAATAATATTTGGTAATATTTCTTGTAGTCGTTTTGCTAAAATTTTACAGATTATTTTAAGATCAGCATTTAATAGGCTTATTGGTCTCATGTTTTCACATTTATTAGAGGGTTTACCTGGTTTT
This sequence comes from Pholidichthys leucotaenia, assembly GCA_020510985.1. Lineage (NCBI taxonomy): Eukaryota > Metazoa > Chordata > Actinopteri > Cichliformes > Pholidichthyidae > Pholidichthys > Pholidichthys leucotaenia. The sequence goes on along the minus strand of CM035838.1, from coordinate 112,891,138 downwards.
GGCAACAGTATAATTAAGGCATTATTCATGTATGGTGGTAAATTACCATTTTGAAATGCTTCTAAAACCATTTCCAACAGTGGTTTTATTAATTTATTCTTAAATTTTTTATGGAGGTCAACTGGAAGACCATCTGGTCCTGCTCTTTTTCCTGATTTCATATTATCAATGGCTTGCCCAACTTCTTCTTGACTAATTTTAGACTCCAGTATCTCCCTGTTTTCATTTGGAATATCTGGTATGGATCGTCGGCCTCTGTCGGTCTATGATGACCATGGAAGAGAATCCTAAATGTCTACTCTGCTGGAACAGCACCGCCTGTGGCTGAACAGGCCGATGCGCGAATGACAGTCCCTGTCACACAGGTCACACTTGTGGGTGGTCTCCGTGCTGCTGGGTCTGTGGCGGTTCTTCCTGCGGGTCCTTTTTTCATCTGCTGCAGCAGTCAGTCTCTCTTCACCCGCCTTGAGCTGTCTGGTCAGGGTGCCTCTCCATTTGGAGCGGTCCGTTGCAAGGTCCTCCCAGCGCTCTGTGTTGATATCCAGGGCCTTCATGTCTCTCTTGCAGACGTCTCTAAAGCGCAGCTGTGGGCGGCCAACGTCTCTCCTGCCAGTTGCCAGTTCTCCATAGAGGACGTCTTTGGGGATTCTGCCATCCTCCATATGGTGAACGTGGCCTAGCCAGCGGAGCCTGCGCTGCCTGAGTAGAGTGAACATGGAGGGAAGGCCGGCGTGGGACAGAACTTCTGTGTTGGGCACTTTGTCCTGCCAGGATATGTCCAGGATGTGGCGAATGCAGCGCAAGTGGAAGGAGTTCAGTCTCTTTTCCTGCCGGGCGTATGTTGTCCACGTCTCACTCCCATAGAGCAGTGTGCTGATGACGCAGGCGTTGTACACTGCCATCTTCGTCTTGACAGAGAGTTTGGGATTCTCCCACACTCGTGTGGTGAGGCGAGCGAGTGTGAAGGCTGATTTTCCAATCCTCTTGTTGATCTCTGTATCAAGGGAGAGGTTGTTGCTGATCGTGGACCCCAGGTACGTGAACTGATTCACGACCTCCAGCTTGTAGTCATCAATGGTGATGGTTGGTGGTGCTTCCTTGCCTTGCGCCAAGACGTTAGTCTTCTTCAGGCTGATGGTAAGCCCGAAGTCCTTGCATGCCTGGGAGAAGCGGTCCATCAGGGTCTGAAGCTCCTGCTGTGTGTGGGTTGCGACTGCAGCGTCGTCTGCGAACAGCATGTCTCTGATTGCCTCGCGTACTTTGGTTCTGGCTTTCAGGCGGGCAAGGTTGAAAAGCCTGCCGTCAGATCTTGTGTGCAGGTAGATTCCCTCTGTTGCTGTGCTGAAGGCATGCCTCAGGAGCATAGCAAAGAAAATCCCAAAGAGGGTTGGCGCAAGTACACAGCCCTGTTTCACTCCGCTGCGTATGTTGAATGGCTCTGAGACGTTGCCATCATGCTGCACTATCCCCTGCATGTTGGTGTGAAACGATTCGATGAGGCTTTGCAACTTTGGTGGGCATCCTATCTTTGGCAGGATCTTGAAAAGGCCCTCTCTGCTGACCAGATCGAACGCTTTGGTGAGGTCGATGAAGGCGACGTACAGAGGCATGTTCTGTTCTCTGCATTTCTCCTGGAGTTGGCGGATGGAGAATATCATGTCTACCGTCGATCGCTCAGCGCAGAAGCCACACTGAGACTCGGGGTAGACACGTTCAGCAAGCTTCTGTAGACGAACGAGAACAACTCGTGCGTAGACTTTGCCAACAACGCTGAGGAGGGAAATGCCCCTGTAGTTGTTGCAGTTGCTTCTCTCCCCTTTGTTTTTGTAGAGGGTGATGATCTTGGCGTCCCTCATGTCCTGTGGTACGGCACCTTCCTTCCAGCACTGGCAGAGGACGTCATGCAATGGCAGCAGTAGGGCGGTCTTGCAGTGCTTGATCAGGTCAGGGGGTATGCCGTCGTTGCCGGGTGCCTTGCCAGCGGCCAAGCTATCAATGGCCTTACTGAGTTTGTCGATGGTTGGCTCGGCGTCAAGTTCGTCCATGGATGGCAGGCAGTCGATGGCATCAAGGGCTGACGGTGTTACGGTGTTCTGTCTAGAGTAGAGGTCGGAGTAGTGTTCCACCCATCTCTCCATCTGCTTGTTCTTCTCTGTGATCATCTCCCCAGTGGAAGATTTGAGGGGGGCCGTCTTGCTCTGAGCCGGACCAAGTGCTTTCTTGATGCCATCGTACATACCACGGATGTTCCCTGTTATGGCAGCGGTTTGAATGTCTTGGCTGAGCTGAGTCCAGTACTCGTTGGCACAGCGCCGAGCAGTCTGCTGAACTTTGCTTCTCGCAGCCCTGAGAATCTGGAGATTCTTCTCGTTTGGGTACTTCTTGTACTCAGCAAGTGCTGAGCGCTTGGCTTCAATGACGGGGGTCATCTCGGTCAACTTGGCATCAAACCAGTCCTGTGACTTCGAGGTCTTCCTCCCAAAGGTAGCCAAGGCTGTGCGGTAGATGGTGTTTCGCAGCTCTTCCCACTTCTGCTTTGCAGATTCTCCTCCTTGTGGTATACCAAGTTCCTTCTCAAAGGTGGAGGCAAACTGCTCAACAAGTTCTGGTTGGGCCATCTTGCTGGTGTCAATCCGTGCCTTTCCAGGTTGTCTAGCATGATGGAATTTCTTCAGCTGCAGCTTGACCTTGCAACACACCAATGAATGGTCTGTGTCGCAATCTGCACTCTGGAACGAACGGGTGATTAGCACGTTCTTCAGTGAGGTGCGCCTGGTCAGGATCAAGTCTAGCTGGTGCCAGTGCTTTGAGCGCGGATGTTGCCAGGAAACCTTGTGTTGGGGCTTGGTCTTGAAGAACGAGTTTGTGATGCACAGATCGTGATATGTGCAGAACTCGAGCAGCCGCTGTCCGTTGTCGTTCATTCTGCCCACGCCAAAAGGTCCAAGACAGGAGGGCCAGGAGTCGTGGTCAGCACCCACTCTGGCATTGAAGTCTCCAAGGAGAATGAGTTGTTCAGAGTTGGGGATGATCCTGACAGTTGTTGTGAGATTCTCGTAGAACTCGTCTTTAGCCTCTGGTGTGGCTGTCTGTGTTGGGGCATACACACTGACGAGGGTGACTGGGCCTTGAGTGGTGTTCAGGCGGAGGGTGAGGAGTCGTGCAGAGCCAGTGCTGCCCGGTTCCACCATCTTCAGCAAAGTGTTCTTCACTGCGAAGCCCACTCCGTGTTCCCTGTGTTCGTCACTGCCCTTTCCCTGCCAGTAGAACGTGTAGTCCTTCTCTCTCAGTGTGCCTGCATCAGCTAACCGTGTTTCCTGGAGAGTGGCGATATCCACTCCCAGTCTCTTCAGCTCATTATTGATGATAGCAGTCTTCCTGGTGTCGTTGATGTCCTTGAGGTTAGCAGCGAGTCCTGTCATCATAGTGCGGACGTTCCAAGTTCCCAGTTTTAGAGTTGGTCTCTTTTGTTTTATTGTCTTGCCTGGTGCGAAGGTTCTCAGCCTGCTGTTTGGATTTCTCCTTATCCCCATGCACCCAATGAGGAAAGCAAGGTGTGGCGGGACAACACCTTATTGGCTGGGGGCTGCCCAGCTTGAGGCGGGCGGTAGCTGTCCAGTGAGATCTGATGATCCCTCCCACCGTCGGGAACAACCCCTGGAGCCACGCTCTACGCCAATTGAGCAGTGGCTTATAACCGGTAACTGTCATTCCCCGTGTTTTGTCTATGCCAAAGGCGAAGCTGGAGTGTCCTCTCCAGTGATCCGGTGTTCTACCTTCCAGCGTTGGGCGTTGGTAGGATTCAAGCCTGGGCAGGAAGATATGGAGGACAAGATGTTGCCCATGCAGCATGTCCCCCCTCTCCACGTCACTGATGAATCCAAAGGAACAGCAGGGCTGCTACAGTTTGGCACCAGCGCCGTTGCAGGAGCTGCCAGAACGATGTTGAGCACAACATAGAACTGCCTTAGGGGCTCCGACTCCGGATTTTTCCTCAGGGTTGACTCCCGAAGCCTTTCCCGTGACCGGGTATGCCGCAAGGCAGCAGAGGTTTGAAATCAGGATTTACCTTCCCCTAGATGGGCTACCTTCCCAGGTTGACGAGCCACCATTTACCCGAAGCATCTGGTTTTAAGGCGCCAGAGATCCGCCCTCGCCCCTTCTCCTATTAGTAAAAGCAGTTCCGCCGGGCTTAGAGACTAAACCACACGGGCAGGCTAGGAGTTGGACTTAGTTGCCAGAGGCTTTTCGAGACGCACGCCATAAGGAGCATTTTATGAGCACTGGGAGCTTAACCCCAGTGCCGCTCCTGGCTATGACAACCTTGGAACCATCTGGAATGGATAATCCACCCAAAAACCCATTTAGTTTTGTTAAGTCAGTTTCATTTTTTGTATCATGTAGTTTTTCATAATAATTTCTAAAGGCACTGTTAATTTCTAAAGGATCTATAACTACCTGTCCGTTACTTATAATACTGGTAATTGGTGTTTTAGATTCTAATTGTTTAATCTGCCATGCCAATAATTTTCCTGATTTTTCACCTTGTTCATAAAAAGTTTGCTTCAATCTTAGAAGACTCAAGGCAGCTCTATTTACTGATTTTTTTTGTCATTTTCAGCTCTCAGAATCAGTAATTCGTTCTCTAACTGTGGGTTACTTCCTGCATACACCTTTTCTTGAAGAATTTTTATTTTACGTTCCAATTAGACTCTCTCCTCCCGGGTCTTCTTAGATTTTGAACCTGTATAACTAATAATATGCCCCCTAATAAAAGCTTTGAAAGCCTCCCACTTTACACATGCCGTTGTTTGTGTAATATTGATATCAAAGAACTCATCTATCTGTTTTTCTATGTACTTAACAAATTCCTCATCCTGAAGCCATTTATGTTGAAAATGCCACCTAACTGGGCCCTTTGTCAATTTCTTATCTACATATACTAGACAGCAGGGTGCATGATCAGATATCACAATGTTATCATAGAAACAGTTTTGAATCTTGGACCTTAATTCTGTAGAGATCAAAAAGTAGTCAATACGTGAGAATGTCTTATAGGTATTAGAATAACAAGAATAGGCTTTGACTTGTGATTTCATTTCTCTCCATATACAGTGGGGCAAAAAAGTATTTAGTCAGCCACCAACTGTGCAAGTTCTCCCACTTAAAAGATGAGAGAGGTCTCCAATTTTCATCATAGGTATACCTCAACTATGACAGACAAAATGAGAAAAAAAAATCCAGAAAATCACATTGAAGGATTTTTAATGAATTAATTGGTAAATTCCTCAGTAAAATAAGTATTTGGTCACCTACAAACAAGCAAGATTTCTGGCTCTCACAGACATGTAACTTCTTCTTTAAGAGGCTCCTCTGTCCTCCACTCGTTACCTGTATTAATGGCACCTGTTTGAACTCGTTATCAGTATAAAAGACACCTGTCCACAACCTCAAACAGTCAGACTCCAAACTCCACTATGGCCAAGACCAAAGAGCTGTCAAAGGACACCAGAAACAAAATTGTAGACCTGCACCAGGCTGGGAAGACTGAATCTGCAATAGGTAAGCAGCTTGGTGTGAAGAAATCAACTGTGGGAGCAATTATTAGAAAATGGAAGACATACAAGACCACTGATAATCTCCCTCCATCTGGGGCTCCACGCAAGATCTCACCCCGTGGGGTCAAAATGATCACGAAAATGGTGAGCAAAAATCCCAGAACCACACAGGGGGACCTAGTGAATGACCTGCAGAGAGCTGGGACCAAAGTAACAAAGGCTACATCAGAAACACACTACGCCGCCAGGGACTCAAATCCTGCAGTGCCAGACGTGTCCCCCTGCTTAAGCCAGTACATGTCCAGGCCCGTCTGAAGTTTGCTAGAGAGGATATGGATGATCCAGAAGAGGATTGGGAGAATGTCATATGGTCAGATGAAACCAAAATAGAACTTTTTGGTAAAAACTCAACTTGTCGTGTTTGGAGGAGAAAGAACACCATACCTACTGTGAAGCATGGGAGTGGAAACATCATACTTTGGGGCTGTTTTTCTGCAAAGGGACCAGGACAACTGATCCGTGTAAAGGAAAGAATGAATGGGGCCATGTATCGTGAGATTTTGAGTGAAAACCTCCTTCCACCGGCAAGGACACTGAAGATGAAACATGGCTGGGTCTTTCAGCATGACAATGATCCCAAACACACCGCCCGGGCAACAAAGGAGTGGCTTCGTAAGAAGCATTTCAAGGTCCTGGAGTGGCCTAGCCAGTCTCCAGATCTCAACCCCATAGAAAATCTTTGGAGGGAGTTGAAAGTCTGTGTTGCCCAGCGACAGCCCCAAAACATCACTGCTCTAGAGGAGAGCTGCATGGAGGAATGGGCCAAAATACCAGTAACAGTGTGTGAAAACCTTGTGAAAACTTACAGAAAACGTTTGACCTCTGTCATTGCCAACAAAGGGTATATAATAAAGTATTGAGATGAACTTTTGTTATTGACCAAATACTTATTTTACCGAGGAATTTACCAATTAATTCATTAAAAATCCTTCAATGTGATTTTCTGGATTTTTTTTTTTCTTGTTTTGTCTCTCATAGTTGAGGTATACCTATGATGAAAATTGGAGATCTCTCTCATCTTTTAAGTGGGAAAACTTGCACAATTGGTGGCTGACTAAATACTTTTTTACCCCACTGTATGTAGCGATCTCAATTCTTTCATAAAGTGATTAATGGTCATCCTACATCCATTGTGCGTCCAGTCCAGTCCTGTTGATCTATCTATACTGGGATTCAATGTACAATTAAAATCCCCTTCTATTATACGTATGTTGCCCTGTAAGTGATGATAAAGTGAGGAATAAATTAAAAAAGAAGTTTTGATCGTCAATATTGGGGCCGTATAAGTTCACCAGATTTATATTTTCTAATAACAAAGATCCTTGTATAATTAGATATCTTCCAAATTTGTCTCTAATTACATTTTCCGTTTGAAATGCGACTGTTTTATGTATGAGAATCATAACTCCCCTAGCACGGGATGAAAATGATGAGGTGAACACGTTACCTTGCCATCTTCTCCTAATTAGGGCCTTAGCCACTGACAACGTCAGTTGGCGAAAGCCCTATTGTACACTGACAACGTCAGTCGGCGAAAGCCCTATTGTATCTTCTTTGTTTCTTTTTTTTTTCTCGATCTGCCTAAATGATGGCATTTTTCACCCTCTGAACGTTAACCAAAACGCGATTTTTTTTTTGGCAAACCCCTAAGACCCGGCAAAAAATTTGATAAACTGGAAAACATAATGCCCCCCCACCCACCCCTCATTTTTGTGGTTGGGGCCAAATGTACAAGGTCTATGGAGACTGGAGACCGTAAAGTTTGCCATAGAGACATAAAATTTGGGTGAGGTGTGAATCACCTCAAGACATGCAAAAAACATCATTATGGCCCATACCCACCGCCAACAGGAAGGCCGCCATCTTGCCTCAAAGTCGCCCCACCTCCAATTCGGAAAAAAGTCACACCTCTCATTTGAACGCACTATTCCTAGGGACTTGCTCCGATTGAGCTCATTTTTACTTGGCGGCATGTATAGGCATTGGCCATTAAAAATTGTATAAATTACGTCAAAATCCCAAAAGGCGTGGCCAGGGCGCCATGGCGAGATTTGACTCCTCGCCTTACAAATTCAACCACCTGTAACTCGGGCAAAACCTGTCCGATGTGCACCAGACTTTCCATTACGGAAAATAGTCCCACCCCAAACACAACTACATCAAAATCCCTGACAAAAGTTATAGCGCCACATAGTGGTTAATGAAAGAATTGCTGAAAACTGTTTTATTTATTACTCACGCGCGGCTGGCCAGAATGATGTGAAATTTTCTGAGATTCATCAGACCACAGCCATGATCATAACTGAACATCATCTTTAGCATGACATGAAATAAGTTACCATGGACACGCCCTCCTCGCCATTCAATTCGTGAGCTTATGGGGAGGAGTGTGAAGGTCCTGGAGTCATGAAATCTGGAACATATGTTGAGGTGACTGTCACATGTAGTCTGGCATGGGTGCACAACACATAACTGGCAGGGAAGTGTTGCCATGGCGCCATGGCGAATTTTGACTCCTCCCCTTACAACTTCAACCACCTGTAACTCGGGCAGAACCTGTCCAATGTGCACCAAAATTTTCATGATGGAAAATAGTCCTGCCCCGAACGCAATGACATCAAAATACCTGAAAACCGATATAGCGCCACATAGTGGTTAACAAAAGAATTGCTGAAAACTGTTTTATTTATTACTCACGCGCGGCTGGCCAGAATGATGTGAAATTTTCTGAGATTCATCAGACCACAGCCATGATCATAACTGAGCATCAAGTTTAGCATGACATGAAATGTGTTACCATGGACACGCCCTCCTCGCCATTCAATTCGTGAGCTTATGGGGAGGAGTGTGAAGGTCCTGGAGTTCGGTAGGGGCTGGATGCCTGGACGCGGGCCAGTGGCCGCCTGGGAGGTCCTGGCAGCAGTGGGAGTCGTGACTCCCGCTGCCAGGGGAGGGACTGTGCGTAGTCCTACTGAAGCTGTTGGATGTGCTGGTCGTCGGCATCGAAGCCACCCCAACACCTGGACTGATTCGCGTTGGACTTCTATTCAATTCAATTCAATTCAACTTTATTTATATAGCGCCATTTCACAACAACAGTCATCTCATAGCACTATCAACTGTAGGGGGAACCCCTACAGTTGCAGAAAGACCCCAGCAATCAGGCGATCCCCTGTGAGCAAGCACTTGGCGACGGTGGAGAGGAAAAACTCCCTTTTAACAGGAAGAAACCTCCAGCAGAACCAGGCTCAGGGAGGGGCAGTCATCTGCTGCGACTGGCTGGGGGGTGAGGGGATAGAGAAGATGAAAAGAACAGACATGTAGAGAGCAAACAGCACGATGGGGATGCAATCTATGGGAGAGAACAAACAAATGTTAATGACCAGCAAAAAAAAAAAAAAAAAAAAAAATTCATTGAGAGTGAGGAAAGGAGTGAGGCCCAATGCATTACTGGAGGTCCCCCGGCTGACTAAACCTATTAGCAGCATAACTAAGGGAGGGTTCAGAAACACATGATCACACTTTATACCAACTCCTGCACCTCCAGCCACCAGTCTGTCAAGTTGATCAAGTTTGCGGACGACACCACCCTCATCGGGCTCATCTCCAACGGCGACGAGTCCGCCTACAGGAGAGAGGTGGCCCAGCTGGCGTCCTGGTGCAACAATAACAACCTGCAGCTGAACGCTCTGAAGACAGTGGAGATGATTGTGGACTTCAGGAAAGTCACAACCCCTCTGCCCCCCCTCACCCTCACAGGCTCTCCCATCATCACTGCTGATTCCTTCCGCTTCCTAGGCACCACCATCACCAGGGACCTCAAAGTGGGAGCCGACCATCAGCTCCCTCATCAAAAAGGCCCAGCAGAGAGGATGTTCTTCCTGCGGCAGCTGAGGAAGCTCAAGCTACCCACCAAGATGTTAGTGCAGTTCTACACAGCCATCATCGAGTCCATCCTCACCACCTCCATAACCGTGTGGTACGCAGGAGCCACTGCCAGGGACAGACTAAGGCTGCAGCGCGTCGTGCGCACTGCTGAGAAGGTGATCGGCTGCAAGCTCCCATCTCTCCAGGATCTGTACATCTCCAGGACCCGGAGGCGTGCTGGCCGGATCATAGCCGATCCCTCACACCCTGGTCACGTACTGTTTGCCCCCTCCCCTCAGGTAGAAGACATCGGTCCATCCAGACTAAAACCCCCCATCACATGAACAGCTTCTTCCCCTCTGCCATCAGACTGCTGAACACTAAGTGACTTATTGATTCTCGTGCACTATGTACAGCAGCTCAACCAGACTCATGTCAATCATCACTGTTTTCTTCCTGCATTACTGACTGCACTATATGGTTCTCCACATTATCTGCTGCTCGCTAATATATTTAAACTGCTGACTAGTATTACTCATTCTTATTCTACACTTTATTGCATGTATAGTTTATTTCTTTTATTTTATCATGTTTAATGTTGCAGCATTGCACCGAGACAAATTCCTAGTTTGTGTACTACATGAACAATGGCAATAAATCTGATTCTGATTCTGATGATCCCTCCCTAATTGTAGGCTATATCAGAAAGGTAGGTTTTAGCCCTATTCTTAAAAACAGAGATCGAGTCTGACTCCTGAATCCAGATTGGCAGCTGGTTCCACAGGAGAGGAGCTTGATAACTGAAGGCTCTGCCTCCCATTGTACTTTTGGAGATTCTAGGTATTACAAGTAATCCTGCATTTTGGGAGCGTAATGCTCTGTTAGGATAATACGGTAGTATCAGATCTTTTAAATAAAAAGGAGCCTGATTGTTTAGAGCTTTGTAAGTAAGAAGAAGGATTTTAAACTTAATTCTAAACTCTATGGGAAGCCAATGAAGGGAGGCCAGAACCGGAGAGATATGATCTCTCTTTCTAGTACCTGTTAAAACTCTTGCTGCAGCATTTTGGATCAGCTGAAGACTTTTTAAAGGTGTTTTAGGACAGCCTGATAATAAAGAATTACAATAATCTAATCTCGAGCTAACAAAAGCGTGGATCAGTTTCTCAGCATCACTCTGAGACAAGATGCTCCTAATCTTGGCAATATTACGCAAATGATAGAAGGCAGTCTTAGAAACAAATTTAATATGTGAATTGAAGGACAGATCTTGATCAAAAATAATTCCAAGGTTCCTCACAGAGCTATTAAGAGAAAGAGTAACCGCATCCAAACTGAAAGTTTGATTTGGAAAGGAATTTCTAAGGTTTTTTGGACCAACAAGAATGACTTCAGTCTTATCTGAATTTAATAGCAGGAAATTACAAGTCATCCAAGCTTTGATTTCCTTAAGACAGGCTTCTAACTTGGCTAATTGATTAGTATCATCTGGCTTCATTGACAGGTATAATTGTGTGTCATCTGCATAACAATGAAAATGTATACAGTGCTTTCTAATAATGTTGCCTAACGGAAGCATATATAAACTAAAAAGAGTAGGGCCTAGCACAGATCCCTGTGGAACTCCATGACTAAGCTTTGAGTTAAAAGAAAACTCATTATTTACATGAACAAACGAACCTATCAGATAAATAAGATCTAAAGTAGGCTCATTTGTAATTTCGTGTAATTTTTTTTGGTAAAAGCAAAAACTCATTTGATTTTGAAAGAAGATATCATAAGTTTTAAAAAAAAATTAGGGTGCCATTTTTTCTTCACATTCTAAGGGTCCGAAATCCAAGATGGCGCCCAAAATAGCCGCCGTTTAGCAATAATTCAATATCTTCGCTAGTACACATGATATAATTACAAACAAAGTATCTAAACATAGGTGTTCTGACACAAGAAAACCAATGGAATCATCAAATTTAGGCTAAAGTTGTGATTTACATGCCTAATTTCAAGATGGCGTCCAAAATGGCTACTGTTTACACTAAATTCTACTTATTTCGACACCGTTGTCCATACACGTGTTACTGTTGTCGGTGAGTATAGTCCAGCTTCGACCCATGCTTGGTCAATACCACTCCCTTCCACATATTTACCTAAGGCTGTCAAAGCCCAGAAGACGATGTGGAGCTCACCAGGCAGAAACAGGAACTGCTTCTTGATGTCCTCACGCTTCATCCACAACTTCATGGCCATGTCGTATAGCTGAAGATCAAGAGTCACAACTGTGATAGATTCTGGTCCCATGGTATGAGTGGCGATAGCACGTGCTCTCATCAGACCTGTATAGAGAGTGTCATACTCTGTTGGAGGTAAGCGTATGAGTGGAGGTACTAGGGCAATGTTTGTCCTCGGACCAGAAGGAGACAACAAAGAGTTGAAGGCCCCCCATGTTCCTGGACAAGAGGTAGGTTTGACTTCTACTTCACTTTCTTTGACGTCCAAGCATCCAGTAATCCATGCCAGATCCTTCTCCTTGTTCAGCTCTGTGCTAGACGTGCCAGAATTCAGTGTGCAAGCACACTTTTTGGCTGTTGGTACCGGTTTGTCACATGGTAAGATTTCACATGGAACTGTAGCCTCCAACGTTTCAGAGTGTGATGAACGATCAATGTCAATTGGTATTGTTGAGTAACTGTCAGATGCAGTCTGATATACTGCAATGGCAGTGCCATGGAGTGTATTCATCCCGGAAGGTGTGGATTCAAGAAAATCTATGTTGTCCAGGGCAAACCAAACAAACATATCGTGGACCAACCAAGGTGGACGATAAACTCCTCCTGTGGAATTCATCCGCTCAAGAACAGCATTTGCGATGGCAGTCTCTATTTCCATAACCTTTTTGTATGGGACAGTGAGGTCTAGTTGGCCTAGCTTCTCTACAAGGGACTTTGATCTGGTGCTTTTGTGTACCTCTAGAGCTAATCCGACATTGAGGGGAGTTTCAGTTCGGTGTTTGAAAGCGACGTTTTCGTGTTTTGTTTCATAAGTAACCTGCCGATCAGTCTTGTATGAACTGCTGCGCCAGCACAGATGCACTTTGATTCATAGATTCGGCCCTGCTGGTAGTTTTAACTTTATGCAAACCTTGGATAGCATGTTTGCAGAAGAGTTGGAGCAAAGCCGGTGGTTCATAATTATCAAATGTTCCTTGAAATTTCCACGGAGGTGCGTTTGCAATGTCTTTTCTCAGGATTTTAGCAGCTTTGAGAAGGACTTTCACATCTTCTCTTATGTATTTTGGGTCGCTGGCAAGAGCACCAGCTAACAGGGTTTCCTTGGCCTTTGTAGAAAGTACTTGTTCTGGTTTTGTTTTGTCTGGAGGTCTGGTGAAGTGCACATCAGGGATATTGTCCAAAATCAGTTGCTTTAGGTATGGTTTGTATCGCGGATAATCGGGTAAAGTAAACCCGTTTGCTTCCAGCAAACATACATAAGATTTTTCAGTGTCGTTCATATTCAAAACAGATTCATGCGTTGAGTTGTTAATTTCTGTTTCCACCATTTCGAGAATCTCTACATCAGACACTAACTGTGCGAACTTAATATCATCTTTTGGGAGTTGTCTCTTCGCCTTTTCTATGTCTCGTTTTGTATGGCTTAAGCACAGCAGGTGATACTTCATGTCCTCTGCAACTGCTGTTAAAAGATCTGATGATGCAACAACATTGCTCAGTCTGACTTTCAACTGTTCATTTGTTGTCTGTTGGCCAATTGCCTTGAGCTGAGCTCCCATGTTTTCAGTTGAGACATCATGCAAGTTGTCTGCTCTCTCTTCTTGGCAAACGACACACATCTCCTTGTCGAAAGTCTGACGTCTGGTACATATAGGTAGTGACGTAGAAGTACAGGTAGAAGTGGATTTTGATGGTCGTCCTTTTTTCTTCTGTTTTACGTCACTGACACTGCCTGTTGCTTGTCCCTTCTCATATCTCCTTTTTGCTCGTTCAACATGTGTTTTGTTTGTGAGATCCTTGTAACATGTCCTGTGGTAGGAAACACTTTTCTGTAGCAGTTCATCAGCAGACGAACCACTTATGCGATCCTTTAATGCAGAGAACTCTGTTTCCCCGTATGAACATCGAACATCAGTTGATGCAATTAGTTTCTCTACTGAAAGCAAAGAAGGGTGAAGCACATAGTTTGTATAATCTGTTTGTTTGCTCCTCAGCTGACAAATGAAGCAAAGTTCAAAGTCCACAGTTTTTGACTTCTTGTTAGATGAAGAATCTGCCATGTTGGTTAATATATGGACTCTAAGCTACGTTATGGTTGCTGTGGGTAATTGTTTCCTGCAAATACAAAGAAAATACATCTTTGTATACACATATACACCAAATGTTCAAACCTTAAGCTAATGCGGAAAAACTGCGTCCAGCGACTGCATTCAAACATCAATTATGGGGCCGCCGTGTTTAATTCAAGATGGCAGTCTGTCTGAAACACAAAATAAAAAGATTAGTAATCACAGGGAAGTTGTTATCCATGTGGAAATGTCTATTTAAAGTTAGTTTTATAAGTAATAGATGCTGAAAAAAATATTGGAACCAGATTTATATCAATCGTAATGTCTAATTTATGCCGTTTTTGTATCATGGCAGCCATCTTGGATTTCAGGGCATTAGAGCGCGAAAAAAAAATGGCACCCTATTTTTTCTTATGTTTATATCATATTCTAACAGAATCAGGCGAGTTTTTGCTTTTACCAAAAAAAATACACAAATTTTTATTTCATGACAAATGAGCCTACACTAAAACCACTGCAACGAAGTTCCATTAAGTCCAACATAGTGTTCTAATCTATCAAGTAGAATATTATGATCGATAGTATCAAAAGCTGCACTAAGGTCTAAAAGGACAAGTACAGAAACCAGTCCATTATCAGATGTGATGAGGAGGTCGTTAGTGACCTTCGCTAAGGCTGTTTCAGTACTATGATGGATTCTAAACCCAGATTGAAACTCTTCAAGTAAACCATTTCCCTGCAGGTGGTCAAATAATTGCGTAGCAACAACTCTTTCTAAGATTTTTGAAATGAAAGGGAGATTAGAGATTGGTCTATAGTTAGCTAAAGCTCCTGGATCTAGCGTTGGCTTTTTGAGTAAAGGTTTAATTACAGCCGTTTTAAAAGCCTGCGGTACATGGCCTAAAGTTAATGAAGAATTGATTATATGAAGAATAAAGCTACCAATAAGTGGGAAGACTTCTTTAAATAACCTGGTAGGAATAGGGTCTAAAAGACAAGTTGAAGGTTTGGATGAGGAAACTATTTTGTCTAACTCACAAAGGTCGATTGGAGTAAACTCATCAAGACAGACATCAATAGAAGGAGTTGTAGTAGTTACAGTATTTAAGTTAACTGTGGGAAGAATCTGATTGATTTTATCTCTGATGGATGAAATTTTATTATTGAAAAAGTTCATAAAGTCCTGACTAGTAAGCTCTAAGGGAATGCTAGGATTGACAGAGTCCTGACTCTTTGTCAACCTGGCTACAGTGCTGAAAAGAAACCTGGGATTATTCTTGTTCTCTTCTATTAATGCAGAGTAATAACTCGTTCTAGCTTTTCTAAGAGATTTTTTATAAATTAAAAGATGATTTCTCCAAGCTAAATAGATTTCATCTAAATTAGTGGAGCGCCATTTTCTTTCTAATTGACGAGTCTTCTGTTTTAAGCTACGAGTTTCTGTGTTGAACCAAGGAGTTAGAAATCTCTGATTAGACTTTTTCTTTTTTAAGGGGGCTACCAAGTCTAGAGTCTGATGCAGAGAAGCTGTAACACTATCCACCATGTTATCAATTACAGAAGGAGCAAGCTGTCTATAGCTTATTTCCGTTGTGTTGACACATGACATAGAGGAAACAATCTGCATAAATTTGGTAACAGCATCATCTGAGAGGCATCTACTGACATAATATTTTTCTTTAGGAGCCAAATAGTCAGAAATAGTAAAATCAAAGGTTAACAGACAATGGTCTGACAGTACAGGGTTATGAGGAGACACTACAAGATTTTCTATTTCTATGCCATATGTCAGAACAAGGTCCAATGTATGGTGGAGGTAATGAGTAGAATTTCCTACTTTCTGAGAAAACCCAATCGAGTCTAATATTGAATTAAATGCCACATTAAGGCAGTCACTATCTACATCCACATGTATATTAAAGTCCCCTACTATAATTATTCTATCAGATTTCAGCACTAAATCAGCTAAGAAATCAGCAAATTCGGATACAAATTCTGAGTAGGTTGATGGGGGACGATAAACTATGGCAAATAAAATTGGGTTTAACCTAAAATTGCTAAAGTGCCCAATACTGAGGACCAGGCCCTCAAAGGAATTATAACATGTTTTTTGCTTTACATTAACTAGTAATTTGGAATGGTAAATTGTTGCTACTCCTCCTCCACGACCAGAACTTCTGGGATTTTGACAGTTTAAATAACCAGAGGGAGTTGATTCATTTAAACCAACATAATCCTCTTGCCCTAACCAAGTCTCTGTAAGGGAAATTAAATCAATCTGATGATCAATTAACAGATCATGGACTAACAGAGACTTGGGAGTTAGAGACCTAATATTTAATAAACCACATTTAATTTTTAAATTATGAGGAGGATCAGAGGCCAAATCATTCAGTTTAGAGGCTTTATGTTTAATTTGAGTTTTACCAATATTTTGCTTAATCACTTTGGGATGCTAATATATTATATTTTTATTTACTTTGGAGGGAGCAGACAACGATTCTCTGATGGGGAAGACAGGGGCTAAGTTGAGGGGTGGCAGATGAAGAGGAGCTGCAGAGAGGCGTGTAAGACTGCGACTCTGCTTCCTGGTCCCAACTCTGAGTAGTCAAGATTTTGGAAATTTGGATAAAAAAGATGCCAGATTGTTAGATAAATGAGAAGCACCATCCAAAGTGGGATGAATGCTGTCTCGTCTCATAAGACCAGGTTTTCCCCAAAATGAGCTCCAATTGTCAATGTAGCCCACGTCATTTGCAGGACACCACACAGACAGCCAGCAGTTCAAGGATGACGAGCAGCTAAACATGTCATCACTGGTCAGATTGGGGAGGGGCCCAGAGAATACTACAGTGGCAGACATCATTTTTGCAAAGTCACACACACTTCTGGGTTGGACTTTGATTTTTCTGGGGACAGAAACCAGTCCGGGGGGGGGGGGGCATTGTAATGTTGGGACCGTGTTAAGGGGGCAGGGATTTCCCAGCATGCTTTGCCAGCTGAAAACGTTACTGTGTGTGTGTATTAAATGTTATTACTAAGTTATTATACTGCTTTGTCATTATAACTGTGTTATAATGACCCAGCAGTGTTTATAGGCAGGATAAGGGCAAGATGTATCATGTGTGTGTAACCATGATTGAAATGGGGGTCTGAGAGAATGACCTCCCCTCCTGTCTGTGCTCAGAGTGTGGGTGTTGGAGTGGTGTGTTTGAATAAAGCCTCTCCGTCGCAACCATCTGCTCCTCTTCTTTGTGTGAACCTCGCCTACGTCACAATATTTTGGTGATGATCTGAGAATGCATACCTCAGCCAAGGCTCTTATCTTCTCAGTGCGTTAGCAACAATACTCCAAAACTGATGGACAGACTTTAATGCAATTTTCACCGCAAGTGGCTACAGGCCTACACACAAAACCCATTACATTTTGGAGGTGATCCATGACAAACGGGAGGAGCCTTGGTGAAGGTATGCGCTCTATGAGTGCTTTTCTAGTTTTTTACTACAGGTTTTCCATAATCCTGGACTGTTTTTTTATTTCACTTGTGTGTTCTGTAACTGTGTTTTATCTAATCCTTTTCTTATATTTAATTGTGCAATAGCCTGGTGGAGCTCCCACAGTTTGGTTGGACTGTACAACTGTACAATGACACTGAAGCCTATTCTATTCTATTGTTTGTGACTTGATTAGATTAGTCTAGATTAGTCCCACTCCACGCGCTCCTACATAAAAATATTTGACAAAAGGGATAGTGCCACTTACTGCTCACAGGAAGATCTGCGCCAAATGGTTTACTTTGTTATTCATGCAGCCCTTGCAGTGATGACGGCACATTTTCCGAGCCAGCAAGGGACGACAGGCGCCGGGTTCCGCGGGCGCGGGGGGCGAAGGCCCACTTACACCTGCTCACAGGTTTAATTCTTTTTACATCCTCCTCTAATAGATGAGTTTCTTGTAAAAACACAATTTTTGAATCTATGTCTTTTATTTTATTCATGACTTGTTTAAGTTTTTTAAGATTTTGTAGACCTCTGCAATTCCATAAAGTTAAATTAAGATTAACGCTTTGATCTATGATCAATAAGGAGTTTGAGATTACCTTGCAATATGAACATACTCTTACAGAGAAGCAAAAACATGGATGATAGAACATTCATCCTACAAACTAAACAAAAGCAGATTCCCTTTCCCCACATTCGTGGTAATCCCCCCCAAAATCAAAAAATTCTGTCTCCCGTTATAGGTAGTGACTGTTCCACACCTGCGAGGATCAGTCAAACCACTCTCTCTTTCTCCTCTCAATCACCCTGACACTACTACTATTCTTATGACATTAACTCTCTTCTGTAGTTTTTTCAACATAACTTCAAAGTTTTATAGCAACGTTGTACATCATAACTTTTTTTTTTTAATACAGTCTGTATTTTGTAGACATGTTTATGTTTCAGATCAATCAGATGTCTGTACATATGTTTAAATGTTCTACCTTTGTCATGTTCATGCTTAGCTCCCACCAGTTTCCTTTTGGATTTGCTTGATGAGCTCCTGCGCCTCTTGAGGGGTCTTGAAGGTGTGGGTTCTCCCCTTATATGTGACCAGCAGTCTTGCTGGATGAATTACTCTGTGACGAATCCCTAGGTTACGCAGCTCTTTGCGGGCCGGGTCGAACTGTTTCCTTAATTGTTGTATTCCTGTAGCCAAGTCCGGGTAGAACCACACCTGTTGGTCCTGGTATTTAATTTCCCCTTTAGCTCGCGCCGCATTGGTGATTGTCATCTTGTCTCTGTAGTTGAGGAACTTCATAATCAGTGTCCTCGGTGGTGTCTTATTATCTCTCAGTGGGCCGATTCGGTGAGCTCTCTCTAAAACGACCGACGACTGCAGATCCACGTTATTCAGCGCTTCTGGAATCCACTTTTCCAAAAAGGAACACGGATCCCGTCCCTCTGTTCCCTCCGGGAGGCCCACCAGCCTCAAATTATTCCATCGCAAGCGGGATTCCAAGTCCAGGACGTTATCTTCCAGACGTTTGCATTTTAATTCCAGTGTTTGCAGTTTAGTTTGCAGGCTGGTGACGTCATCTTCAGCGCTTGAAATTCGGAGCTCCGCCTGCAACACTCGCTCCATGCAGTCGTTTATTTCTTTTTTCATACCTTCTATCGCTGCTATAATCCCGTCGACTTTAGACGAAAACTCTGTTCTCATGGAGTTGATGGCAGTGAACACTACGTTTGTCCTCTCTTCAACTGTTCCCGCTTCGCCGCTGGCTCCCTCCTCCGCTGGCTCCCTCCTCCGCCATTGCCTCTGGAGTTTACTCTGTTTCGCCTCGAGCATGGAAGTCTGTTAGCTTGGGTTGTTTTGTCGAGTTACCTTTTCCTCCACCTAATTTTCCAACCTTGGTCTTTACCATATCCGTGCCAAAACACTAGGATGGGTTTTTGTTCCAATTAAAAGAGTTTTAGTAATTTTTTTTTATTTTCAAGAGCAGAGCAGTGTGAAACACGTCTTCCTACGTGGCCGCCATAACCGGAAGTGAAACAGGAGCTTCTTGCTCAAAAAATAATCATATTTAACCACAGAGGTAGGAGCTATGGAAGCCCGTGGGGGGAGAGTGCAGTTTATTGACTACTCACGCTGGAATGACAGACGATCAGGTGGAATTCCCCTGGTGATCTGATTGCTGAGAACAGGGACAGTGTGTCCTGCTGGCTGGTCTGCTGTCAGTTGCCGCCATTTCTGGCCACAGAATGAACCGACCTGCAGAGCCCAGCGTCCATGGTTTCTCCTGTACTCCAGCCTGCCCTGGAGCAGTCCTGTGTACTGCGCTGGAAGTTGAGCCAGACCACGTCCATGGCGATAGTTGGACCTTTGAGAATACACTGTGTGTGCAGACAGTGCTCATGTGAACTATAGTTTTGTAGTCTCACACTGCACCAGGATTATTACTCGTATTTAGATGTTGCTTGAGAAAACCTCAACCTGCCAAAGGAGCTTGTGACAATGGCTGCTATACCCGCCACTGGCGGGTGGGCAGGTGTTAATGTCAAGCCCTGTACATAAATAACACACACACACACACACGCACACACACACACACACACACACACACACACACAATGGATATAAAAAATCTACACACCCCTGTTCAAATACCAGGTTTTTGTGATGTAAAAAAATGAGACCAAGATAAATCATTTCAAAACTTTTTCCACCATTAATGTGGCCTATAACCTGTACAGCCCAATTGAAAAATAAACTGAAATCTTTTAGGGGAAAAATAAAAAATAAAAAACTTACAATAACCTGTTTGTATAAATATGCACACCATTAAACTAATACTTTATTGCAACACCTTTGGATTTTATTACAGCACTCAGTCTTTTTGGGTAGGAGTCTTATCAGTGTGGCGCATCTTGATGTGGCAATATTTGCCCACTCTTCTTTGTAAAAATGCTCCAAATCTGTCAGAATGTGAGGGCATCTCCTCTGCACAGCCCCCTTCAGATCACCTCACATATGTTTGATGGGATTCAAGTCTGGACTGTGGCTGGCACATTCCAAAATGTTAATCTTGTTCTGGTGAAGACATTCTTTTGTTGATTTAGATGTGTGCTTTGGGTTATTGTCGTACTGAAAGATGAAGTTCCTCTTCATCTTCAGCTTTCTAGCAGAAGCTGTCATATCCCGAGCGCTTTGTCCGCGCTCGGGTTATTCCTCATCCCTGTCAGGTTTTGACAGCTGGTGTCGTCACACGGGTTTCCCGGGCTCTGATTGGCCAGACGCTCGGGAGCTCTCAGCTGTCAGAACCTGGGCAGCTGTGCCGCGTTTCCAATCTTGAGCAGCTGGCTTTAAATGTCAGTGCGAGTGAACTGGACGGCGCGGCTGTCTCGTCAGAAGTCCTATGACTTTCCCCTGTCTCCTTACCACATGCTCCCTGGGTTCCTCGACGTATCCCGCGGCATGTAAGTGATTTATTTGGAACTGTCTTCTCCCTCGCTGACGTTCCTTCCTATTTACGGCAGACGAGAGCTCCTCGTCACTGCCTCAACTCTCTATTGTGAATTTATGTTGTGTTGTGTAACGAAGCCTGCGTGGCAAAGTTATGTTGTACACCTAAGTCCTGTGCTTTATAAATAAAAGAACTGAACTGCAATCTACTGAACTGAGGCGTCTTATGCTGGCTCGTGAGGGCCAGCCGTGACAGTAGACAGCCGCCAGAAGGAGACGCCGTTCTCAGTAAGTTGCGTTCTGGGAACTTTGTCCTTCCTGTCCAGGTACGCGGCGTTGGAAATATGCCATCTCAGCGGAGTCATTCTCGGGGTTCCCACGTCCTGCTGACCAAGGCGCTGGAGGAGGTAGATGAAATCCTCATTATCGCCTCCGACCTCGATGGGCATCCAGACACCTCCCTCGCCCCTCCTCTCCTCGGTTATCAGCCCAATGAACAGTGGTATTTAGACCGGGCTGAGGAGGTGCTTGACCGTCTGCCTTCCCGCTACAACGGTCACCCCGAGGTCGACGCGAGGAGACTCGACATCGCTGCCCAACGCCAGACAATTCTGATGTACGAAGAGGAGGAGGCTGCAAGGTGGAGTGATCTCTGGCTCCAGCTGCCTGAGGCGCTGGAGGAGGTGGATGACTTCATCAGCGCTTCCGCCAGCCTTGACGACTCATCCGAAGCGCACTACTACCTGGACTGCGCTGAGAGAACGCTCGACCGGTTGTCTTCCCGCTACACCGACCACTTGGACGTCCAAGCGAGGAGACAAGAGATCGCCGTCCACCGCGAGGTGCTCCAGGAGATCGAGGAGGAACGAGGCCAAAGGCGGAGTGACCGGAGCTCCCGCTGCCCGCTCTGGAATCCGGATCCTTCCCTCGATCCAGTCCTGGAGTTCGCACCATCCGGGGCCCGTCGTAGACGTCGACACCGTGGCCAGAGACGTTCTCAGCGTGACTCCCCTCCGGAATCCGCTCCGGTTCACTGGGCTGACCCCATTCATCCCACTGCTGTCTCTTCGGCGTCTCACCTGGAGGAGACCCCAGCAGCCTTTCCCCCCGGGCCTGCTTTCCCCGCTGAGCTGTCAGCGCGTCACGCCCGGACTGACTTGGCTGTTGCCCCCTCCGCTTCGACGCCTTCTCCAGCAGCTGGGAGTTTGAGAAGTTTTGCTCCAGTGGACAGCGCGGCTATACCATCCCGAATGGCCCCCTCTCCTCCAAGAGAGTCTCCGGCCACCACCCGGTGGGAGGAGGATGGAATGACGTTCCCAACGGCAGGTTCCACCGCTCCTCCGGGGGCCAGGCAAGTTCAAGTTCACTTTTTTCCATCTAATAGTGATTTGTTCTGTCTGACTCCTGGGGGTGAGGCTCGGGGTTTGCAGCCCCCCGAGCCTCAACTCCCTGCTGATATGTTAATTAAACCCGCTGCCTCTGTGTCTCCCCCTGCTGAGCACGCTTCGACCTCTGAGGAGCGTCACCAGACGAGGAGTGAGCCTGCGGCCCTCGGGCAGAAGACCCCAGCCCCGCAGCCATTTTCTGGGCAGAGGAGGTCGGACGATTGGTTGGAGCCTGTGCCGACGACGGAGCGTCCCCGGGACTCCGCAGATGATCAGTCCGGTCCAGCGGGCCGAGAGCCCCTCACCTCCACGCCACATGAACAACTAGCGTGGACGATGACGTCGGGGGGTCCTCGAGCTGCAAGAGCCCCTCTTCCAGGGGCGGATGACGTCGCGACGGAGTGGGAACCGGATGACGACCTCCTCCCGTTTGAACCCGGAGCATCAAAGTCCTGGATGGCGGCAGAACCCGAGATCAGGCAAGTGCTCTATTTTCTATCCCTCCTCTTTTTTCTGGAGCATTATTGCCTGTCTCTCGGGGGGGGCGAGCCGGGTGCAGCCGTCTGCTGCGCTCGAGCCTGTCTCGCCGGGCCCTGCCGCTGCCGGTGATCCTGATCCCGGTTCCTTTTGTCCCTCTGAGCCTCTCCCCAGGGTCACTGGAGGCGAACCTGCTCTTGGTGCCACCTTGGAGGGTCCGGCTCTCGGCATGGGGTCCACCAGGAGTGCTCCGCCGGTTCAAGCGGAGCTTGACGTCATGGAGGTTCCGGCCCAATTGGGGTCCGACGTGGGTGCTGCTCTCGCCCGATCGGAGCTTGACGTCATGGAGGTTCCGGCCCAATCGGGGTCCGACGCGGGTGCCGCTCTCGCTCGATCGGAGCTTGACGTCATGGGGGTTCCGGCCCAATCGGGGTCCGACGCGGGTGCTGCTCTCGCCCGATCGGAGCTTGACGTCATGGAGGTTCCGGCCCAATCGGGGTCCGACGCGGGTGCTGCTCTCGCCCGATCGGAGCTTGACGTCATGGAGGTTCCGGCCCAATCGGGGTCCGACGCGGGTGCTGCTCTCGCTCGATCGGAGCTTGACGTCATGGGGGTTCCGGCCCAATCGGGGTCCGACGCGGGTGCCGCTCTCGCTCAATCGGAGCTCGGCACCATGGTCGTTTTGACCCAGGTGGGTTCTGGAGACTGTGTAGCTGACACGCCACTGAGCGCTTTCCAGGCCATGCCCCGTCCTCGCCGTGGCCCCTTTTTCCCCGCCTTTGAGACTGCGGGGGTAAATTCCGGCTGGCCCGGTTCGCCGACCTTCCCCCAGCCATTCTGTTGGCAGGCCGATACTGCCCGACCACCCGGTGACCGGCTCTTTCCTTTTGGCGTCCGGGTCCGGCCTCCTGACAAGCTGGATGGTTCTTTTGGCGCCCTGGTCCGCCCACCGGAGACATGGTTTCCCTCGGCCCGGGGTTTGGCTGGGCCGTTAGGGCACGTTCCGCTGCTTTTGCTGGCGGCCTGGATGCTGGGTGCTGGGAGGCCTCCTGAGCGGAGTTGTTTTACTCTATTCCCCAATGGGTTTTTTTTTTTTCCTCTCCTTCTCTTGCCCCACCACTGACTTGTGACTGAAATACCCCACTGGGGATTGGACTTCATGTTTAAGGTGACTGTTTTCCGTGGATGGACATATGTTCTCTTGCCATGGCTATCATGAGTATTGTATGTTTCTTTAGGGTGTGGTTGTTTATTTCCTATGTTACTCCCTTACTCGGGTCTAGTTCCTTTTTTTTTTTTGGCACCTGTGTTGTCTTTTGGTTTTGGCGGTTTTCTGTACACATTAACTTGGAGAAGAAAATATTATCTGTCCTTTTATTTCCTTGATCCTGCCTTGTGGTATTGACTAGTGTTCCTTGTACCCTCATCTTGGCTTTCTTTTTGTGGTTATGTGTGAGTGATGTCCATCTAGCGTTGACTTTTCTTTTTATTCATCTTTGTCCCCGTTTATGTACGGTTTCTGCCTTTTTTTTTTTCTCTCTCCCTCCCTTCCCCGATGTTTTTGTCCCCTTGTTGTGAGTTGGCCCTGCTCTCCCTCCACCTGCTTCCACCTTCCCTGGGGTGGGGTGGGGGGGTCTGGATGTTGCGCGCGACCAGGAGTTTGCGTAGAGGGAGGGGCCCTGTCATATCCCGAGCGCTTTGTCCGCGCTCGGGTTATTCCTCATCCCTGTCAGGTTTTGACAGCTGGTGTCGTCACACGGGTTTCCCGGGCTCTGATTGGCCAGACGCTCGGGAGCTCTCAGCTGTCAGAACCTGGGCAGCTGTGCCGCGTTTCCAATCATGAGCAGCTGGCTTTAAATGTCAGTGCGAGTGAACTGGACGGCGCGGCTGTCTCGTCAGAAGTCCTATGACTTTCCCCTGTCTCCTTACCACATGCTCCCTGGGTTCCTCGACGTATCCCATGGCATGTAAGTGATTTATTTGGAACTGTCTTCTCCCTCGCTGACGTTCCTTCCTATTTACGGCAGACGAGAGCTCCTCGTCACTGCCTCAACTCTCTATTGTGAATTTATGTTGTGTTGTGTAACGAAGCCTGCGTGGCAAAGTTATGTTGTACACCTAAGTCCTGTGCTTTATAAATAAAAGAACTGAACTGCAATCTACTGAACTGAGGCGTCTTATGCTGGCTCGTGAGGGCCAGCCGTGACAGAAGCCTGAAGGTTTTGTGCCAACACTGACTGGTATTTAGAACTGTTCATAATTCCCTCCACCTTGACTAAGGCCCCAGTTCCAGCTGAAGAAAAACAGCCCCAAAGCATGATGCTGCCACCACCATGCTTTACTGTAGGTATGGTGTTTGTTTGATAACACAGGGTTACAAAAATAATTTTTTTTGTAAGTTGTCTGATTTAAGACAATTTTGCACCGCTGAATCCGAAAATGACATCCGTTTCTCTCGATCAGGTGCTAAGTAAAAACCTGTATTTACTTAGTACAGTGCATGTACTTACCTTTATATAAAGGCAAGTACATGTAAATTTAATGTTACGTCATCATTGTTCAAAATTCAGAGAATTTCAAGACATAAAGAAGAATTTTGCATCATATAAAGCAAAAATACCTGTACATGTAAACAAAAATGTATAAAACAACAATGTGGCCATAATTCAAAAAGTTGACCTGATTGAGCAAAACCAATGTGATTTTTTGATTCAGCACATCAAAATTGTCCTAAATCAGCTAAAAAAAACTTAGACAAAAAATTTGGTGTTGACCAGTGTTGTGTTTGTGCCAAATGTACCTTTTGGAATTGTGGCCAAAAAGTTCAGCCTTAGTTTCGTCGGACCATAACACATTTTCCCACATGCGTTTGGGAGATTTCAAATGCGTTTTTGCAAAATGTCGCCGGGCTTGGATGTTTTTCTTCGTAAGATAAGGCTTCCGTCTTGTCACCTTAGACGGGAGATTGTTGTGACATGTATTAAACAGTACTTGCTAGTACTTGCCAGAAATGCCTGCAGCAATGTTGCTGTCGGCCTCTTGGCAGCCTCCCTGACCAATTTTCTTCTCGTCTTTTCATCAGTTTTGGAGGGACATCCAGTTCTTGGTAATGTCACTGTTGTTCCATATTTTCTCCACTTGATGATGACTGTTTTCACTGTGTTCCATGGTATATTTAATATCTTGGAAATTATTTTGTACTCTTCTCCTGACTGATACCTTTGAACAATGGGATCCCTCTAATGCTTTGGAAGCTATCTGCGGAACATGGCTTGTGCTGTAAGATGTGACTACAAAAACGTCAGGAAAAACCTGTTAGAACGGCTGAACTTTATTTGGGGTTAATTAGAGGCACTTTAAATGGTGGCAGGTGTGTGCTGACTCCTACTTAACATGAGTTTGAATGTAATTAGTTAATTCTGAACACAGCTACATCCCCAGTTATAACGGGGTGTGCATAGTTATGCAAACAGGTTATTGTAAGTTTTTTTATTTTTTATTTTTCCCCTTAAAAGATTTCAGTTTGTTTTCATTTGGGTTGTACAGGTTATAGGTCACATTAATGGTGGAAAAAGTTTTGAAATGATTTATCTTGGTCTCACTTTTTTTACATCACAGAAACCTGACATTTGAGCAGGGGTGTGTGGACTTTTTATATCCACTGTATATATTGTATATTTTAACACACAGAGCTACCAGAGGACTGACCTCCCACTGTAGCTTTCACTACTTACAGTAGCTGTTTGGTCTAGGGCCAGACAAACGGAGATGGGTGCCGCCCCTTTACACCACATGGTGTCCCACATGCTGTGGAAGGGAATTAACTAACACATACCCATTCAGTGAAAATGTGTTTCCACCATACTTATTTTCCTATCAAGGTCTTTGTAAACTCATGAACTTGCATCGGAAAATTCCCTCCACTCAGAAACAGACAATCAGCTTCATCCGTTCTTGTTTGGAACTCAGCGGGGTTAAAATTAAACATAGTAGAAATTTGACTGTGGTGTGTACAACACCTCCCGAGCACTGCATTTGTGCCCTCTCTGTGATTTACTCAGTGCAGCAGAGGACTGTTGTTGCACGGCACAAGCAATACAAATAAATGGGATTCAGAGCACAGTGTGGCACCTGCCACTTGTTGATAGTTGGGCCCTTTAAGAGACCTTTAATGAACTTCACAAAAAAAGTTGTTTGAGGCTGTGGAAGCGCTAAATTAAGTTTACACTGAGTCTGATACATACATAGGTAATTGATTTGAATATTCCAATAAATTACTTAGAAAAATAGGAGTACCTAAAAATAGAAATTTCAGTACTAAAGAGAAGTCCATGGGAGTGGTGGCCTAGAGGTAGAGCATCTGCCCCACAACTGGGAGGTTGGGGTTCAAGTTCCAGCCGGGTTATGCCAAAGACCATATAAAAATGGAACTTCCTGCCGTCCAGCTTGGTGCTCAGCAAAAATGAAATGCAGGAGGGAAATGTGAGCGGCAGAGCAGGTCGTCCAATAACCAGAGGGTTGGTGGTTCGAATCCCGCTCTCCCTAGTCTTCCTGCCATTGTGTCCCTGGACAAGACGCTTTACCCACCTTGCCTCCATTGTCCATGACACTGGGTGTGAATGTGTATAAATGTTTGGTAGTGGTCGGAGAGGCCGTTGGCGTGGATTGGTTGCCACATTTCGGTCAGTCTGCCCCAGGGCAGCTATGGCTACAGCAGTAGCTTACCACTACCATTGTCTGTGGAGTGAACAAATAATGGACTCACTGTAAAGCGCTTTGGGTATCTTGAAAGGCGCTATATACAGTGCTGTGAAAAGTATTTGCCCCCTTCCTGATTTCTTATATTTTTGCATATTTGTCACATTTTTTTAAAAAAAATTTTTAAACTTGATTTTGTATACTTTATTGATCCCCAGAGGGGAAATTCAGGGCATCCACCTGGATGGATGAAGCAACCACGGTACAGCGCTATCCCTTCACCATTCACACACACATTCATGCCTAGGGCCACTTTAGAGTCTCCAATTAACCTAACCTGCATGTTTTTGGCCTGTGGGAGGAAACCAGAGAAATCCCGGAGTAAACCCACACAGACACGGGGAGAACATGCAAACTCCACACAGATCACTGTTGGTCAGGGGCTGGGATTGGGGCAGCGCGGTGGCAAAGTGGTTAGCACTGTGGCAGCACAGCAACTCACCCTTGGCCAGGGGATCCTGGGTTCGATCCCAGCCTCCGACCAACAGTGATCTGTGTGGAGTTTGCATGTTCTCCCCATGTCTGCGTGGGTTTACTCCGGGATTTCTCCGGTTTCCTCCCACATGCCAAAAACATGCAAGTTAGGTTAATTGGCATCAAAACTGGGGATTCTAAATTGTCCTTAGGTATGAATGTGAGAGTGAATGGTTGTCTGTCTCTCTGTGTTGGCCCTGCAATGGACTGGCGATCTGTCCAGGGTGTACCCTGCCTCTCGCCCAAAGATGCTGGGATAGGCTCCAGCCCCCCCGTGACCCAAAAAGGATTAAGCGGAAGAAGATGGATGGATGGATCCCATGGCTAAGGGTGAGTGCTGTGCTGCCACAGTGCTAACCACTGCACCACCGCACTGCCCTTTACGTCAGTGTTTCAGATCATCAAACAAAGTTTAATAGCAGAGAAAGATAACCTGAATAAATACAAAATGCTGTTTTCAAATGATGATTTCATTTATTAAAAGAAAAAACTATCCAAACCTACCTGGCCCTATGTGAAAAAGTAACTGCCCCCCAGTGTTACATCATGAATTAACTGTGATTAACCACATTTTTGGAAAGATGAGTTCAATTTCAGTAGCTACACCCAAGCCTGATTACTGCCACACTTGGTGAATCAAGAAATCACTTAAATACAACCTGTCAGTCAACCTGGTGTAGACTAAAAGATCTCAAAAAGCAACGTATCCCACTGTGATCTAAAGAAATTCAAGAACAGATGAGAAACAAAAACCCAGAACAACGTGTAAAGGACTGCAGGCCTCACTTGCCTCAGTTTGGACACTGGTCCACGATGGAACAATAAGAAAGAGACTGGGCAAAAATGGCAACCATGAGAGAGTGCCAATACAAAAACCGCTGCTGGACAAAAAGAACACAAAGACTTGTCTCACATTTGCCAGAAAAAATCTTAATGATCCTCAAGACTTTTGGGAAAACATTCTGGGGACTGATGAGACAAAAGTTGAACTTTTTGGAAGACATGTGCCCTGTTTTATCTGGCATAAAACTAACACAGAATTTCGAAAAAAGAACATTGTACCAACAGTCAAACATGGTGGTGGTAGTGTCATGGTCTGAGGCTGCTTTGCTGCTTCAGGACCTGGACAACATGCCCTAATTGACAGAACCATGAAATCAGCTCTCTACCAAAAAATCCTGAAGAAGAATGTCAGGCCATCAGTTCATGAAGCCCTCCAGTGCGACTGCACAGAAGAGTGGGTCAAAATTCCTCAACAGCAATGTAAAAAACTCATTGCCAGTTGTTGGCACCAATGGTGATACAACCAGTTATTAGGTTTAGAGGGCAGTTAGGGGGCAATTACTTTTTCACATAGGGCCAGGTAGGTTTGGATAGCTTTTTTCCCTTAATAAATGCAATCATCATCTAAAAACTGCGTTTTGTATTTACTCAGGCTATCTTTGTCTAATATTAAAATCTGATTGATGATCAAAATTTGTTTGATGAAATAAGCACGTTTTCTCTTTGGAAAGAGGAGTGGGAGGCGCCGCTGCAGAGCGTTGCCCTTTCTTCACCACCACCTCTTCTTCACTATCCATTTGTTTGATGATGATGATGATCCGTGAGGGGATCTGAAACATCCCCTCATAGATCGTCACCTTATCGTGGTGGGGGGTTTGCGTGCCCTAGTGATCCTAGGAGCTATGTTGTCCGGGGCTGGTAGGGTCACCCAAGATAAACTGGTCCTGGGTGAAGGGCTAGACTAAGAATAATCCAACAGACTCTCATGATGAATGTTAGAACAAGGATTCAGTGTACCCTGCCTGGTATGAGGTTACCGTTGCCCCACCCTGGAGCCAGGCCTGGGGGAGGGGCTCGATGGCTAGTGCCTGGTGGCCGGGTTTCTGCCCATGGGACCCGGCAGGGCTTAGCCTGAAGGAATCTCATGGGTCCGCCCTCCAGTGGGCTCACCACCTGCAGGAGGGACCATGGGGATCCGGTGCTATGTGGATCAGGTGGCAGTTGAAGGCAGACACCTTGGCGGTCTGATCCCAGGCTTCCTAAACTGGCTTTTGGGATGTGGAATGTCACTTTTCTGGTGGGGAAGGAGCTTGAGCTGGTGCATGAGGTTGAGAGATACCGGCTAGATATAGTTAGCCTCACCTCAACACATAGCTCTGGTTCTGGAACCAGTCTCCTGGAGAAGGCCTGTAGCTTGGCCTACTCTGGAGTTTCCCCAGGCAAGAGGTGATGAGCAGGGGTGGGTATACTTGTATCCCCCCACCTTGCTGCCTTGACACTGGAGTTTTCCCGGTGGATGAAAGAGTTGTTTCTCTGCGCCTTTGGGTTGGGAAATGGGTCCTGACCATCATTTGTGCCTATGCACCAAATGATGGTTCCGAGTACCCACACTTTTTGGAGTCTCTGACTGGGGTGCTATAGGGTGCTCCTCTTGGAGACTCCATTGTCCTACTGGGGAACTTCAATGCACATGTGGGCAACGACAGTGAAACCTGGAGGGGGGTGATTGGGAGGAACGACCTGCCCAATCTGAACCCGAGTGGTGTTCAGTTATTGGACTTCTGTACCAACCACAGTTTCTCCATAACGAACACCATGTTCAAGAATAAGGGTGTCCATATGTGCACCTGGCACCAGGACACTCGAGATCGCAGGTTGATGATCGATTTTGTTATTCTGTCGTCAGACCTGCGACCGTATGTCTTGGACTCTTGGGTAAAGAGAGGTGCAGAGCTGTCAACTGATCACCACCTGGTAATGACTTGGATCCGATGGCAGGGGAGGATGCCATTCAGACCTGGTAGACCCAAGTGATAGTGTGCTGGGAATGTCTGACTGAGCCCTCTGTTTGGGAGGTCTTCAACTCCCATCTACAGAAGAACTTCAACTACATTCCGAGGGAGTCTGAATGGGCCATGTTCTCTACCTCCATTGTTGAAGCGGCTACCCAGAGCTGTGGCCGCAGGGTTGTTGGTGCCTTTCGTGTCGGCAACCCCCGAACCAAGTGGTAGACACCAGTGTTGAGGGGACCATTAAGCTGAATAAGGAGTCCTATCGAGCTTGGTTGGCTTGTGGGACTCCCAAAGCAGCGGAGGTGTACCGGCAGGCCAAGCGGAGTGCAGCTCGGGCGGTTGCTGAAGCACAAACTCAGGTGTGGGAGGCGTTTGGTGAGGCTATGGAACAAGACTTTTGGTTGACCTCGAAAAGATTCTGGCAAGCTGTCCGGTGACTCAGGAGGGGGAAGCAGCTCCCTGTTCACACTGTGTATGGTACGGATGGGGTGCTGCTGACTTCAACTGGGGATATTGTTGGGCAGTGGAAGGAATACTTGGAGGATCTCCTCAATCCCACTGACACACCTTCCACAGAGGAAGCAGGGCTTGTGGACGAGGGGGACGACTCACAGGGGCTGAGGTTGGCAAGATGGTTAAAAAGCTCCTTGGTGGCCAGGCCCCTGGGGTGGACGAGATTTTCCCTGAGTACCTCAAGGCCCTAGATGTTGTAGGGCTGTTATGGTTGACATGCCTCTGCAACATTGCATGGAGGTCGGGGACAGTGCCTTTGGCATAGCAAACCGGGATGGCGGTTCCTCTCTTCAAGAAATGGGGACCGGACGGTGTGCTCCAACTTTAGAGGGATCACACTCCTCAGGCTTCCTGGGAAGGTCTATGCCAAGCTACTGGAGAAGGAGAGTCCAGCCATTGGTTGGGCCATTGGTCGAATCTCAAATTCAAAAGGAGCAATGTGGTTTTCATCCTGGTCGTGGCACATTGGACCAGCTCTTTACCCTCTCGAGAATCCTCGAGGGTTTGTGGGAGTTTGCCCAACCAGTTTACATGTGTTTTGTAGACTTGGAGAAGGCATTCGACTGCATCCTTTGTGGTTTTTTTGTGGGGGTTGCTTCAGGAGTACGGGGTATCAGGCTTGTTGTTACGAGCTATCCGGTCTCTCTTTGACCATTGTGAAAGTTTGGTTCGTATTGCCAACACTCGGTTGGACTCATTCCTAGTGAGAGTTGGACTCCACCAGGGCTGCCCTTTGTCATTGATCCTGTTCATAATTTTTATGGACAGTGAGTGAGATCAGGTCAGTGGGTGAGAGCGAGTGAGGGAAGAATGGAGCGAATAGATTGACAGACGGATCAGAGCAGCATCTGCAGTGATGCGGACGTTGTACCCGTCCATTGGGGTGAAGAGGGAGCTAAGCTCTAAGGCAAAGCTGTCAATTTACCAGTCAATCTATGTTCCTACCCTCACCTATGGTCACAAGCTTTGGGTATTGACTGAAAGAATGAGATTGTGGATACAAGCGGCTGAAATTAGCATTCTTTGTAGGATTGCTGGACTCACCCTTAGAGATAGAGTGAGGAGCTCAGTCATCCGGGAGAGGCTCAGAGTAGAGCCACTGCTCCTCCACATTGAAAGGAGCTAGTTGAGGTGGTATGGACATCTGATCAGGATGCCTCCTGGACGCCTCCCACTTGAGGTGTTTCGGGTACGTTGCACTGGGAGTAGACCCCGGGCAGACCCAGGACTCGCTGGAGACACTACGTCTCCCAGTTGGTCTGGGAACGCCTTGGTATCCTCTCTGAAGAGCTGGAACAGGTGGCTGGGGAGAGGGAAGTCTGGACTTCTCTGCTTGAACTGCTGCCTTCGTGACCCGGACCTCCGGAAAAGCGGTAGAAGATGGATGGATGGATGGATCTGAAACATTTTGGTGTTAAAAATTTGCAAAAATATAAGAAATCAGGAAGGGGGCAAACACTTTTTCACAGCACTGTAAATGCAATCCATTATTATTATTCATTCATTCATCTTCTTCCGCTTAATCCTTTTCGGGTTGCGGGGGGGCTGGACTGGCGATCTGTCCAGGGTGGACCCTGCCTCTCGCCCAAAGATGCTGGGGATTATTATTATTATTAAGTCTAATTTTAACCACTAGCCAACATCATGTTTTATGCATGTTAATGAGTTTGGTATGAGCATCCTAGAACTAATCTTGCTGCTATATTTTGAACTACCTGAAATCAATTAAGATCGTTTTTATTTGCAATAGACCAATAATCCATATGTGATAACACAAGTGTTTTTTAATCCCCCATGATGGCAGAAGTGACAGTAGTAAAATATATCTGAGCTTATACTGTAAATGAGGAGTTAATACATATAAATGGTTTGAATAAATCAATCACTCTTTCGTTCATTTAGGCATCTTAAAAAAGTACAGAGAGAATCCAGACATGCCAACAGAGAGCAAGAGATCAACAACAGAAACACCCCCTCTCACATCAGAGGTAAGGCTTCTTCACCTTTTTAGAACTGTTCCACTTTTTCTTTTTATATAATTAAAAAAAAACCATTTACTCCAGCATTCATGCAGCACTGGGCTCATCTCCTGATTTTCAGGCGCAGGTTCTGGAGTTTAACTGGAGGTCAGCATTTAGGGGACTTGTCCCTCACATGGAGCATTGTGTCAAGGTGGTGATTGATGATGTTTGTGCGAAGAATCTACGTCAGGAGGAGGCCTTACATTCTTCTGGACACAGCTCCATCAGCCTTATCCCCATCGCTGGACATATGGACATCACTGCCACCAACGCACATCTCAACGAAGACTCTTTGTACATTTATGTTGAGAGAGAAACCCCAAAAATGACAGCTAAGGTACTGTCAGCTATCTTTAGCTTTTTTAAAATTAGAAAACAGTTTTTCAAACATTTGAACTTTTATCGAATTGCTCTGCTGATGCAAGGTACAATCATAGCTTTTAGTGCCCTCACCTGAAAAGTGCAAAAAAAATCCCTTTTATGGCTTCCAATGCTGCTGCTCTGTAGAACTCCTTCTCCATATCTCAACCAGAAAGAGATTCAGAGATTCAAAGAGTTTTATTTGTTAATACTTTGATACGTACAGGACATACAGGAGAATCAAAATGCCATTTCTCTCTCTCTTAGTAGTGTGCGTAATATTTAAGAAAAGAAGGAATAAGGATAAAAACAACAGCAGCCTATGTACAGTTATGCTACCTGTAGTGCAAATAAAGATAAAAAAAAAAACAAAACAAAACACAGCACTAGGAAAACACACACAGACCTTGGAAAAGGCAAATGTTTTTCAGTCATGCCAATACAATTATAATATATTCTCAGGACCCCTTTACACAGGATGGAGATCATTGGGTGACCATTGAGAGATCAAAAATTGACCCGATCTTTTAATGATCTCCTAAAGCCTGGAAGAAGATTTTTCTGTGTAAATGTTTGGCAGATTAAATTTTTGGCGACATTGGTGGATCTTTGAAGGATCCCTGAGAGATCATTGAGAGACCAGAAGAGTCTCTGAGGGATCATTGAGAATTTCTTGGGTGACCAAGGAGGTTGCTGAGCATTTGAGAGGTTTCTATTGCTCTTCTACCCCCTTTACATAGGGGTTGAGATCACTGAGAAACCGTTGAGTAATTTAAAAAAAAAAAGGCCAGATCTCTCAGTGATCTTCCAGGGAACTTCCAGTTTGTTGAGAGATTGTTTTCCTTTGGTGATCATTGAGATATTGTTTTGGACTGAGTCAAAACTTTGAGGACTGTGGAGGTCACTGCAGATCATTCAGAGATCATTGAGAGATTGTAGTGATCTTTGAGAGATTGCTGAAAGATCGTTGAGAGAGCTGCCACTTTTTCCATCACTTAATGATTTCTCAAAGCTCTCCACCCCTTTGTGAAGGGGGTATCACCAAACACTCTTCACCCCATATGTGGTTTCAGGTGACTTCATTCTACTCCTAAATACAAGTTGAAATGGGGTGTATGGAGTGTCAGGGAGGGATAGTACCTCTGATGGGGCAACAGTCGCAGCTCCGGGTAGTCGGTCTGCTTTGGTTCCCACTTGGCACTCAACTCTCACCTGTGGCTCCAAGTAGCTGTTTGCATGCAGCAGTGGCCACACCCCGGTAAACTGCTTCGACTGGCAGGCGAAACCAGGTGAGGGTAGCCGATGGGTTTGAAACCTGGCATGCATAGACTGGACCTGGTGGACTGCGCAGAGGAAACCACCAGATTATCTCGACGGGCAGGATGGCAGACCCAGCAAAGCGTCACCCACAGTGGTCACAGAAATAACTTGAATCTGACAAAAGTGGTAATAAATAAAAATTCTATGAAAATTAACCAATGAAAATCAGGCAATGCTTTTGAATTGTGGCTGATGGTACCCCTAGAAAAGATTGAAAATAATGTGGCCATAGGGACATGTTCAACCAAGATGTGTCCTCTAATTAATATCACAGGTGTCTACAAACTTGTAATCAGTCAGTCGGCCTATTTAAAGGGTGACAAGTAGTCACTGTGCTGTTTGGTGACATGGTGTGTACCACACTAAACATGGACCAGAGGAAGCAAAGGAGAGAGTTGTCTCAGGAGATTAGAAAGAAAATTATAGACAAGCATGTTAAAGGTAAAGGCTATAAGACCATCTGCAAGCAGCTTGATGTTCCTGTGACTACAGTTGCACATATTATTCAGAAATTAAGATCCACAGGACTGTAGCCACCCTCCTTGGACATGGCCGCAGGAGGAAACTTGATGAAAAATGGAAGAGATGGATAATATGAATGGTAACAAAAGAGCCCAGAACAACCTCTAAACACATTCAAGGTAAACTCCAAGGTCAAGGTACATCAGTGTCAGATTGCACCATCCGTCGTTGTTTGAGCCAAAGTGGACTTCATGGGAGACGACCAAGGAGGACACCACTGTTGAATACAAATCATAAAAAAGCCAGACTGGAATTTGCCAAACTGCATGTTGACAAGCCACAAAGCTTCTGGGAGAATGTCCTATGGACAGACGAGACAAAACTGGAACTTTTTGGCAAGGCACATCAGCTCTATGTTCACAGACGCAAAAATGAAGGATACCAAGAAAAGAACACTGTCTCTACTGTGAAACATGGAGGAGGTTCTGTTATGTTCTGGGGCTGCTTTGCTGCATCTGGCACAGGGTGTCTTCAATCTGTGCAGGGTACAATGAAATCTCAAGACTATCAAGGTATTCTAGAGAGAAATGTGCTGCCCAGTGTCAGACAGCTTGGGCTCAGTTGCAGGTCATGGGTCTTACAACAGGATAATGACCCAAAACACACAGCTAAAAACACCCAAGAATGGCTTAGAACGAAACATTGGACTATTCTAAAGTGGCCTTCTATGAGCCCTGATCTAAATCCTATTGAACATCTGTGGAAGAAGCTGAAACATGCCGTCTGGAGAAGGCATCCTTCAAACCTGAGACAACTGGAGCAGTTTGCTCATGAGGAGTGGGCCAAAATACCTGCTGAGAGGTGCAGAAGTCTCATTGACAGTTACAGAAATGGTTTGATTGCAGTGATTGCCTCAAAAGGTTGTGCAACAAAATATTAAGTTAAGGGTACCATCTTTTTGTCCAGACCTGTTTCATGAGTTTGTTTTTTTAAAATAATTCTGTTGAACCACAATTCAAAAGCATTGTCTGACTTTCATTGGTTAATTTTCATAGACTTTTTATTTATTACCACTTTTGTCAGATTCAAGTTATTTCTGTGACTATTGTGGGTTTTTCTTTCATTAACAGAGGGGTACCAACAATTTTGTCCATGTGTGTATCTCCAGCCATCTTGACTATGTCTTGCCACTGGATCCAGATAGGCTGGGACGAGAGAGTGAGGCTGATGATCCTGTGCAACTCTCCCTCACTTAAATCAAATTCACACGCAAGTCAAGACATCACCCTCCCCCAATTTCCTTCTCATCCCCCCCCCCCCCCAAGTCCTGTGCCAATGGGAAAGTGACGAAGCAGGAGGTGCGGATACACTGGAAGCTGTAGCCACAATCCCACACACAGGCGGCCAGGGCATAGGGTCATTCTCTACTGGACCGAAGCAACAGTGGAGTTCAGCAGCCCCCTGGGTGTCTGAGCAGCCCTCTTTAGGATTCGCTCTGCTCACCTCCATGACCTGAGGAAGGGGCTAGAAAAGACATAGAAACATAGCCTGCTTTCGCTACACCCTGGCCAGCAAGCTGCGGCTGGCGGAGATCCCACCCTAGCAGTTGAAATTCTCAGAAGAAATCAACTAAGGTGACATCACTCACCACTGGCACTTGGAATGTGCGAACGCTCATGGACAGCTTCAAAGCAGACCTACCTGAGAGACGGACAGCACTTGTCACAAGAGAACTCAGTAGGTACAGCATCCACATCGCAGCTCTGAGCAAGACCAGGTTTGCAGACAAAGGTCAGCTGACAGAAGTCAAAGCCGGCTACACCTTTTTCTGGAATGGCCGAGGCAGCGAAGAATGCCATGAAGCAGGAGTGGGTTTCGCGATCAAATCCAATCTGATCAGCAAGCTTACCAGCCTCCCCAAAGGAATCAACGAAAGCCTCACGACCCTGCGGCTCCCCCTCCAAGGAAAATGCCATGCCACATTCATTAGTGCATTTGCCCCCACCATGATGAACCCAGATGAGATCAAAGACAAGTTTTACGAGGACATAGAGACTCTCATTGAAGGTGTACCGAAGGAGGACAAACTCATTGTTCTTGGAGACTTTAACACCAGAGTTGGTACAGACTACCAGCCATGGGAGGGGGTCCTTGGGAGAAATGGAGTTGGAAAGTGCAACAGCAACGGTCGTCTCCTGTTGAAGATGTGCTCCTCTCAGTACCTTCAGATCACTAATATCATCTACCCCTTGCCTAATCACAACAAGACCTCCTGGATGCATCCACGCAGCAAACATTGGCATCTGCCCGATTATATCATTGTGAGAAGGAGAGACAGGCAGGACGTTAGAGTGACGAAGCAGATGTGTGGCGCAGACTGCTGGACGGATCACAGACTCATTCTCTCAGAGCTCAACATGTACATCCAGCCCAAACAGCGTCCACAAGGGAAAAAGGCAAACAAGCGACTCAATGTCAGCAAGCTGGAGCAGCACTCTGTGCGACAGAACCTCAATGAGGACCTGGACAGCAAGCTTAGACAGCTCGACCTCGGGGCGTACGGAGCAGAAGAAGACGGGGCAGCTTTCAGAGACATCGTGTATGACACCTCACTCGCTCATCTGGGCCAGAGCACGCACAAACACCAAGACTGATTCGATGAAAACGATGAGGACATCCAAAAGCTGCTTGATGAGAAGCGTGAAGCCCACAGAGTGTACCAGCAAGACAGTAGATCTGCCTCTAAGAAGGCAACCTTCAACTCCATCAAAGGAAAGGTGTAGGCAAAACTCAGAGAGATGGAGGACTTCTGGCTCAGCAAAAAGGCAAATGAAATACAGCAGTACACTGATAGCAACAACTCCAAATGCTTCTACGATGCCCTTAAGACCATCTACGGGCCTCAGTCTTCTGGAACATCACCACTGCGCAGTGCTGACGGGTCCACTGTCCTCACAGACAAGAACACAATCCTGGAAAGATGGGCAGAACATTTCAGCAGTGTCCTGAACAGACCTTCGTCCATCAGTGCCGAAACTATCACTCGCATGCCCCAAGTAGAGGTGAACACGTCTCTGGCAGAACCTCCAACAGAATCAGAAGTCCAAAACACGATCAAACTCCTTTCGAACGGCAAAGCACCAGGCTCTGACTCCATCCCAGCTTAAATCTACAAGGCAGGAAGACCAGTTCTAATACAGAAACTCACCAAGCTCTTTCGGACCATGTGGCAGCAGGAAGTTATCCCCCAGGAGCTCAAGGACACCTCCATTGTCCATCTCTACAAGAGAAGAGGAAACAGGCAGTCCTGCGACAACCACCGTGGAATCTCTCTCCTTGCCATCGCCAGCAAGATCCTCGCAAGAGTCCTTGTCAACCACCTGATTCAGCACATAGAAGGTGGTCACCTGCCGGAGAGCCAGTGTGGCTTCAGAGAGGGTCGTGGAACTGCTGACATGATCTTCACCGCAAGCCAACTTCAGGAGAAGTGTCAAGAGCAGAACAGAGACCTCTACACAACATTTGTAGATCTGCCCAAGGCTTTTGATACCATCAGTTGTGAGGGGCTGTGGAAGATCATGGCAATGTTTGACTGCCCGGATAAGTTCATCAGCGTGGTGCTCCAGTTCCACGACAGCATGCTTGCTCAAGTACTGGACGATGGAGACTCCTCCGAAGCTTTCCTAGTCACCAACAGGGTCAAGCAGAGCTGTGTACTCACACCCACACTTTTCAGCATGATGTTCATAGCCATGCTGTCTGAAGCCTTCTGCGATGATGAAGAAAGTGCCATCAGGATCAGGTACAGGATGGACAGCAGGCTCTTCAACCTGCAGCAGCTCCAAGCCAAAACCAAGGTGGAAGGGGAGTCGGTGCGTGACTTCCTGTTCGCAAATGACTGTGCACTCAACGCCGCTACAGAGGCCCAGATGCAGCAGAGCATGAACTGCTTCTCCACTGCTTGCAACAACTTTGGGCTCACAATCAGTACGAATAAAACCGAGGTCCTCCACCAACCCGCACCACAGAAGGCTTGCATGGAACCAGCCATCACTGTCAACGGGGAGACCCTCAAGGCTGTCGACAAGTTCACGTACCTCGGTAGCACACTCTCCAGGTCTGTCAACATCGACGACGAGGTCGATTCGTGCATTGCCAAGGCAGGCTTAGTATTCGGATGGCTATATGCAGCAGTGTGGGAAAGGAGAGGCATCAGGCTGACCACAAAACTGAAGGTTTACAAGGCACTTGTCCTGCCTTCCCTATTGTACGCCTACGAGACCTGGACAGTCTACGAGCGCCATGCCAGAACGCTAAACCGCTTCCACCTGAACTGCTTCAGAAAGCTCCTGAAGATCACCTGGCAGGACAAAATCCCTGACACAGAGGTCCTCTCCCGAGCTGAGCTGCCTAGCGTCCACACCCTGCTCAAGAAGAGCCCAGGTTAGGTGGGCTGGCCACCTTGTTCGTATGCCTGACTCATGCCTACCAAAGAGACTGTTCTACGGTGAACTAGCAGAGGGCAAGCGCTTACAAGGTGGTTCAGGTTCAGGTTCAGGTTACTTTATTTGTACCTGTAGGTAGATTTGTTTTGCAGTCTGGTGACATCCATATTTACAAGCCACAAATTATATTCAACATAGACACAAACACAGGCACACATGAAATTGACTATAGCCATGATTAAAAATACTCAAGGCTCCATCAATCAGGGTATAAAAAGGCAAAGAGATGGGAGAAAAACCAGAGGTAAGAGAGAAGAGTCATATTAAAAGTTAAAAACTAGTCAAAGGGGTTAAAAACTCCATCCATCCATCCATCCATCTTCTACCGCTTTTCTGGAGGTCCGGGTCGCGGAGGCAGCAGTTCAAGCAGAGAAGCCCAGACTTCCCTCTCCCCAGCCACCTGCTCCAGCTCTTCAGAGGGGATACCAAGGCGTTCCCAGACCAGCTGGGAGACATAGTCTCTCCACCGAGTCCTGGGTCTGCCCCGGGGTCTCCTCCCAGTGGGACGTGCCTGAAACACCTCAAGTGGGAGGCGTCCAGGAGGCATCCTAATCAGATGCCCGTACCACCTCAACTGACTCCTTTCAATGTGGAGGAGCAGCGGTTCTACTCTGAGCCTCTCCCGGATGACTGAGCTCCTCACCCTATCTCTGAGGGTGAGTCCAGCAATCCTACGGAGAAAGCTCATTTCAGCCGCTTGTATCCGCGATCTCGTTCTTTCGGTCATTACCCAAAGCTCGTGACCATAGGTGAGAGTAGGAACGTAGATTGACTGGTAAATCGACAGCTTTGCCTTAGAACTAAGCTCCCTCTTCACCACAACAGACCGGTACAACGTCCGCATCACTGCAGATGCTGCTCCAATCCGTCTGTCGATCTCTCGCTCCATTCTCCCCTCACTCGTGAACAAGACCCCAAGATATTTAAACTCCTCCACTTGGGGCAGGAGCCTGTCCCCAACCCGGAGAGGACAATCCACCTTTTTCCGGCTGAGGACCATGGACTTAGACTTGTAGGTGCTGATTCTCATCCCAGCCGCTTCACACTCAGCGGCAAACCATCCCAGCAAGAGCTGTAGGTCATTGCTGGAAGAAGCCAACAGGACAACATCATCTGCAAACAACAGAGATGAGATCCTGTGGTCACCAAGCATGACACCCTCCATTCCCTGGCTGCACCTAGAAATCCTGTCCATAAAAATTATGAACAGGATCGGTGACAAAGGGCAGCCCTGGCGGAGTCCAACTCTCACTGGGAATGACTCCGACCGAGTGTTGGCAATACGAACCAAACTCTCACAACGGTCGTACAGAGACCGAATAGCTCGTAACAACAAGCCCGATACCCCATACTCCCGAAGCACCCCTCACAAAAATCCACGAGGGACGCGGTCAAATGCCTTCTCCAAGTCCACAAAACACATGTAAACTGGTTGGGCAAACTCCCACGAACCCTCGAGAATTCTCGAGAGGGTAAAGAGCTGGTCCGATGTGCCACGGCCAGGACGAAAACCACATTGCTCCTCCTGAATCCGAGGTTCGACCAACGGCCGGACTCTCCTCTCCAGTACCTTGGCATAGACCTTCCCAGGGAGGCTGAGGAGTGTGATCCCTCTAAAGTTGGAGCACACCCTCCGGTCCCCTTTTTTAAAGAGAGGAACCACCACCCCGGTTTGCCATGCCAAAGGCACTGCCCCCGACCTCCACGCAATGTTGCAGAGGCGTGTCAACCATGACAACCCAACAACATCTAGGGCCTTGAGGTACTCAGGGCGAATCTCGTCCACCCCCGGGGCCCGGCCACCAAGGAGATTTTTAACCACCTTGGCGACCTCAGCCCCTGTGATAGGCGAGTCATCCCCCTTGTCCCCAAACCCTGCTTCCACTGTGGAAGGCGTATCAGTGGGATTGAGGAGATCCTCGAAGTATTCCTTCCACCGCCCGACGATGTCCCCAGTTGAAGTCAACAGTGTCCCATCCGCACCATACACAGTGTGGACGGGGAGCTGCTTTCCCCTCCTGAGCTGCCGGACAGTTTGCCATAATCTCTTTGAGGCAGACCGAAAGTCTTGTTCCATGGCTTCACCAAACTCCTCCCATACCCGGGTTTTTGCTTCAGCAACCACCCGACCTGCACTCCGCTTGGCCTGCCGGTACACCTCAGCTGCTTCGGGCGTCCCACAAGCCAACCAAGCTTGATAGGACTCCTTCTTCAGCTTAATGGCCCCCCTCACCACTGGTGTCCACCACTTGGTTCGGGGGTTGCCACCACGAGATGCACCGACCACCTTGCGGCCGCAGCTCTGGGCCATGCTTCAACAACAGAGGTGGAGAACATGGCCCATTCAGACTCCATGTCTCCAGACTCCCTCGGAATGTGGTTGAAGTTCTTCCGGAGGTGGGAGTTCAGAATCAGAATCAGGTTTATTGCCATTGTTCATGTAGTACACAAACTAGGAATTTGTCTCGGTGCAATGCTGCAACATTAAACATGATAAGATAAGAGAAATAAACTATACATGTAATAAAGTGTAGGATAAGATTAAGTGATACTGGTCAACAGTTAAAATATATATTAGCCAGCAGCAGATACTGTGGAGAACTATATAGTGCAGTCGGTAATGCAGGAAGAAAACAGTGATGATTGACATGAGTCTGGTTGAGCTGCTGTACATGGTGCACGAGAGTCAATAAGTCACTTAGTGTTCAGCAGTCTAATGGCAGAGGGGAAGAAGCTGTTCATGTGACGGGAGGTTTTAGTCTGGATGGACCGAAGTCTTCTACCAGAGGGGAGGGGGGCAAAGTTGAAGACCTCCCGGACAGGGGCCTCAGCCAGACGCTCCCAGCACACCCTCACTATACGTTTGGGTCTACCAGGTCTGAATGGCTTCCTCCCCTGCCATCGGATCCAACTCACCACCAGGTGGTGATCAGTTGACAGCTCTGCACCTCTCTTTACTCGGGTGTCCAAGACATACGGTCGCAGGTCTGATGATACAATAACAAAATCGATCATCGACCTGCGACCTAGGGTGTCCTGGTGCCAGATGCACATATGGACACCCTTATGCTTGA
The DNA here is from genome assembly GCA_020510985.1 of Pholidichthys leucotaenia. Taxonomy (NCBI): domain Eukaryota; kingdom Metazoa; phylum Chordata; class Actinopteri; order Cichliformes; family Pholidichthyidae; genus Pholidichthys; species Pholidichthys leucotaenia. The sequence goes on along the minus strand of CM035838.1, from coordinate 112,848,266 downwards.
ACACGGTGTTCGTTATGGACAGACTGTGGTTAGCACAGAAGTCCAATAACTGAACACCACTCGGGTTCAGATCAGGCAGGCCGTTCCTCCCAATCACCCCCCTCCAGGTTTCACTGTCGTTGCCCACGTGCGCATTGAAGTCCCCCAGTAGGACAATGGAGTCTCCAAGAGGAGCACCCTCCAGCACCCCAGTCACAGACTCCAAAAAGGGTGGGTACTCTGAAACATCATTTGGTGCATAGGCACAAATGATGGTCAGGACCCGTTTCCCAACCCGAAGGCGCAGGGAAGCAACCCTTTCGTCCACCGGGGAAAACTCCAATATCGAGGCAGCAAGGTGGGGCGATACAAGAATACCCACCCCTGCTCGTCGCCTCTCGCCCGGGGCAACTCCAGAAAAGGCCAAGCTCCAGCCCCTCTCCAGGAGACTGGTTCCGGAACCGGAGCTGTGTGTTGAAGTGAGGCCGACTATATCTAGCCGGTATCTCTCAACCTCGTACACCAGCTCAGGCTCCTTCCCCACCAGAGAGGTGACATTCCACGTACCAAAAGCCAGTTTAGAAAGCTTGGGATCAGTCCGCCAAGGTCTCCGCCTTTGACCGCCACCTGATCCACATAGCACCGGACCCCCATGATCCCTCCTGCAGTTGGTGAGCCCACTGGAGGGCGGACCCATGTAACTCCTTCGGGCTGAGCCCGGCCGGGTCCCATGGGTGGAAACCCGGCCACCAGACGCTAGCCTTCGAGCCCCTCCCCCAGGCCTGGCTCCAGGGTGGGGCCCCGGTAACCCCATACCGGGCGGGGTACACTGAATCCTTGATATACAATTCATGAGAGTCTGTTGGATCGTTCTTAGTCTGGCCCTTCACCCAGGACCAGTTTGTCTTGGGAGACCCTATCAGAGGCAAATTGCCCCGGACAACATAGCTCCTGGGATCACTGGGGCACGCAAACCCCCCCACCACGATAAGGTGACGATCCATGAGGGGGGGGTTAAAAACTCAAAGGTCTGAAACCCAATAAAATATTTAGAACCCAAGTAACATCCTACAAAAATAAGTAACTATAAAATGGAGTTAATAAATAGGTACCTAAATTATGTACAGTATATTGTTACAGCTTGTTCAACTCTTTGACAGCAGCAGGAACAAAGCTGTTTTTGTAGCGCTGAGTTTTACTTTTTGGGACAGCAAACCTCCGTCTTGAGGGAAGAAGCTGAAAGTTGCAGTGCAAAGGGTGGGAGTCATCATTTAAAATGGAGGTAGCCATCCTCTGTACTTGTCTGGTGTACAGGTGGTCAGAAGAAGCTCTACAAAGACACTCTTAAGGCCTCCCTGAAGAGCTTTGACATCAGTCCTGACACCTGGGAGGCCCTAGCGCTAGACTGACCAGACTGGCGTAGCCATACCAGCAAAGGTGCTGCCTCCTTTGAGCTGAACAGGATTGCCAAGGCCCAGAGAAAACGTGAGCTTTGCAAGTCCAGAGCTACCCCTGTATCTCCTGCCTGTGCAGACCACCTGTGCCCGACCTGTGGCAGAGCCTTCCGTGCCCACATCGGACTGATCAGCCACAGCCGGACACATCGCACCCAGTCCTTTTCCCTGTGATGTCCTTGGTTGTCGTTGAGAATGACGGACAACAACAACACAAATTGAAATGTTGCTGCTCTGGTTCTCTCTAGAATAATCAGTGGGAATCAGTGATTTTGGACCTCAGACCAACCAAACACTGCAGTAGTGCAGAAACAATTCAGAAGTGCAAAAGGTCACAACTTTATAGAAGGAGGCTGCCAAAATTCAAATCAAGTGTAGTTTTCCCTTATATCACTTATAGGTGAGTACTCAAATATTTTAAGGATTCACTTACTGGTATCTTTTTATTCACTGTTTTATCTGACGAGTAGTTCCTTTGTTCATCCTTATATCAACTCTTAGTGAGCAATCTGAAAACACAAATACCCAGAAGAGGCAGATTTATGCTGTTTGGTGCCCTAGCAGAGATCTCCCTCTGTAAGAAAAGCTGAAATGAATAGGGGTGCTCACACAGTTGACACCCTTGATCAAAACAGACCTTGAACAGAGTCATTAGCATTGCTAGAAAGGGTGACTTTATTTGTATAATATTTTGAATAAGGGGGATATAGGATCTAATGATGGAGGCTGGGCTCGTTAACAGGATAAAGAAGGGATATTAGGAGTGACGGGTTGAGTAGAGAGGGCCTGGGAAATGGTAGGAAGAGGTGAAGTAGACCACAAATTTCTCAGGAGGAAGACCAATGTGTGGTGTGAAACCAGGCTTAGAATCTAACTCCGCAGAAGATGAACAGTTGGAACTGGGCAGCCACATACTTTCTGACACAGGCTTTTTTTTTTTTTACCCATCTCCTCATTTCCATGCCCATTTTAATATTGCTGAACAAGTTTTTTTTCCCAGAATTTCCCCCTGAAACTTTCTCTAACTCGCTTTCCTGCATCTTCCTCTCAACTACCCACCGCTCTCTTCTCCACAGCACACTGTACAGACTCTTATCAGTTCTACCTCCCCTCTGCTCTCACCCCCCCCCCCCCCACTCCAGCCCTTTTACGCTGACAGTATTTGTGGCTCTCATTGCTAACGAGTGTCAGAATTTGTCTGTACTCGGCACCTGTACAACATATTTATGTGTAGGTCAATGCTTCAAAGATGAGAGCCTTTCAGCCCAAAGGTTATACATGAATGCATTTGCATTCAATAGCACTGAGCCAGACAGGCATTCAAGACAAGACCATAAGATATTTTATATATTTATATATTTTCCCCTGCTCCTTTCTGACACATGCCCCAGTGTTTGAGCAGAGAGCAAATTACTTTACAAGACTACGCCATGAAATATTGCCGGTTCAAAGGCATTATGATGGATCAATATTTCACACATTTATATTCATTTGTTCACACCTCAATCCCCACTTTTTCTTGTGAACCCCCTTCACTGTCTATATTATCATAAATATGCACGCTGCAATGATACTGTTCATGCATACTTGGTGTGTGTGTGTGTGTGTGTGTGTGTGTGTGTGTGTGTGTGTGTGTGTGTGTGTTTTATCGGCAGGTAGATGAATAACAAATAGCCTCCACTCAACACTTAAAACTCGCCCTCCTGTCAAAACCTGGGATTGAACTCTCCTTGTTTAACCAGACCCTTTCTAACCTTCATGGTAGCTCTCTATTATAACATCACAAGTGTCTTCTCTGTATTCCAACCTTGGGTGAAGCCCTCACCTGCCTGCTCACTCATCCACTTGTCTACCTACTCCACATTCTGCACACACAAACAATCCTCCCCCATTTCACTTAAAAACTTTATTCTCACTTTCACCTTGCTGCAGTAGTCCTGGTGGGATTCCAGGCTTTGATCTCAGCTAGTTAAAGCTTCAGCCTGACTCCAACTGACTTCAGTATGTGTATGTTTTTGTGTAAATATGTTCCAGTGCTGTCTGTATATGTATCGGATGCTTCTTCGGGGTCTCTACATGACTATGGAAATGCTACTGGTCTGTCCCTGTGTGCTTTCTCTCTCTCTCTCTCTCTCTCTCTCTCTCTCTCTCTCTCTCTCTCTCTCTCTCTCTCTCTCTCTCTCTGACGGCTGAGCTCCTAATGACAACAAGCCATCCTAGACTGACTTGGCAGCACTAACAGCTATTGTAACCAAATTTTTAAACTTTAAAGTCGTGCCAATTGTGTACACTTACTGTAGCTGAGATGTAATAGAGTGTGAAACTACAGTAACTGAGGTAGAAGTGTCAGTATGGAAGAAGAAATATAATACATGCACTGACTGATGAATTAAGCTCGTTTGTAGATTTCTCCGAGTTTAATTTCTTCCCACAGTGTGACCTTGCTCAAGGCCTCTGAAATGGAAAGTGATGTTCCACGCGTGCGCACACACACGCACACGTGCACACACACACACACACACACACACACACACACACACACACACACACACACACACACACACACACTTCTTGAATCAATTAAATGACAGACTACAGTGGAAGGTATATTTTATTTGAAGCAGGACATGATATCAAGACATACTTGTGTACTAACTTTGTTTCAATCATGCATAAATCTATCATTAGGATTTTTATAGAAGTAAAACCTCTGATTTTAGATTTAAAAAAAGATACCCAGGCTGCTCACGTGTGTCTCTGCGAGCACACACACTTAACTATTTTAAAGCACCATGATCATCCAGGCTCCTAGGCACTGGAGAGGAAAATGTGTCGACAGCCCTGTCCCTACAGGGCTTTCTCCGGGACAAATGTGGAAAAGTCTTGCTTATTGCCTTGGCTGTTTATAGAATAAGCTGTAGGTCTTACATTGCTGAAACAGCCCTCTTTCCCTCCCACTCGCATCCTTCTCACCTTTGTCTGAACTTTTCTTTTTGCTTTCCCCTTAGCCTGCCTGACTTCCCTCTTCCCATGTACTGCGACATCTGTGTTTAAATGTCACTACCATGATGCATACTGTTATAAAATCTGACTCCTGAGTGGATATGTCTTCAGAAGTAAAAGGCTTCATTTGATTTGATACAAATTCTTTTGCAGCAAACTTTATGGCAAGGGCATGTCTTCAGACATTTGTATTTCACATTTGCACTTGTCACTGTTTGCTTTTCAGCTGTAGGCTCTAACAGTGCTGTAGGAGGAAAAAAAAAAGGTGTAATACTTGGCTCAGTCTCGAATCGTCATTCAGATGACTTTGTGCAAACGTTCCATTATTTACATCTAATGAGATCTCACACTGATGTTTTTCTTTCCTCTGTCTCTTCATCCTGACAGATTTTCACTCTGTTATTGAAATCATCTTGTCTCCTCCCTGCCTTCTTTCTCCCCCCACCCCCCAACAGTTCAGTGCAGCAATCATGACTGAACTCGATGCCTTACTACCACTGGCAGCAGCCTGTAAGGACAACTTCCTCCTGGAGGTGCGATCAAGCTTTGTGGAGGCATGCAGCAGAGCAGCGTTTGCCATTTTGGGACGTTTGCAAGAGAGGGCCCTGGAGGTCCCATCATCTGCACCCCTGAAGAACCTGCCCGCCTTACTGGCAACTTGCATCTATGTGCAGCAGCGACTAGAGCGCTACACTGCCAGGCTCAGGGATTCAAATACTTTTGCAACTAAAATGTAAGAAACTAGTGTCTGTATGTGCATTCACTGAAGACAACGGTGGCTTGGGAATATACATGGTGTCTCCTTGTTCCAAAGAAAGTGAATATGTTTGAATACCTTGAGCAAATTTCTGTATATATTGTATAATAGTTCACTTTGGCTAAGCAATGAACTGAAAAGATTTTGGTTACTTTCCAACCCACTTGTAAGTGAATTATTTTGGGAGTGAGACACTCTTATTAGTCATGGGACTGACATATGATTCATTAGTCTGGTCTGTTAAGTCCGGATCTGCTCCTAATTTGTCAGCAATATCAACCTGTACAGTTGGTTTAGCAGACAGCAACAAAACTATATTATAATTCCATAGACTGAAGTACAGTAGGTCCAGCTATCTTGTGTACAGTATATTTCCCCATGAGTTTTCACCCAACTTTAACTTTTAATCAGCAAGTATTGAAAAAAGGGGTTAAACAATGGATCATCGAGATTTCCTCACTGTAAAACAAGATCAGTATGAAAAGATTTTCAAGTTTGCAGGAATTAGTCGATTAAGAGGAGGGAATCGGAGAGTTTAAAAAAGAGCACAAAAGATTGGCAGGTGCTAATGACACCCACATTGCGTGAGCATCTGGTGAGTTTTTATTCCCCTTAATACCCCCTTAACCTCTGCTCACCGCAGGTCCCCTCTAAAGGCATTCCTGTTGCCCTCTGTGCTCCCACTGTCACACCTCTGGCCCTTTGTGCCCCTCCACTTGCATTTGCACTGTGGCCCCTTTGGTCATAAAGTACTTCTCTTTCTTACACCATTCAGCACGCCTGTTTTAAGCCTCCTGCACTCCTGTCAGACCCTTACCTTTCCCTGGAAATTATCAGGGCAGGTAGATTTAGAGGTTGTTAAATGTCAAAGAAAACTTTTAGAATAAATCATCTGTTCTATTCATTTCTGCTCATCTACTTTTGCTCCATTATAGGATAAAAAATAATAACACATTGGGATTGCAGAATTTTCACCATTGTAGTCTTGTATTATTACCATTAAATGTATGTTTCCTTCTTTTTTGCTGAGATCCCTGACACCAATACCCATCCAGAAGTTTCACGATACAGTGGTGGCCATCAGGGATCAACTTAACAGCTACTGTATTCAGGTCTGTTCTACCTCCATTCTTCAAGATGCTGAGAGTCACCACTGGACTGACCCCAAACCCTTCTATGAGGTAACATTTACAGTAGTTAAAAATCTGTTGAATGTATTTTTCCTACTCTATCCATTCATCATCCATCCATCCATCCAACTTGGGGTCTTCCTCCTATTGAAAATACCTAAAATTACTCACCAACAAGGTGTCCAGCTCTACTCTGACCCCTCACCCACCCAAAGGAAAAAAAGATGTCTTCATCATTTCCTAAATGAAAGCCCGGATGTTCTTGAAATGAAATTCAAGGTGCAATATACAACAGTTTGTTCCGACCGAGCAATTTGATTGGACAATAGGGATTCCAGGAGTTACTATATTCCATGATAATTGCACTCCAATTTCACTGGAATATGTATCACTCCACTTCAAAGGTGTTCGTGTGTCAACTCTCTGATAATTGCTGTATTGTTTTGGATACCTTAATTTCCACAGTGAGGCGCTGTTTGACAAGAAATTATACATCCATGACCTGGAAGTCCCACCCTTTTAAAAAGGACTACCCCCGTCTACCCCGACAATGCTGTTATTTTAAGCTCATTAAGCGATTTCACATCTGTTTAAAAAAATGGGCAGTGCTAGAGTTTGATTTATTGTCTCGATTAACAAACCACAATACCTTTGTGGTGATAGACTCTTTGTATCATCGGAAAATGTGAAGAAAAGCGAGCAAAGTGTGCTAAATCGCTAGCATGCTAACTAGTAGCTACCGGCTATCTACATACCAGTGATTCTGACGACCGGCATGGGATACGTTTTAGAATAGAATAGAATAGAAAAATGTCAGCTTGGTAGGAATATTTATTTCAATTTGAGCTGCTCTTTTAGTATCACTATTTCACAGTAATCATGGGCAACAGTGGGTTGTCCAATGCTCTATCAAATCTGGTCTTAAAGGCATCCACACTCGGGGCATTCACCACATCCTCTGGTAAGCTGTTCCACCATGAAACCACTCTATTGCTGAAGAAAAACAACATGCAGTTCAACCTGACACTGTTCTTTTGAAACCGCAAATTATGGCCTCGGGTCCTTGTATCTGTCAGTAGGACTGGTAGACAGGGATCTGTATCATATTTCTTATGGATGTACTGGATGTTTTGATCTGGAGTCTTCTGCAGTACCAATTCAACAGGTATATGTTTTATGAACACTTATTACTCTTGCACTTGACAATATTTAATTTGTTTACATGTGTGTGAAATGACAATAGACATCTTCATGCTGACTGAGATGTTTAGCAACAGTTACTGGCTACATTGAAAAGGGATTATTTTTTTCTCAGTTGCACGAAATAACTGGTTAAACAAACAAATCATAATATTTTGTCCAGTGTTGCTGTTATTTAATAAGTTGTACTTGTGGAACTGTTGTATAAAAGCAATATTACACTTGAGTTTGTTACGGTATCATGAATAGACATATCACACCCAGAGTTACCATATTCATGATACCGTACTCGCTCTCGTGCAGTATTGCTTAACGGAAAACCACCACAAGACATGGGGTCAGATCTGAGGATTTCAGTCTTGGTCAGTCTTTTAATTTTGGGAGAAGCCTTAATAATCCTCAGTATGTTGTAAAACAAGCGCCCCTCAAAAAGTGATGGTTCTATACTGTTGGAACAAGAGGAGTAAAAACGAATTTAAAACCTAAATTTTTTTTTAGCGATGTAGGTTTCAGTGTATTTACGCCTGTTCCTTGCAATATCCTATAGCAATTTAATCACAAAAAATGCTTTTTAATGCAAGGTGTAGAGGGAGTCTTAACTTGCTGAGAGAAAAGGAGTACACTATATTTGCACCAGATTGACAAGCGCATCAACAACTTTGGCTTAATATTCAGCTTTCCTATTGCCACAACTTTTAGTAGTGCTTATATTACAGACAGTGTGCCCATTTCCCACTCCACAGTCCCCCCACTCTTGAGCAAGAACCCAAGATACTGAAACTCCTCTTCCTAATGCAGCCATTCATTCCAAATCCAGAGTGGGGAATCTACCCTTTTCCAGCTTATTAGCATCACCTTGGGCTCGGAGGTGTTAATTCTTCCAAACCACTTTGCACTCTGCTGCAAAAAACACCAGCTCTGATAAAAAGTCAAGACTTGGTGATGCCAACAAACCCCATCATTTGCAGAAAGCAGAGATGAGACCACAAAAAAAGGTACCCTGCTCCCCTTGACTGTGCCCAAAATAGTGTGTTCATAAAGGTGATAAAGGGCAGCCTTGGTCTGACCAAACCTTCTGAATGAAATTTGCCCAAAAAAACAACACTTGAAATCATTTTGAAACACATATAATATGTATTCTTACAATTATCAGATTTTAAGTGTAATTTTATATATGTCCATCTTGTTGAGCTGTAAAACCAAAAGTAGTGCCTTCAACAGCCGTAATCACTGGTGCTAATTTCACTCACTTTCTTAAAAAAAGAAAGGTAGAAATTCTCATGCTGTGTGTCTTAGGCTTTTTTCCATAGATTTTGAGGAACTCTTGGAATTATCCCTTAGAGCTTTTTATGCTCCTTCTTTTCATTTCCACAATACACCTTTACCTCCCACTCTACTACTTCTAACTCAGCCTTCTTCTCTGAGTTCCCTGAAAACATCTGTGACTTCCATGCTGCCCTGGGGGCTCCAGGGATTCAGTTGTCTGAAGTCTGCAGTCTACAGTGGGACTGTCTGGAAACAGCATAGCACCCCTGGAACTCCCCTAGTTTTATGCCCTAAAAAAAATCTAAACCTCTCCTGTCTTTTTTTTTTTTTTTTTTTTTGCTTTATCCCACTTTTGACTTTTTTCCCCCTTTTGTTCCTTCCTCCTTCCCTGGGTCACTGGTGTCAGACAGGCATGCTGTGTGCAGGTGTGTGCTTTTGTTCAACCATCACTGTGTGCAGCTGTACAAATGTATGTATATGTATGTATGTGTGGGCGTATGTGTGAGTGTGCAGCAGAATCCCAAGATGTAAGTTTTGTTTGATATGTGTGTGTATGTATCTGTAGGTTTGATGTCTGTTATATAGGTTGCGTCTAGTTGTATGCATCAGGTTTCCATCTCCTGGGCCTGCAGCTTGTGTCTTGGCTCTCTGACAGAACTACAGTAGCCTCAGACAGACCTTTATACTGCTTGAGCCACTTTGTTGCTTTACAATGTCACGAACATATGGATCATTACTGAAAGAAAATAAGCAAGTCAAGCAGTTACTGTAGGACACGTTTGATGTTTAACCCCTTGCACTCCGGTCAATTTTCCTAAAAACGCCAAAAAATAATGTGCCCAAAGTAAATCGAAAGCTGTTATTCAACCCTTTGCAGCATCTTCATGGGGTTGGTCTCATTTAAAAGAAAACACTTTGAATTTTTTGGCAAAAAAAACCATGATCTCTCTAAGTGCTCCGGCCACTGAGTTACAGTCATCTAAACATAGTGAACTTGAAGAAAATAAATTTGGCCTTGGTGTTTTTTTTGGATACAAATGCTTGCAAACAACACACAGCTTCAGATTCGGGCTGGAAAATGCAACAGAAATGTAGAACCAAGTGTTATCCAGCTGAGGTCCAAATTTTGTAACAATACCACAAAAAATGAATATATTACACAGCTTTGTTCTCAGGTTGTTCCCAGGCGTTTTGGAACTGTGCCAAATTGTGCCAAATGGCACAGTTTGGAAAAACGTCTATAACTTTTGAATGATTCAACATAGAAGCTTCATTTTGGGCTCAAATTAAAGGTCACATTCAGGGCTGTGTGTGTGTGTGTGGGGGGGGGGGGTTGTCCCCCCACCCCCCCGCTACAGAGGACGGAGTTCGGCCCTCGCTACATAATGGATTACACTGGGATGTGGCATGTTTCCACAGCAACGCTGTCACCGCGGCTTACCCCCCCCCCCCTCGCTACTGTGTGTGTGGGGGGGGTTGTCCCCCCCCCACTACAGAGGACGGCCATCGGCCATCGCTACATGACTGAATAGACTCATATGCCTATGTGGCGACCGCTGCGCAGTCACCGCGGCCTCCCCCCGCGGACCGGGGGGCATTCGGACCGTGAACGCCCCCCCCTGCTCCTCTTCTGCAGCGGGGGGGGGGCGTTCACGGTCCGAACACGGTAAATGAACCATTTATCGCGGCGCACGCACTTCGTACTTCGTGCGCCGTACAGTTGGAATTTACCGATCGGTCAAAACTCATTTTTGGATTACAATTTTCAGGGATAAATAATAACTTAGCTTATAACACCTTACCTCTTCTCAGCAGCGTCCTGGCGAACTTCTCTTCCCCATTGTCAGACGAACGCGACGCTGGTCCGCTCGTGGATCCCGGTCAAAACATAATTCCATTATTGCGGTTTTGGCGAATGATTTACGACCATTGTCGTCGGCCTCCGTCGGTCTATGATGACGGAAGAGAATCCTAAACGTCTATTCTGCTGGAATGAGTGCAGGTTGCACTTGTGGGTGGTCTCCATGCTGCTGGATCTGTAGCAGGTTCTTCCAGCGTCCTTTTTTTCATCTGTGGCAGCAGTAAGTCTCTCTTCACCCAGCCCGAACTTCTGTGCTTCAATTGGCTCCTGCATTCACAGTAGGTGGGTCCTCCTTCCTAGGTTTTCATTCATTGGTTCTTCAAGGTTTCAGAAACCCAATTCAAGGCTCTTATTAGTCGAATGAGAGGTCAATCAGATGAACTAATCTGTTCGCGGCTGTGTCTGCAGCTTTTATTTTCAGTGCGCGCTTGGAGGCCACACCACCTACATCACTACCATCAGGATCATGCGTCCGAGAGTGCACGAGGGCACTCTCGTGCGCCCTCGTGCGCACTAGGACGCAGAGACTTGCCCGTCTGCGGTACAACGGAGCGCAAGAGGTTAACTGGTTACAAGCATTTATCCAAATAACATTGTCCAATTATATGATGTATATGTATTATATATGTAATTATGTTAGGTTTGACTTGAATTTCATTATAGTATAAACAATGAAGTGCTTTTGTCATCATGAACAATTAATAATCCTGACTGAAAAAACAAACAAAAACTACCCACACTTATTTTATTTTTTATTAAAGGGGTCATTGACTGCACTTTTCCCACATTTTAATAGCTCACTCATGTCTTAATAAAGTTTTTGTGACATATTTTGTTTACATTTTCTTTATGAGGCGCCTTGTATGGCTGCCGCGTCATTAGGGAGCGCTTAACATGAGCACACCTTAGTGATAAGTGGAATTCCTTGTATGTGCAAGCATACTTGGCAATGAAGTTGTTTCTGATTCTGTATTTAATTATTGATGCAAATTTGTTTTTTATTTTTCCTGGCTTTCTTGAAACACTCTGATGTAAAGCTTATCACTTTAAGAAACATCCTTCAACTATTCAACTCCGCCCTTCCTCTTATGTCAGCTAGCCATTAGCTGACTAGCTTCTAGCCTCCTCCTAGCTTGGATAAGCAGCGCTGGTTCGCTGATCCACAGTTGTTTGTGTATCTCGTGTCATTCCGGCCCATCTCCCAACAACCTCGCCGGGATGCCACAACAAATCGCCAGCACCGCGTGCCGGGCAACCCACCAATCACTGCAACCCAAGGCTGCTGGCTGAGCTGCCACGCCACGGGATTTCAAAGGGTGATGTCTCGTTCCGCTGTATTCCACTCCTCTCTCACAGCTAGCAGGGGGATGCCCCGTCATGAAGCAGCTCCTGTATATTGCCTGCGAGAGTAGAGCGGAGTCACGTGGAGCCCCGGAGAATGGTGGGGGAGCTGGCCGTGAGATCCAGCAGCTCCAGGCAGCAGACTCAGGTTGTAGTGTAGGCGGTTGCCAGGACCAGCTTGCTGGGGCCGACGACCTGCTGCGGAATCACAACGAAGTCACTGGGAGATGGGTTGGAGCAATTCGAGGTATATTGTGGACTAGTGAACCAGATGGCAATAGGGATTGTTATTAGGGTGACTAAGAGCTGAAGAAAACAACAATTTAAGCCACGCTTGGTTCGAGCTTCGTGGTACCAGTGTTAGCTTGGGGGCTAATAGCTCAGGGGCTAATAGACTACCTTTAGCACCCCTTCCATCTACATGACAGACAGCTAGGAGGGCCAATAATAGAGCAGTGGGCGGGTCTCAAGGATGGCAGTGGGTTGGCTTTTTCTAAACGTGACGTATACGATTTAGACGGAAGAGTCAAAAAACATTTCTGGGAGAGAAAAATGAGATAAAGGCTGTGTTTTGTTTTGTTTTGTTGTTTTTTTAAGAGAATTGACTGTTTTGAAATTTTTTTGATAATTTGGTGACCAGTAGATTCCTTTCAGACAGTTAAAACTTACAAACACACAATTTTTCAGTCAATGACCCCTTTAAATTATGTATACCTTGCTGTTCTGATTTTTTTAAAAATGTGTATATGTCATTATCGGATATGTTGAGAAAATGTTCATTTATAATATATTCAGTCTTTGTGACAAAATGCTGCATACTTTAAATTTTACTGAAGTAAATATGGCAGTGCGGTGGCGGAGTGGTTAGCACTGCGGCAGCACAGTAACTCACCCTTGGCCGCGGGATCCTGGGTTCGATCCCAGCCCCCGACCAACAGTGATCTGTGTGGAGTTTGCATGTTCTCCCCGTGTCTGTGTGAGTTTACTCCGGGATTTCTCCGGTTTCCTCCCACATGCCAAAAACATGCAAGTTAGGTTAATTGGCATCAAACTGGGGATTCTAAATTGTCCTTAGTTATGAACGTGAGCGTGAATGGTTGTCTGTCTCTCTGTGTTGGCCCTGTGATGGACTGGCGATCTGTCCAGGGTGTACCCTGCCTCTCGCCCAAAGATGCTGGGATAGGCTTCAGCCCCCCAATGACCCGAAAAGGATTAAGTGGAAGAAGATGGATGGATGGATAAATATTCACTCATACAAGCAAGTGGAAACCACAGGACAGATGTATGCTTTAGTTTTTAAGCTGTTATTTGTACCCATTAAAACAGTTGTTTTGAGTACATATTGATATTTAAAATATGTAATATAATTGAAACTGATACTTTATATAAATTGTGACTGATATTCAGTCATGCTTGACTTCTGTCAATAGTTGTCATCCTACGGTAAATAACATATGGAGTCAATCATGTCAAATAACTTCAGGTTACTCCCTTATTAGTTAGGATTTTGCCTTCACATCCTATAAACAAAATCTGAATGTCCTTTGAAAAGAAAAATAAAATTATTTATGAGTTACCATTTTTTTTCAATCCTTATTTTTTTCTGTTCAGAGTCAACCTCTGACACCTTTTTTTTTTTTTAACCAGCATCCTAATTAAAATTTTCTCCACAGCTTATCTGGCTAGTTTACTAAGGCTTGTCTTAAAACTGCAGTAGGCAGAAATATGAGCAACCAGAAAAAAAATAGGGATGAGCTGATCCGATCCGCGGTATCGGGTTCGATCCAGGCAAAATGGCTGGATTGGTATTGGTAAGGAATAAAAGTAATTTACCGATCCGATACATTAATAATATTAAAATGAAGGCATGATTACGTTCTCAACTGCGCTGTGCACGGCTTCTATACACTAACACAACAAGTGTCACTGGAACCTGTCTGTGGGACTCGCCGTGGTATGTTTGCTGTCTGGTACCAGTCTTTACAATTTTAATACCACCAATTTAATAAAACACTTGCAAAATTATCACAGTGAAGGAGTACGCCAAATTCTGTCAAGAACCGAGCAGAAGGAAGTGTTTCACGCATCAGCAGCAGCTACTTTTCCAGCTCGGAGGCTGGAAGACATTAAAAGTGGAACTAAAAGAACGAAACTGAATGTAAACCAGACAGGAGCTGGAAATCAACAGGAACGAAGACATAACATGGGCTTACCTTTTGGGGGGAGAGTTACAGTTGATGAGAGGTAGGTGTAGCGTTGACTTTGGGTTCCAATCTATAAAATCATTCTTTGCTGAAGAAAAATTGTTTCAACTCAAAAGTCTGGTCATGAACTGCTTCTCTCACCCAAGGACCAGAGCTGTAACACTAACCATCGGCCATAAAGTGGAAATTAATCCCTTCTCCAGGACTTAGTCATTCTCCCTTCTTTGCTCTTTGGCAAAGGAATGCCCCAAATCAACAGATTTATGGTTGATATGTTCCAGATTTGGGAGTCAAGATTCCTTGTTAAACAACCAGACAGTTTCACAGTGTCATCTGGTGGACGGTTCAGGAATGTTTAATTTTTCTCTCCCTGCAGTGGAATTTCGGAATTGTGAATCAATTAATTCATATTCTTTCTCTCAAGACAGTATCCACCACTGAAGACATAGCTGAGCTCTTGGGATGGACAATTGTTGTGAAATGTTTTTATTGATATGATTTGATATGTGTTGCTTTATTTTCAGGAAGAAATTAATTTTTGCATGCTTACTATCAAAAAAATTAATCACAGTTACAATGTAGACACATTGTTTGTTCCCTTATTATTGAGTAGAATATCTTAGTCACTAAGGTTTAAGAAATTTATGCTTTCAAAGTCAACATATGTGTTTTAGGAGAATCTCACTTCTCATATCAAATGTTTCTCCCCCTCCTCTCTCTGCTCTTTGGAAGACCATAGCTAGACTTTAACTGACCAATAGAGCTCCAGTCTTCACTGCATCTCCTTTTTAGGTTGAGTTTAGGACTTCTGTTGAACAGGAAGCTCAAATGTAATTGGTTCAGCTCAGATTCATGAAATTCAGTGAGATTCTGCCACACCTGGAAAAAACTTTCCTTTGTTCAGTTTTTGGGGCGTTGGTCAAGCTGTAAGGAGCCTTTTCTGCTCTTCCATTTTTTCTATCTTTTAAGTAGGCCCAGAGTCTTCCAGGCTCTGTGAAAATCCCTTCTTCAGTGCATAAGAAGACCGCAGCCAGCCTGCTGAAGAACCAGTCCCTTTGTGATCTCGGGAGTAGGCCATAACCGTGATAAAGAGCCTGCCTGCCAGTCTTCCAACAGAACCCACGCCGGTCCAGTTGAAACAGAATCCAGTGGACCACCTGCTACCCACCGGGACACAATGATTCTGCTTGGCTGATGGTCTGTTGTTTAATTTTCAGGAATTTAATATTCCTGGTATAAGTTCTTTAAACTTAATTTCATGCAGACCCACATCAGAATTTCAAAATACATTTTGTCCTTTCATTAATTTACATTCTTTTTCAGAGTAACACCAATGTTCCATTTTTTTAAATAGTTTAATCATCATTTTCTTCATAAAATTGCATCCACTTTTCTTAACCAATGCCTTTTTATGGTTTTCCAATTTCCTCCAATTTCCAGTATACTGACAAGTTAAACTATGGTTTATTCGGTTCCACAAATGCTTGATTCACAGGTTACACTCAGTAACTCAATAACAGTCTATGATGCTCATAATACATGTTGAATTCCCTGTCTCAAGTTATCCATATGTGTTAACCTATTCTGACAGTTCTTATTAAACCATTGAAAGACATATGGGAGTTATTGTTTGATTTCATGTCCATCTTCTTCATTATCAGCAGACAAGCGCTCACAAGATTTTTTTTTTTTTTAGACTGATTCATCATTGGTATGAATAAAGAATTGTTAATAAAATTGTCCATCATCTGGACTGGTGCCCCAACAAGGGTATGAGTGTAATGAAAGGAAACCGTCATTCCTACTCACATTCATATTTACATTAACACTTGTACCAACTATAAAACACCTATAAAACCCATAAATCCACTACATAGGTGACAGAAACATAACAAATTATAACGGGAACTGGAAACCAGGACTACAAGAACAAGGCTACATGATATGGGACAAGAATGACTTAAAAATAAGAGCAAACCTAAAAACTAAGAATAGACAGAGAATAATATCAGAAGCACTACTAAATAAACTGAGTACCAGGAGAATACTTATGATAATAATAATAATGGATGAGAAAATACAAGGGTTAGTTCCTTTATTTTCAGATCTACAGCATTTTTTACCTCATGCATGAAGTGGCACTTTGAATTTCATCTGAAAGTTTACTTAAATACTCAGCTTTAAAGTTTTGCATCAACTTGCAATTAAAACTTCAGAATGCATGTTTATATAGTGCTGACTAGTAAAATACTGCCAATGTTAAAGTTTAAGATAAAAAAGCAGCAGCATTGCTGAACTGAGTGAAATTTGTAATATATTCTTTGACTTTTAGATTTATGTTTTTATGTGTGTGTAAAATGCAACCAGTCATTACCAAAGTATGTTCTGTACTTTTGTTGTTTTAAATAAGAGAGACGGTATCGTGTTTGGATCGGTATTGGCCGATACTCAAAGTCACAGTTTCGGTATCGGACTTGAAAAAGTGGTATCGGCTCATCCCTAAAAAAAACTGCCTAAAATTAAAAAAAACAACTACAGGTTGGGACGTTGCGTAAAACAGATTAAAACAAAATACAATGATTTAAAAAAGATTTGTACCGCCTGCAGAATGTTCACACCCGTGCCGCGTCCTTGCTCAATCACAGTTCTTATCAGCCAGATGCTCTACAACATCCGGCGCGCCTCAACGATGTGCACTTTGAATGGGGAATAGTTAGGACAGGGAAGGGTCAGGAAGCTGCAAATACAACCCCAATTCCAGTGAAGTTGGGATGTTGTGTAAAACATAAAAACAAAATTCAATGATTTAAAATTCTTTTCTGTCATGAACTCCTCGTGTGCTTTTCCACAGCACACGGAGGAGGGGGGAAAAGGACGAGGATTTACACGCTGGGTTACACCACACACACACATTTATTGAACACCGCACCAACAAACAATACTAATGCATACAATTCACATTGGCTCAAGGAGTCCTCCAGGACGCTCCACAGTCTGGGTGAGAATATCAGGGAAGGAACACACACAGATAATACTCACGAGACTGGAGCTGTCTGAGTAAGTCCGAATAAGCACAAAGGTGAACACAGTCCTCTGACGTGACTTCATACGATGAGCGCTGATCGTATATGAAGTGCAATGACCCAGCAATGCATTACTGGAAAAAGGCTCCTTAAGTACATGTATTGCTGGATCCACAAATTGATCACACCTGGGCAAAGAGCGGGGAGATGGCACACGGGAGTGGGAACAGCTGACAGTAATAGAGAGGGGGCGTGGTCTGACCGGCAGACAGTTAGACAGCGCTCACTCCAGCGTGAGCCCAAGAGGCTTCCTCACCGCTGCTGGCCAGACAGCAGTGACTATGGGTACAGCAGAGTACACAGAAATACATATTAACATACATACAACGTGGCACGTACCCACAGAGAGGCCAGGACCCAGCCGGGGGAAACCAAGCCAGCTCGGTTCCTGACACTTATCAACCTATATTCAACCAGAGTGGTGGCCTAGTTGTAGAGCATCTGCCCCACAGCCGGGAGGTCGTGGGTTTAAGCTCCGGATGGGTCAGACTAAAGACCATATAAAAATGTCACTTCCCGCCTTCTAGCTTGGTGCTCAGCATAATAGAATGAGGGAAGGAAAAGTTGTTTGTGGCAACGCCTTCCATGGCAGCAGCCCTTCTGATTTTAGATGTGAATAACATTGTAGATAGGAGAAACATAATTTCATTCCACTGTACATGATTGGCTGTATGGATTAAATGACAATAAAGTTGGCTTAAAACACACTTTTACTCCCTGGCCTTCGACCCAGTGTGAGACATTGATTTTATTGAATGAAATGGATTTTTACTTATTCATTCATTTATTGACTACTTTTATTTTCTCTGTTATTGTTTCTATTGACTGTAGATTCTACTCGTGCTGAGTTTTGTTGTTTTTGTTGTTTTTATATTGTTTTTATGTCAGTGTCCTGCTCCTTGCTTTTATGTTTTCATGTGCATTCTTGTTGTACAGCACTTTGTGTAGTGAGTATCGCTTTTTAAAGTGCTTTATAAATAAAGTTGATTGATTGATTAATTGATTGATTGATCTCAGAGGACGCTTTGGCCCAGAGCAATAAGCGGCATTTCTGGGTGTTGTTGATGTGTGTCTTTAACTTTGCACTTGTAGATGTAGCAACAAACTGTTTTACCTGACAGTGGTTTTGCAATGTGTTCCTGAATCCATGTGGTAATAAGGGTAATATACCCTTTACAGAATGATGTTGGTTTTTAATGCAGTACTGCCTGAGGGATCGAAGGTCACGGCCATTAAGTGTTGGTTTTCGGCCTTGCCGCATCCATCCATCCATCTTCTACCGCTTTTCCGGAGGTCCGAGTCGCGGAGGCAGCAGTTCAAGCAGAGAAGCCCAGACTTCCCTCTCCCCAGCCACCTGCTCCAGCTCTTCAGAGGGGATACCAAGGCGTTCCCAGACCAGCTGGGAGACATAGTCTCTCCACCGAGTCCTGGGTCTGCCCCGGGGTCTCCTCCCAGTGGGACGTGCCTGAAACACCTCAAGTGGGAGGCGTCCAGGAGGCATCCTAATCAGATGCCCATACCACCTCAACTGACTCCTTTCAATGTGGAGGAGCAGCGGTTCTACTCTGAGCCTCTCCCGGATGACTGAGCTCCTCACCCTATCTCTGAGGGTGAGTCCAGCAATCCTGCGGAGAAAGCTCATTTCAGCCGCTTGTATCCGCGATCTCGTTCTTTCGGTCATTACCCAAAGCTTGTGACCATAGGTGAGAGTGGGAACGTAGATTGACTGGTAAATCGACAGCTTTGCCTTAGAACTAAGCTCCCTCTTCACCACAACAGACCGGTACAACGTCCGCATCACTGCAGATGCTGCTGCAGCATGCTACTGCAGCAGCATCTGCCTTGCCGCATACATGCAGAAATTTCTCCAGATTCTCTGAATCTTTTGATGACATTATGGACTTAAGATGATGAATTTCCTAAGTTCCTTGCAATCGTACATTGAAAAATGTTCTTAAACCGTTGGACTATTTGCCCACACAGTTATTCACAAAGTGGTTAACCTCGCCCCATCCTTGCTTGTGAACAACTGAGCTTTTTGTACCCAGTCATGACACCTGTTTCCAATTAACCTGTTCACTTGTGGAATGTTCTAAAAAGTTGTTTTTTGAGCATTCCTCAACTTTCCCAGTCTCTTGTTGCCCTTGTCCCAGCTTTTTTGGAACATGTTTCAGGCATCAAATTGAAAATGAGGGATATTTGCAACAAAACAATAAAGTTTATCAGTTTGAACATTAAATATCTTTTATTTGTTGTGTATTCAGTTGAACATAGGATGAAAAGGATTTTAAATCATTGAATTTTGTTTACATTACGTTTATGTTTTACACAACATCCCAACTTCACTGGAATTGGGTTTGTTTTTGCAGCTTCCTGACACTTCCATGTCCTAACTATTCCCCATTCAAAGTGCACATCTTTGAGGTGCCCCAGATGTTGTAGAGCATCTGACTGATAAGACCTGTGATTGGGCAAGGAAACACCACGGGTGTGAACATTCTGCAGGCGGTACAAATCTGAGAGGAGACACTGCATTCAGCTGTCCTGTCAGACCACTTGCATTACAAATTGCTGCAGGATAATGTCTGGTTTACTTTAAAATTTAACTAAAGTTATTGTGCCTACCGGAGTGGTGACCTGGTGGTAGAGCATCCGCTCCACAGCCGAGAGGTCATGGGTTCAAGCCCCAGCCGGGTCATACCAGAGACCATATAAAAATGGTACTTGCCGTCTTCTAGCTTGGTGCTCAGCATAATAAAATAGGGGAAGGAAAAAGTTGTTTGTGGCAGCGCCTTGCATGGCAGCGGCCCCTCTGATTCTAGATGTGATTAACATTGTAGATAGGAGAAAAGTAATTTCGTTCTACTGTACATGATTGGCTGCATGGACTGAATGACAATAAAATTGGCTTCTTCTTCTACTGAAGCTTTAACCTCTTAAAATTCTGGTGTTCCGTCTGTGGGGTGTTTCACATTGGCTGGAAAGTTTAGTTTAATTTGTCAGGGACCATGTACAGAAAAAAAACATTAAACACAGGGTAAAGATGCTCTGTACCAGATTATAGCATTCTCACTAATTTCCATCTGTAGTCCTTGAGGCAGGCAGAAAGATCCATCCATCCATCCATCTTCTACTGCTTTTCCGGGGGTCCGGGTCGCAGAGGCAGCAGCTCAAGCAGAGAAGACCAAACTTACCTCTCCCCAGCCACCTGCTGCAGCTATTCAGAGAGGATACCAAGACGTTCCCAGGCCAGCTGAGAGACGTAGTCTCTCCAGAGTGTTCTGGGTCTGCCCCGGGGTCTCCTCCCAGTGGGACGTGCCCGAAACACCTCAAGTGGGAGGCGTCCAGGAGGCATCCTGATCAGATGCCCAACCCACCTCAACTGGCTCCTTTCAATGTGGAGGAGCAGCGGTTCTACTCTGAGCCTCTCCCGGATGGCTGAGCTCCTCACCCTGTCTCTAAGGGTGAGTTGAACAATTCTACGACGAAAGCTCATTTTAGCCGCTTGTATCCGCAATCTCATTCTTTCAGTCATTACCCAAAGCTTATGACCATAGGTGAGGGTTGGAACAAGATTGCTTTGCTTTAGAGCTCAGCTCCTTCTTCACCCCAACAGGCTGGTACAACATTCGCATCATTGCAGAGGCTGCTCCAATCCATCTGTCAATCTCACCCTCCATTCTCCCCTGACTTGTGAACAAGACCCCGAGATACTTAAACTCCTCCACTTGGGGCAGGAGCTTGTCTCCAACCTGGAGAGGACAATCCACCTTTTTCCAGCTGAGGATCATGGACTCGGACTTGGAGGTGCTGATTTTCATCCCAGCCGCTTCACACTCAGTAGCAAACTGTCCCAGTAAGACCTGTAAGTCATTGCTGGATGAAGCCAACAGGACAACATCATCTGCAAACAGCAGAGATGAAATCCTGTGGTCACTGAGCATGACACCCTCCGTTCCCTGGCTGTGCCTTGATATCCTGTCCATTAAAATTATGAACAGGATCAGTGGCAAAGGGCAGCCCTGGCGGAGTCCAATTCTCACTGGAAACTGTCATGGCGCCCACGGGGCCATCATCTGTTTCAGCTGCGTGCACACCTGTCGCCAGTCATCAGTGGGCTTTAAGAGCCAGGCCTGCCAGCGACTCAGCACGGAGCCATCTGTCAAATCTGCGGAGGCATGTCTCTTGTCGACAGCCACAATTAGGCTCCTCGTCGGACCAAGCGCACCACGTTGGAACACGTAAGCGATCTCAGCACTCACCTTGTCAAGTTCCATTCCCCTGTGCGCAGGTGGACCCCCCAGGCCACGGATCCTCTCCCCCCGACGGCGGCGCAGCTCCTCCCCGGCACCGGAGGCTCTCACCCGCTCCTCGTCACCATGCTGGACGCTCTTCCCCTGGCAGTCGCCCACAAGACAAGCTGCGGCTCAGCATTGCCACCTGCAAAGTAAGCGGCAGTCTTAATTACACCTCCTGCTACTGTGCAGCGCTAATACCTCTGCTTTGTCTCCTTAGGGTTGCCAGGCAGAACGGAGACCTGCTCAGCTCCAGCACGACTCCAGCACTCCACACTCCATTACGCATACACACACTCAACACACAACACATTGGGTTAATAAAAGGATAATTGAATCTCCTCGAGTTTGTCTTCTGTCCCCTGGGTCCAGAAATTATGTCAGAAACGAGTTTGACTGAGTATTGGCAATACGAACCAAACTCTTGCAATGGTCGTATAGGGAGTGGATAGCTCGTAACAATGAGCCTGATACCCCATACTTCCACAGCACCCCCCACAAGAGACCACGAGGGATGCGGTCAAATGCTTTCTCCAAGTCCACAAAACAAATGTGAACTGCATGGGCAAACTCCCACAAACCCTCGAGGATTCTCGAGAGGGTAAAGAGCTGGTCCGATGTGCCATGACCAGGACGAAGACCACATTGCTCCTCCTGAATCCGAGGTTCCACCAGCAGTCGGACTCTCCTCTCAAGTACCCTGACATAGACCTTCCCAGGGAGGCTGAGAAGTGTGATCCCCCTAAAGTTGGAACACACCCTTTGGTCCCCCTTTTTAAAAAGGGGAACCACCACCCCAGTTTGCCATGCCAAAGCCACTGTCCCAGGCTTCCAAGCAAAATTGCAGAGGTGTGTCAACCATGCCAGGCCTACAACATCCAGGGCCTTGAGGTACTGAGGGTGAATCTCATCCCTCCCCGGGGCCCGGCCACCAAAGAGTTTTTTAACCACTTTGGCAACCTCAGTCCCTGTGATGGGCGAGTTATCCCCCTCGTCCTCAAGCCCTGCTTCCTTTATGGAAGGCGTGTCAGTGGGATTGAGGAGATCCTCGAAGTATTCCTTCCACTGCTCGGTGATATCCCCAGTCGAAGTCAGCAGCATTCCATCCGATCCGCACCATACACAATGTGGACAGAGAGCTGCTTCCACCTCCTGAGTCGCTGGACAGTTTGCCAGAAACTCTTCAAGGCCGACCAAAAGTCTTGTTCCATGGCCTCACCAAACTCCTCCCACGCCCAAATTTTTGCCGCTGCAACCACTATGCTTGGCCTGCCAGTACACCTCAGCTTCTTCAGGAGTCCCACAAGCCAGTCAAGCTTGATAGAACTCCTTCAGCTTAATGGCCCCCCTCACCACTGGTGTCCACCACTTGGTTCAGGGGTTGCCACCACGAGATGCACCAACAACTTTGCAGCCACAGCTCTGGGCAGCTCCTTCAATAATGGAGGTGGAGAACATGGCCCATTCAGACTCCATGTCTCCAGACTCCCTCGGAATGTGGTTGAAGCTCTTCCGGAGGTGGGAGTTGAAGACCTCCTGGACAGGGGCCTCAGCCAAAGGTTCCCAGCACACCCTCACTATACGTTTAGGTCTACCGGGTCTGAGTGGCGTCCACCCCTGCCATCGGATCCAACTCACCACCAGGTGGTGATCAGTTGACAGTTCTGCACCTTTCTTTACCCGAGTGTCCAAGACATGTGGTCACAGGTCTGATGACATGATAACAAAATCGATCATCAACCTGTGACCTGGGGTGTCCTGGTGTCAGGTGCACATATGGACACCCTTATGCTTGAACATGGTGTTTGTTATAGACAAACTGTGGTTGGCACAGAAGTCCAATAACTGAACACCACTCAGGTTCAGATTGGGCAGGCCGTTTCTCCCAATCATGCCCCTCCAGGTTTCGCTGTCATTGCCCACGTGTCCATTGAAGTCCCTCAGTAGGACAATGGAGTCTCCAAGAGAAGCATTCTCAAGCACGTCTGTCAGAGACTCCAAAAAGGGTGGGTACTCTGAACCATCATTTGGTGCATAGACAAAAGGGTGAGTACCCATTTCCCAACCGGAAGGCACAGGGAAACAACCCTTTTGTCCACCAGGGAGAACTCCAATATCGAGGCAGCAAGGCGGGGGGGATATAAGAATACCCACCCCTGCCTGTCGCCTCTCACCCGGGGGAAATCCAGAGTAGGCCAAGCTCCAGCTTCTCTCCACAAAACTGGTTCCAGAACCGGAGCTGTGCATTGAGGTGAGCCCAACTACTGTATATCTAGCTGGTATCTGTCAACCTCTTGCACCAGCTCCAGCTCTTTCCCCACCAGAGCGGTGACGCTCCACATCCCAGAAGCCAGTTGCGAAAGCAGGGGATTGTCACCTGATCTGCATAGCACCGGACCCCCATGGTCCCTTCTGCAGGTGGTGAGCCCACTGGAGGGCAGACCCATGTAACTCCTTCGGGCTGAGCTCAGCTAGGTCCTATGGGCAGACACCCAGCCACCATGCGCTAGCCATCGAGCCCCTCCCTCAGGCCTGGCTCCAGGGTGGGGCCCCGGTAATACCGGGCCGGGTACACTGAATCCTTGATTTTTTGTTCATCATGAGAATCTGTTGGATCATTCTTAGTCTGGCCTTTCACCTAGGACCAGTTTGTCATGGGAGACCCTACCAGAGGCAAATTGCCCCAGACAACATAGCCCCTGGGATCACTAGGGCATGCAAACCCCCCACCACGATAAGGTGGCGATCCATGGGGGAAGGCAGGAAGATATTTAAAGAAAAACAGCACATATAGAAAGTAATTCAGGTCAGGTTTCAATCAATCAATCATCAAACTTTATTTGTATAGCACTTTTAAAACATTAAATGCTGCGCAAAGTGCTTTACATACAGTAGATAAAAACAATAGACACATTTAATTACATATTTTACATGATACATCCCCACCCCTTCCAACCCTCCCATAAACATACCCACAAACACAACACACACAGGCACATACATCACCCCCTACTTCTCTTACACACATAAAATAAAAGAGACATTGCTCGGCACCAAGGCACCACGTGAAGGAGCAATCATCCTGTGGGGCCCCCCACACCGGGACACCACACAGCCAGTCACCACAGAAGGTGCCACAAGGGCCGCCCCAACCAGGACAGGCCGGGGCCTGCACCACAGCTGTAGGCAGTGGTATAAAGCCCCCACCCACCCAAGCTAGAGCGACCCACAAGACCAACACCCCTGCAGATGGGCCAGGCAGCATCTGGCATGAGGGGCCCCACTGAGGAAACACTGAAGCTAAAACACATAAATACAAAATAAAACTAAGAACACAAAGAGCGACTTCCGGTTATGGCTGCCACGTAAGACGGACGTGTCTCACTCTGCTCTGCTCCTGGAGAAAAAAAATCGGCAAATAACTCTCTCATTTGGGACAGAACGTATCCCAGCGTTTGGGCGAAGATATGTCGGCGAAGCCTAAGGCTGGAAAACCAGGTAAAGGAAAAAGCGAGCCGCCGAAACAGTCCAAATTAACGGACTTTCAGGTCTGTGACGCAGCAAATAAAACTCCATATATGGCGGAGGAGGCTGGCAACGGTGCGATATCTGCGGGGAGAGGCGCAGATGCGCTGATGGCTGCCATGAGTTCAATGAGAGCGGACTTTTCCTCTAGATTTGATGGGATTATGACAGCGTTGGAAGGAATAAGAAAGGAATTGGGTGACTGTGTAGAACGAACGGCGCAGATGGAGCTCCGTCTCGCTAGTGCTGAAGATGACGTCACCCGTCTTCAATTAAAGGTGCGCACTTTGGAAAAAAAAAATAAATCTCTGGAAAATAATATTTTGGATTTGGAATCTCGGTCGAGACAGAATAACTTGAGGCTGATGGGTCTTCCAGAGGAATCAGAAGGTCGGGACGTATGTTCCTTTCTGGAAAAGTGGATTCCGGAGGTGCTGGGCAGCGAGGAGTTGCAATCAGCAGTGGTTCTGGAAAATGCACATCGTATTGGCCCACGGAGAGATAAGGGACCGCCGAGGACCTTAATTATGAAGTTTCTCAGCAACAGAGACAGGATGAAGATCTTCAACGCTGCACGAGCTAAAGGAGAGATTAAACACCAGGACCAGCAGGTGCGGTTCTACCCAGATTTGGCCACAGGAATCCAACAATTGAGGAAGCAGTTTGATCCCATACGTAAGGAGCTGCGCAACCTTGGGATTCGTCATGGTGTAATCTATCCTGCGAGACTGCTGACCACGTATGAGGGCAGAACCCACATCTTCAAGACCCCAGAGGAGGCGCAGGAGTTCATCAAGAAGATCAAAGAAGAAGAAGAGACTGGTGGGAGCTAAGCATGAACAAAATATAAGGTAGAATAATTAAGCATTTGCACAGGCATCTGACTGACTTGAAGTAAATAGTAAGTTTACAAAATATAGATTGTATTATATATTAAAAAACAAACAAACAAACAAAAAAAACTATGATGTACAAAGTTGTTAAAAATTTTGGAGTTAAGTTGGAAAACTACAGAGGAGAGTTAATGTTACGTCATTAAAAGCAGTAGAGTTAGGGTGATTGGGAGGATGAAGAAGGAGTGGCTTTGGCTGATCCTCGTGGGTGTGGAGCGGTCGATGGCTATATCGGGAGACGGAATTTTTCTTTTGATTTTGGGGGGTTTCCCACAAGTGTGGGAAGGGGAAATTTGTTTGTGTGTAGTTTGTAGGATGAATGTTCAACCACTCATGTTTTTGCTTCTCTGTATGAGCATGTTTACACTGCAAGGTAATCCCAAACTCTCTATTGATCATAAACCAAAGTGTTAATCTTAATTTAACTTCATGGAATTGCAGAGGTCTACAAAATTTAAAAAAACTTAAACAAGTTATGAATAAAATAAAAGACATGGGTTCAAAAATTGTGTTTTTACAAGAAACTCATTTAATAGAGGAGGATATAAAAAGAATTAGGAGTAGATGGCAAGGAAGTGTCTTCACCTCATCATTCTCATCCCGGGCCAGGGGAGTTATGACTCTCATACATAAATCAGTTCCTTTTCAAGTGAAAAATGTAATTGGAGACAAATTTGGAAGATATGTAATCATTCAAGGTTCTTTGCTATTAGAAAATATAAATCTTGTGAACTTATATGGTCCCAATATAGATGATCAGAAGTTCTTTGCTAATTTATTTCTTATCTTATCATCACTTACAGGGCAACATATAATAGCAGGGGATTTTAATTGTACATTGAATCCAGGTATAGATAGATCAACAGGACTGGATTACACGCACATTGGATGTAGGATGACTATTAATCATTTTATGAAAGAATTGAGATTGTTAGATATATGGAGAGAAATGAAACCACAAGTTAAAGCCTATTCTTGTTATTCCAGTACCTACAAGACATTCTCACGTATTGATTATTTTTTGATTTCCACAGAATTAAGGTCCAAGATTCAAAACTGCTTTTATGATAACATCGTGATCTCTGATCATGCACCCTGTTGTCTAATATATGTAGATAAAAAATTGACAAAGGAATCAGGTAGATGGCAATTTCAGCATAAATGGCTTCAGGATGAGGAATTTGTCAAGTATATAGAAAAACAGATAGACGAGTTCTTTGACATCAATACTACACAAACATCAGCATGTGTAAAGTGGGAGGCTTTCAAAGCTTTTATTAGGGGACATATTATTAGTTATACAGGATCAAAATCTAAGAAGACTCGAGAGTAGAGAGCTAAATTGGAACATAAAATAAAAAGTCTTAAGGAAAAAGTGTATGCAGGAAGTGACCCAAGGTTGGAGAATGAATTACTGATTTTGAGAGCTGAATACGACAAAAAATCAGCGAATAGAGCTGCCTCGAGTCTTCTAAGATTGAAACAATCTTTTTATGAACAAGGTGAAAAATCAGGAAAATTATTAGCATGGCAGATTAAACAATTAGAAATTAAAACACCAATTACCAGTATTATAAGTAATGGACAGGTAGTTATAGATCCTTTAGAAATTAACAGAGCCTTTAGAGATTACTATGAAAAATTATATGATACCAAAAATGAATCTGATTTAACAAAACTAAATGGGTTTTTGAACGAACTATCTATACCGTGTATTCCAAATGAAAACAGGGAGATATTGGAGTCTAAAATTAGTCAAGAAGAAGTTGGGCTAGCCATTGATAACATGAAATCAGGAAAAAGTGCAGGACTAGATGGTCTTCCAGTTGACCTTTATAAAAAATTTAAGAATAAATTAATAAAACCTTTTTTGGAAATGGTTTTAGAAGCATTTCAAAATAATAATTTACCATCATACATAAATAATGCCTTAATTATACTGCTGCCAAAACCAGGTAAGCCCTCTAATAAATGTGAAAATATGAGACCAATAAGCCTATTAAACGCCGACCTTAAGATAATCTGTAAAATTTTAGCAAGACGAATACAAGAAATTTTACCAAATATTATTAA
This sequence comes from Pholidichthys leucotaenia, assembly GCA_020510985.1. NCBI lineage: Eukaryota > Metazoa > Chordata > Actinopteri > Cichliformes > Pholidichthyidae > Pholidichthys > Pholidichthys leucotaenia. The sequence goes on along the minus strand of CM035838.1, from coordinate 112,820,202 downwards.
TCGAGATCAGAATGGCTTTATAAAGGGTAGACAAGGCTTCCATAATGTAAGAAGACTATTTAATATTATTTATTTTAATAAAGAAGCACCGGATACAGCTCTCCTATCACTGGACGCCGAAAAGGCCTTTGATAGAGTTGAATGGCCCTTTCTTTTTGAAGTCCTACAAAGGTTTGGACTTGGAAATAATTTCATAAAATGGGTTCAAATAATATACAATAATGCTACAGCAGAAATCCTAACAAATAACAATATTTCAAAACCAATAAAAATCAATAGAGGATGTCGACAAGGCTGTCCACTTTCACCTTTACTGTTTACTATGGCAATTGAACCTTTAGCGATGGCGATACGTTTACATTCACAAATATATGGAATTAAAGTTGGACCAACAGAACATAAAATCTCCCTGTACGCCGATGACATAATTTTGTTTATGTCGAATCTAAAAAAATCAATTCCAACCTTGTTGAATTTAATAAAGAATTTTGGGGAAATATCAGGATATAAAATAAATAAAACTAAATCTTCAATATTAATGCTAAATGAGACCCAGAGAAATTACCCAGCCCCTGAGGTAAATCAATTCAATGTTGTAAATCAGTTTAAATATTTAGGAATCCAAATTGTGCCTAAGCTAGAATCAGTCGCCAGTGTCAACTATGAAGCCTTAATGTCAGATATCAATGAGTTAACTCAGAGATGGATGTCACTACCAATGTCGATGATCGGGAGAATCAATATACTTAAAAGTAATATTTTACCTAAAATACTTTATTTATTTCAATACATTCCCTTATCACCACCTTTAGATCTATTCTCAAGAATAAAAAAAAAGTTAGTGGAATTTATATGGAACAACAGGAGGGCTAGATTACGTTTGTCTTTATTATATTTACCATTTGATCGTGGAGGTCTGAAATGTCCAAATTTTATGTTGTATTATTGGTCGGCACAACTGAGGTCTATGACATATTATTTTTCATCAAATGATCTCCCTCACTGGACTGAAATGGAATCATACAATTTACCTTTACCTCTTCCCATATTCATATACTCAGATTCGGCAAAAAAATTACAAAAACAAGTTAAAAATCCATTTGTAAAGCATATGATCAAAATATGTTGTGAAGCTAAAAACTATTTAAAAGAACCACAGTTATTGTCACAATTTAGTCCAATATGGGGTAATCAATATTTTAAACCAGGGAGAGCGGACGCTGTATTTAAAGTATGGAATTTAAAAGGGATACAAAAGATTCAGGATTTATATTTGCCATGTGCAGATAACATAATGTCTTTTGAAGAGCTGAGGATCAAATTTAATCTCAATAGAACACATTTTTTTAAATATCTTCAACTTAGAAACTTTATTCGATCAAATCAAAATAAAGCTCTCACTCGACCTATTTATTCATCCTTGGAAAAAATGATGATGAAAGATAGTAAAAGAAAGGGTATTATTTCAGAGTTTTATAACTCATTGACACTATCTTCAAGTGAAAATTCACTGAAAAGATTAAACTACTGGAAAGAAGATCTGCAAACTGAAATTTCAGAGGAACAATGGGAATTGGCTTGTACAGAAGCTCAAACCAAATCAATAAATGTACGCCTTAAATTGATACATTTCAAATGGTTAATGCGGATGTATGTTACACCGGAGGAGTTAAATAGATATAACAAAAATATACCAGATACATGCACAAAATGCATGGAAAGTAAAGGAACCCTATTTCATTGTTTATGGGAATGTAGATTAATAAGAATGTTTTGGGAAGAGGTGAGGGTAACAATTGAAAAAATAATCTCAAAACAAATCATATTGAATCCTAAACTGTTTTTGTTGGGTCTGTACCCAGAAAAGCATAATTTTAATAAAAGTGAAAGAACATTCATAGACCTCAGTTTGCTTAATGCCAAAAAATGTATTGCACTATTATGGAAAAAGACTCATAGACCAGATGTGACTCAGTGGTTAAGACAGATGTTAACAAACCTTCCATTAGAAAGAATAACATATATACTGAAATCAAAGGAAATTGTGTTTGAGAATATATGGAGACCTTTTATTGATTATGTAAAAAATTTAAACATAACTCTTGAAGAAGAAGGTGAATGATGTGTGTGGACCTTGTAAATTCCAAACTGGTGAACATAATATGTATACTTATGTATTGGATTGTCTAGACTAAACAGAGGAGCATTGTTGAAGACTTGATTTTGTTGGTGGTTGTTGGTGTTTTTAGTGCATTTTTTTTTTTTTGTAGTACTTTAGTGTTAGTGTTTGATTGTTTGTATCATGTTTGTTTAAAAAAAAAAAAAAGGTTCAATAAAGATATTGTGGAAAAAAAAAAGAACACAAAGAGCAAAGGGAACTAAAGACCCATACTTAGAAACTGAGCTAAGAACACATCAAAATAAGAAAATCTAAAAGCAAATGGAGCTAAGAAGAATGTAAAAACAATGGAACATAAATGACTGCTTCAATAATAGTTAAATGGTTTGTTAAAAGCCAAAATTTAAAAAGGTACAAAAAGAACTAAGAACACATAAAAACAGGAACTAAAAACCCATACTAAAAAAAAAACTGAATTAAACACACCAATAAGAAGATGAGAAAATCTAAGAACAAATGGCACCAAAAAGAACCTAAAACAATGGAACATAAATGACTACTTCAGTAATAGTTAAACAGGTTTATTAAAAGCCAAATTAAAAAGGTGGGTCTTGAGCCTGTTCCTAAAAACATCTATTGACTCTGCAGTCCTGAGGCTCTCTGGCAGGCTGTTCCACAGATGAGTACCATAATAGTGAAAGGAAGTTTCACTAAAGGTCTTGGTCTTGACTTTGGGAACCGTTAAAAGGCCAGTACCAGAGGACCTCAGGGTTTGCGAGGGCTCATAAGATAAGAGCAGCTCAGATAGATAAGAAGGCCCAAGACGACTGAGGCATTTAAAAACTAAAAAGAGAACCTTAAAATTGATGCTGAAACGCACGGGGGAGCCAATGCAGTGATTCTAAAACTGGTGTAATATGCACCCGCCCCTTGGTCCTTGTTAACACTCGTTTCAGAAGCTGTTGTCCCTGAAACAAGCAGGGAGTAATTTTAAAAGGTAAAAAGATAAAAGAAATGGTACACATAAAAACAATTTAAGAGTACAATTTCAAATCCCATTTAAGGGAGAGAGTCAGTGCTGGCAGGCTTCATCCATCTTCTTCCGCTTAATCCTTTTCGGGTTGCGGGGGTGCTGGAGCCTATCCTAGCATCTTTGGGCAAGAGGCAGGGTACACCCTGGACAGATACCAGTCCATCGCAGGGCCAACACAGAGAGACAGACAACCGTTCACCCTCACAGTTTTACCTAAGGACAATTTAGAATCCCCAGTTGATGCCAGTTAACCTAACTTGCATGTTTTTGGCATGTGGGAGGAAACCGGAGAAGTCCCGGAGTAAACCCATGCAGACACGGGGAGAACATGCAGGCTTGATTACTTAAAATCTATTTTTTAGTCTCTGTGGAAAAGTCTGTAATTTGTTCTGGTCTTCAAAGCAGTGGGGAGCTTGTTCCATTCCGTTATAGCTTTGTATGAGAAGGCTGATTGTCCAAAAGCAGTTTTATGTAGGGTGATGCAACAATGCCACCTAGAGGAAGTCCTTTTTATTCTGGTGTTTTGTTCAGAAGTTAAGTACACAAAAGTCTTAAGAGGCGAGGGTGCAGAACCATGGATAATTTAAAAAACCAACTGCACGCATGATCATATTTTCAAAGCTTTACATCTTGTGTCTGGCAAGTATACCACAATGGTGATTCTGTCGTGTCTTATCCAGAATTTTGATGGATTGTTTATACAGGGATTCCAAGGGTTTCAGAGTCGTACTATTGGCTTGTTACCAGCATGAGATGCAATAGGAGAAATGTGTCAAAATCATGACATTCAGAAAGGTTTTTGATCTTTTTAGAGTAAGTGAGTTTCTGATGCATCAAAAGTTTGCAAATGGCTGGAATGCTAAGGGGTTAAAAGACTCATGCACATTTCCATTTGGGGTTGCGTTGAGTTTCAGTCCAACATCTGCGTCTGTGTTTTTTACAGGCAAAAGATGATCCCAGAGCATAGTAATATCCGAATCACTGGGCCATACCTAAACTGCAGTCCATTCCAAGGAGAATAAGGGAGAAGCAGGAAATAAATATGCAACACATTAGATAGTGTGCAGGTAAAATGAGAAGGGATTCAACGATTTCTCAAATGCGTCCCAGAATTAGTGGAAATAGAACTAGAAGAATAAATTAGTCATTCCATACTGTATATTTTGCTACAAGAAACCAGGATGATAATCTCTTTTTTGTCTTTATCGCTTCATGAGCTCACTTGTTTTTTTTTAGTTCATGGTTCTCTTTTTGCTTCCTTTCCTCTTTTTCACTCAGTGTATGTGTGTGGCTATTGTGATGTGTTCTCCTGTTCGGGACTTTAAAGCAGTGAAAAATCCCGGCGGGAGCAGAAACCCAGGTGCAGAGTGCAGGTGGCATGACCACTGAGACATCCTAGTGTTGACAGACCTTCCTCTGTGTCTGTCTTTCCCTTTTGTCCTCTTCAGTATTTTCTTTCTCACTCTCTGTTTCTCCACTTCTCTTTCTATTTCATCCTTTTTGTGTTTTTGCTTCCATGTCAGTGTCCATATCATAACATAGAGTATCTTCATCTGTAACCTCCTCCCTCCCCTCCACCACTTTCTTTCACAGGGTGAGCGGTGTTCCTTCTCAGTGCAGATGTGGTTCTACTTCCTGTGCGGGCTTCGTAGCGATCTGTGGGAGGTCCTTCCGGCAGACTTGGCCAGGGACGTGCTTGGCCAGGTGCTGTGTGAGACTTTTCAGCTGCTGGTGCAAAGATATGCCAGGGCCCGTGCTTCATACAAGAGACACTTGCAAATAAGGTACTTAATCATATCTGAGTAATGTACTGTATAATGACTGTAACAGCTACTAAAGCATTACATACAATGGGGGAAATAAGAAATGAACAGGTCAATGTTGTTTCAGGACATACAGCTCCAGAAAAAATTAAGAAACTACTACAAAATCTTTCCAAAATTAGCATCTCTACCTGTATGGCAGTCATTCAAGTTGAGTATTTGTTGATTTCCAACACAAGGGCATGTCAGTCTACTTAAGCAGGTACTGATTAGGTGATCATCTAAGCATGGTAAGACATGAAAGCTGTGGATAAAAATACAGATTTCTGTGTTAAGTTAAAACTTAAGTATTGTACTATTTAAGAATGAACATGAACTTGTTTTCTTTGTATTATCTGATCTAAAACCACATCACAAAGCACATCTAAAAGCACCATCTTTTTTTTTTGTTGTTTTGGCCAGTTGACACTTTTTGTAAATAAATTATCTAAATGACGATATTTTGACTTGGAATTTGGGTGAGTTGTTTTCAATAGATTAGAGAATAAATCAAAATTGTTCATTTTACTTAAACACATATGTATAAATAGTAAAACCAGATAAAGTGATAATTTTGCAGTGGTCTGTTTGGCTTCTTATTTTTTTCCAGAGCTGTATATTTCCACTGTGGGTGCTCACATGAAATTTATAGCAGACTTTTGTATTAACTCAAGAAATCCACACATACTGTACAAAAGAATCAAAACATTCACCTTTATAAATTAACGTATGCATAATAAAGTGGAGTGAGCTTTTTTAGAAAAATATTGAGCACAGTAATTGAAATTTATTTAATACTTAGTTGAAACACCTTTATTTGCAATGACAGCTACAAGATGATTCCTGTATGAAGAAATCAGTCTCCTGCAGTGTTCAGGTGGGAGTTTGGTCCATTCTTCTAAACAGACTGCCTCAAATCCTGAAGATTTCAGGGGAACTCTTGTGAATCTTGTTCCTTAAGGTGTGTTCAGACCAAACAGGAAAGCACAATTTTTTTGTGTGGTGTGATTGCATATTAACTTAATGTAAACATGCAAATAGACATAAATTTGTATCTGAACAAGTTGCAGAGGGGTGGAGTTGCGTTCATAACTTCTGCAGCTGCTTTCTACCTGCTGTGGAAATCCCCAAAATGCCCTCATGCTTAGGTTTACAATGTTATCTAGTGGGGCACACAGCTTGGAAAGTGTCACTGCCTCCTCCAGAAACTGCATGTGGATGATGATTGTTTACACTACTAGCCTGCTAGCCCTTGTTAGCACATCTGACCATAGCAGGAGTATGTGGGTGGATAAACTCCTGACACTCCATTTCAGCTGCAGAGCTCCTGTTCCATCTGTCCGCAGATGAGTGGCAGTCTCATTTTCAGACTACAGTTGTGAAAAAATTAGGACACGCTATGAAAGCCTCTGTGTGTGTGTGTGTGTGTGTGTGTGTGTGTGTGTGTGTGTGTGTTTTAAACATATTTGGACATATGGATATTTAATATCAAGTTTAACAATACTAGGAGATTCAAGTAATATAAACAATTAAAACTGAAGAAAAGACTTTAAAATTTCCTGTAAAATGTAATTCTAAAAACATGCAATTTCTGGTGAGGAATAAATTAGGACACCCCCACATTTATTCCCACTTAAAATGGCTAAATTTACACACAGGTGTATCACATCAGGTGCACATGATTAGATCATCATTACTCAGCATTTTGAAGAAAGCTTGTCCTATTTAAACCTCAGACATTTAGTTTGATGTGCTCCTGACTGTTGAAGTGAAAGTGAACACCATGGTGAGATCGAAAGAGCTTTCTGAGGCCTTCAGAAAGAAGATTGTAGCAGCTCATGAGTCTGGTAAGGGATTTACAAAGAAGATTTCAAAGATTTCAAAAGAATTTGAAGTCAGCCATTCCACTGTCTGGAAAAGAGTCTACAAGTGGAGGACATTCAAAACAACTGCCAACATGCCCAGGTCTGGCCGTCCAAGCAAGTTCACCCCGAGAGCAGACCGCAAGATGCTTAAAGAAGCCTCCAAAAACCCTAAAATGTCATCACGGGACCTACAGCAGGCTCTTGCTACTGTTGATGTGAAAGTGCATGCCTCTAAAATCAGAAAGAGACCGCATAAGTTTAACTTGCATGGGAGGTGTGCACGGAGGAAGCCTTTGCTCTCTAAGAGAAACATGAAGGCCAGACTGAAGTTTGCTAGAGAGAATGTAGACAAAGACCAGGACTTCTGGAATAATGTTGTTTGGACAGATGAGTTTAAAATTGAATTATTTGGACATCAGAACAGAGGACATGTTTTGTGTAGACCAAATACAGCATTCCAGGAAAAGAACCTCATACCAACTGTGAAGCATAGAGGTGGAAGTGTCATGGTCTGGGGATACTTTGCTGCAACAGGACCTGGCCAGCTCACCATCATAGAATCCACCATGAATTTTACCGTGTATCAGAGGGTGCCTGAGAACCACATGAGACTATCTGTAAAAAAAATTAAAGCTGAAGCAGAACGGAACCCTGCAACATGACAGTGACCCAAAACATACCAGTAAATCCACCAAGGACTGGCAAAAAACAGAAATGGAGAGTCCTGGAATGGCCGAGTCAATGCCCAGATCTTGATCCCTTTGAGATGCTGTGGAGTGACTTGAAATGGGCTGTACATGCAAGAAACCCCTCAAGCATCTCACAGCTGAATAAATTCTGCGTTGAGGAGTGGGGCAAACTTGGACCAATGACTGGTAGATGGCTACAAGAAGCATCTCACTGAAGTTATTTCAGCCAAAGGGGGTAACACTAGCTATTAGGCGGTAGGGTGTCCTAACTTTTTCCTCAAATAGAATATACATTTTTGTTGGTATCTTTTGTTTAATAAGTAAAACAAGGTTAATTTTTGTTATTTACCTGAAATTAAATCACCTTCTTTTCCAGAGATAAATAAAAACAAGATTAGACATCAATGTGTGAACATTTCTTAACCCTGATCCTACCGAGTGGGGTCCGATCGGACCCCACACATATGTTCTTATGCACAACACGGACATATTATCGATCACAGCTATCATGCTTTATGACTTTGTTTGTCATCATCTGTGAATCACAAAAAATAAATCTGATTTAAAATACAGTTTTCTTCTGTACTGTCAGTTCAGATTTTTCATTGGGGTCCGATCGGACCCCAGGGAAAAATATGATGTTAATGATATTAAATGTATGAATTTTGTGTTATATTTCAGTGAATGATGGCTCAACGAGGTAGACTTTGGTCAGAGAAAGAAGAAAGACCTATCTTTGGTGCCACCATGTCGCGAACTAGGTTCACCTGACCATTTTTTCAACCAGTGTGCCCTGGTGCGTTCAGGTTTTTGTGGGAAATTATCTAATTTCACTTCTTAATTAGTACAAGAAATGCAAATACTTTACCATTGTTGTGCATGTGTTCTGTAGGCCCTACAGAACACTGGCAATGCAACACAGAACAATGGCAAAGTATTTGCATTTCTTGTACCAATTAAGAAGTGAAATTAGATAATTTCCCACAAAAACCTGAACGCACCAGGGCACACTGGTTGAAAAACACATTTAACCGGGCTACTCGTGCTGAAAGGCAGGCAACCGACAAACTAGCCCCATTCCGGGATTTTTGGATCATGTTTCAAGCACAACTCTTTGTTTTAACCAAATAAAACATTTTAAGTGAAAAAAATACTTTGGTATTGCTTAATAATCCAATTAACAGTTAAATTTTGTGTGGGGTCCAAACGGACCCCAGTTGGTACTATTTGTATGTAAAATATTATTTAATGGGGTGTCCAAATTTTTTTCACATGACTGTAGTTTACTCTCCTGTGTTGATACTCTGGTGACGGTGGAATCTCAAGGCTGATTAGCTATCAGGATCACCTCCCTCAGATGTGAATGTGCAAATTTGCATGTGTACATTAAGTTATCATGTATTTGCACTGTGTTTGGTATGAATGCACCTTTAGTTCTTCACACATATTTACAGTTGGCTTTACAGTGTATCTGGAAAGTATTCACAGCGCTTCACTTTTTCCACATTTTGTTGTTACAGCCTTATTCCAGAATAGATTAAATTCATTTTCTTTCCTCAAAATTCTACACACAGTACCCCATAATGACAATGTGATTTTTTTTTAGATATTTGCAAATTTATTAAAAATTAAAAAAAACTAAAAAATCACATGTACATAAGTATTCACAGCCTTTGCCATGAAGCTCAAAATTGAGCTCAGGTGCATCCTGTTTGCACTGATGATGCTTGAGATGTTTCTGCAGCTTAATTGGAGTCCACCTGTGGTAAATTCAGTTGATTGGACATGATCTGGAAAGGATGTCAGAGCACAAATCAAGCATGAAGTCAAAGGAATTGTCTGTAGACCTCTGAGACGGGATTGTCTTGAGGCACAAACCTGGGGAAGGGTACAGGAAAATTTCTGGTGCTTTGAAGGTCCCAATGAGCACAGTGGCCTCCATCATCCGTAAATGGAAGAAGTTCAGAACCACCAGGACTCTTCCTAGAGCTGGACGGCCGTCTAAACTGAGTGATCGGGGGAGAAGGGCCTTAGTCAGGAAGGTGACCAAGAACCTGATGGTCACTCTGTCAGAGCTCCAGCGTTCCTCTGTGGAGAGAGGAGAACCTTCCAGAAGGACAACCATCTCTGCAGCAATCCACCAATCAGGCCTGTATGGTAGAGTAGCCAGACGGAAGCCACTCCTTAGTAAAAGGCACATGGCAGCCCGCCTGGAGTTTGCCAAAAGGCACCTGAAGGACTCTCAGACCATGAGAAACAAAATTCTCTGGTCTGATGAGACAAAGATTGAACTCTTTGACGTGAATGCCAGGCGTCATGTTTGGAGGAAACCAGGCACTGCTCATCACCAGGCCAATGCCATCCCTAAAGTGAAGCATGGAGGTGGCAGCATCATGCTGTGGGGATGTTTTTCAGTGGCAGGAACTGGGAGACTAGTCAGATTAGAGGGAAAGATGAATGCAGCAATGTATAGAGACATCCTGGATGAAAACCTGCTCCTGAGCACTCTTGACCTCAGACGGGGCCGATGGTTCATCTTTCAGCAGAACAATGACCCTAAGCACACAGCCAAAATATCAAAGGAGTGGCTTCAGGACAACTCTGTGAATGTCCTTGAGTGACCCAGCCAGAGCCCAGACTTGAATCCAATTGAACATCTCTGGAGAGATCCGAAAATGGCTGTGCACTGACACTTCCCATCCAACCTGAGAGAACTTGAGAGGTGCTGCAAAGAGGGATGGGCGAAACTGCCCAAAGATAGGTGTGCCAAGCTTGTGGCATCATATTCAAAAAGACTTGAGGCTGTAATTGCTGCCAAGGTGCATCAACAAAGTATTGAGCAAAGGCTGTGAATACTTATGAACTGTATATGATTTCTTAGTTTTTTATTTTTAATAAATTTTAATAAATTTGCAAAAGTCTCAAAAAAACTTTTTTTTTTACATGGTCATTATGGTGTATTGTGTGTAGAATTTTGAGGGGGAAAAATGAATTTAATTCATTTTGGAATAAGGCTGTAACAAAAAATATGGAAAAAGTGAAGTGCTGTGAGTACTTTCTGGATGCACTGTCTATCTCATCTGTCTATCTCACCCTCTTTGGTGGGATTTCTGGTAAGAATTTTGATTCTTTTTCAATTTTGCAAATCTGCAAATCTGTCTACTAGTTTTTGCATAATTCTGTTTATAGGAAGACAAGCAAAAATATAAATAAAACAGATAAACCTCACTGGCAGAGGTAAGTATAGGAATTAATGAGATACAGTGGGGAAAATAAGTATTTAGCATGTCAACATTTTTCTCATTGAACATATTTCTGATGGAACCACTGACCTGAGATTTTCATCAGATATCAGTAACAACCCAAGTAATCCATACATACAAAGAAATCAAGGCAACTGTGTTCACAAAACAAATTATATTTAATAAAGTGGAATGACACAGGGATTAAGTATTGAACATGATTGGTGAAATACATTTAATATTTGGTGGAAAAGCCTTTGTTGGCAGTAACAGCTTCCAGATGCCTCCTGAATGGAGAAACTAGGCACAGGCATTGCTCAGGAGTGATTTTAGCCCATTCTTACACATAAACTGACTTCAAATCTTGAACGTTCCATGGGTGTCTTCTATGGACTCTGATCTTCAGTTTGTTCCATAGATTTTCAATAGGATTCAGGTCAGTATTGGTCCTTTCTAGCAGCTTTATTTCCGTTCTCTGGAGCCAGTTGAGAGTTTCCTTGGCTGTATGTTTGGGATCATTGTCTTGCTGAAATGTCCACCCTCGTTTCGTCTTCAGCATCTTGGCAGATGGCAACAGGCTCTTACCAGGGATGTCTCTGTACATTTGTCCAGTCATCTTCAATTATATGAAGTCTGCCTGTACCATGTGCCGAAAAACACCCCCACACCACGATGCTCCCATCTCCAAACTTCACTGTTGGCACGGTGTTTTGGGGCTGATGTGCAGTGCCATTTCTCCTCAACCATGCTGTGTGTTGTGGCATCCAAAAAGTTCAATTTTGGTCTCATCAGACCAGACTATATTCTTCCAGTATTTTACTGGCTTGCCCAAATGTTGTGAAGCAAACTTTAAACGAGCTTCACCATGCTTTTTCTTCAACAGTGGAGTCTTGTGAGGTGAGTGGGCATAGAGCCCATGTCGGTTGAGTGCATTACTTATTGTTTTCTTTGAAGCAGCAGTACCTCCTAATTCCAGGTCTTTCTGGGGCTCTCCACGAATGATCTTTGGCTCTTGGATAACACAGGGTTACAAAAATATTTTTTTTGTAAGTTGTCTGTGTTTTTTCAACTGATTTAAGACAATTTTGCACCGCTGAATCTGAAAATGACATCCGTTTCTCTCGATCAGGTGCTAAGCAAAAACCTGTACTTACTTAGTACTTACTTAGTACTGTGCATGTGATTACCTTTATATAAAGGTAAGTACATGTAAATGTTATGTCATCATTGTTCAAAATTCAGAGAATTTCAAGACATAAAAAAGAATTTTGTATCATATAAAGCGAAAATACCCATACATGTAAACAAAAATGTATAAAACAACATGTGGCTATAATTCAAAAAGTTGACCTGACTGAGCAAAACCAATGTGATTTTTTGATTCAGCACATCAAAATTGTCCTAAATCAGGTAAAAAAAACTTTTGACAATAAATTTGGTGTTGACCAGTGTAATTCTTCTGACAATTCTTTTGACTGCTCTGTCAGAAATCTTTCGAGGAGCTCCTGGCCATGTCCGGTTTATGTTAAAATGATGTTCTTTCCACTTCTGAATGATGGCTCCAACAGTGCTCACTGGAACATTCAGCAGGTTAGAAATGTGCCTGTTACCAACAGCATCATTATGTTTTGCAACAATAAGGTTGCGAAGATCTAGAGAGAGCTCTTTTCTTCTACCCATTATGAGTTCTTTGCGGTGTGACAGTCTAATATTCACAGACCTTTTTAAAGGCTATCAGTCAGGACTTAACCAGCTGAAATTAATTTGCACTGACGGGGGATGGGAAGGCTTCTTAAATTCTGATGGATTTCAGCTGGTTTCTTGGTTTTCTATGCCTTTTTACACCTCTTTTTCTTCATGTGTTCAATACTTATTTCCTGTGTCATTCCACTTTCTTAAATATAACTTGTTTTTTTGAACACAGTTGCCTTGATTTCTTTGTATGTATGGATTATTTGGGTTGTTACTGATAACTGATGAAAATCTCAGATCAGTGGTTCCATCAGAAATATGTTTAATGAGAAAGATTTTGATGTGCTCAATACTTATTTTCCCCATTGTAAATAGAATCCATCCATCCATCCATCGTCTACCGCTTTTCCGGAGGTCCGGGTCGCGGAGGCAGCAGTTCAAGCAGAGAAGCCCAGACTTCCCTCTCCCCAGCCACCTGCTCCAGCTCTTCAGAGGGGATACCAAGGCGTTCCCAGACTAGCTGGGAGACATAGTCTCTCCACCGAGTCCTGGGTCTGCCCCGGGGTCTCCTCCCAGTGGGACGTGCCTGAAACACCTCAAGTGGGAGGCGTCCAGGAGGCATCCTAATCAGATGCCCATACCACCTCAACTGACTCCTTTCAATGTGGAGGAGCAGCGGTTCTACTCTGAGCCTCTCCCGGATGACTGAGCTCCTCACCCTATCTCTGAGGGTGAGTCCAGCAATCCTACGGAGAAAGCTCATTTCAGCCGCTTGTATCCGCGTAAATAGAATCAGTTTTATATTGTTATATTATATATTATTTACAGCATTTTTCAAAAGATTCTGAGTTACCCAGATGAGATGCACATTGTACATGTGCACTCATCATTACAGATGTAACCATCCATTATTTTTAACCTATTGAAATCTGTGACAGTTTATGAAGAAGGGACAAGGGTATTCATGCAGAAGCTTTCAAATACTGTCAGATTTATGGAGTGAATATCTGAAGGGCGTACAGTGACAATGATGCACTGCAGTAGTACTATAGAATGTCAATGCAAAGTCTCGTTTATGTTGCTCAAAGATGTGTGTGCTTCTTGAGGGACAGTTGTAAAGTGTGAGGATAAGTTTAGCAGATGTGTCTGCAAAGTTTTCCCAGCACATGCCGACTGTCTCCCTCTCTCTAGCATCCACATGGGTACTGTTGTTTTACCTTAGCCCTTCTCTATCAGTCCATCCCTGTTTGTTTCTAATAAAGATTTAAGCTTAAAAAAAGGAGGAGAAGAGGTGATGACAGATGAGGAGCAGCATTTCCCAGCCAGTTGAGGCAACAGATTTATGTTTGTTTATGTAAAAGCCACAGGTGGGTGTCAGATACAGTAAAAGCAGTGACTTTTATAGTAAAATTAAAAAACAGAACGCTGAGGCTTCTACTTTATGATCTAATAGTAAATGATCTTTGTGTTTTCAGCTGTTCTCTCGTCTGTCATATTTTCCATTATTAATCTATATGTTCACTTTTTTCTTTCCTTTGCCCTGTATTTAAGATGTGACATTACAGCAGTCTTGCTGTACGTTGAGCACCTCATGTGGAGTATTTGCGAAACTCCTGAGGCCTTGGTGCACTGCAACCCTTGTTCAGCAATTACAATAATAGCAAATGGTTCAGACTGGCCTTACCAAATCCACAGCCTCTGTGAGCAGCTTCTGACTGTCCTCATCATTGCAACCGCTCCGATAACTTTGGTACATAGGTATGCGTTTCATACACATTCGCCTTATATTTTCATTTAGCATTAAAAAATAGTAAGCCAAATGTACTCCAAGATTATTTTTGTACTTTACATATGATGCTAAATAAATTATTATTATTATTATTGTTATTGTGAATTTCTGCTTTAAAATGTTGGTTTTATTTTTTGAGAGCTTTGATGTAATGCTTACAATCTCATTTCCTCCAGGACATTTGTGATTAATGCTGCAACGGAATCCATACCCCACCAGACGGTCAGCACCATTGTGCACTGGCTAAATGCTATCAATCCTGACCTGTTCTCAGAGCAGGTCATGCGGTATGCAAATATACCCATCATACCATCTGTCACCCACCATACACTGAAGATTCTTATACAGTATGCATAGTTACACACAAATGTACAAAGAATCATGTATGTGAAGCTACATCAACAAACTGTATACATATAACCTGCAGCTCAGGTTTCATGGTCGAGCTGTGATGATAATATAACACAGATGCAAGGTGAGAAAAAAAAAGAAACTAAGTATACTTGCAGCTGTTGTTGCCAATGATCAGTTTGTTTATGCTGATGATTGCTAAGCGCTTTACAAATGATGTCTTAATCAGGATACAAGCTTAAATGTATACAGGTTTTTACAAGCGAGTACATTTCTCCTAATTTACTCCTTTGACCTCTATTTTGCAGTCAATCACACATTCCTCTCACTCTTGTCTCGACTCTCGTCTGTTCTCATCACCCTCAGAGCCAAAGGTGATCTCATTGTGCATGGATGGAGCAGAAATTAAACAAACCCCACGCTCTCCTGCTCCTAAGTATCTGAGTGAACTGAAATCAGTTTATTTTTATTACCTCCTTATTTCTTTGTTTCCACCTCCGCGGGGGCGCCTGGGGGTGAGCTAGCGACTTGAGGCCAGATCCACAGGTCCTCATCCAGAACTCAACCCCTCTAGCCAATTCTTTCCCCAGTTCATTAAGATAGAACCCATTGTTATGGTTATTAAATAAAACAAGGATAAAACCACAAAGCATGTTAATAAATCATCTGGCATTCCAGGCTATAAAGAAGACTTGTTATTTTTGTGTGTGTGTTTTCGTAAGTGCACACTCATGCTCTGTATTTTCATCTTGTCTTCTCAAGTGTGTGTGTGTGTTGGTTTTGTAAGCTGACCCTGTGCTGTAGCTGGGTAGATTTATCAGAGCTGTTAAAAGAGGATTTCTTCTGGATTTGTGGTCCCAGTGACATCATAAATTGTGCTGTCAGATTGAGGCATAGTTTTTCTCAGTCAAGCAGCAGGGTGCACCCTGCCCAAGCTTTTTTGGCTCAAATAGAATGGTTAATTTCTGGGCAGACATACCCCGGGCTGCCTCCCGCCTCCTTGCTCTTCAGGCAAACTCTGTCCATTCCTCCCATTAGATTTTATTGAGATGTATAAAGTAACATGCAGGCACACACATGTCAGCAAGCTTTCACACTTGCACACAAACATATCCAAAATCCTTGGCTCTGAAAGCGCGTGCGCACACACACACACACACACACACACACGCTTGCATTCACACACACACACACACACACACATGCTTGCATTCACACACACCAAGGATACGGCTCATTACCCACAGCTGGCTGCAGCCTCTTGGTTATACAAAAGATGAAGGGGTGGGTACTGCTGTATATTCATGTATTTGGCTGTCTCCCAAATGTTAATTTGCTTTTAGCTGGCCAAGATTAGAGCTAATTCCTTCCCGGTGCACACTATAAGTAAGCGAGAATCAAGGCAATTGGAGAATAAGCATATATCTAGACGGGATGAGGGAAGTTACAAGTGTAACCAACTATTGCCTCCCACACTGTCATCAAAAGCTTCTTTATCTTTCACTTGTGAAGTATTTTGCTCCTTTGTTGTCTGCTGCTAAATGGACTTCCATCTCACCTGACACTGCAAAACTGTCAACTTTGTTTTCCTTCTTACTCTTCCGTCTCTCACAGAGACGGCCTTGTGGGCGAAGCAGCCTTGACAGGTCAGCTGAGGTTGCTGACCTCTGACCCAGGATACAATCCCAAGCTGCTTCTTCGGATGCTGCTTTACAGAGACTGTCACCTGCCCCGAATACTCCTGGAAAATTCTCGTAAGCCTACTCTGTTTAGTTTTCAAAGTTTAGTCTGTGTGTGTGTGTGTGTGTGTGTGTGTGTGTGTGGTTCATGTGGGTTTTAATGTAGATCCCTCAAAATCCTAAGCCAGTGATACAGACCTTGGATGAGCTCTATCCATTTTATGAAGTTATCATCTTTGCCATCATCACCATCATTTTCACCTTGGTCATCATCATCATCACTAAATCAATAGAGCGCAGTAATAAACACTCAACAGGCCCAGGCGGAGCACATGCTCTGACCTTTAAAGATTTTCCCTTCCTTCCATTCTCCGTAGTCGTCTCAACAGTCTAACCTTTAAAGACTGTTGTGCACTCGCACATTAATTCACATTATAGCGACCTCATTAATAACAACTCTCACTGTCTTGTTCTCTTGTTCGGTCTGAGTCTGACTCAGAGGGCTCTGCAATGCTTCTTTCCGCATGCTGCCGTAAATCAACACTAGGAGCGCTGACTCTCATGTGTTATCACGATGACGGGGTAATTAACCAGGAAGCAGGCAGAGAGAAGGAGCAGCTTGACTGAATGTCTACATTTCTGTTAGCCTGTGCACTTCCCCGAGCTTGTACGTATATATGTGTGACTTGGTGCTGTTTTGATGGGAAATGCGCCTTCCCTAGATTTGGAAAGATATACCACATAAATGCTACAGTGAATCTTAAACTATTTAAGCTGGACTTCATCACCTTTTAAATGAAATCAGTTGCATTTTTTTCTTGTTGTTTCATGTTTTGTTTTTTTTGCCAAACTTGCCCTATACTAGGAAGCATTTTTTTTTTTTTTTTGTTACTTATTTGTACCCGTAGGTAGACTTGGTTTGCAGTCTGGTGACAAGCCACCGGCTGCTGGTCGCTGCGTGCGCGAGCGCCCTAAACCTACATGTTTTTGGTGTGCGGGAGGAAACCGGAGAAATCCCGGAGTAAACCCGCGCAACACGGGGAGAACATGCAAACTCCACACAGCTCACTGTTGGTCGGGGGCTGGGATCGAACCCACGATCTCATGATCCCCGCGATCCCCCGGCCGAGGGTAAAACTGTGCTGTCACAGTGCTAAACCACTGCGCCACCGTGCAGCCCCGTACATCATTGTACATCAGCTCAGGTACAAACTCATAAACATGGCTTTTTATTATCTTCAGTGTGTCTGCTTCCAATTAGACATTTGCAGAGAGGGCCCTTGTGACTGGTTGACTTGTTGTCTGGAAGATAAACAGGTGTATGTGTTGGCTACGTATCAAGGTTGGAAAAGCTTTGAAAAAGAGGGGAGAGAAAAATAGAACAGGCAATTGAGAAATCAGCCTAGGAAGGAAACTGCACAGAGATTCTCCAGTACACTTACATGTGTTTTTCTGAAATCATCTGCTGCTCCTTAATGGGAGTCTCATTATGAGTCAGATCTAACCCTTTCAGCCCTTTCTGCCCATGCTCATTCTGAAACCTAAGGCACTAGTGTTATAGGCACACTGCGTAATTATTGTTTAATATGATATGGATTCTTGTCCTGTGAATTGATCTCTTGGCTTCTCATCTTAATCACAAAGTTCACAGACACAACCAAATGTGATTATGTACAAAAACACAGATTAACTATTGACAAAACACATGTTAACTATATATTTACACAAACACTCACAGACAATAAAAACAAACACTCAAGCCTCAGAGTGGGATGTCTTATCATCACTCTATCACTATATAATGTACAGTATAATTCAAGAAATCTCTGTCTGTCTGTCTGTCTGTCATGACCATAGGACTCGCTTAAAGATCATAGGATTGCCTATGATGTGCCTATGATGTCTACATGATGTCTATATGACGTCATATAGACACCATATTATAGAGTGATTCAAGAAAATCTGTGTGTGTGTCTGTGTGTGATCAAAGGCAGGCATCGCTCACTATCATAGGACATCAAGGATCAAAGGCAGGCATCAGTCACGATCATAAGACTCGCTATGACATCATCAAAGCTCAAAGGCAGGCATCGCTCATGCTCACTCACAATCATAGGACTTGCTATGACATCATCAAAGATCAAAGGCAGGCATCACTCATGCTCATTCACGATCATAGTACAGTGATCCCTCGCTACTTCGCGTTTCACCTTTCGCGCCCTCAGTGCATCGCGGATTTTTCAAAAATATTCATCAAAAATATCAAAATTGAGAAAAAATGGCGCGAAAGTTGCCCGGGCGCTAGCAGAAGGCAGGGAGACTACATTAGAACATCAGGTATCAACACGGAGAGCCCGCACAACTCAAAATCCACCTCTCTGACCACCGCTCCACTCCTCTCCGCCCACCTCTTCACCGCTCGGGAATCTTGCAAGCTGACTGGCCGAGACGTTTTACCCAGCTTCTCTCCCTGCCGAGCGCCCATACCCAGCGAAGGAAGACCGCATTCATTGTTCTTTATCGCTCGTGTTGCTTAGTGGCACTTTTCGCTGTTCTCTTGTGCCTTTTTCTGCAAAATAGTGCTTGTGACGCCCTTGGGGGGGTGGGGGGGGTGACGCTACTTTGCGGTTTTTCACTTTTCACGGTCAGTTCTGGTCCCCATTAAATGCGATAAGTGAGGGATCACTGTACATCAAAGATCAAAGGCAAGCATCACTCACAATCATAGGACTCACTATGACATCATCAAAGATCATTGGCTTCACGATGACATCATCAAAGATCACATGTAGCCATCATAGGACTCGCTATGCCATCATCAAAGATCATAGGACTCACTATGATGTCATCAAAGATCAAAGCCAGTCATCACTCAAAATCATAGGATTCGCTATGACATCATCAAAGATCATGGTACTCGCTATGACACCATCAAAGATCAAGGGCAGGCATCACTGAACAAGTGCTGACGTGCTTGCTTACACCCTTGCTTACACCTGCTTTCTACAGGCATGCAGAAACACTTGCTTATACTTGGTTTCAACAGGCATGCACAGGTATGCACTAGTATTTTATTATTAAAAAAACTCAGAAGGTGAAACTTTAGTAAAACTTTATGCAGACGTTATCCCAAATGATGAAAGAGCATGTTTAATGGGTAAAGTAACCAAAGAAGAAAAACTTGAACAAGTAAATTAAAAAGACACAAAACAACTAACAAAAATACATGATAAGCCATAGAGTGGCCACTCCCTAAAGGGATGAGAAACTTGAAGACTACATTGTGATAGTTCTCTGCAGCTCAGCATCTCCCAAAGCTTTTAAAACTCACAGAAAAGGGTTACAGAAAAAGTTCTAAAACAGTATTTTAAAGTGTGCGTGGAGGCAGGGCCAAAGGTGACATCAAGCTGCCTGGACGAATGAGAAGAGAGATTGGACCCACCGTAGGTGATGCTGAAAGGAGCTTTAGCTAATCAGAATTCATCATCATCATAGCAGTCTGTTGGGGGCAACAATGACTGTTTCATTTAGGTCTGATCAGATTCCTCCACGCAGCTCTGTCCTTTGCCTTCTGCTGCCAGGAACTCCTGACCTTGTTAACCCGGGCGACGTCCAAGCTGGTATGAGTTGCTTTCTGACTGACCATTTCATGAAACTGCTTGCAAAGTATTTGAGTACCGCTAACTTTTGCTGGACTAGCGGCACATTCTTGACAGATAGAGGTATTATCAGTGGCAAGGACAGGCCAAGGCAAACCGTCTCCAGTATCTGTTGCAGTGACTGACCAGATGATAGGTTTGTTTATCTTTGCTCTTTATGTAGTGCATGTCACGATGCACCGACTGGCAAAAGTCCACCACAGACCTTGCAACAGATGTGCTTATCTGCCAGGATGTCCAGTCTCACCCTGTGTAACTGGGAGTAGTCCACCACAGACCTGTGACAGATATTGTTTTTAGATCTGCCAGGATGCCCAGTTACACCCTCCACGTCCTCGGTAGGGTGGGGTTGCCGGTTGAGTCGCCAACGGCCTGACCCATGAGACAGGTAGTACCGGTTTTCATGGTTATCCAGTAGCAAGCAAACCAATGCCTGACATGACAACGAATCAGAATTAGACTAGGTACATTTGTTTGTTTAGAAGTGGGAATTTTCAAAAGAAAAAGTCAGGTAATCAGATTATTTGCAGTAAAGTAATAAAGAATAAGATAGGGTTACCGGTTTAATCATTCTCAAAGGAAAAATGACATGATGACTCAACATTAAGACACACATTCACATTTAAATGATTAAAAAATAGAAATAATTTTAATATTTAAATATGTTGAACTATTTCCCTGTTGCTAATCATTCAAGAACACACTGTGAATGTGTGCATAAGATATAGCCAGTGAAGATATACAGTAGCTATCAAAATAAGGAAAATTAGTATCACAATCACAGAATAATTCTGGAGATAAATTGTATGAATAACCATGCAAATCTAACCTGTGGAGAAAAAGTCATTAGACAAAGCACAATAATACATACCAAATTGGCAGTCATTAATAGAGGTAGGTACAAAAAGAGAAATATAAATGTATGCTAAAAAGAATCATAAGCTTTGAAATAAAAAATCTCAGTCTTACTGTTAATTTTTTTGTTATATCCTGTTTACACAGGGGTGGAAATCACTGAGAGATCGTTGAGAGATCTGGCCACTTTTTGATCTATCAATGATCTTCACTGATCTCCTCAGCCACCCCGGTCTCCTCAAAGTTTTGATTCAGTCCAAAACATACAAGGATCTCCCAAACGATCCCAAAGATGAAAAATTAGCCTAATCTCTCAACAATCTCCATGCTGTGTAAAGGAGTCCTTAAAGTGACACTCCGGAAAAAAATCAAGTTTTTTCTGTTGTTAACATGTCCAGAACATGTTTCTTGTGATTTACAAGACATATCAAGAGCAAAATCATTCCAAACTCGCAAGTATGTGTTTTTCTGCTGTTAACGTCTTCTTAAGCTCCACCCCCACCCCCCACCCCCCCAAAAAAGGCAGATTTGGACAGAGCGTTAGTAGTTACGTAACTATTCCTGCTTAGCCTGGTTGGTTATAACATTAACTAATCAGACGGATACCCTTGGCTACCTCGGGGGAAGCAGGAGGAGCCGATGAGCAGTAGGATTGAGGCAGAGCGGGATGAGGTAGCAGCAGAGAGAGAGAGAGCGGAGAGAGGCAGAGAGGTGGGGGTGGGGGGGATTTCAATTTTAAATCGAGCTGCTCTCGGCTCACTTCGCCAGCGGATGGGGTGCCACACTGTGAGCTGAGAGCAGCTATGTTCAAATCACCCCCCTTCACGCTCAGTCACTGGCAGACGGGGGACTAGTTGTTCGTAAAAAGTAAACACATATTTGGCAACTACACATTTATCTCTCACCTTGACCATTTTCAGAAAAATGTTTGGCTTTTAACTTTTAAAGATAGAGGCAAAACTTTAACATCTGGAAGCATCTTGAACAGGAGTCGCGGTGACCAATCACATGCAACCCCTGCGGGTCAGAAGAGTGGCGACCAATCACGTGCAAGCCCCGCAGATCGGGAGCGCGGTGACCAATCACATACAAGCCCTGCAGGTCAGGAGCGCGGAGACCAATCACGTGCAAGCGCTGCAGATCGGGAGCGTGGCGACCAATCACATGCAAGCCCTGCCGGCCACTAATTAGAATATTCATAGATCCATGCATACTTAAGTAGGTGCCAGATTTAAACTCTCTTTCCAAGCAATTCTAAGGCAGTGAAAGGTTTTTGTGGGTAAAAAGCCACAATATACTATTTTGGGCAATACATCTTTGTTTTTGAGGTGGTTTTAGGTGGTTTTAGAGCCACCACAGTGCACCTTTAAGAATCAAATATTGCAGTCCTTTCTTGCAGCCTAGATAAAAGGGAAGAACCCTTAGAGAGGAATGTGGTCTGTGGTTCATCATTAAGAGTCCTGGCAGGTACATCCAGGGTGGGCTGTTGTCATTATAGGTGGTTAAGCAAAAACAATACAGCAATTGAACAGATACGGTGGCTATAAAAAGTCTACACACCCCTGTTCAAGTGCCAGGCTTTTGTGATGTAAAAAAAATGAGACCAAGATAAATCATTTCAAAACTTTTTCCACCATTAATGTGACCCATAACCTGTACAACCTAATTGAAAAACAAACTGAAATCTTTTAAGGGAAAAAAATAAAAAACTTACAATAACCTGTTTGCATAAATATGCACACCCTTAAACTAATACTTTGTTGCAGCACCTTTGGCTTTTATTTTTTTTATACTTTTATTTAATATTTTATAATAATATACAAAACAAGCAAAAATATGAACAATAGGAAAGAAAACCCACCCACATCCCACCCCCTCTCTCCACAAAATAAATACATAAATAAAAGTAAAAAGCAAAGTTAAACAACAAAAGATATTCAAAAAAACGTAATTAAATCTTAGTCCAGGTTGAAATCCAGTCAATTCAAAACGTTCAAAAATCGTGTCCAGGTCCGTTCAAAGTCATCTTGTCTACCTGTGACTGTACGGTGTATTTTTTCAGGGGTACAGTATGACAATAGTTCATTGTTCCAATGTTTTTGGTTGGGGGGTCCATGTTCTTCCAGTTCAAGAGAATGCATTTCCTGGCTGCCGTTGCAGCCAGCAACACAAAACGTCTCCCGCTAGACGTCAGCTTCAGTGCAGAAACATCTTCCAACAACCAAATCCTGGGATCTGCTCCCACAGCCAATCCACACACCTGAGAGGTTACTGCCATAACATGAGTCCAATATGGTTTAAAACAAATAGATACAGATACATGAAAAACAGATACACAGCATCTTTGACATTGATCCGAAACACCATTTCCCAGTTTGCTTAGCCTATATGGAGTAAAGTATGTTCTATGGAAAATATTGAATTGAACTTGTCTGTGTTTAGTAGACACCAACTCCGTCTGTGCAGATTTCAGCAACCGGTTCCAATCTTCCTCTGTGTATGCACACCCAAGATCAGACTCCCATTTTGTTTTGTTTGAATATTTGCTATAAGCTGGTAAATTGTCAATTACAGTTTTATACACTATAGATGTTGAACCCTTTGAATTTTTACATCTGGAATCAAAAAGGCATTTTTCAAGTAAAGATTCATCAGGTTTATGAGGAAAAATTTCCTTGGTTTGAGCTTTAATCCAATTTCTGATTTGCAAATGTTTAAAAAAGTTGCATTTGTCTGTGTCATAAACTTCTGACAATTGACAAAAGCTTGAAAAGTCATTATTAGTGTAAAGGTTACTAACAGTTTTTATGCCTTTTCTCGCCCAGGTTCGCAAAAGGCCGTCTGCTATAGCTGCTGGAATATTAGGATTGTTATCAATTGGTGTATTAACCAAAAACTTTATGTTTTGGCCTAATAATGCATGTAACTGTTGCCAAGCATCGTAAGTAGCAGTAATTATTGGATTTTTTGTGATCGTTGTAAGGTTCTTCATGGATCCAAGAAATGGTATCACTGTTAATGGTTTATCCTGTAATTCATGCTGTTCTATTAAGACCCATCTTACTTCTTCCGCTTATGAGTAATACCACATCCATAGAGCACGAAATACACCTTTGGCTTTTATTATGGCACTCAGTCTTTTTGGGTAGGAGTCTATTAGAGTGATACATCTTGATGTGGCAATATTTGCCCAGTCTTCTTTGCAAAAATGCTCCAAATTTGTCAAATTGCGACGGCATCTCCTGTGCACAGCCCCCTTCAGATCACCTCTCAGATGTTCGATTGGATTCAGGTCTGGACTCTGGCTGGGCCATTCCAAAACCTTAATCTTCTTCTGGTGAAGCCATTCTTTTGTTGATTTGGATGTGTGCTTTGGATCATTGTCATGCTGAAAGATGAAGTTCCTCTTCATCTTCAGCTTTCTAGCAGAAGCCTGAAGGTTTTGTCCGAACACTGACTGGTATTTGGAACTGTTCATAATTCCCTCCACCTTGGCTAAGGCCCCAGTTCCAGCTGAAGAAAAACAGCTCCAAAGCATGATGCTGTCACCACCATGCTTCACTGTAGGTATGGTGTTCTTTTGGTGATGAGCAGTGTTGTTTGCGCCAAATACACCTTTTGGAATTATGGCCAAAAAGTTCAACCTTGGTTTCATCTGACCATAACACAATTTCCCACATGCGTTTAGGAGATTTCAAATGGCTTGGATGTTTTTCTTCATAAGATAAGGCTTCTGTCTTGCCACCCTAATCCATAGCTCACACATAAAAAGAAGACGGGAGATTGTTGTCACACGTACTAAACAGCCAGTACTTGCCAGAAATTCCTGCAGCGCCTTCAATGTTGCTGCCAGCCTCTTGGCAGCCTCCCTGACCAGTTTTCTTCTTGTCTTTTCATCAATTTTGGAGGGACATCCAGTTCTTGATAATGCCACTGTTGTGCCATATTTTCTCCACTTGATGAGTATCTTCACTGTGTTCCATGGTATATTTAATGCCTTGGAAATTCTTTTGTACCCTTTTCCTGACTGATACCTTTGAACTATGAGATCCTTCTGATGCTTTGGAAGCTGTCTACGGACCATGGCTTGTGCTGTAAGATGTGACTACAAAAATGTCAGGCAAAGCCTACTAGAACAGCTGAACCTTATCTGGGGTTAATCAGAGGCATTTTAAATGGTGGCAGGCGTGTGCTGACTCCCATTTAACATGAGTTTCAATGTGATTGGTTAATTCTGAACACAGCCACATCCCCAGTTATAACATGGTGTGTATATTTATGCAACAGGTTATTGTAAGTTTTTAATTTTTTAAAAAAAAAATTTCCCTTAAAAGATTTCAGTTTGTTTTTCAATTATGTTTTACAGGTTATAGGTCACATTAATGGTGGAAAAAGTTTTGAAATGATTTATCTTGGTCTCATTTTTTACATCACAAAAACCTGGCATTTGAACAGGGGTGTTTAGACTTTTTATATCCACTGTATATAAGTTCATTCACAAAAGGAAAGTCATAATCATACCATCAAAGTCACAGTTATAAGGACATCAATCAATTTCTTTTATAACAGTCTAGGATTCAGCAGAGATGCTGGAGAAGTTTTATGACCTCTCCTGGAGTGCTGGAATTTAGAAATCAAGAGATAATATTTTTGACTAAAAACTCTTTAAGTTGTCCACCTAAAGGAAAATGACAATGTTTGTTTACTTCTATGTCTCTTATTTAGGTTCAGAAGAGAAAATCCTTCTCTACAGTGGGTAAAAGGGAGTGCTAGTTAGGCAGGGAGCAGAGGGGATGCCAGGGGGGCATAAAATGTGGGGAAATGTGAGGTGAAAGAAGCCTGCTTTCCTCTGAAGACGCTACAGCACATTCACTCCCAAAATAAACTGGTTCGGAAACTTGAAAAGTTGGTTCTCAGCTGGAACACCCCCCCCCCCCCCTCCGAAAAAAGCTGTTTTTTTACGAGAACAGTAACATCACCAGTGGGTGTGTCCTCCAGCTGACTGAATCTCTTTCTCTCTGATGGATGAAAACAAAGTTAAACTGATGGAATGATTTTTATAAATAATTTTTAATATAAAGCAATCTTTGAATGGAAAAACAAAACAAAGTAAATTGTTCAATTATCCACATGATGCTGTATAAAATTGTATAAGATTGTAGGTCAAAACTGCTAACTACTTTTGAGTACACATGCTAGAGTTTTGATACAAAGGAAACCTACATAAGTGGACAGAGAGGCCATCAGTTCTCATAAAGACCTTGGCAATTCCTACCTGAATCATATTAAGGTGGCTAATATTACTGTCGCTGCAGTGCAGCAGCTAATTTAGCCCTGTCATTTTAAAATAGTCCAGCATTAGTCAGAAGGAAGCCATGCTGCCCTCCATCAGAGTGCCCCCTCATTGACTGCTGCGGCGCAAACTCTTTCCTATTCAAATAGCTGTCGTCTCCCACACAGCAGACTGACAGACCGCTGGATGTCTGCCACCTCTGGAGCAGTGGGCCTTTCCTCAGCAACCCCTGTCAATTTAACACACACACACTCACTCTCAGAACACATACAGGCATCCATATGGGTTACACACACACACCTCCATCCACAGCCCTGTTCTCAGACAGCAGCCCCCACAAGGACACCCTGTCAAAACCTCTTCCTTTTCACTTCCTGTCTCCATGTGCTGTGGATCCCACAGCCAGAGGCTTTGAAATCTGTTTCTTTTTCAGTTTTTTTCCATACATTTTCTTTTTTTCTCCATCTAACGCAGATGTGGATTTTTTTCTTTCCCTTCCATTCCACGCCTTTTGTTCACCGCTTCTGTTAACATGTGTCAGACTGGGAAGCCTTGACATTTTTTAATGTGTTGTGCTCACAGAAACCCAGTTGTTGTTTAAAATAACAGTGGGTTATATTATGAAATATATTTATTAACTATTCATTAACCTTTTGACCTTTTGAAGTTCTCTATTTTTTACACATTGATTTCATAAGACCAAGACTTTTTTTTCCCCCAGATTTTTGCCAGGAGATGAGCACAGAAGTGTCTTCAGAGAATTTCAAGACAGGCAATGACTTCATAGTTGCTTTGTTCAACCTTCTTTCTTGCTTGAGTAATGTTCCTAAGGCCTTGACTCAGGCCTTTCAACCATACCTGGACTGGATGCACATATGGGAACATCTCTTCACACTGGCAGGTAAAGTAGCAACAATTTGCTGTGCAATGTGAAAAAATGTATAAAGTGTATTACTTGAACCTATAGTACTGTTGTATATCTAGTTATTTATTTATCCCAGAGGAATGTTCAAGGGCATCCGTGGTGCAGCGCCAATCCCTTAACCATTCACACCTAGGGCCCCTTTAGAGTCTTCAGCTAACATAACATTGCAGGTTCTTGGAAAATGGGAGGAAACTGGAGCACCTGCAGTAAACCCACACAAGTATGAGGAGAACATGCAAATTCCACATAGATAAGCCCTGCTGGCTGGTGAATTTGAATCCACAACCTTCTTACTGTGAGGAAGTAGTGCTAACCACTACCCCACATGCTGCCACGTGTGCTTGTGAGCATTGTTTGGCAATACTGTTTTTTTGTTTTAGAATTAATTAAAATAGCTGAAAATGTTCACAGGAAAAAAAAAACCTTTAGTTACAGTTTGCATTGAATTGATGTAATTTGTTAAGACTGATTATCCATCCATCCATCCATCCATCCTCTATCACTTATCTGGGGGTCCGGGTTGAAGGGGTAGTAGTCCAAACAGAGAAGACAGACTGCTGCCCAGTTGACACAGCACCATCACCATGGATCCCTCCTGCAGGTGGTGAGCTCACTGGAGGGTGAACCTATGTGGCTCAGGGTGTACACTGGGTCCTTGTTGTAACTCTTTCATGGGGGTCCGCTGTACTGCTCTTGATCTGGCCCATAAGAAGGGTTACTGCAACTCCCTGTCTTGCCACCATTGCCTCACAACAGATTACCCTGTGTAATTCTGGATCCTGTGAGTCCTTTGTTTTAAGGTACGTTCACACCAAACGCGAACGGGTGAATTTTTCGGGCAGCGCGATTTTGTTATAACTCAATGTAAATGTGCGAATAAACATGAATTCAGCATCTGAGTGAGATGCAGACAGGCAAAGTTGCCTTTATAACTTCTGCAGCAGTGTTCAGCCTACTGTGGAAATTCCAAAATAACGTCATGCTTTAGGTTTACATTATCCGACGGGAGACTCACCTGAAAAAGTTGTCCCTGTCTCCAAAACTTTATAAGATGATGAGTGTTTCCATTGGTAGCACATCCGTGGCAGGAAACCATGAGTAAATAACTCTAAAATCCTGATTCATCTGAAGAGCTCCCAGTCCTCCTGTCTCCAGGTGAGTGAGTCTCATTTTCAAACTAGTTTACTCTGCAATGGTGATACTTTTACTCCGGTGACGCAGAATCTCAAAGCTAGCATATTACCTTGGACGTGAACGTGCAAATGCGCAGTTTCATGTGTACTTGCCTCTTTCCATTCACTTTGTACGGATTCGCGCCACCCATTCGCGTTTGGTCTAAACACACCTTTAAACTGTGGAACCTCCGTGGAACTGGCTTGTTCTGCTGCATACCACTATTATTCAATCAGACCTAGATCTGCAAACTTTAGAGGGTTGATGATAGAGGGATGGGGGTCATATTCTGAGCAGTTTTTCAGTGTGATAGCTGCAGTTGTCAGAGAGTGATTGTCCATAAGTGGAGGTGAATGCTATACAACAGCGTCAAGAAAGGTGCCATGTGTAGCATCCACAGGAATGTCAAAATGATGTTTCTGACCACAATTTAGGATTGAATGATTAATGTTAATCCACTCATCTTTCTGTCCATTTAAATGTTGTGGCTTTTAGAAAAAAATATATTTTATTTTCTCTAAAGACAAATTACAGTAAAATTTTTGTTACACAGGTTACAGTTATTGCCCAGTTCTGTCTCTATCCTGTTGGTGTAAAATGCAGCATTTAATCTAAACTAGCAAGTATAGTTCTTTCTAATGTTGCTTCTATGTACTTGGTAAATGGTAATTATTTGGATGAAGACTGAGCAGGGGAGGGGGTGAAAGAGGAAATGAACAAAAGTGAGAGAGTGTGTGCCAGAGAGAAATTCTCAATGACATCCAATCATCATGTATCCTCACAGGGTAATTAGTTTAATTATTGGACTGCTCTAAATCTTTGTATTATAATTTTGGTTACAGGATACCCCCGGTGCCCCCATTTCTATTTAAACTGTTCTCGGAGTTAGCTTTCATAGATTACATTGAGTTTCACTATTTCTCCATTTACATTGATGTTTCATCACACCGTAGCAGGTTGTTTCGAATCAATACACAAGTCAATAGAGTAGCAGGCGGGATACAGTCTCAGAATCAAGTGACTTTGAAAATAGGTCTAGGGCTCACCTACCATAGAGCTCTTCTCCTTCAAAAAGCTATAACATTTTGCATTCAACTCTTATGTTGTTTTGGGGGTTTTTTGTATTTCTTAGGTCACTAATTTGTTATGCATCCATTAAGATTATGGCACACTTTCAGTGCTGCAACAATACTTTTTCCCCCCCTCTTTTGTAGCCTTTGGTTTTATAGCCGGAGATGTAGAAAGTTTATGGGTGCCATTCAAGATCAGGCTGTAGCTGCTCTGCCATCAAAGTGCACGGATGTGAAAGGGCAGAGCGATGAAAGGAATGCACCTGAAGAAGGTACTAGAAGGCCACCTGGGTTTAATCAATAACATCTGAGTTTATCTTGATTTTTACAAGGCATTTATGTAGCCGTTTGGAGAAGGAACATTAGCTGACTCGGTGACTATGTCAACATTTGTTCAAGAACCCCAAAGCACTAAAACAGTAATGTGAAAATAAGTCAAACATTTTAGCGTTTCTTCATCTCCTTAACTAGTGTAAACCATCCAAAATTTTTACAGCATCACACTCAACATTTCTTAAGCCAAATTCTGCATTCCCAAGTTAGTCATCTTAATATTTGTGTTTGAACGTTGTTGTCAGAGTTTGAGATTTGCTTATTTTTTTTTTCTTATTTTTGGTAAATCTTGATCATTTTTGCCAGACACAACACGGACAGCACCTGTGGTAATCAGCTGCATCCGGGAAATAGTCACAAAGCCTACAGACAACATGCTAGTACACCTGGTCTCCATGGTGCTGGGTTGGCAAGTCGCAGAGGAGCCCAACGGAGCCTTGTTCAAGAGGACAGTGCCAGAGAGTGTACTGGCAAAAATACCCAAGGACTGGAACTACACACTGTTGAATGGAAAAGGAAAGGACACCATCACTAAGAGTAAGAACAGATGGGTTAACACACTTTCAAGGCAAGGTTCAAGTTGTTCTACTAATGCTATAAATTCTTTTTCCTTATTCCAGCTGTTATATCCTTAGCAATTCAAGCATTGTCCTTCATTTTCACCAACCTGCCATTGGCTGTAGCATCACTGCCTCTCCCAATTCGCTTCCTTTTCCAAGTGGCAGAGAAGCACCTGTCCCAGCATGCCCGGCAGCTGCGCATAGTGGGCCTGTTGCTTTGGGTCCTGCTGGGCTGCCTGATCCAGGGCCTGGAGGATCCAGACTCACTAGAGCAGATCAGTGGTCTGGCTCTGGACCGTGGGGCAAAGGACTGCCTGTCCCTGCTGGCAGAGTGTGTGCAAGCTGCCATGGGCATTCCCCAAAAGGTAATTTGACTATCAATATAAAGTATCCTGCTTTGTATTTTGCTTGTTTTTATAACATAGTTATAGATGGACTAGTATTGTTTAGATACACTGATGAGTGATTTAATGTGTCCAATATAATCACTTATTCTCCTCACTGGTTTCTGACAGGGTATCCCCAAACCCACAGTGCACAAAGTGTTGCAGGCTTTGGAGGAAAAAAGACCCAAATGGATAAATGTGCAGCTGCAAAAGGCTCGCAAACTCTGCTCAGAGAGGTGAGAGGTCAGCTGCCCGGGTTTAGCAGGAGATGAAGATTTAGATGGTACTGATGGTAATCCAGATTAATCATCCGACTCTCATACTAAAGTGCTATTCATTTGTCATCCAATTCATTTTCAGTTAGTACTATTGATTATTAATGTGAACCCCAAAACATCTTTTTTTTAAATGAAATCTGATTCCTTGTGTATAAATTTTGTAATTTATTAAAAGTAAAATGGACTTTGGAGGTCCAATGAGTTTCCCACAGAGCAAACTGACTAATGGTTTATGCAGTTTATTCGACATTGAAATTGACCTAAATCTAACACACACAAACTGAATTTTGTTTTAATTTTAATACTAAACATCCAAATTGTGATATATTGTGCGACAAACATAATTTTTCTTTGAAAGGCTGTAAAATCAATAACTCACAGATGTGGTCTGACCGAGCGGACGCCCAGCTGAAGTGACGGGAATGCAGCTTTTCATTTTGGGCCGATCTGTGACCTTTGGCTTTACGTTTTGCTGCTCATTCCCAGAATCGGTGTCTCTTGTCGCTCACTTTATCATAACAAAGTCTGGATGCATTCATCCTCATAAAAAAAAAGATGATTCCTTGGCATCACAATATTTTAAAAATGAAATAAATAATAACACTGAGTAGATTATGGGCAGTTCTAGGAAATGCTGTTTGTTACAGTGACAGGAAGGGTGGGGGTGGGGGTGATTGAGGGGTGGTGAGGGGGTTTAGTGGAAAAGTGAAAGAAGAGTGATTATGTATCACCTGTCGGAGGCATTCAGTGGGATCATTACTATTCATTAAACTAACCTTCACAGGGAAGTGACGCCTGGCTTGTAAACAATCAGAATACAGTGTCGGGGAGAGAGAGAGAGAGAGAGAGAGAGAGAGATAGGAGGGGGTGGAGGTAATGACTCCAAAAACAACTGGCTCTTCTCTCACTGGCAATTCCCCCCCACACACATACATAAAGAATAAACCCCTCCACAAACAGCAATTTCCCCATATTCTGGCCCCCTTCTTACTTCCCCTCATTTGTTGCCCAACTGTACCCCCCCACCACACACACACACACACACACACACACACACACACACACACACACACACACACACACACACACACACTCCACAGCACCCACCTTGTCTTTGCAAAGTAATTTGTAGAGGAGAAGATTATTGTTCTCCATCATGGTGACCCTGGCTGGGCTGACGGGATGCATACACAGATGAAGATGAATGCAGTTATTCCTTGGCGGAGGTCTGCCTCTTTCAGGGCACATTGGCCCTAATGACATGATTGATAGGCTGTCCCAAATCCAGAGGGGCCCTCATTAATCACCCCGCTGACTGAATCCAATCATCTGCTTCACCTGCACAGTGATGGACAGGAAAGGATACAGAGCAGGTGCTGACACGGATGCACCGCCGCCGCCACCACCACCATCGACAACACCACCACCAGGCCGCCATGCAGAAGAACGAGGCGACGTATATGGACGAGGCGGTGCGCCTCTCCTTTTTCCGCTTTCAATGTCAAGCAGCCAATGGCTGGCTGACAGGCGACACAGTTTCTGCCACTTTGTAATTACAAAGGAGAAGAGCGAGAGGGAACAATGACAGGGAGTGTATGTGAAGGAGAAGGTTTGATGGACGGTGGTGTGATAGTCACCCATACAGGAAGGGCAGGGAAATGATGTGGGCATCCACCAGGGTTGGGAACTGTACGCGCACAGGGGCCTTGATGTACGAATACACACACAAACATGCACACACTCACTTTTTTATGCTGCTGCATCCTCTGGTCAGAATGTTCCAGGTAGCTCATGAATTGTGATGAAAGCTGTGAAAATTATTTTCTTATTTACTCTCCACAGTTTGTTTGCTTTGACCAGACTGTTTGGGTTCCAAGTCAGGAAACATAATATCTTTTTTTTTAATGCCAAAGAAATAAAAGTTAATTTGCCCACCGGAGTGAGTGTTGTGTCCTGAAACTTGTCATAAATTTTAAACTCGTGAGGCACTGTGTGAAGCAAATTACAAATTTTAGCCAAAATTGCACTCTGAACTAGAAAATACTTCCTTAACCACAGGGGTTATACAGAGACAAGCCCGCTCCTTCCCTCCTCCTCTTCCATTCCACCTCACTCTGCATTTTGTCTTTGTGTTTTCTTTCCATCTTTGCTTCCCTCTCAGCATATTTGAAGAAGCAAGGGAGAGAAGAGCTGCTATGGCTGAACTGACTGAGCAGAAAATAGGCCTGATGCTGCTGGAGGTCTGCCACAAAGCAGGTGGCAGCAACTACCTGAGGCAGATCTATCACATCATCCAAGGCAATGAGGTAGGGAAGTACTCGCTCTCCCCAGCAATTAGGTGGCTGCTGGCCTGAGGCCGCAGGCTGTTCATGAGAGGGAGAAAGAGGGAAGAGGGCTGCTGCTGGTGCGCAGTCTGTTTGTGGGTTTGCATTCTTGAAGTCACATGAACAAAAGGAGATCAGAGCAGCCATGCTTTCTCATCGTATGCAGGGGACAGACTCACATTTTACCAATTTAGCGTGGAGATACTGAAGAGATCTGAGTAAGGATTATTCTGGCAATCAAACAAAAGTTTAAGAAAACAAGAAGTAAGGTGTAGTTTTCTGAAAGTATCCATGATAGTTGAGTTAATGTGTGTCGGTTGCTGTACAATATGCAGAGGAAGTTTTGTTATGAATGGCCACAGCTGGGAAAAAGACAAAAAACTTTTAGAACGTAGACTGTATGGACAAAAGTATCGGGCACCCACACATTACACATACATGAGCTTTTCTGACATCCCATTCTAAGTCCGTGGGCAGTATTGTGGAGCTTTAACAGCTTCCATTCCTCTTGGAAGGCTTTCAACAAGATAAAGTTGTTCCACACCAAACTTATCCAGCCACACCTTTATGGACCTCTCTTTGTGCACTTCGGTGCGGCCACGCCGTAACACCAGTAAGCCTTCGCCAAACTGTTCCCACAAAGCTGGAAGCATAGAATTGTCCAACATTTCTCGCTAAGCTGAAGCATTAAGATTTTCCTGAAATGAACCACCTGAATTCAGTGGTTAAGAGGTGGAACCCAACGCTTTTGTCCATATAGTGTCATTTTTAAAAAGTTCGTGTATTTTAAAAAGTTCATATAGTGCACTACTTACATGCAAGTGGTTAACTGGCTTAGTTACACCTAATTTGGGAAACTAAGTGACTTTACTCTTAGTAAATTTCAAATAATTTTATAAATACACAGAGATGACCACAGCATTCATCTGTTTTTTGACCATGAGGTCAAATTTCTACATATTTTCTTTTCTGACTTCCACACTCCCTGAAACCAGCCCCACTCTTTAGTTCAGCTGTGATGGTGCCTGCCATGTAAATGGACTTGCATTAAAAGTTTTATGTTATGGTATCCATGCAAATAATGAGCCGGCCACCGATGCAGATCATAAACAGCTGCAACTTTATAAACAGTTCGAAAGAATGTGAAAGAAGTTCCCAAAGAAAGGATGTTCTGTGCCCCCCCCCCCCCCACACACACACACAGAGCCACTGGGCTTCTCTGCTCCACCAAGGTCGAGACAAGAACATGCAGGTCAGAGACGGAGTGGGATGGCAGTAAGGTGGAGGGAGAACAGGTTCAGAGGCCATGTCAAGTTGACGGATGGGAATGTAGTAAATTCACACGAGGATGCCCATGGACACACACATTGAGACATACTGTACACAGACTCATTATTGTGTACTGTATTTCTTGCAAGACACCTGCACTTACTATAGCTATAGCAAAAGTTGCAGAAACAAAATGTGTGGTGTTCTAATTCCTGATGTTTCGCTTTATCTCCATCTGCTTATATTCTTGAGTATATAAGTAGTTGTTAATTTGTGTAATCAACAGTTCATACTAATTTCTGTTTGATTAAGGAGAAAGTAAATTGATCCCATTGTGTTCTTGCCATGGATTGTCATGGATAACTGCATTGTAAACGATATCTAAAATTAATAGTTTTTTGTGTGTATTGGCTCTTCCAAATATCAGTAAATCTATGCAATATCTTCTTTTTGCAATGTTGGTTTTTCAGATAAAAAGTAGAAGGAAAACTGAGTTTATTGTGATTCATTCCATACAGCCAAGCATGTGCAGTGTGGCAGCTCTCTTGTGGTCTTACTTTGTAAACTTTTTTTTTGTCTTCTTGTCGGTCTCATCACTTTGGTATAACGATGCTTCCTCTTCTTCTACACAGGAGTTGTTGATGTCTAAACTGAGAGGAGGCACAGACTTGCCAAACCATGTCTCTCACTTGGTGAAGTTTGACCTCGGGAGTCATGGCGACAGAGCCTGTTTCAACCCTCTCCACCAGTTTGACCACATTGGCAAGAAGAAGCTGGATCAGGTTTGTTTAGTTTTTTTATGTTAACACTCTATTACATCCATAAGAGGAAAATGACTTTTTATGCATTTTAGCTCCATGAAATGCCTTTGATATTCTGCAAAGCCATTATTCTGGAGAACATCTCGGTTTTAGACTTTGCACAGTGTGGGTGTGCTTAAAGTATGCACCGTGTCACCCCAATTTCCCAACCAAGACCAGAAAGCTTAATGCTGAAGGTTAGAAGCTGTTTGACTCTCTAGTGAACTGGATATTGGAGCAGCCTGTGAAGTTGTCAGGTCTTTCTGGGGCTTGGTTTCCTGTTCCCTGTAGATTGCTGCCATTTCAGAGCAGGAGTCAGGCTGGAAAGAAGAAAAGAATGCTGAAAAGGTGAAGAGATGAGAAAAGGTTTTGCTTTTATGAAAACGGGGGAATGTTAAAGCAGACTGCAGGCTTAAAGTACACTTCTTTGGGGCTTATAGCATCTTATCCTGAACTTATCCCCAGGAGTACCACTGCGGTGTTCGCTTAATTGTTCGATTTCTTTTCTCCATAAAGAGGCTAGGTCAAGCTACAGGTACCTTTGTTCCGTTGTCATTTTTATTCCCCCATCAGAATAGTCTGCTAACACTAAATAATTAACAAAGGAAAACATTTCTTCAAGGATTTTTTGTGTCTTACATGTATTTATACATTTGTGATCCTTTATTATGTAGCTGTGCCGTTGCTTTTGTTTTTCCAAGAACAGACGCATTTAAATCCTCTGCGTTGGCCCGCTTTCGGCTTATCGCAGGAGGCTGCATAGCTTTGCATAGAAACACCCTATTAAGACAATGATTAAAATGCCTTCTCTGCTTCAGGTGCCTGTGTTGTTTGTCAAATAAAATGGAAGGAGGAGGGGGGGAAAAGTTGCATCCATCAATCACCTATGAGGAAGAAGCAGAAGGGGGTGTGTGTGTGGACGGAACTAGTGGAGTTCGGCTCCTTTTGTCAATAAAACTCAGCCTGGAGTTAAGAGTGACATTTTGCAATCAAAGCAATCTGATTTTTATTTGCTTTCTCAATATGGTGATAGTGCCAAGTGTGTTTGTCCGTGTGTGTCTGTTTAAAGAAATGGAAGGAG
Organism: Pholidichthys leucotaenia; assembly: GCA_020510985.1. Classification (NCBI taxonomy): domain Eukaryota; kingdom Metazoa; phylum Chordata; class Actinopteri; order Cichliformes; family Pholidichthyidae; genus Pholidichthys; species Pholidichthys leucotaenia. Next base: position 112,783,935 of record CM035838.1, on the reverse strand, counting down.
AGTAAGAGAAAGAAAAGCAACGGAGGTTGGCATGTTGCCACTGAAAATGGAAGGGGGGGGGCAAACCAAGAAGAGTAACGACTTCCTCCAAAAACTGATTTATCTTTCTATAAATGATGGCTACATCCCCCAAATGGATTTATAAATTAATTGCTGTCTTATTGGAATAAAAACCTTCTTGTGCGGACATGATTGATCACTTGATGTCAGTGGCCTGCACTGGAGACCCCCCTCCTCTTTTGTTAGTGGGTCCCAGCTGGAGCGGTAATGCACTGATGGTATTAACCCTGATTAATAACTAACAATATGCTATCCTCATACATCAACAGAGCGTGTTGGTGGATTGGGCATGGGACTGGCTGAGGCTTCTCCCGGCCTATCGGGGCATGAGTCAGGTGACATTCAAGAGTCTGCTGGCCAACAGGTAAAAATGACACAATTAGAACCCGTGTCTTATTGTGTCACTTCTCTTGTTCCTGTCATGGCAAATTTGACCCTTAGATTCACAGATGGAATAAAGCTTTTCACCCATTAAGGATTTCATGATGGAGGATGAAAATCTTTTGATCTGTAAGGTCCTCTCCAATCACATGGGGATCGCTGGGTGACCATTGAGAGATCAAAAATTGACCCAATCTCTCAACGATTGCCTGAAGCTTCAAAAAACCTGTTTCTGTGGGAATGTTCGGGGGGTTATTGTATGATTTTCATGGCAATCTATGTGAGATCTTTGAGTGAATGCTGAGAGACCAGAAGAGATTGCATAGGGATCATTAAGAGTTTGTTGGGAGACCACAGAGGTGTGTGTGTGTGTGTGTGTGTGTGTGTGTGTGTGTGTGTGTGTGTGTGTGTGTGTGTGTGTGTGTGTGTGTGTGTGTGTGTGTTTTTAGAGGGTTCTAGTCCTCTTGGCTGAGAGATCAGTGAGGGATCACTGATCATTAGCAGAAAGACCAATACAGTTTTCTGAAAGATCGCTGATAGATCACCGGGAGATAAATGAGATCATTTGGCAATCACTTCCCTTAGGTGATCATTGAGAGAGTTTTTTGGGGGGATGAGTCAAAACTCTGAGGACCGTCGAGACCACTGCAGATCATTGAGAGATTGTTTGGAGATTTGACCATTTTGCCATCACTCAGCAATCTCTGAATGATCTCCACCCATGTGTAAAGGGAGTGTAATATACATGTTTATTGTGGATTCCCGCTTGCTTGGAAATGGAGTAATCCCTGCTCTGTGGTTCACTAAAGAGCAGAGTCGTTCAGATTTTTGGTATCATCTGATGGAAGATTTCCTCCCAAGTCCACCGCTCCTGTCCCCCCGCCTACCACACCACACCCCACCCCACCCCGCCTCCCACGCCCTCCCCTCTGTTCTCCCGTGCAACAGGCATAAATATTTATGCAGGTATGTGACACATATTAGATTGCAGTACTTCAGGCTGTTCCCTGTTCTCCATTCACAGCTGTCACGCTGCCAGCTATCAGGGAGCTGTGGGGCTACTGCACCTTGTCTCCACACCTACGCCCAATCCATTCTAAATCACTGCCATTGTAACACACACACCTTTCTAACAAAGGGCAAGCTCTGCATCTGCCAAGGACACAGGCCTAATAAGGGTGAAGTACTCGGCTCTGTGCCGCGCTACACTGTGACGAGCTTTGTCGCCTCTGTGCCTCTTTCCCTCACACACGCACTTCACCCCCCTCCCCCTCCCCTCATATGCCGCTTTGTTGCATGTTAAAACAGATACTGTCATTGCTTGACTGAGCCAAATTAGTGCTTCAGCATTCAAGAATAGAAACTGAATGAAGAGGATATTAAGTCAGATGGGAAGAGACAGAGAAAGAGACAGATTGGACTTGCAGTTTGAGGTTGTGAATGACACAGAGAGCGCGTATCAGTTCTGACAAGGAAGCAAAGGAAAAAAAGTATGAGAAAAGGATGGGATTGGGAGTTGGGGGAGGGGGGTGGTAAAGGTTGTATAATTCACCCTAATCTCACAGTATCAAAGTGTTTGAGATTGTGTCACTTGCCTCATTAGTCTCTCTTTGTTGGGCCAGAGGAGCAGATTTCATGGAGGATTTGGAGGATGGCTTTGATTCAGCCAAGTTGCTCATAGAGGAGTATGAAGTTAGCGTCACGGCCGATGACACGTAAGCTGTCAAAGTCTCTCTCAGAGCCATCTCTGACTAGAAAAAAGTTCCCCCTGCTATAAAGGAGCATTCACAGGATAAGCGCACTGATGTTTGGTCCAGCGATCCGTTTGCTGGATGTTGGTCTCTGCACGACGACACAGTGGAGTGCCCTCAGTTATTATATTTATTTACAAAGGGGATCACAACAATTATTTCTTTGCTCCCTCAGGGTTCGGGATGAGTCAGAAGATAGTTTTAGATGTTTGATGATGTTAGCTGCAATGCTATTGTCCACCTATCACTGTAACCTTGCAGTGATATTCTTCCTTGTAAGTTTTAGTGTCCTTGAATGACTTCCCTTCCTTGTACAGCCCCCCCCCCCCCCCCCACTTCCTGTACTGTGTGAGTTAGCAGTGTGGCCCAGTGGCCTCCTATATATTGTGATAGTGGCAGGACAGTTATTGTGCCCAGGGTTTATATCACATTCTAATGGAGCAAGGCTATGAGTTAAGGGGTGGTGGGCTTTTAAACCGGGGCTGTTAAATCACCGTTGAGATGGCTTCATTAGCAGAGCAGGACACATGCTGAGACACTTGCACACACACACACACACACCTGCTCTCCATCCCTCTCTCACACACTCACCCTGCTACCTTGAATATGGAACATTGGGGCCAGACAGGCAGCAGAGTGGATTTATACAGGTGTGTGTGTCCTTCTTTGTCACCTGTCATTTGAGCTCCCCTCAGCATGATGGCTCATCCATCATCCGCAGATTGAGCTTTTCAGCAGAAACCAGACTGATTAATACTACTGTGGGACCCCCCCGGGGTTGACTGGATGACCCCAGCTTCCTGGTGGGCCGACGGTTTTAATGGCTAGATGGATGACACATGCGTGCACTAAAATTTTTACCTGCTTGTTTGCTGATTAAATGGTGCTGTGACGAGGTTACTGTGTCGTGCATAAGAGAAGGAAGTAACAGCTAGCTCAACTCCTAAAAGACTTGTAGAGTTTGAGGAGTGCTCTGTGTAGCACGCATCAAAGAGCGAGATAGACGCACACATTGACACAAAACACATTGCGATGCTCAGCCATATTCAGCATGAATGCTGTAATGCAGTAGAAATGACAGAAATGACTGGCAGAAGGAGTAATGATCTTTTGACTCTGTGGTCAGTTTTGGGGCATTTTTTGGGGGGGTGAGGGGTAATTATGTGATTTGTAGACCAACTGACTGGAAGGAAAAGTGGTTTGTAATATTTAAAAAAAGATGCTAGTGTGCTCATATTTCTTTTTGCTAATGCTACTGTATGCATTTGCATATTTTTGTCAACATTTTCAATACTGATTTTCTTCTTTTAGCCTGTTTGATGTGTACCTATGTGCAGTGGACATGGGTGTTCCACCAAAATATCATTTCCTGTCCACAGCACGACAATAAAGTGTGTGTTTACAATGACCATTTTGTTTAAATGCATCTACAGATTTGGCACAAAGTTTAAAAATTCATTTATTTAATTTTGGTATGCCCAAATTAACAGCATTGGCTATTGAGGTTAATTATCTACTTGACATTTCACCCTGGATGAATTGTACAGTAAATATTTTTTTAATTGCAGTGGTCTGCTAATTGAAATTTGCCTACGGAGCCTCACTCTTTGACTTCAAGTTATGAGCCGCTGTTTTACACACACACACACACACACACACACACACACACACACACACACACACACACACACACACACACACACAGACAGAGTTTCTATAAAAAGTCTACACAACCCTGTTCAAATGCCAGGTTTTTGTGATGCAAAAAAATGAGACCAAGATAAATCATTTCCAAACTTTTTCCACCATTAATGTGGCCTATAACCTGTACAACCCAAATGAAAAACAAACTGAAATCTTTTAAGGGGAAAAATAAAAAAATTAAATTTTACAATAACCTGTTTGCATAAGTATGTACACCCTTAAACTAATTCTTTGTTGCAGCACCTTTGGCTTTTATTACAGCACTCAGTCTTTTTGGGTAGGAGTCTGTCAGTGTGACACATCTTGATGTGGCAATATCTGACCACTCTTCTTTGCAAAAACGGTCCAAATCTGTCAGATTGCTTGGGCATCTCCTGTGCACAGCCCTCATCAGATCACCCCACAGATGTTCGGTGGGATTCAGGTCTGGTCTCTGGCTGGGCCAGCCATTCTTTTGTTGATTTGGATGTGTGCTTTGACTCATTGTTGTGCTGAAAGGTGAAGTTCCTCTTCATCTTCAGCTTTCTAGAAGAAGCTTGAAGGTTTTGTGTCAACACTGACTGGTATTTGGAACTGTTCATAATTCCCTCCATCTTGACTAAGGCCCCAGTTCCAGCTGAAGAAAAACAGCCCCAAAGCATGATGCTGCCACCACCATGCTTCACTGTAGGTATGGTGTTCTTTTGGTGATGAACAGTGTTGTGTTTGCACCAAATATACCTTTTAGAATTATGGCCAAAAGGTTCAACCTTGGTTTCATTGCACCATAACACATGTTCCCACATGCGGTTGGGAGATTTCAAATGTGTTTTTGCAAAATGTAGCCGGGCTTGGATATTTTTCTTCGTAAGATAAGGCTTCTGTCTTGCCATCCTACCCAATAGCTCAGGCATATGAAGAAGTTGTTGTCACATGTACTGAACAGCCAGTACTTCCCAGAAATTCCCGCAGCTCCTTCAATGTTGCTGTCGGCCTCTTGGCAGCCTCCCTGACCAGTTTTCATCTCATCTTTTCATCAATTTTGGAAGGATGTCCAGTTCTTGGTAATGTCTCTATTGTGCCATATTTTCTCCACTTGATGATGACTATCTTCACTGTGGTATATTTAATGCCTTGGAAATTCTTTTGTACCCTCCTCCTGACTGATGCCTTTGAGCAATGGGATCCCTCTGATGCTTTGGAAGCTCTCTATGGACAATGGCTTGTGCTGTAAGATGTGACTACAAAATTGTCAGGAAAAGCCTACTAGAACGGCTGAACCTTATTTGGGGTTAATCAGAGGCATTTTAAATGGTGGCAGGTGTGTGCTGACTCCCATTTAACATGAGTTTCAATATGATTGGTTAAATTCTGAACACAGCCACATCCCCAGTTATAAGAGAGTGTGCATATTTATGCAACCAGGTTATTTTAAGTTTTTTTATTTTTCCCCTTAAAAGATTTCAGTTTGTTTTTCAGTTGGGTTGTACAGGTTATAGGTGACATTAACAGTGGCAAAAGTTTTGAAATGATTTATCTTGGTCTCATTTTTTTACATCACAAAAACCTACTCCGGGATTTCTCCGGTTTCCTCCCACATGCCAAAAACATGCAAGTTAGGTTAATTGGCATCAAAACTGGGGATTCTAAATTGTCTTTAGGTGTGACTGTGAGAGTGAATGGTTGTCTGTCTCTCTGTGTTGGCCCTGCGATGGACTGGCGATCTGTCCATGGTGTACCCTGCCTCTCGTCCAGAGATGCTGGGATAGGCTCTAGCCCCCCCGTGACCCGAAAAGGATTAAGCGGAAGAAGATGGATGGATGGATGGATGGATGGTTGGATGGAAAACCTGGCATTTGAACAGGGGTGAGTAGACTTTTTATATCTACTGCGTGCATATGTGTGTGTGTGTGTGTGTGTGTGTGTATATATATATATATATATATATATATATATATATACACACACATACTGTATATATATATATATATATATACAGTATATACAGTATATATACTGTATATACAGAAACATATACACTACCGTTCAAAAGTTTGGGGTCACCCAGACAATTATTTTGTGTTTTCCATGAAAAGTCACACTTATTTACCACCATGAGTTGTAAAATGAATAGAAAATATAGTCAAGACACTGACAAGGTTAGAAATAATGATTTGTATTTGAAATAATAATTTTTTCCAGATACTCAACCTGCTCAAAGGAAGGTCAGTTTTATAGCTTCTCTAACCAGCTAAACTGTTTTCAGCTGTGCTAACATGATTGCACAAGGGTTTTCTAATCATCCATTAGCCTTCTGACGCAATGAGCAAACACATTGTACCATTAGAACACTGGAGTGATAGTTGCTGGAAATGGGCCTCTATACACCTATGTAGATATTGCACCAAAAACCAGACATTTGCAGCTAGAATAGTCATTTACCACATTAGCAATGTATATTAGATATTACAGTGTATTTCTGATTAGTTTAAAGTTATCTTCATTGAAAAAAACAGTGCTTTTCTTTCAAAAATAAGGAAATTTCTAAGTGACCCAAAACTTTTGAACGGTAGTGTATATATGTATGTATGTATATATATATATATATATATATATATATACACACATACATATACACATACACTACCGTTCAAAAGTTTGAGGTCACTTAGAAATTTCCTTATTTTTGAAAGAAAAGCACTTTTTTTCAATGAAGATAACTTTAAACTAATCAGAAATACACTCTATACATTGCTAATGTGGTAAATGACTTCTAGCTGCAAATGTCTGGTTTTTTGTGCAATATCTACATAGGTGTATAGAGGCCCATTTCCAGCAACTATCACTCCAGTGTTCTAATGGTACAATGTGTTTGCTCATTGCGTCAGAAGGCTAATGGACGATTAGAAAACCCTTGTGCAATCATGTTAGGTCTGCAATGCTGTAATTGCTGCAAATGGAGGATTCTTTGACGAAAGCAAAGTTTGAAGGAAAAAATTATTATTTCAAATACAAATCATTATTTCTAACCTTGTCAATGTCTTGACTATATTTTCTATTCATTTTACAACTCATGGTGGTAAATAAGTGTGACTTTTCATGGAAAACACAAAATAATTGTCTGGGTGACCCCAAACTTTTGAACGGTAGTGTATATACACATATATATACACACACACAAACGTGTATATATACAGTATATACATACATATATATATATACAGAAACACAGAAACAAGAAAAAAAATGCACGCACACACACACATATATATATAAAGAGAGAGAGATACGAAGTCAAGAGTCAAAGTACTCTGTGATTCAACTGATACTGAATAGTTCTCTTCATTAAGTGATCTATAAATGGATAACTCATCTGCTTTGTCCTTGGACACACTTTGAAATCTTCTTTTCTATCATGAACATCCTGTCTCTACATACTTTTACACAAAACAGGCAAAAGAATCTCATCCCCTTTGACCCAGGACTTTGTAAATTAATGTCAGCAGCGCTGACCCCTCTCTTTCTTCTTCTGACTCTAATTGTGTTCCAAGGCCCTTTTGTGCCACCGTCTTTTATGTCATTTTTCCTTTTTCCATCGGAGAAAAATAAAACATCTCTTTTCAAAAGTACAGTGTATTGCGACAGAAAGAAGTCACATTTTAACTGTCGTCTGCTAAGGTGACTTTATGAAACCATTTCCCCATCGCCGTGTGTTAGAGGAGCTCCTCTGACCCCGTTATTAAGAGGTATCCAAGTATGAGGGATGAAGCGTCATGTGTCACTTGGCACTCTTCCACTCCATCATAAAGACCTAATATTGTTCAAGGACACATGTGCTTTGATCTGCTGGTTCTGGTGCTCCAGGTGCACTGTCTGAAAATCATTGTAAGATAACAAGAAAACTTGTGGGCAAATTAGAATTATATGTGCTGTAGCTTGTGCTATTTTTAGAGCTGATATCATGAGTAAGCACTCGTTGCCACTATTTTATTATGCACACACTGACAGTAAAAGTGTACTTTTCGCATTGACCCATAAATTTGTTAGCTTTATGTGGTTACCTACAGTGTAACTACTGAACACTAAACCATTCCCTCTGCATTGTCTCATTGTTTCTGTTACCCCTCTGGTCCATAACAATAGCAGTTTGTGGAAAAATGCCAGTCTGTGGCATTCTCTTGCTTGAGCGGCTCCTTAAATTGCGGCGATAGACGCTTGTGCTTTCAGGAAGTGGGCAATCGCCATCTGTTCCTTGGCGCTGCCATATGGCGGGCTTTTTTCTCAGGGAATAAAATAAAAACAAATATGTCAGAATGTTCGTCTTCCTCCACAGACGCTGATCAACCTGGGGAGAAGCTGGATCTCCGTGTGTCTGGATTAATGGTCTTACTTTACGCTTCAGGGAATGAGGGAGTGTGCAGTTGTGTTTGCTGGAGCTGTGTGTGTGTTTGTGTGTGCACGTGCGTGCATGAAAGTGCATGTGGATCCTTTGTTGGGGGATACACACACTTATGTGCATTTATGTACCTGGAAGTATTTCTAGAAGCATTTATCTGACTTAAAGAGTGGTGCAGCCATATTGAGCAGTTGGTTGCCCCAGTCTTGGAAGCATTAAACCACACAGGAGAAAAGGAGCTTCAAGGTTACCCAGAGTGACATTCCATGGCTGCCTCTGCCAAAGAAATGAGAAGAAATGCTCTCAAGCCATCATCAGACTCTCCATCTTGCGAGGCCAAGAATTCAAAAGACTTGTCACTTTTGAAAATCAGAAGAGTGTGATGTGTCATTGAGGAAGGGCTTCTTTCTTCTTGCATCGTTCTCTTTGCGTGTGCCCCCCCCCCCCCCGCTGACTGACAGCTTGGGAAGGGAGTTTGTGTTGGTGGAGACAGAATACATCTTTTGTCTACTTGGTTATACGTGGTGTGTTTTGTCTTCGCTATCCATGGACAGCACTGACACATTGAGGTTTTCATTAGCCATAAGCAGGTGGCTGAGGAAGAGGACGAGCTTGTGTGCGTCAGTCTGTTTTCCATCCCTGCCTGTGAACACATCTGCATCACGTCGATGGCCTGCATACTGTAAGCAGATCATGGCGGGCGTACATGTGTCTGACTGCATGTGCGCGAATGTTCACTGTTACATTTTAGCGTGCGATACTCAGAGGTTCGCTCCAAAGGCGAATAAATCAGTGATGCCTGGGATAAGGCCGTGGCCCCTCCTCAAACTGCACAGACAAGCTGAGAGGCTCATTAATCAAACGGCCAGTCACAGATGTGATGGCTTCCACACAAACCGCCAGCAGACTGTGAAAGTCACATCCAACAGAGTCAACTGTCAGCCAGGCAGGCAGGCAGGCTGAACTTTTCCTCTCCCCTTCCTCTCTCTCTCTATCTCTCTATACCCTCTGTTGTATTTATCTCTCACTCTGCCTTTACTTCCTCTCACCTCCAGTGTGATGCCTCAGTGTGATACATCTGAAATATTTGTCTTGTCCCTCTAAAAACGATCTCGAGGGTCGAAGAAGATCCATCTTCCCAGAGAGTGGTCATGGTCAAACCATTTTAGAGACACAAGACATCAGTCATTATTACACATTGCTCTGGTTTTTTCAGGTTATTACAGTGTCGTTGAACATCTTTTTCACTGACCTCGGCTATCCAGATTACCCTGTAACCTAAATTAATCGTAACTCATTCCATTCAAAACTGGAATGTTTTCACCAGTAATGGTCATTTGCTGTTGCTTATCGCAAATGACTAAACAACTATCAAATGACTAACAGGACTATCTAGTTATCGCTTATATACTCTAAACATACCACATCTGACCTCTAAATTTCCTCTTTCAGAAAGAAAAAAATTTAATTTGGGTGATTTTTATCATAAAATAGTAATGCCTATGATTATTTCATCTTCAAACATTGGGTAGATATAGTTGGACACTCATCACTACGCCAGAGCAATGAAAATGCTACTTAATCTACCACAAAACCCACCAAGGGTGGATAGAAATGCTGGATGGAACAAGGACAAGACAAAGCCACCCGTTCCTGATTAAAAATGGCAGGTCCCTAGGCTCCCCAAATACTCTGGGGTATTTGGTGCTGCAGATACAGACAGTATTCCACATGCTTTTGTCTAGAGTATGGGTAATGGCGCAGAAGGAAAGGCATTTTTCTTGTTATGATGCCAGATTTTGAGGATGATACCAGTGTAGCTGGAGACTTACAAAGCCGAACTACATCTTACCACACAAGTATATTAGTTGCTATTTAAGAGATATTTGATTAATATAAACTAATCCTTTAGTCAGCAATATGGTCTGTTTACTATTTTTTCCAGCATTTGTTTCAGTTGCCAACAGTGCTTCAGTATTGCATTGTATTAAAATACAGGCTGGTGCTATGATTCTGCAGTTAAAAAAAAAAAAAAAAAAAAAAACCTCAGTGCTAGATGAAAATTTGATGATTTTTCAACACCGCAGCACTACCAAAGGGATGTCATGGCAGAGTTGTGTCTTAGACTTGTTGCCAGGTTATCACATCAGTTACCACTGTGTGTTTTGTTGCTACACCTGAGTTTGCCAGCTTCGGAGCAACTTTGCCTTTGAAATTCAAGTATGTCCGCTGGGTATTTGTTTTTCGTCAGCTCTGTCAGCAAAACAATTCCATATTTTGCCCCTGGAACTGGTTTTGTCAACCAGTTTAGATGGTCTGGGACTGAGTTCAAGACATGATAGAATGTTTGACATTGTTGCCATGTTTCCTGCTGATTTACTGAGATGACTTTTAGCTGACTGCAGCAGTCCATTGTCAAGAGCCAATTTGTGACCGTCTGTTCCAGTCCATCATTATATGCTTTCTCATCTTTTCCACTATTCCATTTGCCATGTTTACTCAGATGCTACGGAGTTTAATCTGAGATATTCTTTTAGTTTGCAGAATGTTTGGTTGTTTGAATAGCGTGTCGAGAAAGCTATAAACTAGTTGTCAAAATTAAATAAAAGATTGTAAAAAGGCACCAAGACTGTTTAATTTCAAAGGTGTAATAATACATCAATGCAATGCATCAATTATAGTTCTGGCAGCAGTCAAATAAGTTATATACATTTTTCATAAGGAATTGCACCTGTGTATGCTGATTCAATATAACTTACTCTGAAAAGGGAGATCATCTGAATGCCTTAAACGCGTCTGTTTGCCCTCCTGTGTGAAAATCTGTGACAGAGAGGGTTTGTTTTGGTGGTACATCACGAGGTTGTTTCCTGTCGCCAGGCTCATTAGCCTGTCGGCGGCGCCCACCCAGCCCCAGCCAATCGCTGCTCTCAACTTGGCTCCTCCATTTGCATGTGGTCTAGGAAGAGATAATTAGAGGGATCTCTGCCTGTCACTGTTAATCTGGGACTTAGTGAAGGGCTGTGACGCCGACATGCTGATGGACTGACACACATCTCTACAATGCACACAGCAACAGTATTGTGTCGCACTCTTGTATGCACAATGGAATCTGATATGCACGTCCGCAAATTCACAATCTGAGATAGAAAATTAACCCAACTACCCAGTTATGCCTTTATTATTATTACTCACGAGTGAAGAAACATTATCCCTTGCTCCAGTGCTGCTGTTGAGACTTTTGTCATTGTCATTTAATCAGCACTTCGTTCTCTATTACTGCAGCAAATTACACTAAAACACATCAGAGTTGGGTCTCCATTGGTGCAATATGATAGCATGTTGACTCAGGGACTGTTTACACCAGTTGTACTATGCTGTTGACACAGGTTTTAGATCCCTGTTCAGATAGACAGTGTGCTTGTTGGTTCCCAAACAGGCAGAATGCTCAGTAAGTCTTTTGAACAAGCCCAGCTGTCAGCCTGATATACAGTACATTTACACACATGCAAACAGACAGACAGACACACACAGAGAGAGAGAGAGAGAGAGAGAGAGAGAGACATATCCCAACGAACATGCACATGCTCATGCACTGGCAGGTCCCCAGCTACACACACACACCCACCCACCCACCCACACACACACACTGCTGATTGGCAGGCCTCCTGTTTCCACATAATTTCGACTGATTTATCCAATCAATCTCACTTGGAGAGCTGCTAAAGCGTTGACTAATATTAAGAGTAGAACATGCGACAATTAAAACATCCTTCAGGTAATTACAGAGCTGGTTTAGCAGCAAACAAGTGGAGCATTTTATACATTCAGCGTGTCGCCTGTGTGTGTTTTATTTTGTACCTGTTTGATAGTTAATCGGGGGAAATGAGGTACATCTGTGAATGTTACCGCTTTTTAATGCACACATATTATGTAAAATATCACATCATTAGCAGAGTGTGCCAATGCAAATATTGACTCTTTTCACCTAATTAAATACCACTTTATCCTGTACAGGAAAATCACACATAAAGAGCTGGATGGATGCTCTTGTCACTGGAAAGCCTTTTTTCAAACCAATCATAACAGGGGCTTTTTTGCACACTGTGGGACTGCTAAGTTAAATGGTGCATGTTGAGAGAGCAGGTGAGTACCATTTCTGACCTCATCTGTTCTGCTCTGTGACCCTGTGTCACCACTGATGGCACATAATAGTTGACACTTGACTTTAGGGGCTCTTTAAGTGCCAAGAGTGCCCTGGGCCCAGGATACAAATTCTAATGCAGTCATCTTTGTACAGGTGCTCTTGCTACACTTGTTTCCACTTATTCATCGCCTTTCTTTGTCACTTCATCCTTTTTTCTCACTTCTATAAATGGAATACACATGTGCAGTCACACACACACTCTTAGACCTACTCAGACACGTTTTTTGCTGAATTGAAATGGCCTGTCCCGCCCTCCTGCCCCTGTGCCATTACAGGGAAGCACAGAGGTGCACTTGTCTTGACACTTGTCCTGAAAAATCTATAGACAGCCTGGGCGAATATTCCAGGTGCTATCAAACCACTCTTGCCTCTCATCTCTTCTAAGATCAGGATCATCTTTTACTGTTTCATACAGCATGGCCTTTACAGCCCGTACTGTCTAGTTCAGTACACATTGATAATAACAGTTATTTGGTATTGTTTGCAGTACATTTGGATTTAAATTTCACTGATCCAGACAGAACATACAAATGCAAATAAGAGTTTTCCATCTTACTACACCCTCTTGTCTTATATTCTGATAAAGCATTATTTAAAAGATTATCAAAGTGGACATTGTCAACGATGGCCCTCACGAGCCATCAATGAGACGCCGGATGCCAGCCGTTGAGCTCGCATAATTTATTAACAAAGGATAAATGACAAAATAATGAGCCACGGGGGGCAAAAACACAACTAAGGTTCAAATCAGATACAGGAATACAGACACTTAGGAAATACACTTACAGGAACGGATGGTAGAAGAAGGAATCCCGAGGCGAGGAGAGGAGATGCCTCTCCGTCGGCCTCCTGCCGGGGTTACCCTCCAGTCTGCGGATTTTCACCCTCGTCGGGGACGCCGTACTTGGGGGAGAAGGTGAGGGTTCCTTGGCCGCCTTCTCGATCAACTCTCGTTGCGCCACAATCCACGTCACCCTCTCCTTTCCTTCCGGAAAAGAGGTGAGGTGATACTTTAATAAAGTCCTCTGGGCGAGAAACAGGTAGTCGTGTGCCGCATGGGTGGGCATGAGGAGACGGGCCTTGGCCAGGTAGCCATCTATCTCCTGCAACCATTCAGGGCAAAACCCACGCTCGAGAGTGGACATACTAACACCACACTAGCCCCAACAAAGGGAAAAAAACTCTAGCCCACGGCAAACTCACGGTGACCGGCGTCTCGTTCTGGCTGTGACCTACTGTCAACGATGGCCCTCACGAGCCATCAATGAGACGCCGGTTGCCAGCCGTTGAGCTTGCGTAATTTATTAACAAAGGATAAATGACAAAATAACGAGCCACGGGGGGCAAAAACACAACTAAGGTTCAAATCAGATACAGGAATACAGACACTTAGGAAATACACTTACAGGAACGGATGGTAGAAGAAGGAATCTTCGACGAGGTCGCAGCCCCGAGCAAACAGAGCTGCTCCCTTAAATAGGGTTTGACAGAACTAATCAGCTGATGGAAATCAGCGGCTGATTAGGATCCAGCTGTCCCGCGGAGCTTGGCTTCTGACAGCCAGAAACCCCGCCGCAACGCTGTCAAAATAAAAGCCTGGAGGCCAAGAGGTGCGCTAGAAAAGAGAACGAGAAACTACCGCACAACCCAAGTGCAGACAGAGTCAGCACACGGACTATGACAGACATATGCACTTTTTCCACACAGTTCCCAGATGTGTTGGATGAAATGAAATGTCGGTTACATGCTTTGGTTGAAACATCTTTAACGGTTTAAAACTTTAAATGAATAAATATTTTAAATCTTTAGTGTAACTATTGTAGCACAATTTTTCCACCCAGATGAATTATCCTTCTTCAGAGCCACCTGTTTCAGTGCATATTTCTTTAAATGCTAATGACCCAAGATCACTCCACCCTCCCTCCTTCATAAATACTGAGGTCTGTGGTTGATGCTTTGTTAATGTTAGCTGTTATCATTATGAGAATCTAAAAGCCCAAATGAAACATCATTTGGTACTGGGATGCTTGTAGTTTGAGTTGTCAGTAGGAAAGGGCCAGTCCCTGGGGTATAAAAAGTACAGAGACAACCCTGAATGACTGAGTTGGTAGCTCTGCTAACTCTAGGGAAACCTATCTAAGATAGGCGTACTATCAGTGAGATTATAGGGCTATCATGGTCCAAAATACTGTATGAAGGTGTTTCAGGCACATCCCAGGGCAGATCCAGGACATGTTGGAGAGACAAGGGGCTGTATTACAGCAGTGCAGTCCCAGTCAACTGTCTGAGGCACGGGGCATGTTTATGGGCCTTTCCAAGTTCATTTCGCTATTACAGCAGTGTAAAAACAAATTGAGCTCCAGACGCAAAGAGGCTGTCTTAATGCTCTTAATTATTCAGAGGCATGTTTGGGGCGTAATGTGAAATAAACCAATCACTGTCTTTGCTGTCAATCCCTTAAATAAACAGGGGCCCAAGATCAAAGGGTTAATACTAAAATGACTACATTTAAATGGGAGGACAAATAAATTTTCCACTGAGGATAATGCAGGCTTGTTCACAAAGTGAAAATGCGTTTAACGGCAACGCGCTTTTAAGGAGCTTTTTAGTCTCTCTCTCCACAGCCCAGCTTGCACTGGGAAGACTTGATCATAATTCCACATGAACTTCATCCGAACTTCTCTTTTAAACTGAGAAAGAGTGAGCTGTTCATCTTAGCTGAGGTCCATTAATCTCCGCTGCTGAATGCAAATTTGTTGTGTTTTAATTCAAAACAACTGTTGGGATACTTTCGTTTTGAATCATTCTGTTAAAAGAATGAATGAGGTTAAAAATTGTAAAAAAAAAAAAAACCTGTCATAATTAGATAATGATGAATGTCAGTTTTGCACACACCTGTTGGCCATGGTGACAGCTTTTTTCCCAGTATTTGGCAAACTGGTCCTGTTGTTGTCCATCCATCCATCCATCCATCTTCTACCGCTTTTCCGGAGGTCCGGGTCGCGGAGGCAGCAGTTCAAGCAGAGAAGCCCAGACTTCCCTCTCCCCAGCCACCTGCTCCAGCTCTTCAGAGGGGATACCAAGGCGTTCCCAGACTAGCTGGGAGACATAGTCTCTCCACCGAGTCCTGGGTCTGCCCCGGGGTCTCCTCCCAGTGGGACGTGCCTGAAACACCTCAAGTGGGAGGCGTCCAGGAGGCATCCTAATCAGATGCCCATACCACCTCAACTGACTCCTTTCAATGTGGAGGAGCAGCGGTTCTACTCTGAGCCTCTCCCGGATGACTGAGCTCCTCACCCTATCTCTGAGGGTGAGTCCAGCAATCCTACGGAGAAAGCTCATTTCAGCCGCTTGTATCCGCGATCTCGTTCTTTCGGTCATTACCCAAAGCTCGTGACCATAGGTGAGAGTAGGAACGTAGATTGACTGGTAAATCGACAGCTTTGCCTTAGAACTAAGCTCCCTCTTCACCACAACAGACCGGTACAACGTCCGCATCACTGCAGATGCTGCTCCAATCCGTCTGTCGATCTCTCGCTCCATTTTCCCCTCACTCGTGAACAAGACCCCAAGATACTTAAACTCCTCCACTTGGGGCAGGAGCCTGTCCCCAACCCGGAGAGGACAATCCACCTTTTTCCTGCTGAGGACCATGGACTCGGACTTGGAGGTGCTGATTCTCATCCCAGCCGCTTCACACTCAGCGGCAAACCGTCCCAGCAAGAGCTGTAGGTCATTGCTGGATGAAGCCAACAGGACAACATCATCTGCAAACAACAGAGATGAGATCCTGTGGTCACCAAGCATGACACCCTCCATTCCCTGGCTGCGCCTAGAAATCCTGTCCATAAAAATTATGAACAGGACCGGTGACAAAGGGCAGCCCTGGCGGAGTCCAACTCTCACTGGGAATGACTCCGACCGAGTGTTGGCAATGCGAACTAAACTCTCACAACGGTCGTACAGAGACCGAATAGCTCGTAACAACAAGCCCGATACCCCATACTCCCGAAGCACCCCCCACAAAAATCCACGAGGGACGCGGTCAAATGCCTTCTCCAAGTCCACAAAACACATGTAAACTGGTTGGGCAAACTCCCACGAACCCTCAAGAATTCTCGAGAGGGTAAAGAGCTGGTCCGATGTGCCACGGCCAGGACGAAAACCACATTGCTCCTCCTGAATCCGAGGTTCGACCAACGGCCGGACTCTCCTCTCCAGTACCTTGGCATAGACCTTCCCAGGGAGGCTGAGGAGTGTGATCCCTCTAAAGTTGGAGCACACCCTCCGGTCCCCTTTTTTGAAGAGAGGAACCACCACCCCGGTTTGCCATGCCAAAGGCACTGCCCCCGACCTCCACGCAATGTTGCAGAGGCGTGTCAACCATGACAACCCAACAACATCCAGGGCCTTGAGGTACTCGGGGCGAATCTCGTCCACCCCCGGGGCCCGGCCACCAAGTAGATTTTTAACCACCTTGGCGACCTCAGCCCCTGTGATAGGCGAGTCATCCCCCTCGTCCCCAAACCCTGCTTCCTCTGTGGAAGGCGTATCAGTGGGATTGAGGAGATCCTCGAAGTATTCCTTCCACCGCCCGACGATATCCCCAGTTGAAGTCAACAGTGTCCCTTCCGCACCATACACAGTGTGGACGGGGAGCTGCTTTCCCCTCCTGAGCCGCCGAACAGTTTGCCAGAATCTCTTTGAAGCCGACCGAAAGTCTTGTTCCATGGCCTCACCGAACTCCTCCCATACCCGGGTTTTTGCTTCAGCAACCACCCGAGCTGCACTCCGCTTGGCCTGCCGGTACACCTCAGCTGCTTCGGGAGTCCCACAAGCCAACCAAGCTTGATAGGACTCCTTCTTCAGCTTAATGGCCCCCCTCACCACTGGTGTCCACCACTTGGTTCGGGGGTTGCCACCACGAGATGCACCGACCACCTTGCGGCCGCAGCTCTGGGCTGCCGCTTCAACAACAGAGGTGGAGAACATGGCCCATTCAGACTCCATGTCTCCAGACTCCCTCGGAATGTGGTTGAAGTTCTTCCGGAGGTGGGAGTTGAAGACCTCCCGGACAGGGGCCTCAGCCAGACGCTCCCAGCACACCCTCACTATACGTTTGGGTCTACCAGGTCTGAATGGCTTCCTCCCCTGCCATCGGATCCAACTCACCACCAGGTGGTGATCAGTTGACAGCTCTGCACCTCTCTTTACTCGGGTGTCCAAGACATACGGTCACAGGTCTGATGATACGATAACAAAATCGATCATCGACCTGCGGCCTAGGGTGTCCTGGTGCCAGGTGCACATATGGACACCCTTATGCTTGAACATGGTGTTCGTTATAGACAGACTGTGGTTAGCACAGAAGTCCAATAACTGAACACCACTCGGGTTCAGATCGGGCAGGCCGTTCCTCCCAATCACCCCCCTCCAGGTTTCACTGTCGTTGCCCACGTGCGCATTGAAGTCCCCCAGTAGGACAATGGAGTCTCCAGGAGGAGCACCCTCCAGCACCCCAGTCACAGACTCCAAAAAGGGTGGGTACTCTGAAACATCATTTGGTGCATAGGCACAAATGATGGTCAGGACCCGTTTCCCAACCCGAAGGCGCAGGGAAGCAACCCTTTCGTCCACCGGGGAAAACTCCAATATAGAGGCAGCAAGGTGGGGCGATACAAGAATACCTACCCCTGCTCGTCGCCTCTCGCCCGGGGCAACTCCAGAAAAGGCCAAGCTCCAGCCCCTCTCCAGGAGACTGGTTCCGGAACCGGAGCTGTGTGTTGAGGTGAGGCCGACTATATCTAGCCGGTATCGCTCAATCTCGTACACCAGCTCAGGCTCCTTCCCCACCAGAGAGGTGACATTCCACGTACCAAAAGCCAGTTTAGAAAGCTTGGGATCAGTCCGCCAAGGTCTCCGCCTTTGACTGCCACCTAATCCACATAGCACCGGACTTCCATGATCCCTCCTGCAGGTGGTGAACCTACTGGAGGGCGGACCCATGTAACTCCTTCGGGCTGAGCCCGGCCGGGTCCCATGGGTGGAAACCCGGCCACCAGACGCTAGCCTTCGAGCCCCTCCCCCAGGCCTGGCTCCAGGGTGGGGCCCCGGTAACCCCATACCGGGCGGGGTACACTGAATCCTTGATATACAATTTATCATGAGAGTCTGTTGGATCGTTCTTCGTCTGGCCCTTCACCCAGGACCAGTTTGTCTTGGGAGACCCTATCAGAGGCAAATTGCCCCGGACAACATAGCTCCTGGGATCACTGGGGCACGCAAACCCCCCCACCACGATAAGGCGACGATCCATGAGGGGTCCTGTTGTTGTCCAGTAGTTAAATTAAAAAGAGGATGATCCGCTGAATCGCCAACTCATGCTCAATTTTTTTTTCTCTGTGCAGTGAAAAACTGCTGTATCTGTAAATAGTTCGTATTTAACTGTCCTCATTTAACAGAAAACAACAGCAGGTTGTTTTCTGTGCACAATCTCAGCCCACACCTCTTTGAAATGAGCCCCCTCCACCCAGCGTAAAGCCAGCACACTGTCTGCTGGTAATTAGATGGTGTGACGTAAAGAGTAAAAAAACAGACAATGCGCTGACAAAAACAAACAAAAGCACTTGTACAAGGCAGGAAGTGCGTTGCAAAAGCTTGCTGTTAACTGTCATAATAGGGCCCCATGTTTCTCCATTAAAGCTGGGTTCACACTATTGTGTTTGGACGGACTTTTACAGACGTTTTGAAAAATCAGATATCATTCCAAACGTCGGTGAAATTATGTTGGTGAGCAGGATTTTTTTAATCCAGCACACACCAACTTTTACAAACTTTTACGAACTTTTGCAAGCATTTGTCAGTGTCGCATTCAGCGTTGGCAAACTTTTGCCAACTTAGGCTAGTTAGTGTATGTGCAGCTGTTACCAATTTAGGTTAACTTAAAGGGTACCTGTGGTGGTTGTGAACAAAAAGATATTATATTGAGCCCCTGTCTCACTTTATAGTTCAATTTCAAGTTCAAATTCAAGTTCAAGGCAATTTTATATAAATCCATTGCCGATGTGCTGTTTCAGGTATGCCAACAAAACATGTGCACAGCCATACTTGCGGCTACATGGCCTTCAAGGACGCTTCCTGTGACGTAATAACGTTGCCACCGCGATCTGGATCAATATTGGCTGACCCTGGAGTGCCCGGATGAGCAGTGGCTTTCGTGATATTCAAATTCAAATTCAAACGTTTATTTCAAACTCAGGGTTCATATTAAATGCAGAACTAAAACGAGTAGAAAATAAATAAATAAATGCTTAAATTCAGCAGGTAGTCTCTTCTGATCTGAGCTTGTAACAGCCGCGAGACGGGCTGGGCTCCTTCCTCGGCGCTAAAACTATATACAGAGCAGCAGACACTCGGCGCGTTGCGTTGTGTGTGAGGACCAAAATTCAAACGTTTATTTCAAACTCAGGGTTCATATTAAATGCAGAACTAAAACGAGTAGAAAATAAATAAATAAATGCTTAAATTCAGCGGGTAGTCTCATCTGATCTGAGCTTGTAACAGCCGCAACACGGCAGATGATTCGGCTCCTCCCTCGCCGCAGAGCAGCAGACACTCGGCGCTCTTGTAACAACAAAAACATCCAATGCGATATGGATATCGCAACATGGCGGAATGTAAAGCCTTTGGATATCTCAATAATAAGCGAAAAAACAAAGATAAACACTTCTTTTGTGTACCCAAACCCAGCTCACCTTGTCAGAAGATCATAGCGGAAAAGTGACAGGAACAGGGCACAGACGAATCCTTTCAGACGAAATTGCGTTGTGTGTGAGGACCACTTCGTCACTTTAACCCTCAGAAGACTTTTCTGGCTCAAACCTGTAGCCATGTTGGACGAATTCTTCCTCAGAGTCCGACAATTCAGCCATAATAGAATAAAAACACTCACAACAGCACCATCGTCTCTCATACAGACGGGAGTATTGACTTTTTAGTGGCAACTTTATGTCGTCACATCCGCATGTGTCATGGCTGCGCGCAGAGTTTTCATTGGCTGGCCATGCCTGCGGTCGTATTTGCATATTTCTCTGGTGGTATATGGCTGGCAATAATTATTTAACCAAAAAACGAATACTTTGCCTAATGTTTTCAAGTTGAATGCGTTTAAGACGACCACCACAGGTACGCTTTAAGCAAATGAATTCTCAGTGAAGGTCAGCTGACATCAGCGTCAGCCAACGCTCATATAAAGATCAGCGTTTGTGGAGGCTTCCTGCCATTCTGGATCTGCTTTTTTTGGTGGATTCACACTATAACGTTTGGACCAGCTTTTACTGACATTTTGGCAAACGTTTGGCTCTGCTGGCAAAAGTTAATAAAAGTTAATGATAGTTGGCGTTTGTTGGCAAACGCCAGCGAAAGTTGTATTTCTTGAAAATTTTCAGCATGCTGAAAATTTGCTGACGTTTGGAAATAAATGTTGGTGAAAACTGTGCTCAATTTGTAAAAGTTCCTGAGGGCTGGGTTAAGTTATGCAGAGTTTGCCAAAGTCAGCCTACGTTCAGCTCCATTGGAAAATGTTGACTGAAATGCTGGTTAAAACAAAGGTTTTTAGATCGAAACTCACTTCAGACATGCACGGATGAAAGAGAAATAGAGAGATGGGGGAATTAAAAAAAAAAATTTATATATGTAAGAGGACAATGTACAGTATTTGGTGATAACAATGTGTGTATGACATGTTTTTAAAATTGTTTTTAATCTACGGTGCACACACACACACACACACAGAGTCATGTGAAAAAATTTGGACACCCCTTTAAATATTCAGATATTTCTTTATTAAGAAATGTTCACATATCTATTTCTAACCTTGTTTTTGTTTTTATTTGCATGTTTTAAAATTTATTTTAGCCATTTTAAGTGGGAATGAATGTGGGGGTGTCCTAAAAAAGATGGGGGGTGTCCTAATTTATTCCTCACTATTTGTTTTGAACTACATTTTACAGAAAATTTGAAAAAAGACTTTAATTCATTTTTAATTATTTAGTTGTACTACATGAATCTCCCAGTATTTTTAACATTGGTATTAAATATCCATACGTCCAAATATGTTAAAAAAAAAAGCACACAGGCTTATACAGGGTGTACTCTAATTTTTTCACATGACTGCACACACACGCGCGCACGCGCACACACACACACAGAGTGATGTGAAAAAGTGTTTGCCCCTTCCTGATTTTCTTTTTTTTTGTATGTTTGTCACACTTAAATGTTTCAGATCACCAAACAAATTTAAATATTAGACAAAGATGACACAAGTAAATACAAAATGAAGTTTTTAAATGAAGTTGTTTATTATTAAGAGAAAAAAATATCCAGACCTACATTGCCCTGTGTGAAAAAGGGATTGCCCCATAAACCTAATAACTGGTTGTGCCACCCATAGCAGTAACAACTGCAATCAAGCGTTTGCGATTACTGGCAATGAGTCTTTTACAATGCTGTGGAGGAATTTTGGCCCACTCATCTTTGCAGAATTGTTGTAATTCAGCCACATTGGAGGGTTTTTGAGCATGAACCGCCTTTTTAAGGTCATGCCACAGCATCTCAATTGGATCAAGGTCAGGACTTTGACTAGGCCACTCCAAAGTCTTCATTTTGTTTTTCTTAAGCCATTCAGAGGCGGACTTGCTGGTGTGTTCTGGATCATTGTCCTGCTGCAGAACCCAAGTGCGCTTCAGCTTGAGGTCACGAACAGATGACCGGACATTCTCCTTCAGGATTTTTTGGTAGACAGCAGAATTCATGGTTGCATTTACCACAGGAAGTCTTCCAGGTCCTGAAGCAGCAAAACAGCCCCAGACCATCACACCACCACCACCATATTTTACTGTTGGTATGATGTTCCTTTTCTGAAATGCTGTGCTATTTTTATGCCAGATGTAATGGGACACACACCTTCCAAAAAGTTCAACTTTTGTCTCGTCAGTCCACAGAGTATTTTCCGAAAAGTCTTGGGGATCATCAAGATGTTTTCTGGCAAAACTGAGACAAGCCTTTATGCCGTTTTTGCTCAGCAGTGGTTTTCTTCTTGGAGCTCTGCCATGCAGGCCATTTTTGCCCAGTTTCTTTCTTCTGGTGGAGTTATGAACACTGACCTTAACTGAGGCAAGTGAGGCCTGCAGTTCTTTGGATATTATTGTGGGGTCTTTTGTGACCTCTTGGATGAGTCGTTGCTGCACTCTTGGGGTAATTTTGGTCAGCTGGCCATTCCTGGGAAGGTTCACCACTGTTCCATGTTTTCGCCATTTGTGGACAATGGCCCTCACTGTGGTTCGCTGGAGTCCCAAAGCTTTAGAAATGGCTTTTCTAACCTTTTCCAGACTGACAGATCTCAGTTATTTGTTTCTCATTTTTTCCTGAATTCTTTGGATGATGTCTAGCTTTTGAGGATCTTTTGGTCTAAGTCACTTTGTCAGGCAGGTCCTATTTAAGTGATTTCTTGATTGAGAACAGGTGTGGCAGTAATCAGGCCTGGGTGTGGCTAGAGAAATTGAACTCAGCTTTCCAAAGATGTGATAAACCACAGTTAATGTATGTTTTAACAGGGGGCAATCACTTTTTCACACAGGGCCATGTAGGTTTGGATTTTTTTTTACCCTTAATAATAAACACCTTCATTTAAAAACTGCATTTTGTGTTTACTTGTGTTATCTTTGTCTAATATTTAAATTTGTTTGATGAAACATTTAAGTGTGACAAACATACAAAAAAAAGAGAAATCAGGAAGGGGCAAACACTTTTTCACACCACTGTATATATATATATTATGGGCATTTGATTAGTTTTGAGTTGTTTCTGGGTTTGTTTACTCCAGGTGATGTGCATGGTCTGGTGGGTGGTTTGGGATTTTGTGTCTTTGCAGTGTTGTTTTTCTACCACTAGGTTGTGCTGTTGCGCAAACATGTCTTTTGCCAGTACGGATTACTGGTTGCCTTGGAAACAACAGCCGTTGGAGATGATCTTTTTTTTTTTTTTTTTTTACCTCCGCCAAGGAGGTTATGTGATCATCGCCGTTGGTTTGTCTGTCTGTTTGTCTGTTTGTTTGTTAGCAAGATAACTCAAAAAGTTATGGACAGATTTTAATGAAATTTTCACAGATTGTCACAAATGGGGTATCCTACAGATGATTACATTTTGGTGGTGATCCGGATCACCGTCAAGAAGAAAACCGCCATTACGGAAAATGCCATTTTCGTCAATAACTACTGAACCACTAATCCTATCATTGTGAATCCAATTGCTAGTCATATGTTTTCATGGTCAAGGAATCTGAAAACGTACACACAAGCACTGTATGGGGGGAACTGTGGCGCTAAACCGCCATTACGGACAATGCGATTTTCGTGAATAACTACTCAACCACTAATCCTATCATTCTGAATCCAATTGCTAGTCATATGTTTTCATGGTCAAGGAATCTGAAAACGTACACACAAACACTGTATGGGGGGAACTGTGGTGCTTGGGGGAGGTCTGCGCTCTCCAAGTGCTTTTGTAGAGGATGCATTCAAGGATGAGACTGAGTTTATTTCTCAGGATCAGTTTTACTGAAGGAACACATCCTCTATCGATCTCTCAAAAACAGAAGAGACTGAGCAGTCACATATCACACTTCTTATACCCTGCAGAAGCCACACAACCTAAGTCACATGGTGCTTAAGCAAACATACAATCCGTGGTACATAATCTCAGTCACAATGCTTCTTTGATCTTCTCCTATTGTCTCTTATCCCTCGATGTTCCGGGGGTCCCACTGGGGCATCCTCTCCAAGACAAAGGCCCGAACTCACACCTCCTCGTCATCTCCTGTAGGTCTGTGCCGGCCCAGACCTCTTTTGTCCTCTGAGATGTGAAGCCCCCGATACACATACAGTCATGCATATGTGGGAAATATGAATCAATATATGCGCCACATAACCCCTCCCCCCAAGCATCTATTCAGGGACAAAACATAATCAGAGATGCATAGCAGAAAATATCACAACATATCACAAATCCATCCCCAATTACTTGGGCTTTAACCTCCTGCCATATCTGCTGTAAGCTGGCTTTGCTCCTTCTGCAGCGGCTCCTTGCATCTGTGAATCAGAGTCATTAGTACAGGGGTCACCAACGCGGTGCCCGCGGGCACCATGTCGCCCGCAAGGACCACATGAGTCGCCCGCAGGCCTGTTCTAAAAATAGCACAACTCGCAAGTGAGCTGCGTCTAAGATGTCATTTTTCTGCCGCTATTTTTTAAAATCACACTTGCATTTATATAGATTTTAAAATGACAATGTCTTAAAAATAAAAAAAAATGAAAATATGTTTATTATACGTAAAGTTAAGGTGAACTCTGACCTAGTTCAAAGGTCAGTATTGTGCGCATGACAAAACCTTCGCGCTTGTGGAGAGTAAGCTAGCGGGCAGTGAAGATGGTGACCGCAGTGCAGTTTCCTAGCCCAAAAACATGGCAAAAAAAAAAAAGACAGAAAATTTATCATTTTCAAAGTGAGCGGGAGGAAGAGTTCTTTTTTCCTACCGTGAAAGGAAGCTGCGTGTGTTTCATTTGCGGGGAGACGGCGAAGCGGCACTATGAGGACCTTGTTCTCAATAAAGTTTTTGGAAAAAAAAAAAACTTCAATACGCGTCATGAAACTGCTGCCCACTCTTTTTTTTTTTTTTTTTGTACCCGTAGGTAGATTTGTTCTGCAGTCCGGTGACAAGCCTTAACTCCCTAACCTGCATGTTTTTGGCATGCGGGAGGAAACCCACGCAAACACGGGGAGGGCATGCAAACTCCACACAGATCACTGTTGGCCGGGGGCAGGGATCGAATCCACGATCCCCGCGGCCGAGGGTAAACTGCTGCCGCGGTGCTGGTTATTACTCAGCATGATTCTTGGCAAGAACTGTATGGATATAATTCCAGTGAAGAAGAACACACAAAAGTGTGTTTATTAAATGTAATAGATTTTGAGCAGAATTGCAGCAGATTTGTTCAGTTAAAAATGTGATAAGATTTATTCAATATGAAAGTTGATTTTTCTTAAATGTTGCATAACTTTTTCAAACATGGTTCAACATAGTTCATGAATTAAAAGGGTTTAGTTTTTTATGGTTAAAAGGGACTGGTGAAAACTGGACATTTTTTAATGAAATGTAGAAGTGATCATCTGAACAATTGCTGAGATTAATAAAAATAAAGTGTTGAATATTGATCTTGTCTGTTACCCACTCTAAGTTATTGATAATTATTTATTTATGTATATCCATCCATCCATCCATCCATCCATCTTCTACCGCTTTTCCGGAGGTCCGGGTCGCGGAGGCAGCAGTTCAAGCAGAGAAGCCCAGACTTCCCTCTCCCCAGCCACCTGCTCCAGCTCTTCAGAGGGGATACCAAGGCGTTCCCAGACCAGCTGGGAGACATAGTCTCTCCACCGAGTCCTGGGTCTGCCCCGGGGTCTCCTCCCAGTGGGACGTACCTGAAACACCTCAAGTGGGAGGCGTCCAGGAGGCATCCTAATCAGATGCCCATACCACCTCAACTGACTCCTTTCAATGTGGAGGAGCAGCGGTTCTACTCTGAGCCTCTCCCGGATGACTGAGCTCCTCACCTTATCTCTGAGGGTGAGTCCAGCAATCCTACGGAGAAAGCTCATTTCAGCCGCTTGTATCCGCGATCTCGTTCTTTCGGTCATTACCCAAAGCTCGTGACCATAGGTGAGAGTAGGAACGTAGATTGACTGGTAAATCGACAGCTTTGCCTTGGAACTAAGCTCCCTCTTCACCACAACAGACCGGTACAACGTCCGCATCACTGCAGATGCTGCTCCAATCCGTCTGTCGATCTCTTGCTCCATTTTCCCCTCACTCGTGAACAAGACCCCAAGATACTTAAACTCCTCCACTTGGGGCAGGAGCCTGTCCCCAACCCGGAGAGGACAATCCACCTTTTTCCGGCTGAGGACCATGGACTCGGACTTGGAGGTGCTGATTCTCATCCCAGCCGCTTCACACTCAGCGGCAAACCGTCCCAGCAAGAGCTGTAGGTCATTGCTGGATGAAGCCAACAGGACAACATCATCTGCAAACAACAGAGATGAGATCCTGTGGTCACCAAGCATGACACCCTCCATTCCCTGGCTGCGCCTAGAAATCCTGTCCATAAAAATTATGAACAGGATTGGTGACAAAGGGCAGCCCTGGCGGAGTCCAACTCTCACTGGGAATGACTCCAACCGAGTGTTGGCAATACGAACCAAACTCTCACAACGGTCGTACAGAGACCGAATAGCTCGTAACAACAAGCCTGATACCCCATACTCCCAAAGCACCCCCCACAAAAATCCACGAGGGATGCGGTCAAATGCCTTCTCCAAGTCCACAAAACACATGTAAACTGGTTGGGCAAACTCCCACGAACCCTCCAAGCTCCCCGTCCACACTGTGTATGGTGCGGATGGGACACTGTTGACTTCAACTGGGGATATCGTCGGGCGGTGGAAGGAATACTTCGAGGATCTCCTCAATCCCACTGATACGCCTTCCACAGAGGAAGCAGGGTTTGGGGACGATGGGGATGAC
The DNA here is from genome assembly GCA_020510985.1 of Pholidichthys leucotaenia. Classification (NCBI taxonomy): domain Eukaryota; kingdom Metazoa; phylum Chordata; class Actinopteri; order Cichliformes; family Pholidichthyidae; genus Pholidichthys; species Pholidichthys leucotaenia. The sequence continues at coordinate 112,756,822 of CM035838.1, read as the reverse complement.
TCGCCTATCACAGGGGCTGAGGTCGCCAAGGTGGTTAAAAATCTCCTTGGTGGCCGGGCCCCGGGGGTGGACGAGATTCGCCCTGAGTACCTCAAGGCCCTGGATGTTGTTGGGTTGTCATGGTTGACACGCCTCTGCAACATTGCGTGGAGGTCGGGGGCAGTACCTTTGGCATGGCAAACCGGGGTGGTGGTTCCTCTCTTCAAAAAAGGGGACCGGAGGGTTACTCCAACTTTAGAGGGATCACACTCCTCAGCCTCCCTGGGAAGGTCTATGCCAAGGTACTGGAGAGGAGAGTCCGGCCGTTGGTCGAACCTCGGATTCAGGAGGAGCAATGTGGTTTTCGTCCTGGCCGTGGCACATCGGACCAGCTCTTTACCCTCTCGAGAATTCTTGAGGGTTCGTGGGAGTTTATTTATGTATATATATATATATATATATATATATATATATATATATATACTGTATATATATATATATATATAGTAGTAGTAGTAGATTAGTTTATTTGACAGGGACAGTGCAATAAACATAGACAATTAATCAAAGACAATCAATCTGATGTGTTGCACATAGAGTGTATAGCTATTAGCTAATTTGCAACTCTTGTCCCTGGATGGGCTTTAGAAAAAAGAATCAAGATAAAGAATATACACAATAACCACATACATCAATGCAGAAAAATTATAAATACACAATTATAAATATTATAAATATTATAAATACACAAATATAACAGCCTGACTCACATTTAACATAAATATTATAAATACACATATATTATAAAATATTATAAATACACAAATATAACAGCCTGACTCACATTTAACACATATAACATAACTCACATTTGCCTATTTCAGGCCTTCCTCCCTCCGTCACTCACTATAAACAAACACATTTATTCCTTCCCTTCATTCACTCTCACTTTGCAGACAAATAATTCATACATGAGTACATTCTTGTTTATTTTTCAGCCAGTTTTTAACATTTTTAGTGAATGTTTTAAAGTCCGTTATTATTTTAATTTCATTTGGCATTGTGTTCCAGATGTGACTGCCCTTTATAGAGAAAGCTGTTTGTCCAAATGTGGTTCTGCGGTGGAATATTTTACAGTTATTGTTAACAGAACTCCTGGTGGCTCTGCTGCTGTCCTGTCTTTGGACGAAACCAGCAAGTGGCTCGGGTGCTGATTTATGGAAACATTTGAACGTTAATTTCAGAAGACAGAGGTCAATGAAGCTCTCAAAACTCAATAGGTTGTATTTTTTTAAAACATTACAGTGATGCCACCTAATGGGCTTTTTGTCCAAGATTTTTAGGGTTTGATTATATAATGAACCTATATGTCTTATTGTGGAAGGGGCTGCTTGAGCCCAGACTGTCAAACAGTATGATATATGAGAAAAAACCATAGAATGCATATACAGTGCAGCTGCTTCGTAAGGTATGTAATATCTAATTAATTTAAAGCAGTTCAGATTTTTTTTTTACTGTTTTTGAAATTTTCTTTATATGAAGATTAAATTTGAGTTGAGGATCTAGTACAATGCCAAGGTATTTGAATTCTGTAGCTAAACTGATGTCATGATCATGTATATTAACTTTAAAATGTTGCAGGTTACATTTTTTGATTGAAAAGCACATTGAGACTGTTTTCTGAAGGTTCAGCAATAGATGGTTCTTGAGGAGCCACTCTTGGACATCAACCATACTTGTAGACAGTACATCTGCAGCCTGTGCTGGAGTCTTGGCAGCTGTGTAAATAACTGCATCATCTGCATAAAGTTGGCATGTTGCAGCTGAGCAGTGTAACGGCAAGTCATTAATAAAAATGCTGAAAAGTAAAGGACCAAGAATGGACCCTTGTGGGATACCCATGCGGTTGTTTAAAAATGAGGATTTATCCTGGTGAACTTTTACACACTGTTCTCTATTCTGGAGATAAGATGCAAACCATTCTAATGTATTTGGGGAGAAGTTAAAAGATACCATTTTGGATAAAAGCAAACTGTGGTTTACAGTATCGAAAGCCTTTTTGAGATCTAGAAAAACAGCTCCTACCACATTACCCCTGTCCAAGGACTGTTTGACGTTTTCAATAAGGCAACAATTTGCTGTTTCTGTTGAGTATCCTGGTCTAAAACCAAATTGATGTGGATGAAGAAGTTGACTGTCTTGTAAGTAGTCTATCAGCTGTGTAGCTACAACTTTTTCAAGAACCTTAGATAGGACTGGTAAGATAGAGATTGGGCGGTAATTGCATATATCGTCTTTACTGCCTGATTTATGAACTGGTATGACGACAGCTTTTTTCCAGCCAGATGGAAATGTACTAGACCTAATGGAGAGATTAATGAGATGAGTCAGTGGTTTGATTAATATTTTGCTGTGCATTTTGAGAAAGGAGGTGCTCATATTGTAGATATCATTAGTTTTTGAGTTTGACAGTGTTTTAACAATACCAGCAATTAACTTCTCATTTACCTCATCGATGTGAAAAGTATCTGTTGGAAGTATGGAATTTGTGTTGTTGAGCACATTTGGCAGCACAAAAATTTTTGTTAAGTCTTCCACAGAGCCCACAAAGTGTGAATTAAATTCATTTGCCAAAGTAGCCTTGTCACTGACGGTCTTGCCATTGATTCTAAGTTCCTTTACCCCCTTCTGATCGTTTTTTTTATTAGTTAAGTTATTTAAATGCCTCCATAGGGAACTGTTGTTACCCTTTGCATGATCTATCAGTTTATTGTAATAAGATATTTTTGATTTTCGCAGCTCATGTACCACTTTATTTCTTAAACTTTTGTACACAAGGTGATCATTTTGTAGTTTGGAGGTTAGTGATGTTTTCAGTGCATAGTCTCGCCTCTTCATAAGTTTTTCTTATTTCATTATTTAACCATGGTAGGCTAATCTTCTGTTGTCTACTTTTAATTTGCTTTGAAAATTTTTCTATAGACTTTGTGATTGTTGCAGTTATAAAATTACAACAATCATGTACTTCACATGTTGCCATGAGCTGCTCCCAATTTTGATTCTCTAAGTAATGTTCAAACTCCTCATTTTTTGATTTGGGGATAATAAAATTTGATTTGTCAATATCGACTCCCCCAAAATACTGTAGTCGCTTTTTAGTAAGTTTCCTGACAGCAAGAACCATGTTATGATCTGAGAGACCAGTTACAAGATTATAGGTTCTGGTTATTCGTTCTGGTTTATTAGTAAATACCATGTCAATAAGTGTTCTGGATTGTTTGGTTATCCTGGTGGGTCCTTTGATGATTTGCTGGTAATTAAATTTAGTCATGAGGCTTTTCAGTTTTTGTTTGTCTTTTTTATCAGACCAGTTGATATTAAAGTCACCATGAATTATTGTTTCTCTGTTCTTCTCAAGTTGTTTAACCAGATCACTTAATTCATTATAAAAGGAAGAGTTGTGTGGCGGTGGGTTGTACACTACTGCAATGTTGAAATTCATTACCGGAGAGAGACATACATTAACAGCTAAACATTCAAGTGAAGTATTCAAATCAACCAGTTGACATTTATATTTCTCTTTGATGTAAATTAAATTAATTTCTCTTTGATGTAAATTAAAATTAAATTAAAATTAAAATTAATATATATATATATATATATGTGTGTGTGTGTGTGTGTGTGTGTGTGTGTGTGTGTGTGTGTGTATATGTATACAATTTGTTATTTTAGAGGAGTGTGTCAAGTTGGTGCCCTTCACATGACTCGATACCCATGGAGTAGCTCTTGGTTTCAAAAAGGTTGGTGACCCCTGCATTAGTACATCCCTGTGGTGGCTTGGAACAATGCCTTCCCGGCGGTCTGCCACGGCGGGGGGCCCTGGCCAACTGCACTTGTTCATCAGCCAAAACAAAGGCGGGTTTGAATCTGTTAATGCAGACCAACTCTTTTCTGTCTCCCAAATCAAGCAAAAAATGTTTCTCCCCTGTCTCCAACACTCTGAAAGGCCCGTCGTAAGGCGGTCGCAAACCTGGCCTTTGAGCATCGTGTCTGACAAAAACAAATTCTGCATTTTTTAAAGCTCTAGGCACAAAAACGCGCGGAAAACTGTGATGAACTGGGCCAGGAAGGGTGTTTGATCCCGTGTCGCTCTGCAACAGCTGAGTGGGGGGGCAATTTGGTGCGGGGTTGTCAGGGAGGAAATCCCCCGGCAAACGGAGGGGTTGAACAAAAACTAATTCAGCCGGGGAGGCTTGCAAATCCTCCTTAGGTGCAGAACGCAACCCCAATAAAACCCATGGAAGTCTATCCACCCAATTTGTATCCGTGAGAGACGCTCTGAGGGCTGCTTTCAATGACCTATGAAAGCGTTCGCACAAACCGTTAGCCTGAGGGTTATACGCGGTAGTGCGGTGGATCTTCACCCCCAGGCTGTGGGCCATGAATGATCAGAATTCAGAAACGAATTGGGGACCTCTGTCGGACGTTATGTCCGACGGGACTCCAAAACGCGCGACCCAAGCCGTTAAAAACACGCGTGCAACGTCTGCCGCCGTAGTTGACGCTAGAGGGACCACTTCCGGCCAACGCGTGGTGCGATCTACCATCGTCAAAAGGTGTGTGCACCCCTGCGACAACGGGAGGGGGCCCACCAAGTCGACATGCACATGATCAAAACGTTTAGCCGGGATGTGAAAAGGTTCTAAAGGAGCCCTAGTGTGTTTGTGTATTTTGGCTCGTTGACACGCTACGCAGGCCGCTGCCCATTCTTTGACCTGTTTACGCAACCCCGGCCAAACAAATTTCTCTCCCACCATTTTAATCGATGCGCGCACCCCCGGGTGCGCCAGAGAATGGATTGAGTCAAAAACGCGGCGGCGCCACGCAGCTGGAACCACGGGGCAAGGCCGCCCGGTGGAGACATCGCAGATTAGAGGGGGCATACCTATCTGCAGCACCCTGTGCTCCAGCCTTAACCCTGTTGGTCCAGACTGGAGCGCGCGCACATCCGCGTCGTCAGCCTGCTCCGCGGCCATGGCTGCGTGATCCAAACCCACGTGGACCGGGGCTGCGAGCGCTTCCGCGCCACAGACTTGGCCCACGGCCACAGCTGCCGAGCCTGCCCCCACGGGGCTTGGCGCTGCTACTGCACGTGAAAGACAGTCTGCCACAACATTATGTTTACCCGCGACATGCTGAATATCGGTGGTGAACTCCGATATCGCGGCCAGCTGTCTTTGTTGTCGGCCAGACTAAGGCTCTGAAATCTTGGCCATCGCAAACGTTAACGGCTTATGGTCCACGAATGCGGTAAAACGGCGCCCTTCGAGCCAGAACTGGAAATGGCGGGTGACCAAATGCAAGGCCAAAAGCTCCCTGTCGAACGCGCTGTATTTCCGCTCGTTATCGCGCAAGGTTTTGCTGAAAAACGCGAGGGGTTGCCAGCTCCCCGCCACAAATTGTTCGACGACCGCCCCTACCGCTAAATCGGAAGCATCTGTGGTGAGCGCCATACGTGCCGTTGGCACCGGGTGTGCCAGCAAAACGGCGTTCGCCAGGGCTGATTTGACCTGGGAGAATGCGCGCTCCCGCTCCAGGGACCACTCGATCTTATTTGCTGGTTTTTGCTTTTTAAGTGCCGCGTACAGTGGTTGCATGAGCTGCGCTGCGCCTGGGAGAAAGCGGTTATAAAAATTAACCATTCCCAAAAATTCCTGCAGTGCTTTGACCGTCTGAGGTTGAGGAAAATCCGTTATTGCGCGTACTTTATCGGGCAGAGGAACCGCTCCTTCTGGTGAAACGCGGTGCCCCCAAAAATCGATTTGCGCAACCCCAAACTGGCACTTCGCTGGATTAATTATTAACCCGTGCTCTGCCAGCCTCCGAAAAACCGCTGTGAGGCGCCTTTCATGTTCGTCTTCGGATGTGCTGGCTACCAAAATATCATCCAAATAGACGAACACGAAAGGGAGGTCGCGTAAAACTGCATCCATCATGCGCTGGAATGTCTGCGCAGCCCCTTTGAGTCCAAACGGCATACGCAAAAACTCGAAAAGCCCATACGGAGTTATTACCGCTGTTTTGGGTACGTCCTGAGCGCGGACTGGGACTTGATGGTACCTGCGCACCAAATCTATTTTAGAAAAAATGCACGCCCCCGCTAAATGTACGGAAAAATCCTGGATGTGCGGAATCGGTTAGCGGTCGGGAGCTGAAGCGTTATTCAACCTGCGGAAATCACCGCAAGGCCGCCACGGGTCATCAGCCTTGGGGACCATATGCAGTGGTGATGCCCAGGGGCTGTTAGAGCGTCTAATGATGCCCAGTTTTTCCAGGTTGGCGAATTCCTCGCGCGCTATGGCGAGTTTAGCTGGGTCCAAGCGCCGAGCTTTTGCAAAAACGGGGGGGCCGGTAGTAGTTATAAAGTGCTCCACCCCATGTTTAGCCACTGACGCCGAGAACGTTGGGACTGTGAGTGCTGGAAACTGAGTGAGTAGTGCTTGAAACTTACCACCCGCAGCTGTGAGGTTGGGCTGTGCAGTGGACGGGACCACCCAGGCTGTGCAGGAAATGCTGTGAAAAGACAGTGCATTAACCAGACGTCTATTAGCAAGATCAACTAATAAACCACAAAAAATCAGCACCTAACATGTTATGACTGACTGCTGCCACGACGAAGGTCCACTCAAATGTCCGACCGTGAAAAGACAGGGGGAGGGTCTTCTCCCCGAAGGTCTTGATCGTCGAACCGTTCGCCACCAACACCAAGGGTCCGCTGGAAGGCGCCAGCTGATCAGCGTGGAGAGGTGTGATGAAACTCAGCTGGGAGCCCGTGTCCACCAGGAACTGCCTCCCTGATTTCCCGTCCGTGAGGTAGAGCAGCTTATTCTTCGTGCTGAGAGCAGCAGCTGCAACCGACTCTCGGGCCTGGCGTTTTCCCGAGCCCTTGAACTGGCACGGGGGAATGCATTTGTGCGCCCTCTCGGCGAAGCGTCGGTGATAAAAGCAGAGGGCGTTGCGCGCCCCGCGTCTCCTGGTCTCCACCGCTGCCGACGTCAGCACATCTGCTGTTGCAGCCTCTGGCCCCCTGCCGTCTCCGGGCATTGCGCTCAGCTCTGCTGCCGCCGTCGTGGCCGTGTGCTGTCTATGGGCGTCGACGAGTCGCTGTGCCTCCTGGCCCAGCTCGTGGTAATCTCGGTTGGTCAGCTGCTGCGAGCTGGCCAGGGTGACTCTCACCGCTGACGGTAGTGTCCTGAGGAAAAGATGGGCGAAGATAAAGCCGTCATCGTCCTCGCCTCTCAGACTCAGCATCCTCGCCATCAGGTCAGCGGGCCTGTCTGCTTCGCCTTCAGTCAACATCAGGAGCTTCTCTGCCCGCTCTCCCAGCGAGGGGGTGAAAGCACGGATGAGCGCGGTTTTCAATGCGCCGTACTTGTCGACTTCTGGTGGATGGTTAGTCAGGCTCTCCACCCGCTGTGCTGTGAGGCTGTCCAGCTTTGCTACCACATGGTAGAATTTCGTTGCATCTGCTGAAATTCTCTGGAGGTGAAACTGCGCCTCGACCGTGTTGAGCCAGGCACGTGGGCTGTGCTGCCAGAATTCGGGCAGCTGGACCGCGGTAGCTGCGCTAGCCTGGCTGGCTCCTGATGAGTCTGCTGTATGAAGTTCGTCCATACTTAGTCGTAGGGTCACCAGTGTAGAGGATGCATTCAAGGATGAGACTGAGTTTATTTCTCAGGATCAGTTTTGTTGAAGGAACACATCCTCTATCGATCTCTCAAAAACAGAAGAGACTGAGCAGTCACATATCACACTTCTTATACCCTGCAGAAGCCACACAACCTAAGTCACATGGTGCTTAAGCAAACATACAATCCGTGGTACATAATCTCAGTCACAATGCTTCTTTGATCTTCTCCTATTGTCTCTTATCCCTCGATGTTCCGGGGGTCCCACTGGGGCATCCTCTCCAAGACAAAGGCCCGAACTCACACCTCCTCGTCATCTCCTGTAGGTCTGTGCCGGCCCAGACCTCTTTTGTCCTCTGAGATGTGAAGCCCCCGATACACATACAGTCATGCATATGTGGGAAATATGAATCAATATATGCGCCACACTTTTCTAGTTTTGTTTTGTTTGTTTTTTTGCTGTCTGAAAAAACATTTTCTTGGTCCATGGAATAAAGTTTTTTTCATGAAATTTTCAGTCAGAGCCTGTCTACTTTCTTCCTGCTACCGAATCTCCAAAAAATGTGACAGCCCAAAAGAAAAAAAAAAATCTCCTTATTGAGAAATTTACTGTTCTTAATTTTCTGCTCCATGCGTAATCATTCTCCAGGATTTATTGGTTCAGCTTTCGTTGTGAGGAATCAAACAGCACTGATGTGGTGTCAACAAGTAAATGACATTTAATGGGATTTTGTGTTATTTTAATGGAGAGCATTGTAACAGTCAAAAGATAATCACCTGTCATTTTATTTATATGATGATTCATTGAGTAGTTTTTTTATTTCATCCACATTTACATTTTAATTGTGGACTTAGTGTTGCATTCTATGCATTATTTTATTATTTTTTTAGATGACTGAATGAATGAATGTGTTGTGTGGTGTGTGTGTGTGTGTGGCCCGTGAGACTTGCTGTACCCGCCCTGGGTGTGACATCAGGTGGGCACAGCCAGTGTATATAGTTCTGTGTTCCTCCTAATAAAGTTCAGTTCGTGAGTTTGTTGCTTGGCATAAAAAAAAAGGAAAAAGGCCCAGCAGAGGTTGTTTTTTCTGCGTCAGCTCAATAAGTTTGATTTGCCTCAGGAGCTGCTGGTTGTCTTCTACACCGCCATCATCCAATCTGTCCTCTGCTTTTCCATCACTGTCTGGTTTGGATCTGCTACTAAACAGGACAAGACCAGACTGCAGCGGATCATTAAGTCTGCGGAGAGGATCATTGGTACCGACTTACCCTCCATTGAGAACTTATATCGGTCCATAACCAGGAAACGGGTGGGAAACATCTGTGCTGACCCATCACACCCCGGCCACAAACTGTTTGAACTTCTATCTTCTGGTCGTCGTTACAGATCACTGAAGGTCAAAACCACCCGTCACAGGAACAGTTTCTTTCCTCAAGCCATCACTCTGATGAACTCCTAACATTCACCTAGTCCTACCTGTTGCTGTACTCATGACTTTTCATCCATTATTACATTGCACATAACTCTCACACTGCTTTTTACTTCATTCACATTATATCACTGAATCTGAGTTCACATTGAAATACTGTGTGACTGTATATTTTTTCATATATTTCTGCAAAGTGTGGTTAGTCTGAGTAAATAACTGCATATATTCCTGTATATATTTGCATCCTTTTATAGAAACGTGGACAGACTGTAATTTACTGTACATACTCTGTTGTCATTGAATCCTTATTTAAATCCTCCACCTGAACAACAAGAGCAAGTTTTTAGCCAAAGTCAAATTCCTTGTATGTGTTGTGCATACTTGGCCAATAAAGCTGATTCTGATTCTGATTCTGATAAGACGGACTCCAGTCTCCCGTTTTTCAGACATAACATTTTGGTGACGAGAGAAAACTATGGAGGCATGTGGGCTACCTTCACCTCTGCCGCCGTTTCTGGAGTTTCCCAGAGAGTCAGCGGTCCTGTGGCCAGATTGGATAGCGATGCTTGGGGGTTTAATTGCTGGGCTGGCCCTGGGTAGACTCGACGGAGTTCGAGGACGGGTGCTGCTGGTCTGTCATCTTGGCACAGAGGGCCGGAGGATTCTCGGCATGTTGGGAGAGGCTGAGCATTATGCAGATGCTGTCGGGCGGCAGGTTGGAGATTTTGCCGAACATCCAAGGGACAAGGAGCTGGAGCTGTGGGTAGTGAGACTGTTGGCGCCAAGAGGAGCTAAGCTAGTTAGCTCAGAGGAGCTAAAGGCTCAGTCTGTGGCAATGGGATGGTTAGTCATGATGCTAGGTGCGCGCCAAAACTGAGCTACAAGCTACCAGCTGGGTATCCAAGGGGGACCAGAGCCCTTGGTTGCTGACGATGGCGAGCCAGCTGAGGAGCTCAGCACAGTGTGTGACCGTAGCGCTGGTGATATTGATGGTGCGGTGATCAGCAACAGCAGACAGGGAGAGCAACGACCAGAATCTTCCCCACTGCTGGAGTCCGGGCAGCGGGAGAGCGGGAACAAGCAGGCTGAAAACCCCGGGAAGCAGCAAAACAGATCCTTTCTATTTTTGTCTTTAATAAGAACAAAAGGTAAATAATTAAAAGAAGACAAAATGAACCTACTTGAGCTATTACGTGGAAGTTATGGACAAAATTGCGTCAAAGACTTCCGCCGGCCGGAGAAATTGGAGAAAACATGGGCACGCTACAGAAACCACCTGAAATTCAACCTCCGTTGCAGAGATGAGGATGTCACACCAGCAAGCCTCAACATAAAAAATCCAATCCCAACCAAAAACGCAGAGAAAATTATCAATAAAGCATGGAAAGACCTGATCAAAGAACGGATAAGAATGACGGCAAACAAAGTGGACAGAATCAACATCCAGATCAAGGAGGAAATGGACATTTTCAAGAAACACTACCCGACCAACCAGGAAACACAGGAGCAGATAAAAGCACAATTAAAACACGCACACAAACAGGAATTCACTATAATGAAAAACCGCCATTTAAAGAAACTAAAAAAACTCACAGAAAGGAAGAACAAACAAAGACAAACACACACGGAAACGAATGCTAAGTGGGTCAAAAACTTATCAAAACGCACACTCACGGACACGGAGAAAAAAGTGCTGAGCAGAGGACTGAATTTCACCACCACACCAGCCAAAATACCCCATGATGAATACATCCTCGCAACAGAACTTGCATGTGAAAAAATCCAGGATCAAGGGGAAAAGGCAGCATTACGAAACGCAGTCGCAGGAATCCTCAAAACGGCCAAATTGCCACAAAGCAACGTTACAAAAGAAGAAGAAAAAGCATTAAACTCACTTAAGAAAGATAAAACAATCACAATCCTCCCATCAGATAAAGGCAGAACGATGGTAGTAATGGACACGGAAACATGTGAAAAACGGAAACCATGTTGGCAGACAGCAGCACATATGAAATCATAAAAACACACCCCATAGAAGAAAAGAAAAAAAATGCTAAAAGCCCTTCTTAAACCCCTATTAGTAAGCAAAAAAATCACAAAGGACGCATATGATCACCTGATACCCACAGCCAGCATCACCCCCCGGATCTATGGAACCCCCAAAATACATAAGAAGGATATCCCACTGCGGCCAATAATAGACCGTATCGGATCAGTTACATACAACTTATCAAAAGCCCTGGTTGAAATCATCAAACCCCTCCTTGGACTATCAGAATACCACTGCAAAAACTCAAAAGAGCTGGCACAAGAACTCAAAAATATGAAAATAGAATCAGATGAGATCCTCATTTCACATGATGTCATTTCATTATTTAGAAAGAACCCTGTTGATGTCACACTACACATAGTGCAAGAACACCTCAGAAATGACAGAACCCTAAAAAGACGCACCAACCTCACAGCTGACGACATATCTGAACTATTATAATTTGTTGCAAAATCCACCTATTTTCAATACAGAGAAAAAATTTACAGACAAAAAGAAGGATTTGCAATGGGAGACCCACTATCAGCCATCATGAGCAGTTTTTTCATGGAGGATCAGGAAAACAAAGCCATCAACACAGCACCCACACAATGTAAACCCACCCTATGGAAGAGATGCATGGACGACATATTGAAGAAAATAAGGAAAGGACACACACAAGAACTCACTGACCATCTGAATAGCATGGATAGCACTGGGAATATAAAATTCACATATGAAGAGGAAGAAAATGGCACCATAGATTTTCTGGACATGAAAATTCACCATAACGATGACGGCAGTATAAAAATCACAGTCTACAGGAAACCAACCCACACGGATCAATACCTACTATGGACATCAGAACACCCCACATAGCACACAAACTATCAGTTGTCAGGATGCTATATGAATGGGCCACCATTATCACAGACCAAGAAGACAGACAGGAGGAGGAAAACCACATAAAACATACACTCATATGCTGCCAATATCCAGTATGGGCCATAAACAAAGGGAAACAGCAAGTCAAAAACAAAGAAAACAAACAGGAAACAAGACACAGAACAAAAGCCGAAATCAAAAACAAGGACACCATAACTATACCATACATCCGAAGGATAACAGAACCAATTCAAAGGATCATGAAAAAATACAAAATAAACGCTGCAGTGAAACCACACAAAAAATTAAGTCAGTTATTAGTACACCCCAAGGACAAAATAGAACAAGACAAAAAATGCAATGTAATATATGAAATATCATGTACTGTAGATCATGCAACAAAACCTACATTGGAGAAACCGGAAGATCATTCACCACAAGGAAAAAAGAACACCAGATGGAATGTGAGAAGGAAGCACAAGGACAACTCACAAGATCACAAAAGAAAAGGCAGAACAAGAAACATTAAAATCAGCAATATCAGCTCACTGCAAAAGAAATAATCACATCATGGACTGGGACAACGCAAAAATTATTGGATTGGAGAGCAACAGTCACAAACGCTGGATCAAGGAGGCCATAGAAATCAGGAAGCGGGAAAAAGATAGCATGAACCGGGATGAGGGGGCCTTTATGCTTTCCCACACTTGGGACCACATTCTCCAGAGACCATCAGACGGCGGAAAGCAGGGCCGGCTCGGTGGATCTGACAGGTCTGCTGGGTTGTCCCCGCCTTGGAAAGTCAGCTGATAAAATGACACCTCGCAGCAATCAGCTGACACTTCTGATGAAGGCTGCAGTGAACAGTCGAAACATGTAAAGAAGGTAAAAACATCTCCTTTCTATTTTCGTCTTTAATAAGAACAAAAGGTAAATTAAAAAAAGGCTCCAGCCCCCCCGCGACCCAAAAAGGATTAAGCGGAAGAAGATGGATGGATGGTAAATATGTATATATAAATAACAGTATATGTTCATATGGTGTGCATGTGAATGAATGTGTGTTATATGGGGATTATTTTGTGTATTTAGCGTAAAACACGCTAATTTTATTGGGTAAGTGTGTTAGGCCATTCTAGTTCACTGCTATTTCCCTTAGTGCATGATTCGGGTCTTAAATTGGGGTGGGTCTGAATTGTGTGTATGTGTTTTAAACTTTTGTAAGGGGGAGGGGAATGTTGTGTGGTGTGTGTGTGTGGCCCGTGAGGCTTGCCGTACCCGCCCTGGGTGTGACGTCAGGCGAGCACGGCCAATGTATATAGCTCTGTGTTCCTCCTAATAAAGTTCAGTTTGTGAGTTCATTGCTTGGCATAAGACCGACTTGTCTCCCGTTATTCAGACATAACAGAATGAACAGGGGAAAATGGTATACGAAAGGATCTAGGAATATAAAACGAAAATAAATACTGAAACGTATGCCCAAGGGAGATGTGTTTATCTCAAAAGCAGAATAGCAGGAAGCCTCCACAAATGCTGATCTTTATATGAGCACCACCTGATGCTGACGTCAGCTGACCTGCGCTGAGTATTTCTCTGATTTTTCAAAACGTCTGTAAGTCGGCCCAAACGCTATAGTGTGAACCCAGCTTTAACTTAGGCTGACTTAGGTAAACTCTGCATAACTAAGCCCAGCACTCAAGAACTTTTACAAATTTTTAGCAGGCTGAAAATTTTCAAAGAACACAACTTTCACCAGCGTTTGCCAACACACACCAACTATTGTTAACTTTTGCCAGCAGAGCCAGACATTTCCCAAAACATAAGTAAAAGTTGGTCCAAATGTTGTAGTGTGAATCCACCTTAACCTGGGAATGCCTAGTTATCCTCCCTGAATTGCTGGAAGAGGTGCCTGAGGAGAAGGAAGTTTGGGATTTTCTGCTCAGATTGCCCCCCCCCCCCGCCCCCGGCTACCCGGACCCCCAGATAAGGGGGTCTAGATGGCACAAGATACATTATTGACTGTGGATCAATGAACCAGCTCTGAACACAGATGTCTAGTCAAGAGATTAGAATTTCCAGTGAAAAGCTGTAACAACCTTGGTTGCACCATTGAGCTAACTCGCTATCAACACTGTAGGTGTGTGGGCTCTGATACTCACTGGAAAACATAATTTCCATGCGTGAAGATAAAGCTGGTGGCATGACCATTTCAGTGATCTCCAGGTCTCATGTCATAACCAGAGCAAACTCATAACCATTCATTCAATGAGAGGCAGTGGGACAAAGGTGGACCTTAACAAAGTAATATACTTTATTTGCTTTTTCCATTGGTAGCCACTCCAGATTCATAAATTGCTGAAAAAAGTGACATTTTCATTTGTCTCCTTCAAAGCAACTGCATGATTACACATTACTGTAAATGCTGTATGTCCAAACAACTTCCTTCTGATGGTAATGTTTTCACTCAGTTAACATATTGCTATGCCTCTACTTCACTGCACCACTACTACACTAATAGTAGCCAGTTAAGGGACATTTTGATATATAAACATATTCAAACTAGTCTTACGTGTACCGGGTGATGTACTATATGGCAGCTTGACATGAAATGCGGTATCTTCAGCAAATCTGTCAATATCTGCCTGTTGGTGTTGCTGCAGGACTGATCACTTTTGAAAAAAATACTTGGTAAGTGTGACTTGACATGTAGTGGTCAAGAAGAGCTACAAGTTTGCAAAGTTACAACACTCGATGGATTTTGATGCTTGTAGAACATTGCTAACCAACATAGTGAAAAAGCATTTCCAACTTAAAACAAGGTCTTAATTCCTAATGATAGTTATTATATCACTCCCTCCAACAAATCTGGTAAGCTGTGGCAACTGGCAAACATGGCCATGCTCTTCCATGTTCTGTTTCCCCACCTTTGCAGCCTTTTACTCTGCGTTTCTTTCAACTCTTTCCCCTTTTACCTGTTTTGGCTCCTCCCTCTCAGCAATCTTCTCTGAGAAACCATCAAGGGTCATGTTTTTTTCTGAGTCTTTGATCACTGAGTAGTCTTTCAGCATGTTGACTACAAGGCCTCTCACCTCCCCAGTGGTCGTTGCAAAAGAGGGGGCACACTTATCTGGCTTCTGTGATGTTGATGGTTGAAAGCATTTGCTGATGTTGAAAGTGTGGGTGCGCCTTTGTGTGTTTGTGTGTGTCCATTCAGACATGATGAAAGACTCCGTTATAGCAGTGGGTTGTGATCAGTTGCAACTACATTGTAGCTATTTTCCGAGTTAGTTGATAAGTAAGATATCTGACAGATACTGATCATGTGACACCGCAGTAATACACTGCAATAAAACCCTAAGTAAAATTTTTTGCATAGTTTTCAAATAACTCAAAGTCACAGTTTTTGTCTTCTACAACTCAGAGCATTCCATTTATATCTGTGTGTTTGGGTTTTGTATGGAAAACTTTCTTTGCTTGTGTTACAATGGGGCTTCTCCTGAGGGCACAAACTCTGGTTTAAATAGAAAAATCTTTTCTTTCTTAGTCTTCACACCTTCTGTGTGTAAACGGTGTTTGGGTGTCTGAGAGCTTTGCTGCACCATCCAGGTGCAGAATTCTCCCTTTTGTGAGATGCAAGGGATGGCCTTGATGTGACAGCTCATGATGTTAGCCCAAGTTGTTTTTGACAGAAGACAAAGAAAAAGAAAAGAAGCCTATGAAAATATATATATATATAAAGTCAAAGCGGTGGAATTTTTCTTCTGAGGTGAATTGCCTTTGTAGGAATCAATTCCTTCCCTCCTTCATTTTCTTTTAAAAAACATCTTTGTTTTCCCTCTGCATCTTTGCTTTGTCACGACTGTTAAGAACGGCCTGTTCGATTGAATTTGCCACCGGAGACATTTAGTGATTTTGATGCATTCTTTGGCTGCAGGACTTGGGCTCACTGGAAGCATCTTTTTTAGATGTTTTTCCTCCCTCTGACATTACGAAAACAGGTCTACCCTTTACAGCAGACTGATCGCTGAGTGGTATTATTTGATATATTGCACTGATACATGCCAGTCTATAAGAATGCCAATGACAATCATACGAAAGGACATTTAGATTACTGTCGAGGCTCCCTGTCCTGTCTCTTCCTATCTGGCTTGCTATCACTCCATCTGTTTTGTAATCTGTCTTCTCTTCATCTTGAGTTTGACTTGTAATGATGAAGAGCTGGTCAGAGGGGTATAGAGGATTTTGTGTGTCTTGGTGTGTGTATCTGTGAGAACTGGCAACTTGGTGGTTTGGTGTGAATGAATTGGAGTAAGGTGTGTGTGTGTGTGTGTGTGTGTGTGTGTGTGTGTGTGTGTGTGTGTGTGTGTGTGTGTGTGTGTGTGTGTGTGTGTGTGTGTGTTCAACATCTCAGCCTTTACTGAGTAAGAGTGTGACCCTTGGGCTGTACATTGTAATCAGTCAGCTTCCCTAGCCCTCCTGACTGAGTGTCCCTCCTTTAGACCTACAAAAGAGCCCTTCTTATCACTGTGTGGAAGACCTTCCCTCTGCCCCTCGCTGTTCTCAAGGTTAGCCTTTCTCTGCACCATCTCTGTTTTGACTATCCTTCATATGTACCTCCCTGTAAATGTGTCTTAAAAAGGAGTGCAGAAGGTGGAGGTTTTACCCTCTTTCTAAGGCTTGTCCTCAAGGTTAGACTTCCCCAGGGCTCTCCATGTAGCCTTCTGCTGGCACTTCATCCAGTACTTATGCACATCAGACAAAGGAGCAAAAGTTTAAAGATGGTTCATCTCCCTCTTCTCTTTCATTGTTACTCTCTCTCAAGGTGAGTCTTTTCCTCCTGTCAACTCTATTTTTCTTCTTCAACTTGCTATCATGCACATGGGTGTGCGCGCGCATGCGCGCGCACACACACACACACACACACACACAGAAGATGGTACTGTAGATTGCTTCATGTCTGCTTTAAGGTTTTGAATTCTCCTTTTTTGAGAGGATTAATGTGGATTTATAGATAGATTTATGAAGATATCAGCTTATTGTACATACAGTATAGCCTATTTCTCTATCCTAAACACAAGTAATTGTCTAATTTATTTTTTTCAACTTAACTTCTTTGCACATCTTCAAGTCAAGACTTACCAACTGCCTAAAAGCCAGATTTTTTCAAAACTCCTTTATTTCTAAAGTCAAATTCTCAAAATGGCCCATAAAACAGTGTACATTCCCTCTGTTTCTTTTCTTTCATCCCTGACATGGAATAATTCATGCCCCTCCCTGGTGATTGGGTGACAGTTGAAGGCAGAGACATTATCAGTCCAATCCCCAGCTTCATAGACTATCTTTTGTGGCATGGAACTTAATATCTGTGGCAGGGAAGGAGCTCAAGCTTGTGCATGAGGTTGAGAGTAATTGACTAGATGTAGTCAGGCTAACCTTGATGCACAGCTTGGATTCTGGAACCAGTCTCCTGGAGAGGGATTGGAACTTGACTTCTTTTGGAGTTGTCCTGGGCAAAAGCTGACAAGCAGGGGTGAGTATTCTTGTGTACCCCCTCCATGCTGCCTCTATGATAGGGTTCTCTCTGTGTTTCCTTGCACCTATCATTGGGGAAATGGGTCCTGACCATTGTCTGTGCTCCTCTTGAAGGCTCCTTTGTCCTACTGGTGGATTTCAACAGGTACATAAACAAATAAACAAAGGCAAATAAACCAACATGAGTAATGGCAGGCAAACCTAGAGGGGTGTGATTGGGAGGAATGGCCTACTCGATCTGAACCTGAGTGGTTTTCTGTGCTAATCACAGTTTGTCCACAATGAGCACTGTGTTCAAGCACATAGTTACAGTTCGATGATTGATTTTGTTGTCTGGTCATCAGACCTGTCTTGCACACTCAGGTGAACAGATGCACTGAGCTGTCAACTGATCAGCTGGCAGGGGAATATGCCATTCAGACCAGCAAGATCCAAATGTGTAGTAAGTGTATGCTTGGAATTTCTGCCAGAGGCAGGCAGAGGAATGGAGGGTGTTATGTACAGTGGCCACATGATCTCATCTCTGCTGTTTGAAGATGATGTGGTCCTGTTGGCTTCTTCTAGTAATGGCTGACAGGACTTTCTGGGGCAATTTGGTACTGAGTGTAAAGTGGCTGAGATGAGAATTAGCACCTCTATGTTCAAGTCCATGGTCCCCAACCAGAAAAGGGTGGATTGTCATGTCTGGGTTGGGGACGAGCTCCTGTCCCAAGTGGAGGAGTTCAAGCACCTTGGGGTTGTGTTCACAAGTGAGAGGAGAATAGAGTGGGAGTCTGACAGATGGATTGGAGCAACATCTGCAGTGATGCAAATGTTGTACCAGTTGGTTTTTGTGAAGAGAGAGCTGAAGTTCTAGAGCAAAGCTGTCAGTTTAGATTCCTACTCTCATCTATGGCCACAAAGTTTGGGTAGTGATGGTAAGAATTACACTGTGGATAGAAGCACCTGAAATGAGGTTTCTCCATAGGGTGGCTCACCATTACAGATAGGGTGAGGAGTTCAGTTATCCGGGGGTGTCTCAGAGTAGAGCTGCTGCTCCTTCACACTGAAGTAGCCAGTTGAAGTAGTTTGGGCATCTGACCAGGATGCTTCCTGGGCACTTCCCACATGAGGTGTTTTGGGTATGTACCACTGGGAGGACACCCTGGGGCAGACCCAGGACATGCGAGATAGACTGTCTCCCAAGTGACCTGGAAACACCGTGGCATCCTTCCTGAAGAGCTGGAGAAGGTGGCTCAGGAGACAGAAGTCTGGGTTTGTCCACTCAGATTGCGGCCCTCATAACCCTTACCCCTGGACAGATCTGATTTAATAGGATAGTCTGAATGCACAGGTCTAATCTCAGATCCATTATTGTAGA
This sequence comes from Pholidichthys leucotaenia, assembly GCA_020510985.1. Lineage (NCBI taxonomy): Eukaryota > Metazoa > Chordata > Actinopteri > Cichliformes > Pholidichthyidae > Pholidichthys > Pholidichthys leucotaenia. Next base: position 112,737,922 of record CM035838.1, on the reverse strand, counting down.
TCAGATCTGAGTCCTTTTTGTATGTGGTCCTAGATTGGACCTACTGTATATCCAGCTTGTGGTCATTTGATGAATAAGAATGGTCAGATCAAAATTTATGCAGCTACATATTTATATACATCTCTGCACATGCATTGGTTACTAATGTCATTACTTACCTCCATTATCAGTATCAGTGTTAGCAGTTGCAGGTAAAACAACTCACAGAGTGGTGTCTGGCTTCCTTCTTGTGGACCTCATCACATAAAGCCAAGTATACTGTATGTTCACCATTCTTTAGAGCGAAATCTCAAGCACAGCTTTACTAAATCATTTTTCTCTATTCAAAGCATTTAAAGTGACTGAGTGGTCGAGTGGTGGGCAACCCAGATGACAGAACAAAGATGTACTGATGGGCGCATGTGTGCTGTTTCAAAGCCAGATGCATTCACATTAGATTCAGTTAAAAATCATTCAAAATTATGAATGTGAACTACCATGACATTTAAATCCAATCAGACCAACAAAAAAAAAATCATAATTAAACAATGTGGCTTCTCATACTGTACTCTTTGAGACTACTAACAACAGATTTCAAGGAGCTATATGAAAATACTGTCCATATCTAAAACTGCTATAAAATAAGCTTAAAATGCACATTGGTGTCATGTTTGCCCCTTCAGGGCGGCGAAGAGGACCTAATCACGTGGCAAAGTTCGTAGATGATTTATTTACAAAATATCTGAATGCAGCACGAGGGCTGGAAAATGCAAGTGGAACTGCACGGCAGGATAAACAAGTAGGAACCTAAACTGTGAGTATCTTGGGTAAAGGTAGGTATACTGTGCGAGTCAAAATGGTAGTGAAAGTAACAGTAACTGTAACAGTACAGTAGCTCGCCACAATGAGGGTGCAGCAATTTACTGTACTGTACTGCTAGGAGAGTTGTATAAATAAAGCAGGGGGTGATTAGCCCAATCAGGTGCAGTGGTGAGTAATTAACACCACAAAAGAACCAATCACAGGAAATTAAGGCGCTGTCACAATAAGTAAACACAAGATGAAGAGTAAGACAGGATTATGGCAATAATAATAACGCAAAGAATAACATGACTAAGAGCAGATATAACTGAGGTAGGATATAACTTAAAAACAGGGGCACAAGAATACTAATAACGATGATAAGCACAATAAAGAGTCCAAAAGGAACAGATCACTACAATACCCCGGCTTTTTTTTTTTTGTAACTTTGATTTTTATTCATTTTGCATCATACATATTACATTCAGATCACAGTCTCTATATTTAAAAAAAAAGGAGCTAGAAGAAGAAAAAAAAAAGGAAGGGGGGGACAAATGTTGGAGCATCAAGTTTTTAGTTTCCATCTCTTAATTCTTCTGGTTTTTCCAGTATCTTTGGTTATTCTTTCAATTTCTGTCTCGTTGTTGCACTTTGTAGTGTGTCCATTTCCACCATTTTTTTTCATATTGTCCTTCTTGCATTCTTTGTCGATATGTTAGTTTTTCCATCCATCCATCCATCCATCCATCTTCTACCGCTTTTCCGGAGGTCCGGGTCGCGGAGGCAGCAGTTCAAGCAGAGAAGCCCAGACTTCCCTCTCCCCAGCCACCTGCTCCAGCTCTTCAGAGGGGATACCAAGGCGTTCCCAGACTAGCTGGGAGACATAGTCTCTCCACCGAGTCCTGGGTCTGCCCCGGGGTCTCCTCCCAGTGGGACGTGCCTGAAACACCTCAAGTGGGAGGCGTCCAGGAGGCATCCTAATCAGATGCCCATACCACCTCAACTGACTCCTTTCAATGTTTTTCCATTAAACGTATATCCTATGTACATATGTATATTAGCTGCTCTTGCTTGCTTGCTTTTTTTTTTCTTGCCTTCTGATTGTTGCTCTGAGTGTTGCTATCCCTGTGCTGTTGCAATCCTGGAATTTCCCTGTTGTGGGACTAATAAAGGCTTATCTTATCTTATCTTATCTTATCTTATCTTATCCTCAACAATGTTTGTCCATTGCTCTTGGTCAGGAAGAACTGATTGCCATTTTCTTGTGATTGTTTTTTTTACATGCAATCAGCAAGATTTTAACTAAATATCTGTCCTCAGCCTGTATTACATTGTCTCTTTTAAGATCACATAAATACATCAAGTTACAGTTCATTGGTATATTATATCCTAATATCTTCTGTATTGTCACATGTATAGATTTCCAGAATGATGAGATTTTGCAGCATTTCCAAAACATATGCAAGTGGTCTGCATTTTGAGCCCCACAGTCCCTCCAGCATATAGATTTGGTATTTGTATATTTTCTTTGGATCTGTGGTGTAATGAAATAGCGAATCAGATTTTTCCATCCAAATTCCCTTCATGTCCTTGAACTTGTTGATGTGTGTTGTGTTTTCCATATTTCTTGCCAGTTTTCTTCTGTTATGTTTAAATTTAGTTCTTTCTCCCATTTCTCCTTTATATAGTTACTTGAGTGTTTGTTTGCCGTAAGTTTCTGATATAGCTTTGAAATAATTCTTATTTTATTTCCTGCATACGAGCTTAAAATGAATTGTATAATCTCGCTCACATCTGTGTGGAGGTTATGCCTAATCTTCCTCATATAATAATCTCTCATCTGCAGATATCTGAAGAATTCAGATTTTTCTAGTTTAAATTTTCTTCTCATGTTTTCAAAACTCCCAAAATCTTTTTTCCCCATATTGCCCCATGCTGTGATTCCCTTGTTCACCAGATTTTTGTATCCCCTATCTTGCTTTGCCGGTTCAAACTGACTGTCAAATGCTACCCATTTCAATAGTTTTATGTCCTCCTTTATATTATATTTTTGTACTATTTTATACCACAGTTCCAAAGTAAATTTAGTGATTGGGTCTATTTGTTTGATTTGCTTATGTGCATTCTTATCTCCTATTATGCTTTGTACTGGGAGTCCCTCAATTTCCTTTTCCATTTCTTTGCATTTTGCCTCGTATCCTCCGTCGCACCAACATATGATATATCTTATTTGTGCTGAGTAGTAATATTCCTTTAGACTCGGTAGGCCCATGCCTCCTTTCTCTTTTGGTAATTGGAGAGTTTTATATTTCACTCTTGGCTTTTTACCTCCCCAAACAAATCTCGATATCATCCTGTCCCACTTTGAGAACTAGGCACCAGGAATCTCTGTTGGTAGAGCCTGGAAGAGGTAAAGCAGTCTAGGTTGTATGCTGATTTTGACTGTCTTAATTTTTGAATTCAGATCCATGTTTAAGATTGGCCATCTATCAATATCTTTTTTTATTTCTTGTTCTAACCTATCATAGTTTGGTTTATAGATTTTGCTTAAATCTTTAGTTATGTTCGCTCCAAGGTATTTTTTTTCTTTTTGTTTCCAGTTTAGTTTGATCTTATCAGTTATCTGGTTTAAAGGGTTATATTGGAATGTCAGTATTTGTGTTTTTATGTTTATCTTGTATCCTGATAATTTTCCAAAATTTTCTATCAAGTCCATCATTTCCATTATTGATTCATCTGGTTGTTCAAGGTAAACTATAATATCGTCTGCAAACAGCCCAATCTTGTGTTCCGCTCCCTTTATTGTTACACCTTTTAATTTCTTATTTTGTCGCATTGCTTGAACCAGTGGCTCTATGAACAGAGCAAACAAGGTGGGTGATAGGCAGCATCCCTGTCTAGTTGATCTTTGTATATTTACTTTGTCTGTTAAGCTACCGTTTATCTTGATTCTTGCCACAGGTTTTTGATACAGTGTCTTTACGCATTGCACTGACTTTTCGTTAAATCCAAAGTGTTCCAGCACATTATATAGGAACATCCAATTAACCCTATCAAATGCTTTTTCTGCGTCTAAACTCATTATTACTGCTCTTTTCTTTTCTTTATGTATTTGATTAATTATGTGTATTGTTCTCCTGATATTATCATGTGTTTGGCGTCCCTCTATGAAACCAGTTTGATCATCCTCTATCAATTCCGTCAAGAATGTCTTTATTCGTTTACAGATAATTGTTGTATATATTTTATAATCCACATTTAATAAAGAGATTGGCCTATAGTTTCCACATTGTTCCCTATCTTTCCCTGGCTTTAAAATAACTGAAATAATGGCTTCGTTCCATGATGGAGGTATTTTGTTGTTGTTTAATGTCCAATTAAATGACTTTAGGAGCTGTGGCGTGAGTTCTTCTATAAACAGTTTATAAAACTCACATGGGTATCCGTCACTACCTGGTGATTTACCATTTTTTAGTGACTTAATCACATCTTTAATCTCTTGTGTTGTTATTTCTGCTGTTAGCTTTTCATTTTGTTGGTTTCCTATTGATGGCAAGTCCAATGTGCGTAGGAATTTTTTAATATCCTTAACATTTGTCTCTTCAGGTTGCGAGTATAGTTCTTGATAGAATTTATGGAATATTTCTTCGATGTTTTCTGGGGTAACTGTGGTTTTATTTGTGATGGGGTCCTTAATCTTATATACATTATTCACTGTTTGTTGTTTTCTTAACCATTTTGCCAGCAGTTTTGTGGCCTTTGGCCCCGTTTCGTAATATTTTTGTTATAAATATCTATTTTTCCTTTCAGTTTCATCTATTTGTATTTCTTTTATCTTTATTTTTTCTTCCTTAATTTCTTGATATATTTTTGGGTCATTTGTGTTTTGATGTTTACGTTCTAATTCCCTCAGTCTCTCACATCTTTGTTCATATGATTCCAGTTTAGACTTTTTGGCTTTTCCTGATTCAACAATTAATTTACCTCTTAACACGGCTTTTAGTGCATCCCATAGTATTGTTGGGTCCACTTCTCCATTATCATTCTCCTCGATATACTCATTTATGTTTACCTTTATTCTTTCTTTCATTTTCTCATCATTTAATAGTCCTACATTAAGTTTCCATGTTGTTTGTCGTTTTCTATTGTTTAAATATATTTCCATGTATATAGGATTATGATCTGATATTTCTGCCCCTCCAATCCGACAATTTCTCACCCTGTGTCTGTCACCTTCATTCATAAGGAAGTAATCTATTCTAGAGTGTACTTTATGGACTGCTGAATAATGTGTATAGTCTTTTTCGAGTGGGTGCAGGTCCCTCCATATGTCTACCATACCCATTTCTGCCAGTGAGGTTCTTATGAACTTTGTTACATGTTTTTTTGTCTTCTTAACACTTGTTGTGTCAACTTCATGATCCATGACAGCATTTAGGTCTCCTCCACAAATTAGGACTCCTTCACTGTGTGTTGCTATGAGATCAAACAGATGTTGAAAAAACCCCTTGTCACTTTCTGGTGGGGCATAAATGTTCACTAATGTGATCTGCATACCATCTATTCTTCCCTTTATTATTACATATCTGCCTTCTTTATCCTGGATTTCTTGTTCACATTCAAATTGTATTTTATTTGAAATTAGTATCATAACCCCCCTTTTAGTTCCTCCCTTAAATGAACTGTAGTAGGAGTACTTATAGCCAAATCTCTTTAGTTTCTCATGTTCTGTCTTGTTCAAATGTGTCTCTTGCATAAATATAATTTCGGCTTTTTCCTTCTTGAATTTTCTTATTATTCTTTCCCTTTTAACAGGTGAGTTCAGACCATTCACGTTTAATGTCATTATTTTAAGATTTTTAACCATATTCATGTTTTTCCATTTTTTTAACTTGTGCTCCTAACCCCTTTAACAACAAAACTAACACATATATGTACAAACACACATTAAAGAACCTCGACCTTCATACTTTGGGCCTTTCTTCTGCCCCTTGGTCCCTGTTGGAGGGTGGAGGGAATGTCCTTACCGAGTGAGGGGCCCTCCCTAGACCTGTAGTTACTATCCAAGTAATAGTCATTAGTCTAGAAATGTCCAACAAAAATCGCTTTAACTTCTCCTAGCCGTTTGTTTCTCTTTTACCTTGTCTTCTTGGCCTTCATTACCTCCGCCAGGCCGGAGGCCAGGAGGAGGTTATGTTTTTGCCAGCGTTTGTCTGTCTGTCTGTCTGTCTGTCTGTCTGTCTGTCTGTTTGTCTGTCTGTTTGTTTGTCTGTCTGTTGGTTAGCAAGATAACTCAAAAAGTTTTGGGCGGATTTCAATGAAACTTTCAGGCGTTGTTGGAAATGGTACAAGGAAGAACTGATTAAATTTTGGGGATGATCCGGATCACCGTCTGGATACAGGAATTTTGATTCTTTAACATTGTGAGATACGGCCATTTTCAACATGTGTGCAGGCCCAGGGCGCTGCTCGTCGTGTCTGACGAACACAAACTCCGCCTTCTTCAAAGTTTTAGGCACAAAAGCACGCGGAACACAGTGCTGGGCAGGGCTCGGCAGCGTGCCTGTGTGCCTGTGTTTGCGCTACGCTGCAAAAGCTCAGATGGGCAGCTGTCCACCGCCAGATTATTTGGCAGAAATTCCCCGGCCAGCCATAGTAGCTGCGCAAAAAGAAGCTCTCTGCCGGGGAAGCTTCCAAATCATCTTTTGCCGCGGAGTGCAACCCCAATAAAACCCACGCCAACCTGTCTACCCAATTTGCATCCGTCAGTGAAGCCCTCAGTGCTGCTTTCAGTGATCTATGAAAACGCTCGCATAACCCATTGGCCTGTGGGTTGTATGCGGTTGTGTCATGATTTCTTTTGTTTTTTCTTTTGAATTCTTGGATGGAACATGGGTGGGCAATATAAGCTGCGGATTCAGCCATCACACATTTCGGATAACTTATGTTGAACTGTATAATCAGAGGAGTTATTGTCTAATTTGACCTTGTTGGATTTTATTACCCCCTTTGTTATATTATTCACTTTCTTTTAACCTGTACTCTTAATCTATTCGAAATAAAGATTAATTAATTCATTCATTCAATTGCAACGCCCGCAGCCTGGGAGTTTGCAGATGCAGGAGATGGACACAACACCAACACTTCAGTTTATTACCTCCGCCAAGGAGGTAATGCTTTTACTACTGAACCACTAATCCTATCATTGTGAATCCAATTGCTAGTCATATGTTTTCATGGTCAAGGAATCTGAAATCGTACACACAAACACTGTATGGGGGGGAACTGTGGCGCTTGGCGGAGGTCTGCGCTCTCCGAGTGCTTTTCTAGTTTCTTCTGTGCCCTTCTTAATCTTTGTTATAATCTAGGCTTTCCGTTGAAAGCCTTGCAGTTTTTCTTGGGCTCGGTGCGCCATGTCCGTCTCCCACCCTCTGCCGCTCACTCGCCTCCATTCCGGCTGTCTCGGTGCGCTCCGTGCCGCCGCTGCTCCAGCCGCTTCCTCCGGTACGCTCACCACAAAGCCTCGCTCTGTCATGTCCCGCGCTGCCTCTCTGGCCATGTTGTAGGTTTTCACGCCGTCATCCCAATGAATTCTCATCTTCGTTAGTGGCGTTTGGAATCTAATTTTTTTCTCTTTCAGCATTTTTTTAATGTTGGCATATTTCTTTCGCTGCTGCACAATTTCTGTCGGGTAGTCATGGTCAAAGAATATCTGTTTGTCGCCAACTCGTATCTTTTTTTTCCACTCTTGTGTCAGGATTCTTTCCTTTACGTCGTATTTTAAAAAGTTTACCACAACTGACCTGGGTGTAGAGTTTGAGTTCGGGTTCTGTGCCAAGGCTCTGTGTGCTCGTTGGATCTGCAGGTCTGTTTCATTGGGCAGCTCAAGCTCTTTTTTTAAGAATTGATCTATGAATTTTGTCATCGAGTTGCCTTCAGTGCCCTCCGGAATCCCGAAGATGCGTATATTGCTCCGTCTGGACCTGCTCTCCAGGTCGGTTATTTTTTCCTGCATCCTCTGTGTTTGTGCCGTCAGGGTCTGCAGCCGCTCGCTTGCCTCGGTCTTCCAGTCTTCCAACTCTGATATTCGAGCCTGTGCTTCTGCCATACATGCCCGTTGATTGCACAGCTCCTCCATGGTTTCTGCTAGCTTGCGGTCCATTTCTTTTCGGAGACCCATAATTTCCTCCTTCATCTCTTTTTTCAGCTCTTCCTTAAGAGCCGTTAAATCCTGTTGGAGTTGTCGCTTGAAGTCTTTTATGTCCTTACTTATATTGGCGAAGCCAGTCATATAAGGTACAGACCCTCCCTTCCATCCATTGTCATGGGGAATGTACAGTCGTTACTGGGAAAGGTAGATGAGCTAGCGGCTATCTCCCGCTACGATAGCATATACCGGGAATGCTCTCTCCTTTTGTTTACAGAGACGTGGCTATCTGAACTAGCAGCAGATGCTAACATTGAGCTGGAGGGTTTCCACGTGATACGGGCAGACCGAGCACCAGACAGTGGCAAAGCAAGGGTCGGTGGAGTGATAATGTATGTTAACAACAACTGGTGCAGACCGGGACATATCACTGTTTAACAACGACACTGCAGCAAAGACATTGAGTTGCTAGCTGTTAGCATGCGGCCTACATATCTCCCGAGGGAATACTCACACGTGATCTGCATTGTTGTTTATGCAAATCCGACGGCGAACGCTGGGACAGCGCGTAACGTCATCCATTCAGTAACCGGCAGGCTGCAGACAGAACACCCAGATGCTCTTCTCCTCATCTCAGGCGATTTCAACCATGTTTCACTGTCTCCCATTCTACCCACGTTTACCCAGTATGTCACATGCCACACTAGAGACAAGAAAACACTGGACTTATTCTATGCAAACACTAAGGAGGCGTACACCTCATTACAACTCCCCCCACTCGGGAGATCGGATCACAACTTGGTTCATCTCCGGCCGGTGTACAAACCCCTAGTGCACAGACAACCTCCGGCCATGCGCATAGTGAAGTTATGGTCTGAGGAGGCAATGGACACTCTAAAGGGCTGTTTTGAAACCACTGCCTGGGAGCAGCTCTGCGATCCACATGGTGAGGACATCGATGGCCTCACTCACACCATCACGGACTACCTCAGCTTCTGTGTGGACAACACTGTTCCCACCAAGACCATACGGTGTTGCTCAACCAACAAACCCTGGATCAACCCTGAGATAAAAACACTTCTGAGAGAGAAGAAGAGGATCTTCAGGTCGGGGGACAGGGAGATGCTGAAGTCCGTACAGAGGGAGCTGAGGAGAAAGATCAGAGAAGGCAAGGACAGCTTCAAGAAGAAGATGGAGGACAAGCTGCAACAGAGCGACATCAGCGGGGTCTGGAGAAACCTTAAAACCATCTCTGGGCTCCAGAATACCTCCCCCCAGGCCACGGGGGGCAGGGAGTGGGCGAACAATCTGAATCTGTTTTTCAATAGATTTGACCAACCGCCCTCCCCCCTGACTGCACAACAACCACTGCTGCCTCTAAAGACATCAAGTCCTGCTGCCCACTCCCCACTCCACCAACTCCCCCCCACTCCCAACACACAGCCCCCCAACCTGACCCTGACTAAGACCCAGGTGAGGACGGAGCTGAGGAAGATCAAGGCGAGGAAGGCGTCGGGACCGGACGGCATCAGCACAAAGCTCCTCAAGTCCTGTGCAGACCAGCTGTGTGGGACTGTGGAGTACATCTTCAACCTGAGCCTGAAGCTGGGGAGGGTACCACAGCTGTGGAAAACATCTTGTGTGGTACCTGTACCAAAGACTTCCCACCCCAAAGACCTGAACAGCTACAGACCAGTGGCCTTGACGTCCCACATGATGAATACCCTGGAGAGACTGCTCCTTGCTCACCTCCGCCCCCTGGTGGGACCAGCGATGGATCCACTCCAGTTCGCCTACCAGCATGGCACTGGGGTGGAGGATGCGGTGATCTTCCTCCTTCACCGTTCTCTGTCCCACCTGGAGAAGCCCGGGAATGCGGTGAGGATCATGTTCTTTGACTTCTCCAGTGCTTTCAACACCATCCAACCGATGATCCTGAAGGACAAGCTGCTGTGCGCAGGGGTGGACCATCACCCGGTGCACCAGCGTCATCATGGATCCTGGACTACCTCACTAACCGGCCTCAGTTTGTGAGAACCCCGGACTGTGTGTCCGACACGATCATCGGTAGCACGGGGGCCCCCCAGGGAACGGTTTTGGCTCCCTTCCTGTTCACCCTTTATACTGCGGACTTCTCACACAACACAACACACTGCCATCTACAGAAGTTCTCTGACGACTCTGCGATCGTTGGCCTCATCTCCAATGGAGATGAAGCTGAGTACAGAGGGCTTATCCAGGACTTCGTGGACTGGTGCCATCGGAACTGCCTCCAGATCAATGCAAGGAAAACTAAGGAGCTGGTGGTGGACTGCCGCAGGCAAGGACAACCCCTCACAGCACCAGTAAATATACAGGGAACAGACATCGAGATGGTGACATCCTACAAGTACCTGGGTGTCCATCTGAACAATAAACTGGACTGGTCACACAATACTGACGCACTCTACAAGAAGGGACAGTGCAGGCTGTTCCTACTGAGGAGACTCAAGTCTTTTGGTGTACAAGGGGCGCTGCTGAAGACATTCTACGACACGGTGGTGGCATCAGCCATCACTTTTGGAGTGGTCTGCTGGGGCAGTGGCATTATGGCAGCCGATAGGAAGAGACTGAACAAACTGATCAAGAAAGCTAGCTCTGTCCTGGGGCAGTGCCTTGACCCAGTGGAGGAGATAGGAGAGAGAAGGACGGTGGCTAAACTGTCATCTCTGCTGGAGGCCGAGTTCCACCCTATGCAGGACATACTGAATGCACTGAGGAGCTCATTTAGCAGCAGACTACATCATCCTAGGTGCACAACCGAGAGGTTTCGCAGGTCCTTCCTACCAACGGCTGTCAGACTGTACAACCTAAGCAGGGCTGCTCGCAGAGATAGCAAAAAGACGTGACAACCTAATAGTTTTTGAATGCAAAGGATGCAATAGACTTATACAATGGTCCCCTCCGGCATACAACTAGGAAAATACCAGTTGCTATGGAGGGTGAGAATATGTATGGGTACATAATCATACCATGTAGGATAACTAAGTAGACGGTTGTGCTGTTTCATCCCATCTAGCAACAATGCTCTGCACTGTGTGTGTTTATATATTTACATATTTATTCCATCTAGCTACAATGCTCCGCACTGGGTGTGTTTATTTATATATCTACATATTTATTACATCTAGCTACAATGCTCCGCACTGTGTGTTTATATATCTACATATTATTCCATCTAGCTACAATGCTCCGCACTGTGTGTTTATATATTTACATATTTATTCCATCTAGCTACAATGCTCCGCACTGTGTGTCTATATATATATATATATATATATATATATATATACTACCGTTCAAAAGTTTGGGGTCACCCAGACAATTATTTTGTGTTTTCCATGAAAAGTCACACTTATTTACCACCATGAGTTGTAAAATGAATAGAAAATATAGTCAAGACATTGACAAGGTTAGAAATAATGATTTGTATTTGAAATAATAATTTTTTCCTTCAAACTTTGCTTTCGTCAAAGAATCCTCCATTTGCAGCAATTACAGCATTGCAGACCTAACATGATTGCACAAGGGTTTTCTAATCATCCATTAGCCTTCTGACGCAATGAGCAAACACATTGTACCATTAGAACACTGGAGTGATAGTTGCTGGAAATGGGCCTCTATACACCTATGTAGATATTGCACCAAAAACCAGACATTTGCAGCTAGAATAATCATTTACTACACTAGCAATGTATAGAGTGTATTTCTGATTAGTTTAAAGTTATCTTCATTGAAAAAAAGTGCTTTTCTTTCAAAAATAAGGAAATTTCTAAGTGACCCCAAACTTTTGAACGGTAGCGTATATATTTATATTAATATGTACATATGTGTACTAGCTGCTCTTGTTTTTTCTTGTCTTCTGATTGTTGCTCTGAGTGTTGCTATCCTTGTGCTGTTGCAATCCTGGAATTTCCCCATTGTGGGACTAATAAAGGCTTATCTTATCTTATCTTATCATAACATCGAGGTTGGCGTCCTCCATTTTCTCTGTTGTAGTCACCTCGTTTTTTTGGGCCTCGTGTTCAGCGATTTCTCCAGTGTTGCTGAAGAGGGATTCTTTAGTTTTACCCTGCTTTTGTCCGTGTGCCCGGGTTCCTCGTGTTTTCATCCCTTGGTTTATTGACCTATTTATGTCGAGTTGGCCATTTACCAAAGATTTTTAATCCGGCTAGGGAGAGCTCTCTGTTTAAGCGTTACGTCTCTCCGCCATCTTCCCGGAAGTCCCACAATACCCCGGCTTTAAGGTGCGGGTCCCAGACGATCCTCGGATGAAGAGAGGGACCTCCCCAGCTGGGGGGGTGGGGGGGGGGGAAAGGCCAGGCGGGCTGAAACAAACACCTTCCCCCCACAAAGTCCAACACAAAAAACCCAGGTTGTGGGGGCAACCCAAAGTCCAAGGCCCCAAAACAAAACAAGGTGGGTTGGGTAGTCTCCCAAAGTCTCAGAACCACCGGACCAGAGAATAAAGCAGGTCAGGGGGCCTACCCAAGTCCATGGGCCCCCAGACCGAGGAGCAGGGTGGATCCAGTGGCCTCCCAGAGTCTCTTGGCCACCAGACCATGGGACAAGATGGGTCAGGGGGTCTGCCCGAGTCCACAGGCCCTCAAATTAGGAAACAGGACGTGCTGGAGAGGTGCCGAGGCACACTGACCTCAGGAGCTGACAGTTGAAATGCATTGACCACAGGCGCAACTGACTGAGGCGTGCCGGCTTCTAGAACCAACAATTTGAGCGTGCTGATTTCCAGATGAGACGACTGGGGAACGCTGACCTCTGGATGAGATGGCTGGGGCGCGCTGACCTCTGGATGAGATGGCTGGGGCACGCTCACCCCTGGATAAGACGGCTGGGACTGAAGCACATCCGGCCCAGATGCCCAGCAGTCCCTCTCTGATGCAGCCACCTTGGACAGGAAGGAAGAGATACAGGTTGGAGTAGGGACCACACCATAACAGTCAGCAGAAGAGCTTGGCGGGGAGAGCTCAGAAGCAAATGGAGGCTGCAATTGGGTCTCCCCACCAGAAATAAGACAAGACCTCTTTAATACAGATATTAAGAAAATAAGGAAGAGGACTTGCCTTCACTCCTGCTCTTCTGCTGGCGAGGAACCCAATGACTTCTGCCGCTAGCGTAGGGTTGAAGAGCTCAAGAGGAGCAGTCTCTGCAGGGGCATGCACGTGAGGTGAAGCAGTCACTGCAGGGGCATGCACATGAGGTGAAGCAGTCACTGCAGGGGCGTGGACATGAGGAGAAGCAGTCTCTGCAAGAGTGTGCATGTGAGGCGGAGGCGTCTCTGCAGGGGTGTGCACCTGAGGAGAAGCAGTCTCTACAGGAGCGTGCATGTGAGGCGGAGTAGTCTCTGCAGGGGCGTGCATGTGAGGAGAAGCAATCTCTGCAGGGGCGTGCATGTGAGGAGAAACAGCTTCTCCAGGAGCATGCACGTGGACAGAAGCAGTGGCAGCAGTTGAGCTCACCTCCTCCGTTATGGACCCAGCTGAGGTGGAGATGACCTTGGGGAAACAAGCAGTAGAGGTGAGTTGTAGAATACACATGGGGTGGCAGCGGAAACAAAAAAAATGAAGGCTCAGCAGCAATAGGAAGCAGCTGCTGAGGCTCCTCACTGGGAACAAGGCAAGAACTCTCACTATTAAGATGTTAAAAAATGAGAAAATAGTACTTGCCCTGACCCCAGCTCTGTTGCCGCTGAGGTTGCCGCTGCTGTTGAACCTGCCGCTGGAGAGCCAGACGAATCACTCCGAGTGGCTACGGTGACTGCCTGGCGGGGAGTTGTTGCACAGCGGCGAGGAGCTGGGGTTGGAGCGGAGGAGAGGTGTGTGGAATTTGTGGAAGCCAGGGGATGTTTCTCTGTTGGCACAAGCTTCTGGAGTGCTGGGACTGGCGAGTGGCGAGGAAGTGTTGAAGACATCAAGGCCAGAGGACGCTGTCTCGTTGGCACAGTTCCCGGCATCTTGGGGAAACGCCTCCCCTGCCTGTGGTGTGGCTGCGACGCTGGTGAGTGGCGAGGAAAAAGGCATGTTGGATTCAGGGGACGCTGCACCATCGGCACAAACTCCGGTGCCCCACATAACTTCCTCACCAGCCCACGGTATGTCTGGTAGAGGCTGGAAATGGTGCCCAGTAGTCCCACCAGCTTGGGGCATCACTGCAGACTGGGGTGTGCCTCCACAATCCCAGCTGGGGTGTCCAGGCGCTCCAGGGCCTCCTCCAGCATGTGGGAGGCGTGGGCATCCGAGACAAAGTCCTGGATAAACTGGGCTGCCCAATGCTCATCCACATTGGGGCCACCAACCTCCCTTTGTCCGCTGGGTCCTTCACTGGCAGCAATCTTCTGTCTTGTTTTCACCTTCGGTGCAGAGAAGAGAACACAATCGCATGGTGAAGTTTGTACATGATTTATTTACAAAATAGCAGAATGCAGCATGAGGGCTGGAAAACACAACTAAAACTGCACGGCAGGATAAACAAGAAGGAACCTAAACCGTGAGTAGCTTGGATAAAGGTACGAACACTGTGCGAGTCAAAATGGTAGTGAAAATAACAGTAACTGTAATCATAGCAGTACAGTACAGCACAGTAGCTGTATAAATAGAGCAGGAGGTGATTAGCCCGATCAGGTGCTGCCGTGAACAATTAACACCACAAAAGAACCAGTCACAGGAAATTAAGACGCTGTCACAATAAGTAAACATGAGATGAAGAGTAAGACAGGATGATGGCAATAATAATAATGCAAAGGATAACATAACTAAGGGTAGATATATCTGAGGTTGCATATAACTTAAAGCAGGGGCACAAAAACACTAATAATGATGATAAGCACAATAGAGTTCAAAAGGAACACAAAGCATGGGCAGGGTCACAGACCCTGTCCAGACCACTACAATCGGGACAGAAGTGATGGCTGGTTTAGTTTAAACTCTTTCTTCCCTACCACACTGTAGCTTTTTCCTGTGGGTGATAGTGAGAATGCAAATCTAAATGTTTTCCTAACACTGAAAATATAACAGCTTTATTTGGCACAGCTCAATTGCAGATGAAAAACATTGAGGCATTTTTAGTGGATAAAAATATTCTGTTGCACCAGAGAAACAGAATTCAGAGGAATGCAACAGGACAAATTGGGCTCATGTCTTTCACATCAGAAAAGCAGCATATCACAGAGCCCATGGGGATAGTCATCAGACTCTTAGATATTCTGCTCCTGTACATTTCTTGTTGCTCTCTTGTTCAACCCTGTTTCTAAAAAAAAAGTATATTTAACTAAACTGTATTTGTTAAATGTACACTAATCATGTAATTATCATGCTGAGATGCTTTCAGAGAATGTAGTGAGTGTGTGTGTAGGGGGATGGTAGTGAATAGAATAGAAATTGTATGTTGTACAAGCAAATGCCTAATTGCAGCATACAAGTTCCTTTCCACTTCGTTTTTTTATGCATTAGTTTGTATGCACAAGTGGGTGTACCATTGTGCAGAACCAATAGGCCACCAAGCCAACGCCATCCTCCAGTGGGCCAGCAGCAGGTGTGGCAACCAGCCACTTGTTCTTTGTAAGTGTTTTACCTGGAAATGACCAACCAAACATCTTGCATTATGTGACAAATGAACGTTCAAAAACTTGCTACGCAACCTTAGTTTTTATCCCCCGCAGGTCGAAGCCCAAAGGGGTCAAAGAGCCCTTTCAGCGCAGATCGAAGGGGGATTATGTTATGGGTCAGTCAGTCCATCCATCCATCCGTCTGTCTGTCTGTCTGTCTGTCTGTCTGTCTGTCTGTCTGTCTGTCCCATTGTTGTGAAATCAACTCCTCCTACAGTTTTGGTCCAATTGTTTTGAAACATGGTACCATGGTTTGATATACACTCAGGATGCGCATATTGCAATTTGGTTCTGATTGGATGATTTTTGCGGGAATTATAGTTCCTGACCTATGACCTCCTGTTTCACCTCATTTCATAGACCATAACTGTCTTGTGAAATCAACTCCTCCTACAGTTTGGTTCAGATTGTTTTGAAACTTGGTACCATGGTTTGATATACAATGATGATGTGCATATTGTAGTTTCACTCTCATCGGATGACCTTGAGGTCAAAGGTCAGGTCAGATTTTTCCCCAAATCTACTGAAAGAAATGATGTAGGCTTTTCAAATCAGTACAGTAGTTGTATCTAATACACATCTTGGACAACTTACTCCAGTAAATGCTACATTTACTGTTACTATAAAACAAGTAAAGCTAGGGCCATCAAACCTAGTACACAGGTTCACCTTGGAATCCTGACCTCTGACTATGGGTTTGGGGTCAAAAGGTCAAAGTTAACATTTCTTATGCCTTATTACTGTACAACAAGTAAAGTTAGGGCCATCTAACTTGGAACACAGGTTCACCCTGTGACCCTGAAGTGTGACTATGGTTTTGGGATCACAAGATCAAAGGTCAACATCAAAATGGCTTATAAACTATATCTCAACAACAAAGAAAGCTAGGGTCACCAAACTTGCTACACAGGTTCACCTTAGGATCCTGACCTCTGACTATGGGGTTTGGAGTCAAAAGGTCAAAGGTAAAGGTTAACATTCCTTATGCCTTATTACTGTATGAGTAAAGCTAGGGCCACCAAACTTGGTACACAGGTTCACCCTGTGACCCTGAAGTGTGACTGTGGCTTTGGGATCACATGGTCAAAGGTCAACATCAACATGGCTTATAAACTATATCTCAATAACAAAGAAAGCTAGGATCACCAAGCCTGGTACACAGGTTCACTCTGAGACCATAACCTCTAACTACAGGTTTGGGGTCAAAAGGTCAAAGGCCAAGGTTGGCACTTCCAAAGATCGCTTACTATAGAACATGTAAAGCTCTCAAGGGTAATCATACTTGCTACACAGGTTCACCTTGGGATCCTGACCTACAACTATGGGTTATATACTTTGTTATATATTCGTGGATGATGGGCTCATCATAATTACCTCCGCCAGGAGGTTATGTTTTTGCCGAGGTTTGTCTGTCTGTTTGTCTGTTGGTTAGCAAGATAACTCAAAAAGTTTTGGACGGATTTCGATGAAACTTTCAGGCGTTGTTGGAAATGGTACAAGGAAGAACTGATTAAATTTTGGGGATGATCCGGATCACCGTCCAGAAGAAAACCGCCATTACAGAAAATGCCATTTTCGTGAATAACTACTGAACCACTAATCCTATCATTGTCAATCCAATTGCTAGTCATATGTTTTCATGGTCAAGGAATCTGAAAACGTACACACAAACACTGTATGGGGGGAACTGTGGCGCTTGGCGGAGGTCTGCGTTCTCCAAGTGCTTTTCTAGTTTGGTTCTGCCACAGTAATTATATTGAAAAGTTGAGAACTGCTCTCTGTCAGTAAGTACTGGGATCTTCAAAGAAAATGGAGGCGGAGGATATTTTTTTTTTTTTTTTTTTTTTTTTAGATTTAGTATACTTTATTGATCCCCAGAGGGGAAATTGAGGCTCATCCACCACCTGGATGGATGAAGCAGCCACGATACGGCGCTATCCCTTAACCATTCACACACACATTCACACCTAGGGCCACTTTAGAGTCTCCAATTAACCTAACCTGCATGTTTTTGGCATGTGGGAGGAAACCGGAGAAATCCCGGGGTAAACCCACGCATACACGGGGAGATCATGCAAACTCCACACAGATCACTGTTGGTCGGGGGCTGGGATCGAACCCACGATCCCATGATCCCCCGGCCAAGGGTAAACTGTGCTGCCGCAGTGCTAACCACTGCGCCACAGTGCAGCCCATATTGCACTCGCCTCAGAGTCCTCTTGTTATCACCACTTACTAGCGGACCTTAATAAAATTTTAGGGGAAACTACACATCGTAGTGTGCATTTAACATTAAATAAAATTGCATTCCTATCCTTAAACCGGAGTGGTGGCCTAGTTGGTAGAGCATCCATCCCACAACTGGGAGGTCGTGGGTTCAAATCCCGTCTGGGTCATACCAAAGACCATATAAAAACGGTACTTTCTGCCTTCTAGCTTGGTGCTCAGCATAAAAGAATGGGGAAAGGAAAGTTAACGCACAGAGCTATCACAGGACTGACCCCCCACTGTAGCTTACATTACTCACTGTAGCTGTGTAGCCTAGGGTCAGTGAAACGGAAATAGGCGCTGCCCCATATACCACATGGTGTCCCACATGCTGTGGAAGGGGATTAACGCCTATCCTTATAGCAGCACTACGTTTTGTTCTTTTTTTGTTCCAGGTACTGGAAAGACTACAGTTATGGTGACTATGACCTCAGCCTCAACTACCAGTCACAGGGTGCTTAGTTATTGGTGGATAAAGTTGTACTTTGTAATTGGCTGTTGGGACTTAGGTCATAGTCATCATAGTTGTAGTTCTATCTGTGTTACTACCAAGAACAGAGCTGCTGTAGGCAATGTGGACCCACTCAGGCTATGGGGGAAGTGAAATTTACTGTACCATCAAAATAATTTTGGAAATATTATTTTAAGGTGAAAAATCTTATATAGTGTTGCTTTTAAAAACGGCTTAATTTTATTATGAACTAAGTATACATTAGATTTACCATTAAGAAAAACTATAGGAAATATGGCCATGTCCTTGTGTGAATAGATTAAATTTTATGTTGGGGTCATGTACTGTATATGTGCCTACAGTCATTTTCTGCTGCATGTGGGAAAAAAAAAAAACTTCCCCCCCGTGGATCACCACCTTATCATGGTGGTGGTGGTGGTGGGTTCATGTCCACGGGGGGGTGGGGGGGTGGGGTTGCTCACCTATATCACTGAGTGCTGATATCTCTGTCATCTTGGCATCTTCGACCTGACATCACTGATCATATTCAGTCACCCTCTGGCTCTTTATGTTGCCACCTCCCCCCCACCCCCTCTGTAACACAACCTAACTTGTGTATTGGTGTAAGATTTGTCTTCCTCTTATTTAGAGTTGCAGCTTATTCTTCATTTCTTAACAATGCTTGTCTTTTTTACTCTTTTCCATAGAGCATTTTGGGAATATGCGCTATATGCAAAGGGAGTTGGCGCTAGGAATGATTCTGCCATTATTCCTGTGCAGGGTTGAGTGTGCGTTTGTTTGTTCATATACTGTATGTGGGTAGGTAGGTTTTTGCGTCAAAGATCACTTACAAACGGATCAGCCCTAGGGGTGTCAGGGCATTGCTACAGTGAAGGCAAAAAAGGGATGGAAGGAAGTTATTTCATAGCAAAGAGTCAGCTAGCTTAAAATCATTGCCACTCGGCTCTGCACTGCACAGTTCTTATTTATTTATTTATTTATCTGGGGTTGGTGCGGGCAAATATATGTTATGTGGTGTTGGATATTAGTGACAGGAGGGATCAAAGAGTGACACCACAAATGAAGCTGTCAAAGTGGCCAGACAGCTGGGTCCCGAGGCGAACATCCCTCGCTTGCACATTTTTATTATGATTGCGGTGAAACTTCACATCAAGTAGGAATGGTGGGGGGGGGGGGGGGGGGCAGAAAAAAAGGAAACCGTCATCTTCCCAACCAGTGAAAAGAAGAGACAAAAGGGACACTGCTGTATCATTGCTGTCCACGATAGAATGAATTATGAATGTGTGAAGGGGATTAGGGAACAATGGTTGAAGTCACAAGGATCCTTGCCTAGTTTCCTCACTCTCAACCCAGCAACTAATTAGCACTTTCAACACTAGTATATGATCTCATTAATGTGACTTCTGCTTATGTAACATGCATGCACTTCCTTTCATACTCACAGCAATTGCAGTTTCATCATACTGTACATATGAGGCAAATTAACACATAAAATGTATTGTTCATTGTTAACACTGAACAAATATAATAATGATCAAATACAGACAGTGATGAATCAAATATTGTAGCAACCATAGGTTTAATGCTCTTCAGTGTTTAGGGCATTTAAACCAAGCTTCCCCCTTATGTCTTGCAATTATCTGAGCAATTTGATAATGTATGATGAATGTCATCAGTCATCCTATTATCATTTTGATTGGTACACGGAAAAGACAGTTGGTGTTGGATTACGTTTGTACTACCTCCGTGGATAAAAGAAGCACATCAGGGCCACATGGCTGTTGCAAACGTGTAATGTTTTAAAATGCAGAAATATAATTTTTTTTCACATAATTGCACAGTCTATTTGTATAGTAGATACACTTCTCGTCAGCTAATTAGTATCCACACTCTGAGATAGAGGGAGAAGGGGGAAAAAAGGAGGGGGAGGAAGCAGGGAGAGGGTAAGGGTAGATAATTAGACAGAATTAAGCCATCTCTTTTAATCTAGCTCCTGAAAGGAAGAGAGAGGGAGAAAAAGAAAGAGATGTGGGTAAAAGGATGGGGGTTCTGGGGGTGAGGCCTGCAAACTTGCCCCTCAGCTCTTGCGCTCACCTCCCTCTCTCGCTGTCTGACACAGGGTGTGAATGTGTGGGAAAAGAGGGGCCTGGAGCCTTAGCTCAGCAGAATGGACCAGCTTGTGTTTCTGGGACTCTCGAAGTGTCCCATTGTCATGATGTCACTGCAACTCAAGAAGGTTGACCTCTGTCCCTAGCGGATTCATGGCAGCCCACCGCAGCACCCCCACGAAACCCCCAAATGCCCGGTTGCCACCGGGCGCCCACTAGGGGGTACCCAAGCCTTTTGCTGTGCTCTACATCTCGTAACAGATTTCCCAATGAATCCGTCCATTTATGTCCCCCTGATTAGGGGGTCCTCTCCCTCCCTCTACCCCACTCTGTTTTCTCTGATTACCCTCAGCTGCTCTGCCATCGATGGCAGCCATGCTTCTTCTCTCTCTCTCTCTCTCTCTTTCCCTTCTACATGAAAATAGCAAGTGCCGCCAGATGTCGCAAATACCTCATCTGAGGGATGCAATGGTGTTGGCAAAAAAGTCAAGGCACGTACGAGTGGGGGATGTGAGCTGACTTGAGCTCTTGGAGCGTTTGTGTGTGTGCATGTCACTGTATGCCAGCATTCATCTTATGCGTTCTAGTGTGTGTGTGTGCGCGCGTGTGTGTGTGTGTGTGTGTGTGTGTGCGCGTGTGTGCGCATGCCTCTGTTTTCCTGTGTGTGTGTGTGTGTGTGTGTTTGTTTGCGTGCACGGAAATGGGTGTGAGTGTGTTGCTTTTTGTGTGTGTTCCAATGTGTGGAGGTCAATGCAGGTCAGCATATTGTCCCTCAGATGTTTGATATTTTATGTATAAGAGGGTGGCTAGAGCGGGAGGATAAGCACGTTCCTGACAGAGGCATCTCTCTGCCACAATCCGCCACCTCAGCAATGTAGAGCCCAGCGTCAGATCAACAATGGAGAGGCAGCTAGCCTTACACCCAGAGAAGGCTGATGGGAGGTAGAGGGGTTTGGGGGGTGGGGGTGTTAGAGAAACCTAGAGAGACTGCCATTGGATTGAAATTAAATGACAATGATTAAGCACCGTGTTGCATTTATATATACAACATGTTATATGTCATGCTGCGAGGTGTATTATAAACATGCAACATAGATATAGCACATAAAAACACACTTTTTCATCTACATGGATCAACTAAATCATCTGCCGTGAGGCCACGCCATAAAGGCTCCCTTGCTGTTGCAGGTGTGGGTGAAGGTGTTTGAAGGCCTGTCAGGGGGCAGAGGAGGGCTAGTGCCACCCTCAGATCAGTCTGTGTCGGGGTAGGAAATTCCCCAGAGTGGATCTATCCCGAACAGCACTTCTTGCTTTCTCCTTCAGGGGGAAAAGTTTACTACCAGCTTGCTTTTGTAGTCAGCCTCAAAAGATTTGCGGCAGTCAGCATTAAAAGGCACAGATCTAAGGAGACGCCTCCAACTGAAATACGTACAGACTAAGGAGAAGAGCAGAGGAGGAGGAGAATGAGAGCAAGGCAAACTGATATAAACATTAAAGACACCCGTTAAACGCTCTTCTTTATGCCGGCTTTGTAGCCAACAACAGCAAAAAATAACAACAAAACTATTAAACATTATCTCATTTTGCCTTTTTTTCTTTTAATGCTTCGATTCTTCTTTTTTTAACTTTACCCTCTTACACTCTGTCTTACTTGTGTCCCTTTGTCGAGCGGTGGATTTCTTTAAACCTTTCAAAACACAAATACACATCTGTGGGCTGGTTACCAAGGTGATGATGTGGCAGATGACATCGTGCACTTGCCGTTTTGTGTCGCTGGTCACATTCAGGTTCAAGGGATGATGATGTGAACTGGTGCATCCCTCCCTGCTGTTTTTGCTCCTCTTTGCCTCTGTTTCTCTACCTCTCTCGCAGGACTTTAAGCTTTGGCTTGTCCAGTGTGCTATGTGTTCCCTGGGTAAAGGATTAATTATTCAACACATAGCCTCAATTAAATTTGAATTTGCCAGTTCAAGTAACCTTTTAGCGTGCTGCATTTATTATTAAGGCAGATGCTTTAGCCCTGTTTAGATTTAGAGCTTATCGGATTCGTTCAGCCCCTTATCACATAGGCAGTGTGCTTGTGATGGCCATGAGGCTTGGCCTTGCCTTGGCTGGAGTACAGTGGGATGTGGCCCCCGGTAAACATTTTGAACTATAGCATTCCTGCAGAGGAGGTTTTTTTGCGGTGCATAATGCGCTGATGGGTGTAATAGTTTTACTTGTGAGTCATGCAGAGAATGTGTGGAGAATAGCTGAAATTCCAGTTCGAATTGCCACCATTTGAGGCAACCATCAAAAAAAAAAAAAAAAAACACATGTCATTCTGACCTGTATTTTCTAATATAATGAACACTTGGAAACTTGAGACTTCATCATCTGCAAATGCCTTTTTTTAAATAATGCTCTACTTTCTGATTCCTCTGTTGAATGGAATGGAGACACTGGAGCAAAAATGACGACTAATGGTATCAGGAACTTTCAGCATTAGGCATACATAAAAAAAGAAGAGTCTGTTTTCATTTTGAGCACATGCTTTTGTTGACATGCACTTCACTGATTCATATTAAGCTCAGCGAATATTTCTGCATGTTGTATTTCGCTAAAGACCGATAGATGTAAACACAAATACTTACATTTACGCCCGCACACATCACGATGAACTCCATGTAACAAGAAACGAGAAGAAGCAGCAGCCTTGACGGCCCCTTTCATTGATCCCCTCCCCCAGTTCCTGTCTCCCTATTTCTCTCTTCCTCAATCAGAGGAGGTGGTGCCTTTGTAAAGCAGGAGCACAGAGACCTCACAAAGCGAGGGAGGATATCACAACAAACAAAAACAGCATAGTAACCCCCCAAAATCTAATCAGGAGCCATTGATTCATGCTCTGAATGGGGACTGAGTACCTTGAGAGTGGCTCATCCAATAAGGCCATAGACAGCATGACAGGGGCCTTCACTATTCAGCAGTATAGTTCCACATCATTCTGTTCTCACCTTTAGACTCGACTCCGTCAACTCAAGGATGATACAATCATCTTTCCATTACATTTAAGTCCCCTATTCAAAATCTAGGTCCACTAATTCATCTATCCTCTGTGCACCTCAATCAAGAAATTTTTTCTTCCTCATTTGATGTTGAGTATTCTTTGAACATTAATAGGCTTGCTTTGTGGATGCAGAGTCTTTGCAGTGTTAGTTACTCTGATTGTGCTCATGAAAGATACTTCGATCAAGCAATTAAGCATGAAGTAACCCTTTTCTTAATGAGTTTTGGAGACTAAAATTGGAAGACATATTGCATAAACACCTGTGTAAACACAAAAATGACATACTTGCCTCTTCTGTTATCGTAACATTATCATTACTATTTTTTTCCTATTGGTTTCTTTGTTATATAACCAAAATGAGGAGGGAAAAAAATCAGATTAACAGTGTAACTTTATGAACACCTATGTTAGGAATCTGTGACATTTCAAATGAAATTATATAATCTATAATATGTGCATGCCCTTCTGAGTTTTTTTTTTAAATGCTCAATATAACAACTTTGCTCTTATTATTTGTAATGATGCTCTGGCATTATAAGGTAGAGATATTGATTTTGGAACCCAAAGCATTTATTGTGGAGGTAAATGTTATTATTTTAATACTGGAGTCATGCTAATTTAATAGAGCGTAACATACACACCAAGTGTGAGCCGCTGGGGTCTCTTTGGCTCTCTTGAACACTCACAGACATACACACGTTTTACCACTGAGATTCATATATACACACAAATTAAAGGTAATGTCAAAGACCAATCATTGGTGCTCTCAAGTTTTGATTGGGCAAACCTTGCTTCAGCAAACAGGGTTGACTTGTTTTGCAGTGTGGCTTTTCTCTGTTCCCTGCTTTGTGTAGCTCGTCTTTATTGTTATGAGGATTTTTGTGAACTTCCCTCAGTCAGTGTAATGATTGAATTGGGCAAAATTTAGTTTTGCATCCCAGCTAAAGCCAAGGTGGCAAACCTTTCCTCCATTGCCTCTTTCCCAAAGTCCCATTCAGTCTGAGTACGGCATATGAACATTTAACAGACAACTGAAATATTGAAAGAATTGCACAATCAGTGAGGGCAACTCTGCAGAACAAAAAAGTATAGTAGTAAGTTGGCCACTAGACTGTTGAGAATGCAGAATGTCATGTTATTTAGAGATGATGTAGAACAATGTTTTTCAACATTTTTTTCAGCCATAGAATCCTGTTTACCTTGAAAAAAATCCAGCAGACTCCACCAGTATAAAATGTTGCAAAATGACACATTGTAGTCTAATACAGCTTATGTAATGGTAATTCAGTCTTGTTATTAATTTATACTCACTCAGAGTGAGACTGGGCCCGTTTAGATGAACACAAAGCTGATATCCTGGCAGGAACTGAAGAAAGGCATACAGCTCACAGAGACAAACAAAATACTCTCTGTTATTATTCCTGTTCTTGTTCACATCTCCACTTCCGGTTTGAGAGGATGCTGGAGCGTGTTTGATCGCTTCTCATTCCAAGCCAAAAGCTGTTTTTTTTTTCTTTCCTATATTCACCACACTACAACTGGATCATCACTGGATAATACTACAGGACGACATTTGTACACTTTCTGTACTCGCCGGCTCCATTGATCTGCCGCTGTTGTTGCCATCTATTATTCAGTTGTGCTGTTGGTGATTTGGCAAGGTAGTGGGAGTGCCGTTCTGTGGTTCCTTGGCTGTGGTGTGCTCCTCTGAGCCTGTTCTTCACAACTCCAGGGAGGTCTGGACTGCTGGGATGTCTTTCACTCAGTGATGGCAGTAGCTGCTGACAGTGGAGGATTGCTGTTGCTACCATCCGACAGTTAGCATTAGCCACAAGCTACTACAACTGTGATGGCATTAAAATATTCGTATGGAACTGCAGAACTTCCCCAGCTTCTCCAGCCCAAATGGTCTGGCTGTCATTAAATCTCTTGGACTCTTGTGTTGCCCCAAATACATCCACAGGGACTCTCGATGCAAGTTTATTTACTCCTGTTCACCCATTCCCCGCATACTATGGAGCCAGACTGGAGCATTATGGTGACGTCATCAAAACAAACCCCACATGTGCACATGCACTCTGTGGGCATTCATACTGCCACCCACTGACATGAAAGAGCCACTACAGACATGACACATATTAAAGGCAAATTATTTGCAATTTTTTGGCCCAATTAAGAATTGAAATTTGATGATTTCCCGCAGAATCCTGAATGTTCTCTCCCGGACCCCATGGAGTCCGAGGACCCCCAGTTGAAAAACACTGGTGTAGATACTCTACTTGTAACCAGCACATCAGAAATGGAAAGAAAAAAAAAAAAGATAAAATATAACCATTGTGTTGATTTCTGTGGGAATCTTGAGTTTAGGTGTAAAACAAATAGAAAGTTCAGCCATTTCAGTCCCTAAGGCAAGTTTCACCCAGTGTCTTTTTGAGTAGTACACATTTTCATTGTGAAAACAATGTAAAATTTTACACGATTTTGTGGTCATAGACTGATGTTCTGTTACAAAAAGGTTTTCCTCATTAAAACAGAGCCTCCATCTGCATTTCTCCCCCTGCACTTGTCTCTTTCACTGTGCACCACCAACTCACAGCTAAAACAGCACTGCTGTAACTGTGGAGTAAGTTATATTATACCTCATTTAGTTTGTAGTAATATGGTACTTTCATCTTAAAATAATGTCTGACAGCAGTTCAGGGAGTTGTGACATGTGACAACAGTTGAGTGAAAATGATATGGTAAGAAACTAAATGCCCTTTTCAAAGCTCCTGTTAACACAAACTGCAATTCACTTGAGGGAGTTATCTTATAATGGACTAGTATTGAGGCCCATTGAATATGGCATGCAGTGTTAAGGATGGCAATAGCAAGCATGTTTTCTGCACGTACATACAGACATACACCAGTGACACAATGCATCTGGCATGCATTAAGCGTTCTGATACAGAAAGAGCCATAGCAAGGTTATCATGTAGAAAGTTGCTGCACCAATGAACATTTTAGACATGTGATGTTGAGTGGCTAATTTGCACTCACTCACTTCAGTCATTCCCGTTTTTAATCAGTTACCCTGCAGACCGGTCCATGGGATTCCATGAAATCCTTTTTCTATTGTTCGGTTAGTAATTTTATAATACTGTGTTCTGAGTTTTGGACAAAAACGTTATAGAAAGGTGAAGCAAAAAAAAGAACGTAAAACTGGGAAATGTGGCATTTATAAATTATAGCACAACTCATCATAATAACAGTAGGTCAAAACAAAGGGAAATTATGTAAAACAGCAATAATATACTAACAGTTTGTAAGAACATGCATGATAGCCGCCAGATGTCACTGTTCATACTTAGAATGAAGCCTGTAAGCTTTGAAAGCCTCAGGGCTTCATTGAGGCTTCACCTGGCCATCACTACTCAAGAGCTGTAGCATTTACTGTTCTTTAAGAGCAGCCTACCATGTACATTTACTGCTGTTTACAGCCTGTTAATGCTTACTTTACTCCTGCTCCAATCAACACAGACTCCGGTGCATACCGCTCCCTCACTTGCTGTCTTGCTCGACCAGTTGCACGGAGCATCACCTAGATTTCGATTAGCGCTCCCTCTGCCAGCAGACACTATTGCATTTAAGAATGAAGTTTAAAACACGATCAAATGTAATATAAATAAATTAAAGATTTTTTTAAATGGACTGGCGGGCCACAGTGAATGAGGGTGGAGCTGGCAGTTGGCCATCCCTGGCCTATTTGCACAATATGGTCCTGGAAAAGACACGGAGCATAAGCTCCAGAAAGGGGCTTAAATCAGGCTTTACGTGCTATACACCTGGCTGCTGTCCGGTCGAGGTACGCACGATTCCTCCAGCACCGTACACGTCCATTTCCGTGACCGATGACACGCCACAGCGAATGGATTACAAAGGGAAAGCAGCGCAGTCTGTCTCCATTTCCCAGTGCGGCAACAGTCCAGCACAGGTGTGAAGAGAGAAGCATGCAGAGAGCATCGGAGTACACGAGATTGGATCTGGGGTGTGCTTGATTCCTCACACACTGTACACATCTAGGGGGTTACTGTATATGAGCAGATTAATAAAGAAAATTAATATAGGTAAATGTAAATATAGTTTTGGTGTCCCAGCACCCAATGGTAACCTGTACTTACGTCTCCCCGTCAGTCCACAATGCCTGTATTCTGGAGAGAGACTCGTGGATGTTAAACTCTGGCCACCGTGTCAGGTGCGCATGCCCATTCATGGTTTACCACATACATACATACCCACACAGCAGAATCCCTTTTATATATACAGTAGATTAATGGATTGTTGTCGAACAACCCGTGTGTTTTGCAGAGTAAAAACATCTATTCTTTGTCAAGGAAGTCCCTTTTTTGTTAGCTGTCTGACAGCAGGAAAAGTGGTGAAAATGTTCTACTTTAATGTACTTAACCAATGATGTTTGTGGACTCAGTATAGTAGCAAACTCACTTATTGAAGAGTAAAATAAATTAACTATAAAATGATAAGGTTTGGATATGTAAAAGGAGTTTATACTGGAAGTCAGGATATGAAAACATAAGAAAAAACTGATGTTTTCTTTGATGTGATACACTGTGAGTTTGATTGACATACAGATGACAAAATCCTGATATGATTATTCCTGTATTTGGTAAAGTATATTGTTGGTGGATGTCCTGATCTTTGTCTTCAACTCTGGCTAGATCTCATGAGTCACTCCTTTGCTATAGTGACCTAACCAGACAGCAATCATTTAGCACCATCTAATAAACTGAAAACTCAATTGCTTTTTATTACTCTGTTACCCCCAAAACCGAATTTGCATTTACAACATTTATTAATACTTTTATTCAAGTATCACAATAGCGGTTTCTCTGAATTGATAGTATCGTGGACACAAAGTGTCACAGTACTTCACTGTATCAGTTTTTTGCCCCACCCCTAGCACCTAGCTACATTCATTTTTCTGAAAGGCACACTCAGATGTAACAAGATTAAAGACCACACCTCAAATAAAAATGTCCATTTGTAGAGATGTTGTTTCTGAAATTGATTAAAAACTAATTTGTTTTTAAGCTGTAGAAGTTACTTTTTTACATTTACTTTTATTTTTTATAACTTCATATAACTTATACACTTATAACCTTATAACTCCACCTGACATGATAATGGGCTCAGAGAACACGCACACAGGCTCGAGTTAGATTTAAAGCTTTATTCAACAACAGTGGTGTGTGTGGGTGCGTGTGTGAGAGATGTGGACAGGAAGCGCCGAGAGCGGAACAGTTCGCCGTGCAGCCAGGCAACCCTACGGGCAGAGCAGAGATGCAGGTTAGATACAGTCACTCACCCCGTAGGGTTAACACTCGGTGTATTGCTTACGTGCAGGTGTTGTGGTGGCTGGCGTTGGCTGACGCAGGACTTCTGCCTGGGAGACAGCACTCCGGTGCGCACTCGGCAAGGAGAAGGGAAAGCTGCGGAGATTAAGGCGAGGATGAGGAAATCCGCTGCCTGGAGGATCCACCTGTGCACAGGGGAGAGACTGAAGAGCAGGTAAGGGAACAAACAGCTTACGTGCTGGGTGAAGGATGGCGCAGGTCGGGGAGAGTCGGTCATGCGCTGGAGTTTGGGAGCGTAGACGAGCAGACGGCTCCAGACTGAGGCTGAAGGCAGAGCGGGTTAAATAGTCCGCGGCTGATGAGATGCAGGTGTGTGCGCCGCTGGAGCTGATGACTTTTACGCCAGCTTGGTAAACCAGGTGGCCCCCTGGAGGGAATTGAAGGCTGAGTCCATAAGGGGCAGCGTGTATTTATCCTTTATTGTGATGTCATTTAGGGCCTGGAAGTCAATACACGGCCGTAGGGACCCATCCTTTTTGGCCACGAAGAAAAACCCGGCTCCGACTGGGGACGAGGAGGGCAGGATGATGCCTGCGCTGAGCGACTCCTTGATGTAGGCGTCCATAGATTCTCGCTCCG
Organism: Pholidichthys leucotaenia; assembly: GCA_020510985.1. NCBI lineage: Eukaryota > Metazoa > Chordata > Actinopteri > Cichliformes > Pholidichthyidae > Pholidichthys > Pholidichthys leucotaenia. The sequence continues at coordinate 112,708,451 of CM035838.1, read as the reverse complement.
GGGCTGACAGGCTGTAGAGGCGACCAGATGGTAAGGGCGCCCCCGGGCGGAGGTTTATAGCGCAGTCATACGGGCGGTGTGGGGGGAAGGGACAGTGCCTTGGACTTGCTGAAAACGAGCCCCAGGTCGTGGAACTCCGGGGGCACCAAGGAAAGGTCCAGCGGGGGCGAGTTGGGAGCGGGGAGCGGCACCGACGGGGCACAGGCAGCGGACTGGAGGCAGGCGCTCATACAAAAGGTACTCCAGGAGAGGACGCTGCCGGACTGCCAATCAAACGTAGGGTTGTGAAGACACAGCCAGGGGTATCCCAGGATGACGGGAGAAGCCGAGGTGGGCAGGACAAAGAGGCTGAGATCCTCTCTGTGATTGCCTGAAATGATGACAGAGATTGGCTTGGTTCTGTGGGTGACCCTCTCGAGTGGGGTACGGGCGAGAGTGACGAAATTGAGAGGGGCTGGCAGCGCTTGGCACGGAATGCCCAGGCAGGTTGCCAGGCTTTGAGAAATAAAGTTTTGTTCTGCCCCCGAGTCCACCAGTGCGTGAGTGACATGGCCGATGGGGTTATGACAGAACCTGACCGGGAGGAGGCATTTGGTGAGGGGATTAGAAAGGGCTGCGTCCGCGAGGCCCCCTACAGTGACTCGCGGACCTCCCCTTTTGGGCTGGACCGGGCAGTCTTCCACGGAGTGCTGGTCATCCCCGCAATACATGCAGAGACCCAGCTCCCTGCAGCGCTGTTTCTCCGCTAGTGGAAGCTTGGTCTGCCCAATTAGCATTGCCTCGGATTTGTCGGCGGACTCCGGAGCGGGTAACGCCAGGGGGCGAGACCGAGGAGCGCGGGCGGAAGTCCCGCTCGAGCGGCTGTCAGCTTTCCACTCGGCGGCCCGCTCCCTCAGCCTGTTATCTAGGCTAATAGCAAGGGAAATCAGTTCGGGTAGCCATTCAGGCAAATCCCGGCTGGCCAGCTCATCCTGTAGACTGGAACTCAGACTACGGGTGAAAATGCTGCAAAGTGCGGCATCGCCCCACACGACTTCCGCCGCAACCACCTGGAAGTTGACAGCGTAGTCGGCGGCTGGCCGACTACCCTGACGAAGATTAAGTAGCCGGGTGGTTTAAACGCTGTCCCGATCCGAGTGATCAAAAACCTCATTGAAATCATGCACAAACTGGGCATAGGTTAGGTCCGCGTAGCTGGGCCTCGCCATAACGGCGTAGGCCCAAGCTAACGCTCGCCCTTCCAGGAGGTTAGCCACATACCCAATTTGGCTATGATCGGACGGGAAATCCCCGGGGATACGCTGAAACACCGACTCACACTGGAGGAGGAACCTGCGCGCCTCGCCGAGTTTCCCGCTGAAGCGCGTGGGCGTCGGGATGGGTGTGAGCCGTGTTGGCGGTCCCGGGCTAGCTTGGCTAGCCGGGGAGGCGGTGGGAGCTGGCTGGTTATGCAGAGCCGGAGGAAACGCCTGTTGAGGATCCAGACGATCCAACCGGCGAGAAATTTGGGTGAGTTGATTCAGTGTCACCTGTTTTTGAATTAAATCAACTCGAGCCTCGAGAGTGGAAAGCCGGCGTGCGAGCAAACTGTCCGCTGAGCCACTTGGCTGGAGCCATACTGACATGATAATGGGCTCAGGGAACACCTACACAGGCTCGAGTTAGATTTAAAACTTTATTCAACAACAGTGGTGTGTGTGGGTGCGTGTGTGAGAGATGTAGATGGTTTGGTGGTGGACAGGAAGCGCTGAGAGTGGAACAGTTTGCCGTGCAGCCAGGCAACCCTACGGGCAGAGCAGAGATGCAGGTTAGATACAGTCACTCACCCCGTGGGGTTAACACTTGGTGTATTGCTTACGTGCAGGTGTTGTGGTGGCTGGCGTTGGCTGACGCCGGACTTCTGCCTGGGAGACAGCGCTCCGGTGCACACTCGGCGAGGAGAAGGGAGAGCTGCGGAGATTAAGGCGAGGATGGGGAAATCCGCCGCCTGGAGGATCCACCTGTGCACAGAGGAGAGACTGAAGAGCAGGTAAGGGAACAAACAGCTTACGTGCTGGGTGAAGGATGGCGCAGGCCGGGGAGAGTCAGTCATGCGCTGGAGTTTGGGAGCGTAGACGAGCAGACGGCTCCAGACTGAGGCTGAAGGCAGAGCGGGTTAAATAGTCCGCGGCTGATGAGATGCAGGTGTGTGCGCCGCTGGAGCTGATGACGGGCGAGAGCGAGTTGTGACACCACCAACTAAACATTAATATAGTTTCCATCATGAATTACAGGTCTGTGCCTGAAGCTTCCAGCTGTGTGTTAAAATCTCAGTTAATTGGAGTGTCTACACTGTATGACTAAACTAGAATAAGTTTAAAGAAGTAATAAAATCAATATCATTATAGAATCACCAACCCTGTGTAAACATCATGTTGTATGTGGCATTATTGTAAATCGTTGTCCTCCTGAGGGAAAAAAAGGCATTTTATGATCTCGTGCTTCTATTGGAAGGATGATACAATCTGCCCAGTTGGCCTGAACTGTTATAAACCTGTTATCATAAAGCAGTATATTTCAGGTTAATTTGAATTTAAATAATGAGTGAAATACAGTGACATATAAGAATTTTGTCACCCTGCATACTTTTAATTGAAAAAATGTGAACACAGTCTCTGTAGGTTATGGGAAATACACACTTTGGCCAGCAAACATTTACGCATTGTTACTTCTATACAGGTATGTGTAGGGCAGGCCTATTCAATTAGCAGCCCGCGGGCCACATGCGGCCCAAAACCAACCTCTGAGTGGCCCAGGCCATGGCAAGGAGATATAAATTTAAGAAAAAAATATGAAAGGAATGACGGTCTGCAAGCGCACACGAACAACGTGCGTGACCGTCATCTGCGTGGAGTTCAGAAGCGCCCCGCCCACTTGGATGGATGGATGGATATTATGTACCTGGCAAGTTAAGATGACTGAAATTCATGAAGTCAATGACTTTAATCTGTCAGCAGCCTTCAGACAAACTAAGTGTGCCAACATTTGGATTTCAAAATAAGGGAGGTTTTTTCTGCTGTCTGGGTGGGAAGGAGATTTCTAAAAACTATAAATATATAGAAATATTTTAACAGAAATAACTGCATCTTGGGCTGCACGGTGGCACAGTGGTTTAGCACTGTGGCAACACAGTTTTACCCTCGGCCGGGGGACCGCGGGGATCATGAGATCGTGGGTTCGATCCCAGCCCCCGACCAACAGTGAGCTGTGTGGAGTTTGCATGTTCTCCCCGTGTTGCGCGGGTTTACTCCGGGATTTCTCCGGTTTCCTCCCGCATACCAAAAAAAACATGTAGGTTTAGGGCGCTCGCGCACGCAGCGACCAGCAGCCGGTGGCTTGTCACCAGACTGCAAGCCAAGTCTACCTACGGGTACAAATAAGTAACAAAAAAAAAATAAATCTTTGGTCATTTAAGTTAATTTATTTCATTAAATATATTTTTATTAATGTTTTTTTCTTTGAAATCAGAGTTATTGTTCTGTTCTGGCTTTGCAAAATTATGGTCAAAAGTGTAAATTGTATAAGGAAAAAAAGTCAAAATTTTACCACATTCTGTTTCAAATTTATTAAAAAAAACCCCAGTAATTTAAAAAATAAACAAAAATTAGCTGTAAAAAATCCACAAATTTATAATTAAAAGTCTCAAATGTACAAGAAAAGTCAAGTTTTTAAGTGGGTGCTTTTTGCATCCTTAACTCTACTAGAAATTTTTGGTTGACTGATATGTGTGTGTAATGGAATGTGTAGTTATAAAAAGAGGTTCCTACTCACACATGTGGTGATTTAAACCAAACCAAACCAAACCAAACCACAATGGTGGGTGTGCAGTGTTTGTTAATGTTATCAATCTTTTCTTGGAGGGTTTGTGCACTGAAGTGTTTGACAGTTCATTTTTTATTCAGCTAAATGCACTTTGTGATGTGCCAAGGTCAGTTATGACCAGGATGTAGTAGATTTTATTTCAAAAGGGAAACAAATGTTAATGCTACTAACAGTGCACATTGATTTATTTTTTTAAGCACTTTGAGATATGCCTGAGTAAGATGTGACCAAAGTGGTTATTTACAGATTTTTTTTCATTCTATTTATTTGATTGTTGTTCAAGAGGAAAAAATATTTTTACTCCTTTCAACCCCAGCACTATTATTGTGTTTTTATGCACTTTTGATGTGCCTTTGTCATGTGCCAAGCGCACATTTAAAACCAAGACAATGAATAAAAAGTGCATATTTTTCATCATATTGACCTGTGTTGGTTTGAAATTTATCATCCAACAGATCGCTGAACATGTGCGGCCCAGTTACATGTCTTGATTTCAAATTGTGGCCCAACTGATTTTGTAATTGAATAGCCCTGGTGTAGGGGGACACCTTACACAATTAATTAAACATAATAATAATTAAAAAAAAATGCTATCTGTCAATGGTTGCCCAAATGTTTACATTTAATTGTAACTGTATTGTCATTTCTATACCATAAACTGTGGCACTTAATTGTAGCTACATGTTACTTTGAAGCACTTGGCATAGGTTGCAAATGCATGGTCTGTGTATGACCCTCTGTCTCTCTCTCTCTCTCTCTCTCTCTCTCTCTCTCTCTCTCTCTCTCTCTCTGTTGTGATCTTCCTCAACTTTTCTTGATTGACCCATTTTTTTGCTACATAAATGATGGTGAAGTAGTTTGAAGGGAAGTGTGATACGGGGTCAGGCAGACAGACAGGCAGGTGAAGTTGTAAGAATATAAGTCATTCTCCTCTGCCATAGACCCTTAAGCAGCCTGTCTGTTTCTGTCTCGCTCCCTGTGTCACTCTCTCTTTCTCGCTCTGTCTCTCTTTCAGCCATCTGATCAGCTGTATTAACACGGGGACACTTGCTGAGTAGGGTTAAAAAGGGCATCTATTCACTCGGCACAGACACCCTTCACTGCTCTCTCTCTGCATATGTCCATGTGTGTGAATGCTCGAGTGTACGTGTGAATGCGCGTCCTTGTGTGTTATTGAGTGGGTGTGTAAAAACTTATTAGAGTGTGATCTAGGTGTGTGTGTGTGTGTGTGTGTGTGTGTATGCTTGTGTGCTTAACCGTGCTTGGACAAAGAGGTGGGGCCTTTTTCTTAACACGCTGTCAAAGGCGTTACCAGTAAAAAGGAAGATTTGGGGTGGCCTCCCCCAACTGACAGATATGAAGCTGTCATGCAAAGAATAGCTGCATTCATTGACTGACACTTATTTTCTCCCACTTTACACAAGTGCAGTGAACAAAACAGGCAGGGGAGCAGCTGAGGAAGACATTTTCTTTGCCTCTGTTGGCAATGACAGACATGCAGCAATTACAGACAAGCAGACACCAAGAAAACTGCCATTCCTGCTTAGCATTGTTACTGCATTCTTGCAAGCTGCCTTGGGCTTTTTTTTATTTACTGCTGATATGATGTGTGTTTCTCTGTGTGTAGATGTATTACTAATTTTGCGAGGGCATATAGTAAAGCTGTTTACATAATCACATTGGAGAGCAGGTTTTCTTTTTTGGGAAGAAAAAGTAAGCCTCAATAATGCATCCATATTTCCATATTTTAGTAAGTGCATTTGGTTTAATGTACTATATGCATCAGCCTCACATCTCCTCACATGGATATCAGTCTTGAGACATCCATGTCCACATTTATTAGTTGCAGCTGTGTTAGAGTAGTACTCCGTGTGCATTGACTTCTGATGGTTGTGTTAGTGAAATTTTTAATAGTAAAGCACATACCAGTTAGATTTAAAATATATCATTAGTCATATATCTTAAGTATTCACGTACTATAGATGTTTTCCATCTTCTGCTGGCTTGTAAGATGTCATTTTTATTATGGCCTGTTTATTCATCCCCCCAAAAATCTATTTGTGTGTTGATGTATTGCCTGCTCTGGGTCGTTTAATAGCTTGGGAACAGTGTGTCTTTTCCACCTCTGCCACATGGCATAGGTGGTTTAATCTGACTGTGACTAAATTAAAAATCCTTTTGGTGCGGAAGTGGATAATAGTGTTTCAGTGTCACACACCTTGCCTCCCTTCTGCATCCCGCTGCTTTTGTTTCTTCGCCTACCCTCTTGCCCTCGTGGCCCACAGCCCGTTTTCCCACTAAGACCAGGTGTCCCACCACACCAGAAAAGTGTGTCTTAATCAGTCTCACAGACACGCATGGCACACAATCCAGGACACACGCAGCATAATTCAGAATCATGCATTCAGATTAAGCACACAATTGTGCACTTGCACACTCGGTGAGTGTGTGTGTGTGTGTGATGCCCCGCTGTCCTCCTGCCTTATGTCTAGGAGTGACACTTGGATGACACCAGCAGCAGGATTATAAGCGTATACTTATTAGCCTCAGTATCAGCCCTGTGCAAGACAGGGGCAGGAGTGCACATGCAGGTACCATAGTGTATTGACTGAGAAAAGCCAGACCGAAACTGTATGGTAGCTAAATTATGCAATGGCTAGACGAGGATGGTTGCAAAATTTCAGGTGCATGTCAAATTCATCAGGAGTATTTGCAACTGCAACACAATCTACACATGTGACTTAAACAGTCATATGTTAAACAACTATGCAAAAATGACTTGGGAAAGTACCTTCACATATTTTTGACAAACATGCACATGATCATCATATACAGTACAAAGGTACGACTAGTAATTTAAAGTATACCCAGGATTAATTTTATTTTTCTGCTGAGACAGGTTTCCCTTGCATGAACCTTGGCACTGAAATGTCATAACTAATTTTAATTTTTAAATTCAAAGATATTTCAGAATGTAATGAAAATTTTGCTTTTTACCACTGACAGCAATTAAACAACTAAAAACTGCCAAAAACTTAGGCATGGCATTAATTTCAGGAGCCTTGATATCTCTTGATGAACTCCATTATCGTTCAATTGGAGCTTCCTACACTAATAAAGACTTTTTTTTCTCTTTCCATTTACTATACAGACTTTGACACATATGGCTGAGCTTACCATAAATGGAAGCCAGTCATTAAGTGGATTTCTTCTTCAAGTTGCACAAAGAACATACACACTTGCTTCTTTTTACTGGCACATAACCTTGTAAAACACACTTATGACATACTTCCCATCTGTCTACCAATACAAACTCACAGCGTGTGTACTCAGATTTAATAAACATGCAATATATCACTTAATGTGTATAAGAAAAAAAAATTGTGTTTTGACATAATTACCAACAGACACCATATGAGCATTAAATAATCACTCTGATTCTCTCATTCAATAGAAGAACAAGCACTGAACAAATAGCATGGGGCATTTAGTTCAGTCCATTCACCTACCAAGGTTACCTGTCTGCATTAGTTTGTGTATGAATATGCTCTCTACCTTTACTTGAGTTTTCATTCTTTAGTCCTGACAAAGTGTCTTCCTGTGATCACCTGCCTGGTGTCACAGAGCTGGTCAGCATTTAGACGTATTACAGAAAATCTGTCAGTTTAAACTTTAATGTCATGCAGGAGCCAGTCTAGCACTGCCAGATCATAGAGAGTAAAGGATGTAGAGAAGAAGAGGGAGAGTTGGGTGCAAATCATTTAGAGTAATGCAGACACAAAGAACAGAGAATGAAAAAGCCACTGAGATCAAGGAAGAGGAACAGGCAAATGAGGAGTGACATGGATTGGAATGGAACATATGTTGGGCTCAGGCTGCATGGCTAGCTTTCTTGCTTCCTTAAGCTCTTTTCACAGTTATGGATGTATATGGACTTGGCTGGCTGGCTGGCTGGCTGGCTGTCACTGTTGGCTGCTCAGTGGTCCTGAACCAGCCTATTTGAAAAGCCTGATGTGTTTTATTTGGGCTTGCTTCACAGTGTCATATGTGCTCAGAGATAGACTGTAATTGACAGTCAACTCTAATCTTCATAAAGCCAAGTTTAAAAAAAAGTGTTGAATTCAGAAACTCACTTATCGTAATGTAAATGCTGCAAGGTGATGTTTTTTCCCCCAACAATCTAAGTATTGATGAAATAATTAAAACATTTTTATATTCAACTTGAGCTTAAAGCTGTATAGCTTACTTTCCTTTCCCGTATCATCCACGGGGTTGTGACAAGTACATCAGTTTGATTCCAGTTTATCTCACTGGAAAAGGCTCAGAGTCACCATTGTCAATTACCCTTTTTATTCCATTTCTTTCACCCCATCTATGTTTTTTTTCCCACTTCCACTTTTTCCCCACACAGACATGATCTCTCTCTTTGCTGTCCTTGCATATAAGGAGCACAACCACATTTCACAAAATGTGATGTGATCATCTACATCAAGAGTATTGACAAATATAATGCGCCTAAAATAATAACACACACACAAAAAAAAAATCACATCTTTCAAGTCTTTATTGAGAACAGCCATAAAAACCTCATAGTGCTTATGGAAAATGTATGTGAACCACTGAATTAATAACTGGTTAACTGCCCCGACAGCAATAACCTCAACCAGGTGCTTCCTGTTGCTGTGGATCAGACCTGCACATCGTTCAGGAGGATTTTTAGCCCATTCTTCCTGGCAGAACATAGAACAACTTCTGAAGAGTTTCAGCTGATGTACAGACATTCTTACAATAACCCGAAGAATTTTTTGATACACTTGGGAATTCATCTTCCCCTCAGTGATTGCAAGCTGGCCAGGTCCTGATGCAGGAAAGCAGACCCAAATCATGATGTTTCAGCCACCATACTTTATGTTTGGGATGATGTTTTCATGATGATATGAAGTGCCCTGTTTACGGCAGATGGAGAGCTATGTGTTCTTTCCAGATAATTCAATCTTTGTTTCGTCAGTCCACAAAACATTTTGCCAATACTGCTGTGGAGTGTCAGTGTGCTCTTTTGCAAACTTGAGGCATGCAGCAATGTTCTTTTTAGTAAGCAGCAGCTTTCTTCATGGTGTCCTGCCATAGACACCCTGCTTGTTTAATGTTTTACTTACTGTAGACTCATGAAGACAGATGTTAGCCAGTTCCAATGATGCCTTCAAATCTTTGGCTGTCACTTGGGGTTGTTTCTTCACTTCACTGGTAGCTCTTCATTGTGCTCGTGGGGTCAATTTGACTCAGTGCCCATTTCTTGGTAGAGAAGCCACAGTCCCAAAGTGTCTCCATTTGTAGATTGTTTGCCTAACTGTAGACTGGTAAATATCTAAAATCTTTGAAATCACTTTGTAACCCTTTCCAGCTTTATGTAAATGAACAATTCTTGATCTTAGATCCTCTGAAAGCTCTTTTTGGCGAGGCATGGATCACATAAGCATATTCTTCTTGTACAAACTCAAAAGGTCTGAGGGGTTTTCAGTCAAATAAAGGGGTTATCAGTCAAAGTAGCTCTGGTCCACACCTCCAAACTCATTTTCTTAAGTTCAAGTATGCCAGCACCTTACTCCAATTAGCTTTTTTGAGGTCATTAACTCAAGGGTTGACATACAGTGGAGAAAATAAGTATTGAACATGTCAACATTTTTCTCACTAAACATATTTCTGATGGAACCATTGACCTGAGATTTTCACCAGATATCAGTACCAACTCAAGTAATCCATACATACAAGGAAATCAGGGCAACTGTGTTCACAAGAAAAGTTATATTTAATAAAGTGGAATGACACATGGAATAAGTATTGAACACGCTTGGTGAAATTCATTTAATATTTAGTAGAAAAGCCTTTGTTGGTAATAACAGCTTCCAGACACCTCCTGTATGGAGAAACTAGGTGCAGGCATTGCTCAGGAGTGATTTTAGCCCATTCTTCCACTCAAACTGTCTTCAAATCTTGAAGGTTCTGTGGGTGTCTTCTATAAACTCTGATCTTCAGTTCGTTCCATAGATTTTCAGTTGGATTCAGGTCAGGTGACTGACTGGGCCACTCTAGCAGCTTTATTTTCCTTCACTGGAGCCATTTGAGAATTTCCTTGGCTGTGTGTTTGGGATCATTGTCTTGCTGAAATATCCATTCTCATTTCATCTTCAGCATCTTGGCAGATGACAACAGGTTCTTATCAAGGATGTCTCTGTGCATTTGTCCATTCATCTTTCCTTCATTTATATGAAGTCTGCCTGTACCATGTGCCGAAAAACACCCCACATCATTATGCTCCCATCTCCAAACTTCACTGTTGATATAGTGTTTTTGGGCTGATATGCGGTGCCATTTCTCCTCCAAACATGCTGTATGATGTGGCATCCAGAAAGTTCAATTTTGGTCTCATCTGACCAGACTATATTCTCCCAGGACTTTACTAGCCTGCCCAAATGTTGTGCAGCAAACTTTAAATGAGCTTCAACATGTTTTTTCTTCAGCAATGGAGTCTTGCGAGGTGAGCACGCATAGAGCCCATGTCAGTTGAATGCATTACTTATTGTTTTCTTTGAAACAGCAGTATCTGCTAACTCCAGGTCTTTCTGGGTCTCTCCATGAATGGTCTTTGGCTCTTGGATAACTCTTCTGATAATTCTTTTGATTCCTCTGTCAGAAATCTTTTGAGGAGCTCCTGGCCACGGCCGGTTTATGGTAAAATGATGTTCTTTCCACTTCTGAATGATGGCTCCAACAGTGCTCACTGGAACATTCAGCAGTTTAGAAATGCACCTGTAACCAGTGCCATCATTATGTTTTGCAACAATAAGGTTGCGAAGGTCTAGAGAGAGCTCTTTTCTTCTACCCATCATGAGTTCCTTGTGGTGTAACAATCTGATATTCACAGACCTTTTTAAAGGCTATCAGTCAGGGCTTAACCACCTGAAATTAATTTGCACATATGGGAGATGGGATGGCTTCCTAAATTCTGATGGATTTCAACTGGTTTCTTGACTTTCAATGCCTTTGTGCACCTCTTTTTCTTCATGTGTTCAATACTTATTCCTTGTGTCATTCCACTTTATTAAATATAACTTGTTTTGTGAACAGAGTTGCCTTGATTTCTTTAAATGTATGGATTACTTGGGTTGTTACTGATATCTGGTAAAAAATCTCAGGTCAATGGCTCCATCAGAAATATGTTTAATGAGAAAAATGACGGGTTTGTGATGTTGGGTTCCGGCACCTTATTGTGAAGTGCTGTGTAGTGACGTGTACTTCCTGTCACCGTCACTGCACCACCCTAAAATACCAGAGGGCATCCATATTGCGGCTTCTCTGACCAGTGCCCTCTGCCAGGTGCCTACCGTGTTACCGCTGTTCTACATCCATCAATAAAGCTGTATTCGTCCAGTCATTTTGCCTCATCCTTCACCCAAGGTATTTTACCATAGGTTCCAAGGTTGTCATAGCCAGGAGCGGCACTGGGGTTAAGCTCCCTGTGCTCATAAAATGCTCCTTATGGCGTGCGTCTCGAAAAGCCTCTGACAACTAAGTCCAACTCTTAGCCTGCCCGTGTGGTTTAGTCTCTAAGCCCGGCGGAACTGCTTTTACTAATAGGAGAAGGGGTGAGGGTGGATCTCTGGCGCCTTAAAACCAGATGCTTCGGGTAGATGGTGGCTCGTCAACCTGGGAAGGTAGCCCATCTAGGGGAAGGTAAACCCTGATTTCAAACCTCCGCTGCCGTGCGGCATACCCGGTCATGGGAAAGGCTTCGGGAGTCAACCCTGAGGAAAAATCCGGAGTCGGAGCCCCTAAGGCAGTTCTATGTTGTGCTCAACATCGTTCTGGCAGCTCCTGCAACGGCGCTGGTGCCAAACTGTAGCAGCCCTGCTGTTCCTTTGGATTCATCAGTGACGTGGAGAGGGGGGACATGCTGCATGGGCAACATCTTGTCCTCCATATCTTCCTGCCCAGACTTGAATCCTACCAACGCCAACGCTGGAAGGTAGAACACCGGATCACTGGAGAGGACACTCCAGCTTCGCCTTTGGCGTAGAAAAAACACGGGGAATGACAGTTACCGGTTATAAGCCACCGCTCAATTGGCGTAGAGCGTGGCACCAGGGGTTGTTCCCGACGGTGGGAGGGATCATCGGATCTCACTGGACAGCTACCGCCCGCCTCAAGCTGGGCAGCCCCCAGCCAATAAGGTGTTGTCCCGCCACAGCTTGCTTTCCTCATTGGGTGCATGGGAATGAGGAGAAGTCCGAACAGCAGGCTGAGAACCTTCGCACCAGGCAAGACAATAAAACAAAAGAGACCAACTCTAAAACTGGGAACTTGGAACGTCCACACTATGATGACAGGACTCGCTGCTAACCTCAAGGACATCAACGACACCAGGAAGACTGCCATCATCAATAATGAGCTGAAGAGACTGGGAGTGGATATCGTCACTCTCCAGGAAACACGGTTGGCTGACGCAGGCACAGTGAGAGAGAAGGACTACACGTTCTACTGGCAGGGAAAGGGCAGCGACGAACACAGGGAACACGGAGTGGGCTTCGCAGTGAAGAACACCTTGCTGAAGATGGTGGAACTGGGCAGCACTGGCTCTGCACGACTCCTCACCCTCCGCCTGAACACCACTCAAGGCCCAGTCACCCTTGTCAGTGTGTATGCCCCAACACTGACAGCCACACCAGAGGCAAAAGACGAGTTCTACGAGAATCTCGCAACAACTGTCAGGACCATCCCCAACTCTGAACAACTCATTCTCCTTGGAGACTTCAATGCCAGAGTGGGTGCTGACCATGACTCCTGGCCCTCCTGTCTTGGACCTTTTGGCGTGGGCAGAATGAACAACAACGGACAGCGGCTGCTCGAGTTCTGCACATATCACGATCTGTGCATCACAAACTTGTTCTTCAAGACCAAGCCCCAACACAAGGTTTCTTGGCGACATCCGCGCTCAAAGCACTGGCACCAGCTGGACTTGATCCTGACCAGGCGCACCTCACTGAAGAACGTGCTAATCACCCGTTCGTTCCAGAGTGTAGATTGCGACACAGACCATTCATTGGTGTGTTGCAAGGTCAAGCTGCAGCTGAAGAAATTCCATCGTGCTAGACAGCCTGGAAAGGCACGGATTGACACCAGCAAGATGGCTCAACCAGAACTTGTTGAGCAGTTTGCCTCCACCTTTGAGAAGGAACTTGGTGTACCACAAGAAGGAGAATCTGCAAAGCAGAAGTGGGAAGTGCTGCAAAACACCATCCACCGCACAGCCTTGGCTACCTTTGGGAGGAAGACCTCGAAGTCACAGGACTGGTTTGATGCCAAGTTGACCGAGATGACCCCCGTCATTGAAGCCAAGCGCTCAGCACTTGCTGAGTACAAGAAGTACCCAAACGAGAAGAATCTCCAGATTCTCAGGGTTGCGAGAAGCAAAGTTCAGCAGACTGCTCGGCGCTGTGCCAACGAGTACTGGACTCAGCTCAGCCAAGACATTCAAACCGCTGCCATAACAGGGAACATCCGTGGTATGTACGATGGCATCAAGAAAGCACTTGGTCCGGCTCAGAGCAAGACGGCCCCCCTCAAATCCTCCACTGGGGTGATGATCACAGAAAAGAACAAGCAGATGGAGAGATGGGTGGAACACTACTCCGACCTCTACTCCAGAGAGAACACCGTGACACCGTCAGCCCTTGATGCCATCGACTGCCTGCCATCCATGGACGAACTTGACGCCGAGCCAACCATCGACGAACTCAGCAAGGCCATTGATAGCTTGGCCGCTGGCAAGGCACCCGGCAACGACGGCATACCCCCCGACCTGATCAAGCACTGCAAGACTGCCCTACTGCTGCCATTGCGTGACGTCCTCTGCCAGTGTTGGAAGGAAGGTGCCGTACCACAGGGCATGGGGGACGCCAAGATCATCACCCTCTACAAAAACAAAGGGGAGAGAAGCGACTGCAACAACTACAGGGGCATCTCCCTCCTCAGCGTTGTTGGCAAAGTCTATGCACGAGTTGTTCTCATTCGTCTACAGAAGCTTGCCGAACGTGTCTACCCCGAGTCTCAGTGTGACTTCCGCGCTGCGCGATCGACGGTAGACATGATATTCTCCATCCGCCAACTCCAGGAGAAATGCAGAGAACAGAACATGCCCCTGTACGTCGCCTTCATCGACCTCACCAAAGCGTTCGATTTGGTCAGCAGAGAGGGCCTTTTCAATATCCTGCAAAAGATAGGATGCCCACCAAAGTTGCAAAGCCTCATCAAATCGTTTCACACCAACATGCAGGGGATAGTGCAGCACGATGGCAACGTCTCAGAGCCATTCAACATATGCAGCGGAGTGAAACAGGGCTGTGTACTTGCGCCAACCCTCTTTGGGATTTTCTTTGCTACGCTCCTGAGGCATGCCTTCAGCACAGCAACAGAGGGAATCTACCTGCACACAAGATCTGACGGCAGGCTTTTCAACCTTGCCCGCCTGAAAGCCAGAACCAAAGTACGCGAGGCTCTAATCAGAGACATGCTGTTCGCAGACGACGCTGCAGTCACAACCCACACACAGCAGGAGCTTCAGACCCTGATGGACCGCTTCTCCCAGGCATGCAAGGACTTCGTGCTTACCATCAGCCTGAAGAAGACTAACGTCTTGGCGCAAGGCACGGAAGCACCACCAACCATCACCATCGACGACTACGAGCTGGAGGTCATGAATCAGTTCACGTACCTGGGGTCCACGATCAGCAACAACCTCTCCCTTGATACAGAGATCAACAAGCGGATTGGAAAATCAGCCTTCACACTCGCTCGCCTCACCACACGAGTGTGGGAGAATCCCAAACTCTCTGTCAAGACGAAGATGGCAGTGTACAACGCTTGCGTCATCAGCACACTGCTCTATGGGAGTGAGACGTGGACAACATACGCCCGACAGGAAAAGAGACTGAACTCCTTCCACTTGCGCTGCATTCACCACATCCTGGACATATCCTGGCAGGACAAAGTGCCCAACACAGAAGTTCTGTCCCGCGCCGGCCTTCCCTCCATGTTCACTCTACTCAGGCAGCACAGGCTCCGCTGGCTAGGCCACGTTCACCGTATGGAGGATGGCAGAATCCCAAAAGACGTCTTCTACGGAGAACTGGCAACTGGCAGGAGAGACGTTGGCCGCCCACAGCTGCGCTTTAGAGACGTCTGCAAGAGAGACATGAAGGCCCTGGAGTTCAACACAGAGCGCTGGGAGGACCTTGCAACGGACCGCTCCAAATGGAGAGGCACCCTGACCAGACAGCTCAAGGCGGGTGAAGAGAGACTGACTGCTGCAGCAGATGAAAAAAGGACCCGCAGGAAGAACCGCCACAGACCCAGCAGCATGGAGACCACCCACAAGTGCGACCTGTGTGACAGGAACTGCCATTCGCGCATCGGCCTGTTCAGCCACAGGCGGTGCTGTTCCAGCAGAGTAGACGTTTAGGATTCTCTTCCATGGTCATCATAGACCGACGGAGGCCGACGAATATTCAGTGATCGAGGATTAACTCATGGAGGCGTGCATTACACCACTTCACCCCATTCTTGAGCTCCCGGGTGAGCCGCCGGTGCCTTGGGCGATGTGGTTTTAGGCTTTTCAGACATACATCACCATGCTGGACCTGGGTAAGCTCGACAAGTTAAGAGCACGTGCGCTACTTGTTCACAACCTGGGTATTGAGGGCCAGCGAGTCCTGCGCACACTCGGGGCTTTGGACTCTTTTGAAGACATCGTGGAGCTGCTAGCAAACCATTTTCATACCCCGGATAACATGACTGTCCGTAGGATTTGCTTTCAGCAGCGACATCAGCGAGTGGGTGAGCCTGTTCATCAGTTTGTCACTGATTTAAAGCAGCTAGCTAGCAAGTGTCTCTTTGGGCCGTTGAAAGATGAATTGGTATGTGATCAGCTTGCGGAGCACACATGTAGTGCTGCATTGTGGGCTAGGCTACTTATGGTGCCCAATGACTTAACACTAGCCAGCGCTGTCGAGCTAACTCTCCAGCTGGATGCTGCATAAAAGCTAGCTTCAGAGCTAAATTGGCGCCAGTCACAGCGGCTGCTGGAGCCTCCTGCTGCCGCAAATGTTGCGGACCCCGATAGCGAGGATAGCTTGGATGATGATACTATGGAAGCCAATGCTGCCAGCCGAAGGTCTGCCCCGGGAAAACCCCTTTGCAAGGGTTGTGGGTCCATAACACACCGCAATAAGGCTAAGGACTGCCCGGCTAGAGGGAGGCATTGTAGAAGATGTGGACACTTGAACCATTATGCTAGACTGTGCCGTGTATCTGAGCCGGAGAGCCCACGGAAGAAATCATTCGCCTGCCCTTGACAACCATCCATATGGTGTCCCCCAGTACCAACGGGTACAATACATGTTTTGCACAGTGGAATTGGATGGCGTGGAGGTGCCGCTGCTGCTTGACACGGGGGCGGAGGGGTCATTGTTGAATTGGGCCACAGTGAGGAAGTTTTTCCCCCACTACAGGATTAGAGGTAACTCAGCACCACTTTGTGGTTATGGAGGTGGCAGACTGTGCACAGTTGGGACGACGCTGGAGAGGAATGGTCAGGTTATGGCCAGTGGAACCCTCCGGTTTCGGTGGTCGATGAGGACGTTGTATGGGACGAGGAGCTAACGGACACCACGGCGGTCAAGCAGGACCAGCCTCACTCAGGTTCGGCACAGGAGGGTCTCAGTGCCAGTGCTCGGGAAACGGCAGAGGGGGGCACCGAGTGTGGCAGTGAAGCACCTGCATTGGCGAGTGACACCAATGTTCTAGCCCCAGATGCCTCCAGAGCTTGGTCGCAGAGGGATAGAGGGTTGGCAGCTGTGATGGTGAATGCTACGATGGCTTCAGAAGAGGTTGGGGCCAGACCGAAAAACACGGTGGAACTGCGTGCTCAGCAGCACCATTTCAGGCCGAGCCGAGCCCCACTGAGGGTTATGGACTTGGTTTGGGTTTGGGGTGAAGAACGTCCACGGCGAAAGATGGGCCAGATGACAGCCAGCTAAACATCACAAGTGTCTGTGCATAGTGGCTAAGCTGGGCGCAGCATACTTCAAGCTGTCCGATGGCTGGGTGAGGCATGCCAATCAGCTTCGGTGTGTCTGGGAAGAGGTTTCAGGTGACGGGGCTGGATGAGAGCGAGTGTTGGTGGTAAAGAAGAGAGGTGCTTTCATCCGAAAGATCAGCCATCATCCTGAGGGCTTACTGCTTCCAGGGGCGCACTTGCTGAGGGGCTGCCCTGGGCCCCCCATGCCGGTTCTACTCCTCCTGCCCAAGGAACAGTGCTGTAAATATGTGTGTTAATAGTTCATTCATTCATTCATCTTCTTCCGCTTAATCCTTTTCGGGTCACGGGGGGAGGGGGCTGGAGCCTATCCCAGCATCTTTGGGCGAGAGGCAGGGTACACCCTGGACAGATAGTTCTAGTGTTCTAATGTATGTATGTTGTAAAATGGGATTATTTTGTGTATTTTGCGTAGTTTAGGAGCACGGCATATAATTTTAGTTATGTATGGACTCTTTTCTTTAGTTTATCAGGTGGCAGAATAATCCACTCCGCTGTGCGGGCTGCATGGTAGTCCACCTGTCAGCCCTATTTTAGGTTATGTTGTGTGAATGTGTTAGGCCATTTTAGTACATTGGTTTTCATTATGTTAGTGTGTGATTCAGGTCCCAAATTAGGAAGGGTCTTAATTGTGTGTGTGGTTTTGGACTTTTCTAAGAGGGGGAGGAAATATGATGTTGGGTTCCAGTATCTTATTGTGAAGTGTGGTGTAGTGACGTGCACTTCCTGTCACGTCACTGCACCATCCTACAAATACCAGAGAGCATCCATATTGCGGCCTCTTCAATTGGTACCCTCTGCCAGGTGCCTACTGTGTTACTGTTGTTCTACATCCATCAATAAAGCTGTGTTCATCCAGTCATCTTGCCTCATCCTTCACCCAAGGTATGTATTTTACCATACATAACAGTGTTCAATACTCATTTTCCCCGCTGTACTATTTCCACTAGTACTATAAAGTTTTTATGGTTGTTCTCTATAAAGACATGAAAGATCAGAATTTTTTTGTGTTATTATTTTAGGCACATTATATTTGTCAATACCTTTGACTTAGATGAAGATCACATCACATTTTATGACAAATTAATGCAGAAAACCATGAAATTCCAAAAGGTCACATACTTTTTCTTACCACTGTACTTTATGGTGTGTTTGTGGAGATGGAGAAGACTGTGTGACAACAAAGCAGATACTTTATGAATAACCCACACCACCAGACAGCTACTGAGAGCACGGTGATACAGTATGGCTCTGGGTTTAGGGTGGGAGCTGTACAGTATGTGCTAGGGGCAGGAAGCGGCTCAGCAAGGCAAGGCCCTTCTGTCTCCCTGTCATCTCCTTGTGCCACTGGGGGTTGAAAGTGCCAGGGTGTGTGTGTGTGTGTGTGTGTGTGTGTGAGTGATGCGGGTGGGCGCGCAGCCGAACGGGCACTTGACTGGTGCTGTGGCACTTAGCTAGCAAGTAGCTGCTGGCTTGGCAGCACTCCAGGTTAACTCGGCGTGCTGTGAGGTTTTTTGTATCTGTGTGCGTTGGGTGATGTGGCACCAGATGCCACTCCATGTGCCCAAATCCTATTGACATTTGGAGCGTGGGCAAGCGGGCACACAGGAAGGAAGCGGAAAAAGAGGAGGGAAATTTAATTACGATGAAACAGCAGTCTCAGCCATTGCTGCAGAGTGCGTTATAGTTCACACTGATAAACATTTAAGCACAGACAATGTCTAGAAGCCTTGCAAAATAAAACACAAAATAAGCAGTGTTGTGAAAAAGAGAAGAAGGAGGTACAAGAAGAGCAAGAGAGTAGATGGAAGCTGACTGAGAAATGGGCTTCTGCATGAATCCTGGGGGGAGTTATTTGATTAAGCAGGCTGGCAGAAGGAGGAAATGGGAATGGTAGGGTGACAAGTTGATGCCAACTTCTCCTGGCATGGCCTTCACCCTTATTCCTGACTGAGAGCAGAAACTGTTGGACCAGAGCAGATAATAATCATAGTAAATTGAGAAAGAGCATGGCAATATCCTCTTTAGATAATGTACTCTTTTCTGTTACATCTCATTGGACCTACATGCATTTTTTTTTTCCACAATATCTTTATTGAACCTTTTTTTTTTTTTTTAACAAACATGATACAAACAATCAAACACTAACACTAAAGTACTACAAAAAAAAAAAAAAATGCACTAAAAACACCAACAACCACCAACAAAATCAAGTCTTCAACAATGCTCCTCTGTTTAGTCTAGACAATCCAATACATAAGTATACATATTATGTTCACCAGTTTGGAATTTACAAGGTCCACACACATCATTCACCTTCTTCTTCAAGAGTTATGTTTAAATTTTTTACATAATCAATAAAAGGTCTCCATATATTCTCAAACACAATTTCCTTTGATTTCAGTATATATGTTATTCTTTCTAATGGAAGGTTTGTTAACATCTGTCTTAACCACTGAGTCACATCTGGTCTATGAGTCTTTTTCCATAATAGTGCAATACATTTTTTGGCATTAAGCAAACTGAGGTCTATGAATGTTCTTTCACTTTTATTAAAATTATGCTTTTCTGGGTACAGACCCAACAAAAACAGTTTAGGATTCAATATGATTTGTTTTGAGATTATTTTTTCAATTGTTACCCTCACCTCTTCCCAAAACATTCTTATTAATCTACATTCCCATAAACAATGAAATAGGGTTCCTTTACTTTCCATGCATTTTGTGCATGTATCTGGTATATTTTTGTTATATCTATTTAACTCCTCCGGTGTAACATACATCCGCATTAACCATTTGAAATGTATCAATTTAAGGCGTGCATTTATTGATTTGGTTTGAGCTTCTGTACAAGCCAATTCCCATTGTTCCTCTGAAATTTCAATTTGCAGATCTTCTTTCCAGTAGTTTAATCTTTTCAGTGAATTTTCACTTGAAGATAGTGTCAATGAGTTATAAAACTCTGAAATAATACCCTTTCTTTTACTATCTTTCATCATCATTTTTTCCAAGGATGAATAAATAGGTCGAGTGAGAGCTTTATTTTGATTTGATCGAATAAAGTTTCTAAGTTGAAGATATTTAAAAAAATGTGTTCTATTGAGATTAAATTTGATCCTCAGCTCTTCAAAAGACATTATGTTGTCTGCACATGGCAAATATAAATCCTGAATCTTTTGTATCCCTTTTAAATTCCATACTTTAAATACAGCGTCCGCTCTCCCTGGTTTAAAATATTGATTACCCCATATTGGACTAAATTGTGACAATAACTGTGGTTCTTTTAAATAGTTTTTAGCTTCACACCATATTTTGATCATATGCTTTACAAATGGATTTTTAACTTGTTTTTGTAATTTTTTTGCCGAATCTGAGTATATGAATATGGGAAGAGGTAAAGGTAAATTGTATGATTCCATTTCAGTCCAGTGAGGGAGATCATTTGATGAAAAATAATATGTCATAGACCTCAGTTGTGCCGACCAATAATACAACATAAAATTTGGACATTTCAGACCTCCACGATCAAATGGTAAATATAATAAAGACAAACGTAATCTAGCCCTCCTGTTGTTCCATATAAATTCCACTAACTTTTTTTTTATTCTTGAGAATAGATCTAAAGGTGGTGATAAGGGAATGTATTGAAATAAATAAAGTATTTTAGGTAAAATATTACTTTTAAGTATATTGATTCTCCCGATCATCGACATTGGTAGTGACATCCATCTCTGAGTTAACTCATTGATATCTGACATTAAGGCTTCATAGTTGACGCTGGCGACTGATTCTAGCTTAGGCATAATTTGGATTCCTAAATATTTAAACTGATTTACAACATTGAATTGATTTACCTCAGGGGCTGGGTAATTTCTCTGGGTCTCATTTAGCATTAATATTGAAGATTTAGTTTTATTTATTTTATATCCTGATATTTCCCCAAAATTCTTTATTAAATTCAACAAGGTTGGAATTGATTTTTTTAGATTCGACATAAACAAAATTATATCATCGGCATACAGGGAGATTTTATGTTCTGTTGGTCCAACTTTAATTCCATATATTTGTGAATGTAAACGTATCGCTATCGCTAAAGGTTCAATTGCCATAGTAAACAGTAAAGGTGAAAGTGGACAGCCTTGTAGACATCCTCTATTGATTTTTATTGGTTTTGAAATATTGTTATTTGTTAGGATTTCTGCTGTAGCATTATTGTATATTATTTGAACCCATTTTATGAAATTATTTCCAAGTCCAAACCTTTGTAGGACTTCAAAAAGAAAGGGCCATTCAACTCTATCAAAGGCCTTTTCGGCGTCCAATGATAGGAGAGCTGTATCCGGTGCTTCTTTATTAAAATAAATAATATTAAATAGTCTTCTTACATTATGGAAGCCTTGTCTACCCTTTATAAAGCCATTCTGATCTCGATTAATAATATTTGGTAAAATTTCTTGTATTCGTCTTGCTAAAATTTTACAGATTATCTTAAGGTCGGCGTTTAATAGGCTTATTGGTCTCATATTTTCACATTTATTAGAGGGCTTACCTGGTTTTGGCAGCAGTATAATTAAGGCATTATTTATGTATGATGGTAAATTATTATTTTGAAATGCTTCTAAAACCATTTCCAAAAAAGGTTTTATTAATTTATTCTTAAATTTTTTATAAAGGTCAACTGGAAGACCATCTGGTCCTGCACTTTTTCCTGATTTCATATTATCAATGGCTAGCCCAACTTCTTCTTGACTAATTTTAGACTCCAATATCTCCCTGTTTTCATTTGGTATACACGGTATAGATAGTTCGTTCAAAAACCCATTTAGTTTTGTTAAATCAGGTTCATTTTTGGTATCATATAATTTTTCATAGTAATCTCTAAAGGCTCTATTAATTTCTAAAGGATCTATAACTACCTGTCCGTTACTTATAATACTGGTAATTGGTGTTTTAATTTCCAATTGTTTAATCTGCCATGCTAATAATTTTCCTGATTTTTCACCTTGTTCATAAAAAGATTGTTTCAATCTTAGAAGACTCGAGGCAGCTCTATTTGCTGATTTTTTGTCGTATTCAGCTCTCAAAATCAGTAATTCATTCTCCAACCTTGGGTCACTTCCTGCATACACTTTTTCCTGAAGACTTTTTATTTTATGTTCCAATTTAGCTCTCTCCTCTCGAGTCTTCTTAGATTTTGATCCTGTATAACTAATAATATGTCCCCTAATAAAAGCTTTGAAAGCCTCCCACTTTACACATGCTGATGTTTGTGTAGTATTGATGTCAAAGAACTCGTCTATCTGTTTTTCTATATACTTGACAAATTCCTCATCCTGAAGCCATTTATGCTGAAATTGCCATCTACCTGATTCCTTTGTCAATTTTTTATCTACATATATTAGACAACAGGGTGCATGATCAGAGATCACGATGTTATCATAAAAGCAGTTTTGAATCTTGGACCTTAATTCTGTGGAAATCAAAAAATAATCAATACGTGAGAATGTCTTGTAAGTACTGGAATAACAAGAATAGGCTTTAACTTGTGGTTTCATTTCTCTCCATATATCTAACAATCTCAATTCTTTCATAAAATGATTAATAGTCATCCTACATCCAATGTGCGTACAATCCAGTCCTGTTGATCTATCCACACCTGGATTCAATGTACAATTAAAATCCCCTGCTATTATATGTTGCCCTGTAAGTGATGATAAGATGAGAAATAAATTAGCAAAGAACTTCTGATCATCTATATTGGGACCATATAAGTTCACAAGATTTATATTTTCTAATAGCAAAGAACCTTGAATGATTACATATCTTCCAAATTTGTCTCCAATTACATTTTTCACTTGAAAAGGAACTGATTTATGTATGAGAGTCATAACTCCCCTGGCTTGGGATGAAAATGAAGAGGTGAATACACTTCCCTGCCATCTACTCCTAATTCTTTTAACATCCTCCTCTATCAGATGAGTTTCTTGTAAAAACACAATTCTTGAACCCATGTCCTTTATTTTATTCATAACTTGTTTAAGTTTTTTTAAATTTTGTAGACCTCTGCAATTCCATGAAGTTAAATTAAGATTAACACTTTGGTCCATGATCAATAGAGAGTTTGGGATTACCTTGCAGTGTAAACATGCTCATACAGAGAAGCAAAAACATGAGTAGTTGAACATTCATCCTACAAACTACACACAAACAAATTTCCCCTTCCCACACTTGTGGCAAACCCCCCAAAATCAAAAGAAAAATTCTGTCTCCCGATATAGCCATCGACCGTTCCACACCCACGGGGAACAGCCTAAGCCACTCCTTCTTCATCCTCCCAATCACCCTAACTCTACTGCTTTTAATGACGTAACATTAACTCTCCTCTGTAGTTTTCCAACTTAACGCCAAAATTTTTAACAACTTTGTACATCATAGTTTTTTTTTTGTTTGTTTTTGTTTTGTTTTTTTAATATATAATACAATCTATATTTTGTAAACTTACTATTTACTTCAAGTCAGTCAGATGCCTGTGCAAATGCTTAATTATTCTACCTTATATTTTGTTCATGCTTAGCTCCCACCAGTCTCTTCTTCTTCTTTGATCTTTTTGATGAACTCCTGCGCCTCCTCTGGGGTCTTGAAGATGTGGGTTCTGCCCTCATACGTGGTCAGCAGTCTCGCAGGATAGATTACACCATGACGAATCCCAAGGTTGCGCAGCTCCTTACGTACGGGATCAAACTGCTTCCTCAATTGCTGGATTCCTGTGGCCAAATCTGGGTAGAACCGCACCTGCTGGTCCTGGTGTTTAATCTCTCCTTTTTTAGCTCGTGCAGCGTTGAAGATCTTCATCCTGTCTCTGTTGCTAAGAAACTTCATAATTAAGGTCCTCGGTGGTCCCTTATCTCTCCGTGGGCCAATACGATGTGCTTTTTCCAGAACCACTGCTGATTTCAACTCCTCGCTGCCCAGCACCTCCGGAATCCACTTTTCCAGAAAGGAACATACGTCCCGACCTTCTGATTCCTCTGGAAGACCCACCAGCCTCAAATTATTCTGTCTCGACCGAGATTCCAAATCCAAAATATTATCTTCCAGAGATTTATTTTTTTTTTCCAAAGTGCGCACCTTTAATTGAAGACGGGTGACGTCATCTTCAGCACTAGCGAGACGGAGCTCCATCTGCGCCGTTCGTTCTACACAGTCACCCAATTCCTTTCTTATTCCTTCCAACGCTGTCATAATCCCATCAAATCTAGAGGAAAAGTCCGCTCTCATTGAACTCATGGCAGCCATCAGCGCATCTGCGCCATTCCCCGCGGATATCGCACCGTTGCCAGCCTCCTCCGCCATATATGGAGTTTTGTTTGCTGCGTCACAGACCTGAAAGTCCGTTAATTTGGACTGTTTCGGCGGCTCGCTTTTTCCTTTTCCTGGTTTTCCAGCCTTAGGCTTCGCCGACATATCCTCGCCCAAATGCTGGGATACGTTCTGTCCCAAATGAGAGAGTTATTTGCCGATTTTTTTTTTCCAGGAGCAGAGCAGAGCGAGACACGTCCGTCCTACGTGGCAGCCATAACCGGAAGTCGACCTACATGCATTTTATTTTTTATGCAACTATTAATGCTTGTCTATATGGGCTGGAATTTGGCTCTATCCCAATCCATGATCTGATATGTTTATTAAAGAATGAACAGAATTTTTAATTGTGATTTTCCACAACTCTTTTTACTTACAATTTTGCTAGACATACTGATTTAATTTTAATCCCTTGTACGATTTGCTCACATTTATGAAATAGCTGCACACTGCAGCATAGCATCATGTAAGTGAGCAATACAAAATAAGCATATAAAGAAATTAACAGTCATTTGTTTTTGCAACAATATTTGACTGATCAAAGTTCAATTATGTTTTTTTGTTACTTTACAAAATTCATATTGAGGGAAGACCAAATACCATTAAAAATCTGCACCCACATGAAGGTGATTATGACTTTGCTCACATTCTGCAGAACTTATTGTGCAGTATTGGATAAGCCTAATTTTAAAAGTAACCTGTTAGATTACTGTAGTGCTGTCACCGAAAAGTAATATGTAATATTACTACATTATCTACCAAAATTAGGTAGTAAATAATGCTGTAATGTAACATAAAGTACTCTTCAGTCACCATAATTGAACACTTATTTGTGATTAGCTGATACTATCCAAAGGACATTCAGCCTGCTGAATGTGTACTTCCAAATATATTAAATTTACCTTATTGCATGAAATGTTGATTTTTTTTCCACAATACTTTTTATTGAACCTTTTTTTTACAAACATGGCACAAACAGTCAGACACAAACACAAAAGTAATTTAAAAATTAAAAAGAATAATAACAAAAAAAAGTGTAATAAAAACAACAACAACCATTAACAAAAACAGGTCAACAACAATGCTCCTCTGTTTAGTCTAGGTAATCTATTACATAAGAATACATAATATACATTCACCAGCTTGGAATTTGCAAGGTCCACACATATCATTCACCTTCTTCTTCAGAAGTTATGTTTAATTTCTTTACATAATCAATGAAAGGTCTCCATATATTCTCAAACACATTTTCCTTTGATTTCAGTATATATGTTATTCTTTCTACTGGAAGGTTTGTTAACATCTGTCTTAACCACTGAATCACATCTGGTCTATGAGTCTTTTTCCACAGTAGTGCAATACATTTTTTGGCATTAAGCAAACCGAGGTCTATGAATGCTCTTTCACTCTTATTAAAGTTATGTTTTTCTGGATACAGACCCAACAAAAACAGTTTAGGGTTCAATGTGAATTGTTCTGAAATTATTTTTTCAATTGTTACCCTCACCTCTTCCCAAAACATTCTGATTTTTCTACATTCCCATAAACAGTGAAATAGGGTTCCTTTACTTTCCATACATTTTGTGCATGTATCAGGTATGTTTTTGTTATGTCTATTTAATTCCACTGGTGTAACATACATCCGCATTAACCATTTAACATGTATCAGTTTAAGACGTACATTTATTGATTTGGTTTGAACTCCTGCACAAGCCATTTCCCATTGTTCCTCTGAGATTTCAGTTTGCAGGTCTTCTTTTCAGTCATTCAGTCTTTTCTGTGAGTTTTCACATGAGAATAGTGTCAATGAGTTATAAAACTCTGAAATAATACTCTTTCTCTTACTATCTTTCATCAAAATTTTTTTCCAAAAATGAATAAGTAGGTCGGGTGAGAGCATTATTTTGATTTGAGCAAATAAAATTTCTAAGCTGAAGATATTTAAAAAAGTGTGTTCTATTAAGATTGAATCCTCAGTTCTTCAAAAGACATTATGTTATCTGAGTGTGACAAATATAAGTGTTGAATCTTTTGAATCCCTTTTAAATTCCATATTTTAAATACAGCATCCGCTCTCCCTGGTGTAAAATATTGATTGCCCCATATTGGGCTAAATTGTGACAATAAGTGTGGTTCTTTTAAATATTTTTTGGTTTCACACCATATTTTGATCATGTGCTTTACAATTGGATTTTTAACTTGCTTCTGTAATTTTTTAGCCGAGTCTGAGTATATGAATAAGGGAAGAGGTAAAGGTAAATTGTATGATTCCATTTCAGTCCAATGAGGAGGATCATTTGATGAAAAATAATATGTCATAGACCTCAGTTGTGCTGACCAGTAATACAACATAAAGTTTGGACATTTCAGACCTCCATGATCAAATGGTAAATATAGTAAGGACAAACGTAATCTAGCCTTCCTATTGTTCCATATAAATTCCACTAACTTTTTTTTAATTCTTGAGAATAGATCTGAAGGTGGTGGTAAACGGATGTTTTGGAATAAGTAAAGTATTTTTGGTAAGATATTACTTTTAGCCAGTTTAGAAGCTTGGGATCAGTCCGCCAAGGTCTCCGCCTTTGACCGCCACCTAATCCACATAGCACCGGCCCCCCATGATCCCTCCTGGACGCCTCCCCTTGAGGTGTTTCAGGTACGTCCCACTGGGAGGAGACCCCGGGGCAGACCCAGGACTCGGTGGAGAGACTATGTCTCCCAGCTGGTCTGGGAACGCCTTGGTATCCCCTCTGAAGAGCTGGAGCAGGTGGCTGGGGAGAGGGAAGTCTGGGCTTCTCTGCTTGAACTGCTGCCTCCGCGACCCGGACCTCCAGAAAAGCGGTAGAAGATGGATGGATGGATATTACTTTTAAGTATATTAATTCTCCCAATCATCGACATTTGTAGTGACATCCATCTCTGAAGTAACTCATTAATGTCTGTCATTAAGGCTTCATAGTTGGCATTGGCGACTGATTCTAGCTTAGGCAAAATTTGAATTCCTAAATATTTAAACTGATCTACAACACTGAATTGGTTTACCTCAGGAGCTGGGTGATTTCTCTGGGTCTCATTTAACATTAATATTGAAATTTTTGAAATGTTGATTTTAATAGCTTCATAGTAGCTTGTCATCCACTTCGTAGCCCTTAACAGGCAGATACATGTCCTTCAAAACCATACTGGGGTGGTGGCCTAGTTGATAGAGCATCTGCCCCACAATCATGAGGTTGGGGGTTCAAGTCCCAGTTGGGTCATACCAAAGACCCACTACTAGAAGGTGGTACTTCCCACCTTCTAGCTTGGTGCTCAGCCTAATAAAATGGGGGAAGGAGAAGTTGTTTGTGGCGGCGCCTTGCATGGCAGTGACCCATCTGATTCTAGATGTGATTAACATTGTAGATAGGAGAAACGTAATTTCGTTCTGCTGTACATGATTGGCTGTATGGACTGAATGACAACAGAGTTGACTTCTTCTTCAATAATGCCTTTTTTATTGTGCTTCAGTGAAAACGGAGGCATACAGTAATCAGTCAATGTGTCTGTGTGTGGGTGGATGGTTGTTTGTTCATCTGTCTGTTACCAGCTTTTCAGCTCGCCCAGTCAAAATTAACTGCAACCAAAGGCGTGTATCATTGTATGGCTATATTTTCTCAACTTTTAATTTGCCAGAATTTCGAGATAAGGCTTTGTTTTCGAAATAAACACAAAAATAACTCACCTTTACTGTCAGTGGAATGGTATTGTAATAACTATGCCGGGCCACTAGAGGCAGCAGTACAAGTCCCAACATTCCTCACCCGCAAATAGCCACAGTGAGCTGCGCATGCACCTGGAAACTCTTGCCAGAGGGAAATACAGAGCAATCCACCAATACTGGGTGAACAAATATCCGTCTTTTTGCCTGTCTGTTTTCTTGTCTGCCACTAAACAGCAAAAGCTCCTGTTTGTCTTGATTGTCATTGTATTCATGTACCTCTATCGCTTCCACCATTTAAAACGTCTGCCACCATGCTCTTCCTTTGTGTTTGGATTGCAGCTGTTTAAATCAGCTTGGTGGCTCCTGGCTGCCGCCAGTAGTATTGGCATGTGCAGATTATTTTCACTGCGCATACGTGTACTCCAAAATTACTGGATGGATTTGGATGAAATTTTTACCAGAGGTGGTCCTTGGGCTAGAGTGGAACCCATAACATTTTGGTGATGATCTCAGAATGCATACCTCCACCAAGGCTCTTATTTTCTCACAGTGTGTTAGCAAGAATAAGCCAACACTACTGGATGGATTTGGATGAAATTTTTACCAGAGGTGGTCCTTGAGCTAGAGAGGAACCCATAACATTTGGATGATCTGAGAATGCATACCTCCACCAAAGCTCTGGCACCGAGGCATCGGCACCTTGATGCTTTCATTATTCAGGTATTCTAAAGAGAAAAAAATTGTACAATGAAATGCATTCGATTAAAATTTACTTATTTTCAGTTTATTTACTCAAAATGGTAGATACTAAAGGCATTGTTGCTTACCAGTGGAAAGAGCAACAAGTTCAAAACAACCCGAGTGTGACTATAAACAGGTATGGGGCTTTGTGACATCATTTTGACATCAGAGTTTGTCGCACAACAACCAGTACAATGACTATAACCAAGCCTTTAGCCTGTCTGTCCACAGATAGCATTTTTTCCACTGCAAGAGCTATGGTTCTTTTTTTCAGAGCACTTGAGCAAAAAGTCTAGCAACGGCTTGACCTGTCACGTACAGCTTGACACTTCATCCTTTCCATTGGAGACACTCTGTTTACTACACTATACTACAGTACAGTAGTAAGAAAACACACATCCCTGCCAGATTTTACTTTTAAATATTGATTATAATATCCTTTCAGCCTAATTCTAATTGGTTGGTTAGAGAGGTGTGCCATTAACGAGCAATATGGCACTCCAAAAGTTGATTTTTTTTTTTCAACTCAGTGCTCTAGGTGCAACAAAAACTATTGACTACTCAGAGCTATTTTGCATCAGGTGTGTTGGGCACTTTAAACATTTAACTACATAGTGAAATGCATAGAAAATAGACCCTACCAGTGAAAAGACGAACTATGTGTATCGTCAAGCTGAATCTAATCAATGTTGTGAAGCTGGTCTGGCATCTGATCTCTTATGTGTCATGGCGTGTTAAATTCTTGACAGCTCACGCGCACGATACCAAACACAGGATGGAACCACATTGAGGGGCACGTTTGACAGTTTTGTTAATGGCAAAATAACAGCGCACAGCTACAGAAACAGTCACTCGCCAGAGGAAATGGACCTGTGGAGAGAAGACGAGAGCCGTGAGCTGAGGAGTAGAGTAAGGGGAAAATGGGCGAGCCAAATTGCCACTTACTTGGGAAATCCAGGGATGACCGGCAGGACCCAGCGGGGACTAAACGAACCAGTAGGGTAGGAGGGGGAATGGAGCTGATGGTGCCTGACCGGGGAGATGAAGGTGCTGAAGGGCAATGAGGTGGGGCAGGAGACAGCGCGCAGTCCCGGCGACACACCTACACGGTGGCAGCAACCTGGGAAGAAGGAGAAGAGAGATGGTTAACGACGTGTTAACGATCACAATTAAATAAAGCAAGTCCGAACACAGGCAGTATACCCAGACGAGCCAGCGTAGACTGTGTGGAGGGAACCTCATTAAGTACGCTGGCCGATGAGCGGGCGCAGGTGTGTCTTCTGCCTCAGGTGCAGTGATGAGTTGATGAAGGTGAGACCGGAGGGGAGGGGCGCGCACCTGCTGCCCATGACAGGGTCCCCCCATCTAGGGACGCCTCCTGGCGGACCGGAGGGCTTGTCTGAGTGGGCACGGTGAAAAGCCCGGAGCATCTCCTTGTTGAGTACCCATGATGAGGGAGTCCAGGATTGTTCCTCCGGCCTGTAACCCTCCCAGTCAATGAGGTACTGCAGGCCCCGACCCCTGAGGCAGACATCCAGGATTCGCCAAACTGTGTGGGCAGGGTGGCTGTCAACGATGCGGAGAGGGGGAGGACGCTTGGGTAGGGGGGGCAAAAAGGACTGGTGGAGAGGGGTTTAATATGGCTGACGTGGAAGGTGGGGTTCTTCTGCAGGGCCGCGGGCAGCTTGAGCCGGACCGACGCGTCGTTGACCACCCAGGTGATGGGGAACGGCCCGAGGAAACGGGGGGACAGCTTCTTGGAGTTGCTCTTCAGAGGAACCTGGCTAGCTGCCAGCCAGACTTGCTGTCCCACGACATACTTGGAGGCCGGAACCCACCTCCGATTGGCGTTCTGTGGTGCGGGCCAGGGCGGCCTGAGTAGCTCTCCAGACACGTCGGCAGCACCAAGCATGGGCCCCTATGGATGGCACCGAAACCTCCCTCTCAGCCAAGGGAAGGAGAGGAGGCATGTACCCCAATGACGCCTTGAAGGGGGTCAGTCCGGTGGCAGAGGATACCGCAGAGTTCATTGAGTATCCGACCCAGGTCAGGTGCGTGCTCCAGGAAGATGGGTTATTGGCTGCTACGCACCACAAGGCAGCCTCCAGGGACTGGTTGGCATGCTCCGCCTGCCCATTACTTTGAGGATGGTTCCCGAATGAGAGGCTCACCATCGTACCTAACGTCCGGCAGAAGGCCCTCCAGACCTGGAACATGAATTGTGGACCCTGGTCAGACACAATGTCCACAGGGATGCCGTGGATCCAGATCACGTGGTTGGTGAGAAGAACAGCTGTCTCCAGGGCCGACGGAAGCTTGGGGAGGGCCACCAGGTGGACCGCCTTGGAGAACCGATCCACAACAGTGAGAATAACTGTCTTGCCGTGGGAGGAGGGCAAGCTGGTCACAAAATCCACAGCAATGTGAGACCACGGCCGGCCAGAGATGGGAAGGGGATGGAGGAGACCCAATGGGGGGGAGGAGTCAGTCTTCCCCCGGACGCACGTCTGACAGGCTCTGACGTACTCCTGAACGTCCCGCCACAGCGTTGGCTACCAGAACGCCCGCTTGACAAAATCCACGGTCCAGGCGATACTCGGTGGTGCTGCGGTGCGGTGGCGCAGTGGTTAGCGCTGCGGCAGCACAGCAACTCACCCTTGGCCATGGGATCCCTGGTTCGATCCCAGCCCCTGACCAACAGTGATCTGTGTGGAGTTTGCATGTTCTCCCCGTATCTGCGTGAGTTTACTCCGGGATTTCTCCGGTTTCCTCCCACAGGCCAAAAACATGCAGGTTAGGTTAATTGGAGACTCTAAAGTGGCCCTAGCTGTGAATGTGTGTGTGAATGGTAAAGGGATAGCGCCGTACTGTGGCTGCTTCATCCATCCAGGTGGATGCCCTCAATTTCCCCTCTGGGGATCAATAAAGTATACAAAATCAAAAAAAAAAAAGATACCAGGATGGCAGGCAAAGCGGCTGGTGTGGCCCCACTGGATGACATCGCTGCGGAGGGCGGACGGGACATATAGATGGTTCCGGGGGCACTGTACTGGCACAGGCTCCTGGGACTGGGCCTGGTGGACCCTCTCCTCGATATCCCAAGTAAGGGCTCCAATAATGCATGCAGGTGGTGCAATAGTTTGGGGGGGGGGCTACATCCCTGGAGTCAAACTGGCGCGAGAGCGCGTCCGGTTTGGTATTCCGGGTGCCAGGCTGGTAAGTGATGGTAAAGTCAAACCGCTGGAAGAATAACGACCAGCGAGCCTGCCTGGCATTCAGTTGGCGGGCCGACCGCAAGTACTCGAGGTTCTTGTAGTTGGTCCACACGACGATGGGATGAACAGCACCTTCTAGCCAGTGCCTCCACTCCTCAAGTGCCAACTTAATGGCCAGCAGCTCTCTGTCCCCTATGTCATAATTCCTCTCGGCTGGCGTGAGCCGCCCTGAGAAATATGTGCACGGGTGGAGCTTCTGGTCGGGAGGCGTGCACTGCGACAGTACAGCGCCAACCCCTGAATCAGACACATCCACCTCAAGGACGAATGGGAGCTGCGTGTCGACCTGGGCCAAGATAGGTTTGTCAGTGAACTCGTGTTTTAATTTATTAAACGCCAGTTCAGCTGCCTCAGTCCACCGAAAGGGGACTTTAACTGAGGTCAGCTGCGTTAAAGGCAGTGCAATCCCACTATAGTTCTGGATGAACCTGCGATAGAAATTTGCGAACCCGAGGAAGCGTTGGCGCTCCCTACGGGAGTGGGCTGTTGGTTAATCTAACATTGCCTTTACCTTGGCCAGATCGGCAATCAGCTCCCCCTCAGCCACGATGAAGCCCAAGAAGGTGGTAGATGGTGTAGAAAACTCACACTTCTCAGCCTTCATGAACAGCTGGTTCTCCAAGAGCCATTGTAAAACGGCTCTAACATGGACCTCGTGTTCCTCTGGCAAGCAGGAGAAAATCAAAATATCATCAAGGCAGACAAACACGAATTGATAGAGCATATCACGGAGGACGTCATTAATTAACCGCTGGAAGACGGCAGGGGCGTTAGTGAGCTCGAATGACATCACTAGGTACTCGAACTGGCCCTAATGAGTTTTAAAGGCCGTCTTCTATTTGTTGCCCTCTCAAATGCAAATC
Source organism: Pholidichthys leucotaenia (assembly GCA_020510985.1). Taxonomy (NCBI): domain Eukaryota; kingdom Metazoa; phylum Chordata; class Actinopteri; order Cichliformes; family Pholidichthyidae; genus Pholidichthys; species Pholidichthys leucotaenia. The sequence continues at coordinate 112,675,503 of CM035838.1, read as the reverse complement.
AAATGATATGTGTTTCTAAGGTCTAACTTGGTGAACACCCGTGAGCGCTGAAGGAGCTTGAATGCTGAGTTGATTAAAGGCAGAGGGTATTTGTCTTTAATTGTAATGGCATTGAGCTCCCGGTATTTGATGCACGGGCGCAGCAAGTCGTCCTTCTTCCCGACAAAAAAGAACCCGGCCCCAAGTGGAGCCGAAGATGGCCGAATGAGGCCGGTGTTCAGCGATTCCTTGATGTACCGCTCCATCGCCTCCCTCTCTGGGCCCGAAATGCTGTACAGCTCAGTCTCGCTCCCGGGATGAGATCTATAGCACAGTCGTAAGAGTGGTGAGGCGGCAGCGACAACGCTCTCGACTTGCTAAAGACCTCGCCCAAATTGTGATAAGCCCGCGGGACGAGGCTGAGGTCCGGCGGCTCAACCTGGGAAGGGGAAACTGAGAGCAACAGGGAACAATCAGCCGAACGCATACAATTGGCCATACAGAAAGGACTCCAGGCAGAGATGGTGTTTTGAGCCCAATTAGTCATTGGGCTATGCTTCTGGAGCCACGGGAAACCTAGAACCACCGGGGAAGATGATATGGGGAGGACCAGGAACGCAAGTTCCTCTAGGTGGTTCCCTGAAAGAAGGATGGGATTTGGCACCATGCTTAGGGTAACCACCGCAAGCTCGCTGCCAGATATGGCAGTGACTCTCTGCCTATGAGGCAATTTGTGTGTGGGAATGCCTACCTGCTCTACTAGAGCAGCTGAAACGAAATTACCCTCGGACCCCGAGTCAACCAGCGCCTCAACCCTCCTCTCAACCCCCGGCAACTGCATGAGGGCCAAAATACACAATTTACTGGAGGGAGAAGAATAAGTCCCACCCGCCAAACCCTCCTCAGCTACCGATGGGCCGTATCTTTTGGCCGGCGGCGGCATTCATCCAGACTGTGGTCGAGCGAACCACAGTACATGCGCACACCAGCCCTTTGCCTTTGCCGACACTCCTCGTCGGTGATATTCTGAGAGAGCTCCATCGGTTCAGGCAAAGACCTGGCACCGCCGGTCTCAGCAACCGCAGTGGGCACGTGCTCGGTGCGCAGATGAGGGATGAGGCCGCGCTCCCTCGCCCGCTCACGGTGTCGATTGTCTAGCCCTACAACCTGCTCTATCAGGTCATCGAGCGTCTCCGGGACAGGATGAACCGCCAGTTTGTCACAGAGTTGGTCATTCAAGCCGTGGAGGAACGCGCTGCGTAGAGCAGTCTCGTTCCACCCCGACTCAGACGCCACAACCCGGACTCCACCGAGTACTCGGCCACCAACCGGGTGCCCTGGCGGAGAGTCATTAGGCAGCTCATAACATTGCCCTGACGCTTGGTCCGACCAAACGCGCTGGAAAATGCGGCCACCAATTGATCAAACGAATATTGGTGCCCCTCAGGGTTGTCTAGAGTGGCATGGGCCCACTCCAGGGCTCGATCCCTGAGCAATAGGACAAAAAGCTGTATTTTGGCTACATCCCCCGGATACTCCTCCCTAACCTGCTCCAAGTACATTTGTAGTTGGAGAAGAAATGGTTTGCATCACTCCACCTCCCCCGCGTACACTGGGGGGCGCGGCCGGGGGATGTGCTGCGGACCATAACATTGCCATATTGGAAACCTGTTGCATCAGCGCGGTGAGCTGCTGCTCGGTCACCGCTAGGTGGTCCATAGCGGATTGCTCCTGTGGTGAGGCACCGGCTGAGCTACCTTCCTGGTTGGCTCGTTCTGTCATGGCGTGTTAAATTCTTGACAGCTCACGCGTACGATACCAAACACAGGATAGAACCACACTGAGGGGCACGTTTGACAGTTTTATTAATGGCAAAATAACAGCGCACAGCTACAGAAACAGTCACTCGCCAGAGCAAATGGACCTGTGGAGAGAAGACGAGAGCCGTGAGCTGAGGAGTCGAGTAAGGGGAAAATGGGTGAGCCAAATTGCCACTTACTTGAGAAATCCAGGGATGACCGGCAGGACCCAGCGGGGACTAAACGAACCAGTAAGGTAGGAGGGGGAATGGAGCTGATGGTGCCTGACCGGGGAGATGAAGGTGCTGAAGGGCAGTGAGGTGGGGCAGGAGAGCGCACGCAGTCCCGGCGACACACCTACACAATGGCAGCAACCTGGGAGGAAGGGGAAGAGAGATGGTTAATGATGTGTTAATGATCATAATTAAGTAAAGCAAGAATGAACACAGGCAGTATACCCAGACGAGCCAGCGTAGACTGCGCAGAGGGAACCTCCTTAAGTATGCTGGCTGATGAGCGGGCGCAGGTGTGTCTTCTGCCTCAGGTGCAGTAATGAGTTGATGAAGGTGAGACCGGAGGGGAGGGGCGCGCTCCCACTGCCCATGACACTATGGGCAGCAACTACTTCTTTAGATCTTAAGTGCACTGCTCAGCAGTAACAAAAAAAACTTGTCTTGCTGGCAAAATATAATGCAAAAAGTTCCGCATCTCCAGCTGTCATTCAGTTTATAAGTTGTTAGAGGTTATGCACACACTCAGTGAAGCCCTATAACAAGTTGAATAGTACACAGCAGTGTTGCCAGATTTTGTACAACACACAAGCAGCTCTGTCAATGAAAACAAGCCTTAAACATGCAGTACATCCTGATATATGTTACTATTATTATCCAGTCCTAGTATAAATATCACTCTTCATTTTGCCATAAAAAGTCACTATGGCAACATTCTGAGGTTGGATCCAAACATTTACATAACACTTTTTACTCAGCACACATCTGAATGCTTTCCACCACTTTTATCAAAAGACCTCAGTTAACTCTGCAGTTTCTCATCTGCTATAACTACTATTTCTAGAAATCTTTATAAAATACAGCTTTATAGAGAAACATTTTACCACAATGATGGTAGCATCTGATACTGGTCTGACTCACCTGTACTGAAAATTACTCAAGATTTGACATAACCTTAAACAAGAGTTAGAGTAGACTTGCTGCTTCTACGCTTTGACGAGTTTCCCAGAGTTTATTGCATTTTTCCAAAATTTCCCAATGAGGGGACATAATCGATCTACTTCATACAGGTGATAACAGATGCTGAGTTAATCACACTACTTATGTTGTGTACATTTTTGAAAACAGTGCCATTAACTTAAAAGGAATGAGTAACAGGGGAATGAGACAAGAACTGAAGGACACTCACAAATTCATATGAATGCAGGGGGGTGGTCTTGAAGTCTAGCATTCAGTCTCATAATAACTATTTTAAATTGCTTAAAGGAACGTAATTCCTGGTTGAATGTATTCCATATACTCAGTGTATAGCCTTCGATGAATTTCACCCTCTACTGACTCACGTAACATTCAGCAAGACTACACAAAAACTACCAAAAGAAGTTTCACGAAACTTCGTGGACCCACTAAAGTGAAAACGTACTGAAGTTTTGAGAGGACCTGGATCTTTCTAATTTTGCCTTGACCATGGTGAATGATGCTCCTTTTCACTGCCTTCCAGCTTTATTATACAGTAAATTTGTTTGTACACTGTACTTGCAACATTATTTGGACAACCATATTTATTGCTTCCATTTGTGTTTTCACTCTCTTTCTGTGTTAGTAACATATTTTCCAGGGGAGTCTAGCATTATTGTTGAGACAAGGTCAGATGGCTGCATATGTATGCTTATTTATGTATACATGCACAAGTGGAGGGTAGCTATCCTGAGTGGGTGTGCTGTTACTGCTGATCTATGAAAGTGGTTATTTTGATCAGGTATCTTGAGTGTGGATCACATTTATTCCCCACAGACCTGCATACTCACAGTGTTTGACATACTGTACAATGTTTTTTGTTGTGTTGCATCCTTGTACATGTCTCTCTCTTTCTGCTTAAGTCAAACCCAGTCTTGAAATGTGTGGTATAGATTCTGCCGTGACCATAACAACATAATGACAGTTGTGAATGTTGATATACACTTACAAATAGAAAATATAAGAAAGTAATAACTTATGGACAGTGGCTTATGTTAGCAGACAGTAGTTTTTCATAGTTTTTCATAGTTAGACAATAGTTTTTCATAGTTCACCATCTTACCACTGCCCCATAGTTTTTCACTGCAGCACAGCATTTGACTTATTTAACTTTTGCTACTATTTTTGAAATACAGCTGGGAAAAAACATAAGAAAAAAGTTTCCAGTAATGTCCAGCCATAACTGGATATATTATAAATAAATACTGTAACAAAAGATTTTGGCTTGTGGCAAACCTTATAGCAAAGGTGACATGCTGTCATTCTCCTGGTTCAGGACTAAGTAATTCTGTGAGATATATACAGATTTAAAAGTCGTAGTCCCAATGAGATGGGCGGTACGGCTTCATAAACTCAGCTCAACAGGAAGAGAGCGAGGATTACTAACTAAGAATGGGTGTGGGGTACTCTCTCTATCTGTGCGTTTTCTCATCTGTCCCTCCATCCCTTATTTAACCCACACCTGAACCTGTCAGCTCTATATTACAGAGAATTTTCCGGCAGCTCTTCGACATCTCACTCTTGCCCTGCCTGTCAAAGACCGCTGAGGGCACACATTGAGAGAGAGAGAGAGAGAGAGAGAGAGAGGATGTACAGATGAATCCTCTCATAGCAGAGTTCACCTCTCAGGTAATCCTATAAAAAGCCAAGGTGAGATGCTTCTCTGCCTCCTGCTCATTATAGCATCTTTACCCTGCACCGTAGCAAGTGCTCTCCAACTAGAAGTATATTGGGATGGTGGTGCATGAGGGTGGGGGAGTTGGGCAAGTTGGGGCAAAGGGGAGACGGGAGGGGCAGAGGAAGACCTTCTCATATGCACAATTGCGTGCATGTTGTGCTGGATGCACCACATGTGTTGGACTTTTTGAGCTTCTTCCTCTCTCTCTCTTGCTCTCTCTCTCTCTCTCTCTCTCTCTCTCTCTCATTCTCTCTATGTCCCTCCTTCCCTCTCCTCCACTCCCCTCTCAGTTCCTTTTTTAATCTTTTATTCATAGCTTAGCAGGTGATGAAAAATTTATGCCCTGAGTCTGGCATTGAAATAAATGCAAAACGAAAACAGAAGCAGTTTATACTGACAGTCTGAATATCTCTATCTAGAACAAGGCTGCTTGCTGCAAATCAGGAAGCCCGGTGCTCTCCTGTTAACTCTGCTGTGTAAATGATGCTTTGTGGCTTCCTGTGAAGTCAGAAGATTAGTGTGTTTTGTTTTTCCCTCTACTCTCCTCCTGTCATCTTACCAGAGGGGAGGGAAGTGGGCACTTTTTTGGGCACTATAGCTCAAATCGTCTCACTAACTCCCCTCCTGTATTCATTCACCCCCCATCCCAAACCCAACACCCCCACCCTCACTCCCGCAACTTGTCTTCAGGTAGCCGATCAAAGCTGGCAAAGTGTTTGATTTGTTGTTTGACGAGATAGATGTGTGTGTTAATGCATGTGTTGTCAAACGTTGCACTTGTGCATGTACACCTAGGAGCTGAAGCTGAAGTTCTCAGCCCAGTTTAAAAAAAAAAAAAAAACAACAAAAAAACTTCATCTGCACACAAACCAGTTGGTCCTTACGGCTTATAAGAAGGGACTATCCCTCTCTTTGGAAGTGCTTTGCAGAGGCTAACTCCTCCCGCCAGCACTGTTGTGTTGCTGCTGTTGATTTTGGAAGTGGTAATACTACCAGCTCCACACCCTTTCTCTACACTTCAATTGCAATCTCTGTTTTATTAGAATCCAGAAAAAAGGCTGGATGATAGTGAATTAGTCACGTAATAATAATAATAATAATAATAATAATAATGGATTAGATTTATATGGCGCTTTACATTTCAAGTGACATCTCAAAGCGCTTACATTGAGTCCATTATTCATTCATTCCAGACAGACATTGATAGTGGTAAGCTACTACTGTAGCCACAGCTGCCCTGGGGCAGACTGACGGAAACATGGCTGCCTATCCGCACCAATGGCCTCTCCGACCACTACATGTAAAAACAAACAAACAAACAAACAAAAAAAACCTGTGCAATCTTTACAGCATGATTGCCATTCAGTGTGTGGAGATCTCATGCTTTGTTGAGACCAGCAAAGCATACACATAAGTGTGTGTGTGTGGGGGGGTGGGTGGGTGGGTGGGTGTGTGTGTGTGAGTGAGAGAGAGAGAGAGAGAGTGTGCACATGTCTGCATGTCTGCATATTTGGTGTGTTGTGAAGTCCTGCTGTCAGCTGTAATGATGTGTTGTAGTAGAGTGCTGAGAGCGAAGAGGCCACCTTGGCCTCGGCAATGGATCTAACTACTGATCTGATACTCTCTGACAGCCAGAGAGAGAGAGAGAGAGAGAGAGACAAGGGTGTGAGGAGAGGAAGATCATATTTAGGGCAGAGAGGATAAGTGGAAAGAACTTGGGGTGTAAGGAGGGAAAAAGCAATCAGGAAAAGAAGATGAAGTACAAAATGGGTCTTAAAGAATAGTGAACTGAAAATTTAGCTGACTCTTTGTCTAATAAACTGCTCAGTCTGTTGCAAAAAACACATTTTGATTTCTTCAAAAACAACATTGCTTTATACTGCCTTAAAATAGCCTAGTTACAGTACATCAAGGCATGCTTCTCTTGGAGTATCAGGGGAATCTTGTAGTGCTATACACACATGTCTATAAGAGTGTGTCCTTGAGCGCATGATTGGCTGTGCGAGTGTGTATGCCTGCGTGCTCGTGTCCCAGGCCCTGCCCCCGTGCCACGGCACTCGGCAGAGTGTGGTGGTGTGAATCGAGGACGAGTTGCCCGGCAATTAAATAAAGATCTTTAATTGGCTGCTTCATATTAGGGTCAGCAGCTGGAAAAGGGAAGAGAGGTTTCGTTGCACGCGCCTTAACACAGTCGCAACGCGCACCTGTGTATACACGTCTCACGCGCGTATGCTCACACTCATATACTCACGTACACAAACATGCACAGCTCCTGAGCGAAATTCAATTATTAATGGACTGATTGCTCAAGTGGAGCTTCTCTGGGAATCTGAACCTGCCACACTGAATAAAATAAAACCACTGCTTTACATTTTCATTATACCAAACCGTGTTTTAAATTGCAAATGCATCTCAGAAATCCACCGTTACCCCTCCCCTCCCTTTGCTCCCCCCCATTTTTTTTCTTGCTGTCTCACTACAGCAACCCTCTACCACTTTCCATACTCCTCCTCTTTGCCCCCTTCCTCACCAGATACATGCATCTGTACATGCACATTAAAAAACACACACGTGCAAAAATGTACGCATATATTTTATGCCATGGTGTGTGTGTGTGTGTGTGTGTGTGTGTGTGTAGCCATCATTATGGAGTCTTATTAAAGGAAAAAGCTGTGTGTGTGTGTGTGTGTGTGTGTGTGTGTGTGTGTGTGTGTGTTGCTGAGAAACGAGAGTTGTGTGCATGAGGAAGTGCTTCTGGGCCACAGTGGAGCTCCTTGCTTATTTGCAATCAGGTCAGACAGACAGCACAGCCACATACACCACTGTCACCTCCCTCTAGACTTTCCTCGTTCTCTCTCTCTCTCTCTCTCTCTCTCTCTCTCTCTCTCTCTCCCCCCCATCCCTCCTCTCCCCTCACCCTTTCTTCAGTGTTTTCCCAGCACCAGTGAAATAGCACATTTTGTCAGGAGTTGGATGTCTCAATTATCTCCCTCGTAATGCTGAGTACATTCCCCTTTGTTAGAGCAGCTTACTCCATCTTTCTCTTCTCCTTCCATTCCTTCTGCCTCTTAGATTTCTGATTTTAATGTGCTTAATTTAATTCAGCTTCATCTTGTATGCTGATTTTGTTATGATTTCATTTAAAATTTGATTAATCTGAAAAAAAAAATCAGAAAAAATACTGCAGTGTGTGTGTGTGTGTGTGTGTGTGTGTGTCTGTCTGTCTGTCTGTGTGCGCCCGCATGTGTTTGCACTTCCAGGAGATCAACTGTCAGTGTCGTTACAAAGGTACAAGCTTTCTGTGGGACATTTTTTTCCCCCAATGACCGTACAGTAAATTCTAACCAATATTTTCCTCTTATTTTTAGATTTAGATTTAGATTCCTTTATTTTAGTCCTATCGAAGTGCTGTTGCCATTGCTGCTGGAAATTGAATTTGGATGTCCTTGTGCACACCAGATTCCCCGCCACAAATGAGCAAACTGACACAACAAGAGCAATACTCAGGAATAAAGTGGCCCTGAGATTAAAATTCACATTGTTATTTCAGTTTGCATAAAAGAAAGTCGCAAGGTAGGCATTTAAAGAAACTCGGAGGACTGTTATTTTAAAGTAATTAAAGGTTTTTGTACTTGGTGTACTCCAATCTGAGTTTTTTTTCTCAGTAATACACAAGTCACTATTGATAGTAAACCTTTAAACCCTGTACAAGTACAGCAGGCACACTTTTTTTCTTTTTTTCTGTTATCCAGAGGTAATCTCATCAAGGAACTCACACAGCTGCTACTCTTGCTTCTGAAAGTTGTTTGTGTGTGTGTGTGTGGGGGGGGGGGGTGCACACACGCACCATGGTACATGTAGGTACACGTATCCCTGGCTGTGTTTGCCAGTAAACAGTTAAGTGTGTGAGGTAGATTTTTATGCATACCTCCCTCTCTTCCCTCTCATTATATTCTCATATATTCTTACTGTTCATTTCCCTGTGCACGCGTGTGTGTTTGAGAGAGAGAGAGAGAAAGCGAGCGAGCGAGAGAGAGAGAGCAAGAGAGAGAGAGAGAGAGAGAGAGAAAGTGATGGAGAGAGACTACTAGTGTTTATGGAGGGGGCATAGAGGCTCATGGGAGTTGTGCTAAGGGCCATAGTATCACTCCACTGTCTCTCAGGGCACATTGTTTATGCATGGGGGCCACGTATGCAGCAGGCTCAGACACTCGCTGCATACTCCCAGAGACACTGTGAAGAAGTGTATGTTTGTGTGCATGCCTACGTGCATTTAAAAGTGTGTATATAGCTGTGCATATTTGCCCATTTTATTTGTCTGTGTGTGTGTGTGTGTGTGTGTGTGTGTGTGTGTGTGTGTGTGTGTGTGTGTGCGCGCGCGTGCACGTGTGTGAGGCTCCCGCCACGATTACAGCCCACAAACCAGGACAGTGATCTCATCCTCTGGTCTCCATCTCTAACGTGTCAGCACCCCGCCGGCCATGTTGTTCACCTTCACGCTGTTTCTCTCTGCTCTCTGGGCACTTGTTCCCACAAGAACAATACACTTTTGCATATGTATGTGGTTGTTCTGCACTGTATGTGCATCTGTGGTGTTGTGTGTGTGAGTTTTATTTTGTGACTGGGTTTGTGCAGTCAGACAAGTGGAAGGTCAAGTGCTTATGCCTGCTATCTTCTCGTTCGTTCTGCCTCCTCCCAGAGCGAACCAAGCTTGTGCCAGATGTTGTTTTAACATTAACCCCTCAGTCCATCCTGACTTTTTCTCCATTTGTCTTTTCGTCTTTATCTTGCACATTAAATGAGCTTCTACTTTTGAAAGAGCTGTGACAAGGACATTGTTAACAACTCTCTTATTTTATAATATTAACTGACCAGCATATACAGTACTGTGAAAAGGTTTTTGCCCCATTCCTCATTTCTTATAGTTTTGTATATTTGTCACACTTAAATGTTTCAGATCATCAAACAAATTTTAATATTAGACAAAGATGACCCAAGTAAATACAAAATGCAGCTTTTGATGATTTCATTTATTAAGGGAAAAAGCTACCCAAATCTACCTGGGCCTGTGTGAAAAAGTAATTGCCCCCTAAACCTAATAACTGGTTGTGCCACCCTTGGTTGCAACACCTGCAATCAAGCATTTGCAATAACTGGCTATGAGTCTTTTACATCACTGTTGAGGAATTTTGGCCCACTCTTCTTTGCAGAATTGTTTTAATTCAGCCACATTGGAGGGCTTGAACTGATGGCTGGACATTCTTCTTCAAGATTTTCTGGTAGAGAGCAGAGTTTTTTGGTAGAATGGCAGAATTCATGGTTTCCTCAATGATGGCAAGTTGTCCAGGTCCTGAAGCAGCCCCAGACCATCACATCACACTACCACTACCATGCTTGACTGTTGGTGTGATGTTCTAAAATGCTGTCTTAGTTTTACACCAGATGTAATGGGATGCATGCCTTCCAAAAAGTTCAACTTTTGTCTCGTCAGTCCACAGGATATTTTCCCAAAAGGCTTGGGGATCATCAAGATATTTATTATATATGATACAAGCCTTTGTGTTCTTTTTGGTCAGTAGTGGTCTTCACCTTGGAACTCCCCCATGGATGCATTTTTGCCCTTTTCTCTTTCTTATTGCTGACTTATGGACCAGTGTCCAAACTGAGACAAGTGAGGCCTGCAGTTTTTTAAATGTTGTTCTGGGTTTCTGTTGTTAAATTTCTTTAAATTATGACATGATGTGTTGCTTTTTGATTATTTTTTTTTGCCTACCTCACTTTGTCAGACAGGTTCTATTTAAGTGATTTCTTGATTCAACATGTCTGGTAGTACTCAGGCCTAAGTGTGGCTAGTGAAATTGAACTCAGCTGTGGTTAATCACAGTTAATTTGTGATGTAACCTACCTGGCCCTCTTTTTCACAGAGAGCCAGGTAGGTTTGGATATATTTTTTTAATTTTTATATCTTTATTTAATAACTGCATTTTGTAGTTACTCGGGTTATCATTGTCTAATATTAAAATTTGCTTGATCTGAAGCATTTAAGTGTTACAAATATGCAAAAATATAGGAAATCAGCAAGGGCGCAAATACTTTTTTCACAGCACTGTATCAGCATCTAACTGTCTTTGCTGACCAATGGTTTTATGATGCCATTTTCTCCAATAATATATTTTTTGTACGGTATACATATGTTTATAAAGTTCCATTGTCTTTAATTCATTGGGGCGGCTGTGGTGCAGGTGTAGTGTGGCCGAGTACTGATCAACTACTGCATCTATTACATTTACCATTAATACTTAGTTCCATGTATTTTAAAGAACTTACACAGTATTAAATTCATACGTTTACTGAAACAGACTATAGAAAATCAGAAGGGATTAATTCAAATGTGAACATACAATTTACTTATATTTTCCAAATGTATTTTGCATACTCAGTATATTATAGTGCTAGTGATTCCTTGTTATCACGTTTTTTATGACCACTTCCACCTGTAAACAGTGACCCCGGTTACATGGTCACAATAAACCGATTACTGAGAATAAACTGATGCTGGCAATAATCAGTTTTCTCTTGTTTACATGCATTGAATAAACTGATTGTTAAACCGTTTGAGTTAATGACAGCAGTTACATGCTCTTTATAGGATTATTCTGTTTACATGGCCACTTGAATAATCAGATAATTCCAGAAATCCAATCATCACTGGTTTATTTGTGTACATGTAAACATGGTCAGTGTTTAAAAGTTATTATTGAATTATACAGTATGATGATCAATGTATATTGATCTGTTGATATAATGCAACTTTTTCCAAAGTTAAATCATTGTTGCCTTTGATAATAAGCATTTGGTTTGTCATTTTTTTTCCCTACCCAAATGTTGCTGTAAAAAATACTGCAGTTCTTGAGTTCATGTATTTATATGTAATTAAGCCGTATAAATACACGGTTCACACTTACCAAACATCTATGTCAATATATTTACAACATAAACCTGAATGCATATTTGACATTTGTAGTTTATGATTGATTACATATATATACAGTATATTTATTCAATTCCAAATACATGATGCCGTGTGAAGGCAAGTCCGGTTCTAACTTTGATACTTTTGTCATAATGCATCTGCCCCCGGCCAATCCACTTCCTGTCTTTTTGTCTTAATAGATCCTGTTAAGTTATCTGTGTATGCGCTACATTGATGTGACAATGGATTGTGAAGTGACATTTCACTCCTGTGAGTATCTGTCAGGAGTGGCTTTGAAAGAAATGTGTCATTGCAGACTTGACAACAAGGTGGCACTCTACACTAAGACAAATCCCCTGAGGCTTTTCTATCCCCCAGAGGATACCTTTTCCCAGCGTTCATCTCTGTCAGTATGCTATGGTTGAATGTGATGCTACATTCTGAACTCTCTCCACTTGTGAGTTTGCTTCATGACTTGTGCCGTGTACTAACTGGTGGGAGATGTATTAGTTTGAGTGCATTTATGTGTATTTAATGCATGATAAAAAATGCCCAAGAAAATTATATTTTCAACAAAAGTCCTACTTTTGAATATGTGTGCTCCTATTGGTTTGAAGGCTGGGAAGTATATTTAATCAATATCCAAATGTATTATTTTGTTTACCTAGAGACCTTTAATCTTGTTACATGGTGTATATTTATTTTAGAGAAATTGCTGAAGTTGCAGTCAACTAAGTGTGCAACTCTGCGGTGGCTGGACATTTCTTGCAGTTGCCTGCAGCCACTGAATATGAATCAATTATGTTTTTAGCCCATTCTGGTGAAGCTAAAACAAGCAAATGTGATTGTGCTCCAGCCGTCATCCATTTAGCTGTCCATCCGTTTGTCCATCCATCTGTCCATATTTCACAAAAATTGCCACTTCTCCTAGGCAATTACCTCAATGCTCACCAAACTTCCATGCAATGATCCTGAGGTGGGTCTGCATCCAAGCTGTGCTCAAGGTCAGGGTGAAAGGTCAAAGGTCTGGAGATCTGGGCAGTTATGTGATTTCAGAAAAATCTCTACTCTTTCTTGGCAATTGCCCCATGGCTCGACCTCGGCAGGGCCCCTGATGCTCACCGCTCTCATGCACAGTGATTCTCAGGTGGGTCTGCATCCAGCTTGTGCCCAAGGTCAAGGTCAAAGGTCAGGAGGTAGTCAGGATGGTAGTTTCCTGATGGTAGGTCAGGATGGTAGTTTCATCAGGCTGGAATGAGCTGGTCCATCACTGACAGTCTTGTCAATGTAATAGATGCAACCAGTTCTAGAATGGGCAGCTAATCTGTGTCGAGCGAAGGAGACGTGAGAATTTTATTTCATATTATGCAGTTGGCATATTGTACTTTCTTCTTTAAACAGTTTGAGCAATTGGAACCGCATTAGGAGTTGTTATATAATTGACATCTGTGACTGAGAATCGACTATTAGCTATTAGCATAAATCTTAGGATGCACCACGTATATCTGCCATGTACCTGGTATATTCTGTGACATAGCTGTGTTTAATATGTTCAAATAAATTTGGAGAATTTCCCTCAACATTTAAATTTTTTAGTGTGCATTGGGAACCCACAAAAATAGCATTCCCTTATCTTCACCTGGGACTGTGTCTATTGCACTAATGCTGGGTTAGAGCAGTTATATTTGTTAAACCTGAAAGCTGCAGATGCACTGGCAATTGTTTAGACTTAGACTTAACTTTATTAATCCCTTTGGGATGACTCCCTCTGGGAAATTTAAAATTTCCAGCAGCACATAAAAGGAACACAGATCAGAAAAGCAAAAAAGCAAAAAAAAAAAACACCAAAAAACACTTAATATAATATACACAATATAAATGCAGGGCTAAATATGGCTTATACAAGTATGGTTAAGTTAAAATTATTGCGCTATGAATGCCCTACTGTCCTCTATGCCCCCCACCCCCAAGTGAGGAGTTATAGAGTGTGATGGCATGGTGTACAAAAGAATTCTTGAGCCTGTTGGTCTGACACTTGGGAAGGAGCAGTCTTTCACTGAACAGGCTCCTCTGGTCACTGATGACGGTGTGCAGAGGGTGGCTGACATTGTCCATTATATCCAACAGTTTATCCAGTTTGTGTGATAAAAAGGAGAAGTTTCATTTTTTTAAAAAAATATTATTCTTACAGGTAAATCTTGGCAACTCCTTAGCATTAGGAGTAAGCTGGCTGCATATGCCACTTATATAAAACATTTACATGTATAAAATTCCATGAGTTGGAACTTAACAATGTCAGTTAATCAATTTATTTGATTTCTTTCCCGTTCTTATTTCTACCAATGTGTGCGGTGTATGGAGCTCTTTCTTACCTTACAGCAAAATCCAGGTAGCAGTGTGTGAGGGTGCTGTTCTTCCTGGAAAGAGATCATTGGAAAGTGTATCCAGAGCCATCTGGACCAGACCTCAGATAGCAACATCTGTGACACTCGCACACACTAAAACACACACACACACACACACACACACACACACACACACACACACACACACACACACACACACACACACACACGGACGCTCACCATCCCATGAGGAGTATACACGTTTCTGTGTTGTCACATTGCTGTTATGTAGCTGTCATAAACTGAGCATATGGCACTAACCCTTCCCCCCCAAACCTTAAGGCCCACCGTCAGATGTGACAAGCTATGTAGAATTAGTCTCAATTCTTCTTCATAATAAAGGGGTAGTTATTCACATTATGCTGAGGTCACTCTCATAGCAACTGTCAAATTAGTATGTATTTTGATTTGATTGCCCATCTACGTGCGGAGAGAGGCAATGATGAGTGATTTTCATCCCGCGCTTCAATAAAGGCTCATTTGTAATGGCTATGTTGCGTTTAGTCAATGGTTGAGGTCATTCAAAACTTGTTCTGCCACACACGGTGTTATTATGATCAATCAAAGCATTTAGCTGATACCAGACATGTTGAGTAATTTCTTTTAAATTTAAACCTCGGTGACTGACATGTCTATACACTTTTGCACATTTACACTGTTACAGAGCTATAGTAACTGGACTGTGGCAATGTACATGTGAATCCTGTTGAATTCAAGAATGTGTCCAAAGTTGAACATATTTGTAGTTCTTTTAGCATACACTTTGTATTTAAGTGTTTCTTTCATTTCAGTAGGGATATACTGTATACTACATATACATAAACATCTATTTTCGACACGTATCAAAGTTCAGCTTCACCCTGCACTGTTTATTTTTCCAGACCTTTAGTTTTGTTAAACAGCTGCATTTGGGTAATGGCTTTATACATGGTATTCATGACATTGTGAAACATTTTACTTTTTGTCAGATGCATGCATTGTACAAATCAGTGTTTTCAACTGGGGTGCCATGGGACTCTAGGGGGCCATAAGAGATTGTTCGAGGTTCTGCAGGGAATTGTCTAATATCACTTAACTGGTCCAAAAAAAGTGCAAATAAAAAAAAAAAATTGCCATTGTTGTGCATCGGTGCCTGTACTGGCTCTTCCATGTCAGTGGGTGGCAGTATGAATGTAGTATTTCTTCTTCTTCTTCTTCGTCTTTGTTTGTGATACCATGCCCACAACCTCCACAGCTGCCCTGCACCTGCCGCAGTAATCCTGACAAAAAAACCATGTCCAAACCCACAACACCATCCGGAGGGGCACACCAGCCGGGAAAATGCCACCACGCCCTCCAGAAACTGCATTCTGATGTCAGCTGCCTCCAGCACTGAATGACCAGTGGACACAGAATGAAAAGGAACTCCACTGGTGATGTGCCGAGAAAAGCGTGTCTGCACTGAAAAGCACCCCCTTTGTGGAAGCGCGTCTGTCTCCAGTAAGTGGCGGTCTTATTTTCAAACTAATTTATTTCCCGGTAACGGCGGATTTGTGATCAACCATCAAGCGAATTTTGACCTGAGTTGAACAAAACTCAACCCTCGCAGATGCAAATTTGTGATGCCCAGAGCAAATAATATAATGCTGCACTTTGAACTCTCTTGTCAACTGGTCATCATTATCGATACACAGACTTTTGCACTGGTATAACTTCATTTACAAATCCATCATTGGCAAACTGCCATCCTATTTATCGTCCTAGATGTCACTCAGACAGAACAGTCATAGCCTATGATCCCAAGATATCATTAGCTTCAGCGTTCCCCCAGTATGTATTGAGCTTGGAAAAAGGCATTCTCTTACTCTGCTCTTTCAACCTGGAATAGGTTACAGGATCTAAAGTTGTCCACCTTGATCTAATTAGGGGAATTTAAAATTATTTTGAGAGAACTGGAGAAAGCATCTCTGGAATGTTCTTGTTTTAGTTCTTAACATGCTCGACACTTTTATATGAACTCTAATTTATACTGTTGGATCTGTATGATGTGAGTAAATATTGTTTTATATCTGTCCAAAACAAGTCTCTCTTGCAAATGCGACTGCGTGTCTCAGTGGGATTACCTGTATAAATAAAGGTTAAATTTAAAAAAATGACATTGTATGTAATCGCACTGCTTTCACACTGACTATAAACAAATAAGACTAAATTGTCATTACATATGCTGTGATAGGCTACCATGTGCCTTTTTATAACATTTTTAACTCGCTCTGGTAAAGCTTAAAGGAGCTAATGTGATGCATAGTTTAACTAAAGTTGGGCTATGGTGAAATTGCACAACTATCCCAATTTACACATGACGGGCATATGGACGTTTACTGACTAAACTACTGTCTGTGCAATGCTTACTGTGTCTGGTCAGGTTGGTTGTGATTTTTCATACACTAGTATCTTTAAAACAGCAACTATAGTCCCGGTCCATTTTGGCTTGAAAAATGTACCAGCGGATGACTGATATTCCTTAACTCCGTAAGTTTAACAATTTAATTTGCTTCATAGTTATTGAAATTATACAATATAAACTATATTAGAGCCCCAAATCCAAGTTTTATTGTGAACTGGTTATTAAATAGCAGTTTTGAGATAAACTATTAACATGACTCAAAGCAAACTGGAGCAAAGCCACAGGATGAATACAGACATCTATGTACAAAAATGTTTTTTGTCCTTAGATGCAGAGTTTCAGAATAAATTCAATGGATGGCACTGAATGAGTCAACAGAAAAATAATACTAAGCATATGACTGAAAAAATACAAAGAACCTTTCAGTGTGAAGGGATATAATCTCGTTGACTGGTCATGTCAGTAATCTTACTTTACATATATGCCCAGTTTCTTATAATTCTTATTCTTTATTCACTGTGTGTTAACAGGGCCATAGTACCCACATAATACCGTTCATGTTGATGCACACCTATTCATATTAAACTTTGGATTTTGCACTTACTGTAGTTCATATTGTTTTATTTATATGTCAACATATGCCTGCCTTTTAATCGATATTACTAAGTGCATGCAAAATGCCATCAAAATTGGTACAGTTCTGCATGTTTCTTTTATTGTAACTTCAGCATATGTAGTAGTAGATTAGTTTATTTGACAGGGACAGTGCAATAAACATAGACAATTAATCAAAGACAATCAATCTGATGTGTTGCACATAGAGTGTATAGCTATTAGCTAATTTGCAACTCTTGTCCCTGGATGGGCTTTAGAAAAAAGAATCAAGATAAAAATATACACAATAACCACATACATCAATGTATATAATAACAGGAGAAAAATAACCCTTATTGCAGCTAAGATGTAAGTAGATTAGTAAATATGAGGGCTTTGCATCAGTTAAAACCTTTTAACTAACTAATTGCACAAAGACGTTTTCTAAGCAACATTTAATTGCATTTTTTCGTAAAATATACCTGTGATCTTCATATTCAAAAATACTGCTAGAGCATGTGTCAAACTCAAGGCCCACTGGCCCTCCATGTCATTTTAAGTGGCCTGTAGGAGCTTAAAAAGAATATTGTTTTGCCTTTGTTGGGTTGCAGTAGTTCCACCAACCTGGGGAGTAAAGGAGTTTGAGTACCTGTGTGTCTGTAGCTGAAGCAGTGAGTCTGATCAACGTGGCATCCATCCATCCATCCATCCATCCATCTTCTTCCACTTAATCCTTTTCAGGTCGCGGGGGGGGGGGGGGCTGGAGCCTATCCCAGCATCTTAGGGCGAGAGGCAGGGTACATCCTGGACAGATCGCCAGTCCATCGCAGGGCCAACACAGAGAGACAGACAACCATTCACTCTCACAGTCATACCTAAGGACAATTTAGAATCCCCGGTTTTGATGCCAATTAACCTAACTTGCATGTTTTTGGCATGTGGGAGGAAACCGGAGAAATCCCAGAGTAAACCCACGCAGACACGAGGAGAACATGCAAACTCCACACAGATCACTGTTGGTTGGAGGCTGGGATTGAACCCAGGATCCCTCAGCCAAGGGTGAGTTGCTGTGCTGCCGCAGTGCTATCCACTTCGCCACCGCACTGCCCATCATGGTGCACAAATAAGCTGTTCTAAAATTGTTTCATAGAGCATAGGAAATATATGCCTATAAGTATCAGAAGAGTAAGTTTATGTTTAATAAGTGAAGTGTAATGGTTCATGCTATATGATAACAGAAATAGCCTATATTATGTGACCAAATTCATGTTTGTTTAATTATGCTTTTTGTTGTTATTGTTGTTTTACAATGCCTTTATTAGAGGATCAATAAACACTTTAAAGAAAACTGGAAGCCTTTACCTCTCATTTGAAGAACTGTTTAGCTATCTGCCAAACTGGACATCAATGTTCAGGGAAGGTGGGATATATTACTTTCTTAAAAAATACAATTATGTGCCCCATTAGAGTACAGTGACAATAAATTGCAGCAGGGAAAATAAGTATTGAACACGTCAACATTTTTCTCATTAAACATATTTCTGATAGAGCCATTGACCTGAGATTTTCACCAGATATCAGTATCAACCCAAGTAATTCATACATACAAGTAAATCAAGGTAGCTATGTTCACAAAACAAGTTACAATTAATAAAGTGGAATGACACAGGGAATCAGTATTGAACATGCTTGGTGAAATTCATTTAATAGTAGAAAAGCCTTTGTTGGTAATAACAGCTTCCAGATTCCTCCTGTATGGAGAAAATAGGCGCAGGCATTGCTCAGGAGTGGTTTTAGCCCATTCTTACACACAAACTCTTCAAATCTTGAAGGTTCCGTGGGTGTCTTCTATGAATTCTGATGTTCAGTTTGTTCCATACATTTTCAACTGGATTCAGGTCAGGTGACTGACTGGGCCATTCTAGCAGCTTTATTTTCCTTCTCTGGAGCCAGTTGAGCGTTTCCTTGGCTGTATGTTTGGGATCATTGTCTTGCTAAAATGTCCACCCTCATTTCATCTTCAGCATTGTCATGAGCTCTCCGTGCGCCTCTCCAACGGCGCATGACGAGGGGAAAAAAAGATGAGGATTTAATTGCAGGGTTACACCAAACACAAATTTATTGAACATAACGGGACAAGACAGCTCGGATACACATAGAGTTCTCCAGGCCGCCCAACACACACACTGGAGATAAACAGCGATGGAACAGTGCACAGGCAGTTACTCACAGTGGGGGGGGGGGACAGACCGAGTCGTCACAGCGAGAATCCAAGACACAAAGACAGTCCTTAGTGACGTGATGGTTGATGGCGGAGAACGACCATCCAACACGTACAATAATCCAGTGGCGTTTGTCTAGCAAAGAGCTGCTTTTGTACAAACACTGCTGGCGTGGCAAATTGGGAACACCTGGGCGAGCGCGGGAAAGATGATTACCGGGGCGAACAGCTGACTGTCAGAAAGAGGGGGGCGTGGCCGGACAGGCCACAGCGGCAGCTACAGGCAGGAACAGAAACGGTGCATAGACATGAAAACAGCAAAAAATAAAAACACAACTCCACTTAATAAACCCACTGCCTGAGCCACCAGATCCGAGCCCACAGGAAACACGGGCTTGGTTCATGACGGAGCCCCTCCTTCTGGGGTGGATACCAGACACCCACAGTAACATCAAGGAACGCCCCCCCCCCCCACCACCACCAACCCCAACAGGCACAACAATAACACACGAAACACACGAACCCGGGTGGGAGGTAGGGGGAACAGGAAAGGAGGGAACACAATACCCCGCCCAGGGTCCACAACTAACCCCCCCAGACCAAAGACGTGGAGGCTTGGGAGGCCGTCCTGAGTCCCAGGCCCAACAGGCAGTTTGGCGAACCCAGTCAGGTAGCCTGCTGGAGAGCACGGGCCATCTGGCCATCTGACTCAGTCCCTCAGGCAGTCGGCCAGTGTTGTTAATCCACCAGGGCCTACGGGGTGAGACAGGAGGCGGCCTGCCTACCAGGAAGCTCGCTGGTGGGTGACCAGACCGAAAGGAGGGAACCCCCATGGCGTACGACCGGGGGGAGAAAGGGACCATGGCGTCCTTATGGCGGTCCGCAGCGCCCTCAGGAATCCCGGCTTGGGACCCAGCTGCACCCGCGGTGACCCCTGACTGGGCCGGCTCCCCTGCACCCACGATGGACTCCAGCAGGAGCCTGGCTGCACCCGCGGTGGGCTCCAGTTGGAGCACCGTTGCACCAGCAGTGACCCCCATCGGGGGCCTCATTGCTCCCATGGTGGCCCCTGACCGGGCTGGGTCCGCTGCACCCACGATGGACTCCAGCAGGAGCCTGGCTGCACCTGCAAAGACCTCCGGCTGAGGCTCTACAGCACCCGTGGTGGACCTCAATTGGGCCAGAGCTGCACCCACGATGGTCCCGGTCTGGGACGTGGCTGCATCCGCGATGGGCTCCAGTTGGAGCACCGTTGCACTAGCGGTGACCCCCATTGGGGGCCTCATTGCTCCCATGGTGGCCTCCCCAGCAAGGGAGGTAGTGCTCCTAACATCACCTGGTGCTGGGCCCTGATCCTCGGTGATCTCTGGCGAGATCAGCTGCTTTCCGGCGGCCCTGGCAGGGGGATCCAACCCTGGAGGGAGAGAGAAAGAGACCAGGTCAGGGTCGCCAGCAGTGGCGGAGCCCGGTGAGGCGGACCCGAGGGCTGCTACGAGCTGCCCCGGGCCCTCCTCACTGTGAGTCGGGCAGTGTGACATAGATATCTGGGGTGTTGATATAATGGAGCACACTTGCCTGAACTTGGGCTCCACCGCCGTCCAGGACTCTGGTGATTTGGGGTGCGTAGCCTCCGTCGTCACACTCGGCGCTGTGCCCCCGTCGACCTCCTCCAGGGCCTCCAAAGTCCCATCGTCGTCAGTCGGCAACCCTAGTGAGGGGCTCAGCAGGCATGGGAGAGAAGGAAAAGTTAGGGTCGCCGGCAGTGGCAGAGCCCGGCGAGGGGAGCTCAGGCGCGGCCAAGAGCCACACCTGACTCTCCTTTCCAAGAGCCAGACAAGATCTCTCGATCAAAGGCAGCTGAATTACAGGAGAGACAACTTGCCTGTGCTCGAGCTCTACCACCGTCCAGGACTCCGACGCTGTTGACAATGACTGTCTGGGTCGCATCGGCTGGGGGTCTGGTCTGAGGGATGACTCTGCTGCGGCGGCCCCCGCAGCAGGCGTGATGGTGGTTGCAGTCTCAAGGCTCTCAGACGAAGTTCCCCCTGCTGATGACTGATCCAGCATGGCGGCTGGGGGCTGCCTCTCCACTGACCCTGGGAAAGGATCCTCCAGGGCCTCGGGCTCCTCCTCTGCCTGGCGACTCGGTGTGGAAACCGGAGAATTCACCAAAACACACAGAGGAGACACGGAGAGTATCAGTGAGGAGCGGTTACATGCCGCTGGCGCAGAGAACTCAGAGAACTGCAGGACCCGAGTGTCTTGGCCAGGGAACAGGCAAATTTGTTCATTAATAATAGCAAAATGGGAAGGAACTTGCGTGTTCTCCTGGTTTGCGATGTCTCCAGCGGCGTCCGGAGTACTCCCATCCCCCTCTGTGTCTATGGTGACTCTGGGCTCCTCAATATATGGTGGAGAAGCCCCCAGACTGGCACAGGGGCAGATGGATCCAGCGGGAAGAAGGGGCTCTCCACATTGGCGGCGGTAACAACAATGGAGGGGAGGGCTGCAGGCGACACCTCAGGAGAAACATGCGGCTCCGCTGCAGGATTCTCATAAGATAAGATAAGATAAGCCTTTATTAGTCCCACAATGGGGAAATTCCAGGATTGCAACAGCACAGGGACAGCAACACTCAGAGCAATAATTTAGAAGATAAGAAAATAAGAGCAGTGAATCTACATATGTACACATAAATATATAAACACAGTGTGGAGCATTGTAGCTAGATGCAATAAACAGCATAACCGTCTACTTAGTTATCCTACATAGTATGAATATGTACCCATACATATTGTCACCCTCCGTAGCGACTGATATTGTCCTAGTTGTATACTGGAGGGGACCATTTGTGTAAGTCTGTTGCGTCTTTTGCATTCAATACTATTAGGTCGTCACGTTTTTGTTTTTTGTTTTTTTGCTGTCTCTGCTAGCAGCCCTGCTTGGGTTATAAAGTCTGACAGCAGTAGGTAGGAAGGACCTGCGAAACCTCTCGGTCGCGCACCTAGGATGATGTAGTCTACTGCTAAATGAGCTCCTCAGTGCGTTCAGTATGTCCTGCGAGGGTGGGACTCGGACTCCAGCAGAGATGACAGCTTAGCCACCATCCTTCTCTCCTATCTCCTCCACTGGGTCAAGGCGTTTCCCCAGGACAGCGCTAGCTTTCTTGATCAGTTTGTTCAGTCTCTTCCTATCGACTTCTGTAATGCCACTGCCCCAGCAGACCACTCCAAAAGTGGTGGCTGAGAGGGGGGTTGCTGGCCGGATAATGATGGAATTCTCTGGGCGAGACCTCCGGGAACGATGACGACTTGGAGGAGGAGGAGGCTCCGAGGTGAAAGCGTGCTCTACTTCCAACAGGAGCTTCGGTTCCCTCGGGGCTAATTCCTCAAACTCTGCCACCAACTCCGGGAGGAGCCACGGCTTCACCTCCAGGAGAAGTTCAGTCTCCATCAGCAACACCTGTCTACGTTCCTCCAATTCCTCCGTGAGTTGAGCGAGGTCTGGCTTATGCTCCCATCCCGCTGCAACAGCCTCCGCAGCTGGTTATTATTTAGCGAATGCAAAGTCCTTAAGCCAAGCAGTTGCCTCCTGGTTTGCTGTATGGAGGGTGTGTAATCCTCCTTCCAGTCTTTGGAGCGGGCAAACCTCTATGATGTGTTCCATTGTTTGCTCCTCTCCACATGCGCACAGTGGGCTAGGGCTACTGCCCCATCTGTGAAGGCTGGCCAAGCAGGGGCCATGTCCAGTCCTGAAGCGATTGAGTGTAGACCACTGTCTCCTTGGGAGGTTGGTGCCCGGGACCTGTTGGTTGGGGTTTATCACCAGCTGTTTGTTTGGGACCTCCTTGGTCTCCCATTCCTCTTGCCAAGCTGTCTGGATGGTAAAGTCAGCTGGGGGAGGGTTTTTCCAAATCGGCCGTCTGGATGAAAGTCGGGCAGTGGGTGGGGTGTAGATATCTGCATGGATTGGCAAGTGAGGAAAATCTTTTAACTTTTTGGAGCATCCTTTGAGTTAATGCTGCTCGCCGGATGTGTGGAGGGGCTATGTTTGACAGTACAGAGAGCCAGGGGAGTGGTGTTGAGCAGATTGTTCCAGTTATAGTTCTCATGGTTGAGTTGAGCTGGGTGTCTACATGGTGTGTGTAAGATGATCTGGACCAGACAGGGGCACAATATTCTGCTACAGAGTATGAAAGGGCCAGTGCTGAGGTGCGTAGGGTGGAGACTGCCGCCCCCCATTTTGCACCAGCAAGCTTGCAGAGCAGGTTGTTTCGTACTTTCACCTTAGCAGCCGTCCCCTTTAGATGTTCCTTGAAGGATAAGGTCCTATCAAGAGTCACTCCAAGATAAGTTGGATTTGGGGCATGCTTAAGCTAGAGTCCGCTCAGGTGGATGTTTAGTTCTCTGGCAGCTTTTGCATTGTGGAGATGGAATACACTGGAGACGGTTTTTGCTGGGCTTGGTTTTAGGCGCCAGATTTTGCAGAACTGGTCCAGTTTGGCAAGATCTTCCGTGAGCACCCGTTCCAGTGGTTCAAAGTCTGGTGCTTGGAATGCCAAACAGATGTCGTCTGCATAGATGAATTTGCGGGATTTTGTAGTAGGCAGGTCGTTTATGTAGAGGTTGAACAGAGTTGGAGCTAGAGCTGAGCCTTGTGGGAGTCCGTTTTTCTGCATTCTCCATGCACTTGTGTTCTGACTGAGGTGGACTCTGAACCTTCGGTTGGTCAGCAGGGTTTTTATAATTGCTGTTGCCCAAGCAGGGATCGCCTTTATAAGTTTCAGGAGGAGGCCTTTGTGCCAGACCGTATCATAGGCGGCTGTAAGATCGAGAAACACAGCCCCTGTCTTCAGTCTGCTCTCGAAGCCATTTTCGATGAAGGTGGTTAGGGCCAGTACTTGTTCTCCTGTACTGCGGTCCTTGCGGAAACCTGCTTGATCCACACTTAGAATATCCTCTATTTCTGGGGAAATGCGTTGCAGTATTAGGCGCTCCATGATTTTGTAAGGAACGCTGAGTAGGGAGATTGGGCGGTAGCTTGCTGGTAGTTTGTGGTCTTTGCCAGGTTTTGGGATGGCAATGACCTTTGCTGTCCGCCATTTCTTTGGGATCGAGTTTGTTTGTGTGATCCTTGTGTAGAATTGTGTCAACCAGGTTAGGGCTCGGGGGCCAAGATTTTTCATGAATTCTGGGAAGATGTTATCGTATCCTGCTGCCTTTCCACATTTCAGGCCCTGTAGGACTTTCTCCAGTTCAGCAGCCTCGAAGGGTTCAGGGTTCGTTTCCTCTACAGGCATTTTTTGGTGTTTTTTTTAGCTCAGTTGTAACTGCTCTTCTGGTGTCTTTGTCTTGGGGTGCTTTGGCGATAGTCAGTAGGTGGGATGCAACTTGGTTGGGTGTGACGGATGCTCGGCTTTGGCTAGGGGGCTTCTGTGCAGCTCCTAGGCGACGGATGAGGCTCCAACATTTCCTGCTAGAGTGGGTAAAGCTCCGGTCAGCAACTGTCTCCTCCCATTTCTTTCGCCGGGCTGTATTTAGCGATTCAATGAGATGGTCTGCTATCTCTGGGTCCCCTGATGTTTGATAGGATTGTAGGAGGGCAGCACTTTCTCCGTCCAAACATGGGACATAGAGGGGTCGGTAGCCTCGTGGGATTGCAGTATGGGTAGCCTTGAAGATTGCGCTGCAGAAGCGGTTGTATGCTTCATCTACAGTGATGGTGTGGAGTGGGATGGTAACAACGCTCCGGTCCAGAGTTTCACTGAATTTCTTCCAGTTGGCTTTGCGGAAGTTCCAGCGCATCTTCCTTGGGCTGTTTATGACTGGAAGTTGTAGGCCAATGTGTACAAGCAGGGGCCGGTGTTGGCTGTGTGGAAAATCATCAAGAATGAGGATCTGTGTAGGATATGGCTCCCCATTCAAAGAGCTGACCCAACACAGGTCAGGAGAATAGTCCTTCTTCCACCTAGCAGAGTGGAAAGTTCCTCTTTGTTTGGGGTCGTATATCAAAGCGAGGTCATTTCTGGATGCCCAGTCTGAAAGTGCCTCCCCATCACTGTCCACTGCTGGGTACCCCCAGTCAGGGTGATGGCTGTTAAAGTCCCCCACATAGATGGCAGGGTGGGGTAGGGTGGGTAAGACCTGCAGATCCCAGTTGGCATTAGGGGGCTTGTACACATTGACAATATGGAAGCCACCAATGATTATGGTGTCTGAGAAATGTGTTGTTATCAGGTGATTTGCTTCAACTATGTCAGAACGCACATAGGTGGCACGTCCACGTTTAGCATGTAGAACATAGCACAGGAGGTCAAAGCCTTTGATGGTGAAGCGGCCAGCTTCCTCTGTGCCAATATGAGTCTCTTGGAGGCAGATTACATCAATCGAATGTTGGAAGGCGAGGACTTCAATAAGGCTCCGCTTGGCTGCAGATAGGCCTTCAACGTTTAGTTGTAATATGCGAAGGGCAGATCCTACCACAAAGTGCTTTTGGGGCTGTTTGCTTTCGGCTTTAGGACTGTGACTAGGATTCTTCTTTGACTTGGCACAGCGGCGTCGTCTCTTCGAATTTAGTCTGCTGGTAGGATCATTAGCTTCCCCAGGCGAGCCCGGGTACTGGCGGAGGGCGCGACGAGAACGCTGATCCATTGCCCCCCGCAGCTGGTGAGATGGCAGTAACAGTCCTATGTTCCTCCTGCAGGGGCTCCAACGCTGGGGATTCCTCCGGTGTGGCTGCAGAGAAGCCTCTCCATGCTGGCTCCAGGAAAGGATCATCCGAGGCCATTGGCTCCTCCTCCATCTGATGGCCCTGACCTTGGGCCAACAAGCCCTCAGGGAGAATAGGAGGAGACACGGAGAGGGGAAAAGGTGAGTTAATATTTATAGCCGGAGGAGAGGACCCAGCGGACTGCTGAAACTGGGCCTCTCCCTCGGGAGACAGACAAAAGACAAAGTTTGTAATTGGATGGAGTGAAATGAAAAAACACTTGCCTGTCACCCCGGCTCCCGATGTTGACAGCTGCAAACTGTTGGCAATCACCCCTCTCCGTTTCACTGACCCCTTCAATAGATTGTAGAGGAGCCGGCTCCGATGACGCGGAGTAGGGCGTAGCCAGGACAATCTTGGCGGCTGGAGTGATGACGGCTGCCGAAGATGAGAGGGGCTTCCTCCAGCGAGGCTTCCTTCTCCTTGCGGGTGGCTGGAGCACCAGATAGTCCGGGATTCTGAGTACACCACCCGGCTGCAGATAATCAAGGCCGATGTACTCCAGATTATCAGGAAACGGCGGCGGTGTAGCCACGGGGGGGGGGGGTTCGAGCGCTGGGAGTTCCTCACTCGACCCCACGCATGGCAAGGTGAAGATCTCCCAGAGAATCTTGGTCCCATCCGGATGGGCCCACAGGCTATCCCGATACATCACCCTCACTGCCGTATCCCGAGCCCATCGAGCTGTCTCGGATGAACTGGGCTCCAGCGTCCGTGAGAGTATGTCCTCCAGCAGACAAAGCGAGCACAACTCCCTCTCCAGCAGCTCAGTCATCGTGCCCGGACGCAGGTGAGTAGAAATGAGACAGTCCCAAAAATGAAAAAAGGATTTGTGTGGGTGTAATCCGCTAAATCCTATGATTCGGCTGGATTATTCTGTCATGAGCTCTTCGAGAGGCGCACGGCGAGGGGAAAAAAGAACGAGGATTTAATTGCAGGGTTACACCAAACACACATTTATTGACACACCAGTGAACATAATGGGACAAGACAGCTCAGATACACATAAGAGTTCTCCAGGCTGCCCAACACACACACTGGAGATAAACAGCGGTGGAACAGCGCACAGGCAGTTACTCACAGTGGGAGGGCAGACCGAGTCGTCACAGCGAGAATCCAAGACACAAAGACAGTCCTTAGTGACGTGACGGTTGATGGCGGAGAATGACCATCCAACACGTACAATAATCCAGCGGCGTTTGTCTAGCAAAGAGCTGCTTTTGTACAAACACCGCTGGCGTGGCAAATTGGGAACACCTGGGCGAGCGCGGGAAAGATGATTACCGGGGCGAACAGCTGACTGTCAGAAAGAGGGGGCGCTGGCCGGACAGGCCAGAGCGGCAGCTACAGGCAGGAACAGAAACGGTGCACAGACATGTAAACAACAAGAAATCAAAACACAACTCCACATAATAAACCCACTGCCTGAGCCACCAGGATCGATCGGAACCGAGCCCACAGGAAACACGGGCTCGGTTCATGACAAGCATCTTGGCAGATGGCAAAAGATTCTTATTAATGATGTCTCTGTACATTTGTCCATTCATTTTTCCTTCAATTATATGAAGTCTGCTTGTACCATGTGCTGAAAAACACCCCCACACCATGATGGGATGTGCAGTGCCATTTCTCCTCCAAACATGCTGTGTGTTGTGGCATCCAAAAAGTTCAATTTTGGTATTTTACTGGCTTGCCCAAATGTTGTGCAGCAAACTTTAAATGAGCTTCAACATGCTTTTTCTTCAGCAATGGAGTCTTGCGAGGTGAGCGGGCATAGAGCCCATGTTGGTTGAATGCATTACTTATTGTTTTCTTTGAAACAGCAGTACCTGCTAACTCCAGGTCTTTCTGGAGCTCTCCACAAATGGTCTTTGGCTCTTGGATAACTCTTCTAATAATTCTTTTGTCTCCTCTGTCAGACATCTTGTGAGGAGCTCCTGGTTGTGGTCAGTTTGTGGTAAAATGATGTTCTTTCAACTCCCGAATGATGGCTCCTACAGTGCTCACTGGAACATTCAGCAGTTTAGAAATGCACCACTAACCATTGCCATCATCATGTTTTGCAACAATAAGGCTGCAAAGGTCGAGAGAGCTCTTTGCTTCTACCCATCATGAGTTCTTTGTGGTGTGTCAATCTGATATTCACAGACCTTTTTAAAAGCTATCAGTCAGGACTTAACTGGCTAAAATGAATTTGTACTGATGGGGGATGGGATGGCTTCCTAAATTCAGATGGATTTCAGCTGGTTTCTTTGCTTTCTATGCCTTTTAGCACCTCTTTTTCTTCATGTGTTCGATACTTATTGTCAGAATCTGGGCATGGTCTGGGGACCGTACCCATACTTTCTGTTCATTTTTGTTTATGTCTGATTATTGTTACTGCCTTTTGTCATGTGTGCCTTTATGCAGCGCACAGAGATTAAGGAGAACCCACTCGCTGGATGAGATTTTGCAACATTTATTGTGAAAAGGAACAGAAATCCTACAGTGCCCAACTCAAAAAGTAACGCGGAAAAACTTACAGGTGAAGCGCTCCTGAGCAGGCTGCTCAGGAGGAGGCGAGGGAGGGAAAGAATCTTTGTCCCGAGGGACACTCAGACGAAGGACAGAGATTCCAACACAATGTGGTAGTGGCAACAATGGAGTGAACAGACAGAGCTTAAATAGTGAATGTGCTAACAACAGAAGTAATCACAGGTGCGGGCTAACCTGAATAGGAGAAAAACTAATCATTGGGTGCAGCTGGTGGAATGACAGGTGAGGGAGGGGCAGCTGGCAACTTGACAGGCGGCAGAGCACACCAACGCGGAACTGACAACCCCTGACAGCTGTCAACAGAGACACATGAAAAACAAAATAAAGTGACATCCTAAATAATACATAACAGAAACTGCAGAAATAAGACACAACAGGAAAATGGCAAACAGAACCTAAATACAGGCAACAGATAAAGACCAAAACAGGGAAAATGGAAGGTGGTATGAAACAACAACAATATGGCAGATAAATATGAATACACAGGAAGGTCATGAAACTGAGTTTGGCATTATCATTATAGTTATGGTCTCCTGTGTTTTCCCCCGGTCTTTCATGTTGTGTCATCCCTTGTCTGTCCTCAGTGTCTTCATTATGGTCTGGAGTGCATATTAGGTTCCCTATTGTCTCCAGCTTCTCATGTTTCCATACTCATAGCCATCTCCTCATATGTGCCCCTGTTCAGCCCCTTGATCCAGCCACTTGTCTGGTGTTTGTAAGCAGTGGTCTCCCTATTTACAGTGGTGTGAAAAAGTGTTTGCCCCCTTCCTGATTTCTCTTTTTTTTGTGTGTGTGTGTCACACTTAAATGTTTCAGATCATCAAACAAATTTAAATATTATACAAAGATAACACAAGTAAACACAAAATGCAGTTTTTAAATGAAGGTGTTTATTATTAAGGGAAAAAAGATCCAAACCTACATGGTCCTGTGTGAAAAAGGGACTGCCCCCTAAAGCTAATAACTGGTTGGGCCACCCTTAGCAGCAACAACTGCAATCAAGCATTTGCAGTAACTGGCAATGAGTCTTTTACAGTGCTGTGGAGGAATTTTGGCCCACTCATCTTTGCAGAATTGTTGTAATTCAGCCACATTGGAGGGTTTTTGAGCATGAACTGCCTTTTTAAGGTCATGCCACAGCATCTCAATCAGATTCAGGTCAGGACTTTGACTAGGCCACTCCAAAGTCTTCATTTTGTTTTTCTTAAGTCATTCAGGGGTGGACTTGCTGGTGTGTTTTGGATCACTGTCCTGCTGCAGAACCCAAGTGTGCATCAGCTTGAGGTCACAAACAGATGGCTGGACATTCTCCTTCAGGATTTTTTGAAGGACAGCATAATTCATGGTTCCATTTACCACAGCAAGTCTTCCAGGTCCTGGAGCAGCAAAACAGCCCCAGACCATCACACTACCACTACCATATTGTACTGTTGGTATGATGTTCCTTTTCTGAAATGTTGTGTTACTTTTACGCCAGATGTAATGGGACACACACCTTCCAAAAAAATTCAACTTTCGTCTCATCAGTCCACAGAGTATTTTCCCAAAAGTCTTTGGGATCACCAAGATGTTTTCTGGCAAAACTGAGATGAGCCTTTGTGTATTTTTTGCTCAGCAGTGGTTTTAGTCTTGGAACTCTGCCATGCAGGCCATTTTTGCCCAGTTTCTTTCTTATGGTGGAGTCATGAACACTGACCTTAACTGAGGCAAGTGAGGCCTGCAGTTCTTTGGATGTTGTGGGGTCTTTTGTGCCCTCTTGGATGAGTCGTCACTGCACTCTTGGGGTAATTTTGGTCAGCCGGCCACTCCTGGGGAGGTTCACCACTGTTCCTTGTTTTCGCTATTTGTGAATAATGGCTCTCACTGTAGTTCGCTGGAGTCCCAAAGCTTTAGAAATGGTTTTATAACCTTTTCCAGACTGATAAATCTCACTTATTTTGTTTCTCATTTGTTCCTGAATTTCTTTGGATTGCAGCGTGATGTCTAGCTTTTGGGGATCTTTTGCTCGACTTCATTATGTCAGGAAGGTCCTATTTAAGTGATTTCTTGACTGAGAACAGGTGTGGCAGTAATCAGGCCTGGGTGTGGCTAGAAAAATTGAGCTCCGCTTTCCAAAGATGTGGTAAACCACAGTTAATTTATGTTTTAACGGGGGGTGTGGGGGGGTCACTTTTTCACACAGGGCCATGTAGGTTTGGATTTTTTTTTACCCTTAATAACAAACACCTTCATTTAAAAACTGCATTTTGCACCGCAAACACGGTGCAAACATCGTTTCACACCACTGTATGTTAGTTTGTGCCTGTGCTCTGTCTAGCCTTGTCGTCATAATTAAGATAAGATAAGATAAGCCTTTATTAGTCCCACAATGGGGAAATTCCAGGATTGCAACAGCACAGGGATAGCAACACTCAGAGCAACAATCAGAAGGCAAGAAAAAAAACAAGCAAGCAAGAGCAGCTAATATACATATGTACATATTACTATAAAATATATATATACACACACACACACACACACAGACACACAGTGCAGAGCATTGTAGCTGGATGGAATAAATATATGAATATATAAACACACAGTGCAGAGCATTGTAGCTAGATGGAATAAATATGTAAATATATAAACACCCACAGTACGGAGCATTGCAGCTAGGTGGAATAAATATGCAAGTATATAAACACACACAGTGCGGAGCAATGTAGCTAGATGGAATAATATGTAGATATATAAAAACACAGTGCAGAGCATTGTAGCTAGATGGAATAAATATATAGATATATAAATATAAACACACCCAGTGCTGAGCATTGTAGCTAGATGGAATAAATATGTAAATATATAAACACACACAGTGCAGAGCATTGTTGCTAGATGGGATGAAACAGCATAACCGTCTACTTAGTTATCCTACATGGTATGATTATGTGCCCATACATATTCTCACCCTCCATAGTGACCGGTATTTTCCTAGTTGTATGCCGGAGGGGACCATTGTGTAAGTCTATTGCATCTTTTGCATTCAAAAAACTATTAGTTTGTTACGTCTTTTTGCTATCTCTGCAAGCAGCCCTGCTTAGGTTGTACAGTCTGACAGCCGTTGGTAGGAAGGACCTACGAAACCTCTCGGTTGTGCACCTGGGATGATGTAGTCTGCTGCTAAATGAGCTCCTCAGTGCATTCAGTATGTCCTGCATAGGGTGGAACTCGGACTCCAGCAGAGATGACAGTTTAGCCACCGTCCTTCTCTCTCCTATCTCCTCCACCGGATCAAGGCGCTGCCCCAGGACAGATCTAGCTTTCTTGATCAGTTTGTTCAGTCTCTTCCTATCGGCTGCAGTAATGCCACTGCCCCAGCAGACCACTCCAAAAGTGATGGCTGATGCCACCACCGTGTCATAGAATGTCTTCAGCAGCGCCCCTTGTACACCAAAAGACCTGAGTCTCTTCAGTAGGAACAGCCTGCGCTGTCCCTTCTTGTAGAGTGCGTCAGTATTGTGTGACCAGTCTAGTTCATTGTTCAGATGAACACCCAGGTACTTATAGGATGTCACCATCTCGATGTCTGTTCCCTGTATATTTACTGGTGCTGTGAGGGGCTGCCCATGCCTACGGCAGTCCACCACCAGCTCCTTAGTTTTCCTCGCGTTGATCTGGAGGCAGTTCCGATGGCACCAGTCCATGAAGTCCTGGATAAGCCCTCTGTACTCAGCTTCATCTCCATTGGAGATGAGGCCAACGATCGCAGAGTCATCAGAGAACTTCTGTAGATGGCAGTGTGTTGTGTTGTGTGAGAAGTCCGCAGTATAAAGAGTGAACAGGAAGGGAGCCAGCACCGTTCCCTGGGGGGCCCCCGTGCTACTGATGATCGTGTCGGACACACAGTCCCGGGTTCTCACAAACTGAGGCCGGTTCGTGAGGTAGTCCAGGATCCATGATGACAGGTGCTGGTCCACCCCTGCGCGCAGTAGCTTGTCCTTCAGGATCATCGGTTGGATGGTGTTGAAAGCACTGGAGAAGTCAAAGAACATGATCCTCACCATATTCCCGGGCTTCTCCAGGTGGGACAGAGAACGGTGAAGGAGGAAGATCACCGCATCCTCCACCCCAATGCCATGCTGGTAGGCGAACTGGAGTGGATCCATCGCTGGTTCCACCAGGGGGCGGAGGTGAGCAAGGAGCAGTCTCTCCAGGGTCTTCATCAAGTGGGACGTCAAGGCCATCGGTCTGTAGCTGTTCAGGTCTTTGGGCTGGGAAGTTTTTGGTACAGGTACCACACAAGATGTTTTCCACAGCTGTGGTACCCTCCCCAGTTTCAGGCTCATGTTGAAGATATACGTCACAATCCCACACAGCTGGTCTGCACAGGACTTGAGGAGCTTTGCGCTGATGCCGTCCGGTCCCGGCGCCTTCCTCGCCTTGATCTTCCTCAGCTCCGTCCTCACCTGGGTCCTGGTCAGGGTCAGGATGGGGGGCTGTGTGTTGGGAGTGGGGGGGGTGTTGGTGGAGTGGGAAGTGGGCAGCAGGACTTGATTTCTTTAGAGGCAGCAGTGGTTGTTGTGCAGACAGGGGGGAGGGCGGTTGGTCAAACCTATTGAAAAGCAGATTCAGGTTGTTTGCCCACTCCCTGCCCCCCGTGGCCTGGGGGGAGGTATTCTGGAGCCCAGAGATGGTTTTGAGGTTTCTCCAGACCCCGCTGATATCACTCTGTTGCAGCTTGTCCTCCATCTTCTTCCTGAAGCTGTCCTTGCCTTCTCTGATCTTTCTCCTCAGCTCCCTCTGTACGGACTTCAGCATCTCCCTATTCCCCGACCTGAAGATCCTCTTCTTCTCTCTCAGAAGTGTTTTTATCTCAGGGTTGATCCAAGGTTTGTTGTTTGAGTGACGCCGTATGGTCTTGGTGGGAACGGATTTGTCCACACAGAAGCTGAGGTAGCCCGTGAAGGTGTGAATGAGGCCATCGATGTCCTCACCATGTGGATCGCAGAGCTGCTTCCAGGCGGTGGCTTCAAAACAGCCCTTTAGAGTGGAAATAATTCCCTGTCATCTCTCCCGTGTTTGCCTGTGCTTCTGCTGTTCCCTGTGAGTTTATTTTGTCTCTAAATCTGTGTTATTTTCAGCCCCTGTGCTGCCATTTGTTTCTTTCCCGAGTTTCTGTTCAATAAGTTATCATTGCACCCTCTCCTGCCTGCTAACATGAGCCCTGTTCACAAACCCTTATCTGCCCAGAGGGCAGATTGTGATACTTATTCCCTGTGTCATTCCATTTTATTAAATATATCTTGTTCTGTGAACACCGTTGTCTTGATTTCTTTTTATGTATGGATTACTTGGGTTGTTACTGATATCTGGTGAAAATCTCAGGTCAATGGCTCCATCAGAAATATGTTTAATGAGAAAAATGTTGATGTGTTCAATACTTATTTTCCCCACTGTACATATCCCACAATGTATTGTGGTTTTATCATCTGTTCAGTGACATAATTCAAACAGTTCAGCAGTGTTTCTGCATCAGTCATTATCATTACTAAAATGTAATTAGGGAATTAGAATAGAACAGACTAGAACAGAATAAGATTTTATTGTCATTGCAAAACACAGTTGTACAGTGCAACAAAATTTGTTTGCTCTGTGAGATGCTCAGTATTTACAATAAAATAATAATATAATTTAAAATCTAATAATCTAAAATCTAGCTAGAGAAGCTCGAATAATCAGGCATATCAATATGATATGTTAAAAACTGTGCAGTACACATATAATATAGTCTGTGTGCAATTGTGCAAATTGGTGTTCAGTATAGATAGATTATTTACATTATATTGCAGGGAGGTATTTGGAATAATTTAGAGCAGCCACAGCTCTGGGAAAAATTAACTGCAAAGCTAATGACACAGCTAGTTTTTTTTTTAAATTATTGTATATATTTTCAATTCTCTGAGCCAATTTTTATTTTTATATATATTTTTACAATTCAAGACTTGTGAATTATTTGTTTCTACATTTTCATATATTCAGTTTAAAAATATGTAGGCTGTATATCGTATATCGTATCATCCTAACAGAGCACTACGCTCCCAAAATGCAGGATTACTTGTAATACCTAGAATCTCCAAAAGTACAATGGGAGGCAGAGCCTTCAGTTATCAAGCTCCTCTCCTGTGGAACCAGCTGCCGATCTGGATTCGGGAGTCAGACTCGATCTCTGTTTTTAAGAATAGGGCTAAAACCTACCTTTTTGATATAGCCTACAATTAGGGAGGGATCATGTGTTTCTGAACCCTCCCTTAGTTATGCTGCTAATAGGTTTAGTCAGCCGGGGGACCTCCAGTAATGCACTGGGCCTCACTCCTTTCTTAACTCTCAATGAAATATTTTTTTTTGCTGGTCATTAACATTTGTTTGTTCTCTCCCATAGATTGAGTCCCCATCGTGCTGTTTGCTCTCTACATGTCTGTTCTTTTCATCTTCTCTGTCCCCTCACCCCCCAGCCAGTCGCAGCAGATGATTGCCCCTCCCTGAGCCTGGTTCTGCTGGAGGTTTCTTCCTGTTAAAAGGGAGTTTTTCTTCTCCACCGTCGCCAAGTGCTTGCTCACAGGGGATCGCCTGATTGCTGGGGTCTTTCTGCAACTGTGGGGGTTCCCCCTACAGTTGATAGTGCTATGAGATGACTGTTGTTGTGAAATGGCGCTATATAAATAAAGTTGAATTGAATTGAATTATATTTTAAAATTTCTGTGTTTTTGTTTTATATATTTTCTGCAATTCAGTAATTATTTGTGTTTACACATTTTTATATTTCTATAGTTTTTTTTAATTGTATACATTTTCAACTTGCTATATCATTTGTTTACTTAATTACCCACCTCGAGTACTGCACTGAAACAAGGTCATCTGTCGGAGAGATCCGGATGTCTCGTCAGTGCCGCCTGGGTGTTTTGCTCTAAGGTGAACAATAGAGATGAGTTGCTTCGATGATATTGAAATTCAGCCTGGCAGAGTGCACATATAACGTATTTTGTCCAAAGAGTCATCTGTTAACCTTTTGAAAGAGAACTTTCCATCTGAAAGTGTTTGTTTTTCCTTCTCCGTCATTAGGACTTAACATAGCCACAGGAAGCAGTACTTGCAACCGCAACCCAGCTTCAAGGTCCACTAGCACCACCAACTGAGCTGGAGTGTGGACAAGAGATAATGCAGGAAAATAAAAGGAAGTGACATTAGGGCAATTTTTTAATGCATTAACTGGACTATATTAATAATAAAAACACATTAATATTCCCAGCCCTAGTAAATACACATTTTAATATTGTCAGATGGCACATCTGCATCGAAGTTTTATTTGGAAATAAAAGGTTAAAAGATATACAATCCTTAATTTACTCAAATGCCTACAAATCCAACATAAAATTTCTTATGCTATTTTTTTTTCTACTTTGCTTCTCACCTTCCTCTCTACCCTCTGGTTTTTGATGGAGAGGCTGAAATCCTGACTCATTGTTTACATCTTCCCCCTCCCTCTTCCTCCCTCTAGTCAAACTCCTGTTTCTTCATGCCCACCCCCAAATCCACTCCTAAAAGTGAAAGTGCTGATTGCTTTAAAAGACCATACAGACGTGTTGGTAGCCATTATCTATGGCTAGAGAGAACCAAGTAGAGAGCCAGGCCTTTTATCCAGAAGAATCTGCTACCGCCCACCCTACCCCCCTACTGGTTTGTGTATGTCGAACTGCGTAATTTGGACCAACGTATGGCCCAGTGTGCCACAGTTAATGAGGGGCAGTTTGAGAGTTAAATGCACATGAATAATCATTGAGGAGCTGAAGCCACAGAGAGAAAGAGATTTGAATATCAACACATGTGGGTGGGGTTGGTTGAGGGATTGAGTGATCAAACACAGGCACAGTGTCATGGAGTGATGACTGCGTTACAAATTCTGCTGGAATGTTCTGTGCAACCAGTGAGCATACTGTATGTATACATGTGGCTCCGTGCTTGAGTACAAAATCATTTAGTAAACTTATTTACAGTTAATGTATATGTCTGTCTGTGTTAACAGTTTGACATTCAGCAATGATGTGCAAACTTTACAGTTCAGAGAGCCCCAACATTTTATTTTAAAAAAGAAAACTAAATAGTTAGCATAGATAAACTAATGTTTTTTAAGAATAAGTTTAACAAGGGCTTTTGTGTTTTCCTTCAAGCCATGAATACATGTTTAAAACACATTTCCAAGTAAAAATAAGTACACAAAATGTGATTTTCAGTAGTGAAGCCCATCCATCCATCCATCCATCCATCCATCCATCTTCTTCCGCTTAATCCTTTTCGGGTTGCGGTGGGGGGGCGGGCTGGAGCCTATCCCAGCACCTTTGGGCGAGAGGCAGGGTACACCCTGGACAGATCGCCAGTCCATCGCAGGGCCAACACTGAGAGACAGACAACCATTCACTCTCACAGTCATACCTAAGTAAAAATCCTTAGTGGCTACAGTTATCTCTGCTGAATTATGGCATGATGATTTTAGCCATTACTGCAATCTTATGGGTCAGTCAGGTGTTGGCTTGGCTTGTTCCTTCTTTATGGGTATTTCTTATATATGGTTATAAAAAAAAACAAATAAGATATGGCCATTCCATTCAAAGTTTACAGTAGACCTCCCTTACCTTTAGCTGTTTTTATACATCTTCTTCTTCTTCTTTTAGATTTGATTGACGGTTGGCAACCAGCTTACAGGTGCATTACCGCCACGTACTTTACTCTATGTGGACTTCTTCTTCTTCTTCTGTTAGATTTGATTGGCGGTTGGCAACCAGCTCAAAGGTGCATTACTGCCACTGACTTGATTATGTTTTCCATATGGACTTCTTCTTTTAGATTTGATTGGCAGTTGGCAACCAGCTTACAGGTGCATTACCGCCACTGACTTGATTATCATCACTCTGTATCTTTGTATAAGGAGTTCTGAACAACTCCTTATGTGTGAAAAAATTATCCGTCCTTGGACTGTGTCCTCGGCGGCGTCAATAGCTGTGCCAGCCAGCCGGCCAGCCTATATGTTTGGCTGGCTGGCTGGCACAGCTATTGACACCACCGAGGACATGGACTACTTTCAGCTGCTCCCTTTAAGATGGATTCTTGCTGCACCTCTGCTCTCCGCGTCTGTGTAACCGGAAACCTTGTGTGACGAAATTTACGTCATCGTCTCCACTCCGCTAGTGTCTGCAGTGCTTGACCGCGGTCAACCGCGTGCAGCCCAAATTTTGTGACCGCGCCGCCTGCCCACGACCTGAACGCATTAATAGCGCATGCGCAAGACTGAACGTCCCATTCACGAGGTGGCGATATCGACACAGCATACAAAGAAAGTAGATGAAAAAGACAACGAGGAAGCGGAAGACGAGAATAAAAACATACATGAATCATACATACATACTTTCTTACAACGGCGGCAGCAGCATCTTCGTGGAAAAGGAATGAAAACCGGGAAGTCAAGCAGCAGAAAGCAAACAGCATTTCTTCGTTGGCGAAAATCCTGGCGTGTCAGTGCATTTGCACTACCTATAGGGCGGGAGTGAAACTACAAATGATGGTCGTGCGCATGCGTCAACCGCTTGGCCTGGGTAGATGAAAAAAGTGAGCATGTACAGCGCTCCAGGCTCGTCCAAAGCGCACGCAGACCAAAGCGGACTAGAGGGGAAATGCAGCATGAATAAGGCTTTACAGGTCACTACAGCAGATCATCTGCCTCCATCTCACCCTATCCCTTGCATCTTCCTCTGTGAAACCAACCCTATCCATGTCCTCCTTCACTACATCTATGAATTTTCTCTGTGGTCTTCCTTTTTTACTCCTGCCTGGCAGCTCCATGTTCAACATTGTTGTCCAATATATCCACTGTCCCTCCTCTGCACGTCCAAACCATCTCAGCCTCAGCCTTGCCTCTCTTACTTTGTCTCAAAACTGTTCAACCTGAGCTGCCCCTCTGATATACTCATTTCTAAACTTGTCCCTCCTAGTCACTCCCAGTGAGAATCTTAGCATCTTTAACTCTACCACCTCCAGCTCTGCCTCCTGTCTTTTTGTCAGTGCCACCATCTTCAAGCCATACATCATAGCAGGTCTTACTACTGTCTTGTAAATATTCCCTTTCACTCTTGCTGCTGTCCTTCTGTCTCAAATCACCCCTGATACTTGTCTCCACCCACTCCACCCTGCCTGCACTCTCTTCTTCACCTCTCTTGTGCCTTTTCCATTGCTGTGGATGGTTGATCCTAGGCATTTAAACTCATCTACCTTCACTACCTCTACTCCTTGCATCTCCAGGATTACGCCTGCCTTTTTCTCATTCACACTCATATATCCTGTCTTGCTTCTACTGACGTTCATTCCCCTTCTCTCCAGGGCATACCTCCACCTCTCCAGGTTCTCTTCCACCCGCTCCCTACTCTCACTACAGATTACAATGTTGTCTGCAAACATCATGGTCCACAGAGACTCCTGCCTGACCTTGTCTGTCAGCTTGTCCATCACCATGGCAAACAAGAAGGGGCTCAGAGCTGATCCCTGATGCAATCCCACCGCCACCTTGAATCCATCCGTCACTCCTACAGCACACCTCACCACCGTCTCGCTGTCCTGATACATGTCCTGCACCACCCTCACATACTTCTCTGCCACTCCTGACTTTCTCATACAATTCCACACTTCCTCTCTTAGCACCCTATCATATGCTTTCTCTAGCTCCACAAAGACACAGTGCAACTCCTTCTGACCTTCTCTGTACTTCTCCATCCACACTCTTAGAGCAAATATTGCATCTGTAGTACTCTTTCTTGGCATGAAACCGTACTGCTGCTCACTGATTGTCACCTCTCCTCTTAACCTGGCTTCAACAACTCTTTCCCGTATCTTCATAGTGTGACTGATCAACTTTATGCCTCTGTAGTTACTACAGCTCTGAGCGTCAGGCTTGTTCTTTAAAATTGGTGCCAAAACACTTCTTCTCCACTCCTCGGGCATCCTCTCACTCGCCAAGATTGTGTTAAACAATCTGGTTAAAAAGTCCACTGCCATCCCTCCAAACATCTCCATACCTCCACAGGTATGTCATCTGGACCAACTGCTTTTCTGTTCTTCATCCTCTTCAAAGCTGCCCTCACTTCCGCCTTGCTAATTTACTATCTTTCCTTCATCCATCCTCCTCTCTCTGATTTTCTTTATTCATCAGCTCCTCAAAGTACTCCTTCCATCTTCTCAATACACTCTCGTCACTTGTTAGTACATTACCATTTCTGTCCTTAATCAGTTGTTGTTCATCTCCTTGACTATCCCACTTTTTCATTGCCAACCACTTCCTTTGAATACTTTCCTGTACCCCCTCATTCCACCATCAAGTCTCCTTGTCATCCTTCCTCTGTCCAGAGGATACACTACATACCTTTCTCTTTCCCTCAATACTTTTGCTGTACTTTCCCAGTCATCTGGTAATTCTTCCCTACCACCCAGAACCTGTATCAATGCCTTCCTGAACTCTGTGCAACCTTCTTCCTTCTGTAACTTCCCCCACTTAAAGTTGAATAAAGTTGAATCTCATCTCATCTCACTTAATCTTTGGTTCTGCCTTCACTCTCTTCCTCTTCCTGCTTTCCAAAGTCATCCAACAGACTACCATCCGATGTAGCCTAGCTATATTCTCCCCTGCCACCGTCTTGCAGTCTCCTATCTCTTTCAGATTTGTCCTTATGTATAAGATGTAGTCCATCTGTGAGCACCTTCCTCCACTCTTGTAAGTCCCCCTATGTTTCTCTCTCTTGTTGAAGTATGTGTTCACCGCAGCCATTTCCATTCTTTTAGCAAAATCCATAGCCATCTGTTCTTCCAAATTTCTCTCCTTTAGACCATATTTACACAGAACCTCTCATCACCTCTGTTCACTTCACCTATATGTCCACTAAAGTCCGCTCCAATCACCACTCTCTCCCCCCTGGGAACACTCTCCACCACTTCATCCAACTTACTCCAGAATTCCTCTTTCTGTTCTACCTGACATCCAACTTGTGGGGCGTACGCACTGACAACATTCAACATCACACCTTTGACTTCTAGCTTCAAACTCATGAACCTGTCTGACTCCCTCTTTACCTCCTGAACACTCTTCACATACTCTTCCTTCAAGATTACTCATACTCCATTTCACTTCCTATCTACACCTTGGTAGGACAGTTTAAATCCACCTCCAACGCGCCTAGCCTTGCTTCCCTTCCATCTGGTTTCTTGAACACACAGTATACTGTATCTGTCTTCCTTCTTTCCATCATATCAGCCAACTCTCTTCCTTTGCCAGTCATAGTCCCTACATTTAAAGTCCGTACTCTCACCTCCACATTTCTATCTTTCCTTTTCTCTCTGTCCCTCCTAACATGCCTTCTCCCTCTCTTCCTCCTCGATCTTCGACCAACGGTAGCCCTGTTTCCACTAGCACCCTGTCGGTTAACGGCACCGGTTGCGGTCGTTGTTAACCCGAGTTTCGATTGATCGGGTATGAAAATCCCATTCGTCATGATCTGCACGTTTGATTTGGCAAAGATTTTACGTCGGATGCCTTTCCTGGCTCATTTACCCAGCCTTGGGACTGGCACTAGAAGTACGCTGACTTGTGCACCTCCTGTGGCTGGGTTATACATAATTTCAGTGAAATTAATGCAGATTTTTTTTATTGTCATACCTCAAAGGACATGGGGTTGAGTTAAAGTATTCACCTTTTAATTTGTGTTGTATTTACCATTATTTTGAGCACACAGCAAGCAGAGGGGTATATTTCCAGAGGCTTAGAGGCAGTTACCTAATGTTTGGATTTTCTAGGTGAGCTTACTTGATCTCCGGAGCTGAGGGTGGATCAAGTGAGAGTTCTAGAACCAGGATGTAAGCGTTTAATCATTGGTTCAACCAAGGAGGGCCAGGCTGGCAAGTGAGGAGTTTAGTATGCTGGGAGCAAAGGAGCACACAAACAAGTGAGGAGGAGACATGAGCAAAAACACTAGGCTTCTCATCACAGTGTTCACGAGGAGTTTACCACATAACAATCCCACATAGACTGATCTTCTCAGTGGCCTTATATAGCGGACCCATAATCAGGAAGAGGTAAGTCTACTTCTTCTTCTTCTTCTTCTTCTTTCTTCTTCTTCTTCTTCTCTTCCTCCCATTTTCATATGGGGCAGCTGTATCTGATGAGTGCCCTCCAATGTGTTCTACGTGCAGACATCTCCTGGCTGACTCCTCTCTGCTCCATATCGGCCTTGACACACTCCTTCCACCACTTCTTCAGTCTTCCTCTTCTCCTTTAAATTGGTTTTAGCAAGGGGGTTTTACAATTCTTCCTGATGCCAACCCTCCCCATTTGTCTGAGCTAGGAACCGGCAGCGGGCTCACTGAAAGTGAAACCAACAGGCTGGGTGAGTGTACTCCCACCTATCCACTACAAAAACATGTTTTAGATTTTTGTATAAACTGTAACCAATTCAATGTCAACATTCTTTGTCATAATCTAAAGCCAAAATCCTTTTTTTTTTTCATCAGTATAATTATTTCTGTAAACAACTTTGAGTATCACTATCTTGGGGTATATTTTGGTTTTAATAACAGTGTTAATAACAAAATCTTGACAAACAAAACTGCACTACAGACTAATGGAAACAAATAGTGATAGGCCAGAAGTGTTTTTGGTTTTCTGATATTTTGCTCAAGAAAATTTGAACAAGTGCATTAATCAAAATCACTCAGTTCCAATGGGGCTGGGTGCAAGGCACTGATCGATCTTTCATGAATTGATCCTGTGCTTCTCTCATTGGGATTCCATGAGAACATTAACTTTGTCAAAAAAAGAAATCAACTTCAGGTACGCAATGTCATCTATTTTCATATTATATTAAGCATCATACACACAGTTTTGAGGCATTTGTTGTAATGTGTGATAAGAATCAACTTTACTTTTAGTTTGCAGCCCACTGCAATAAGGCACATTAATCAAGACTGTAAGAATGTAGAGCTGAATACTGAATCCAGTTATTATCTAAGTGCTGATTTAACACAGTAATTAGACCATAGTGCACTGGTGTTTAAACACGCAGGGAACCCTGTGCTCCAACAAAGACCTGCTCTGCCCAGCACCAGCTATCAAGGAGAAGGAGTGTAATGGTAGAAGTCAAAACAGGGCCATTCATTTGCTCTTGTTGAACTAAGTGCATTCTTGGCTCACAGTTGGGGGGCATCGCACCAGACTGTGCAGCTAAAGCCAGAGAGCCCATTTGCCGAGGCAAATGTCACCATGTCACACCGCCCTGCATCTCTGCATCTTTCTCTCTCTGGCTGGTACCCTGCCGTGCCCTTCAGCCGTAACTCTTTCTCAGTGTGTTTACATCTGTTTCATATTT
Organism: Pholidichthys leucotaenia; assembly: GCA_020510985.1. Classification (NCBI taxonomy): domain Eukaryota; kingdom Metazoa; phylum Chordata; class Actinopteri; order Cichliformes; family Pholidichthyidae; genus Pholidichthys; species Pholidichthys leucotaenia. Next base: position 112,632,489 of record CM035838.1, on the reverse strand, counting down.
CTTTTTTTTCTCCCTTTTCTATTTCAGCCCTTGTCTCACTGTCAACCCCTTCATCATGGTCATCTTTCTGTCTTTCAAATCAGTTACTACTTACACAGAAGCTTTCTCTTCTTCCACATTATATCCACCCTAGCAGCCCTCCAAATGTTTACCCCATAGCTTAGCTTGTTTTGTGTCCACGTCTTTCCATTTCTCTTCCAGTGCTGCTGTTGCTCTTTCTTGCCAGTCATCATTCAGCCTCAGTTGAACTCCTGAAGTGGGTAGCTTGTTCATAACATTGCACTCTATGTCACCCTGAGTGCAATCATTCATTTTAGCCCCTCTGTTCTCTCCATGTCAGCTATACTGGGCATTTTCTTCTGTGGTTGTAACACAAACTGAAGCTTAATGGAAGACAAAGATGGAGAGGGATCTTCTTTATTCTTCCCATCCTTCATTTGTTCTCTCTCTCTCTCTCTCTCTCTCTTGCGCTTCCATTTAGTTTTCTACCCTCCCCTCACTTGTGCGCTTTAGAGACTGTATCTTTTCAGTCTCTTGCAGCGACAGCATGCCACATGGTTTGCATGTTTGCCACTCTATCCCAAAACCAAACAGTGTGCATGTGCTCTCGGCCCAGCGAAGTGTATAAGGTAGTAGCCGCATGTGTGGAGCTGCCAAGATAATGAATAGGCAATGCAGCTCATGCATGCTAATGTTATATTGTAAGCAGTTTTGTTGACAAGTGCTAATACTTCTTTCATACTATCATCAAAAGCAGCTAATACAACAGCCATTACTCCACAGCACCCCATGCAAGACATGATGGATTGTGACCTTAATATAGGTTAGCTGAGTTTTGAAAGTTAAACAACCTGCAATAAATCACAGAATTATTACAATGTGCTTTAATTGGTTAAGGACTGTTTATTTCCTAAAGAGGTAGGAAAAATTGGGTTTCTGCACTTTTTAATTTGCAAAGTGCATTTTCATTACAAATGGCAGTTTAATATTACCCTCCTTTGTCATGCAAAATATGCAACACACTGGCAATCTATTAATTGGACAAAAATGCGGTGCCAGCGTAAATCCTCCTCCTCTCTCACTCTGTCTTTTTGTTTCGCTCTAGCTCTCTCTCTCTTGCTCTCTCTCTCTCTTGCTCTCTCTCTCTCCACCTCTTCAGTGGTAAGAGTTGGTAACATCGATCAAAAGCAGAGACCAGGGAGACGAAGTTAAACAGTCTCTCTTGCTCCATGCCAATCCTTATCTGCTGATGAAAGTACAACAGCTAAACAGAATGAAACTAAATACAAAATAAAGCTGACAGGCCATTGTCTGCTCTATGTCAGTAGCTTATTAGAAGATAGTAAATATGAGGGACATGCTGGTAATTAGACCTGCCCCCTGTTGGTTTTGGATTTCAGTTTATCCTTAGAGAAACCGTACATGAAGAAGCTGCTACAGCTTTTTCCATATATAAAAAAGAAGAAAAAGAGAGTATGAAAACAGAACACATGCTTCATCTGTTGCAATAGTAATCTGGTTGGAATATGATGCATACATTGTTGCCCTTATCTTTTTCTTTTTTCATTTGAAACAAAACCCTGTCAATTTATTTGTTGTTTAAGCAGATTGCTATTTGCAAATCTGGTATTTGGAAGGTGATTTGCTTTTTGGTATAAAGCAGGACCCAGAGCTTGTGTGTGAGGATGAGATTTTCTGACTAGATTTAGTCTGACATGCCTCAACTCTGACTCTGGAACCAATTATCTGGAGAAGAGCTGGAACTAGTCCTCTCTTAGCCTTTTCAGACACAAGTAGGTATGTGCTATATCCCATGTTGGTGCCTAATTTTGAACCAGCTTCTGTGTTCAGACATACAATAAGTTTACATAGAGCCGAAAAAGTCAGTTCACCACGGGCCACACAAAGTTTTTTAATTTTCCATGCAAAAAAATGTCATCAGTGTCTGTAACAACCAGCTAAAATGATCTCTGTTCACCATAACACATGAAACTCACCAGGAAGACCTGCAGCACATAACATTTAAACCAATATTTGTTAAAGCAGCACTATGTAACTTTCTTGTTCCAGGTAGGAACACTGAAAAGACTACAATTGTGACTATGACCTCAGTCCCGACAGCCAATCACAGGGTGTTTAGTAGTTGGTGTATACAGCTGTGCCCTGTGATTAGTTGTTGGGACTCAGGTCATAGTTGCCATAGTTGTAGTTCTTTCAATGATCCTACCAAGAACAGAACTGTTGCAGGCAATGTGGGCCCATTCAGGCTATAGTGGAAATGATATTCACCTGGTGAATGGTTGATGTGTTCTCAAAATAATTTATGAAACATTATTTTAAGGTAAAAATCTTACATAGTGTTGCTTTAATATCACACAAACAAATTCAGCTACTGAGTACTGTATTTGTCACCTCAGTTTTTTTCAGAATCATTTTTCCTGGCTTGTTTTTAGGATGTTAGAGAAAGTTTACTGCTGAATTTCCTATTTTTTGAAATCCAGGAAGAGCCCGCCAACGGGTACAGATTGTTTGGAACAACTGCATGTTTACATGATTATTGTAGATGGCATGATCCACTAGATCCTGCTTTGTGTGCTAAACAACTTATATGATCAACGTAGAGTAGCAAAGTCACAAATTCTACATAGATTTTTTTTGAACACAAGCTGATCCTCCAGAGATTTTGGATTATAGAGCTGGGGTGAGAGCCAGACTGCGACAAAGCATGAAGCCTTCTGTATGAAAGCCCTGTCTAGAGTTTCCACGGGTTGACAAGCCACAAAGTTGTATAAGTTGGTATGGATGTATCTTGTTGTTACATGTCTGTACTTTAGAGGTTTCTCTGGTGAACAAGTGAGTCTCCTCAATGTGCCTTCAAGCTGGGTACTGGACTCTGACCAGTGTCTGCACTTATCCACCTAACAGCAGTCCAGAGAAGCTGGCCCTCTTACAGTCTTTGAATGGAGTGCTGGAAGATGGACCATCTTGAGACACCGTTGTTCTACTGCGGGACCTTAATACCTACATGAGTCTTGACACTGACACTCTTAGGAGTTTGATTTGTATGAACAGCCCACCCCATCTCAACTTGAGCATACTTTTGTTGTGTGGCTTCTGTTCTAGTTTCAATTGTGTCGTAAAAAACCATGTTCAAAAATAAGGGTCTCGGTAATCACTCTTGGCACCAGATCAAAGGTCCAGCATAGATTTGTGGCTACATATTTTTGACACTTGGATGAAGAAAGGAGCTGAACTGTCACCTGATCCACTTGATCGTTGGTTTGATTATGAGACAAGAAAGGACCTTGAACAAACATTCATTGCAGGTGCACTGGAAAAGCTTTTGCTTGGAGATCTTCAACTCCTACCTTGGCAGAACTTTGACTGGATCCCAGGATCACATCTGGGTGGGACAGATGACATAGCAGTGTTTGCCCCACCCTCATTAAACCCACTGTGGTGTCCTAGAGCAAGGCCCTTTAACTCCAACTGCTCCAGTGGAGCTGCTCAGTGGCCACAGGCCAGTCTGTGGTTGTACTGGGCTGCTTCCAGGTGTGAATGTGTAACTGTGTGAATGTGTCCAAGGTATCCTTGAAAAGAAAGATTGCCTCTTAATGGACCTCCCCTGTATAAATAAAGGTTAATATTAAATAATAATAATAACTGAGTAGCAGCAACTCTTTCTAAGATGTTTAAAATGAAAGGCAGATTAGATATTTGATTATAGTTAGCTAAAACTCCTGGATCAATTGTTGTCTTTTTAAGTAGCAGTTTAATTACAGTGATTTTAAAAGCCTGCGGTACGTAGTCTAATGTTAATGATCGATTAATAATTTGAAGATGTGAGTTACTAGGAGAGGGCGCATGCGCACGCAGCGACCGGCAGCTGGTGAAAAAGTACGTCGTCTGTGTGTCTTGTTTTATGCACTTTAATGTGTTTTTATGATATTCTCTGTGTCGTTTCTGTCCTGGAATGTTTGTGGACTGTATGGTGAAGAGCTCCCTGGTTCCATCAACATGGACTACCTCTCCTTTTTTGCACTGCTGCTACTTGTCCTCTGGCTCTTTGTCTCTGAAGTAAACGCGTTCGGCATCATGGCGGGCAGGATACATTATTCCAGGGACATGTTGCTGCATTTAAACACGGTTGATGCAGCGGCTGTGATTGAGCCTAAGCCGCAACTGCCGGACTTTATTTTGAGAGACGTTCATGGACACAGCGGTGAAAAGAGAGACGGGAGAGATGGAAGAAAAAAACGCAGAAAACGTGGAGGAGTGAAATTGCGCCTGAGAAGACATCAGTTTGGTAACATTCCTCTTCCTTCTATGATTTTTGGGAATGTACAGTCTCTGAGAAACAACGTGGATGAAATTCAAGGGAATGTACGCTACCAGAAGGACTTTAAGAACTGCTGCGTCATGGCCTTCACCGAATCTTGGCTTAATGCGCATGACCGAGATGCAGTCCTGTGGATTGACGGCTTTGGAGCCCCACTGCGCTCGGATCGGCAGGAAGAGGTAACGGGGAAACGTCAGGGGGGCGGTGTATGTTTATACATTAATAAGCAGTACTGCACATCTGTCACGGTCAGAGAGCGCATCTGTACACCCGATGTGGAGCTGCTGTCTGTGTCACTACGCCCCTTTTATTTGCCTCGCGAGTTCCCCCAGCTTTTCATCACAACTGTGTACATTCACCCGAGGGCAGACGCTGACTCCGCCTGCAGCACAATCTTTGATGTGATCCAGCAGCTGCAATCAATTTCTCCAGAGGCGCCAAACTTCATTCTTGGGGATTTTAACCATGTTTCTTTAAAGAAGACACTTAAAAACTTTTATCAGTATGTCTCCTGCCCAACCAGGCGAAAAAAGACATTGGACCTGTGCTATGGATCCATAGAGAGGGCCTATAAATCACTCTCCCTTCCTCCTGTAGGATCCTCAGATCACAACTGTGTACATTTGCTGCCCACATATAAAACTGCTCTCAGAAGAGGCAAGGTAGAGACGAGAGACATTGATGTGTGGACAGAGGATTCAGTGCACAGCCTCCAGGAATGCTTTGACTGTACAGACTGGGAGATGTTCACACTGGCCTGCGGGGATGATTTGGTCTCTTTGGTGGACGTCACATGCTCATACATGGCTTTCTGTAAAAATAAGATCGTTCCACGTAAACGTGTCAAAATATATCCCATCAACAAGCCATGGGTTACAAAATCAGTTAAATCCTGCTTACAGAGGAAAGCACTTGCCTTTAAACAGGGGTCTGTTTCTGAGCTACAGGTTGCCACAAAAGAGCTGAAATCCGAATTTTAAGAGCAAAAACAGAATTATAAATCAGAATTGGAAAGCAAGATGGCAACAAAGAAACTTGGTTCAGTCTGGGCCAGTATGAAAACTATTGCAGGCTTTCAGAGCACAGAGCGCAGTAACTGTGTGTTTTTAGATGGTTTTAATTCAGACACAGAGCTGGCTAATGCTCTTAATTGTTTTTATTGTCGTTCTGACTCCTTTGATTTTAGCACTGAAACCCAAGATTTGAAACAGAAACTCAAAGACAATCAGCACTTTAATATTGAGGTGCAGGATGTTAAAAGGGAGTTCTGCGCTGTAAAAGTGAACAAAAGTCAGGGCCCTGATAATATATGTGGGCGCTTGGTAAAGTCCTGTGCACATGAACTGAGTCCTCTATTTCATTACATTTTCAATAAGTCCTTACAAACACAACATGTGCCTAAGATCTGGAAAGAAGCCGTGGTTGTTCCCGTTCCAAAACCCAGCTGTCCTAAAACGGTAAACGACTTTAGACCAGTTGCTTTGACTTCAATTTTAATGAAAATTTTTGAAAAACTGGTCAGATGTGAGGTCCTAAAGCAGACTGAGCATGCATTGGATCCTCTGCAGTTTGCCTATAGGCCTCACAGAGGAGTGGAGGATGCCACTGTCACTCTGTTTAACATGCTTTTTAAACATCTGGATTTTAATGGGACACACGCCAGGCTTTTATTTGTGGACTTTTCCTCCGCCTTTAATACAATCCAACCTCATATCTTAGTTGAAAGGCTCCTGCAGCAATTTGATTTGAGCAATAATCTGGTGGGTTGGATTCTGGATTTCTTAACCAACAGGGCGCAGAGAGTAAGGGTCAATGATACATTGTCTGACCTAAAGTGCTCTTCTACTGGCTCTCCTCAGGGGTGTGTGTTGTCACCACTACTCTTCATCCTGTACACAAACATGTGTCGGAGCAGACATGACAACAGACACATCATAAAGTATGCTGATGATTCAATTATTGTCAGTCTCCTCCAGGATGGTGAGAGTGGCCACGGCCCAGTAGTTGATGATTTTGTTCACTGGTGTGAGGATTCCTACCTGCAGCTGAATACGACAAAAACTAAAGACATGTTTATTGACTTTAGGAGGAAAACTCCCAGGCACAAAGTCACCATACTAAAAGGCCAGACCACCGAATGTGTACAATCCTACAAATATCTTGGGACGATTATTGATAGTAATTTAAACTTTGAAGAGAACTGTGAAAGGGTGTGCAAAAAGGGTCAGCAACATTTGCATTGCTTGAGAAAACTTGCACGCTTCCAAATTGACCGAACCATAATGACAATGTTTTATCGGGCTTTTTTTTTAATCTGTTTTATCCTTTTCTTTAGTGTCATGGTTTGGTCAGATAAAACTGAAACAGAGGAAATCCTTGGATCAGGTAGTTAGATGGTCCAGTCGTTTGCTTGGTGAGTCACAGCTGAGCCTGACATCCCTGTACACCAGACAAGTACAGAGGATAGCTACCTCCATTTTAAATGATGACTCCCACCCTTTGCACTGCAACTTTCAGCTTCTTCCCTCAAGATGGAGGTTTGCTGTCCCAAAAAGTAAAACCCAGCGCTACAAAAACAGCTTTGTTCCTGCTGCTGTCAAAGAGTTGAACAAGCTGTAACAATATATTGCACATAATTTAGGCACCTATTTATTAACTCCATTTTATATTTACTTATTTTTGTAGGATGTTACTTGGGTTCTAAATATTTTATTGAGTTTTAGACCTTTGAGTTTTTAACCTCTTTGACTAGTTTTTAACTTTTAATATGACTCTTCTCTCTTACCTCTGGTTTTTCTCTCATCTCTTTGTCTTTTTATACCCTGATTGATGGAGCCTTGAGTATTTTTATCATGTTTATAGTCAATTTCATGTGTGCCTGTGTTTGTGTCTATGTTGAATGTAATTTGTGGCTTGTAAATATGGATGTCACCAGACTGCAAAACAAATCTACCTACGGGTACAAATAAAGTAACCTGAACCTGAACCTGAACTAATAAATGGAAAGACTTCTTTAGGTCAAGTGCTGCAGTTTTTTGAATATCCTGTAAATTTCAGATTTTGCAGTTTGCTCGCTTCACTTTATCTTGACTATTTGTTAGTAGACATGCTATACTAATTTATTAAGCATATCCTGCTATTTATGATGGACTTTACAGTAAGGCTGCCTTTGGATTGTTGATTTTGCTGAATAGTGAGCCTACATTGACTGCTGTAGAATATAGATGGATGGATCCAATAGTGGAGTTATAAAGATGGAGATTTTCAGATTGTAACTACAATTTGTCAGTTGTTGTGGTAATAATAATGAATGACTAAATGTAAACTGTGAAATTCTACTTGATCTACACTACAGCACATTTAAACGTGTTCATTAAAACATCTTTGGTCTTAGAAATTAGTATAAAAATGTCATCCTTGGGTTAAAATCTGATTAATTTATTTTCTCTTAAATGACTGAAAACCACATATCAAGTAAAGTAACATTTTCTGGAAAATTGAGACTTGAGAGTTGTATTACTCCCTAATGGCAGCATTACAACACGTTGCCAGCTGGCTTTGACAGGGTGCCACCCAGACATGTCACAGTGCTGTCCTGTGTCTCTAACCCCAGCCAACACACACGCAACACCCGACACGATTCACACAAGCACACTATATCCCCTGGAGGCCATCACTCACCCGTCATTCTTTGATGCCTTGTAGACCAATCAGGCACTGTCTCATGAGACGCAGTGTCACACATTTAAGGATGCATGACAAAGTGCTCCTTGATTTCCCAGTGGCCACAGTCTGCAGGCTGCTCACGCTTCTGAACACTCACCAATGTGCATACACACTCAACCACAACATGCCCACACCCACAGCATGCTTGCATGTGATGGAGGATACTTGTCATAGGATGTTACGTCAGCAGGTGGGATGCTTAGAAGTTTTTTTTTAATCATCTTTTATCGTTTTACAGCCGTTAAGGACAGTGAAAATGAAAGGGAAGCAGACAAGAATTATTTAAGTTTGAATTTTATTTTAAAAGGTGATGAACAAAGACGCAATTTTTTGCATGTAACTTTTCACCCAGTGTGACACTGAAGCGCTTTCCTCCTGCACTAGCTTAAATGTAAGGCTACAAACAAGGCCAGTTGTTTGGTACTAAGAGCCTGTGACTCTACCTCATGTTAGGCCGTAAGCAGTCATATGGCTATTTCAGACTGCTCTTGGCTTGGCTTTCAACCCAAATTCAGTTTGCAGCAAGGGAACGCTGACAGCCCACTAGCACACCCCCATGACTGAGAGCAGCTTCTCTTTCATGTTGACATTTTCAAACAAGGAAAATGCTCTGTGGTTGACCTGTGTTCTCTCTCTGTCTCCCCTGTGTTTTCCACTCTGTTTCTCTGTCACCCTCCTACTTCTCTCTTATGTATATTGCATCAAGTCAGGCTAAATAATGGGACTGCAAAGTACTGCAGAATGGATTCCCTATTAGAATAGAGAGATAGAGAGAAATTAGTAATAGCAATAGTCTGAGTTAGAAGGGTTTCTAAAGTTACCTTTCCGTGACCCACAAAAACAGCCATTTTGCTCAGGGAAAAGGCATTTTTGACCCATTACTCAAGCTATTGTGGTTGTGCACTCATATGAAACAAGGCATGGAGGTTGGGGGTAAAAGCAAGGAAAGATATAGCACTAAAGCTCAATTGCAAACATCTTTTATGCTGGATGAAAGCCGAACTTCAATTGGTGAAAGCTTTCAGTGTCTTGCGTATGAGTTGGATTGAAGGAAGGCATACAATAATGTTACAAAGCCATTTGTGGCACACTTTTGGACAATTACAACCTTTTCTCTGAAAATATGTTGTTTATAATAGGTGGTCAAGGCAACAATTGCATTGGAGAAGCTTTGAGCTCTGTAGAGAGCGTGGGCATGATGTAACACATACGACAATAAAGAAGAGCATAATCTTTCCAAACCGACATGCTTCCTACATTGCGAGTAGTGTTTATGTTCTTAAAAATTCTGCATAATGCATTTCAATTACTCTTGTTTAGATGTTCTTATTGTCCTTTGTTTACTGTATATGTGTGTGACTGTTGCCTTTTTCAAAACAAGCATAAAGTGCACTCCAACTAAAGCACCCCATTAATCACAATTATTGTTTTTTTTACATGGTAAAGACCATAATAGTATAGCTCTCGGACTACCTACACTGCTGTTTGTGTTATGCCTGTAAAGAAAGAAAACCAATTGTCCATTCAACTTAGAGCTGTCCAATTTGACCTTAAGTCAGCATCACGATTAACTGACCCTTTCATGTTGTTTTTTTTGTTATTTTCCCCTCCCTTCTTCTTACTGACAAGGCTCATAATTAAGCAATATTACACAAGAATGTAATAAAGACCAGGCCTGTTGTCATTTCACACACAAAATAAACATTGTCCAGTGTTTACAACACATATATCGTGAGGGTTTGCAGGTCACATGAGCTGCACAGTAGCTAATTAGCTTGTTAGCTTCAATGTGGGAGTCCTTTATGTCTACATGATTGTGTTACCACCACACAGTGATTATCAGTCTCTTACCAGGTTCTTAAATACAGCCTTGGCTTGTTGATTCCCTTTGTGAAACAGTTAAAATGATGCGGATAGCCATCAGAGGCTAACAGCGACTTAGCCTCTTTTAATGTTAGTATCCTTGCACTTCGCTCACTTTTTCGTGACATTGTCAGATGAAATAAAGAGTCACTCATCACATACTATGCTGATATAGACTACATTTGTTTTTGTTACAAGGTATCTTTCATTGTTGTGCCTGTAAATGGTAAATGCCATCCATCCATCCATCTTCTTCCGCTTAATCCTTTTTGGATCGCGGGGGGGCTGGAGCCTATCCCAGCATCTTAGGGCGAGAAGCAGGGTACACCCTGGACAGATCGCCAGTCCATCGCAGGGCCAACACAGAGAGACAGACAACCATTCACTCTCACAGTCATACCTAAGGACAATTTAGAATCCCCAGTTTTGATGCCAATTAACCTAACCTGTGTAGCGGTTTGATTAAACCCCCACAACACACAGACAGAACACAGAGACATTCAGCTCGCACTCCTGGGTTTTTACGCTGCATGCTGCGTTTACAGCCGTGAAGTTAAAGTGTTCATGCATCTTGTCATCTTACATATGTAGATGTGCTTTGAGGTAAATCTCCACAAAAAGACTGGTCAAACACAGCGCTCGGCTAGAGCAAATAACAGAACAGTGTAATGTGTATTAATGTCTACAGGCAGACGCGTTTCGTCTGGCTCACTTCTGTGATGTTAATGGTTGCCTTTCATGCATTGTGCTCATATGTCCTGTCCTCACTGTGACCTAGGGACTGAGATCAATATGTCTCTCAAATGCAAATGTCTTATGCCTGTTCTGTTATCTCTTTGATCATACCAACTGCTGGGGTATGCCCTTGATGTATTGTTGTGGTCGAGTATATATGCTGCAACTCTGTAACGCAAACTCTCTCTCTCTCACTCTCAATCTGACTTCAACCCTGCTGCAGGACACAGACTTTGTGTCCCTTCTCTGAGAGCCGTGGGCTCGCTCTCGGCGCTCATGCACGGCGCCGGGAGCGGAGCTCGTGACGGCGGTATGATAATAAAACTCTACTTAAAACCTCCAACAACGCCACTTTATTTCATGCCGCCGCACTGGTGACCCCGACGTGATTGATGTCAGAGGAATCGCCTCTGGCCAGTGCGTGGTGCGGTCTACCATCGTCAAAAGATGTGTGTGCCCGTGTGATAACGGAAGCGGGCCGACCAGGTCAATGTGCACATGATCAAAACGCTTAGCGGGGATGTGAAAAGGTTCTAACGGGGCCTTAGTGTGTCTGTGTATTTTGGCTCGCTGACACGCTACGCAGGCTGCTGCCCATTCCTTGACCTGTTTGCGCAACCCGGGCCAAACAAATTTCTCCCCCACCAATTTGATCGATGCGCGCACCCCCGGGTGCGCAAGAGAATGCTTTGTGCGACGCAGCCTTCTGATTTGGACGGCCACGCTGGCGAATCGACGCTGAAAAAAACGAGCGGCCAGCGAACGCAACACCCGGACACGCACACGCTTTGTGCGAAGCAACCTTCTGAGCTGGACAGCTGCACTGGTGACCCATTCTTCAGGATGAGATCTGCACGTCTGAGATCTGCTCATCCACGCTGGACCAGCCACGCTCGCAGTTCCTCCACACGAGAGCGCGGGCAGGACTTTGACTAGGCCACTCCATAGTCTTCATTTTGTTTTTCTTAAGCCATTCAGGGGTGGACTTGCTGGTGTGTTTTGGATCATGGTCCTGCTGCAGGACCCAAGTGCGCTTCAGCTTGAGGTCACAAACAGATGGCCGGACATTCTCCTTCAGGATTTTTTGGTAGATAGCAGAATTCATGGTTGCATTTACCACAGCAAGTCTTCCAGGTCCTGAAGCAGCAAAACAGCCCCAGACCATCACACTACCACCACCATATTTTACTGTTGGCATGATGTTCCTTTTCTGATATGCTGTGTTACTTTTATGCCAGATGTAATGGGACACACACCTTCCAAAAAGTTCAACTTTTTTCTCTTCAGAGTATTTTCCCAAAGGTTCTGGGGATCATCAAGATGTTTTCTGGCAAAACTGAGATGAGCCTTTATGTTCTTTTTTTCTCAGCAGTGGTTTTAGTCTTGTAACTCTGCCATGCAGGCCATTTTTGCCCAGTCTCTTTCTTATGGTGGAGTCATGAACACTGACCTTAACTGAGGCAAGTGAGGCTTGCAGTTCTTCAGATGTTGTTGTGGGGTCTTTTGCGACCTCTTAGATGAGTCGTCCCTGCACTCTTAGGGTAATTTTGGTCGGCCGGCCACTCCTAGGAAGGTTCACCGCTGTTCCATGTTTTTGCTATTTGTAGATAATGGCTCTCACTGTAGTTCGCTGGAGTCCCAAAGCTTTAGAAATGGTTTTATAACCTTTTCCAGACTGATAGATCTCAATTACTTTGTTTCTCATTTGTTCCTGAATTTCTTTGGATCGACGCATGATGTCTAGTTTTTGAGGATCTTTTGGTCTACTTCACTTTGTCAGGCAGGTTCTATTTAAGTGATTTCTTGATTGAGAATAGGTGTGGCAGTAATCAGGCCTGGGTGTGGCTAGAGAAATTGAACTCATCTTTCCAAAGATGTGATAAACCACAGTTAATTTATGTTTTAATGGGGGGGGCAATCACTTTTTCACACAGGGCCATATAGGTTTGGATTTTTTTTTTTACCCTTAATAATAAACACCTTCATTTAAAAACTGCATTTTGTGTTTACTTGTGTTAGCTCTGTCTAATATTTAAATTTGTTTGATGATCTAAAACATTTAAGTTTGACAAGCATACAAAAAAAATGAGAAATCAGGAAGGGGGCAAACACTTTTTCACACCACTGTAATTTGGGGAATTCCAGCAGGGACCCGGGGTCTGCCTTCTGAAACACAGAACTTTACTTTGTAACACATTACTCCCAACACTGTTGACAATAGACTATAAACTACACATATAAACTAAAACAATTATAATGATGACTGAACAACTCCCATTCCCTAAAGTGCAAGATACAGTACCTATGAATATAAGTCATAAAAGATCAGACAAATAAGTGATTTGACAAAAAATAAACAAGGGTTCTGAAACAGTCACTAATGTTGAATGTCCCATTCATTTTCAATAATTCTGTAATTAATATTCACACAATCATATAAATTTTAGTGCTGTTCAATCCCTTTTATATTTGTCAAAGTCTAACATGTGATTGCCTACATATAGGCTACACCTCTTTGTATTCCACTTTCAAACACAGCCTAAATTTGGACCTGTAAAGCCTAATTGGGCTTCCTGTTTTCAGACAAGTATACTTGCCTTCTATGGACATGCACTAGTTTACAGTAGAATGAAATTATGTTTTCTCCTGTCTACAGTGTTAATTTCACCTTAGCATTGGAGTGGCTGCTGCCATGTATGGTGTGTAGGTCTTTGAATTATGGGAGGGAACCAGAGCAATCTACACAGCACCAGGAAAACATCAACACAAACTGGCACATGATGGACTTGACCTGGGATTGGGTGTGAACCTGAGTTCAGCCCAGACCCTCTTGCTGTGAAGCAGCAGCACCACTGTGCTGTATGAACTATGTTTCTGAAACCATCTTCTATTAAAAAAAGGCAAACAATATTTTATGTAGGATAAATCAGTTATAAATCATTTTACCAAACTATCAACTCTGAGCTCTCTTTGAAGCCAGTTTTATTTTGGTAATCTGGTAATCTTTTTTTTTAACAGAAAAAAAGCACACAGTGTTGTTTTCTTTGGAGAGTTTGATGGATTAGCTTTTCCACTAAATTCCATGGATGGCATCCTGAAGTGGAAATCCAGGTGTGGTAATCCTTTTCTTTTGCCCTGTCCCTTTTCTTTGAAAACTGAAAAACATGGACAGTCAAGTCAAAATCAGCTTTATTGTCAATTCTGCCATATGTACAGCACATACAGAGAATTGAAATTACGTTACTCTGAGGCCCACGGTGCAGCAAGGTAAACACGAAGTAGGAAATATGAATATAAAGTATATCATCTAGCACCAAACATTAAACATCAAACATCAGTGCAAAGAAAACCAACCCCCAACCAGAAGCTAACTAAAAATACTAAGGGTGTGTAAAATAACTAAATACGATAAAAATTAAGACAGCATGTAGTGACTTAAGGCATAAGTCATAAGACTTAAGGCGTAATTTCAATTCTCTGTATGTACTGTACGTATGGCAGAATTGACAGTAAAGTTGACTTTGACTTTGACTTAATGCTACCACCACCATGCTTAAAACTGCAATATATGACCATATGTTTGATATATCATACAGTATCTTTTATTATTTTACTGGCAACTGATTTTTTTCATATATACTTTTCTAAGTTTAGGAATCTTAAATTGAATTATTCAGTGTAATTGTAACAGGACTCATCACCTCTCAGTTTGTCTTTTACTCCCCTTATCCTTTTCATCCTACATTGCCTCATCTTTCCCCTCCATCCTCTCTTTCATCCAAAGGTGGTGGTGGGGGGGTCAGTGGTATACTCAGGTGCACAGCAGACAAAGCTAAAGTGAGTATGAGTGAAGCTGCTGTGAATGCAACTATTTTCACGACCATCTTCGGCTGAACTGCTGCAACCATTCAACAACTCTATGCTTTTTTCTTAAATCCAAGGCATGACATTGGAAAGGGAAAGTACCTGCAGCCTTGTTCCGGGTGACCTCAGGCATAACGGGCCTGTCAGCAAGCAACATGAAACACCTGGGTAGGAACGCCAGCCAACCAAAACTCGGATTGCTCGGATGTTTTACCGCTTGTCTCTATCAGCTATTTGTTGTTGTGTCTTTTCACATTGGATTTGAGCCAATAAAGAGAGTAGGAATGGTTGAACTCCCTTAGCGAGTTCAGACCTTTATGTGGCACCTCCTGCATCATAAAGCTGACTTGCACTTTAGGCAGACAAAGGTGGGTGTGTCATCCACTGTGGTATCCACATAGTTGAAAATGCACATATACAGGTGCATGCACCGTAAGGCTCTGCTGACTTAACTTTGATCTCTTTCACACACAAATGTCAGAGGACAGACATATCTGCCCACCTTCCCACACTCACTATACCTAAAAAAGACCACCATTCTTAGGATTTATAGATCTTAATAGGCATTTCTTTCAGTGGCCTGGATGTGCTGTCAGAATTGATTGCATGCAGACTTTTATTACCTGGTATGGTGTGTGTAATTAGGTTAAATATATGGGTTTGGATACGTATGGTAAAGGCTACTTTTCTCACCCCAGCTGAATTTATTGGCCGCACTTCGCTCTTTGAGGTCTACTCTAATGCTCTGATTTGCATGGGGGCAAATGTAGCTGATGGGTGGGTTACAGTCATATCAACGGCTAAGCACAATGACTTGGGCCAGCTTATGAATAGCTTGGTTCAGTGGTTGGCAGCGGCCTGGCTCAGCAACTGACTATTAGCTATGATATGAAAGCTGCCTGGCAAGTGTTGGATTGATACTTGACACTTCGAACAAAGCTCATTGTCATTGTAATTACTATATGTTGAGTCTTAATTTCATGGTCGTCCATATTGCCAGCATGATAGGGCTGTCTGTTACTTACATCTTCAGTAACAGCTGTCTATTCAGCCAGTGTATCCATCCGCCTTTCACATGTTCAGCAGTCTCAGAAATAACGACTTCATAATGACTATAATCACTTCAGATGTAATTATAATGTAAGGCCATTGGTACAATTAAAGACTATTTTTTAAAAGAAACATATCACATTTTTTTCCTCCTCCAGATGTCCAATCAAGTGTAAATCACACATAAACTAACCAGAGCACTATATGTGTTATGACCCATCTATTGAATAGACGTAAAAAGGAATCACTTTATACTAGTTACTCTGTCATTTGCTGGAGGGTCCGTCCCATCTGTCTGTTAAGGACAGGCTGATAATGAAGTGCACTTGATGAAGTAAGCTGATAACGAGAGTGAGCTGCCCAGCAGTAATGACAGTGTAGGAGTTGAGAAGACATAGGCAGTAGCCTGCAGTGGTGGATGTTACTCTTCAGACTTTTCTGACCTTCACAGATTTCCAGTTTCCCTTCCAACACCCATCATCTGATTGAATCATTGAGGAGGCGTGTGCGCTTATCCGAGTGTGTGTGTGTGTGTGTGTGTTTGTGTTTGTGTGCACACTTGCAAACATGGCCTGATGATCTCATTCACCAAGGTCTCCCCCTTTCTACTTTTTTTTTGTGGGGGGGGGGCAAAAATAATCTTGCAAAGAGGGGCGTTCACTTTCTCATGCATTCATGCGCACATCCTGCCTCTGACTCCAAGGCCAGGCAGTTGGCTTGGGGTTGCTGAACCATGTTCATCTACACACAAAAATTCACACAGGCTCACCCTCAAAGTGACCCTCGCCACTTGCCTTTGCATCAGGACGAGTGGTCAAAGTTAGGATGTGGGATCCCTCCTCTCGCTCTCTCTTTCTCTCTCTCTCTCTCTCTCTCTCTCTCTCTCTCTCTCTCTCTCTCTCTCTCTCTCTCTCTCTCTCTCTCTCTCTCTTCCATCTGCTTGCATTCTTTCTTCAGTCTCTCTCTTCCATCTGCTTGCATTTTTTTCTTCACTCTCTCACTTTTTTGAGTCCCATCCTTTTTTTCATACTCTGCTACATGCTCACCAATTTCTTCCTGTTCCACCCTACTCCCACCCCGTCCACGCTTGAAGACAGCATAGAGGGGCCTGCTGAAGACAGGGCCCATTGACAGGCTAGAGTGGCAGTAACTTATTGTCTATTGATGGAGTGTGACAAATCATGTGGGAACGCAGGGGTGCATGGCAGTGAGAGCCAGGGTGTTGAGTACGTGAGTGTGCTTGCCTCTCAGTGTGTACTTCTGTATCTGAGTGTGTGTGTGTGTGTGTGTGTGTATCTGCATGCGCACACACCCGCATGCATTTGCCCCCCTCCCCCCCACACACACACTTTTTTGTGCCTGTGCTTGCATGTGTGTTTGTGCTTAACATCTTAGTGTGGGGCAGGCGGGCATAGCCGGGACCCTTCACAGCTCATTTAGCCCAAATGGGGCCACCTGGGTGGTGAGCGAGCTCAGCAGGGCGGCCCTGGCATACTGCAGCCCCACTGACAGCCCCCAAATATAAGGGCTTCATCAGCCTATTAATCAACACAGGCACTCTGACAAATCACCACAACTATGACCTAATGAGAGGGGAGAGTGGAATGAGGACAAGAAGAGAGGTAGAGAGATGATGGAAGAGGTAGAGGGGGGTCCAAGGGATGTGTGGATGAAGGTAGAGGAGTTGTAAGCATAGAAGCCTGGAAGTGACAGAGAGAGTGGAAGTTTAATGAAAAGGAAATGAAAGGAGTAGGTTGACTCTGGAAGCACAGGCCATGCACGTAGGCCATGAAGTAATAAGAGGAGAATGTTAACACAGTTGTCATCCACAGCCGATCCCACATACAACAAAACAACTGACTTGTTATAAAAGCCCAAACCGTGGATTCCATAATGTAGCCCTGCAGAACAGCAAGCACTTGCTTAGTTGGACCAGTTCTGTGGGGCTGAAAAACAAATTAGACTATGAACACTTCCCAGGCACTTTTTTTTGCAGATGCTTCAGAGCAAATTAGAGGTGAGAAGAAGACGTTTGATTTTGAAAGCAAACAACATTGATGTATGTCTCCTTCTCTGGTTCCCACCCCGAGGTAAGCTAGCATCTAATCTCTCCACTACCAATCTCAGGTCCAAATCACATTAGTCGGGATCAGAGGTGAAACTGGAGCTTTTCAATAGCAGCCTGTTCTCACTAATGAACCCCCATGGCCATCCACTGCATATTACAGCCACACTGAGTAAGGGGGAGAAAGTTTTGCAATAATCATTATGTAATTGCACAATGCCTGGGTTTCCATTGCCCTGACATTTCAAAAGCTCGATAGCAATATCTTTATGCTTCTCTATAGGGAATATGTTTGAAATGGCTGGACTGTATATGATTGATGGTTTTCTAAGGCTAAACAATCTACTTATTGTAATTATACTGCAGTGTTATTTTGTAGTTAATATTCTGGAATAGTTGCAATGAAATTTGTGTTATGAGCCCAGACTGACGAAGCTGACACTTTTTGACATAGCTCAAGTGGCCCACTTATTAAATCCACTCATTTAAGACAGTAAAACCCCACCACTCAGACATAGCCAGCAACACCACAGACCTAAAATCATATGCAAAAATTTAGGTGTCCCTTGACAAATAACATGCTTCGGCAATGTCATTTTTGCACAAGTATTGCTACACTGAGTCTGATAAATCTTACTGCAGATGGTGGTTTTGAACTGCCATTCTGACCAGCTTGCGTGCAGTTCTCTCTGAGAGTTTACTTGGTCTACCAGACTCATCTGGATCTCTACAGTTCCCCTCAACTGTCATCTCTTAAATATATTCTGTATTGTTGAAAGTGCCCATTGAAAACACTTCGTTATCTTCTTGCAGTCTTCCCCTGGACTGTGGGCATCAACAACTTTCATTTTCTGTCTTACACAGCTGTTTAGAGGAACCGACGGTTGCTGTTTGCACAAGGTTTGAAGAGTATCTATTGAAAAGCTTCGAAATTGGTGCCAGCTAACACTTCATACTGACAATTGTTGACATACTTAGTGAGCTGATTTACATCTCAGTTTAAAAATGTAAAAAAAGAATCTGAAACATGAGATTCCAGTTACCAAAATATTCTTTTTTTGCTAGGGGTGCCCACATTTTTGCATACAACTGGATAGGGCTGGGCAATAAAACAATAACGATAATTATCGCAAAATAGCTTTTCCTCGATAGAGACAGAAAACATGGTTGATAGAACTTTGATAGAACTTATTCGTTCCGTGTTTTGACAGACAACACCAAAAGCCCATGAAAATGAGAATACACCGCACTGAACCAATCATGTAGCTGAAAGTCACGTTCGATTGGTGCACACAACAGCGTGCGTTGGCATGTAGGACTACCAGCAGCCGGGGCTTAGCACACCTGCTAATGTTCGGGCTAGCGCAGCCGTGTAGGAGTTGGAGCAGGGTTAAAAAGAAAATGACGACAGAAAACATTAATGAAAAGTCCAGAGACAAAGAAGACACAGAAACAGACACCGCCCAATGCTCAATAGACAAGGAGATTGTTGAAAAGAAGGGTCTGAGGAATTCAGTAGTGTGGAGATATTTGGACTATTTAAAGTCTGATAAGAAGCAGCTTTGCATGTGTTGCAAAATGTGTTGCAAGCACGCTCCCTCAAAATCAGGTAACACTACAAATGTTTTTTTACCATCTGAAGCAGTGCCATCCTGTTGAGCATACAGGATGCAAGACTTTACAGTTCCAAACTCAAGCAAGATTTAAGTGACTGATTAAAGTAATTGACCCTCGTTACCAGCTCCCTGGCTGTAAATATTTCTCCCAGATGGCACTTCCCCAGCTGTACATGGAATGTAGAGAAACGGTTGAAAAGGAGCTGCAAAGTGTGCCATACTTTGCTACTACATCAGATTTGTGGTCAAGTCGCACATCTGAAACATATATGAACCTCACTTCCCACTTCATTAATCAAGATTGAATTTTGAAAAGCAAATGTCTTCATCCTTTTCTGAAGACCATACAAGTGAAGTCATTGCTTTAGGACTGACCGAAACACTTGTGTCTCCAGGATGCAAATGTTTAAGGTAAAGGATATTGGAGATGGAGCTGCCAGGCAGGAGGAAAAGAGGAAGAGCACAGAGAAGATTTATGGATGTAGTGAAGGAGGACATGGAGAGGGTCGGTGTTACAGAGGAAGATGCAAGGGGTAGAGAGAAATGGAGACAGATGATCTGCTGTGGCAACCCCTAAAGGGAGCAGCCAAAAGAAGAAGAAAAATGTTTTATAATTATTTGAAATACAGTTGTATAATGTTCTAGACTACGTTTGTCAGCTTCAACTTCTGACAGAAAATAAATATTTAAAGTTAATCTTGTTATAGTTTCACATCTCACTTAGGAGTAAAAAGGAACCTTTAAGCTTGAAAGAAATTGTTAAGATCTGCCTACAGGCAGGTGTAGGTTGTAGGAAGGACCCAGGGCGCAGGCAGGACTTTGTTGCAATGATATTTATTAACAAAAACTCAAGGAGCAAAACACAAATAAATAGCAGCATGGGGGCTGAAACACCAGAGAAACAAAAAGGCAAAACTCACTCACGGGGAAACTTGGAAAACAGCACAGGGGAACCAGGAAACCATGTCAACATTAATGACGCCACATCAGACTGAGCCTGATGCAGACAATAAATAGGGTAACAAGTGATTACAGACACAGGACAGCTGGGAGAACAATCAAGAGCTAAACGGTAACACACATGAGGGAACATGTCTACAGGTATGGAAAACATGAGGAGCTGGGAACAATACAGTAGGTAAACAAATATACACACAAGACCCAGAACCACACAAATGACAAAAACACGGGCAGAGGAATACAAAGACCACAATAATGACAATAAAGACAATCAGGGGATGACACAACAGACCAGGGAAACACCGAAGACAAAAACTATAATAATAATCATACACAGAAGGCAAATAATAATAATCGTAGTAGGGGTAACACAAAAACCTCAATAATGATACTAAGGACAAACAAGGGGTGATGCAACATGACTAGAGACCGGGGAACAAAAGGAGCATGAGACTAATAATGAAAATAAAGGATAATCCTGACAGGCAATAATAAAAATAATAATACCAATGGAAACACAAAGAAACCATAATGAACCGAAAGAGATGATGCCCAGATCATGACAGAAATAATGATTTGATTTATATCGCAATAGATATCAATATCAGTCAAGGGATAAAGGATAAGGACCTGCACTTATATAGCGCTTTTCTAGTCTCAGAGACCACTCAAAGCGCTTCACTAGTACTAACCTTCTATTCTAAGGGCCTATAGGAGACAGATATCTAGGGACAATTTAGAACAACCAATTAACCTATCATGTATGTGACATAACGTTCGGCTCAGGAGACGCACACACACAGGCTCAGAGTAGTTCAAACTGTTTATTAACAACAGGGATGTTTGGGTGCGTGTCTGCGGAATGTTAATGCGTTGGTGGTGGCGTCTGCTTCGGACCCAGAGGCAGGAGACCGTTCAGCCGGCAACCCTATGGGAGAAATTGGACACAGGGTGATGAGCACACACCAACACAGGAGGAGAATAGGCGAGGGAGAGAAGCTTACTTGTTTGGGCAGATGACTGGCGCTTCAAGGATGGAAGCCCGGGAGACAGCCACCTGCAGGGCTCGGTGCAGCAGCGAGGAGAGACGAGGGACGGGGTTGTCCGCCGCCGAGGAATCCACCTGTGCACAGGGGAGCAGACTGGAGAGATGAGGTAAGTGAACTTCTTACCGGTAAAGAGGATGCTGAAGAGAGTGTGGTAGAAGTCCATGCAAGGAAAATGAAGTCTACGGCTTCAGGCCGACGCTCAGGGCGAGGCGGCTTTTATCCTTCGCCGCTGACGAGTAGCAGGTGCGTGAGCAGGTGGCGCCGCTGATGAATGGCGCGGCGTGACAGTACTCCCCCCTCTAGCAGCGCCTCCTGGCGATGGCTTATCCGGGTGCGCTCGGTGGAAGTCCGCGATGAGCGATGGGTCCAACACAAACGACGGGGGCACCCACTGTCGATGCTCGGGCCCATAGCCCTCCCAGTCCACCAAGTATTGCAACCCACGACCCCGGCGCCGGGAGTCCAGGATGGAGGAGGCGGACCAGGCCGGATGGCCACCAATCATCCGGGGCGCGGGTTGTGCTGCAGGAGGAGGGCAAAGGGGGTCAGTAACCGCCAGTTTCACCTTCGACACGTGGAAAGTAGGATGAATGCGGAGGGAGGGGGGAATAGCCACGCGCACAGCCACCGGGTTGATGATCCGGGTGATGGGGTAGGGACCCATGAAGCGCTGTGCCAGCTTTCTCCTCTCGCCCTTTAGAGTGACGTCCTGGGTGGAAATGTAAACAAGCTGCCCAACTCTGTACGCCGGGGCAGGTCTCCTACGCCGGTCCGCCACAGTCCTGTTGCGCTCCGCTGTGCGCAATAGCGCATGGCGCGCGGCACCCCAGGTGGAGCGGAACTGCCTGAGATGGGCCCTAACTGACGGGACAGTTACCTCACTCTCCTGCTCCGGAAACAGCGGGGGGTCGTAACCCAGGGACGCTTTGAAGGGGGACATCCCTGTAGCAGAAGAGCGAGCGGTGTTGTGGGCATATTCAACCCAGGCAAGATGGTTGCTCCAGGACGCGGGTTTGGATCTGGACACACAGCGGAGCGCAGCCTCCAGCTCCTGGTTGGTCCTCTCACACTGCCCGTTGGATTGGGGGTGATGGCCAGAGGAGAGGCTCACCTTGGCTCCGATGGCGTTGCAGAAAGACCTCCAAACCTCAGATGAAAACTGGGGGCCCCGGTCCGAGACCACGTCCACCGGAATCCCATGCAGCCTGACCACGTGTTGGACGAGGAGGTCCGCCGTCTCCAGGGCAGTAGGGAGGCCTCGCAGGGGGACGAAGTGCACGGCCTTGGAGAAGCGGTCCACGATGGTCAGGATGGTGTCATAGGAATTGGAGATGGGGAGTCCGGTGACGAAATCCAGAGCGATGTGCGACCAGGGCCTGCCAGGGACGGGCAGGGGCTGGAGCAGACCCGCTGGAGGGGCATTTCCCGACTTGCAGGTGGCACAGATTGGGCAAGCCCGGGCGTAGCGGGCTGCATCCCTCCGCAGGCCTGGCCACCAAAAGGACCGTTGGAGGAGATCTATCATCCGGGAGGTGCCAGGGTGACAGGTGAGCTTGGAGGTGTGGAGCCAGTGGATGACCTCTCCTCGGACCGCGGATGGCACGAACAGCCTCCCCTCCGGTCCGCCGCCAGGGTCAGGTTCCACCTCCTGTGCCTTCCGGATCTTGCTCTCAATGTCCCACGAGATGGCTCCCACGACGCACGACCTGGGCAGGATGGAGTGGGGCGCCTCCTCCGACTCCACGGGGGCGAACTGCCTGGAGAGGGCGTCAGGCAGGACGTTCTTAGAGCCAGGCCTGAAGGTGATGGAAAATTGGAACCTGGCGAAGAACAGGGACCAGCGCGCCTGGCGGGCGTTCAGGCGCTTGGCAGACCGTAAGTATTCCAGGTTCTTGTGGTCCGTGAGGACCACAAACGGCAGGCTTGCCCCCTCCAACCAGTGGCGCCACTCCTGCAGGGCGAGCTTGATGGCCAAGAGCTCTCTGTCCCCCACATCATAGTTTCTCTCCGCCGGGGACAAGCGCCGGGAGAAGAAGGCGCACGGTCGCTTGGCGCCATCGTCCGGTGACCGCTGGGACAGCACTGCTCCCACTCCCGTGTCCGAGGCGTCTACCTCTACTATGCACTGCAGCGCGGGGTCGACCTGGCGAAGGACCCGGGAGGAGGAGAATTCCGCCTTCAGCGCCTCAAAGGCGGCAGCGACCTCTTCGGTCCACCGGAACGGGACCTTCGGGGACGTGAGGCGGGTCAGTGGTCCCACGATGGCACTGAAGTTGGGAACAAAGCGGCGGTAGAAATTGGCGAAGCCAACAAATTGCTGCACCTGCTTCCGGGATGCAGGTGTAGGCCATTCCACCACCGCCTTTACCTTCTCTGGGTCGGGGAGCACCTTATCGTGGGCGATGATGAACCCCAGGAAGGACGTACTCCTGGCGTAAAATTCACACTTTTCCGCCTTAACGTACAGACGGTTCTCCAGCAGCCTTTGGAGGACCCGCCTCACGTGGACCTGGTGCTCATCCCTGGACTTGGAGAAGATGAGGATATCGTCCAGGTAGACGAACACGAAAAGGCCAATGAAGTCCCGGAGGACGTCATTAATGAGGCGCTGGAAGACTGCAGGAGCGTTGGTCAACCCGAACGGCATCACCAGATATTCAAAGTGGCCGTTCGGGGTACGGAAGGCCGTTTTCCACTCATCTCCCTCCCGGATCCGGACGAGGTGGTAAGCGCTGCGTAGGTCCAGCTTGGTGAACCAGGTCGCCCCCTGGAGGGAGTGGAAAGCAGTGTCCATGAGAGGCAGGGTGTAACGGTCCCTCTCCGTGATATTGTTGAGGGCCCGGTAGTCGATACAAGGGCGGAGGGACCCATCCTTTTTCCCCACGAAGAAGAACCCTGCCCCCACGGGTGACGATGATGGGCGGATAATCCCAGCACTTAATGATTCCTTCAGGTAGGCGTTCATCGTCTCCTTCTCCGGCGCAGACAGGCTGTAAAGGCGACCAGAAGGTAAGGGAGCCCCCTGGCGGAGGTTGATGGCGCAGTCATAGGGCCGATGAGGGGGAAGAGACATAGCTTTCGCTTTGCTGAACACCATGCCCAGGTCGTGAAATTCTGGGGGCACCAGAGACAGGTCCGGGGGTGCAGCGTCCGTCGCAGGGGGAGGAGCGGACGGAGAGCAGGCAGCGGACTGAAGGCAGGTGCCCATACAGAACGTACTCCATGCCGAGATCCCAGCTGATTTCCAATCCAGGACCGGATTGTGAAGGCGGAGCCAGGGATACCCCAGGATGACGGGCGACACAGAGTTGGGAAGGACGTAAAAGGTCATCTCCTCCCGGTGGTTTCCCGAGATGATGACCGGTAGGGGAACAGTTTGATGTGTCACTCTCCCGAGGGTGGCACGGGAGAGGTGGATCAGGGAGAGGGGAGTGTTGAGTGCCTGGCAGCGGATGCCCAATCGGGTTGCCAGGCTTTGTGAAATGAAGCTGCCTTCTGCGCCCGAATCCACCAGTGCGTGGGTGAGGTGCCCAGTAGAGTTATGGCAGAAACGGATGGGCAGCTTCAATTGAGAAAGTGATCCTAACCGATTGACATCCGCGAGGCTTCCAACAGTGACTCGCGGACCCCACCGACTGGCTTTCCGTGGACAACGCTCCACGGTGTGTTGGTCGCCTCCGCAATACATGCAGAGGCCCAACTCACGGCGGCGTTGTTTCTCCACAGGGGAAAGTTTAGTCCAGGCCGTCACCATCGGCTCCGACTCCTCGGGGCGCGATGCTGGCGGCGCCGCCAGGGGGCGAGCTTGGAACAGGTGCGGCGAGGCTCCACGAGGGCGAGAAGAAGAAGACCTCCGCCCCGAGGAGCGCTCGCGCAGCCTGTTATCCAAACTTATCGCTAAGGATGTCAGCTCCGCTAGCGTCCCAGGGATATCCCGACCAGCCAGTTCATCCCTCAGATCACTATTGAGGCTGCGGAGGAACAGGCCACAGAGGGAGCGTTCCTCCCAGCCCAATTCCTCCGCCGCTACCCGGAAGTCGACCGAGTGGTCCGCTGCCGACCGGCTTCCCTGCTGGAGAGCGAGAAGCCGATCGACCTGGACCGTTTCGGTTTGTGAGTGGTCAAAGACCTCCAGAAAGCGCCTCACGAATTGGTCATAGGTGAGGGTGGCATAACTGGGCCTCGCCATTACGGCGTAGGTCCAAGTTAACGCACGCCCCTCCAGAAGATTCCCTATGTAACCAATTCGGCTGTGATCCGAGGGAAAATCTCCGGGCACACGGTGGAACACGGACTCACACTGCATAATAAACCCCCGCGCTCCGCCGAGCTTACCGCTAAAGCGGGCGGGGGTCGGAATCGGCGTGAGCCGAACCGGTGCCACTGGAGCCGGCTGGACGGCCGCTGGAACAGCAGGAGCCGCGCCACCCTGGTGAGTCGGGAGGAACGGCTGTTGGGGGTCCAAGCGGTTCAATCGGTTAGTCAGTTCTAATAATTGATGAAGAACCACCTGTTGCTGATAAACAATCTGATCCACCCGAGCCTCGAGGATGGTAAACCGGTGTGCGAGCCCGCCGTCTGCCGAGCCGCTCTGCTGAAGCCGTACTGACATAACGTTCGGCTCAGGAGACGCACACACACAGGCTCAGAGTAGTTCAAACTGTTTATTAACAACAGGGATGTTTGGGTGCGTGTCTGCGGAATGTTAATGCGTTGGTGGTGGCGTCTGCTTCGGACCCAGAGGCAGGAGACCGTTCAGCCGGCAACCCTATGGGAGAAATTGGACACAGGGTGATGAGCACACACCAACACAGGAGGAGAATAGGCGAGGGAGAGAAGCTTACTTGTTTGGGCAGATGACTGGCGCTTCAAGGATGGAAGCCCGGGAGACAGCCACCTGCAGGGCTCGGTGCAGCAGCGAGGAGAGACGAGGGACGGGGTTGTCCGCCGCCGAGGAATCCACCTGTGCACAGGGGAGCAGACTGGAGAGATGAGGTAAGTGAACTTCTTACCGGTAAAGAGGATGCTGAAGAGAGTGTGGTAGAAGTCCATGCAAGGAAAATGAAGTCTACGGCTTCAGGCCGACGCTCAGGGCGAGGCGGCTTTTATCCTTCGCCGCTGACGAGTAGCAGGTGCGTGAGCAGGTGGCGCCGCTGATGAATGGCGCGGCGTGACAGTATGTCTCTGAATTGTGGGAGGAAACCGGCACCCCCGGAGTAAACCCACGCAGCACAGGGAGAACATGCAAATTCCACACAGAAAGGTTCCTACCCCTGCCATCCTGGGGATTTGAACAAAATTATTGTGACTGGAATTTGTTCATATCGCCCAGCCCTACAACTGGATATTATTACTACTAGTGGATAGGTTCCCTCACTTTGGAAATCCATATGAAACCTGCATTAGAGTCTGAGTTCTTCTTTTCAATTGTCAGTATTCAGTTGCCAGTACTCAGCTTTTTTTTTTTTTTTTTTTTTTTTTTTTGTTACTTATTTGTACCCGTAGGTAGATTTGGTTAGCAGTCTGGTGACAAGCCACCGGCTGCTGGTCGCTGCGTGCGCGAGCGCCCTAAACCTACATGTTTTTTTTTGGTATGCGGGAGGAAACCGGAGAAATCCCGGAGTAAACCCACGCAACACGGGGAGAACATGCAAACTCCACACAGCTCACTGTTGGTCGGGGGCTGGGATCGAACCCACAATCTCATGATCCCCGCGATCCCCCGGCCGAGGGTAAAACTGTGCTGCCACAGTGCTAAACCACTGCGCCACCGTGCAGCCCAAGCACGGTGTCCAAGCACTTGAGTGAATATTCAAAACCAGCACCTTCCTATTGACGACCTTCCTATCTGCCTGCTATGCAGTCTAGCCATGGGCTCTATGTGATCTCACTAAGCCCCAGTCTGTCTGGTCCATTGACTGGCCCAGGATGGAGGGGCCAAAGATAGCATACACAACTGCATGCTCCTCCAATCCATTTCCTCGTTATGCTAATGCTGCAGTAGCTTCTGAGTGTTAGTCTGTACAGTAGAAAGCCACGTGCTTCAGTAATGCACACAGCTTTTAATCCTTGATCATTGATGAAGTTTTTAATGATTGTATGTACTAAATGTATATGCATATATGTATCTCTGAACTTACATACCTCGGGTCGGAGGTCTCCCTCGTGAATGGAGCAAAACAGCTTGTCCAAGGGCTGGGGATTTGTAAGTTTATAGAACTACTTATTTTATTTTTGTGTTTTGTAACAAGTGTTTTATCTTTCGGTTAATAAAACCCACATTTTGTAACTGAAAATTTTTGTGTCCTTGTTGCCTTACTGCTTGGCAACAAGCAAGCTGGAGCCTTCTCTCACTCAGAGCCACCCATGCCTCTTCTCCAGGGCAATCACTCACTGGCTCCTTTACTTCATCAAGAACCGTGACCCTTCCCTGGGGATGGACACGCTCACTTGTGTGTCCTCCCGATCTCTTTTTTGATCTCTTTTTTTGCTTTCTTCCCAGTTGAGTTTATTTCCTTTGTGCTGAAGAGGGTAGCCCATTCTGGGCAGATTTCACTAAAGCCCTGTCACACTTTGATGATTTAAGCAACATATGTCAATATTTAAAAAATTTGGAGAACACGCTGGCATTTGTTGAATAAGTTAAGGGTAAGTTTTGTATAAATTAAGAGCATGCTGAAGCACGCTGGTATACGTTGGAGTACGGCAAAGTCGTCTAAAAATTTTGTATCCAGCGTACGGCTCATACGTTCCACATACACAGCGGGCCATAAATTTTAGGTAAGTTATGCGATCGTTGACACATGTTACTTATAAGTTACTCATAAATTGAAATAAGTCAAGATAATGTCTATCGTACCCAAAACTTATTTCTAACCTATGAGTAACATGCTTTGAACCTATGTGTAACTTACTGAGTGTGTTTCTAACTTACAGCTACCATATAATGGCATATTGGCAGCGTTGGTTCACAGGAGGAAACTGTCAAGACTCTGTGGCGAGCAGATGTCCATGTCAAACTGGTGTTGTCCTTCTTTCCAGACAAAGTAAAGAGTTGTTTCATATCTTGACATGTTTGGACTGTCATCTGACATTTGTGCCCTATCACATCAGCTATTGCATCCTTTCCATAGGGGTGACTGACATGACAGATTTGACAGATCTGCCAGGCTGGTCACGCCACCCGCCATGCAATGGTGTTTGGAGGAAAGAATCATCTCGGTTCTGGAGCCTTCATGCTCTCACACACCTAGGATTCACGGATCGGAAGGCGACGGCAGTTTGGCATGACCGCACTATGCATAAGTTAGGATAAGCTATGCATAAGTTAGACTATCGTTGGGCATAAGTTGTGAATACCGACAGCACGTTAAGCATTTGTTGGTGTAAGTTTTCTATAAGTTATTGAAATGTTGTACATAAGTTACTAATATGTTATGTATATGTCCAATTTATTATGGATATGTGATGCATATGCCCAAAATTGAAAATTTTGCACGTATGCCAAAGTTTTAGAGAAATTTTAATACGTCGGCAAACGCTGCCTAAATCATCAAAGTGTGACAGGCCTTTAGGAACGACTTTCTCTTCCAGGCAAAGGGAGAGATCCTCCATTCTCACCTCGACCTCTGCCATCTCCACACCTTCCTACTGAGAAGATGAAACTGAGGGCCTCTGGGTGCCCTCCAGTGTAGTGATGAAGGTCTAGTTTTCTAGAGTTCCCTCCACTAGGAGCCTCTTTGCCCATAAGTAGTGAACCTACAAGTAGTGGTGCAAGGTCCACAGGATTCTCCCCCTTACATGCCCAACATCATCCTCCCAACTGTTGCTCGACTTCCTTCAAGTCTTTCAGCATCTACCCTCTTCTCTTTGAGTTTGATGAGCAGGAGAAGCTGCATACCCAAGGGCTAACCTTTATCCATGACCAGCCTGTCCTGCTAAACTGTTGAGGCTATTTCCATCACCTACCCAGCAGAGACCATCATCTGTCCCAGGGTGTCAGAGCACACTCTTCAAGGAGCATGGCCACTACTTGGGCCTTATTTTAGGGCAGGTGTGCCCAACATGGGGCTCCTGGAACATTCAAGTTTCTGTGGGAAATTTTCTCATTTCACTTCTTAATTGGTCCAAAGATTTGCAAATAATTTGCTGTTGTCATGCATGGGTGCAAGGGTGCCTACAGAACACATGCACAACAATGACAAATTATTTGCAAATCTTTGGACCAATTAATTAGTGAAATTAGAAAATTTCCCACAGAAACCTAAATGCTCCAGGAGCCCCAGGTTGGGCACCCCTGTTTTAGGGAGACTCTGTAGCTGATACCTGTGCTGCAGCAAGTTGGTCAACACCGCACACTGATACTTCTCTGCCTTGAGGTGCAGGTGTCGAGTTCTGGTTCCTTTGGCTGATTGCCAGAGCATGATTTGATGTTCTGTACACAAGTTGTACTGAACAAATGAAGTGTAGTGGAACGTGAGGTTATGAATATAATTACTACTTCCATAATGATGGGAGCTCAGTGAAACACACCTCTACCTCACCTCATGCTGGCTCGATGAAGAGCACCAGGGAACTGAACAGGGTGACGTGATGACCCGCATCATCATGCACCCAACCAAAAGGCATGATTAGCAGTTGTATTTTGCAAGGTGCACGTGGACTTGCATTTACTATACTTATGTTGGACTTATTTCACCTCCGTAGGGGAACAGTGGTTATATTCATAACCATACATTCTGTTTCATACATTACATCCATGTGCTATAATTGTATTTATAACATTTACAATTCAGCCAGTGCTAGTTTTTCAGTGTTTTTCCCCAAATATGTCTTTAAATACATAAAACTATAACAACTGAGTTGACTCACTAACACTTGGAGTTTTATTCACTTTTATAACCAAGGGTTTCTGAAAGATTTTGACATTTCAGTCTTTATTTTTTTTTAAATTGTGGCATTGCTTGTTGTAAACAATTTAATAATAAAAAAAAATACTCATGCTCACTGATTATAAGGATTGGATCTGTCTTCTTCTTGTGTGCTGCTGGACAATTACTGCACCTCCCCCTTCAACAGCTGCATCTATGCATCATGCTCTTTGAATGCAAATGAATGACTCTATAGTAAGATGTATACTTTTGCCACCTTTATGTACTGTATTTGTCTTCCTTGCTTTGCAAATGTGTTTGTTGATTATCCTTTAATCACCTTTATCCTATTACCTCAGACAAAAATGACACCAGTGTTATCGTTGTCAAATCAGTTGTAACAAAATTACAACTGTATCCAATAAAGAGAGAGACAATCAATCTAACAGGGCTCAGTTCATGTTTTTAATCAGTAAATAGCAGAATCATATCTATATGTGCATAAACTTATGGAAAGAGTTACCAGCCTGGGTCTATGAAGCAGACACTCTCAAGATCAAGTTTAAATTCTTCTATTTGACAAGTCTGTATTTTATCTGATTTATTCTGTTTGTGTAATGTAGCCACCATTTGTCTTTAATGTGCCTTTGACTGTAGCCTACTAATGGTATGATTTACGTACAGTAAACATCAAAGCCTTTTGTCAAATAGGTAATGTTCGAGCAGTGTTGGGCAAGTTACTAAAAAATAGTAACTAATTACAGTTACTAGTTACTTCTTTTCGAAAGTAATTGAGTTACTTTACCAATTACTGCATGATTAAAGTAACTAGTTACTTTTAAATGCATACTTAAATCATCTTGCACACATAGCAAGATAATTCAATTAATGGATTACATTATGGGCTTATTAATGTCGGGTTGAAAACATTGTTTCAGACAGCTTTTAGAACATGTTCAGTCTTCTTTATCCTGCCTTGAGAGCTCTTATTATGGGAAAAAATCTGAAGAAAATCAACATGATATTGCCAGTAATTTCCTCATTTTGGAGTGAGAGTTGGCAACACTGCATAAACCATATTCAACCATATTTCACTGTCTCCCATTCTACCCACGTTCACCCAGTATGTCACATGCCACACTAGAGACAATAAAACACTGGACTTATTCTACGCAAACACTAAGGAGGTGTACACCTCATCACAACTCCCCCCACTCAGGAGATCGTATCACAACTTGGTTCATCTCCTGCCGGTGTACAAACCCCTAGTGCACAGACAACCTCCGGTCATGCACACAGTGAAGTTATGGTCTGAGGAGGCAATGGATGCTCTAAAGGACTGCTTTGAAGCCACTGCCTGGGAGCAGCTCTGCGATCCACATGGTGAGGACATCGATGGCCTCACTCACACCATCACGGACTACATCAGCTTCTGTGTGGACAACACCGTACCCACCAAGACCATACGGTGTTGCTCGAACAACAAACCCTGGATCAACCCTGAGATAAAAACACTTCTGAGAGAGAAGAAGAGGATCTTCAGGTCGGGGAACAGGAAGATGCTGAAGTCCGTACAGAGGGAGCTGAGGAGGAAGATCAGAGAAGGCAAGGACAGCTTCAGGAAGAAGATGGAGGACAAGCTGCAACAGAGCGACATCGGTGGGGTCTGGAGAAACCTTGAAACCATCTCTGGGCTCCAGAATACCTCCTCCCAGGCCACGGGGGGCAGGGAGTGGGCGAACAATCTGAACCTGTTTTTTAATAGGTTTGACCAACCGCCCTCCCCCCCGACTGCACAACAACCACTGCTGCCTCTAAAGACATCGAGTCCTGCTGCCCACACCCCACTCCACCAACACCCCCCCCCCCCCACTCCCAACACACAGCCCCCCAACATGACCCTCACTAAGACCCAGGTGAGGATGGATGGAAGACTTCGGTCCATCCAGACTAAAACCTCCCGTCACATGAACAGCTTCTTCCCCTCTGCCATCAGACTGCTGAACACTAAGTGACTTATTGACTCTCGTGCACTATGTACAGCAGCTCAACCAGACTCATGTCAATCATCACTGTTTTCTTCCTGCATTACCGACTGTACTATATAGTTCTCCACAGTATCTGCTGCTCGCTAATATATTTTAACTGCTGACCAGTATCACTTACTCTTATTCTACACTTTATTGCATGTATAGTTTATTTCTTTTATTTTATCATGTTTAATGTTGCAGCATTGCACCGAGACAAATTCCTAGTTTGTGTACTACATGAACAATGGCAATAAACCTGATTCTGATTCTGATTCTGATTCTGATTCTGATTCTGAGGATGGAGCTGAGGAAGATCAAGGCGAGGAAGGCGTCGGGACCGGACGGCATCAGCGCAAAGCTCCTCAAGTCCTGTGCAGATCAACTGTGTGGGATTGTGGAGCTCATCTTCAACCTGAGCCTGAAACTGGGGAGGGTACCACAGTTGTGGAAAACATCTTGTGTGGTACCTGTACCAAAGACTTCCTGCCCCAAAGACCTGAACAGCTACAGACCAGTGGCCCTGACGTCCCACATGATGAAGACCCTGGAGAGACTGCTCCTTGCTCACCTCCGCCCCCTGGTGGGACTAGCGATGGATCCACTCCAGTTCGCCTACCAGCATGGCATTGGGGTGGAGGATGCAGTGATCTTCCTCCTTCACCGTTCTCTGTCCCACCTGGAGAAGCCCGGGAATGCGGTGAGGATCATGTTCTTTGACTTCTCCAGTGCTTTCAACACCATCCAACCGATGATCCTGAAGGACAAGCTGCTGTGCGCAGGGGTGGACCAGCACCTGTCATCATGGATCCTGGGCTACCTCACTAACCGGCCACAGTTTGTGAGAACCCGGGACTGTGTGTCCGACACGATCATTGGTAGCACGGGGGCCC
The DNA here is from genome assembly GCA_020510985.1 of Pholidichthys leucotaenia. Classification (NCBI taxonomy): domain Eukaryota; kingdom Metazoa; phylum Chordata; class Actinopteri; order Cichliformes; family Pholidichthyidae; genus Pholidichthys; species Pholidichthys leucotaenia. The sequence goes on along the minus strand of CM035838.1, from coordinate 112,599,432 downwards.
CCCAGGGAACGGTTTTGGCTCCCTTCCTGTTCACCCTTTACACTGCGGACTTCTCACACAACACAACACACTGCCATCTACAGAAGTTCTCTGATGACTCTGCAATCATCGGCCTCATCTCTAACGGAGATGAAGCTGAGTACAGAGGACTTATCCAGGACTTCATGGACTGGTGCCATTGGAACTGCTCTAGATCAACGCGAGGAAAACTAAGGAGCTGGTGGTGGACTGCCGCAGGCAAGGACAACCCCTCACAGCACCAGTAAACATACAGGGAACAGACATTGAGAGGGTGACATCCTACAAGTACCTGGGTGTTCATTTGAACAATAAACTAGACTGGTCACACAATACCGATGCACTCTACAAGAAGAGACAGCGCAGGCTGTTCCTACTGAGGAGACTCAGGTCTTTTGGTGTACAAGGGGCGCTGCTGAAGACATTCTACGACACGGTGGTGGCATCAGCCATCACTTTTGGAGTGGTCTGCTGGGGCAGTGGCATTACAGCAGCCGATAGGAAGAGACTGAACAAACTGATCAAGAAAGCTAACTCTGTCCTGGGGCAGCGCCCTGACCCAGTGGAGGAGATAGGAGAGAGAAGGATAGTGGCTAAACTGTCATCTCTGCTGGAGTCCGAGTCTCACCCTATGCAGGTCATACTGAACGTACTGAGGAGCTCATTTAGCAGCAGACTACATCATCCTAGGTGCGCAACTGAGAGGTTTCGCAGGTCCTTCCTACCTACGGCTGTCAGACTGTATAACCTAAGCAGGGCTGCTCGCAGAGATAGCAAAAAAACATGACGACCTAATAGTATTGAATGCAAAAGACGCAATAGACTTACACAATGGTCCCCTCCAGTATATACAACTAGGACAATATCGGTCGCTACAGAGGGTGACAATATGTATGGGTACATATTCATACTATGTAGGATAACTAAGTAGACAGTTATGCTGTTTATTCCATCTTGCTACAATGCTCCGCACTTTGTATATATATTTATGTGTATGTATGTATATCCACTGCTCTTATTTATATCTTCCGTATCTTCTTAATTATTGCTCTGAGTGTTGCTATCCCTGTGCTGTTGCAATCCTGGAATTTCCCCATTGTGGGACTAATAAAGGCTTATCTTATCTTATCTTATAAAGCTGTCCATGTTTATCTTACCTTTATGATATGGATTTGACATACAAAAAAAATGTATGTCAGGTCAGGCATTGGATTGCTTGCTACCAGATAACCATGAAAACCGGTACTACCTGGCTCACGGGTTGGGCCGTCGGTGACTCAACCGGTATCCCCGACCTTCCAAGGGTGTGGAGGGTGAAACTGGGCTTCCTGGCAGAACTAAAAACAATATCTGTCACAGGTCTGTGGTGGACCACTTCCAGTTACACGGGGTGAGACTGGATATCCTGGCAGATAAGCACATATGTCGCAAGGTCTGTGGTGGACTTTTGCCAGTTGGTGCATTGTGACATGCACTACACAAAGAGCAGAGATAAACAAACCTATCATCTGGTCAGTCACTGCAACAGATACTGGAATCAGTTTGTCTTGGCCTGTTCTTGCCACTGATAATACCTCTATCTGCCAAGAATGTGCTGCTAGTCCAGCAAAAGCTAGCGGTACTCAAATAGTTTGCAAGCAGTTTCATGAAATGGTCAGTAAGAAAGCAACTCATACCGGCTCGAACGTCGCCCGGGTTAACAAGGTCAGGAGTTCCTGGCAGTGGAAGGCAAAGGACAGAGCTGCGTGGAGGAATCTGATCAGACCTAAATGAAACAGTCATTGTCGCCCCCGAAAGACTGCTATGATGATGATGATGATGATGATGATGATGATATGGATTTAATCCGATGTGCAGTGATCCAAAGAACATGTCCATTATCTACAGTCCAAGTGTCTGCTGTGACAGAGACATGATCCAGTCCCTCAGATTCCTTTTGGAGATCAAAATCCATTTTTGAATAAACTTTATCCAGATAGCAAGTAAATGTGTTTTAATTTCAGTGGATCACAGTCTCAATTGTCTGATGGAAAGTGACTGTTATCACATCTTCGGTTTGTAATGACATATCTGGCAATCAGTCGGTTTAATTCTTGCTGGGTCACAAACTGTCCAGATGCATACCTGTGCTTGAAATCCAGCCGCGGCTGTTGAGACAAGAGTATTTCCACTTTATATCCAGCCGTGGCTGTTCAGATAGCGTAGCTCCAGTAACATGGTGTTGTTAGCTTAGCTACCCGTTACTTAGCACTAGCTTTGTCGGAGCTTTGTTGCTGTTTTCAAGTGCTTCTCAAGATTGCAGTAGGTCTCAACTGGCACTTTAGCTTCCAACCCACCGATATGCTTTTGTCCTTAACCGCAACAAAGGAAAAATAATCTATTTCCGCAAAAACAAAGTAGCGTCATCTCTTTCTCTGCTCAGTAGTGAAGACTCAGCTTTCTGCAATAGGTCACATCGACTGATGGCTACGTCTCAGCTACAGTAGGGTCAGTTTGTATATTCATTTATTTGCACTAAAAATATCTATCCATATTAATAAAATTAGTAACAAGTAATGCATCTGATCAAATTTCAGTAACTGTAACGCATTACTGAATTTTTAAACAGTAATTTCGTAACACAGCACGTTACTGCAAAAGTAGTGGCGTTACAGTAACGCGTTACTCCCAAGATAAGATAAGATAAGATAAGATAAGCCTTTATTAGTCCCACAACGGGGAAATTCCAGGATTGCAACAGCACAGGGATAGCAACACTCAGAGCAACAATCAGAAGGCAAGAAAAAAACAAGCAAGCAAGAGCGGCTAAAATACATATGTACATATTACTATAAAATAAATATATACACACACACACACACACACACACACACAGTGCAGAGCAGAGCATTGTAGCTGGATGGAATAAATATATGAGTATATGAACACACAGTGCAGAGCATTGTAGCTAGATGGAATAAATATGTAAATATATAAACACCCACAGTACGGAGCATTGCAACTAGGTGTAATAAATATGCAAGTATATAAACACACACAGTGCGGAGCAATGTAGCTAGATGGAATAATATGTAGATATATAAAAACACAGTGCGGAGCATTGTAGCTAGATGGAATAAATATGTAAATATATAAACACACAGTGCAGAGCATTGTTGCTAGATGGGATGAAACAGCATAACCGTCTACTTAGTTATCCTACATGGTATGATTATGTGCCCATACATATTCTCACCCTCCATAGCGACCGGTATGTTCCCAGTTGTATGCCGGAGGGGACCATTGTGTAAGTCTATTGCATCCTCTGCATTCAAAAAACTATTAGTTTGTTACGTCTCCTTGCTATCTCTGCGAGCAGCCCTGCTTAGGTTGTACAGTCTGACAGCCGTTGGTAGGAAGGACCTACGAAACCTCTCGGTTGTGCACCTGGGATGATGTAGTCTGCTGCTAAATGAGCTCCTCAGTGCATCCAGTATGTCCTGCATAGGGTGGAACTCGGACTCCAGCAGAGATGACAGTTTAGCCACCGTCCTTCTCTCTCCTATCTCCTCCATCGGATCAAGGCGCTGCCCCAGGACAGAGCTAGCTTTCTTAATCAGTTTGTTCAGTCTCTTCCTATCGGCTGCAGTAATGCCACTGCCCCAGCAGACCACTCCAAAAGTGATGGCTGATGCCACCACCGTGTCATAGAATGACTTCAGCAGCGCCCCTTGTACACCAAAAGACCTGAGTCTCCTCAGCAGGAACAGCCTGCACTGTCCCTTCTTGTAGAGTGCGTCAGTGTTGTGTGACCAGTCTAGTTTATTGTTCAGATGAACACCTAGGTACTTATAGGATGTCACCATCTCGATGTCTGTTCCCTGTATATTTACTGGTGCTGTGAGGGGCTGCCCATGCCTGCGGCAGTCCACCACCAGCTCCTTAGTTTTCTTCGCGTTGATCCGGAGGCAGTTCCGATGGCACCAGTCCACGAAGTCCTGGACAAGCCCTCTGTACTCAGCTTCATCTCCATTGGAGATGAGGCCAACGATCGCAGAGTCATCAGAGAACTTCTGCAGATGGCAGCGTGCTGTGTTGTGTGAGAAGTCTGCAGTATAAAGAGTGAACAGGAAGGGAGCCAGCACCGTTCCCTGGGGGGCCCCCGTGCTACTGATGATCGTGTCAGACACACAGTCCCGGGTTCTCACAAACTGAGGCCGGTTCGTGAGGTAGTCCAGGATCCATGATGACAGGTGCTGGTCCACCCCTGCTCGCAGCAGCTTGTCCTTCAGGATCATCGGTTGGATGGTGTTGAAAGCACTGGAGAAGTCAAAGAACATGATCCTCACCATATTCCCGGGCTTCTCCAGGTGGGACAGAGAACGGTGAAGGAGGAAGATCACCGCATCCTCCACCCCAATGCCATGCTGGTAGGCGAACTGGAGTGGATCCATCGCTGGTTCCACCAGGGGGCGGAGGTGAGCAAGGAGCAGTCTCTCCAGGGTCTTCATCAAGTGGGACGTCAAGGCCACCGGTCTGTAGCTGTTCAGGTCTTTGGGGTGGGAAGTTTTTGGTACAGGTACCACACAAGATGTTTTCCACAGCTGTGGTACCCTCCCCAGTTTCAGGCTCATGTTGAAGATATACGTCACAATCCCACACAGCTGGTCTGCACAGGACTTGAGGAGCTTTGCGCTGATGCCGTCCGGTCCCGGCGCCTTCCTCGCTTTGATCTTCCTCAGCTCCGTCCTCACCTGGGTCTCGGTCAGGGTCAGGATGGGGGGCTGTGTGTTGGGAGTGGGGGGGTGTTGGTGGAGTGGGGAGTGGGCAGCAGGACTTGATTTCTTTAGAGGCAGCAGTGGTTGTTGTGCAGACAGGGGGGAGGGCGGTTGGTCAAATCTATTGAAAAACAGATTCAGGTTGTTCGCCCACTCCCTGCCCCCCGTGGCCTGGGGGGAGGTATTCTGGAGCCCCGAGATGGTTTTGAGGTTTCTCCAGACCCCGCTGATGTCGCTCCAACATAAGCCATGTTTACAAAGACACAAGTAACCCAATTAAAAGCCTGATCGTAATAAAAGTGCTTCATGTAAACACACCAATCTGAATATTCTGACCCAATTACACTCCTTTGGATCAAAATTTCCTTCCGATTGAGACGGGTGGGTTATGCCAATTGTTAATTCGACTGGAATGCATATAAACACTTACTCTGAAGTTTGGGTACAACATATGTTTACTGCGCATATCTGTACATCAGCCACACATTGACATGAGGTATTGCCGCCTTTATAGGAGCTAGCAGAAGACATGGAGGGAGTAAAACAGAACTGGTCTGTATCATCCTGCTGTCTCCTTCTGTTCTTTTTTTTTTGTATGTGTCACACGTAAATGTTTCAGATTCATCCGTCCATCCATCCATCCATCCTCTTCCACTTAATCCTTTTTTTTGGGGAGGGGGGGAGGGCTGGAGCCTATCCCAGCATCTTTGGGCAAGAGGCAGGGTACACCCTGGACAGATCGCCAGTCCATCGCAGGGCCAACACAGAGAGACAGACAACCATTCACTCTCACATCCATACCTAAGGACAATTTAGAATACCCAGTTGATGCCAGTTAACCTAACTTGCATGTTTTTGGCATGTGGGAGTAAACCGGAGAAATCCTGGAGTAAACCCACGCAGACACGGGGAGAACATGCAGACTCCACACAGATCACTGCTGGTCGGGGGCTGGGATCGAACCTGGGATTCCCCAACCATGGGTCAGTTGCTGTGCTGCCGCAGTGCTGACCACTCCACCACCGCGCTGCCCAATGTATAGCTTATAGTCTAACGTCAACAGTGTTGGGAGTAACGCGTTACAAAGTAACATTCTGTGTTTGAGAAGGCAGACCCCGGGTCCCTGCTGGCATTTCCCGAATTACAGTGGTGTGAAAACGTGTTTGCCCCCTTCCTGATTTCTCATTTTTTTGTATGTTTGTCAAGCTTAAATGTTTCAGATCACCAAGCAAATTTAAATATTAGACAAAGATAACACAAGTAAACACAAAATGCAGTTTTTAATTGAAGGTGTTTATTATTAGGGGTAAAAAAAAATTCAAACCAACATGGCCCTGTGTGAAAAAGTGATTGCCCCCGTGTTAAAACATAAATTAACTGTGGTTTATCACGTCTTTGAAAGCTGAGTTCAATTTTCTAGCCATTTTTAAAGCTTTGGGACTCCAGCAAACCACAGTGAGAGCCATTATCCACAAATGGCAAAAACAAGGAACAGTGCTGAACCTTCCCAGGAGTGGCCGTCCGTCCAAAATTACGCTAAGAGCGCAGCAACGACTCATCCAAGAAGTCACAAAAGACTCCACAACAACATCCAAAGAACTGCAGGCCTCAGTTAAGGTCAGTGTTCATGACTAAAGCATAAGAAAGAGACCTGGCAAAAATGGCCTGCATGGCAGAGCTCCAAGATGAAAACCACTGCTGAGCAAAAAGAACATAAAGGCTCGTCTCAGTTTTGCCAGAAAACATCTTGATGATCCCCAAGACTTTTGGGAAAATACTCTGTGGACTGACAAGACAAAAGGTGAACTTTTTGGAAGGTGTGTGTCCCAATACATCTGGCGTAAAAATAACACACCATTTCAAGAAAGGAACATCATACCAACAGTAAAATATGGTGGTGGTAGTGTGATGGCTTGGTGCTGTTTTGCTGCTTCAGGACCTGGAAGACTTGCTGTGGTAAATGGAACCACAAATTCTGCTGTCTACCAAAAAATCCTGAAGGAGAATGTCCGGTCATCTGTTTGTAACCTCAAGCTGAAGCACACTTGGGTTCTGCAGCAGGACAATGATCCAAAACACACCAGCAAATCCACCACTGAATGGCTTAAGAAAAGCAAAATGAAGACTTTGGAGTGACCTAGTCAAAGTCTTGACCCGAATCTTATTGAAATGCTGTGGCATGACCTTAAAAAGGCGGTTCATGCTCGAAAACCCTCCATTGTGGCTGAATTACAACAATTTTTGCAAAGATGACTGGGACAAAATTCCTTTATAGTGCTGTAAAAGACTCAATGCCAGTTATCACAAATGCTTGATTGCAGTTGTTGCTGCTAAGGGTGGCAATCACTTTTTCACACAGGGCCATGTAGGTTTGGATTTTTTTTTTCCTTAATCATAAACACCTTCATTTAAAACTGCATATTGTGTTTACTTGTGTTATCTTTGTCTAATATTTAAATTTGTTTGATGATCTGAAACATTTAAGTGTGACAAACATACAAAAAAAATAAGAAATCAGGAAGGGGGCAAACACTATTTCACACCACTGTGTGTACTGCTGGGCTTGTAGCTTCATTATGGAGACCAGCAGAAGTAAAAGTACAGTCTGAATAACACAATGCAGGTCCATTTCAAAAAGAGAAAGACACAAAGCAGGGTTTGTTTACGTTGGAGGTTGCTTCTTCTACTACTATTTCTGGAATGTCAGACATGGTCCCACCCTGGAACCAGGCCTGGGGGAGGTGCTCGACAGCAAGTGCCTGGTGGCAGGGTTTCTGCCCATAGGACCTGGCCAGGCTCAGCCTGAACAAGCCACATAGGTTTCACCACCCGCAGGAGGGACCATGGGGTCCAGTGCTATAAGGATTGGGTGGCAGTCTAAGGCAGAGACCTTGCCGTCCAATCCCCGGCTTACTAAACTGGCTTTTGGAACGTGGAACATCACCTCTCTAGTGGAGAAAGAGCTTGAGCTTGTGTATGAGGTTGAGAGATACCGGCTTGATATAGTCAGGCTCACCTTGACGCACAGCTTGGGTTCTGGAACCAGTCTCTTGGAGAGGGGTTGGACCTTTGCCTTTTCTGGAGTTGCCCCAGATGAGAGGCAGCGAGTAAGTGGTAAATGGTAAATGGCGTTCACTTATATAGCGTTTTTCTTCTCATCTAGGATGACCAAAGCGCTTTACAGATCCTGCAATTCACCCATTCACACACACATTCACACACTGATGGCGGCAGAGCTGCCATACACACAGGCGCTAACCAGGCCACCAGGAGCAACTGGGGGTTCAGTGTCTTGCTCAAGGACACTTTGACAAGCAGACAGCAGACAGAGCGGGAATTGAGCCCATGACCCTCCGATCAGTAGTCGGTCACACTACACCTGCGCCACTGCCGCCCCCAGGGGCGTAGGGATGGGTATCCTTGTATCCCCCCATCTGGCCTCCTCTATGTTGAGCTTCTCCCCAGTGGACGAAAGGGTAGTTTCCCTGTGCCTTTGGGTTGGGAAACAGGTCCTGACCATCATTTGTGCCTATGCACCACCCTTTTTGGAGTCTGACTGGGGTGCAGGAAAGTGCTCCTCTTGGAGACGCCATTGTTCTACTGGGGGACTTCGACACGCACATGGGCGACAACAGTGAAACCTGGAGGGGTGTGAGTGGGAGCAACGGCCTGCCCAATCTGAACCCAAGTGGTGTTCAATTATTGGACTTCTGTTCTAACCACAGTTTGTCCATAATGAACACCATGTTCAAGCATAAGAATGTCCATATGAGCACTTGGAACCAGGACACCCTAGGTCGATGATCAATTTTGTTATTGTGTCATCAGACCTGCAATCATATGCTTTGGACACTTGGGTGAAGAGAGATGTAGACCTGTCAACTAGTCACCACCTGGTGGTGAGTTGGATCTGATGGCGGGGGAGGATGCCATTCAGACCTGGTAGACCCAAACGGATAGTGAGGGTGTGCTGGGAGTGTCTAGCTGAGGCCCCTGTCTGAGAGATCTTCAACTCCCACCGTTGGAGGAGCTTTGATCACATTGCGAAGGAGACTAGAGACATGGAATCTGAATGGGCCATGTTCTCCACCTCCATTGCTGAAGCAGCTGCTCAGAGCTGTGGCCATAAGGTTGTTGGTGCCTCTCGTGGTGACAACCCCCAACCAAATGATGTATGCCAGAGGTGAGGGGGTCATCAAACTGAAGAAGGAGTCCTACCAAGCTTGACTGGCTTGTGGGACTCCTGAAGCAGCTGAGTTGTACCAGCAGGCTAAACGATATGCAGCACAAACGGTTCCTGAGGCTAAAACTGGGTGTGGGAGGAGTTTGGTGAGGCCATAAAGCCAGACTTTCAGTCAGCCTCAAAGAGATTCTGGCAAACTGTCCAGTCACTCAGAAGGGGGAAACAGCTCCCTGTCTACACTGTGTATGGTGCGGATGGGGAACTGCTGACTTCGAATGGGGACATTGTCAGGTGGTGGAAGGAATACTTCAAGGATCTCCTCAACCCCACTGACACATCTTCCATTGTGGAAGCAGAGTATGAGGATGAGGGGGATGACTCACCCATCACAGGGGCTGAGGTTCAGGTTCAGGTTACTTTATTTGTACCCGTAGGTAGATTTGTTTTGCAGTCAGGTGACGTCCATATTTACAAACCACAGTTACATTCAACATGAACACAAACACAGGCACACATGAAGCTGACTATAAACATGATAAAAGTACTCAAGGTTCCATCAATCAGGACATAGGACAGAGAGATAAGATAAAAAACAAGGAGATAAGAGAGAAAGGTCATATTAGAAAGTTAAAGACTAGTCAAGGAGGTTAAAAACACAAAAGTCTAAAACCCAATAAAAGATTTAGAACCCCAATAAAAAAAACTACAAAAATAAGTAAATATAAAATCAAATTAATAAATAGGTAACTAAATTATGTGCAATATATTGTTACATCTTGTTCAACTCTATAACAATCGCAGGAGCAAAGCTGTTTTTGTAGCGCTGGGTTTTACTTTTGGGACAGCAAACCTCCGTCTGGAGGGAAGAAGCTGAAAGTGGCAGTGCAAAGGGTGGGAGTCATCATTTAAAAAATGGAGGGAGCAATCCTCTGTACCTGTCTGGTGTACAGGGATGTCAGGCTCAGCTGTGACTCACCAAGCAAGAGACTGGACCATCTAACAACCTGATCCAAGGATTTCCTCTGTTTTAGTTTTGTCTGACCAAACCATGACACTAAAGAAAAGGATAAAACAGATTCAATAAAAGCCCGATAAAACATTGTCATTATGGTTCGGTCAATTTGGAAGCATGCAAGTTTCCTTAAACAATGCAAATGTTTCTGACCCTTTTTGCACACCCTTTCACAGTTCTCTTCAAAGTTTAAATTACTATCAATAATCGTCCAAAGATATTTGTAGGATTGTACACATTCAGTGGTCTGGCCTTTTAGTACAGTGACTTTGTGCCTGGGAGCTTTCCTCCTAAAGTCAATAATCATATCTTTAGTTTTTGTCGTATTCAGCTGCAGGTAGGAATCCTCACACCAGTGAACAAAATCATCAACTACTGGGCCGTGGCCACTCTCGCCATCCTGGAGGAGACTGACAGCAACTGAATCATCAGCATACTTTATAATGTATCTGTTGTCATGTCTGCTCCGACACATGTTTGTGTACAGGATGAAGAGAAGTGGTGACAACACACACCCCTGAGGACAGCCAGCAGAAGAACACTTTAGGTCAGACAATGTACCATTGACCCTTACTCTCTGTGTCCTGTTGGTTAAAAAAATCTAGAATCCAACACACCAGATTATTATTCAAATCAAACTGTTGCAGGAGCCTTTCAACTAAAATATGAGGTTGGATTGTTTTAAAGGCGGAAGAAAAGTCCACAAATAAAAGCCTGGCGTGTGTCCCATTAAAATCCAGATGTTTAAAAAGCATGTTAAACAGAGTGACAGTGGCAACCTCCACTCCTCTGTGAGGCCTATAGGCAAACTGCAAAGGATCCAATGCATGCTCAGTCTGCTTTAGGACCTCAAATCTGACCAGTTTTTCAAAAATTTTCATTAAAATCGAGGTCAAAGCAACTGGTCTAAAATCATTTACCGTTTTAGGACAGCTGGATTTTGGAACGGGGACAACCACAGCATCTTTCCAGATCTTAGGCACATGTTGTGTTTGTAAGGACTTATTGAAAGTGTAGTGAAACACAGGACTCAGTTCATGTGCACAGGACTTTACCAAGCGCCCACATATATTATCAGGGCCCTGACTTTTGTTCACTTTTACAGCACAGAACGCCCTTTTAGCTTCCTGCACCTCAATATTAAAGTGCTGATTGTCTTTGAGTTTCTGTTTCAAATCTTGGGTTTCTGTGCTAAAATCAAATGAATCAAAACGACCATAAAAACAATTAAGAGCATTAGCCAGCTCTGTGTCTGAATTAAAACCATTTAATTGAGGTTGCCGAAGTTGTTAAAATAACTCTTTGGCAGCCGGCCCCCAGGGGTGGATGAGATTCACCCTGAGTACCTCAAAGCCCTGGATGCTGTAGGGCTGTCACGGTTGACATGCCTTTGCAACATCACGTGGAGGTCAGGGACAGTACCTTGGCGTGGCTAGCTGGGGTGGTGCTTCCTCTCTTCAAGAAGGGGGACCTGAGGGTGTGTTCCAACTTTAGGGGGGTCACACTTCTCAGCCGCCCTGGGAAGGTCTATGCCAGGGTACTGGAGAGGAGAGTCCAACCACTGGTCGAACCTTGGATTTAGGAGGAGCAATGTGGTTTTCTTCCTCGCCGTGGCACATCAGACCAACTCTTTACCCTCTCGATAATCCTTGAGGGTGCATGGGAGTTTGACCAACCAATCCACATGTGTTTTGTGGACTTGGAGAAAGCATTCAACCACATCCCTCGTGGTCTCTTGTGGGGAGTGCTGTGGGAGTATGGAGTATTGGGCTTGTTGCTTCGAGCTATCCGGTCTCTATACAACTGTTGTGAAAGTTTGGTTCGTATTGCCAACAGTCAGTCAAACTCATTTCCAGTGAGAGTTGGACTCCGCCAGGGCTGCCCTTTGTCACCAATCCCGTTCATAATATTCATAGACAGGATTTCTCTGCTCAGCCAAGGAATGGAGGGTGTCAAATGCATTTAAAAGCAATGAGCTTTTTAACGGCTTTGCCTTGCTTAACCATTGGACGAGAGCTGTCGGCTACAATTCAGCGATCATGCCAGTCTTTCTCTTTGTCCATGAGGTTGCCAGAGTTTCCTTCAGTTATATTATTGTCAACCCGATCTCACTAAAAAACGTATTAGCATTCATCAGAGCTTATCACAGCCTGACCTGTATTAATCTGCTCTGGTGAATGCAGAATTGTAGATTTAATTCAAAACAATTGTCAGGATATTTTTTATTTTGAATCATTCTTTTAAAGAATGACAGTGAATAAGGTTAAAATTGTAAAAACTGTCATCATTAGATAGTGAATTTAGGGTTTGTGCACACATACTTCTCTTCTCCTGGGTCGTGGTGACAGCTGTTTTCCCTGTAGGACAGACTGGTCCAGCTGCAGTGCGGTAGAGAACTGAATCATAAACCCATGTAACGTTTTTTCCCTCTGTGTAGTGAAAAACCCTGTTGTGTCTTGAAGTAGTTCATATTTAACTGCCCTCATTTAACAGAAAACACCGGCTGAGTGTGTGTTTTCATTATCAGGACGCACGAGCACAAACGGACATGGGATATGATGATGCGATATGATGACTAAACACACGACAGATTAGTGGATAAATGTTTTCACAGAAGAGGTCTGTAGTTTAAAATCTTAAGACTGACAGTAGCTCCCTCCCCCCGCCCCCCAGTGCACCGCGCACCCAAACCGGAACACGCAAAAACTCCCTGTTCATTCATTCATTCCAAAATTCATACATTAATGCCTAATTTATAGACTCCAACAGTAAGTCTGCAATTAAAATAAGAGTGTGGATGGAATAAAAAACCATTTAGTGTGTGATCATATTTTAAATAAAATGACGGGCGATTATATTATGACTCTCACCATTAAAATAACAGAAAAAGACCCAGCGTGTGCTGTTTCCTCGTGAGCTCTGGTGTTGCACGATTTCAAAACGTGCCACTGAAATATCATTAAACAGTGCACTTGTTTAATGATTTCCAAATCAAAAACACATTTGGCGTAACATGCATCATAATAGTGATGAGCCTGAGATTATGCGCTGCCAGACCTCTTTGAAATAAGCCTCCACCTCTCAGTGCAAGGCCAGCACACTGTGCACTGGTAATTAGATGGCGTGACGCAAAGCGTAAAAAACAGACAATGTGCTGACAGAAACTAAAAAAACACTGGCGTACGGCAGAAACTCTGTTGGAAAAGTCTGCTGATGAATGTCAAAATAGGGCCCTATGTCTCCCAGCTGGCCTGGGAACGCCTTGGTATTCTTTCTGAAGAGCTAGAGCAGGTGGCCGGGGAGAGGGAAGTCTGGGCTTCTCTGCTTGGACTGCTGCCTCTGTGACCCGGACCTCCAGAAAAGCGGTAGAAGATGGATGGATGGATGGACTTTTGAGAAGGACAAATATTTGAGAATCAAAGTTTGATGCTCCCAAATTTTAAAACTCTTAACTGCAGGAATCGTGAAATTCTGAATATGGTAATTGTTAATCATCAGGAGAATTTGGGCCAGGCAGTGTGTGAAGTTTCCCTTTCCCTCATGTATAGTCACAGAGAGTTACTTTCTTAGGGACAGGTACATTCATTCTCACTATTAGAAGTGCTCTGTCAAATTGGCTGTTGTTTTGGTAAAGACTGTTCAGTGTCTATCAAATTTGAACATTAAGGTTATTACTTCTTCAAACCATTTCTTGAAAAGTACATGGCTACAGTACATGTGTGGAAAATCAGGTTGTTGGCAACACCAGGGGCATTTTTTAAGCTATTTTCTTTCAAAAGAGAAACAACGACTGCAATGTGTTCTAGTATGTGTTGGTGATTAGTGTTACTGAATGTGGATGTAGAAGTACTATGCTTATTTTTTTCTGGTGTATAAGCTCTATAAAAGTGTGAAACCATTGGCCTGTGCAATATACAGTATGTACAAAAACAACAAAAACTACTCGACATCTTGTGGATAAAGGTAAAATAATTGAATCAGCATTTGGTGCTCATACTCTTTGTTATTTTGTGATGTCTGCTGACAACCATATCATGAATAATAATGTTATCCTGCTCTTTTCATAGAATTTGACAATATTTGTAGTTTGTAAGAAATGCAACACTGCCAGAGGACTGTGTGTAAAAAAGTGTGAGTGCACCTGCATGCTTTCTTGTGCTGACAACAGACCTTTACAGCATCAAATTCCTACAAGGTGAGGCACACAACTTAAAAACGTCTTTTCATCGCTTTCCTTATCTCTTTCACACTGCTGTTGGCAGCAAGAAAGAAAAAGAAAAACAGAGAGGGAGCATTATAATTTTATTATAAGGACAGAGGGGGTAAAATAGAGCACATGGATAAGGATCTGGAGATTAGGATGGAACGGAACAATAAATTATGCAAAGCGTTTGAAAACACATACAACTATAATTAAGTGGCATTTGATTTTAAATGAGGTGACAGCAAGGATTTATTTATCTGCTTAACCCCCGAAACTGCTATTAGCAGGAGAAAGTGAACTGTTTGAAATGGTGAGAGAACAAGGCCTTCATCTAATAGACAATAGCGGAGCACTCCCAGCAAAAGAAAATCATGCACAAACACAAACTCGGGCTAGGCTAATCGGTTTAATGCAGGCCCACTAAAATCACAGAGGCCCGTATCTAATAATGTAATTACAAATGGGCACTGAATAATACTACATTTACAGTGTGGTGTTCAGTGAGATTTTCCAAATCAGCTGGTGTCTGTTAGTGATATGTGTTTCTCCACACTTGATAATGAACTGTTGTGTTTCCTGAAATCAAAAACAAGGCTGCAAAATGAACATAATGGTTTGGGATCTTTGTTAGGGTTACTCTTGTTCATTGTTATTTATCAGTTGAAACTAAATTTGAGTTAGAGATTTATATGTTAATACCTTAATTGTATTCTATCCCGGCCGGGTCATGCCGAAGACCATATAAAAGTGGAACTTCCTGCCATCCAGCTTGGTGCTCAGCAATAAATGGAATGGAGGAGGGAACTCTGTGGCGGCGCCTTGCATGGCAGCGGCCCTCTGATTCTGCACTTGGGGGGTGTGTGATTTACACTGTAGATAGGTAAAGCACAATCTCGTTCTGCTGTACATGATTGGTTGTACAGTTGAATGACAATAAGGGTGATTTAATTAATTAATTTAATTAACCCATCCATCCATCCATCCATCCATCCATCTTCTTCCGCTCCTTCTTCTGCTCCAGCCCCCCCGCTCCTTTTCGGGTTGCGGAGGGGCTGGAGCCTATCCCAGCATCTTTGGGCAAGAGGCAGGGTACACCCTGGACAGATTGCCAGTCCATCGCAGGGCCAACACAGAGAGACAGACAACCATTCACTCTCACATCCATACCTAAGGACAATTTAGAATCCCCAGTTGATGCCAATTAACCTAAGAATGTAATCCTAAATTTCTGACCCTATGTCTAAACTCCTTGGGCCCTATTTTGATGGTCATCCGTGCACTTTTCAGACAGACTTTCCGCTGTGCGCCATTGTTTTTGTTAGTTTCTGTCAGCGCATTGTCTGATTTTTATGCCTTGCATCACACCATCAACTTACCAGTAGACAGTGCACCTACTATGCACATGGAGGAGGCCTCTCATTTCATAGAGGTGTGGCGGCGCGCAATCTAATGCGCATTACTATTATAACGCATTCCTTGAGAATCCGCTTTTGATCAGGAAAAAGAAAGTCTATCGCCAGAAGAACATTGTTTAATGATATTTCAGTGGCGTGTTTTGACATTGTGCAGCTCCAGAGCTCAGGAAATGGCATGCACTGGGATCTTGGAACAGTCATAATTGCCCGTCATGTTAATTATATGATGATCACACACTAGTTTTTTTTTTATTCTGTCCACGTTCTAATTTTTTTTTTCCACAATATTTTTTATTGAACCTTTTTTACAAACATGGCACAAACAGTCAGACACTAACACTAAAGTAATTTAAAAATTAAAAAGGACACTAACAACAACAACAACAACAACAACAACAACAAAATGTAATAAAAACAACAACAACAACCATTAACAAAAACAAGTCAACAACAATGCTCCTCTGTTTAGTCTAGGTAATCTATTACATAAGAATACATAATATACATTCACCAGCTTGGAATTTGCAAGGTCCACACATATCATTCACCTTCTTCTTCAGAAGTTATGTTTAATTTCTTTACATAATCAATGAAAGGTCTCCATATATTCTCAAACACATTTTCCTTTAATTTCAGTATATATGTTATTCTTTCTAGTGGAAGGTTTGTTAACATCTGTCTTAACCACTGAGTCACATCTGGTCTATGAGTCTTTTTCCACAGCAGTGCAATACATTTTTTGGCATTAAGCAAACCGAGGTCTATGAATGCACTTTCACTCTTACGAAAGTTATGTTTTTCTGGATACAGAACCATCAAAAACAGTTTAGGGTTCAATGTGATTTGTTTTGAAATTATTTTTTCAATTGTTACCCTCATCTCTTCCCAAAACATTCTGATTTTTCTACATTCCCATAAACAGTGAAATAGGGTTCCTTTACTTTCCATACATTTTGTGCATGTATCTGGTATGTTTTTGTTATATCTATTTAATTCCACTGGTGTAACATACATCCGCATTAACCATTTAAAATGTATCAGTTTAAGACGTACATTTATTGATTTGGTTTGTGCTCCTGCACAAGCCATTTTCCATTGTTCCTCTGAAATTTCAATTTGCAGGTCTTCTTTCCAATAATTCAGTCTTTTCTGTGAGTTTTCACATGAGAATGGTGTCAATGAATTATAAAACTCTGAAATAATACCCTTTCTCTTACTATCTTTGGTCAAAATTTTTTCCAAAGATGAATAAGTAGGTCGGATGAGAGCATTATTTTGATTTGATCGAATAAAATTTCTAAGCTGAAGATATTTAAAAAAATGTGTTCTATTAAGATTGAATTTAATCCTCAGTTCTTCAAAAGACATTATGTTATCTGAGCGTGACAAATATAAGTCTTGAATCTTTTGAATCCCTTTTAAATTCCATATTTTAAATACAGTATCCGCTCTCCCTGGTGTAAAATATTGATTACCCCATATTGGGCTAAATTGTGACAGTAAGTGTGGTTCTTTTAAATATTTTTTGGTTTCACACCGTATTTTGATCATTTGCTTTATAATTGGATTTTTAACTTGTTTCTGTAATTTTTTAGCTGAGTCTGAGTATATGAATAAGGGAAGAGGTAAAGGTAAATTGTATGATTCCATTTCAGTCCAGTGAGGAAGATCATTTGATGAAAAATAATATGTCATAGACCTCAGTTGTGCTGACCAGTAATCGTCGTCGGCCTCCATCGGTCTATGATGACCATGGAAGAGAATCCTAAACGTCTACTCTGCTGGAACAGCACCGCCTGTGGCTGAACAGGCCGATGCGCGAATGGCAGTCCCTGTCACACAGGTCGCACTTGTGGGTGGTCTCCGTGCTGCTGGGTCTGTGGCGGTTCTTCCTGCGGGTCCTTTTTTCATCTGCTGCAGCAGTCAGTCTCTCTTCACCCGCCTTGAGCTGTCTGGTCAGGGTGCCTCTCCATTTGGAGTGGTCCGTTGCAAGGTCCTCCCAGCGCTCTGTGTTGATCTCCAGGGCTTTCATGTCTCTCTTGCAGACATCTCTAAAGCGCAGCTGTGGGCAGCCAACGTCTCTCCTGCCAGTCGCCAGTTCTCCGTAGAGCACATCTTTGGGGATTCTGCCATCCTCCATACGGTGAACGTGGCCTAGCCAGCAGAGCCTGCGCTGCCTGAGTAGAGTGAACATGGAGGGAAGGCCGGCGCGGGACAGAACTTCTGTGTTGGGCACTTTGTCCTGCCAGGATATGTCCAGGATGTGGCGAATGCAGCGCAAGTGGAAGGAGTTCAGTCTCTTTTCCTGCCGGACATATGTTGTCCACGTCTCACTCCCATAGAGCAGTGTGCTGATGACGCAGGCATTGTACACTGACATCTTCGTCTTGACAGAGAGTTTGGGATTCTCCCACACTCGTGTGGTGAGGCGAGCAAGTGTGAAGGCTGATTTTCCAATCCTCTTGTCGATCTCTGTATCAAGGGAGAGGTTGTTGCTGATCGTGGACCCCAGGTACGTGAACTGATTCACGACCTCCAGCTCGTAGTCATCGATGGTGATGATTGGTGATGCTTCCGTGCCTTGCGCCAAGACGTTAGTCTTCTTCAGACTGATGGTAAGCCCGAAATCCTTGCATGCCTGGGAGAAGCGGTCCATCAGGGCCTGAAGCTCCTGCTGTGTGTGGGTTGCGACTGCAGCGTTGTCTGCGAACAGCATGTCTCTGATTAGAGCCTCGCGTACTTTGGTTCTGGCTTTCAGGCGGGCAAGGTTGAAAAGCCTGCCGTCAGATCTTGTGTGCAGGTAGAGTCCCTCTGTTGCTGTGCTGAAGGCATGCCTCAGGAGCATAGCAAAGAAAATCCCAAAGAGAGTTGGCGCAAGTACACAGCCCTGTTTCACTCCGCTGCGTATGTTGAATGGCTCTGAGACGTTGCTGTCGTGCTGCACTATCCCCTGCATGTTGGTGTGAAACAATTCGATGAGGCTTTGCAACTTTGGTGGGCATCCTATCTTTGGCAGGATCTTGAAAAGGCCCTCTCTGCTGACCAGATCGAACGCTTTGGTGAGGTCGATGAAGGCGACGTACAGGGGCATGTTCTGTTCTCTGCATTTCTCCTGGAGTTGGCGGATGGAGAATATCATGTCTACCGTTGATCGCTCAGCGCGGAAGCCACACCGAGACTCGGGGTAGACACGTTCGGCAAGCTTCTGTAGATGAACGAGAACAACTCGTGCATAGACTTTGCCAACAACGCTGAGGAGGGAGATGCCCCTGTAGTTGTTGCAGTCGCTTCTCTCCCCTTTGTTTTTGTAGAGGGTGATGATCTTGGCGTCCCTCATGTCCTGTGGTACGGCACCTTCCTTCCAGCACTGGCAGAGGACGTCATGCAATGGCAGCAGTAGGGCGGTCTTGCAGTGCTTGATCAGGTCGGGGGGTATGCCGTCGTTGCCGGGTACCTTGCCAGCGGCCAAGCTATCAATGGCCTTGTTGAATTCGTCGATGGTTGGCTCGGCGTCAAGTTCGTCCATGGATGACAGGCAGTCGATGGCATCAAGGGCTGACGGTGTCATGGTGTTCTGTCTGGAGTAGAGGTCGGAGTAGTGTTCCACCCATCTCTCCATCTGCTTGTTCTTTTCTGTGATCATCTCCCCAGTGGAGGATTTGAGGGGGGCCGTCTTGCTCTGAGCCGGACCAAGTGCTTTCTTGATGCCATCGTACATACCACGGATGTTCCCTGTTATGGCAGCGGTTTGAATGTCTTGGCTGAGCTGAGTCCAGTACTCGTTGGCACAGCGCCGAGCAGTCTGCTGAACTTTGCTTCTCGCAGCCCTGAGAATCTGGAGATTCTTCTCGTTTGGGTACTTCTTGTACTCAGCAAGTGCTGAGCGCTTGGCTTCAATGACAGGGGTCATCTGGGTCAACTTGGCATCAAACCAGTCCTGTGACTTCGAGGTCTTCCTCCCAAAGGTAGCCAAGGCTGTGCGGTGGATGGTGTTTCACAGCTCTTCCCACTTCTGCTTTGCAGATTCTCCTTCTTGTGGTACACCAAGTTCCTTCTCAAAGGTGGAGTCAAACTGCTCAACAAGTTCTGGTTGGGCCATCTTGCTGGTGTCAATCCGTGCCTTTCCAGGCTGTCTAGCACGATGGAATTTCTTCAGCTGCAGCTTGAGCTTGCAACACACCAATGAATGGTCTGTGTCGCAATCTGCACTCTGGAACGAACGGGTGATTAGCACGTTCTTCAGTGAGGTGCGCCTGGTCAGGATCAAGTCCAGCTGGTGCCAGTGCTTTGAGCGCGGATGTCGCCAAGAAACCTTGTGTTGGGGCTTGGTCTTGAAGAACGAGTTTGTGATGCACAGATCGTGATATGTGCAGAACTCGAGCAGCCGCTGTCCGTTGTCGTTCATTCTGCCCACACCAAATGGTCCAAGACAGGAGGGCCAGGAGTCATGGTCAGCACCCACCCTGGCATTGAAGTCTCCAAGGAGAATGAATTGTTCAGAGTTGGGGATGATCCTGACAGTTGTTGCGAGATTCTCATAGAACTCGTCTTTTGCCTCTGGTGTGGCTGTCAGTGTTGGGGCATACACACTGACGAGGGTGACTGGGCCTTGAGTGGTGTTGAGGCGGAGGGTGAGGAGTCGTGCAGAGCCATTGCTGCCCAGTTCCACCATCTTCAGCAAGGTGTTCTTCACTGCGAAGCCCACTCCATGTTCCTTGTGTTCGTCACTGCCCTTTCCCTGCCAATAGAATGTGTAGTCCTTCTCTCTCAGTGTGCCTGCGTCAGCCAACCGTGTTTCCTGGAGAGTGGCGATATCCACTTCCAGTCTCTTCAGCTCATTATTGATGATAGCAGTCTTCCTGGTGTTGTTGATGTCCTTGAGGTTAGCAGCGAGTCCTGTCATCATAGTGCGGACGTTCCAAGTTCCCAGTTTTAGAGTTGGTCTCTTTTGTTTTTTTGTCTTGCCTGGTGCGAAGGTTCTCAGCCTGCTGTTTGGATTTCTCCTCATCCCCATGCACCCAATGAGGAAAGCAAGGTGTGGCGGGACAACACCTTATTGGCTGGGGGCTGCCCAGCTTGAGGCGGGCGGTAGCTGTCCAGTGAGATCCGATGATCCCTCCCACTGTCGGGAACAACCCCTGGCCCCGCGCTCTACGCCAATTGAGTGGTGGCTTATAACCGGTAACCGTCATTCCCCGTGTTTTGTCTACGCCAAAGGCGAAGCTGGAGTGTCCTCTCCAGTGATCCGGTGTTCTACCTTCCAGCGTTGGGCGTTGGTAGGATTCAAGCCTGGGCAGAAAGATATTGAGGACAAGATGTTGCCCATGCAGCATGTCCCCCCTCTCCACGTCACTGATGAATCCAAAGGAACAGCAGGGCTGCTACAGTTTGGCACCAGCGCCGTCGCAGGAGCTGCCAGAACGATGTTGAGCACAACAGAGACCTGCCTTAGGGACTCCGATTCCGGATTTTTCCTCAGGGTTGACTCACGAAGCCTTTCCCGTGACCGGGTGTGCCGCAAGGCAGCGGAGGTTTGAAATCAGGGTCTACCTTCCCCTAGATGGGCTACCTTCCCAGGTTGACGAGCCACCATCTACCTGAAGCATCTGGTTTTAAGGAGCCAGAGATCCGCCCTCGCCCCTTCTCCTATTAGTAAAAGCAGTTCCGCCAGGCTTAGAGACTAAACCACACGGGCAGGCTAGGAGTTGGACTTAGTTGTCAGAGGCTTTTCGAGACGCACGCCATAAGGAGCATTTTATGAGCACTGGGAGCTTAACCCCAGTGCCGCTCCTGGCTATGACAACCTTGGAACCAAAAATGACCAGTAATACAACATAAAATTTGGACATTTCAGACCTCCACGATCAAATGGTAAATATAGTAAAGACAAACATAATCTAGCCTTCCTATTGTTCCATATAAATTCCACTAACTTTTTTTTAATTCTTGAGAATAGATTTGAAGGTGGTGGTAAAGGAATGTTTTGAAATAAATAAAGTATTTTTGGTAAGATATTACTTTTAAGTATATTAATTCTCCCGATCATCGACATTGGTAGTGGCATCCATCTCTGAAGTAACTCATTAATATCTGTCATTAAGGCTTCATAGTTGGCATTGGCAACTGATTCTAGCTTAGGCAAAATTTGAATTCCTAAATATTTAAACTGATTTACAACTTTGAATTGATTTACCTCAGGAGCTGGGTGATTTCTCTGGGTCTCATTTAGCATTAATATTGAAGATTTTGTTTTGTTTATTTTATATCCTGATATATCCCCAAAGTTCTTTATTAAATTTAACAAGGTCGGAATTGATTTTTTAAAATTCGACATAAATAAAGTTATGTCATCGGCATACAGGGAGATTTTATGTTCTGTTGGTCCTACTTTAATTCCATATATTTGTGGATGTAAACGAACTGCCATCGCTAAAGGTTCAATTGCCATAGTAAACAGTAAAGGTGAAAGTGGACAGCCTTGTCGACATCGTCTATTGATTTTTATTGATTTTGAGATATTGCTGTTTGTTAGGATTTCTGCTGTAGCATTATTGTATATTATCTGGACCCATTTTATGAAATTATTTCCAAGTCCAAACCTTTGTAGGACTTCAAAAAGATAGGGCCATTCGACCCTATCAAAGGCCTTTTCAGCGTCCAATGATAGGAGAGCTGTATCCGGTGCTTCTTTATTAGAATAAATAATATTAAATAGTCTTCTTACATTATGGAAGCCTTGTCTTCCCATTGTCCACGTTCTAATTTTAATTGTGGACTTACCGTTGGAGTCTATAGATTAGACATTAATGTATGGTTTTTTTAGAGGAATGAATGAACAGGGAGCATGTGTGCCCAGTGTGTTCCAATGTGATGTGCGGTGCATGGGGGGGGATTTTCATTTTCATCACAAACTTATTAGGCATTAATGTGTTTATTTTTAGGGAAATAAATGAATGAACAAGGAGTGTGCAGTGTTTTACTTTTCACAAACTCCCCAGAGAGACAGGAGATGCATCCACATCTGCGTTGGCTGTGTGCCTCGGGTTTCCAGCCCAGCAAGCTCCCAGACAGTCACCCGTCAGCCCCTGGCAGAGACTGCTGAGAATGGGTTCGCTTTGTGGTGCGGGCTGAAGGCAAACAGGAAGCTGCGGCAGATCGCCTCCTTCCCTCCTACCCAAGACCGATGGGGGAGACCCTCAGTTGGCGAAAGCAACAGGAGAGGGAGCATTACATCTCCCAAAAGCCAGGAGCATCTTCCACACCATCGTTAATGAAAGTTTATGAAAAGTTGCACAGGCATCATCCTCTTTTCTTTATGTTTGTGTTGTATCGCACATTAAACAATTCAGTTGTTTTTTTCAGCCCATTCGTCACCATTTGTTCTTTATAACATAACTAACTGGGAATCAACTGTGACTGATGTTTCCCTTATTACCAAGCAGCATTACTATCACATGCATTTTGGCTCACACACATGGGCTTTGGTCAGCGCAAAACCCGTCTTAAACCGTCATGATCACAATTCACTTTAGATAATGCGTCCTTTGCATTAAAGGGGTGGAAAGGAATGCTTTGGATTGCATTATCCAAAGCACACCTCAGAATGATTAGACTGGCCTCTTTGCGTCATGCGCCAGCGGAAAGTTCGTTTTTATGCCATTGTGATAAGGAAATGAATTTGGAAACGCCCACAAGCGCGTTCTGTGTCAGTGACAAATGAGCAACTGACCCCGTCATTGTAATATGGCCCCTTATGTTTGCATACACATGTATTAAAATTATAGTAGGGTGTTGTCTACGTTGTGACAAAACGTGACTGTTGTGCACATAAAACAAATCGTCATCTATCAAAAAGTTAACCTGAGAGTTAACTTTTTGAGTTGCTAGTAAGTATTATTTAATCAAGCGTACTAGTAGCAGACGACATTGTGAGCTGTAGTGAGAGTAGGGAGCAGGTGGAAGAGGACCTGGAGAGGTGGAGGTATGCTCTGAAGAGAAGAGGAATGAAGAAGAGCGTGCAGACAGGGTGGAGTGTGGGAGACGAGTGTCAGGGGTGATTTGGGACAGAAGGGTAGCAGCAAGAGTGAAAGGGAAGACTTACAAGACGGTAGTGAGACCTGCTATGATATATGGTCTGGAGACGGTGGCGCTGACTAAAAGACAGGAGGTGGAGCTGGAGGTAGCAGAGTTGAAGATGCTAAGATTTTCAATGGGAGTGACTAGGAGGGACAAGATTAGAAATGAGTATATCAGAGGGACAGCTCATGTTGAGCAGTTTGGAGATAAAGTAAGAGAGGCAAGGCTGAGATGGTTTGGACATGTGCAGAGGAGGGATAGTGTATATATTGAAGAAAGGATGTTGAAGATGAAGCTGCCAGGCAGGGGGAAAAGAGGAAGAGCACAGAGGAGATGCATGGATGTAGTCAAGGAGGACATGGAGAGGGTTGGTGTTACAGAGGAAGACGCAAGGGATAGGTTGAGATGGAGACAGATGATCTGCTGTAGCGACCCCTAAAGGGAGCAGCCAAAAGAAGAAGAAGAATCAAGCATACTAGCAACTTCCCCACAATTTACTAAGCTGCAGCACGATGCTTGAAAAGTAGAATATTCTTAAAAATACAATTTATTCATGGTTTTGGAAATTATGTCTAATTATGTAATTAGCAGAAATTTTACCATATCAGTATTTAAGGGAGCTTTCACACCTAAATTGTTTGGGCTGGACTTTTGCAATTTTTAGTTTGGTTCAGACCAAAATTTTAGGTGTGAAAGCTCCCCCCAAACCATGGTCCGAACTAGAGCCGAAATTTAGTTTGTCAAAAAGAGGTGGTCTCGGTCTGGTTCAAACTGAAGCTTGGTCCAGTTTGTTTAGAGTGTGAAAGCAATTTTCTGAAAGGTTCAGACTGTCGGACCAAACACAGGAAGTTAAGGCAGCCAGTAAGAGGGAAAATGAGCCACAGAATGACTTGGAGAGAGGGAGAGGCCCAGATTTAACTTAAATATGGTCTGTTAGCGGCATAAATAAATTAAAATAAATTCAGAGAGACTTACCAGATATTTTCGGAGGAGATATGACGGAGAGTAGGGAAAGCTCGGAGGAGCAATGCCAGCTTAAAATCATGATGGCTGATGAGAAGGGCAAACATAATATACACTGTGTATATAACTGTGTACATTCATTCATTCATTCATTCATTCATCTTCTTCCGCTTAATCCTTTTCGGGTCGCGGGGAGGCTGGAGCCTATCCCAGCATCTTTGGGCGAGAGGCAGGGTACACCCTGGACAGATCGCCAGTCCATTGCAGGGCCAACACAGAGAGACAGACAACCATTCACTCTCACAGTCATACCTAAGGACAATTTAGAAACCCCAGATGTATATTTATTTACTGCTTTGGCTAACCAATTCTTATCTTATTATCTTATTTACTATTGCTCTGAGCGCTGCTATCCCTGTGCTGCTGCAATCCTGGGATTTCCCCATTGTGGGACTAATAAAGGCTTATCTTATTTTATAATACCTGGATAATAATATTCTTGCCTCACTAGTTTACTAACTAACATGACGGAGTCTAAATCAGTTTCTACTTAATGTATGGTTACCGATGTGTCCAGAGATGCAGAAAACACGTCAGTGAATAGCATGTTTGCTAACTGCACCGTTTGTGTTAACTAGGGATGACCAGATCCAATTTGCAGTATCGGTATCGGGTTCAATCCAGGCAAAATGGCTGAATCGTATTGGTAAGGAATAAAATTTACCAGTTCGATACAGTAATAATATTAAAATGAAGATGCAGTCATTGTTCTCAGCCACGCTGCGCACAGCTTCCATAAATATAAGCAACGAGTGTCACGTGTCACTGGAGCCTGTTTGTGGGATTCACCTCTGTATGTTTGCTGTGTGAAATTTTGGAACTGTTTTGCAGGGTGGTACCAGCGTTTATAATTTTAACACCACCAACTTAATAAAACACTTGCACAAGTATCATGGTAAAGGAGTATGCCGAATTCTGTCAAGAACTGAGCAGAAGGAAGTGTGTTGCACATCACCAGCCACTGCTTTTCCAGCTCGGAGGCTGGAAGACACTAAAACTGAAGCATAAACAAAAGAGCGAAACTTAAAGTACAGACCAGATGGGAGCATGGAAAACGACAAGAACGAAGATATAACATGGGTTTACCTTTCAGCAGAAAACAAGGAACAGCTGATGAAAGAACTCCTTATACAAAGCTATAGAGTGATGATAATCAAGTCAGTGACAGTAATGCACCTGTAAGCTGCTTGCCAACCGCCAATCAAATCTAAAAGAAGAAGAAGAAGAAGGTAACAGAAACATAGATAGCAATTCATAACGGTGAACTGGAAGCAGGACTACAACAATAAGGCTACAGGAAATGGAACAGGAATGACTTCAAAGTAAGAGCAAACCTAAAAACTTAGAATGGACAGAGAATAATATCAGAAACACTACTAAACTAGAAAAGCACTCAGAGAGTGCATACCTCCACCAAGGCTCCTTCCGTCCGTCATGGATCACCTCCAAAATGTAATGAGTTTGTCTGTAGGCCAAGAGCCACTTCTGGTGAAAATTGCATCAAAGTCTGTCCATTAGTTTTGGAGTATTGTTGCTAACACACTGTGAGAAGATAAGAGCCTTAGCTGAGGTATGTATTCTCAGATCATCACCAAAATGTAGTGAATTCGTCTATAGCCCAAGAACCACCTCTGGTGAAAATTTCATCCAAATCCATTAAGTAGTTTTTGTATAATCCTGCTGCACAAATACAAACAAAGCCCTTGGTGGAGGTATGCATCACCAAAATCTAATCATCTGTTCCCCATGATATTACACACCTTTCCTGAAAATTTTCATCAAAATCTGTTCATAACTTTTTGAGTTATGTTGTTAACAGACAGACAGACAGACAAACCAACAGATGTCGGTGAAAACATTACCTCCTCCCTTGGCAGAGGTAATAAACCAAGGACCAGGAGAATACTTACAGCGGGGAAAATAAGTATTGAACACGTCAACCTTTTTCTCATTAATCATATTTCTGTTGGAGCCATTGACCTGAGATTTTCACCAGATATCCGTAACAACCAAAATAATCCATACATACAAAGAAATCAAGGCAACTGTGTTCACAAAACAAGTTATATTTAATAAAGTGGAATGACACATGGAATAAGTACTGAACACATGCAAAAAAGAGGTGCAAAAAGGCATAGAAAGGACTTCCGGTCTGGACGCCATGGTGATAGCAACCTAACGGTGAAACTCCCAGACTCAATCCAAGGAAAACCTCCTCAAAATCAGACCTAACGGATTTTTGGAAGATTAAAATTCAAAAGACAATAACACCATGCCTAACCAAAAGCAGAGGAAACTGACATTCCCCAGATCAGGACGCACAGCAGCCGCAGAATCGGAACCAGAAGACCTCCGTTCAGAAGACGAGTGCCTGGGCCTAGCTAACAAAAGGATTAGCTTGAAATTGCTATTTGACGAATTACGACGATTTCGGGCCGAATTTCTTGAATTCAGAGAGGATCTAAAAAAGGCGAACAGCAGATTGGACCAGGCCGAAAACCGAATCTTGGAAGCTGAAGACAGAATAAAAGTGCTGGAAGATTCTGTACTGGATTTACACAGAAAACAGTCAAGGCTGGAGGCTAAGCTAGCCGACCAAGAAGGAAGACAGAGACGGGACAACATCAGAATTCACGGTCTGAAAGAAGGAGCTGAAGATGGTTTCAACACAGTGGCAGAATGCGTGGAATCCTTATTGAGAGAGAAGTTGGATATTCCACAATCCACCGATTTGAAGATAGAAAAGGCACATCGCACATTAGCCGCAAAGCCAGCCCCGGAAGCGCCCCCACGTTCAGTGTTGGTAAGATTCTCCGACTTCAAAATAAAACAAGAAGTTGTAAGACGGGCTTGGCAGAAGAAAGGATTTATGCATCAAGAAAGAAAAGTCTTCATGGAACACGATTACGCCCCTGAAGTTCTTAAAAAGCGACGGGAATATAACGACGCCAAAAAGGTTTTACGGGAAAAGAATCTACGCTTTCAGACGCCATTTCCGGCGAAGCTAAGGGTCTTTTACGGGGAAGAGTCATGTCTCTACAATTCAGCGGAAGAAGCAACATCTGACATGGCAAGAAGAGGACTCCCGGTAACGGTGTTTAAACCCGCAGCGGATCTGAGCGTGAAAATCAGAGCTCAAACGTGGTCCACTCAGAGACCTTCAAAATCCACGGGCCAACAGCGGGAACACCCAGCCCCAGAGCTACAAAGATAAGCTTTCCAGTACCAGAAAGGAATAGCGACCTTTTTGTTTTTTGTTTTTTTTCTTTCTCTCTACAGTCACTCTGCACTTCCATCCCCCCTCCTACAAGGTAACAAACATTAAAGAAGATGCAGAATCAGCATGTGGTAAAACCTTTCATGGAGCAGTTTTAGCATTAGAAATAAATGTCTTCTTAATTTAAAGGGGAAAAAAAAATCATGTTAAAATAGAAATGTAACAATGACCCACATGTTCTCCCCACACTAACAAATACTGTATTAGAGTGAATGTTTGCTGTGATGGGGGTGGGAGGGTGCACACAAGCCCATAGAGTATAGGCATAAAAAAAAAAAAAAAAAAAAATCATTACAAATTCGGATTGGGATCTGAAATTCACGTTAAAAACATGGGACAACTTACAGGGGTAAGAGAGGGCCCTCAGCACGTAACAGAGTTTGAGGAATTTCCCTCAGAGCCCATACTCCATCAGGGCTCTTACAGGGTCTTTAAAGAGACCCCAGCTCAGGAAGTTTTCTTGACAGTTTTTTGTTTTAAAGTTTCGTTCATTATGTACTTAATGTTTTTTATGTTCTTAATGATCTTTCAGTTTCTGAGTAGCAAAAAAGAGGGCCACCACACTGTTATACTAAATAAGAAAATACAATGGAGAAACAGGGTGTAACCAAAATAGCCTCATATAATGTGAAAGGGATCCTGAATCCAGTTAAAAGATCCAAGATTCTACGCAAAATGAAAAAAGACAAAGCAGAAATAGTATTTTTACAAGAAACCCACCTAACAGACGTGGAACACACTAAACTCAGTAGACAAGGGTTTAAAATGATCTCTTCATCTTCATACAAATCAGGGAGGAGGAGGGGAGTAGCGACATTGATATCAACCAAAATTACATTTGAAAAAAAATCAGAACACAAAGATAAAGAAGGGAGGTACAGTTTGGTAACTGGGCGGCTAGAGGGAGAAGATATCACCCTGCTGAATATATATGCACCACCAGGGGCTAAATGGAAATTTTATAAAAATGTATTCGACCTAATGATAACTAAAGCCCAAGGTTTAGTGATATGTGGTGGAGACTTCAATCTAAGACTGAATCCATACTGGGATGCAACAGGTAATTCTTCACATCAAAATAACACCCAAAATAGGAATACTCGGATGCTACTAAAAGAAATGGGAATCTGTGACGTATGGAGGGAATTCAACCCTAATGTAAAAGATTATACTTTTTATTCAATGCCACATTCATCTTACTCAAGGATTGATTACTTTTTTATGTTTAGTAGAGACATTGGAAGAGTAAAAACATGTAAAATAGGACTGATGGATCTCTCCGACCACAGTCCGATCTATATGGATTTAAACATCCAAAAATACACAAACAATACATTTTCCTGGAGGTTGAATTCAAGTGTCCTCAAAGGGCCACTGAAAGATGAATTGGAATCAGATATTCTCAGATATTTGGAAGAAAACGATAATGGAGAAGTATCCCCTTTAATACTGTGGGATGCGTGCAAAGCTGTAATAAGGGGAAAAATTATTGCAAAACTGGCAACCCAAAAGAAACTGAGACAAGAAAAACTAACCACACTAGAGTCAGAGCTCAAGAACCTAGAAAAAGAACACAAAGATAACACTCATTCTAATGGCTCGCTCAAGATCAAAGAAATTAAAAATCAAATAAATGAGATCTACACAATAGAAATCCAGAAGAAACTTACATTTCTGAAACAAAAACACTATGAAGCAGGCAGTAAATCGGCAAAATTACTAGCCTATAAATTGAGGAAACAACAAACGGAAAGAGCAATCTACAAAATCAGAGACCCAGTATCAAAGGAAATAAAATTCAGAATTCAGGATATTCTTAAAAGCTTCGAGAATTACTACAAGAACTTATACTCCCACAAAAAACATAAAAACGCATCCGAGACATTCCTAAACACATTAAACCTTCCCCAACTTACGGAATCACAAAATAAAACCCTACTGTCAGAAATACAACCTAAAGAATTGGAAAAAGCAATTATGAAACTTAAAGCTAACAAATCCCCAGGAGCAGATGGCTATACAGCAGAATGGTACAAAACCTTTAAACAGCAACTATCTCCTCTCCTCCTGAAAACATTTAACTACGTCCTCCACACAGGGGAAATCCCCCCCTCCTGGAGAGAAGGGGTCATTGCAGTCATACCTAAACCTGAAAAGGATAAACTAGATTGCTCCAACTACAGACCAATCAGTGTATTAAATCAGGACTATAAGCTTTTTACCACTATCCTTGCCAAAAGGTTAGAAAACATACTGACAGACTTAATTCACTTAGACCAAACAGGTTTTATAAGACAAAGACAGACACAAGACAACATTCGACGCACTTTACACATAATTCATCATATAAAAAAATATAACTTAAATGCAGTAATATTGGGACTAGATGCTGAAAAAGCATTCGATTCGGTTGACTGGTCTTTCCTCTATAAAATCTTATCCAGTTTCAATTTTCATAACAACTTCATTAGAACTATACAGGCATTATATAAAAAACCAGCAGCTAAAATAAGGATTAACGGTAATTTATCATCATCTTTTGAGCTGGAAAGAGGATGTCGTCAAGGCTGCCCCCTGTCTCCACTGCTCTTTGCAATCTTCATAGAACCTCTGAGCCAATGGATAAGACAAAATCAAGAAATTCAAGGTATTACACTTGGTCAGAAAGAACATAAAATAGCACTCTTTGCTGATGACATTTTAATATACCTAGGGCAGCCAGACACTTCTCTACCAGAACTAATCTCAGTTTTTTCAGACTATGGAGATTTATCAGGGTACAAATTAAACATGCATAAAACCCAAGTTTTAACATTCAACTATGACCCAAATCATTTTTCACTAAATGAACTCAAAACTAACTGGGAGTTGGATTCTATGAAATATCTGGGGGTCAATTTCCCGAAACAACTCAACAAAATTATAACACTAAACTATGATCCACTGGTGACAAAAATAAAATCTGACCTAGCAAGATGGAATATGATACTATTCTTAGGTACCGCACAAAGAATTGAAGCAGTCAAAATGAATATACTTCCACGTCTTCTATACCTTTTCCAAACAATACCGGTAGAACCTCCCAAAAAAACATGGCAGGAACTGGACAGAAGGATCTCAAGATTCATATGGCAGGGTAAGAGACCTAGAATCAGATATAGAACCCTACAGCTAAACAAAGACAAAGGTGGGCTCGCACTGCCAAATATCAGGGACTATTTTATAGCTGCACAAATTAAAACTTTAGTAGAGATATGTAACCCAGTCTACACTGCACAATGGAAGGAGATGGAATGCCAAATAACAAGTGACATCCCCCTACAGGCGATAATAGGGAACAATGCCTTAACTAAACTCCTGAATAACACTAACCCGTGGATAGAGACCCCGCTAAAAATTTGGTTTAAGATAGTCAGAGAGAATCAAGCTAAAGAGCCCTATCGACTTCTGCAATGGATTGCCTATGATCAAGACTTTACCCCCAATAAAACAGACACTAGATTTAAAGAGTGGAAAGAGAAAGGGCTGATAAAATATTACGATTTTTTTAAGGGGCAAACTTTAAGAAGTTTTGAAGATTTGAAAAAACAAGGTCTAATAAATCAAGATCTATACAGGTTCTTTCAGCTTAGACACCACATAAACAATATACTTAAAAAGGAGGATTTGGAAAGGGCCCAGTCAGGTGTTCTGAAGGTCTTCTTAATGGCATATAAAGGGATCCCAGGGATCAGATACATTTCTAAAATATACCAAGGTCTTCAAGACTTAAAAGGAGACAACACATCGTATATAAAAGAGAGATGGGAAAAAGAGGGGAATTTCACTTTACAATTGGAAATATGGGAAAAGCTAAATAAACAGCAATGGAAAAGTACCTCATCCCTGCAGTGGAGAGAATTTGGATGGAAAAACTTGGTAAGATTTTTCAGAACACCTGCACAAAACAAATTTACCCATAAGGGATTGAACTGTTGGCGCTTGTGTGGTGAAAAGACTGCAAATCATTTTCATGTGTTTTGGTCATGCCCAGTTATCCACCAATATTGGACCAATGTACAGACAATATTGGGGAAAATATTCAAAATAACAGTTCCCTTTTCTTTTGTAACTTTGTATTTGGGTTTATTACCGGACTCACTGGAAAGACGAAGAGATAAATACTTATTCAATGTTTTAATATTGGCAAGTAAAAAAGCCCTAACTAAAAAATGGATGCTGAAGGACTGTCCTACACCTGAAGATTGGATTAACGTGATTCAAGACATTTACTCGATGGAAAAGTTGACATTCGCACTGAGACAGGACATGGATGGGTTCATGAACTTTTGGCAACCCTGGATCGCATATGTGTCTTCCATTAGAACTAATCTTTGACAAATACCATTTCAATAATGGTCCCGCTCTTTGCTCCAACGCTACTCAGTTGCTCTTTTACTTTTAATTACTTAATTTTTTGTTTGTTTGTTTTTTGCTGTTCTGTTTGTTTGTTTATTCGTTTGTTTGTTTGTTTTTTATTTAATTCTCCTTAACTTCACTTTTTCTTTCACTTTAAAAAAAAAAGAGGGGGGGTTGTTGTAATAACTATCCTACCAATGTTGTCAAATAGCAAAAAATAAGGGAACATGTGATGAAAATGTAAACAATGCAATGCTGTAATGACCTGTATACCCTTTACAAAAACTTAAAAAAAAAAAAAAAAAAGGCATAGAAAGCCAAGAAACCAGCTGAAATCCATCAGAATTTAGGTAGCCTTCCCATCCCCCATCAGTGCAAATTAATTTCAGCTGCTTTAGTCCTGACTGATAGCCTTTAAAAAGGTCTGTGAATATCAGATTGTCACACCACAAAGCAATCATGATGGTTAGAAGCAAAGAGCTCTCTCTAGACCTTTACAACCTTTTTGTTGTAAAACATGATGATGGTATTGGTTACAAGTGCATTTCTAAACTGCTGAATGTTCCAGTGAGCACTGTTGGAGCCATCATTCAGAAGTGGAAAGAACATCATTTTACCATAAACCGGCCACGACCAGGAGCTCCTCACAAGATTTCTGACAGAGGACATCAAAAGAATTATCAGAAGAGTTATTCAAGAGCCAAAGACCATTCGTGGAGAGCTCCAGAAAGACCTGGAGTTAGCAGGTACTGCTGTTTCAAAGAAAACAATAAGTAATGCACTCAACCGCCATGGGCTCTATGCCCACTCACCTTGCAAGACTCCATTGCTGAAGAAAAAGCATGTTGAAGCCCGTTTAAAGTTTGCTGCACAACATTTGGGCAAGCCAGTAAAATACTGGGAAAATATAGTCTGGTCAGATGAGACCAAAATTGAACTTGTTGGATGCCACAACACACAGCATGTTTGGAGGAGAAATGGCACTGCACATCTCATCATGGTGTGGTGGTGTTTTTCAGCACATGGTACAGGCAGACTTCATGTAATTGAAGGAAAGATGAATGGACAGCCAGTTTAGAAAGCTTGGGATCAGTCCGCCAAGGTCTCCGCCTTTGACCGCCACCTAATCCACATAGCACCGGACCCCCATGATCCCTCCTGCAGGTGGTGAGCCCACTGGAGGGCGGACCCATGTAACTCCTTCGGGCTGAGCCCGGCCGGGTCCCATGGGTGGAAACCTGGCCACCAGACACTAGCCTTCGAGCCCCTCCCCCAGGCCTGGCTCCAGGGTGGGGCCCTGGTAACCCCATACCGGGCAGGGTACACTGAATCCTTGATATACAATTTATCATGAGAGACCTGGACCTCGTATCATCAGACCTGCGACCGTATGTCTTGGACACCCGAGTAAAGAGAGGTGCAGAGCTGTCAACTGATCACCACCTGGTGGTGAGTTGGATCCGATGGCAGGGGAGGAAGCCATTCAGACCTGGTAGACCCAAACGTATAGTGAGAGTGTGCTGGGAACGTCTGGCTGAGGCCCCTGTCCGGGAGGTCTTCAACTCTCACCTCCGGAAGAACTTCAACCACATTCCGAGGGAGTCTGGATGGTCCATGTTCTCCACCTCTGTTGTTGAAGCGGCGGCCCAGAGCTGCGGCCGCAAGGTGATCGGTGCATCTCATGGTGGCAACCCCTGAACCAAGTGGTGGACACCATTGGTGAGGGGGGCCATTAAGCTGAAGAAGGAGTCCTATCAAGCTTGGTTGGCTTGTGGGACTCCCGAAGCAGCTGAGGTGTACCGGCAGGCCAAGCGGAGTGCAGCTCGGGTGGTTGCTGAAGAAAAAACCCGGGTATGGGAGGAGTTCGGTGGGGCCATGGAACAAGACTTTTGGTCAGCCTCAAAGAGATTCTGGCAAACTGTCCGGCGGCTCAGGAGGGGAAAGCAGCTCCCCATCCACACTGTGTATGGTGTGGATGGGACACTGTTGACTTCGACTGGGGATATCGTCGGGCGGTGGAAGGAATACTTCAAGGATCTCCTCAATCCCACTGATACGCCTTCCACAGAGGAAGCAGGGTTTGTGGACGAGGGGGATGACTCACCTATCACAGGGGCTGAGGTCGCCAAGGTGGTTAAAAATCTCCTTGGTGGCTGGGCCCCGGGGGTGGACGAGATTTGCCCTGAGTACCTCAAGGCCCTGGATGTTGTTGGGCTGTCATGGTTGACACGCCTCTGCAACATTGCGTGGAGGCCGGGGGCAGTGCCTTTGGCATGGCAAACCGGGGTGGTGGTTCCTCTCTTCAAAAAAGGGAACCGGAGAGTGTGCTCCAACTTTAGAGGGATCACACTCCTCAGCCTCCCTGGGAAGGTCTATGCCAAGGTACTGGAGAGGAGAGTCCGGCTGTTGGTCGAACCTCGGATTCAGGAGGAGCAATGTGGTTTTCATCCTGGCCGTGGCACATCGGACCAGCTCTTTACCCTCTTGAGAATTCTTGAGGGTTCGTGGGAGTTTGCCCAACCAGTTTACATGTGTTTTGTGGACTTGGAGAAGGCATTTGACCGTGTCCCTCGTGGATTTTTGTGGGGGTGCTTCGGGAGTATGGGGTGTCGGGCTTGTTGTTACGAGCTATTCGGTCTCTGTACGACCGTTGTGAGAGTTTGGTTCGTATTGCCAACACTCGGTCGGATTCATTCCCAGTGAGAGTTGGACTCCGCCAGGGCTGCCCTTTGTCACCGATCCTGTTCATAATTTTTATGGACAGGATTTCTAGGCGCAGCCAGGGAATGGAGGGTGTCATGCTTGGTGACCACAGGATCTCATCTCTGTTGTTTGCAGATGATGTTGTCCTGTTGGCTTCATCCAGCAATGACCTGCAGCTCTTGCTGGGACGATTTTCTGCTGAGTGTGAAGCGGCTGGGATGAGAATCAGCACCTCCAAGCCCGAGTCCATGGTCCTCAGCCAGAAAAAGGTGGATTGTCCTCTCCGGGTTGGGGACAGGCTCCTGCCCCAAGTGGAGGAGTTTAAGTATCTTGGGGTCTTGTTCACGAGTGAGGGGAAAATGGAGCGAGAGATCGACAGACGGATTGGAGCAGCATCTGCAGTGATGCGGACGTTGTACCGGTCTGTTGTGGTGAAGAGGGAGCTTAGTTCTAAGGCAAAGCTGTTAATTTACCAGTCAATCTACACTACCGTTCAAAAGTTTGGGGTCACTTAGAAATTTCCTTATTTTTGAAAGAAAAGCACTTTTTTTCCAATGAAGATAACTTTAAACTAATCAGAAATGCACTCTATACATTGCTAATGTGGTAAATGACTATTCTAGCTGCAAATGTCTGGTTTTTGGTGCAATATCTACATAGGTGTATAGAGGCCCATTTCCAGCAATTATCACTCCAGTGTTCTAATGGTACAATGTGTTTGCCCATTGCGTCAGAAGGCTAATGGATGATTAGAAAACCCTTGTGCAATCATGTTAGGTCTGCAATGCTGTAATTGCTGCAAATGGAGGATTCTTTGATGAAAGCAAAGTTTGAAGGAAAAAATATTATTTCAAATACAAATCATTATTTCTAACCTTGTCAATGTCTTGACTATATTTTCTATTCATTTTACAACTCATGGTGGTAAATAAGTGTGACTTTTCATGGAAAACACAAAATAATTGTCTGGGTGACCCCAAACTTTTGAACGGTAGTGTACGTTCCTACTCTCACCTATGGTCACGAGCTTTGGGTAATGATCGAAAGAACGAGATCGCGGATACAAGCAGCTGAAATGAGCTTTCGCCGTAGGATTGCTGGACTCACTCTCAGAGATAGGGTGAGGAGCTCAGTCATCCGGGAGAGGCTCAGAGTAGAACCGCTGCTCCTCCACATTGAAAGGAGTCAGTTGAGGTGGTATGGGCATCTGATTAGGATGCCTCCTGGACGCCTCCCACTTGAGGTGTTTCAGGCACGTCCCACTGGGAGGAGACCCCGGGGCAGACCCAGGACTCGGTGGAGAGACTATGTCTTCCAGCTGGTCTGGGAACGCCTTGGTATCCTCTCTGAAGAGCTGGAGCAGGTGGCTGGGGAGAGGGAAGTCTGGGCTTCTCTGCTTGAACTGCTGCCTCCGCAACCCGGACCTCCGGAAAAGCGGTAGAAGATGGATGGATGGATGGATGGATGGATGAATGGACAAATGTACAGAGACATCCTTGATAAGAACCTGTTGCTCTCTGCCAGGATGCTGAAGATGAAACGAGGGTGGACATTTCAGCATGACAATGATCCCAAACACACACCCAAGGAAACTCTCAACTGGCTCCAGAGGAGGAAAATAAAGCTGCTAGAATGGCCCAGTCAGTCACCTGACCTGAATCCAATTGAAAATCTATGGAACAAACTGAAGATCAGAGTTCATAGAAGACACCCATGGAACCTTCACAATTTGAAGACAGTTTGTGTGTAAGAATGGGCTAAAATCCCTGTTGAGCAATGCCTGTGCCTAGTTTCTCCATACAGGAGGTGTCTGGAAGCTGTTATTACCAACAAAGGCTTTTGTACTAAATATTTAATGAATTTCACCAAGCATGTTCAATACTTATTCCATGTGTCATTCCACTTTATTAAATATAACTTGTTTTATGAACACAGTCGCCTTGATTTCTTTATATGTATGGTTTACTTGGGTTGTTACTGATATCTGGTGAAAATCTCAGGTCAGTGGCTCCATCAGAAATATGTTTAATGAGAAAAATATTGATGCGTTCAATACTTATTTTCTGCGCTGTATGCAGTGTTGGGCAACTTACTAAAAAATAGTAACTAGTTACAGTTTTTCAAAAGTAACTGAGTTACTTTTGAGTTACTGCATGATGCATGATTAAAGTAACTAGTTACTTGGAAAAGTAACTTTCACGTTACTTTTAAATGCATACTTAAATCATCTTGCACACACAGCATGATCAAGGGCCCCTTGTTCTCATCAGAAAAAAGAAGAAAAAGAAAACATGAGAAAAAAAGTCTCATCTTACAGAGAAAAAAATCTCTCAGATTTACATAAACTATTGTAGTTAGTAGAAAGTCAGAAATTTAGTAGAAATAAAGCTGTGAATTCACAGACAAAAGTTTGGACCCCCTGGTGGGCCGTTTTTGGCCCACAAGCCCTATGTTTGACACCTCTGGACCAGACCATTAAAAATGCATATTTAGAGGATTTACTTCCATGAAATTGTTGCATATCACAACAGCATGTAAATTAATGAGATAAAATAAAATAGAAAGCACAGATAAATGAAAAGTCACCACTTAGAAGAAGCTGTTCTTTACTGCACCATATCACAGTCGCTTTTTCTCTGTGCATAAGAAAACTTTAAATGCATTTAATGTGGACATTAAATGCGAGCTTCTTGCGCAAAAAATACTGTTTAACCACAGAGGTAGGAGCTGGTAGGGGCTACTTACCGCTCGGACAACAGGTGATCAGGGCTTGATATGAGAAGTCGCCACCGCCACAGTATTTCTCCCCACCGGGTTGTGATGTGAACTGGGGCAGGACAGGAAACGGACCCACAGAGGAGACTGTGTGACGGCTGCGTCAGTTACAGTAGGGTCAGTTTATATTTATTTGCTTATTTATTTGCTTGCCTTTGCCTTTGGCATGACAACCTCCAATGGCTTGAGGCGCTGGGGATGGCAGTCCCACCAATAGCTACCGAAACTGTGTATTCATCCCCAGTTGGCAGCTGATGAGGAGGGTGTCTAGCAACTGCAAAATCATCTGTTTGTTCTAAAATGTCTATGCATATTAATAAAACAACTAATGCGAGTAACGTATCTGATCAAATTTCAGTAACTGTAATGCATTACTGAATTTTTAAACTAATTTCATTACACAGCACGTTACTGCAAAAGTAGTGGCGTTACAGTAACGCGTTACTCCCAACACTGGCTGTATGATAATAATAATGGATGACAGAAATACAACTTAAAAGGTTAGTTCTTTTATTTTCAGATCCACGGCATTTTACCTCCTGCATAAAGTGGCACTTTGAATTTCATCTGAATGTTTAAATACTCCGCTTTAAAGTTTTGCATAAACTTGCACTTAAAACTTCAGAATGCATGTTTGCATGGTCCTGACCAGTGAAATGCTGCCAATGTTACAGTTTAAAATAAAAAAGCAGCAGTATTGCTCAACTGAGTCAAATTTGTAATATATTCTTTGACTTTTAGATTTATGTTTTTATATGTGCGCAAAATGCAACCAGCCATTACCAAGGTATGTTCTGTACTTTTATTGTTATAAATAAGAGAGATGGTATCGGGTCTGGATTGCTACCGGCCGATACTCAAAGTCACAGTATTGGTATCGGTACTGGACTTTAAAAAGTGGTATTGGCTCATCCCTAGTGCTAACTACATCAACGTCGTCATGACAACGATACATCAGTGTGTTACGTAAAGTTGTTTGGTCCGCTTGGATAAAGAACAGTGTGAAACCAAACCTAACTGGACCAAATGTATACAGTGTAACAAAATAAAAACTTTAGTTTGGACTTTGGTGCGGATGTTCAGGTATGAAAACGTCCTGAGAGTGGGGCCTTTGTCTGAGCTGGATTTTCTCAATGCTCAGTGCTTGTTTGAACATTTTGCAGTTTATGTACGTATGCTCAAATGCAAAGAAAAGACACTGAATAAATAATGTTATATTTCCTGGTTGAGCACTGAGGTGAAGCAACAACAAATAGTGTTGTTTTTCCTATGTAGGCAGTTCACAGGAGAGATTGTGTGAGTGAGTGAATGTCTGTTCTCTGTAATCTTGCTGGTATGTGTGAGGAGGGCATAATCTACTATTTATCAGAATCACCTTTGTTCATTAATTCATCAGTTATGCTTTATGCATTTGGTGACAAGGATTGAAGGAATAAACCCACATGAAGACACACTACACTGAGGTAGATTGTGTGTTATGGATGGTTTTAATAATTTTTTTGTCGAAAGGAAACTAATAGTTTGAAGATTATCTGAAGACAGGGGAGATTGGACTCAAGATTCTGATGGTGGAATTGAATTACAATGGATGGCTGATGATGGAGAACAAGGTTTGTTTAATGGCCACTGGTGGACTGTGACTGGGGAAATCTGGCAGGCTGTCAAACGTCTAAACTCTCAGGTTATTCAGAAAGAATTAACTGCAGGATTGTCATGGGAAACTTGATGGCCTGATGAGAGAATGAGTTGGATCATTGCCTTAAATAGAAGAGAACTATTATAAGAAGCAGTAATCAGGGGAACAGATGGGCAAACCATAAACATATAGGGGATGATGTGCAGAGGTCTGTACAAGACTTAGGGTAGAGCTGAGTTTCAGATTGTAGCTATTTAAAGTGTAGTTGCTTGTACTTAATTATGTTGTAATTGTTTGTTTCATTTTTGCCCATTGTAGGGCACTTTTCTCCATTTTCTAATTTCTTCTTTCCAACCAATCTAACCTCCACTTGTCAGAGTAATAATAATACAGTAATAGAATATGGTGTCGGCAGCATGGTGGTCATGAAGTATACGTACAGGTACATCTCAGAAAATTAGAATATCATGAAAAACTTCAATATTTTTTGTCACTCATTTCAGAAAGTGAAACCCATATATTACATTGATTCATTACATAGGGTGCCCAAAAATATTTGGACAGTGACACAAATTTTGTTATTTTAGCTGTTTACAAAAACATATTCAGGATACAATTATATAATCACTGTGGGCTTAAAGTGCAGACTCTCAGCTGTAATTTGAGAGTATTCACATCCAAATTGGAGCAAGGGTTTAGGAATTAAAGCTCTTTAATACGTAGCCGCCTCTTTTTCAAGGGACCAAAAGTAATTGGACAATTGACTCAGAAGGCTGCAAAAAAACAAACAAACATAAAAAAACAAGGCTGCATGGGCTGTTCCCTCGTTAACCTGTCATCAGTTAAGCAGTTAAAAGGTCTGGAGTTGATTCCAGGTGTGGCGTTTGCATTTGGAAGCTGTTGCTGTGAACACACAACATGCGGTCAAAGGAGCTCTCAATGGAGGTGAAACAGACCATCCTGAGGCTGAAAAAAAAGAAGAAATCCATCAGAGAGATAGCAGAAATGTTAGGAGTGGCCAAATCAACAGTTTGGTACATTCTGAGAAAAAAGAGTGCACTGGTGAGCTTGGGAACTCAAAAAGGCCTGGACGTCCACGGAAGACAACAGTGGTGGATGATCACAGAATCCTTTCCATGGTGAAGAACAACTCCTTCACAACATCCACTCAAGTGAAGAACACTCTCCAGGAAGTAGGTGTATCAGTATCTAAGTCTACCATCAAGAGAAGACTTCATGAGAGTAAATACAAAGGATTCACCACAAGGTGCAAACCATGAATCAGCCTCAAAAATAGAAAGGCCAGAATTGACTTTGCCAAAAAACACCTGAAGAAGCCATCCCAGTTCTGGAACAGCATTCTTTGGACAGATGAGACTAAGATCAACCTGTACCAGAATGATGGGAAGAAGTAAAGTTTGGAGAAGAATTGGAACAGCTCATGATCCAAAGCACTACATCTTCTGTAAAACATGGTGGAGGCAGTGTGATGGCATGGGCATGCATGGCTTCCAATGGCACTGGGTCACTTGTGTTTATTGATGATGTGACAAAAGACAGAAGCAGCCGGATGAATTCTGAAGTGTATAGGGATATACTTTCTGCTCAGATTCAGCCAAATGCAGCAAAGTTGATTGGACGGCGCTTCGCCAATGATCCAAAACATACTGCAAAAGCAACCCAGGAGTTTTTTAAAGCAACGAAGTGGAATATTCTGCAATGGCCGAGTCAATCACCAGATCTCAACCCAATCGAGCATGCATTTCACTTGCTCAAGACAAAACTTAAGGCAGAAAGACCCACAAACAAGCAACAACTGAAGAAAGCTGCAGTAAAGGCCTGGCAAAGCATCGGAAAGGAGGAAACCCAGCGTCTGGTGATGTCCATGGGTTCCAGACTTCAGGCAGTCATTGCCTGCAAAGGATTCTCAACAAAATATTGAAAAGTAACATTTTACTTAGGGTTATGTTTATTTGTCCAATTACTTTTGAGCCCCTGAAATGAGGAGCGTTTGTATAAAAATAGCTACAATTCCTACATGTTTAATCATATATTTTTGTTCAACCCCTTGAATTAAGCCTTGAAGTCTGCATTCCAATTCCGTTGTAGTTGTTTCATTTCAAATCCAATGTGGTGGCATGCAGAGCCCAAATCATGAAGATTGTGTCACTGTCCAAATATTTCTGGGCCTAACTGTATTTCAAGTGTTTATTTATTTTAATTTTGATGATTATGGCTTACAGCCCATGAAAACCCCAAATTCAGTTTCTCAAAAAAAATAGAATATTACATAAAATTAATTTTAAAAAATATTTTTTTAACAGAAATGTTGGCCAAATGAAAAGTATGTCCATGTACACGCTCAATACTTTGTCGGGGCTCCTTTTGGATTAATTACTGTATCAATGTGGCGTGGCATGGAGGTGATCAGCCTGTGGCACTGCTGAGGTGTTATGAAGGTCCAGGTTGCTTTGATAGTGACCTTCAGCTCGTCTGCATTGTTGGGTCTGGTGTCTCTCATCTTCCTCTTGACAATACTCCATAGATTCTCTATGGGGTTTAGGTCAGGAGAGTTTGCTGACCAATCAAACACAGTGATGCCATGGTCATTAAACCAGGTTTTGATACTTTTGGCAGTATGGGCAGGTGCCAAGTCCTGCTGGAAAAATAAATCAGCTTCTCCATAAAGCTTGTCAGCAGAGGGAAGCATGACGTGCTCTAAAATTTCCTGGTAGACGACTGCGCTGACTTTGGTCTTGAAAAAACACAGTGGACAAACACCAGCAGATGACCTCTGTTCAGATAAAAGTAAATTTTGCATTTCATTTGGAAATCAAAGTCTCAGAGCCTGGAGAAAGAGTGGAGAGGCACAGAATCCAAGTTGCTTGAGGTTTAGTGTGAAGTTTCCACAGTCAGTGATGATTTGAGGAGCCATGTCATCTGCTGGTGTTTGTCCACTGTGTTTTATCAAGACCAAAGTCAGCACAGTTGTCTACCAGGAAATTTTAGAGCACGTCATGCTTCCCTGTGCTGACAAGCTTTATGAAGAAGCTGATTTCATTTTCCAGCAGGACCTGGCACCGCCCCCCCATACTGCCAAAAGTATCAAAACCTGGTTTAATGACCATGGCATCACTGTGTTTGATTGGCCAGCAAACTCTCCTGACCTAAACCCCATAGAGAATCTATGGAGTATTGTCAAGAGGAAGATGAGAGATACCAGACCCAACAATGCAGATGAGCTGAAGGTCACTATCAAAGCAACCTGGACCTTCATAACACCTCAGCAGTGCCACAGGCTGATCACCTCCATGCCACGCCACATTGATACAGTAATTAATCCAAAAGGAGCCCCGACCAACTATTGAGTGTGTACATGAACATACTTTTCATTTGGCCAACATTTCTACTTAAAAATTATTTTTTAAAATTAATTTTATGTAATATTCTAATTTTTTGAGAAACTGGATTTGGGGTTTTCATGAGCCATAAGCCATAATCATCAAAATTAAAATAAATAAACACTTGAAATATATCATTCTATGTGTAATGAATCTATATAATACTGTATATTGGTTTCACTTTCTGAAATGAGTGGCAAAAAATATTGAACTTTTTCATGATATTGTAATTTTTTGAGATGTACCTGTAGTAGATCAGATTTGTTGTCATGCATCCATCCTTCCTTTCTCCCATATCATAAATCCTTGAATTCAGACTAGATAAAAGGAACATGCTGAGATTTTGAGTTGTGTTTAAATTGTTGCCCCTGGTGGAAATTATTTGTGTCCCACATGTGGTGGGAGTTGGGCTGTGCCGGTCTGTCAGATGCACAGAAGGACGCTGAAGAAGGGCCATCCTTAAATTTCACTGATGAATATGAGAGATAAGAGATAAGTGTGAAGTTAATTGCCTTTATTGCCATTGTACAGTTAAAAATATATAACGAAATGATGAGTGCTACTCTTGTAAGGTCACACATCACAAACAGCTAAGCGAGCACACATCCACGCACACCAACGTGCACATGTACACACACACACAAATTTGATTAAAACAATTGCATATTTCAGAGCAACTACATGTGAGGTAGATGTTTCACTTGAGTCCATTTAAGGCATGTATTGCGGTAGGGAAGAAACTGTGCTTAAACCAGTTTGTCTGTGTTTTGGGTCATCTATAGTGCCTCCCAGAGGGCGGGAGGTTGAACTGATGGTCACCTGGATGGGTGCAGTCTCTAATGATGGCTGAGGCCCAGCTGAGGTAGCGGGAGTTACCAATCTCTTCCAAAGATGGTAAAGAGTGGCCAATGATACTTCTTTAAGTATATTTATGGTTTCATAGAACTTCCTCTGGGTGTTACTTCAGTGAAAGATGCCAGCTTTCTGAGCCAAGCTCCTAACAAAAACCAAACATTTGGGAGACTGAGGAGAAGAAAATGAAAAGAGGAGTAAAGACTGGGGAAAAGATAGGTCAGGTGTGGATATAAGAGAAGGAAAGTGGTGTCAATCAACATGGGCTGAACTTTGCAACTCTTTAATATGACTGCACTGGCCAGTACACTGCTGTGCAGACTTGGCATGTGTTTATTGTTGTGCTGTTTTTTCTGCATATACAAGCATGTACAAGTAGCAAGTATTTTAAATTGGACTTCATCTTAAAGAACATAAAGGCCCCTCTTTCCCGGAGCAAGATCTGATAGATGTTACACATATGCATATTAATCAAATTTGAGCAATGGACCAAACTGAGTTCTTTAGACTAGCACTCACACTCACACTGGTGGACAAGCAGCCTAATGATGTCTGAAACACCAGAACAACTGGTATGATACACTGTAATAATTGCTACCCTCCTGTCCACAGTACAAATAGCAGTGGAATCGGTAGGCAAACACATTAATATGGAAATGTCTACATTAATTTGGAGCATGGTCTAAATTATTCAGTAATTAAGCCACTGCAAATTTACTCAAACTTTCCCCTGGATGACAGGAAAGAAAAAAAGCTTGAAACAGCCATGCGGTGAGATTTAAAATATGTGGTCTCATGATATATAGTGTTATTCCTCCAAATAATCAAATGGCGTTTTGCAGGAAATCAAAAGCAGCCCTCAAAGCACACAAAGTAATCTGTGAACAGCCCAAACCATAAGAGTAGTTTTATAAAACAAATATCTATTGTTAATTTCTATATATTGATGGTGCAGCATATGTATTGCAGATGTCGTAACTGCCACCATAATCACCACTGGTCCTACTGTGCTGTGAAAAA
The DNA here is from genome assembly GCA_020510985.1 of Pholidichthys leucotaenia. Lineage (NCBI taxonomy): Eukaryota > Metazoa > Chordata > Actinopteri > Cichliformes > Pholidichthyidae > Pholidichthys > Pholidichthys leucotaenia. Next base: position 112,554,682 of record CM035838.1, on the reverse strand, counting down.
GTATTTGCCCCCTTTCTGATTTCTTATATTTTTTTTGCATATTTGTCATGCTTACGTATTTCAGATCATCAAACAAATTTTAATATTAGACAAAGATAACCTGAATAAATACAAACTGCAGTTTTAAATGATGATTTCATTTTTAAGGGTAAAATCAAAAAAATGTCAGTAGCCACACCCAGGTCTGATTGCTGCCAGACCCGTTGAATCAAGAAATCACTTACAGTAAATAGCACCTGGCTAGCAAAATGAAGTCGGCTAAAAGATCTCAAAAAGCACCACATCATGCTGTGATCTAAAGAAATTCAAGAACAGAAGAGACACAAAAACCTAGGACAACATTTAAAGAACTGCAGGCCTCACTTGCCTCACTGGTCATTGATTCAGCAATAAAATAGAGACTGGGCAACAATGGCATCCATGGGAGAGTTCCAAGGTGAAAACCACTGCTGACCAAAAAGAGCACAAAGGCTCGTCTCACATTTACTAAAAGACTTTTGGGAAAATCTGTGAACTGACGAGACAAAAGTTGAACTTTGTGAGAGGTGTGCATCCCGCTAATCTGGTGTAAAACTAACACAGCATTTCATAAAAAAGAACATCATACCAACAGTCAAACGTGGCGGTGGCAGTGTAATGGTCTGGGGCTGCTTTGCTATTTCACGACCTGGACGACTTGTCGTAATTGATGGAACCATGAATTCTGCTCTCTACCAGAAAATCCTGAAGGAGATTATCCAACCATCAATTCATGACCTCAAGGCCAAGCCTCCAATCTGCCTAAATTAAAACAGTTCTGCAAAGAAGAGTTGGCCAAAAGTTCCTCAACAGCAATGCACATTAACAACTCATTGCAGTTATCTCAAATGCTTGATTACAGTTGTTGCTGCTAAGGGTGGCACAACCAGTTATAAGGTTTCAGGGACAATTACTTTTTCACATAGGGCCAGGCAGGTTTGGATAGCTTTTTCCCCTTAATAAGTGAAATCATCATTTTAAAAAAACTACATTTTGTATTTATTCAGGTTTTCTTTTTCTAATATTAAAATTTGTTAGATTTTACTGATTTTAGAAAACATAGATATTACTCATATTTTTTCATTTAGAGTGAATCTGGACTATTGGCTCAGCTTAGCTAGTGTGAGACAAAAGAGTGTGAGTGTAGGTAACAAAATCAGTCCACAAGCAACGTTAAATCGTATTTGTTCAAATCAAAAATGCTGAAAAGCAAAATTTTGTGGGGTTGTGCTGTTGTCAATGTGTTCATATAAATCTGTTGTTTCAGTGGTTTTAAGAACTACGTACAGTATATGCTATGTACACTATAAACTGTACACTTTTTTTGTAGAAGGAGAATACTCCTTTTTGTCCTCAGATATTGGATCTTTGCCTGGTTTTGGAGTTGCAGAGCATTCTGTGTTTGAAGTGTGTGTGCTCCTCTTGACATAACATTGTGTCTGTATGCATTTATGCCAGAAAAAAAAAGCCACCTTGTGTAACTGTTGATGTCCTCTCAAATGCTCTTCACACATCTGCCCAGGGCCCTTTGATCAGACTTTCTACAACCAGCATGTTCTTGAGGCAAGACTGGTTTACATGGTTGAGACTTTCAACTCGTGTTCATACTCATGCTGGAGTGGTGGCCTAGTGGTAGAGCATTCGCTCCACAGCTGGGAGGTCGTGAGTTCAAGACCATATAAAAATGGTACTTCCTGCTTCCTAGCTCGGTGCTCAGCATAATAGAATGTGGAAGGGCAAAGTTGTGGCAGTGCCTTGCATAGCAGCGGCCCCTCCAATAAGCCAAATGTAATTTTGTTCTACTGTACATGCGTGGTTGTATGGATTGCACTTTCATGTTCTGCTGTATATATACTCATGCACAAACAAATGCACAATCAAATATAAAACCACACATAAAAAAATACAGTCTGAGTTGTCTTGGTGTTAAAAAAAAAGATTTATTTTAATTTATATTTTTACTATATGTATAATTAGAGTCAAAGTTTCCCTAAGATTACCAAAAAAGTTCTCAAGCAAACTCAATACTGAAGTTAAGTTGGACATGGTTTAAGGCTGATGTCAAGGGTTGCTGGGATAATTTTATTGTACTTTTCAATTTTACGAAACTCAGCAGTAGAATAGGAAAATCTGTTTCATGTTTACTTTCTAATAGATTTGCTTTAATATTGAATATTGTGTCCTTGTTGCTTTTGTGAGTGTCTTGTAGCTTTTGAGTAGACATCAGGTTGTATTGAGATGGATCTCAGGTAGCGTCTAATACTGAGTGGCATCAGTGCACCCAGACAGACATACTGTAGATCTGACACTGAGTTGATCTGACAATACAATGGATCGGTATACTGGCTAGTAAGTCAAAAAGTAGAGCATAATCCCTTCTGTCAAGTCTCTGTCTCGTCAATATTCAAATCCTGCCAGTTGCCCAATGGCTGTCAGTTACAATCTCCCTCTGGCTTATGGCCTAGTTCAGGCATATATCTAAATGGAATTGGATGTCCGTGTTTCACTGAAAATCAAGTCAAAGGTATGACCCCACCCCAGGCAAACATTTTTTTTGTACATCATTAACAACAAAGGAATTATTCTTACTATTTTCTTTTACATCACTTTTCATTTTACATTTTGTTGATCACATAACTGCTGGCCCTTCACTTCATTCCTCCTCCTCCTTCTTCTTTTGGCTGTTCCGTTTAGGGGTCACCACAGCTGATCATATACTGTACCTCCATCTCACCTGATCTTTTGCATCCTCTTCTCTCACACCAACCCTCTCCATGTCCTCCTTCTCTACATCCATGAATTTTCACTGTAGTCTTCCTCTTTTACTCCTGCCTGGCAGCTCCATCTTCAACATCCTTTGTCCAATATATCCACTTATCTCCTGTCTGCACATTTCCAAACCATTTCAGCCTTGCCTCTCTTACTTTGTCTCCAAAACACTCAATCTGAGCTGCCCCTCTGATATACTCATTTCTAATCTTGTCCCTCCTAGTGAGAATCTTAGCATCTTTAACTTTGCCCCCTTCAGCTCTGCCTCCTGTCCTTTTGTCAGCACCACTGTCTCCAAACCATACATCATAGCAAGTCTCACTACCATCTTGTAAATCTTCCCTTTCACTCTAGCTGCTATCCTTCTGCCACAAATCACCCCGACACTCGTCTCCACCCACTCCACCCTGCCTGCACTCTCTTCTTCACCTCTCTTGTGCATTGCCCATTGCTTTGGATGGCTGACCCCAAGTATTTAAACTCATCTACCTTCACTACTTCTAGTCCTTACATCTTTACTGTTACACCTGCCTTCCACTCATTTACACACATGCACCCTGCCTTGCTTCTACTGACTTTCATTCCTCTTCCCTCCTACACAAACATCCACCTCTAGAGGTTCTCTTCACTTCACATATGTAAACAGGTTTTTATTGCTTTTTCACTTTAAGAACACTACAATTTTAGATTAAATAATAAGAAACTTGTATCACTATAAAAGTTTAAGTTTAATGTTTATTTGAACGGGACATTACATACTAATGAACATCAATACAAATGTAAGTATGCCAGATTTAGCAATACCGTTAATTTGCATCTGTAGTCCCCCGGTGGGTCACAAAACATGCAATCGTACATGAGAATAACATCTGCAATAAACTGTACAAAGTTAAGCCTGACTTAATTTGAAAAAAAAAAGCTTCTTAACAATTTTATCTCTCTTTTGAGAACTTTACTTCTTTTAATGATTTGCTCTCAGTCACTCCACTTTCCAGGCAAATGTGTCCACTGCTGCACTGTTTCTTGCACAAGGCCATGTGCAAGAGAATAAAACGGGGCAGTATGTCATATGTCTGAGCGTCTATCCTCAGCACTCAGACTCCCTTTGTAGTTTTAAGTGTTTTTCTGTTCATTATTATTTCCCTGTTAGTTAGCTGCTTGTTACTCCTCATTTTGCCTCTGTATATTTAAGCTCTGCCTTTTCTCTGTTTGTTTGCTGCACGATTAGTTGTCTTCTGTGATTGTCTACTGTTATTTTAATCTGTGATAACCTCCAGATCTCCTCTTCATCCACTGGGCAAAGTCGGCCCAGGGACGCCATTTGTAAGTGCTCTTGTTATTTCATATTTTGTTTTTTGCACAGTTTTTTGGACTTTGTTCTTTCTTTTATCAAAATGTCACAAGTGTGTCCAACGCCTGAGTCTGTCTTCCTGCCCCGTAGGGGCTAGTACACGACACAGTATGGATTTTATATGGCTGCACTCCAGGTGAACACATACACGCATGCACCCCCCCCACACACACACACATAGAGTGCACACATGTTTATTTGTATCCTTTCACTGACTTCCATACATCCATCTACTGACTTCATCTTCACCCTTCACCTTTTTGACACTAACCTTCAGCCCTGACATCAGCAAAAAAGCTGCCTGAGTTTTGAAAACTTATTCTGGTCAGGCTGTAGTTGAAATAATTCACCCATCTGCTTCTGTCTGACAGATTTTTATTTCCCTTCAGTTTTGCTGCATCATCAGTAATTATTTGGGGAAAATTAAATTGAATTTCACTGTTAATTTTTTTTTCTAGCTGCAGACTAAAAGTTTTTAACTTCCACTTTATTTCAAGTTGCGGCCATTACAACTGATCTGAATATGGATCTCACCAGGGAAGAAACTGATAGAGGATGCTTAATGGTTGTTTCGCTCTCTTGTTCAGCGGCTCTCTTCCTACTCATGACACATGTCGCCCTGGCATGCATGGAAAGGCCTGACCTTTGGAAAGTTTAGCACTTTAAATATTTAGGCTTGGGTTATGATGGATCCTCCAGGCCCTTCAGCAATGTGCAAAGCCTCTGATTAGGGCTGCTGTCAGAGTCATTTAGCCGAGTGTCTGGCTCTCTGTGGCGCACGCTGTTTGACAGGCGAGCCTTTTAAACAAACAGAGGTCCCAGTGGCAGAGCGGGCAGGGCACCCTGTGCAGCACAAACACCCGACACTCTGAGAAAAACCACTCACCCCGCTGACAGCTGCAGAAGAAACCACTGGCCACTGTCTGTCATGATCTTTAAAGCACTGTCTTTTTACTCTCACTTTCTTTCACATAGTCTACTTGTACCACTACATGCTTATTTTGTTGCTGATTTTTTTTTGTTGTTGATCCCACTACAGCACAATATATTTTTTCTCTTTGTCAGTTTACATCTGCTTTTTGTTAACTGTCTTTTATGGATTCAGAGTCTTGCTGAAGCCTGACATGAAAGTTTCATCCTTATGTTTTGAGTGAGACTTGTAAGTTAGTTGATTGCATGGTGATCTCCAGGCAGGGCTTATACTCTTAATTTGTTGAACATCACCACTCATTATCAGCTGAAAATCAGGATGGATGCTCTCTGTCTTGTGTCTGCATCCTCCTATGATTAGGACAGCTTACATCGATGTTCGCATTGAAATATATCTGAGCCAGCCTTTTCATCTCACTCTGAGACAATCTTCCATGGCATCAATCTGTAAATATATGAGTCTTAATATGTGTGTCCTATTCTGTATTCAGAGGAAAAGCCAAGTCAGCAGCTCCAGTATTAATACATGAGAAATGAGCAGAGCCCATAAGAATTAAAGGGTAAGACTCCCCTTATTAAGATGTAAATTCTGGGGAAAACTTGCCGAAATGAGGAAACAGTGAAGTTACTGTCAACTTTAGCCTACTTATGCATTTCTAAGAAGCATTGTTGTGTTGTAGTTGTTGAAATTAGATACACACATCCAGGCACCTGGGGCTCATTTTGAGCACAAGATCAACCAGCCAACTAATATGCAACCGATACTTTGTGGAACAATTTACACTTTTGGCAACATTATCCAGTGACAGTTTACATAGCAACTACTGCTGTAATTCTATCTCCTTCTGTGTGTGGATGTGTGTGTGTGTGTGTGTGTGTGTTTTTTTTTTTTATTTCACTCTGTGCCTACCTCTCTCTCATTTCAAATTTGCACTTAACACCTTGCTGGGGAAAGGCTTCTCATTCATCAACAGTGTTTGTCCCAGTGACAAGCAGGGTGCCTCCTGCATATCAATATCAGCTAAGACAATGCTGAGCCTGTAACCTTCAGCTAAATGTCATTCTGCTTAATCCTATTTGAAAATTAAACATTGAAAAACCTTTAGCGTACCTTCCTGTCTTCCTTCCTCTCTCTTTATTGGCTGCCATTCCTCCAGCCTTACACCCCCTCCCCCCACTCTTTTCCCACTCTCTTGTCTTGCACACTGTGACACTGGTATTGTTTTGTTTGTTTATTTGTTTCTCACAATGATTATCTAGAACTGATTTTAAATTAATGTCAGCAACAAAAAAATAATTTAGGGCTGGCTTGTCTGTCTGTAGTTGTCATCTACTTTCACTTCTCTATTCATTCTCTTTTTTAAGGGACAATCCGCTTGTTTTGTGATAAAGGTAAAGCTTGACTGACAAAAATTAAGGGGAAAAACTAGTGACTGACCCATGTATGTGGAGCAAGAATAGCATATGTCACAGCATATTTACAGTGGGGTAAAAAAGTATTGAGTCAGCCACCAATTGTGCAAGTTCTCCCACTTAAAAGATGAGAGAGGTCTCCAATTTTCATCATAGGTACACCTAAACTATGAGAGACAAAATGAGGGGAAAAAAAATCCACAAAATCACTTTGTCTGATTTTTAAAGAATTTATTTGCAAATTATGGTGGAAAATAAGTATTTGGTCAATAACAAAAGTTCATCTCAATACTTTGTTATATACCTCAAACAGGTTCATTTTGTCTTCTTTCAATTATTTTTCCTTTTTTTTTTTCCTTTGAAAGACAAAAGTAAAATAGAAAGATGTCTTTACCTTCTTTACATGTTTCAACTGCACTGCAGCCTTCATCAGAAGAGTCAGCTGATTGCTGCCAGGTGACATTTATCAGCTGATTTTCGTAGGCGGGGCCAGCTCAGCAGATCTGTCAGATCCGCCGAGCCGGCCCCGCCTCCCGCCGTCAGATGGTCTCTGGAGAATGTGGTCCCAGGTGTGAGAAAGCATAAAGGCCCCCTCATCTCGGTTCATGGTGTCTTTTCCCCGCTTTCTGATCTCTATTGCCTCCTTGATCCAACGTTTGTGTCTGTTGCTCTCCGATCCAATAATTTTTGTGTTGTCCCAGTCCATGATGTGATTATTTCTTTTGCAGTGGTCCGATATAGCTGATTTTAATGTTTCTTGTTCTGCTTTTTCTTTTTGTGATCTTGTGAGTCGTCCTTGCGTTTCCTTCTCACATTCCTTTTGGTGTTCTTTTTTTCTTGTGGTGAATAATCTTCCGGTTTCTCCAATGTAGGTTTTGTTACATGATCTGCATGATATTTCATATAATACATTGCATTTATTGTCTTGTTCTATTCTGTCCTTGGGGTGTACTAATAACTGTCTTAATTTTTTGTGTGGTTTGACTGCTGTGTTTATTTTGTATTTTTTCATGATCCTTTGAATTGGTTCCGTGATCCCTCGTATGTATGGTATAGTTATGGTTTCCTTGTTTTTGATTTCAGCTTTTGTTCTGTGTCTTGTGTCCTGTTTATTTTCTTTGTTTTTGACTTGCTGTTTCCCTTTGTTTATGGCCCATACTGGATATTGGCAGCGTATAAGTGCATGTTTTATGTGGTTTTCCTCTTCCTGTCTGTCTTCTTGTTCCGTGATGATGGTGGCTCGTTCATATAATGTCCTGACGACTGATAGCTTGTGTGCTGTGGGGTGTTCCGATGTCCAAAGTAGGTATTGATCTGTGTGGGTTGGTTTCCTGTAGACTGTGATTTTTATGCTGCCGTCCTCGTTGTGGTGGATTTTCATGTCCAGAAAGGCTATGGTGCCATTTTCCTCCTCTTCGTGTGTGAATTTTATGTTCCCCGTACTGTCTGTACTGTTCAGATGGTCAGTGAGTTCTTGTGTATGTCCTTTCCTTATTTTTTCCAGAATGTCATCTACGTATCTCTTCCAAAGGGTGGGTTTGCATATTGTGGGTGCTGTGTTGATGGCTTTATTTTCCAGATCCTCCATAAAAAAACTGCTCATGATGGCTGATAGTGGGTCTCCCATTGCAAATCCTTCTTTTTGTTTGTAGATTTTTCCTCTGAATTGAAAATAAGTGGATTTTGCAACAAACTGTAGTAATTTGGATATGTCATGGACTGTGAGGTTGGTGCGTCTTTTTAGGGTACTGTCCTTGTTGAGGCGTTCTTGCACTATATGTAGTGTGACGTCAATAGGAGTCTTTGTGAATAAAGAGATGACGTCATGTGAGATGAGGATCTCGTCTGATTCTATTTTTATGTCTTTGAGTTCTTGTGCCAGCTCTTTTGAATTTTTACAGTGAAAGTCTGATAGTCCAAGGAGGGGTTTGATGATTTCAGCTAGGGCTTTTGATAAGTTGTATGTGACTGATCCAATGCTGTCTATTATTGGCCGCAGTGGGATATCCTTTTTATGTATTTTCGGTGTTCCATAAATCCGAGGGGTGATGCTGGCTGTGGGGATCAGGTGATCATATGCGTCCTTTGTGATTTTATTGCTTTCTAATAGAGGTTTTAGAAGGGCTTTGAGCATTTTTTTCTTTTCTTCTGTCGGGTTTGTTTTAATGATTTCGTATGTGTTACTGTCTGCCAACATGGTTTCCATCTGTTTTTCGTATGTTTCCGTGTCCAAAATTACTGTTGTTCTGCCTTTATCTGCTGGGAGTATTGTGATCGTTTTATCTGTCTTGAGTGAGTTTAATGCTTTTTCTTCTTTTCTTGTAACGTTGCTTTGTGGTAATTTGGCCGTTTTGAGGATTCCTGCGACTGCGTTCCGGAGTGCTGCTTTTTCTCCTTGGTCCTGGATTTTTTCGCATGCCAGTTCTGTTGCGAGGATGTATTCTTCATGGGGGATTCTGGCTGGTGTGATGGCGAAGTTCAGTCCTCTGTTCAGCACTGTTTTCTCCGTGTCCGTGAGTGTGCGTTGTGATAGGTTTTTGACCCACTTATCGTTCTTTTCCGTGTGTGTTTGTCTTCGTCCGTTCTTTCTTTCTGTGAGTTTTTTTAATTTTTTCAATTGGCGGTTTTTCGTTGTGATGAATTTTTGTTCGTGTGCGTGTTTCAGTTGTGCTTTTATCTGCTCCTGCGTTTTCTGGTCCGTCGGGTAGCGTTGCTTAAACATGTCCGTTTCCTCTTTGATTTGGTTGTTTATTTTGTCTACTTTATTTGCCGTTATTCTTATACGTTCTTTTATAAGGTCTTTCCGTGCTTTGTTGATGATTTTTTCTGCGTTCTTGGTCGGGATTGGATTTCTTATATTGAGGCTTTGGGGTGTGACCTCCTCATCTCTGCAACGGAGGTTGAATCGTAGGTGGTTTCTGAAGCGTGCCCGTGTTTTCTCCAATTTCTCCAGCCGGCGGAAGTCTTTAATGCAGACTTGTCCATAACTTCCACGTAATACGTCAAACAGGTTCATTTTGTCTTCTTTCAATTATTTTTTATAGGAAACCATAACTATACCATAACTATACCATAACTATAACTATACCATAACTATACCATAACTATACCATACATACGAGGGATCACGGAACCAATTCAAAGGATCATGAAAAAATACAAAATAAACACAGCAGTCAAACCACACAAAAAATTAAGACAGTTATTAGTACACCCCAAGGACAGAATAGAACAAGACAATAAATGCAATGTATTATATGAAATATCATGCAGATCATGTAACAAAACCTACATTGGAGAAACCGGAAGATTATTCACCACAAGAAAAAAAGAACACCAAAAGGAATGTGAGAAGGAAACGCAAGGACGACTCACAAGATCACAAAAAGAAAAAGCAGAACAAGAAACATTAAAATCAGCTATATCGGACCACTGCAAAAGAAATAATCACATCATGGACTGGGACAACACAAAAATTATTGGATCGGAGAGCAACAGACACAAACGTTGGATCAAGGAGGCAATAGAGATCAGAAAGCGGGGAAAAGACACCATGAACCGAGATGAGGGGGCCTTTATGCTTTCTCACACCTGGGACCACATTCTCCAGAGACCATCTGACGGCGGGAGGCGGGGCCGGCTCGGCGGATCTGACAGATCTGCTGAGCTGGCCCCGCCTACGAAAATCAGCTGATAAATGTCACCTGGCAGCAATCAGCTGACTCTTCTGATGAAGGCTGCAGTGCAGTTGAAACATGTAAAGAAGGTAAAGACATCTTTCTATTTTACTTTTGTCTTTCAAAGGAAAAAAAAAAAAAAAGGAAAAATATTTGTTATATACCCTTTGTTGGCAATGACAAAGGTCAAACGTTTTCTGTAAGTCTTCACAAGGTTTTCACACACTGTTGCTGGTATTTTGGCCCATTCCTCCATGCAGATCTCCTCTGGAGCAATGATGTTTTGGGGCTGTCACTGGGCAACACGGACTTTCAACTCCCTCCAAAGATTTTCTATGGGGTTGAGAGCTGGAGACTGGCTAGGCCACTCCAGGACCTTGAAATGCTTCTTACGAAGCCACTCCTTCGTTGCCCGGACGGTGTGTTTGGGATCATTGTCATGCTGAAAGACCCAGCCACGTTTCATCTTCAATGCCCTTGCTGATGGAAGGAGGTTTTCATTCAAAATCTTACAATACATGGCCCCATTCATTCTTTCATTTACACGGATCAGTCGTCCTGGTCCCTTTGCAGAAAAACAGCCCCAAAGCATGATGTTTCCACACCCATGCTTCACAGTAGGCATGGTGTTCTTTGGATGCAACTCTGCATTCTTTCTCCTCCAAACACGACAAGTTGAGTTTTTACCAAAAAGTTCTATTTTGGTTTCATCTGACCATATGACATTCTCCCAATCCTCTTCTGGATCATCCAAATGCTCTCTAGCAAACTTCAGACAGGCCTGGACATGTACTGGCTTAAGCAGGAGGACATGTCTGGCACTGCAGGATTTGAGTCCCTGGCGGCATAGTGTGTTACTGATGGTAGCCTTTGTTACTTTGGTCCCAGCTCTCTGCAGGTCATTCACTAGGTCCCCCTGTGTGGTTCTGGGAAATTTTTGCTCACTGTTCTCATGATCATTTTGACCCCACAGGGTGAGATCTTGCATGGAGCCCCAGATCGAGGGAGATTATCAGTGGTCTTGTATGTCTTCCATTTTCTAATAATTGCTCCCACAGTTGATTTCTTCACACCAAGCTGCTTACCTATTGCAGATTCAGTCTTCCCAGCCTGGTGCAGATCTACAATTTTGTTTCTGGTGTCCTTTGACAGCTCTTTGGTCTTGGCCATAGTGGAGTTTAGAGTCTGACTGTTTAAGGTTGTGGACAGGTGTCTTTTCTACTGATAACGAGTTCAAACAGGTGCCATTAATACAGGTAACAAGTGGAGGACAGAGGAGCCTCTTAAAGAAGAAGTTACAGGTCTGTGAGAGCTAGAAATCTTGCTTGTTTGTAGGTGACCAAATACTTATTTTCCACCATAATTTGCAAATAAATTCTTTAAAAATCCTTCAATGTGATTTTCTGGATTTTTTTTTCTCATTTTGTCTGTCATAGTTGAGGTATACCTATGATGAAAACTGGAGACCTCTCTCATCTGCATACAGGCGGGAGGTGGAGCAGCTGATCCTCTGGTGCAGCCAGAACCATCTTGAACTTAACCCAGCCAAAACGGTGGAGATGACTGTGGATTTCAGGCGACACCCCCCTTCATTCCCCCCACTCACCATCCTCAACAGCACAGTGTCCACTGTGGACTCCTTCAAGTTTCTGGGTACCACAATCTCCCGGAACCTGAAGTGGTCCTCCCATATTGACACTGTCCGGAAAAAGGCCCAGCAGAGGTTGTTTTTTCTGCGTCAGCTCAAGAAGTTTGATTTGCCTCAGGAGCTGCTGGTTGTCTTCTACACCGCCATCATCCAATCTGTCCTCTGCTTTTCCATCACTGTCTGGTTTGGATCTGCCACTAAACAGGACAAGACCAGACTGCAGCGGATCATTAAGTCTGCGGAGAGGATCATTGGTACCGACCTACCCTCCATTGAGAACTTATATCGGTCCATAACCAGGAAACGGGCGGGAAACATCTGTGCTGACCCATCACACCCCGGCCACAAACTGTTTGAACTTCTATCTTCTGGTCGTCGTTACAGATCACTGAAGGTCAAAACCACCCGTCACAGGAACAGTTTCTTTCCTCAAGCCATCACTCTGATGAACTCCTAACATTCACCTAGTCCTACCTGTTGCTGTACTCATGACTTTTCATCCATTATTACATTGCACATAACTCTCACACTGCTTTTTACTTCATTCACATTATATCACTGAATCTGAGTCCACATTGAAATACTGTGTGATTGTATATTTTTTCATATATTTCTGCAAAGTGTGGTTAGTCCGAGTAAATAACTGCATATATTCCTGTATATATTTGCATCCTTTTATAGAAACGTGGACAGACTGTAATTTACTGTACATACTCTGGTTGTCATTGAATCCTTATTTAAATCCTTCACCTGAACAACGAGAGCAAGTTTTTAGCCAAAGTCAAATTCCTTGTATGTGTTGTGCATACTTGGCCAATAAAGCTGATTCTGATTCTGATTCTGATTCTGATTCTGATCTTTTAAGTGGGAGAATTTGCACAATTGGTGGCTGACTAAATACTTTTTTGCCCCACTGTATATGATCTGATCTTCACCCCTACAGAAGATAATTCCTTTGACAACATTTGAAAATGTAGGAAGAGGATCCCTAATTTATCCAGATAGCCTTTATGAATCAAGTAGAACCTCTGACAAAGTGCTTTAAAAGATGCCCACTTCTTAGTATGCATGAAACGCATGCATGATACTGTAAACTTGGCGTTTTATCCCCTCTTCTTCTGCACACACATCTATGCCACAAATACATGCATTTAATCACAACTATATACCATCCTCCATGTTTGAAGATACAGTGAGAAATCAGGGGGGGAGTTGAGGGCAGGATAAAAGGAGACCCAGAGATTGCAATGAAAATGCAATCATTTGCAGTCAGACAGATATAATTCTTCTATTTGAGGGAGTGTGATGCAGTGGCTCAAAGGCAGCCTTCAGCCAGCTCTCCATATGGATTTGATTGACCACAGTCACTCGTCAAGGGATTCAACTGGAATACTAAGGGTGAATTACATCGTAACTGGCCTTGATGTCTTCCTATCCAAGGCTTCCATCCACCACATAGCTTGAAGAATTATAAGGTGTGATAGGGATACATACTGTAAAATGATAAAATATTCAAAAGCAACATAATATGGGGAGCTCCCTGAAAATGAGTAATCCAGACTGAAGCGGTTTATGATTGATATGACATGATTAGTGTCTGGTTCACACTACAAAAATAAAGCCAGATAATGACCCGATTTTTGCTGCAGCCCACCACCGTACAGTGTTGAAAGTGATAATGAATGTTGGGCACGATTTACAGAGACATATGGCCCTTTTCCACTAGCACCTACTTGCTGTTGCCGAATTTACAAATGCCGGGTTTGATTCTAGTGAAGACGTCGCTCTCATCAATCAATCAAAGCTTTATTTGTATGGCACTTTTCATACAAAAAGATGCAATACAAAGTGCTTCACACATTGAAATAAAACACAATTAACCCCCCACCCACCCACCCACACAAAGAAAAAACTAATACTGTATTAGAAAAGAAGGAATAAGGATAAAAAAACAATAGCAGTCTATGTACAGTAATGCTACCTGTAGTGCAAATAAAGATAAAAGATAAAACCCAGCAATCCCACAGTGCAAATAAAGGTAAAAAATAATGGTGGTCCCTCGAACTCATGGATGACATGCATGTGCAGCTATCTGTGGACATGTAGATGGCTCTGCAGACCAAGTCTGGACTTGCAGAGCCTGGAACAGATAGGGCACAGGAATTCCGCTGTTGTTGCAGGGACGAACACTGCTCTGTGGCAGCGTTCTCTGGCAGCCTGTGCCTGGTTGTGGCGCTCCTCCTCTAGTAAGGCTAATGCTCTTTTTATGAGAGCACGCCAGCACTGCCTGTCTTGTGCTTTGTGAACAAGTTCAGCGGAGGAGATGTCACACCACTTGAGGCTGTCTTTTAAGGCATCCTTGTAGCGTTTGCTGGGGCAACCTTGTTTTCTGTGCCCCTGCAGAAGCTCACCAAACAGCAGCTGCTTTGGGATGTGGTGGTCCTCCATCCTGATGACATGGCCTGACCAGTGGAGCCATGTCTTCAGAAGCATTGACTCAATGGGGACAGACCTGGCTCTGTCAAAAACTTCTATGTTGGTGACCCTGTCCTGCCACTGTATGCCAAAGATGGAGCGTAAAGCACGTTGATGGAACTTCTCCAACTGTTTCAGATGTTGCCAATGAACCATCCATGTCTCACAGCCGTATAGAAGTGTGGTAAGGACGACAGCGTTGTACACTTTGAGTTTTGTGGCCAAGGTAACATTGTGATGGTTCAGTATTCTATTGTGAAGCTGTCCGAGAGCTTGGCTTGCTTTGGTGATTCTGGCCGAGATCTCTTTATCCAGAGAGCCCTCACTGGATATTACGCTTCCAAGGTATGTGAAGCTGTCAACAGATTTCAGCTCTGTGTTGTCAATCATGATAATGGGCTGTGGAGCATTCGAGTTTGGTGCAGGCTGGAATAGCACTTCAGTTTTTCTCAGGCTAATGGTGAGACCAAACCGCGTTGAAGCCTCAAAGAACTTATTCAGCATAGTCTGCAGATCCTCTGGCTTGTGAGCCATCAGTGCACAGTCATCTGCAAAGAGAGCTTCCTGGATGAGACTGGTGAGCGTGTTTGTTTTATCAGTCAGTCTGCGCAGGTCGAACATGAACCCGTCATAATGGGAGTGAATGTACACACCCTCTTCTCGGTCCTGCACTGCTTGCCTGATGACACAGGTGAAGAACAGATTGAACAGGACTGGTGCCAGAACGCAGCCTTGTTTCACCCCAGTGGAAATGTCAAACGGTTCTGAATGTTCACCACTAGAGAGCACCTGCCCAGTCATACCGTCGTGGAAGAGACTAATGATCTAGATGAACTTGCATGGACAACCAAA
Source organism: Pholidichthys leucotaenia (assembly GCA_020510985.1). Classification (NCBI taxonomy): domain Eukaryota; kingdom Metazoa; phylum Chordata; class Actinopteri; order Cichliformes; family Pholidichthyidae; genus Pholidichthys; species Pholidichthys leucotaenia. The sequence goes on along the minus strand of CM035838.1, from coordinate 112,539,549 downwards.
GCAAGTGAGCACTGACCAAAGGGCCTCCCTACTGACAGAACCAAACGCCTTGGTCAGATCGATGAAGACAGAATAGAGGTTGAGATTTTGCTCTCGGCATTTCTCTTGTACCTGCCTCACTGTAAATACCATGTCAACTGTGCTGCGACCCGGGCAGAATCCACACTGAGCCTCTGGTAGGTTGGTCTCTGACAGCATAGTGAGTCTGTTCAGGATGATCCAAGCGAAGATCTTGTCTACAGCTGACAGGAGGGAAATGCCCCTGTGGTTTCCACATTCGGCTTTGCTGCCCTTGTCCTTGTACAGCGATACAGTCAAGGCATCACGGAAGTCTTCTGGCATCTTCTTGTGCCCAGATAAGCTGTATTACATCATGGAAGACCTCAATAGCTCCTGGACCAGCAACTTTATAGATCTCTGCTGGAATGCCATCCTTTCCAGGTGCCCAGTCAGAGTTCATCTGATTGATGGCCTTGGTAAGCTCCTTGATTGTGGGAGGTTGGTCGAGTTCTTCCCTGACTGGCTGTTGAGGGATTTGGTCCAGAGCTGTAGGACTGACTGTCGATGGCCTGTTTAGTAGAGTTCTGAAGTGCTTGGCCCATCGATTCCTCAGGCCCTCCTGGTCCTTGATCAGCGTGGACCTGTCTGCTGACAGCAAGGGGGTGAGTCCCGGTTTGGAAGGTGCATAGATGGTTTTCAGGGCACTAAAGAACTGTTTGGAATTGTGGGCATCAGCATAGTTCTGAAACTCTTCTGCTTTCATATCCCACCACCTGTCCTGCATTTCACGCAGCTGTTTCTGAGCCCGCCCTTTCAGGTGTTTGTACCTATCGGCCTTGGAGATGGAACTGGGGGCATTCTGCCAGGCCACATAGATACTGTTTTTCTCTTGCAGGAGTTGGGTGATCTAGCCATCGTTCTCATCAAACCAATCCTGGTGCATGCGCTGTCTTGGACCGAGGATGGTCTTAATAATAATAATAAGTTTATTTATAGAGCACCTTTCACAGACAGAGTCACAAAGTGCTTAACAAGGTAAAAAAACAAAATAAAAACACAGGCACATAAAACAGTAAAACAAAGTAGACAATAAAAGCACATAAAAATACAATCGGCACATAGTTAAAAAGCCAGGCTAAAAAGGTGGGTCTTTAGTTGCTTCTTAAAAACACCAATGGAAGGTGCAGATCTAAGTTCAAAAGGCAAGGAGTTCCACAGTCTGGGAGCAACAGCAGCAAAGGCTCTATCGCCTTTGGTTTTGAGCCTAGTACTAGGAACTACCAATAGATTCTGATGAGAAGACCTGAGAGACCTGCTGGGCTGGTGTAGAGAGAGCAGGTCACTAATATAAAAAGGTGCCTCTTCATGAATGGCTTTGTAAGTAAGAACAAGAACTTTAAAATTCAATTCAATTCAATTCAATTCAACTTTATTTATATAGCGCCATTTCACAACAACAGTCATCTCATAGCACTATCAACTGTAGGGGGGACCCCCACAGTTGCAGAAAGACCCCAGCAATCAGGCGATCCCCTGTGAGCAAGCACTTGGTGACGGTGGAGAGGAAAAACTCCCTTTTAACAGGAAGAAACCTCCAGCAGAACCAGGCTCAGGGAGGGGCAGTCATCTGCTGCGACTGGCTGGGGGGTGAGGGGATAGAGAAGAAGAAAAGAACAGACAAGTAGAGAGCAAACAGCACGATGGGGACTCAATCTATGGGAGAGAACAAACAAATGTTAATGACCAGCAAAAAAAAAAAAAAAAATATTTCATAGAGAGTGAGGAAAGGAGTGAGGCCCAGTGCATTACTGGAGGTCCCCCGGCTGACTAAACCTATTAGCAGCATAACTAAGGGAGGGTTCAGAAACACATGATCCCTCCCTAATTGTAGGCTATATCAAAAAGGTAGGTTTTAGCCCTATTCTTAAAAACAGAGATCGAGTCTGACTCCCGAATCCAGATTGGCAGCTGATTCCACAGGAGAGGAGCTTGATAACTGAAGGCTCTGCCTCCCATTGTACTTTTGGAGATTCTAGGTATTACAAGTAATCCTGCATTTTGGGAGCGTAGTGCTCTGTTAGGATGATACGGTAGTATCAGATCTTTTAAATAAAAAGGAGCCTGATTGTTTAGAGCTTTGTAAGTAAGAAGAAGGATTTTAAACTTAATTCTAAACTCTATGGGAAGCCAATGAAGGGAGGCCAGAACCGGAGAGATATGATCTCTCTTTCTAGTACCTGTTAAAACTCTTGCTGCAGCATTTTGGATCAGCTGAAGACTTTTTAAAGATGTTTTAGGACAGCCTGATAATAAAGAATTACAATAATCTAATCTCGAGCTAACAAAAGCGTGGATCAGCTTCTCAGCATCACTCTAAAAAATCAATTCTATAAATTACAGGAAGCCAATGCAAGGAGGCCAAAACAGGAGTGATATGACAGAATCTACTGGACCTAGTTAGCAATCTTGCAGCAGCGTTCTGGACTAACTGTAGACGGTGTAAAGAGGATTTACTAAGACATGTAAAAAGAGCATTACAATAGTCCAAACGTGAAGAAACAAAGGCATGAATAATGATTTCTAATTGAGTGTAGGAAACCAATGACCTAATTTTGGATATATTCCTAAGGTGGAAAAAACAACTCCGGGTCAGAGATTTGACATGCTGATCAAAACTCATCGATTGATCAAAAATGACACCAAGATTTTTTAGATTAGACCGTACGTTAGAGCTTAATGAACCAATGCTATTAATCAACTTAGGAATTAGATTATCAGGTGCTACAATAAGGACTTCAGTTTTATCAGCATTAAGTTGCAAAAAGTTACTAGACATCCAGTCCTTGATTGCAGACAGACAATCATGAATAATTTTTAAATTGTCAACATGGTCAGGCTTAAAAGAGAAAAGTAGCTGTAAATCATCAGCGTAGCAGTGATAAGACACACCTTTAAATTTGCTGATAATAGAACCAAGTGGCAGCATATATAGGGCAAATAAAAGTGGACCCAGAATAGAACCCTGAGGCACCCCACAGGTTAAAGGAGCAGAGTCAGATGAATAAGAGCCAACAGCCACGGAAAAGCTCCTACCAGAAAGGTAGGAGAAAAACCAATCCAAAGCTTTTCCAGAAATACCTACCCAATCTCTAAGCCTTTGTAACAAAATAAAATGATCAATAGTATCAAATGCTGCAGTAAGATCTAATAACACTAAAACAGAGCATTTGCCAGAGTCTGATGACATTAAAATATCATTTGACACCCTCAGAAGAGCGGTCTCTGTCGAGTGTTTCTGACGAAAGCCTGACTGAAATTTGTCAAAAATATTATGTTCAATCAGAAAGTCAGTGAGCTGCTTGGCAACAACTTTTTCTAAAAGCTTAGAAATAAAAGGAAGCTTAGAAATTGGCCTGAAGTTTTTAAAAACAGATGGATCAAGGTTAGATTTTTTTAAAAGTGGCTGCACAACTGCATGTTTAAAATACGAGGGTACATAACCAGATTCAAGTGAACTATTAATGATATAAACCAAAGACGTACCCACTGAGCCAATTACCTCTTTTAACATTGAGGAAGGCAAAATATCTAAGATGCAGGAGGAGGATTTCATGGAACTCACCAACACTAACAAATCCTCAAAAGAAATTGGGGTAAAATCACTTAAAAAGGCCTGTCTGTTAGGACAATCAAGGATTAGGGGAAAGGAATGAGTAAAACCAGCCCTAACAGCAGTGACCTTGTCAACAAAAAAGGAAAGAAACTTGTTACAGTCATTACATGAATAAACAGGGGGAGCAGAACTGACAGGATTAACTATACTGTCTATTGTACTGAAGATGATCTTTGAATTGTTACTGTTGGAGGAGATGATGTTGGAAAAATAAGAAGTTCTTGCCATTTTTATCATATTGTTAAATTCAATTAACAGCTCCTTAAGTACAATCGATGCACCTCAAGTTTAGTGGACTTCCACAGTCTTTCCACCCTCCGACATTTACGTCTAAAACAACGGAGATCATCATTGAACCAGGGGGATGAATTAACAACACGGACAGTCCTGGTTTTAAAGGGAGCAACTACATCTAAGATGCTTGAACAGTGTGAGTTAAAAGAGCAGACCAAGCTCTCAGTGTCATCAGAGGATAAAACCACACTGCTGTCAAAGGCAGCAGAAAATTTCACAGCTGAAAACTGGTCAATGACACGAGAGCATTTTACCCGCTTGCCAGTGTAACAGACTGATTTAAGTGATAAATTAAAAAGAACACAAAAATGGTCTGACACATGAAGCTCCTTAGTCTGAACATTATTCACATTAAGACCAAGTGTAAAAACAAGATCAAGTGTATTTCCTTTTATATGCGTAGGACCAGATAGACACAAAACAAAATTAAAAGATTCAATAATACCCAGGAAATTCACAGCAAAACTATCATTGGGATCATTAATATGCAAATTAAAATCTCCAAGTAATAAAATCCGCTCAAATTTAATAATAGAAGTTAAAAAATCACTAAACTCAGATAAAAAAGAGGCATTAACTCCTGGAGGGCGGTAAATTAAAACATAATAAAATGGGTTTGAGGAGCCAATTTTTAAAATCATCAGTTCAAACGATGAAAATGTTCCATGGCTCACCGTCCGTGTAACGAAGCGGCGCCTGTTCACGATGGCCAGACCTCCGCCGCGGCCTGTCAGTCTCAGAGCACAGGAGAAGGTACAATCCGGTGGACAAAGTTCAATTAAGGAGGAAAATTCCTCACTTTTCTGCCAGGTCTCAACAAGAAATAAAAAGTCCAGCCCTGTAGTAATAAATAAATCGTTCAAAAAGAATGATTTATTTGCGATGGAACGTGCGTTAAACAACGCCAGCTGGATGGGCTCAGTAACAGCAGCAGTCTCGCCAGGAATGGGGGCCGGTGAAAGTTGACGTAGGCACCCGCTACCTGCAGAGGATTTGCTGGCTCGGAGCAGGGAGAAGGCCGGTTGGCACGGTAGAACAGGAAAAACAGGCCGGAGAAATGACGGCCTCACTCCGGGCACACCCGAGGGCCAGGATCCAGGAAAGAGGCCAGCCGCAGAGTTAGGAGAAGATGAGGCGGAGCGAGCTAGACGGCGAAGCCGAGCAAGCCTTCTGGATTTTACCGCGGCACCTGCACGTCTTCCCCGAGGTTTGGATCGCTTTCTGCCGGTATAACCACAGCGGGGATCCCAGGTACCAACGGGAAGTTGCAGACGCAGAGACCGATGGAAGAATCTTCCCTCCTGATTATGACAGCCAAACCCGACCATGGAAGATCGAATATCCAGCAGCACTTGGCGATCATAAACGATGGCTGATTGCACATGATCCAGACACAATAACACAATCAAAAACAGGAAAAACAAGCGGAGACAACCAGCAGCCAGAAACACAGGCGGCGCGGCCATCTTGGATTGGCCGCGCCGCCTGAGTCTTGGCAGTCTCTGTGGCAATGTTCTTGAACTCTTGCCACTTCTCCGTGCTGTCTTCAGCAGATGGTGCTCCTGCCTTGAGGTTCTCATCTAGCACTGCCTGGAACTGCTGACAATGTAGGTCATGTCTCAGTCTCGCAGTGTTAAACACAGCCCTAACGGTCTTGGGATGCCGTCACTGCATGGGTGCAATACGTAGCTGCAGGATTGCTCGTACAAGTCTGTGGTCGGTCCAGCATTCAGCGCCTCTCATGGCGCGTGTGATCCGTACATCTTGTATGTCTATCTGTCTGACTATGATGTAGTCTATCAGGTGCCACTGCTCAGATCTTGGGTGCATCCAAGTGGTCTTGAACTTGTCGGCTTGACGAAAGAGGGTGTTGGTGATGCACAGCGCAAGTTCCATGCATTTACTAAGGAGGAGCAGGCCATTGCTATTCTTGTTTCCCATGCCATAGGGGCCTAGTACACCTCTCCAGTTGTCTCTGTCCTTTCTGACTCTAGCGTTGAAGTCACCCAAAATCAAGAGCTTGTCACTGGCAGGGGTGGACTTTATGAGCTGGTCAAAGTCTTCATAGAATTGCTCCTTGGCTTCATCAGTGCTGGTAAGTGTAGGGGCGTAGGCACTGATGATGGTTATATGGCGCAATTTGTCCAATGGAAAGCAAAGCTTCATAAGGCGCTTGTTGATCCCAACAGGTAGAGAGGGAATGGACTTTGTCAGACTAGTTCTGACAAAGTCTGGTCTTGCAGTGTTGTCCCTGTCTAACAAGGTGTGAACATTCCATGCTCCAACTAGAAGCTGTTTGTTTGAGTTTCTTTGTCGTTCGACCACTTGGAGGATGATCCGTCAACCACGGTAAGCTGACCGGATAGTGTAGAACAAGCAATTTTTGGGGTACCTTTTCTAACCCTCTCCCTCATGTGAGGGTGGGCAGTGCTGTCCTAAATAGGCTGCCCAGTCACCCTGGATGCTGCCCAACATCTCTTTTGCCCAGGTGTTGAAGACGAGTGACCACTGGTCCAAGGGCTGCCTACGTGCAGGTTTGTGGCTATGACTGCCAGTGATCATCTCCACCTGTCGCTTCGCCACTCTCCTATCGCCGCAGGACTTTTGGAAGGAAACAGAAAGATGTAGGCTGCACATAGAACTTGCGCGGGAGGGTTTTTAAAAGTGGTAGAGCCATTGCACGGGGGCAATCCCACTCTCTCGGCCACAGAAGTCGCGTTCCAGTGGTACAAAGATAAACAATAACATCCAGCAATCCTATATACAGAAAAAATGGAGCCGTAATACCTGTAATTGCAAGTTCAGTGCGGTAGTAGAGATGCAGACAGTGACAGATTGGACTGCACATGCTCAATATTTCAATAACAGACAGACAACAGCAGGTATGGCATTTGTGCAAATGGTTACAGTTAGGTGCAAAGACATACAGCAGCAGATGTAATTACTGTTGGCATGCCAAGTCTTTCTGTGCAAACAGCTGAGGTAGTTACTGTGTGGGTGAGTGTGTTATGGTCGGGGGGGGGGGGCATTTTCCCGAGGGTAGAAGGCTGAAGAGGAAGTGTGTGTCATGATTCCAAGCGCGGGTCAGAGCCATGCTCGGGTCTAAAGGTTTTGCTGCCCATTTTCTATATATGTATTTGTTCTTGGTTTTCTTCCATTATGGTTTGTGCTTTTATTTTGACAGCGCCGTCATGTTACTTCCTTCTGTCAAATTTTTTCGTGGCCTGTCACAGCTGTTTAGTTGTCTTTGACTATTTTTTCCACTCATGTGTCTACACCTGATCCACATTTGGTTTCTCCCCAGCTGCCTATTTAAGATCGCTTGCTTGATTCATTCCTCACAGCGACCTTCTCTGTGCTCAGACAGGAATCCCCATTTGATTCCTATTTATTTCTGCTCAGTTCTCAGCCTTGCCTGTCAATTTGTAAGTTACTCTTCGTGGTTATTTTTGTGTCTCCTGTAAGTTACCCTTTGTGGTTATTATTTGTGTTCTTTATTATTAAATGTGCAAACTCACAGCTGGCTATTGGTGCCTTATTTTTGCCCTGAAAGGGCCAATTATGACAGAAGGTCGCTGCCAGTAGGTGCCAGCAGCTGTTGATTTTGCCTTTTTTCCCCTTTTCTCCGTCGCTCTATTTTTCCCCTTTTCTGGGTGTCCGCTTTTCTGGAATGGCAGCGATTATGAGAGAGTACACTATGAGCCTGGGGTGGGAGCTCTGCCAGGTCTTCATGGAGATTGATGATCTTCTAGCCATAGCTCGTAAATATTCCACTCTGAAGGACGCTCTGTGGTACCTGAACCTTGTGGAGGCAGCCGTGCTGCGTCATCCTTGCCTCTCGGAGCATGCCGAAGGAAGAGAGGGAATATCCCTGGTGACAGCTCTGCAGCGGGAGAACCATGAGTTGGTGAAGAGTTCCACCAGGAAGCCTAGATCTGCGCTGACGGGGAGGCACTCCTGGGCCTCGGTCCAATCGGCTCCTCGCCAGGCTCCCACTCCACCTCCGGCTCCACCTGCTCCAAGATGCTGCCTCCCGGCGCAGACTCCTCCCCGAGACATGGCTGTACCAAATCGGATGAAGGAGACTCACCGAGTGAGGACGCCGAACCCCACGCCGTTATCCAGCTACAGGCCACCGGAGGAACTCCTCCGTCTCTCAGCCAGCAGCTTCCTCATCTCCATGTCTAAAGGGTACCACAGCAGCTTCCTCCTCTAGGTTTTCCTCTCCGGCTGTCTCATCAGCTCCCTCTTCCTGGGTCATCGCTGCTGTCCCCCTCTTCTCCAGGGCACCTCCTCTAGCTGCTGAGAGCCTGACTGTCTCTTTCCCAGTTTCGCCCATCATTGAGGCTGCAGGGGCAGCTCCTCCATGTTCTCCAGGGGGGTCCACAACCACTACAGCCACGGAAAGGGATGACTCTGGGCCTGCTGCAGCAGAAACCACCATGCCCCGGGAACACAGGCAAGTGCTTTTTCATTCTTTATCACCAACATATGAATTACTTTGCCTGATTCCCGGTGGTGAGGCTCAGTTTTTGCAGTCCACTGAGTCCTCACCGCCTGCTGCAGATAATTTTCCTTCACCTGCTCCTTCCATGTCTCTTCCAATTTCCCCTGAGTGCCCGCCGGTCCCAGGATGGAGCCGCCAGACAATGGAGGAGCCTGCGGCCCTGGAGGACCTGGCCCCAGCCCTGCAGCCATGGCCTGGACGGGGGGAGAGCACTGCCTGCTACCTGAAGCCTGTGTCGACGACGGAGCGTCCCCTGGCTTCAGCTATTCCGGATGTCGCGCCAGCGGTGAGACGACCTCCAGCTGCCACACCAGATGAGCCACCTGCATTGGTCGCTTTGCCTGGAGGTTCAAGGACTGCACTAACCACCATGCCTGCTGTAGGGACCACCGCAGCAGAGTCAAAGCTGGACCTCAAGAGGACCTGGCACGAGATGTCCCCGCCTGGATTGATGGAGTCCTGGACAGCGGTGGAGCTTGAGCTCAGGCAAGTGCTCTTCTTTGTTTTCACTTTTTCTGTTTTGGAGAGATCTTGCCTGGCTCTTGGTGGAGAGGGCCAAGTGCAGCCATCAGCTACACCTGAGCTTGCCTCGCAAGGCTCCACTGCCACCAGTGACCCTGATTCTGTTTCTTTGTCCTTATTGTTGGAGCCTCTCCTCAGGGTCACCGAGGGTCATCCAACATCACCGGAGTTCTCCGTGGGTCCAGCTTTGTTTCCCAAAGTCTCCGTGGGTGCTGCCCCTTCGGCTGAGGTCTTACCTGGTGCAGCTACATCCCAGTCCGGGTCCACCGTGGGTGCGGCTTCGCCCCAGTCCGGGGCCACCGGGGGTGCAGCGCCTATGCCCAAGGCTGCTGCGGGTCCTGTCTACATCCAGTTCCATCGTTGTTCGTTCTCCATCTGAGTTCGTCGGTGACCATCCGCCTTCCTCATCTGGGTCCTTTGTTGGTCCGTCATCCCATGTCGGGTTCCCATCTCCTGGCTTCGTTGGTCCACGGTAAGCACGGGTTCCATCTGCCGCCTCCAGTGGGAGGTGCGTGGTGCTCCACAGCCTGTTGGCCCAGAGATGCAGGAAGACCGCCTGACGAACTCTCTTGTTTGCTTGGGTGGCTTCAGAATTCAGGAAGGCCACCCAATGGACTCTCTCCTCCATTTTGGTGGCTCTGGAAACCTGGAAGGCTGCCCGACCTTTTCCACCTGATGGTCGGGTGGAGCTGGGACTTTGGTAGACCACCGGAACTGTTCCCTCGTTCACTCAGTTTAACCTGGGTTTCATAGCACATTATTTGGTCAGTGTTGTGGGTCATGTATGTTTTGTTTGTTTCTGTGTCTCTCCCTCCAGGCCTGGATCCCCCACCACCCTCCCGGGGTCTGTTTTGGGGGTTATTCCTGTTGAAGTGGGGGTGTATTTTTTGTTCCTTTTTGCTGTTACATTAAGGTGTCTTGGATCCACCCCTTAAGGGAAGGGCACTGTCATGATTCCGAGCGCAGGTCAGAGCCATGCTCGGGTCTCAAAGTTTTGCTGCCCATTTGCTGCCCATGTATTTGTTCTTAGTTTTCTTCCATTATGGTTTGTGCTTTTATTTTGACAGTGCCGTTATATTACTTCCTTCTGTCAAATTTTTTCGTGGCCTGTCACAGCTGTTTAGTTGTCTTTGATTACTTTCTCATTCATGTGTCCACACCTGATCCACATTTGGTTTCTTCCCAGCTGCCTATTTAAGGTCGCTTGCTTGATTCATTCCTCGCAGCGACCTTCTCTGTGCTCAGACAGGAATTCCTATTTGATTCCTGTTTATTTCTGCTCAGTTCTCAGCCTCGCCTGTCAATTTGTAAGTTACCCTTCGTGGTTATTTTTGTGTCTCCTGTAAGTTACCCTTTGTGGAATATCTTGGTATATATATATACATGAATATCTTATTCGTGTTCTTTATTATTAAATGTGCAAACTCACAGCTGGCGATTGGTGCCTTATTTTTGCCCTGAAAGGGCCAATTATGACAGTGTGAGGGGTGGCAGGTGTCACTTGCAATGTTAATGGCTCTGCAGGTGAGGCGGGTGTGGTAGATGTCTGAAAAGGGGGGCAGAGGGGCACCAATGATCTTGCTGACTGCTTTCACTGTGAGTTGAAGCGTCTTCCGTACCACACCGTGATGCAGCTGGTGAGGATGTCCTGATAGAATGAGCACATGATGGGGGGGGGTGGGACTCATGCTCTCCTCAGTTTGCAGAGGAAATTGAGGCAAGTTTGAGCCTTCTTGGCCAGTGATGTAGTGTTGTTGGACCAGGAGAGGTCCTCAGAGATGTGCACCCCTAGGAACTTGGTGCTGCTCTCCCTCTCCACTGCTACTCCATCGATGATCAGAGGGGGGGTGCTGTGTGTGTCTTCTCCTAAAGTCGATCACAATCTCCTTGATTTTCCGATGTTCAAGAAGAGATTGTCTTTACACCACTGGACCAGTTAGCTCACCTCATTTCTGTAGTTCGCCTCTTCATTGTTTGTGGTGAGGCCCACCACTGTCGTGTCACCCGCAAATGATGTGGTTGGTGCTGTAGGCCGGTATGCAGTCAAGGGTCAGCAGGGTGAAGAGCAGCGGGATGAGCATGCACCCTTGTGGGGCCCCTGTGCTCAGTGTGATGGTCTTGGAGGTGTTGCTGCTGACCCGCACTTTAGATGGTAAAATCCAGTTGGTGTTACATTTTTAATGTGTGGAGTAAAACCAAGCTCGGAGTCTAAAATGATGCCCAAATTCTTAACATGTTGGGATGGGGTGAAGGACAGACTACGTAATTTTGGTAAAAATTTTCTCTCTCTGAGCTTCAGGACCGATGACTAAAAGTTCAGTTTTGTCCTGGTTGAGCTAAAGAAAGTTTACTGCCATCCATGATTTAATGTCTAAAATACAGTTGTAAAGGGTGTTAACTGGTTCCATGTCATCAGGAGATAGTGATATACAGTTGTGTGTCATTAGCATAACTATGGCAATTAAAGCCATGTCTCCTGATATCATCCCCCAGGGGCAGCATGTACAGATTAAAAAATAATGGACCTAAAATTGAACCTTGGGGCACACCACAATTTATTTTGTAGACTCTGGAGGAATGTGTATCAATCGTTACTAAAAAGTTCCTGTCTGTGAGGTAGGACTTGAACCAATTAAGACCAGTGCCAGAGAGGCCAACCAGGTCCTTTAATCTGGTTAAAAGAATATGGTGGTCTATTGTGTCAAAGGCAGCACTTGGATCCGGTAGAACCACGACTGAAATTCTGTGTGAGTCCATGTTGTGCCTTAGATCATCAACAATCCTGACCAGGGTTGTCTCTGTACTGTGGTTCGTTCTGAAACCAGACTGGTTTTCATCAAATACAGTGGATATAAAAAGTCTACACACCTCTGTTCAAATGCTAGGTTTTTGTGATGTAAAAAATTAAACCAAGATAAATCATTTCAAAGCTTTTTCCATGATTAATGTGACCTATAATTTGTACAACCCTATTGAAAAACAAACTGAAATCTTTTTTTTTTAAGTATTATTGAATTTTCTTGGCTGTGCATACAGAATTAGTACTATACATTCATATGACAGAAACACAGCCTGAATGTAAAACAGAGAATCCACAATGTATCAACACCCCAAACAGTGGTAAACGTTAAACAAAACAGAAGAGAAAAATAATAAAATTAAAGAGAAAAAAACAGGAAAAAATAATGACAAAACCCAAAACCCCTGTACACACCACTCATTCATAAAAACAATCAACACCACGTAAGACAGGACGCATGGGATGGGGTGGGGGGTGGGGGTGGGGGTCACCAGTAGCATGGACAAAGGTGAAATATTGTCAGCCAGAGCTATCAGAGTAAACAGACTGCTGAATGTCCTTCAGCCTAATTGTAGACCATCCAGCTCCTTCACAAGGTTTATAAAGCCATCCCAAATGCTGTGAAAGTCCTGGAGGGCACCATTTACAGTGTATCAAATCTTTTCCATTTTAAGATTAGACACAATATTACGAGGTGAGTGTGGGTGGGTGGGGCAGTGTTTTTCCAATTCAACAATATTAATCATTGTGCTAGTAAGGATGCAAAAGCGAGAGCCTTATTCTGTTGGAAAGTTGTAGGTGTGTTTGTTGGGGGCACCCCAAAAATTGCAGTCAGGGGCTAAGGAGAGATATTTTTCTTAAATATTCTAGAGAATAAACTAAAGAATGAGGACCAGAAATGATCTGACTCAGAACATCCCCAAAACATATGTTAAAGGGTCACGGGCACTAGTTTGCATCTATCACACAAGGGGTCTATGTTCGGATATATTTTAGCTAGGGCAGATTTGGAATAATGGAGACGATGCAATACTGGATCAAACTGTGATGTGCACAAATAGATGAAGAGTGTACACGTTTAAGGAGCATGTCCCAAATATCATCCTCAATGTCAAAACCAAGCCCATCTTCCCAGTGTTGTTTGATGATAGCTGTTGAAGGTGTATTAATTGAAATACTATATTCATATATTTTAGTGAGCCTCCTCCTCTGAGACTGCAAACACTTGGACATGATATGGTCCAAGTGAGTTTCAGGTGGGTAGAGTGGGAAGTTGGGAAACTTCTTTCTGACCAGGTCCCTTATCTGAAGATACTGAATGAAGTGCCTGCTCGGCAGGTTAAATTTGACTGCAAGTTGGGTGAAACTGGTGAAAGTATTATCTATGTCCAAGTGCTGGATATTCTGTATGCCCCTGGCAGCCCAGCTAAAAAAAGAAAAGGAATGAGTGGCAGGAGGGAATAAGGGGTTATCCAGAATAGGAAAGAATAGAGAAATGCCATGTATATCAAGGGTCAACTTAAACTGCCTCAAGATCTTTAACAAATGCCACACCACCATGTTCTTTTTGGAAATGGAGACCGGAAGAGGAAGCGACGCACCGAGGAGAGCTGCCGGAGAGTAGGGATGACACAGTGAGGCCTGTGTTGTTAACCCATGCAGGACGGTTTGTATTATCTGGAGGAAGAAGCCAGAAAGACATGTTACCCAGATTAGCAGCCCAATAGTAGAATTGAAAATTAGGCGAGGAAAGACCTCCCAGATCTTTAGGCCTCTCAAGAAATTCTTTACGTATCCTTGCTGGTTCCCCCCCCCCCCCAAACCAGAGGTTAATTGTTGCAGTGTTTTAACAAAATGAGCTAGGAATGGAGATAGAAAGACATTGAAACAGGTAAAGAAATTTGGGGAGGGTATTCATTTTCACTGAATTAAGTTTGCCAATTAAAGAAAGCGAGAAGGCAGCCCATCTTGCAAAGTCAGATTTATACTGTTCAAGAAGGGGAGTGAAATTAGTTTGGAAAAGTTTTGAATACGACCTAGTAATAGTTATGCCAAGGTAATGAAAAGAATCTTTCCCAATTTTAAAAGGTACATTGATTAGGAGAGTGGAGGAAGAAGTTACAGAGAAATACTCACTTTTCTGGAAATTAAGCTTATAGCTAGAAATGGCTCCAAAAGCACTGAGTGTCGAAAAGACATGGGGGAGAGTCGTGGTAGGGTTTGTGATAAAAGATGGAGGTCATCCGCATAAAGAGAGACTGTATGTACCTGACCACCCCGGACAGTTCCCTCTATCCTATTGTGCTGTCTCAATGCTATAGCAAGAGGTTCTATAGCAATAGCAAACAAGAGGGGGCTCAGAGGGCACCCCTTTCTCATGCCTCTATGTAAGTGGAAATGGTCAGACATTAGTTGGTCGGTAAGAATGGAGGCCATAGGTGATGCATGTAACAGCTTAACCCATGAGATGAAATTAGGGCCAAAGCCAAATTTGCCCAATGTGAAGAAGAGGTTATCCCACTCGACACGGTCAAAGGCCTTTTCCGCATCGAGTGAAATGACAGCCTCATGAGCAGAGTGCACAGAGGGAGTGTGTAAAATGTTGAGTAGTCTGCACACATTAGAAAATAACTGTCTATTATGGATGAAGTCAGTCTGATTGTAGGAGATAATAGAGGGGAGGATTAATTCTAAACTCTGACCAAGAGCTTTGGCCAGAATTTTGAAGTCCTGATTAAGAAGGCTTATTGGTTGATAAGAAGAGCAGTACAGGGGGTCTTTATCTTTTATTAATAAAAGCGAAATAGTGGCTTGATATAAAGTTGGGGGGAGCGCTTTTACCTGAAATGACTCCATATACATTGCATGTAGGAGAGGCACGAGCTAGTTACAAAATTTCTTATAGAATTCGGCTGGGAAGCCACCAGGCCCCACAGTCTTCCCACTCTGCAAAGATATGAGTGAAGTTTTTATTGTTTCAGGAGGGACCGTTCAAGTGACGCAACATCATCTGGGTTAAGTTGAGAAATGTTCAAATTATTAAAAAAGTTAGTAAATAAATTTGGGTCACATTGAGAATCAGATGTATATAACTTAGAGTAAAAACTTTTAAACTCATTATTAATTAGCCTGTGGTCTGAGGTAATAGGGCCAGAGGAAGTTTTAATTGCCAAAATAATTCTTGAAGCAGCTTTTTTGCGAAGTTGTTGAGCTAAGAGCCTGGTAGGTTTATTCCCATCTTCAAATATTTTTTGCTGAGATTTAAGAAGAGATTCCTCTGCACATTGAGTTGTTAAGAAGTCACATTTAGTCTTTAGGATTGTCCTTTCTTTAAGGAGCTCCAGTGTGGGACTTGCTGCATACTGATGGTCCAGGTGGAGAATAGAGGAGGTGAGCTCAGAAATTTTACTTTTGCTGAAATGTCCAAAATAGAATTGGTTTCAAGAAATAAATCAGTTTTGTCTGTTTAATAAGGTACAAAATAAGGGTCTGAAAGAAGAGGATTGAAGCGCCAGGGTCTAGGTGACACATTTTCCTGTATAGCAAGCTGAAGTCTAAGGGGTGTATGGTCTGAGATAACAATACTTTCATAGTCACAGGCTTTCATGGAGCCAAGTAAAAAGGCATCAATAAAAAAATAATCTATTCAAGAAAAAGAATTATGTACAGGTGAAAAGAAAGAATAGGATTTTGAGGATGGGAATTTGAAACACCAAGGGTTAACATATTCATGATCATTCATAAATAATTTAATTGCTTCGGATGATTTTGAGATGGGACAGGGTTTGTTAGAAGAACGGACGAGGTTAGGAGCTAAAACTAGGTTAAAGTCACGACCAAGAATTAGGTGGTGTCTGTCTAAATTTGTGATGGAGCTGAAAAGATGGTTAAAAAAACTGACATCATCCCAGTTCGGAGCATAAATGTTAACAAGTGCCAGGGCAGTATTATAAAGAGTACCAAAGATCATAACGTAACGACCATTAGGGTATAAAATAGAGTTGGAGACAAGAAAGGGAACATCTTTATGGATGAGGATAGTGGTACCTCTGCTTTTGGAGTGGAAGTTTGAATGGAAGAGCTGCCCCACCCATTCTTTCCTGAACCTAAAGTGGTCAAGGGTGCGAAGGTGCGTCTCCTGCAAAAAGGCAATGCCCACATACAGACGATGACGATGGGTCAAGAACTCGCGTTCTTTTCACAGGATTATTTAGAGCAGGGGTCCCCAAACTTTTTCCTGTGAGGGCCACATAACTTTTGCCTTCTCTGATGGGGGCCGGGGTCAGTTTGTAACAGAAAAAGTGTGACGATCGCAGGGGTGCCTAAACGTAAACATTTATTGTTTTCCAGAAAGCCACATATAACCAAATATTAATAACCCTTTCCGGGATCTTCACAGGAAAAACAGTCAGAAAATAAATAATAACACTATTTATGAAATAAATAAAAACCAAATAACCCTCTCTGGGTTCTTCACAGAAAAAAAGTCCATGGAACATTAACTTTCTGTTGTGCCGTGCACAATCTTAACAGGTAAAAGTTCAACTTAGTTGTCAGAGCAGAATCTCTTACTTAAATGACTCATATGAGCAGTCTCTCAAAGTTCTTATGTTTCTTCCTTATAATCCTTTTGTAGCTTCCAGTAGGCTTGTAGACACCACTGTTGAACAGCCTTTTTTTTGCATTGAACAAAAAAATAATCGTTTGTCCACTGCAGGTTAAATACCCTGCATTCTGAATCAATTTTTCTCTTACCTAACCTTTTCGCCATTATTCCGTTTTATTTGACAGGGGTGAGTCTAGGATTTTTTTTTTTCTGAGGATGGGGGGGTTCCAGATAGGGGCACAGACTGCAGAAGGGTAGAATAGAATGTCACGTTCTATGCATGTATTAGTCTCGATCGCGTGGCCAGACTGAAAAAAAAAATCATAACGCTTACCAGTGTGGAGGCAAAAAATAGTCCACAGCGTGGCAGAAGGGAGACACAGTCCATTCATGTCAGGTCACCAGTGTGGAGGAAAAAATAAGTGCAGGCGGACACAGCAAGCCGAAGTTTAAAGGTGTTTTATTCCTCCATCATGAGGCTCACCCAGCGCTCTGGCTGCGCGCTGTGAGTGAGCCCTGAGCAGTTGTCTAAGAGCGAATTCTAAGTGCGATAGTGAGGCATGTACAGTCAGCTCTTTTATACAGTGATACAGAGACTGCATGGCACAGAATGCATGGCTGAGCACACGCTCAGCAGGGAAACGAGACGGCGCTCGGCTGGCTTTGGAAGCGAGGTGCGGGAAAAGCTCTGTGCAGGAGGAGGTGGAGGGGGTGGGGGTAAGCGTGTCTGGTATTGTTCAGGGGGCCGGGCCAAATGTGGAGGCGGGCTATATCCGGCCCGTGGGCCGTAGTTTGGGGACCACTGATTTAGAGCGTTAACATTCCAGCTAATAAAATTTGTATACAAGTTACTTACAGGGTTGCTAATTGACTTTTTTGTCTCTCACCAGGGAAAAGCAAGAACTAACAACTAGGGACTGGGGATTTTTTTTTTTGGCGGGGGGGAACGAAACACATACATACACACACACACGGACACACCCATACATACGTACATTCAAAGAAGTGAAAAAAAAAATAAAACCTCTACGCCATTCACCTCCTTCAGTGAGGTAAGGTCAGCCACCCTGTAAAACACTGAAGTTGTATGCTTGTGCATAGTAGGATGTATGCTTAATAGCATCCTGCTAAATAATAATTTTAAAAAAGGATGCAAACTCATGCAAATCTATGAATATTAACAGAAAATACAGACAATTATAAAGAAATTAAAAATAAAGGAGTCGGGAAAAGAAAACTTGACTAGGTTACAAGTCATCCTGGTGATCAAACAAAATAATTATACAAGAAGCACAATGAGGGGGAAAAAAGAAAAGAAAAACGATTACGAACAATGGGGAGTGGAAAACTAAAAAAAAAATTAAGCCAGGACACCCTCAAAGACAGTCTTGTAATAGTAAGGCTATTATGAACTATAGAAAGAGAGGGCGTGAAAAATCTTTAAATAGTCCATCCGTCCATCCATCCATCTTCTATCGCTTTTCCGGAGGTCCAGGTTGCAGAGGCAGCCGTTCAAGCAGAGAAGCCCAGACTTCCCTCTCCCCAGCCACCTGCTCCAGCTCTTCAGAGAGGATACCAAGGAGTTCCCAGACCAGCTGGGAGACATAGTCTCTCTAGTGAATCCTGGGTCTGCCCCGGGGTCTCCTCCCAGAGGGACGTGCCCAAAACACCTCACCTTAAATAGTCTAAACCCCAAATAATTTGGGATAAGTGGCAGCACATTAACAATGTTTCAGTTAGGCTATAATTATCGAGGGACACCATTAAAATAAAACGTGCAATAAAATCAGACAAACAATCAGAGCACTGAAGCTTAACATATGGTATTTAATGTTTAACAATAACTCTAGGCTCAAAACATTTTGAACTTATGGTGTAAAAAGTATCTGCAGTACCTGAGAGTCAGCCTTCTGCAGTATCAGCGGAGTCCCCCGTGGTTGTCAAAGTCGGTATATGTTCGTTAATGAACACGAGCGCTTCTGAAGGGCTTGTAAAGCTGACCCCATCGTTGTTCCACAAGAAAACCAGACGAAGGGGGTGAAAAAGACGAAAAGAGATGTTAGCTTGATGGAGCCTGCACTTCACCGTGTTAAAGCAGGAGCAGAGCCGGGCCACCTCTGGGCTGACGTCTGGGAAGAAGTGGATCCACTTGCCTTGGTACAAAATCAGTCCATCGTGGCATCTGGCGAGACGCAGTATTAGCTCTCGGACCCTGTAGCTGTGCTTCCGGACCAGAAGTGGCCTTGGCCTGTCCCCCGCCACTGAAGGTCTGGGTATGGCAGTCCGGTGGACACGATCAATGATAATTGGCGTCTCAAAAGCAGCTGGACCAAAAACTTCACGAAGAAGACCACTGATAAAGTTAGCTGGATCAGGCAACTCCACAGACTCGGGTAAGCCAATAATGTGGATATTCTCTCTTCGTGTGTAGTTGCTCCAGTAGTCCATTTGTTTCTTAATTGCCTTATTTTCCTTCATAGGCCGAGTCACCGTCTCATCTAGCCCCGTGAGTCTGTCACAGGTGTTGGTGACAGATTCCTCCATGTCTCGAATTGTTCTCCCATGTTCATAACAACTTGCTGCAGAGCTGAAATAGCTGCCCCACATTCTGAAAATTTGCCAGCGACTCAAGATTTTCCTTCCTCAGTTTGTCAGTAGTGGCCTGAAAGTCAGCAGCGGCTGACTCTACTAATGAGGGAGAGGAGAGAAGCTGTGCAGGTTGGCTAGCTAACTTAGCCGCAGAGTTAGCCGTCAAAAAAGATGACATATCCTTCGTTTTTTGACCTGTCTTTGGCATGGTAGCAGTCCCTGGAGTCTTTAGTCGTGGAGGAATGGAAATAATTGTTACAGGAGTTTGCAAAAGTACTTTTAAATATCAAATCGTGCAGGAGCTGCGAGGAGGACGTCTAGCGTGCTCGCATGCTCCACCGGAAGTCTACTTCTCTTCTTCTTTAGAGTTTAAATGGCGGGAGGCAACCAGCTTTAAGGTGCATTACTGCCACCCACTGTGTTGGAGTGTGGACTAGAGATAAAGGTGAAAATAAAGAAAAATCCACCAACTAGATCCTTTTTATTAGCTCTGTTTCTATCAAATACTTAAAAAGACAATCCATACCCATACTTAACAAATTTCCCAAATTAAAGTCTTTTATTCCTACAGTTTCTGATGCCCTCTTAAAACTCGCATGCTCTCAGGAGAACTTTGAACAATGAAAAATCACATGATCAACTGATTTCACATCTCGACAATAACTACATAACCCAGTGGGGTGCTTACCAATTAAATGAAGTGATACATTAAGCCTGGTGTGACCTACTCTTAACCTAGTTATGATATTTTCCTCCTTGGTGCTTCTCCTAAGTGCTCTTATATGACCCTGCTGCTGAAATGCATACAAGTGGCCTGAATCCCAACTATGCTACCATTCTTTAACGATGCTTCTTTTAATTATTGCTTTTGCTTCTGATCTACTGAATGCTATATTCATAACTAATTCATCATTTAGAGCCTGCTTGGCCAATTTATCCACCAATTCATTACCCTTTATTCCTCTGTGTGCTGGTATCCACATAAACTTAACCTTGATGTTCATATTGCATAATCTAAAGAGACCCTCATATATCTCATTAACTAAATCCTGCCTGCTACATGAAGAAAATGACTGAATAGAAAGCAGAGCGGCACTTGAATCAGAGCAGAGAACAGCATTTTCAATTTTCATCTCCTCTACCAACTGCAATGCTGTTGCAGTTGCAAGCATTTCAACTTTATAAACAGCCAGATGGTCTGATGTTCTTCGTTTAATGGCAGCTTGTTTAGTTGGAATACTGACTGCAAATCCCATTCTTCCCGAGTCAGGATCTTTGGACCCATCCGTATCAACTGGAATATAGCTTTGGTATAGAGCTCTTAACCTATCATCAACCAAAACAGCAGCATTTCCAAGACCTTTAGTGACCTGTGCCTTTTCCAGAAAAGATAAATCCACAGTACTCAAGGGAAAAAAACAAAGAGGGGTCACTGACAAAGGCACTGTTGGGATATAAGGTCTCTCATTAATTATCGTGTCTTTGCCAATTTAGCACTTCTCCAAGCAAAACAGTGCTTTTTAGTACAATCACTTTCACTCTCCCAACTTGGAGAAAGGACTTTAACTGTTGAGTGCAATTCTTCAGAATGCCCCTGAAGGTTAACCCAGTAGTTCAACAGTAATTGTTTTCTTCTCAAGTGCATTTCACCCATCTCAACCTGAAGGGCTTCCACAGGAGTTGTTTTAAAAGCACCACAACAAAGTCTCAGAGCTTGAGCCTGTATTACCTCCAACTTTTTGAGTGATGTTTTAGCAGCAGAGTCGTAGCCAATACATCCAAAATCTATAACTGATCTAGCCAGGGCAACTTAAATACATCCCATTGCACTTCTGCTTGCCCCCCATTCAGTTCCTGACAAACATCTCATCACATCCAATATCTTTACATTTGTTGACTATCATACTAATATATTCATTCCATGTTAATTTTTCATCAAACAGAACCCCTAAAAATCTGAAGACTCTTACTTGCTCTATTACCTGACCATATATTTTAACTTGTACATTTTTATTTCTTGTCCTAGAAAAAAGCATTACCTTGAATTTTTCCACAGAGAATTTAAAGCCCCATAAATACAGTATTGTGGAGAAAGGAAGCGGGCGAGGCAACGAGCTGGACGACACATGAACTTTATCCCATCTCCAGTGTACAGTACAGTAAAAAGAGCTCCTGGGTCTCTGTGCATTCCTCTTTCATACCTTTAATGCCATGCATTGAGAGCCGGAACTTCCGACCATAATACACTGTTTGGAACAAAGACCTGTGTGGCACATTAACATAACATAATGTCGGCCCCGCTGCTCACACCCTTCTCTGTTCCAGCGGCTCCGGTGGTTCCTCCTCTCTCTGGGGGGTGCATAGTCCATACTGTTCCATTTGAGACCCCCCATGGCACTTCCTCCTCCGGTCCATTGTTCCCCCTTATCCCAGCTGCCTTCTCTGGGTGGAGAATTCCCCACCCGTGCCCCCACACAGCCCCCCCCCGAACACCCAGAAAGGGCACTAACCCCCCCGTCCTTTGGGCTTGAGCTGACGCCCATAGCAGCTGTAGCGGAGGGCCGTCAATCCAGCCGGAGTGCCCTGCTGGCGAAGTGTACAGGAGGGCACGTCAGTCTGTGGAGGGGAAAAAGGGAGGGGGGGAAAACACATCAACTTCATGTGCACAGGTCCCTACCGAGGGAACACCAACTTACGGAGCCACCAACGGTGGATGTCTGCGCCAGGTAGCTTGGGCCAACACCACCTGCTCTTCTGCCAACACAAAAGCGGGCTTCAGCCTGTCAATGCAGACGGTCTTCCTACCCCCCCCCCCCCCAAGTCTAACACAAAATGTTTCACCCCAGGTTCCAACACCCTGAACGGTCCATCATACGGTGGGTGCAGCGGGGTCCGGTGCGCATCATGCCTGACGAAAACAAAGCTGGCGTTCTGTAAACTCTTGGGGACGAAAGTACAGGGAAAACAATGGTGGGCCGGGCCCGGTACATTAAAAGCCTCTGGACTGTGCAAAAATTGCGCAGGCGGATCAGCCTCGGGCGTGGGGTTTTCCGGTAAAAACTCTCTGGGGATCCGCAGCGGCTGAGAAACGAGTTCTGCTCGGGAGGCTGCCAAATTCTCCTTAGGTGCAGAGCGCAGCCCTAAAAGAACCCAGGGCAGGTGGTCGACCCAATTTGTGTCCGTGAGCGAAGCTCTGAGAGCTCCTTTAAGTGACCTATGAAAACGTTCGAATAGCCCGTTAGCTTGGGGGTTGTACACGGTAGTGCGGTGAATTTTGACCCCCAGGCTCTGGGCCATCGTGGACCAGAGTTCCGAAATAAATTGTGGACCCCTGTCGGAAGTGATGTCTGACGAGGATCCGAACCGTGCAACCCAAGCTGACAAAAACGCAAAAGCCACTTCTGCAGATGTGGTAGAAGCCAGCGGGACGATTTCAGGCCAGCGCGTGGTGCGGTCCATGATTGTTAAAAGGTGCATGAAACCTTGTGACGGCGAAAGGGGTCCCACCAAATCCACGTGGACGTGGTCAAACCTCCTGGCCGGGATTTGGAACAGCTCGAGGGGGGCTCTGGTGTGCTTGTGCACTTTGGCCCACTGGCATGTGACGCAAGCTGCAGCCCACTCTTTCACGTCCTTGTGCATGCGTGGCCAGATGAATTTCACCCCCACTAGATTCACCAAAGCGCGCACTCCCGGATGCGAAAGGGAGTGGACCGACTAGAAAAACGCGACGGCGCCAAGAGCTCAGAACCACCGGGCACAGGCAACTGGTGGAGACGTTGCAGAGCAAGAGATGGCACCCTTCTTGCACCATCCCTGCGCTCCAGCCTTAACCCAGTAGGTGTAGACTGGAGCACGCAAATGTCTGTATCCCCGGCTTGCTCCGGTGGCCATCACAGGGAAATCTATTCCCATGTAGACTGGGGAGACTAATGCACGCGACAGACAATCGGCCACGACGTTGAGCTTACCAGCCACGTTTTGAATGTCGGTCATAAACTCAGAGGTCGCGGCCAAATACTGTTGCTGCCGGGCCAACCATGGTTCTGAGACCTTGGACATCGCATACATCAGCAGCTTATGGTCCACAAATGCGGTGAACTTGCACTCTTCTAGTCAAAACTGGAAATGGCGTGTCGCCAGGTGTAGAGCCAGCAACTCCCTGTCGAACGTGCTGTATTTGCGTTCACTGTCGCACAAAGTCCGACTGAAAAATGTGAGTGGCTGCCACGAACCGGAGACGTACTGCTCTACCACAGCTCCTATGGCAACCTCAGACACGTCCATAGTGAGCGCTATCCGTGCCGACGGATCCAGATGAGCTAGCAACGCGGCATCTGCTAGCGCTGTTTAGGCGTTCGTGAAAGCCTGGACTCGCTCGGGAGTCCAGTCGACATTTTCCGCAGGCTTCTTTTTTTTCAGCACAGCATACAACGGCTGCATCAGCTGGGCTACCCGGGGAAGGAAACGGTTATAAAAATTGACCATTCCCCAAAACACCTGCAGGGCCCTCACTGTCTGTGGAGGTGGAAAGTCCAACACGGCACGCACCTTATCTGGTAGCGGAAACGCACCCTCCGGCGAAATGCGGTAGCCCACAAAATCAATCACAGACACACCGAACTGACACTTCGCCAGGTTCACTATAAACCCATGCACTTCCAACCTCTGGAAAACCGTCTTGAGATGGGTGATGTGCTCCTCCTTGGATGCGCTAGCTACCAGAATGTCATCTACGTAGATGAAAACGAAGGCCAAGTTGCAAAGCACTGCGTCCATTATCCTCTGGAAAGCCTGCGCCGCGCCTTTTAATCCGATCGGCATGTGTAAAAACTTGAAAAGGCCGAAAGGAGTTATTACCGCTGTTTTCGGAACATCTTCCACGCGCACCGGGACCTGATGGCATCCGCGGACCAGATCCACTTTGGAAAAAGCACACGCCCCGGCCAGGTGCACGGAAAAATCCTGGATGTGCGGAACAAATAAGCACATAAAAAATCTGCCCTTAAAATGGGAGCGGAACATGCAGCTACCACAAAGTCCCACTGAAAGTTGTGTCCGTGTAAGCATATCACCAGTGTCCGCTTGCCAGATGTCCTGATGGTGGATCCGTTGGTGGCCGTGAGCTCGGGACCACTACCTCCTGCCACCCTGTCTGTGTTGACCGGCAGGATGAGGCTCTTCTGGGAGCTGGAGTCCACCAAAAACCGTCTCCCTAAACGTGTGTCCATGACAAAAAGCAGTCTGTTCCTGTCGCCATCAGTTGCAGCTGCAACTGAATTCCGAATGTGCTGTCTTCCCGGCTTCTTGAATTGGCATGGTGACAGGCAGCATTGCGCATTCGAGCTGAAACGACGATGATAAAAACAGATCGCCCCATTCCTTCGTCTCCTGGTGTCTGTCCCGGCTACCACCAATGGCTCCTCGACCTCGTTGGAGTCCCTCATGGATGTTGGTGCCACTGCCTGTATGCTGAGAGTTCTGGTCGCCAAAATGATGCGGCCTGCTTCCTGTGCCAGGGCGCAGTAGTCCTTAGCAACCAGACACGGCGAGTTGGCCAGGATCGCCCTTGCTGTAGTCGGTAGGTTCCTGAGGAACAAGTGAGCGAACAGGAAAGATTCATCGTCCTTCCCCCTCAGCGTCAATATGCTCTCCATGAGCTCCACTGCTGATCTGTCACCTAACTCCGAATGCATTAGGAGTCTCTCTGCCCTCTCACTGCCAGAAAGGGTATAGTGCTGGAGAAGCGTCCTCTTGAGCGCTTCATATTTTCCTTGGGCTGGCGGCTCCTGGAGCAGGCTCGTCACCTGTTGTGTGGCGCTCGCATCCAGCACAGCAACCACGTAGTAATACTTGGTATCGTCTGCTGTTATCCCGCAGAGTGCGAACTGGGCTTCTATGTGCAAAAACCAAGCGGTCGGGTTGTGAAGCCAGAAGTCTGGGAGCTTGACTGAGACAACACATGCAGCGCTGGTGCTGCCCCTCCAGGTAGTCTCTGGGGCAGTGCTCGGCTCGCTTTCCATGGCACGTCTTAGGGTCACCAACGTGGAGAAAGGAAGCAGGTGAGGCAACGAACTGGATGACACATGAACTTTGTTCCATCTCCAACATACAGTACAGTAAAAAGAGCTCCTGGATCTCTGTGCATTCCTCTTTTATACCTTTAATATCATGCATTGAGACCCGTACCTTCTGACCATAATACACTGTTTGGAACAAAGACCTGTGTGACACATGTGGCACATTAACATAACATAATGCTGGCCCCGCTGCTCACACCCTTCTCTCTTCCAGCGGATCCGGCAGTTCCTCCTCTCTCTGGGGGGTGCATAGTCCATACTGTCCCGTTTGAGACTCCCCAGTGGCACTTCCTCCTCCGGTCCATTGTTCCCTCTTATCCCAGCTGCTTTCTCTGGGTGGAGAGTCCCCCACCCATGCCCCCACAGTATGACCATTTTTCAACAGTGTTTATAGTCTCTTGTATTTTCCTCTCAATATGATGAATATTTTTCCTTCTTTTCCACGCTGCTCCATCATCAGCAAATAGAGATCGCCCTATTTCACCCTGAATCTGACTGAAGACATCATTTATCATAATTGAGAACAATATTGGACTGATTACGCTGCCCTGTGGGGTGTCATGGTCTACCCTATATCTTTGTGATAAACTTGAGCCGATTCTAACTTGAATAAACCTTGCAAATAAAAACGCTTTCACTCAATTAATTTGATCAACGGCCCCTCTTTCCAAACCATGTCATATGCTTTTTCCATGTCAAAGAATACCGCCATCACGTATTCCTTATTTACTTGGGCTTTCCTGACTTCTGTTTCCAGACAGACAATTGGATCCATAACTCCTCTGCTTCTTCTAAATCCACTCTGATAAGGTACTAAAATGCCTCTACTCTCCAGATAAAAACTCAGTCTTTCAGTGATCATTTTCTCCATTATCTTACCAACATGAGATGTCAGCGCTGTTGGCCTGTATTTTGTAGGACCTGAAGGATACTTCCCTGGCTTCCCGATTGGAATAATGATAGCCTCTTTCCAACGTACTGGAAGTATTCCCTCCTTCCATACTTTATTATAAAGCATAAGAAGCTTCTTAGATGCAAGAGGGCCAAGACGTTTAACCATTTTATAACAGACCTCATCCTTCCCTGGAGAAGTCAAACCCAACCTTACTATAGCCCTCTTCATCTCTGCTAAAGTAAAAGGAGCATCCATTGCACCATTAGTATTACCCCTTCTCTCAAGAATCCCAAGATGAGCTCCTCTTGTCTGTTCCCTTCCTAATTGTTAGAACTATGAGTTTGTACAAGCGATTTTGCTATCATTTCTGCCTTTTCCTCATCTGATACAGCCACTTCACCCCCATTTTCGAGCACTGGATATTGCCATTCTCTCCTGATTTCTCTCATTTTCCCAATTATTCCCCAAACATCTCCCACAGGTGTTGATCTACCAACTGTTTCACAATTTTTTTTTCCCCAATACTGCCTTTTTGCGTTACGGACAATTTTCCTAACCTTTGCTTGAGCCTGCTTATATTTTATTAAATTCTCAAAATTATGAGTTCTTCTTAATAATTTGAGAGCTTTATTTCTTTCTTTCACTATTTTGCTACACTCATCCGACCACCAGGGAACAGCCCCCTCTTCATATTTCCTTTGGTTTTGGGTATTGACTGTTTAGCAGCTCCAAGCAGAATTGACCTAAACTTATTGTCTATTGATTCAATCTCCTCATTAAAATCTATATTAACTATTTCAGTTTCACATATATGTTTAAATACATCCTACTTTGCACGACCAAACACCCATTTCCCTACTACTTCCCCTTGTCTCATATCTTTGTAAAGGTATGTTACACCAGACAAGAAAAAAATCACTACCAATTGTTGTATCCTCAGAAACACCCCATTCACATTTTCCTGCTAAATTTGCAGAGACTAGAGTTAAATCTAGAGCTGAAGAATTCCCTGTATGAATATCAATTTGAGTGCCACTCCCATCATTTAAACAGACCAAATTCATGTCTTCTAAAAGAGCTTCAATAACCTCACCATTCACATCTGTTTTTATACCACCCCATAATGTGCTGTGTGCATTAAAATCCCCACATATCAACACCCTGTCACCTTGTAAACCATTCACTTGTGCTAATTTATCCAGTTCCAACTTCTTACAAGGGTTATAATAATTGACAACTATTAAAGCTCCTTCTCTTGTCCATATCTCTACAACCACATATTCTTGGTCTCTCCCTGAACTAATCTCTCTAAATGATATGTCATTCCTGATAAACGTTGCACAACCACCTCCCATCCCATCCTTTCTATCACACCTAACAGATGAATATTCACCAACTCTAAAATCCAAATTCGGCTTTAACCATGTTTCTTGTATGCAGATAATATCTGGGTAATATCTAGCAGATATTAGCCAGATAATATCAGATAATGTCTAGCAGATGATGAGCTAAGTCATCAATATACTTTTTAAACTCTTGCCCATTGGCCAACAGACTTCTTGCATTCCATTGCACTACAGAGGTCATCTATACATTTATCCTGTCTGCACTTGCTCTAGACCTGCTAGACTACTCACTCCTCACCTCCTCCCATGTCAAACCCTTGATATCTAAGTGATGGACTGCTGCCTTTACAATTATTTGTATCCTGTCTTAGATTTCACTTCCATCGTAGCATTCACAACCCCAGCTATAAACGTGACCAACTTCTTTAAATCTACCATAACCTTCCCTTCACCTGACTGATCCTATGCACTTGTCATCTACAGTACATTCTTGAGTTATTCCTGTTCTCAACCACTCCTTTCTGATTAACCATCTTCACAGCTTCTGCATATGAAATCTTGCTCTGAACTCTTACCTGCTGAATCTCTTTCTCTCTTCTCATTGACAAACAACCCCCATAGGCTACACTATGATTGCCGCCACAGTTACAACACTTTGGCAAATTGCGATCACACTGTTCGTACCCATGATCCTCTCCACATCTGGGACACCTTCTCCTGCCTTTACACACTTTAGCAGTGTGCCCAAACCTCTGGCAGTTGTACCATCTCACTGGTTTAGGGATGCACTCTCTCACATTATAGCTCATGAAGTCTAGTGTCACTCATTTTAGGGAGCACCTCCTCCTCAAAGTGAAGCACAATATACTCAGTCTCCCTCCTCTCTCCCTCGCGAGTTATCTGTAGTCTATGGGCACCTCTCACTGTTCCTCCTTTCAGATTTGCTTTTATTTCATCCATTGACACCCCAGTCGGCACTCCCCAAATCACTCCCCTGTTCCACTTACTTCGTATTACAATATGGCTAGCACTCTTCACTTTAAACTGCCCTATCTCCTTCAGTTTTTCCGCTCGCTCTCTCTGACCCTCGCTTCTACAAACTATGAGCAGATTCCCATTCCTCAAGATCTTAGCCATATGTATATCTCTAACCTGATTTTTCAATATACTGGTTAGTCTCACTGGGTTAATTGAAGACACGCCCCACTCCACACTAAACCGCAGTATTACCTTAAACTCCAAACTTTGCTCATTTTCCTCCAAACTTTCTCTGTAACCGCTATTACCCCTAATCTTTTTTGCACTCCCTTCACTAGAATTATTTCCTCTTTTTTTTTACCTTTCCACTGCCTTGGCCTATCTCCATGCTGTCATCACTGTCATCTCCTTTACAATCACCCCACTCTGGTCCATTCACAACACAGTTGCACCTACCCGCCAACCCGTTCCCTTTTTCAGCATTTTTCTTCATTCTCCTTAGGTCTGGTTTCCAGCTTACATCCAAAGAACCCATCTGTCTGACAGAGTCATCCAAGTTTTTGGACTGCTCTAACGCTTTAACCATACAATCCGCCACTTCTGCAGCCATAGTCAACCGACCAGCAGCAACCAGCTCCAACTGGAAGTCCAACAAACTGAAATCTTTTAAGGGGAAAAATAAAAACTTACAGTAACCTGTTTGCATAAATATGCACACCCTTAAACTAATATTTTATTGTAGCACCTTTGGCTTTTATTACAGCACTCAGTCTTTTTGGGTAGGAGTTTATCAGCATGGCACATGTTGATGTAGCAATATTTGCCCACTGTTCTTTGCAAAAATGCTCCAAATCTGTCAGATGGCGAGGGCATCTCCTGTGCACAGCCCTCTTCAGATCACCTCACAGATGTTCGATTGGATTCAGGTCTGGGCTCTGGCTGGGTCATTCCAAAACCTTAATCTTCTTCTGGTGAAGCCATTTGTTGATTTGGATGTGTGCTTTGGGTCATTGTCGTGGTGAAAGATAAAGTTCTTCTTCATCTCCAACTTTCTAGCAGAAGCCTGAAAGTTTTGTGCCAATACTGACTGGTATTTGATCTGATACTACCGTATTATCCTAACAGAGCACTACGCTCCCAAAATGCAGGATTACTTGTAATACCTAGAATCTCCAAAAGTACAATGGGAGGCAGAGCCTTCAGTTATCAAGCTCCTCTCCTGTGGAACCAGCTGCCAATCTGGATTCGGGAGTCAGACTCGATCTCTGTTTTTAAGAATAGGGTTAAAACCTTCCTTTTTGATATAGCCTACAATTAGGGAGGGATCATGTGTTTCTGAACCCTCCCTTAGTTATGCTGCTAATAGGTTTAGTCAGCCAGGGGACCTCCAATAATGCACTGGGCCTCACTCCTTTCTTCACTCTCAATTAAATATTTTTTTTTTTTGCTGGTCATTAACATCTGTTTGTTCTCTCCCATAGATTGAGTTCCCATCGTGCTGTTTGCTCTGTACATGTCTGTTCTTTTCATCTCCTCTATCCCCTCACCCCCCAGCCAGTCACAGCAGATGACTGCCCCTCCCTGAGCCTGGTTCTGCTGGAGGTTTCTTCCTGTTAAAAGGGAGTTTTTCCTCTCCACCATCGCCAAGTGCTTGCTCACAGAGGATTGCCTGATTGCTGGGGTCTTTCTGCAACTGTGGGGGTTTCCCCTACAGTTGAAAGTGCTATGAGATGACTGTTGTTGTGAAGTTGTCATGGCGGCCTCTGGGCCGTCATTGGCATCATTATCTCCAGCTGCGCACAGATCCACAGGTGTTAATCAGCAGCTGTTTAAAGCCAGCGTTGCTGACAGCTCAGTACGGAGTCGTCTGTCCTCCTCGTCAGAGAAAGAACCAGAACTCCGCTCTCTGGCCTCGTCAAGGTATTCTCTTGTCTCGTCAGAAATTGTCTCGTCAAGTACTGTTTTGTCAAAAACTGTCTCGTCAGAGTCTGTCTCGTCAGAAGCTGCCTCGTCAGGATCTGTCTCGTCAGGAACCTCTCTGGCCTCGTCAAGGACCTCTCCTGCCTCGCCTAGGACTTCTGTTCAAAGTCAAACACGTAATAGAGGTGTTTGTTACTCTACACCCAACCTCTATCCCTGTGCACAGGTGGACCCCCTTGGCGGCGGACCTGCGTCCCCAGCTGACGGGGTAACGCCAACGCGCTCACGTAGCGGTTCGCTACCACCACGACTACCGGTACGTCTTGCTCCACAAATTCCTGAACTGTTACTGTATCAGTTACAGGAGTACTGGCCACCGTTACCGGTGGAGTTTGTGTCATCGTCATCTGTCGTGTCATCGTCACCACGTTCTATGGAATCACTCACCTCGTCATCATCTGGATTGTCATGGTCACCACGCTCAGTGGAGTCACTCGTCTTGTCATCAGCTGGTTTGTCATCGTCCCGGTCTGTGGTGTCACAGCCGGAGTCTCTGGAAGACCTGTCCTCGCCACAGTCACAGGTGGAAGCCTCAGCACGTTCACGGACGCCTTCACCTCCACGTTGCACGGCCGCTGGTTCTCAGCAGGACGTAACCTGTGCTTCTCCCAAGTAAGCCTCACTACTGATAGCCTGTCATTAGTGTGGGACAAAAGTAATTGTCTGTGCTTATATGTTCCAGGGTTGCCGGGTCTCCGTCCAGAGTGCTCAGCTCCAGTGATCAGGATACTATCCACGCTTTCACATTTGCACTACACACACTTTCTCTATAATAAAGATTATTGTTCACTAATTTACCCGTGTCAGTGTCTGTCTCCTGGGTCCCGAAACATGTCAGAAATAGCACTATATAAATAATGTACCCTGCCTCTTGCCCAAAGATGCAGGGATAGGCTCCAGCCCCCCCCCCCCCGCGACCCAAAAAGGATTAAGCAGAAGAAGATGGATGGATGGATGGATGAATTGAAAATATTTGGAACTGTTCCTAATTCCCTCCACCTTGACTAAGGCCCCAGTTCCAGCTCAAGAAAAACAGCCCCAAAGCATGATGGTACCACCACCATGCTTTACTGTACAGTGGTGTGAAAAAGTGTTTGCCCCCTTCCTGATTTCTCATTTTTTTGTATGTTCATCACACTTAAATGTTTCAGACCCATCCATCCATCTTCTTCCACTTAATCCTTTTTGGGTCACGGGGGGCTGGAACCTATCCCAGCATCTTTGGGCGAGAGGCAGGGTACACCCTGGACAGATCGCCAGTCCATTGCAGGGCCAACACAAAGAGACAGACAACCATTCACTCTCACAGTCATACCTAAGAACAATTTAGAATCCCCAGCTAATGCCAATTAACCTAACTTGCATGTTTTTGCCGTGTGGGAGGAAACCGGAGAAATCCCGGAGTAAACCCATGCAGACACAGGGAGAACATGCAAACTCTACACAGATCACTGTTGGTCAGGGGCTGGGATCAAACCCAGGATCCCCCGGCCAAGGGTGAGTTGCTGTGCTGCCACAGTGCTAACCACTCTGCCACCGCGCTGCCCATGTTTCAGATCATCAAACAAATTTAAATATTAGACAAAGATAACACAAGTAAACACAAAATGGAGCTTTTAAATGAAGGTGTTTATTATTAAGGGAAAAAATTCAAACCTACATGGCCCTATGTGGAAAAAGTGATTGCCTCTAAACCTAATAACTGGTTGGGCCACCCTTAGCAGCAACAACTGCAATCAAGCATTTGCAATAACTGGCAATGAGTCTTATACAGCACTGTGGAGGAATTCTGGCCCAATCATCTTTGCAGAATTGTTGTAATTCAGCCACATTGGAGGGTTTTCGAGCATGAACCGCCTTTTTAAGGTCATGCCACAGCATTTCAATTGGATTCAGGTCAGGACCTTGACTAGGCCACTCCAAAGTCTTCATTTTGTTTTTCTTAAGCCATTCAGGGGTGGACTTGCTGGTGTGTTTTGGATCATTGTCCTGCTGTAGAACCCAGGTGTGCTTCAGCTTGAGGTCACAAACAGATGGCTGGACATTCTCCTTCAGGATTTTTTAGTAGACAGCAGAATTCATGGTTCCATTTATCACAGCAAATCTTCCAGGTCCTGCAGCAACAAAACAGCCCCAGACCATCACACTACCAACACCATATTTTACTGTTGGTATGATGTTCCTTTTCTGAAATGCTGTGTTATGTTTATGCCAGATGTAATGGGACACACACCTTCCAAAATGTTCAACTTTTGTCTCGTCAGTCCGCAGAGTATTTTCCCAAAAGTCTTGGGGAGCATCAAGATGTTTTCTGGCAAAACTGAGATGAGCATGTTCTTTTTGCTCAGCAGTGGTTTTTGTCTTGGAACTCTGCCATGCAGGTCATTTTTGCCCAGTCTCTTTCTCAATCAATCAATCACTCAATCAACCTTTATTGTCATGATGCTATGCATACAACTGTAGTGCAAGCAAGATGAAATTGCGTTTCTCTAGGCATCCGTATAGTAAAAAGAATATAATTTAAAAACACACTCACCCCCCACCCCCACTCCAACAACCATTCACACATCCCTGAGACACATTTGGATATTACAGTAATGTTAACTTATTACAGTTGCAGTTAAAATGATAATAACTGCCTATGTATATATGAAACAATTAAAATGACTAAGTGAATCTAAGTAGCTAAGAGAAATAAATACTTAAAACTGACTAAAACTATAATATACATATAATATACATAATGTCCATAAAGTGCAGTAATATGTATAAAAGATTCCGGATCAAATGTTCAGCATCCTAACAGCTTGTGGAAGGAAGCTGTTGATCAGTCTGGTGGTTCTGCCTCTGATGCTCCGGAATCGTTTGCCAGATGGTAGCAGTTCAAAGTGTTTGTGCAGAGTGTGAGAGTGGTCCTTAACAATGTTCAGTGCCCTGCTCCTACAATGGCTCTGAAAAAGTTCTTGAACAGAGGGGAGGGAAACTCCAATTACCTTCTCAGCTCCCTTAACTATCCTCTGCAGAGCTTTTTTGTCTGACATACTGCAACTGGAGTACTATGGTGCAATGCAGTACGTCAGAACACTCTCCACCACACCTCTGTAGAAGGTCCTGAGGATGCAGATGGGGAGAGAGGCCTGTTTGAGTTTCCTCAAGAAGTGCAGTCTCTGCTGGGCCAACTTCCTGATCCCCAAGGAATTCTTGCTCCAGGTCAGGTCCTGCGAGATCTGCACTCCAAGGAACTTGATGTTCTCCACTCTCTCCACCAAACGGCCGCTGATGCAGAGAGGGACGTGTTCAGGCCGTGACCGCCGGAAGTCAATAATCATCTCCTTTGTTTTGTCCACGTTGAGCACCAGATTGTTCTCCCTGCACCAGCCCTCCAGGTCTCTAATTTCTTCCCTGTACATTGAGTCCTCATCCCTCTGAATAAGTCCCACCACTGTGGTGTCATCCGCAAACTTAATAATCTGGTTCCCCTCGTGTCTGGACACACAGTCATGTGTTAAAAGTGTAAACAACAGTGGACTGAGTACACAGCCTTGAAGGGATCCAGTGCTCAGCGTGTTGGAGTTGGAGATGTTGTTTCCAACCCGGACAGACTGAGGTCTCTCGGTCAGGAACTCCAAGATCCAGAGACATGTGGCGGTGTTCAGACCAAGAAGGAGTAATTTCTCCATCAGTCTCTGAGGAATAATGGTGTTAAATGCTGAACTGAAATCAATGTACAGGAATCTGGCATAGGTGTCTTTCTGATCCAGGTGGATAATGACAGAGTGCAGGGTGGTGACTATAGCGTCCTCTGTGGAGCGATTTGAACGATACGCGAACTGGAGCGGGTCATGTGATGCAGGGAGGTAGGCTGTGATGTGTGGTTTAACAAGCCGTTCAAAACACTTCATCACAATTGGTGTCAGTGCAACAGGACGATAGTCATTCAGACAGGACACAACCGCTTTCTTTGCCACCGGTACTATGATAGAGGTCTTAAAGCATCTATGAACGATGGCCTGACTCAGGGAAATGTTATATATGTCAGTCAGGACATCCGCCAACTCACTCGCGCAGACTCGGAGCACACGTCCCAGGATGTTGTCCGGACCTGCAGCTTTACGTGGGTTGACCCCGATTAGGGTC
This sequence comes from Pholidichthys leucotaenia, assembly GCA_020510985.1. Classification (NCBI taxonomy): domain Eukaryota; kingdom Metazoa; phylum Chordata; class Actinopteri; order Cichliformes; family Pholidichthyidae; genus Pholidichthys; species Pholidichthys leucotaenia. Next base: position 112,505,142 of record CM035838.1, on the reverse strand, counting down.
CTCCGTGTGTCCGCTGCGTTGATGGTGATAGCTGGCCCCACAGATGGTGAAGATGGGCCAGCCCTCCCTCTGATTGTCGGGTTTGATGCTTCAAAACGTGCAAAGAAGTTATTGAGCCTGTCTGAAAGCAAAGCGTCATCATCATCGACCCCCTGCCTAGACTTATAATCCGTCAACACCCGTACTCCCTGCCACATCTGTTTGGTGTTCCCTGTGTCACAGAATCAGAATCAGAATCAGATTTATTGCCATTGTTCATGTAGTACACAAACTAGGAATTTGTCTCGGTGTCATGCTGCAACATTAAAAACATGATGAGATAAAGAGATAAACTAAAAAACTGAAGGACTAAAAACATGCAATAAGTGTAGAATAATAAGTAATAATAATAATAATAATAATAATAATGAGTAATACTAGTTAAGGCAGTTTTAAATAAATTAGCAAGTAGCAGATAATATGGGGTACCACAGTGCAGTCGATAATGCAACAGAAAAACAGTGATGAATGACATGAGTCTGGTTGAGCTGCTGTATATAGTGCACGAGAGTCAATAAGTCACTTAATGTTCAGCAGTCTGATGGCAGAGGGGAAAAAGCTGTTCATGTGCCGGGAGGTTTTAGTCTGAATGGACCGAAGTCTTCTACCTGAGGGGAGGGGGGCAAACAGTACGTGACCAGGGTGTGAAGGATCGGCTATGATCCGGCCAGCACACCTCCGGGTCCTGGAGATGTACAGGTCCTGGAGAGATGGGAGCTTGCAGCCGATCACCTTCTCAGCAGTGCGCACGACGCGCTGCAGCCTTAGTCTGTCCCTGGCAGTGGCTCCTGCATACCACACAGTTATGGAGGAGGTGAGGATGGACTCGATGATGGCCGTGTAGAACTGCACTAACATCTTGGTGGGTAGCTTGAGCTTCCTCAGCTGCCGCAGAAAGAACATCCTCTGCTGGGCCTTTTTGATGAGGGGGCTGATGGTTGGTTCCCATTTGAGGTCCCGGGTGATGGTGGTGCCCAAGAAGTGGAAGGAATCTGCAATGGTGATGGGAGAGCCTGTGATGGTGAGGGGGGCAGTGGGGTTGTGACTTTCCTGAAGTCCACAATCATCTCCGCTGTCTTCATAGCGTTCAGCTGCAGGTTGTTGTGGCTGCACCAGGACACCAGCTGGGCCACCTCTTTCCTGTAGACGGACTTGTCGCCGTTGGAGATGAGCCCGATGAGGGTGGTGTCGTCCGCAAACTTAATCAGCTTAACAGACTGGTGGGAGGAGGTGCAGTAGTTGGTATAAAGGGAGAAGAGTAGGGGGGAAAGTACACAGCCCTGGGGTGATCCGATGCTGATGCTAACAGAGTCCGAGACAGACTTCCCCAGCCGCACATGCTGCCTCTGGTCCGTCAGGAAGTCGGTGATCCACCTGCAGAGGGAGTCAGGCACGTCGAGCAGGGACAGCTTGTCCTGGAGCAGAGCGGGGCGGATGGTGTTGAATGCAGAGCTGAAGTCCACAAACAGGATCCTGGCGTAGGTTCCCGGGGAGTCCAGTTGCTGCAGGATGGAGTGGAGGGCCAGGTTGACTGCGTCGTCCACAGACCTGTTGGCACGGTAGGCAAACTGCAGCGGGTCCAGGAGGGGAGTGGTGATGGACTTGAGGTGAGACAGGACCAGGCGCTCAAAGGACTTCATGACTACAGAGGTGAGCGCTACAGGTCTGTAGTCGTTAAGTCCCTGGATGTATGGATCCCTGGATTTTCTCCGCGTAGGCGCGTTTCGCCGTCTTAATTCCCTTTGCGAGCGCAGACCTGGCTGAGCGGAGGGCAATCCTGTCCTTCGCTCTAAAGGCTGCATCTCTGGCTGTGAGCAGTGAGCGCACCTCTGCAGTCATCCAGGGTTTATAGTTGCCCGTGCAGTGAAGGTCTTCAATATAGTGACATCCTCTGTGCACTTCGCAGTGTAGCTGGTGACCATTTCAGTGTACTCCTCCACATCAATCCTGTCTCCCTGAGAGGTTGCTATTTTGAAAACCTCCCAGTCTGTATGCAGAAAGCAGTCCTGAAGTACTGAGGCTGCACCCTCTGGCCAAGTCCTGATTTGTTTCTCTACTGGCCTGCTGCGCTTCAGTAAGGGTTTGTAGGCAGGCACCAGCATCACGGATAGGTCTTATGGAGGAGTCATGAACACTGACTTTAACTAAAGCAAGTGAGGCCTGTAGTTCTTTGGATGTTGCTGTGGGGTCTTTTGTGACATCTTGGATGAGCTGTCACTGCGCTCTTGAGGTAGTTTTGGTCAGCCGGCCATTCCTGGGAAGGTTCACCACTGTTCCATGTTTTCAACATTTGTGGATAATGGCTCTCACTGTGGTTCGCTGGAGTCTCAAAGCTTTAGAAATGGCTTTATAACCTTTTCCAGACTGATAGGTCTCAGTTACTTTGTTTCTCATTTGTTCCTGAATTTCTTTGGATCACAGCATGATGTCTAGCTTTTGAGGATCTTCTGGTCTATTTCACTTTGTCAGGCAGGTCCTATTTAAGTGATTTCTTGATTGAGAACAGGTGTGGCAGTAATCAGGCCTGGGTATGGCTAGAGAAATTGAACTCAGCTTTGCAAAGATGTAATAAACCACAGTTAATTTATGTTTTGGGGGGGCAATCACTTTTTCACACAGGGCCATATAGGTTTGGATTTTTTTTTAACCTTAATAATAAACACCTTCATTTAAAAACTGTATTTTGTGTTCACTTGTGATCTCTTTGTTTAATACTGAAATTTGTTTAATGATCTGAAACATTTAAGTGTGACAAACATACAAAAAAGTGAGAAATCAGGAAGGGGGAAAACAGTTGCACACGACTGTAGGTATGGTGTTCTTTTGGTGATGAACAGTGTTATGTTTGAGCCAAATGTACCTTTTGGAATTATGGCCAAAAAGTTCAACCTTGGTTTCATCAGACCATAACACATTTTCCCACACGCATTTGGGAGATTTCAAATGTGTTTTTGCAAAATGTAGCCAGGCTTGGATGTTTTTCTTCGTAAGATATGGCTTCCATCTTGCCACCCTAGACGGGAGATTGTTGTTGCATGTACTAAACAGCCAGTACTTGCCAGAAATTCATGCAGCTCCTTCAATGTTGCTGTCAGCTTCTTGGCAACCTCCCTGACCAGTTTTCTTCTCGTCTTTTCATCAGTTTTTTAGGGACATCCAGTTCTTGGTAATATCACTATTGTGCCATATTTTCTCCACTTGATGATGACTGTCTTTACTGTGTTCCATGATATATTTAATGCCTTGGAAATTCTTTTGTACCCTTCTCCTGACTGATACCTTTGAACAATGAGATCCCTCTGACGTTTTGGAAGCTGTCTGCGGACCACGGCTTGTGCTCTAAGATGTGACTACAAAAATGTCAGGAAAGGCCTACTAGAACCGCTGAACTTTATTTGTGATTAATCAGAGGCACTTTAAATCGTGGAAGGTGTGTGCTGACTCCCGTTTAACCTGAGTTTGAATGTGATTGGTTAATTCTGAACACAGCTACATCCCCAGTTATAAGAGGGTGTGCATATTTATGCTAACAGGTTATTGTAAGTTTTTTATTTTTTTATTTTTCCCCTTGAAATATTTCAGTTTGTTTTTCAATAGGGTTATACAGGTTATTGGTCACATTAATGGTGGAAAAAGTTTTGAAATGGTTTATCTTGCTGCTAATAGGTTTAGTCTGCTAATAGGTTTAGTCAGCCAGGGGACCTCCAGTAATGCATTGGGCCTCACTCCTTTCCTCACTCTCTATGAAATATTTTTTTTTTGCTGGTCATTAACATTTGTTTGTTCTCTCCCATAGATTGAGTCCCCATCGTGCTGTTTGCTCTCTACATGTCTGTTCTTTTCTTTTTCTCTATCCCCTCACCCCCCAGCCAGTCGCAGCAGATGACTGCCCCTCCCTGAGCCTGGTTCTGCTGGAGGTTTCTTCCTGTTAAAAGGGAGTTTTTCCTCTCCACCGTCGCCAAGTGCTTGCTCACAGGGGATCGCCTGATTGCTGGGGTCTTTCTGCAACTGTGGGGGTTCCCCCCTACAGTTGATAGTGCTATGAGATGACTGTTGTTGTGAAATGGCGCTATATAAATAAAGTTGAATTGAATTGAAATTGAATCTTGGTGTCATTTTTTTACATCACAAAAACCTGGCATTTGAACAGGGGTATGTAGACTTTTTATATGCACTGTATGCTATTTGATATTAAAAATAATTTAACTGAGTAAAAACAAGCTTCAGGATCTAAATTAGTGTTTGACATAACGCACGGCTCAGGAGACGCACACACACAGGCTTAGAGTAGTTCAAAGAGTTTATTAACAGCAGGAGTGAATGAGTGCGTGTCTGCGGGATGTAAATGTGTTGGTGATGGCGTCTGCTTCAGGCACAGAGGCAGGTGACCGTTCAGCCGAGCAACCCTATGGAGAGAGCACAGGGAGAGGGTGACGGGCATACACCAACACAGGAGGGATTTATGGCGAGAGAAGGACTTACTTGGTTTGTCAGGATAGCTGGCACAACAAGGGGGCGAAGCCCAGAAGACAGCCACCTGGAGAGCTCCGTACAGCAGCGAGGATTGGGCGATGGAGTGGAGATGTCCGCCGCCGGGGAATCCACCTGTGCATAGGGGAGCAGACTGGGAAAGAGAGGTAAGGGTTCTTACCCAAATAATGCTTGCTGAAGAGAAGTAGCTCACAACGGTGAGGGACGAAGTCTGACGGCTTCAAGCCGAGCCTCCGGGCGAGACGGCCTTTATCCCTCGCCGCTGATGATGGTCAGGTGTGTGAGCAGGTGGCGCCGCTGATGAATGGCGCGGCGTGACAGTACTCCCCCCTCTAGCAGCGCCTCCTGGCGATGGCTTATCCGGGTGCGCTCGGTGGAAGTCCGCGATGAGCGATGGGTCCAACACAAACGACAGGGGCACCCATTGTCGATGCTCGGGCCCATAGCCCTCCCAGTCCACCAAGTATTGCAACCCACGACCTTGGCGCCGGGAGTCCAGGATGGAGGAGACGGACCAGGCCAGATGGCCACCAATCATCCGGGGCGCGGGTTGCGCTGCAGGAGGAGGGCAAAGGGGGTCAGTGACGGCCAGTTTCACCTTCGACACGTGGAAAGTGGGATGGATGCGGAGGGAGGGGGGAATAGCCACGCGCACAGCCACCGGGTTGATGATCCGGGTGATGGGAAAGGGACCCATGAATCGCTGTGCCAGCTTCCTCCTCTTGCCTTTTAATGTGACGTCCTGGGTAGACACATACACGAGTTGCCCAACTCTGTACGCCGGGGCAGGTCGTCTGTGCCGGTCTGCCACGGTCCTGTTGCGCTCCGCTGTGCGTAAAAGCGCATGACGTGCGGCATCCCAGGTGGAGCGGAACTGCCTAAGGTGCGCCCTAACAGAGGGGACAGTTACCTCGCTCTCCTGCGCTGGAAACAGCGGGGGGTCGTAACCCAGGGACGCCTTGAAGGGGGACATCCCCGTTGCAGAAGAGCGGGCGGTGTTGTGGGCATACTCCACCCAGGCGAGATGGTTGCTCCAGGACGTCGGCTTGGATCTGGTAACACAGCGGAGGGCAGCCTCCAGCTCCTGATTGGTCCTCTCACACTGCCCGTTAGACTGGGGGTGATGGCCGGAGGAGAGGCTCACCTTGGCTCCGATGGCGTTACAAAAGGATTTCCAAACCTCGGATGAAAATTGGGGGCCCCGGTCCGAGACCACGTCCACCGGAATCCCGTGCAGCCTGACCACGTGTTGGACGAGGAGGCCCGCCGTCTCCAGGGCGGTAGGGAGACCTCGCAGGGGGACGAAGTGTGCCACCTTGGAGAAACGGTCCACGATGGTCAGGACGGTGTCAAAGGAGTTGGAAACAGGGAGTCCGGTGACGAAATCCAGTGCGATGTGCGACCAGGGCCTGCCGGGGACGGGCAGAGGCTGGAGCAGACCCGCTGGAGGGGCATTTCCCGACTTGCTGGTGGCACAGATTGGGCAAGCCCAGGCGTAGCGGGCTGCATCCCTCCGCAGGCCTGGCCACCAAAAGGACCGTTGGAGGAGGCTGATCATCCGAGAGGTGCCGGGATGACAGGTGAGCCGGGAGGTGTGGAGCCAGTGGATGACCTCTCCTCGGACCGCAGATGGGACGAACAGTCTTCCCTCTGGTCCGCCGCCAGGATCAGGTTCCACCTCCTGCGCCTTCCGGATCTTGTCTTCAATGTCCCAAGAGATGGCTCCCACGACGCACGACCTGGGCAGGATAGTGTGGGGCGTCTCCTCAGCCTCCACGGGGGTGAACTGCCTAGAGAGGGCGTCAGGCAGGCCGTTTTTGGAGCCCGGCCTGAAGGTGATTGAGAAGCGGAACCTGGCGAAGAACAAAGACCAGCGCGCCTGGCGGGCATTCAGGCGCTTGGCAGATCGTAAGTATTCTAAGTTCTTGTGGTCCGTCAGGACCACAAACGGCAGGTCCGCCCCCTCTAGCCAGTGGCGCCACTCCTGTAAGGCGAGTTTAATGGCCAGGAGCTCTCTGTCCCCCACATCGTAGTTCCTCTCCGCCGGGGACAGGCGCCGGGAGAAGAAGGCGCACGGTCGTTTGGCGCCATCGTCAGGTGACCGCTGGGATAATACTGCTCCCACTCCCGTGTCCGATGCGTCCACCTCCACAATGCACTGCAGCGCGGGGTCGACCTGGCGAAGGACCCGGGAGGAGGAGAACTCTGCCTTCAGCGCCTTAAAGGCAGCAGCGACCTCTTCAGTCCACCGGAACGGGACCTTCGGGGACGTGAGGCGGGTCAGCGGTCCGACGATCGAGCTGAAATTTGGGACAAAGCGGCGGTAAAAATTGGCGAAGCCAACAAATTGTTGCACCTGCTTCCGGGATGCGGGAGTAGGCCACTCCACCACCGCCTTCACCTTCTCTGGGTCTGGGAGCACCTGGTCTTGAGCGATGATGAATCCCAGGAAGGATGTGGTCCTAGCGTAGAATTCGCATTTCTCAGCCTTCACGTACAGACGATTCTCCAGCAGTCTTTGGAGGACCCGCCTCACATGGACCTGGTGCTCGTCCCTGGACCTGGAGAAGATAAGAATGTCGTCCAGGTGGACGAACACAAAGAGGCCGATGAAATCCCGGAGGACGTCATTAATGAGGTGCTGAAAGACGGCAGGAGCGTTCTTCCATTCATCTCCCTCCCGGATCCGGACGAGGTGGTAAGCGCTGCGTAAATCCAGCTTGGTAAACCAGGTCGCCCCCTGGAGGGAGTGAAAGGCAGTGTCCATGAGGGGCAGGGTGTAACGGTCCCTCTCAGTGATGTCATTTAGCGCTCGGTAGTCTATGCAGGGGCGGAGGGATCCGTCCTTTTTCCCGACAAAGAAAAACCCTGCCCCCACGGGTGACGACGATGGGCGAATAATCCCAGCGCTCAGTGATTCCTTCAGGTAAGTATTCATGGTCTCCTTCTCCGGCGCCGACAGGCTGTAGAGCCGACCAGAAGGCAGGGGAGCCCCCTGACGGAGGTTGATAGCACAGTCATAGGGTCGATGTGGGGGAAGAGACATAGCTTTCGATTTACTAAATACCATACCCAGGTCGTGAAATTCTGGAGGCACCAACGACAGGTCCGGAGGTGCTGTATCCGCCACAGGGGGAGCCGCGGACGGGGAGCAGGCAGCGGACTGAAGGCAGGTGCCCATACAGAAGGTACTCCACGCCGATACCCCAGCTGACCTCCAGTCCAGGACAGGGTTGTGGAGGCGTAGCCAGGGATACCCCAGGATGACGGGCGACACAGAGTTGGGCAGGACGTAAAATACCATCTCCTCCCGGTGGTTCCCTGAGATGATGACTGGGACAGGCATGGTTTGGTGAGAAACTCTCCCAAGGGAGGCACGGGAGAGATGGACCAGGGAGATGGGGTGTTTTAATGCCTGACAGTGGATGCCCAATAGGGTTGCCAGGCCTTGTGAAATGAAGCTGCCCTCTGCGCCCGAATCCACCAGTGCGTGGGTGAGGTGCCCAGTGGGATTGTGGCAGAAACGGATGGGCAGCTTTAATTGAGTGAGGGGACTTTGCCGATTGACGTCCGCGAGGCCCCCTACAGTGACTTGCGGACCCCGCCGTTTGGCTTTTGTGGGCAAAGCTCTACCGTGTGTTGACTGTCTCCGCAATACATGCAGAGACCCAACTCACGGCGGCGCTGTTTCTCTGCCGAGGAGAGCTTTGCCCAGCCCGTCACCATCGGCTCCGACTCCTCGGGGCACGATGGTGGCGGCGTCGCCAGGGGGCGAGCTTGGGGCAGGCGTAGCGGGGCTCCCCGAGGGCGAGAAGCAGACGGCTTCCGTCCTGAGGAGCGCTCGCGCAGCCTGTTGTCCAAGCTGATTGCCAGTGAGGTTAGCTCCGCTAACGTTCCGGGGATATCCCATCCAGCCAGTTCATCCCTCAGATCACTATTGAGGCTGCGGAGAAACAGGCCGCAGAGGGAGCGCTCCTCCCAGCCCAATTCCTCCGCCGCTACCCGGTATTCGATGGCATAATCCGCGGCCGACCGGTTTCCCTGCTGGAGAGCGAGAAGCCGATCGACCTGGACCGCCTCGGAACGAGAATGATCAAACACCTCCAGGAAGCGCCTCACGAACTCGGCATAGGTGAGGGTGGCATAACTGGGTCTCGCCATAATAGCGTAGGCCCAAGTTAAAGCGCGCCCCTCCAGGAAGTTCCCTATGTAGCCGATTCGGCTGTGATCTGAGGGGAAATCTCCGGGCACACGGTCAAACACGGACTCGCACTGCATCACAAACCCCCGTGCTCCGCCGAGCTTTCCGCTAAAGCGAGCGGGGGTTGGAATCGGTGTGAGTCGGGCCGGTGCCACCGGAGCTGGCTGGACGGCCACCGGAACAGCAGGAGCTGCGCCACCCTGAGGAGCCGGGGGGAACGGCTGCTGGGGGTCCAGGCGGTCCAATCGGCCAGTGATAGTTATCAATTGATTCAGGATAACCTGCTGTTGATAAGCTATTTGATCCACTGTAGCCTCGAGAGTGGTAAGCCGGTGTGCGAGCCCGCCGTCCGCCGAGCCGCTCTGCTGAAGCCGTACTGACATAACGCACGGCTCAGGAGACGCACACACACAGGCTTAGAGTAGTTCAAAGAGTTTATTAACAGCAGGAGTGAATGAGTGCGTGTCTGCGGGATGTAACTGTGTTGGTGATGGCGTCTGCTTCAGGCACAGAGGCAGGTGACCGTTCAGCCGAGCAACCCTATGGAGAGAGCACAGGGAGAGGGTGACGGGCATACACCAACACAGGAGGGATTTATGGCGAGAGAAGAACTTACTTGGTTTGTCAGGATAGCTGGCACAACAAAGGGGCGAAGCCCAGAAGACAGCCACCTGGAGAGCTCCGTACAGCAGCGAGGATTGGGCGATGGAGTGGAGATGTCCACCGCCGGGGAATCCACCTGTGCACAGGGGAGCAGACTGGGAAAGCGAGGTAAGGGTTCTTACCCAAATAATGCTTGCTGAAGAGAAGTAGCTCACAACGGTGAGGGACGAAGTCTGACGGCTTCAGGCCGAGCCTCCGGGCGAGACGGCCTTTATCCCTCGCCGCTGATGATGGTCAGGTGCGTGAGCAGGTGGCGCCGCTGATGAATGGCGCGGCGTGACACTGTTCTTCAGGAGGGGCCTCACCACTGCTATTTTAAAGGCAGCAGGGAAAACACCCGTCTGGAGAGAGTAATTCACTATGTTTAAAAGTTCCTTCTGGAAAAAGCCACAAAATATTTTTAAAAGTGATGTGGGAATGGGGTCTAAAAGACAATTTGTTGGATTGACTTGGGAAAAAACTCTACCAAGAGTTTCAGCATCAGCCAACGCAAAACTCACCAGTGTTTCTTCAGATAAAAGCAGATGTTCGATAGTACTAAAAAACAGTAGCTTTGTAATAAAAGACTGGATCTAATAACTGTTAGGGTGTGTGGCATATGACCCAAAAGCAGACACGGGAAGAAATGATAATAGAAGTGAAACAATAACCTTTATTACAATAATTGTGCAAGATCATGTGTGATGGAGATTTTCTTGAGGATCTGGCAACCCTATGAGGAAAGAGCAGAGAGACAGTTAAGTATAACTGAAGAACGGTATGATGAAGTTTTAATGTTAGTTTTTGTGCTTACACTTTCGTAGGGGAGAGCGGCTGGGAGCAGGTGAAGGAGCTCCATGCTGGATGAGGTTACGGATATGGTGATAACCCTTTGGACATTGTGGGCTCAGTGTGGCTGTCAGTGAGGTACAGGAAAGCCTCTATGTGCGCAGCTGAGTTCATGGTGGCCCGTAGTGGAAACAATTTAATGGGCTGTGATTTGTTTTATGGGCTCGGTTTCTCCATCGCCTGCGGAGAAGTGGAGGAGTGGTCAGGTGGTGGACTGTGGGACCGGCCATTTTACTCGGGGAGTGACGAAGAAGTGTGGGACTTAGGGTGGACCTTTTTGAGTGAAGAGGGACGCCGCCAGCACCAGAGTACGCCGACACGATGGGAACTCTGTGCCAGTGTTTGCGGTCCTGTGGATGAGGAACCCGAACGGCATGGTTTAGCCCCTGTGAAGGCGGATGGTTCCAGAGAGCGAGCGTAGCGAGGCTCCGGTGGCCCGCCGAGTACTACTGTTGAGCCAGGCGCTGCCAGTGCCGCTCCGACACAGCAAATGAAAGTGATTGGGGTGAGACCAGATGGCACGAACCCTAGCCGTGCCCAGAATGAAAACAAGGAACAAGGCTCGAGCAAGTGTAGTGGGACGCTGAAGAGCCATATGGGTACCGGTTCGCGACGCAGAAGGAGGAGAAAGCCAGTGAGTGCTCCCCTGGGCGAGGGCGATGGTGTCTGCCCTGGGGTCGAGCCTCGGCTAGGACGTGTGCACAGATCAAGGGAGCAGAGAGTTGGACAGAGTGCTCTGCGGGTGGTACGAGCTGACGATGACGGGTACCTGAAATAGACGGATGGGTCGAGACAGCACCCGAACGACTGCGGCGTTCGGGAAGGAAGGGACGCCAGTGCAGCTCGTCTCCGGTCACGAAGAAATGGAGACGCTCTGGGAGTGGGCCGTGGGATGGACACTCCAGAGGGGAGCCTACGGGAGACCCGGGTTAGAACTTTATAATGGAGCTGACGGTGTGTCTAGTTTTGTGTGTTCTGCAGTGTGTTCGCTAAGGTTAATGTTCAAAAAAAAAAAAAACATAAGAGGAATGTGTAACAGTGGAAAATGTAATGTGAGTTACAGTGGGGCAAAAAAGTATTTAGTCAGCTACCAATTGTGCAAGTTCTCCCACTTAAAAGATGAGAGAGGTCTCCAATTTTCATCATAGGCATACCTCAACTATGAGAGACAAAATGAGAAAAAAAAATCCAGAAAATCACATTGAAGGATTTTTAATGAATTAATTGGTAAATTCCTTGGTAAAATAAATATTTGGTCACCTACAAACAAGCAAGATTTCTGGCTCTCACAGACCTGTAACAACTTCTTTAAGAGGCTCCTCTGTCTTCCACTCGTTACCTTTATTAATGGCACCTGTTTGAACTCATTATCAGTATAAAAGACACCTGTCCACAACCTCAAACAGTCAGACTCCAAACTCCACTATGGCCAAGACCAAAGAGCTGTCAAAGGACACCAGAAACAAAATTGTAGACCTGCACCAGGCTGGGAAGACTGAACCTGCAATAGGTAAGCAGCTTGGTGTGAAGAAATCAACTGTGGGAGCAATTATTAGAAAATGGAAGACATACAAGACCACTGATAATCTCCCTTGATATGGGGCTCCACGCAAGATCTCACCCCGTGAGGTCAAAATGATCACGAGAATGGTGAGCAAAAATCCCAGAACCACACGGGGGGACCTAGTGAATGACCTGCAGAGAGCTGGGACCAAAGTAACAAATGCTACATCACTAACACACTACGCCGCCAGGGACTCAAATCCTGCATTGCCAGACGTTTCCCCCTGCTTAAGCCAGTACATGTCCAGGCCCGTCTGAAGTTTGCTAGAGAGCATTTTGGATGATCCAGAAGAGGATTGGGAGAATGTCATATGGTCAGATGAAAACAAAATAGAACTTTTTGGTAAAAACTCAACTTGTTGTGTTTGGAGGAGAAAGAACACCATACCTACTGTGAAGCATGGGAGTGAAAACATTATACTTTGGGGCTGTTTTTCTGCAAAGGGACCAGGACGACTGATCCGTGTAAAGGAAAGAATGAATGGGGCCATGTATCGTGAGATTTTGAGTGAAAACCTCCTTCCATCAGCAACGGCACTGAAGATGAAACGTGGCTGGGTCTTTCAGCATGACAATGATCCCAAACACACTGCCCGGGCAACAAAGGAGTGGCTTCGTAAGAAGCATTTCAAGGTCCTGGAGTGGCCTAACCAGTCTCCAGATCTCAACCCCATTGAAAATCTTTGGAGGGAGTTGAAAGTCCGTGTTGCCCAGAGACAGCCCCAAAACATCACTGCTCTAGAGGAGATCTGCATGGAGGAATGGGCCAAAATACCAGCAACAGTGTGTGAAAACCTTGTGAAGACTTACAGAAAACGTTTGACCTCTGTCATTGCCAACAAAGGGTATATAACAAAGTATTGAGATGAACTTTTTTTATTGACCAAATATTTATTTTACCGAGGAATTTACCAATTAATTCATTAAAAATCCTTCAATGTGATTTTCTGGATTTTTTTTTCTCATTTTGTCTCTCATAGTTGAGGTATACCTATGTGAAAATTTGAGACCTCTCTCATCTTTTAAGTGGGAGAACTTGCACAATTGGTGGCTGACTAAATACTCTTTTTCCCCACTGTATATGCATGAAGTGACCACCGTTGTTTGTTAATGGATGCCATGTGGCTGTGACGCTGTATTGAGTGTTGTGTGTGTGCGGGGAGGTGCAGTAACACTTGTGTGTGAAAGTTAATGAGGAGTGTGTGTGACCATGGTAATTGCCCTATGTGGTGTGTGTGCTTTGTGTTTCTACTTTAGGAGTCTCTGTACCCAGGCTATGGGGTGAAAATGCGGATTTATGGAGTCGGGTACCGCCATTGTTCATGTTTGTACATACTTTAAGATGGTAATATGTGTATCTATTTGTGTCGGGATTAATTTATTTTAGTGTGTGGCCCTTTTCTTTTCAGTGACTGCTTTTTACATAGCGGAGTGCTCCGCTGGGCCAGTGTTGTGGGTATGTAGGTTTATATACATCTTTGTATTGGTGTGTGAGTCAGGTGTAAATTGTAAATGTGGGTAAATTAGTGTGCTTGTGATTTTTCAAGGGGGGGGAGGAATGTGAGATCATATATTATATATATATTATTATAGTGGTGCCCTGGGCTTGAGAGGGGTGACGCCCCGCCTCTGGGAGGTGGTGTCACCTGGGGTATATAAACCAGCTGCGGGAGACATCTTGTCTCTTCGCTGTGGCTCCTGTGCTCGTGGTAGAGTCTCCTGTGTTCCTGTGTTCTTGTTATTTATAAAACTATAAAAGGTCACCTCAACTCATTATTTGAAGACACAACACGCGCCGACAGTGATCTGTGTGGAGTTTGCATGTTCTCCCCGTGTCTGCGTGGATTTATTCCGGGATTTCTCCGGTTTCCTCCCACATGCCAAAAGCATGCAAGTTAGGTTAATTGGCATCAAACTGGGGATTCTAAATTGTCCTTAGGTATGACTGTGAGAGTGAATGGTTGTCTGTCTCTCTGTGTTGGCCCTGCGATGGACTGGCGATCTGTCCAGGGAGTACCCTGCCTCTCGCCCAAAGATGCTGGGATAGGCTCCAGCCCCCCCCCCCCCCCCCCCCGCGACCCGAAAAGGATTAAGCGGAAGAAGATGAATGAATGAGTGAATGAATGAAGATGGATGGATGGATGGATGGATGGATGGATGGATGGATTTGCGCCACGCGTTTGCGTGTGGTCTGAACGCGCCTTAAGGCATAAAATTGGAGGGCTGTTAAAAACAAAGGCGGTGGTGTACTTGCTAAATGTTATTTCTTTATAATTAAAATCACTAGAGATTATCGATGCACTTCCAGAACCTTTCTGACCCCTCCCTGTAGAAAATAAAAAGTTGAAAGTGGGTGGCGAGGCCTCGGTGAGAACAACTGATGCGTCGGTACCCATCTATGTCTCAGTTAAAAGCAGACAGTCCAGTTTATGACCTAAAATCAAATTATAAATAATAAGAGATTTATTTAAAAGAGAGCGGACATTTAAAAGATCCATAAAAACTGTTGAAGGGTTGGTGTGTGAGGTGGTTTGTTTGGTATTTAAATTAATTTTGACATGGTTCTTATGGTTTACTCCACCAGTCCGAATCCTGCGTGGTCTATTGTTCGAAATAATGGGAGGAATAGGGTAGGTGGATAGTGAGGGGGGACTGGTGTAGGGGGTGGTGGAGTGTGGTGGGGAGGAGGGCACAACTTGTGAGTAAAATGGGCTTACAGTGAGAGACAGTCAGACTGACGCAGCAGTTAAAACAGAATAAAATATATTTGTTAAAATGTGAGCGCCCAGCCTCCTCAGATGTATACCGTCTCTCCAATAAAATGACGTACGGTTCCAGAACAGGTTAAAATTGTTGATAAAAATAAAACCACAAGCTGCAGTAATAGATTGGAGCCATGTGTGAAGGCTCAGGATCCAGCTAAAGCGGTCAATGCCTCGCCCTAGTGGAAGCAATGGTTCAGAGATAAATATGCGCTTACTGGAGGCTCGGAGTGCGCGGAGACTAGTGAAGTCCTGCTTCAAAACCTTAGACGCCTGGCTGGTGACATCATTGCAGCCAACCTGGATCACAACGTTCCTAGCAGAGGGGTGTTTTGCCAGGCCAGGAATTTTATCCAGGAGGTCCATCACTCTGGCACCAGGAAAGAAGACTCATCCAGTGACGTTAGGTCCTGGCTAATTAGTGGCCTGCAGTCTGTTGATGTTGTGGAGAGTGCAAATAAAGAAACCGGACTTTAACGCAGCAGACGAACTTTATTTCCTCTCTCACTTCATTCATACACAGAAAAAGCATTCCCTCAATACACCAGGGTCTCTCCTTTTATATCACTCCATTCCTTCCCCCTACTGCCTGAGATCTTGCATCACAATACATTCAACACGTCCACCCCTTACTGTCCCCGCAGCTACTCCTTCCTGCTGCATTACCATAACTTCTCCCATTACAATACGTACTGTCCTCCTCCGTTTAATCCCCCACACTCTACTGGCAGAGGGACTATTCACCTCCCCTCTGCTTCCAGTCTGAGATGATTGTCCCAGCGTGGGTTCCCTACCCCCCCCCCCCACCAAGAGTCTCAGACTGAGCTTCAACCCTCACGTCCTTTTGGCTTCAGTCTCCTCCCATATTTGCTGTAACGAGGGTTCTTCGACTCCGCAGCGCTGCTGTGCCGGTGGGGATCTCTTGGGGGTGTGTCTGTCTGCGGGTGGGTAATGGCGAGGGGGGGGGGGACATTCGACTTGCTCGTGTGGCTGCTCTGATGAATCTCTTACCTGGGGAGTTCTCAGTGGGGGTCTTCCACGCCAAGGAGCCCGAGCCAGCATCACTTGCTTGTCCACCACCACAAAGGCGGGCTTAAGTCTGTCTATACATATTTTCTCCCGACAACCCCCCAAGTCTAACAAAAAATGTTTGTCCCCTGGTTCCAGCACTCTGAATGGGCCATCGTAGGGTGGGCGCAATGGGGGATGGTGGGCATCGTGCCTGACAAACAGGAACACCGCGTTCTTCAAAGTTTTTGGCACAAAAGCGCGTGGAAAACAGTGGTGGGCCGGGCTCGGTAGCATGCCTGTATCTGCGCTATGCTGCGGACGCTGAGACAGATAATTGTCCGACGCGGGATTATCTGGTAAAAATTCCCCGGGGGAGCCGCAGTGGCTGAGAAAAAACAAGCTCCGCCGGGGAAGCCTCCAAATCCTCTTTTGGTGCGGAACGCAACCCTAACAGGAGTGAAGAAGCCTCACCGTCACAGGCCCGTGGCTCTGAGATAGATCTGTCTCTACCAGAAATCCACGGAGCTGCTCATCCGTAAGCTGCCCATCCAGCGCCTGGTGAGGGAGATCGCTCAGGACTTCAAGACCGACCTGCGCTTCCTGAGCTTCGCCGTCATGGCTCTGCAGGAGGCCAGCGAGGCCTACCTGGTGGGTCTCTTCTTCGCTAAGAGGGTCACCATCATGCCCAAAGACTTCCAGCTGGCCCGCCGCATCCGCGGAGAGAGAGCTTAGACTTTCTGCTGCACATTCACCAACCACAATGCTCCGCACTGTGTGTCTATATATATGTATATATTTATAGTAATATGTACATATGTTTACTAGCTGTTCTTGTTTTTTCTTGCCTTCTGATTGTTGCTCTGAGTGTTGCTATCCCTGTGCTGTTGCAATCCTGGAATTTCCCCATTGTGGGACTAATAAAGGCTTATCTTATCTTATCTTATCTTAACAGAACCCACGGCAACCGGTCTACCCAATTTGCGTCCGTAAGCGAAGCCCTGAGCGCTGCTTTCAGCGACCTATGGAAACGCTTGCATAACCCATTGGCCTGTGGGTTGTACGCAGTTGTGCGATGAATTGCTACACCCAGCCTACAGGCCATCGCAGACCAGAGGTCGGAAACAAACTGAGGGCCCCTATCAGACATGATGTCTGACGGGATGCCAAAACGTGCCACCCATGTTGTCAAAAAGGCGTGCGCCACGTCCGCGGACGTGGTTGCCGCTAGCGGGACTGCTTCTGGCCATCGTGTGGTGCAGTCCACCACTGTCAGAAGGTGCGTGAACCCCTGCGATGGCGGGAGGGGGTCCACGAGGTCCACGTGAACGTGGTCGAACCTCTTAGCCAGTATATGAAACGGCTCCAAAGGGGCCTTCGTGTGTCTGTGTACTTTGGCTCGTTGGCACGCTACACAGGCTGCAGCCGACTCTTTCACCTGTTTGCGCAGGCCTGGCCACACGAACTTCGCTCCCACCATTTTGACTGATGCGCGCACTCCTGGGTGCGCCAGAGCATGAACCTACTCAAACACTTGGCGGCGCCAAGCAACTGGGACCACCGGGCGCAGGCGTCCCATGGAGACGTCACATATTAGGGGGGGCTTCCGTCTTGCAGTACTCTGCTCTCCAGCCTTAACCCTGTTGGTCCAGACTGGAGCGCGCACACGTCCGCATCACCAATCTGCTCTGCGGCTATGGCTGTATAATCTATCCCTACGCAGACTGGGGCCACTACTGTGCGCGAGAGGCAGTCTGCCACCACATTCAGTTTACCGGCCACATGCTGAATATCGGTCATAAACTCCGAGATCGCGGCTAGCTGTCTCTGCTACCGGCCCGACCTTGGTTCCGAAACCTTGGCCATCACGTACGTTAGCGGCTTGTGGTCCACGAACGCAGTGAAGCTGCGCCCTTCCAGCCAGAACTGGAAGTGGCGTATGGCCAAGTGGAGAGCCAGCAACTCCCTGTCGAATGCGCTGTATTTACGCTCACTGTCGCGCAACGACCTGCTGAAAAAAGCGAGCGGCTGCCAAGAACCAGCGACAAGTTGCTCCACGACAGCCTCTATGGCCACGTCCGAGGCATCAGTAGTGAGTGCTATCCGAGCCGCCAGGTCTGGGTATGCCAACAGTGCGACGTTTGCCAGTGCTGTTATAACCTCAGAGAATGCCTGCTCCCGCTCCGGAGTCCAGTCATCTCTGTCCGCCGGTTTCCATTTCTTGAGCGCGGCGTACAATGACTGCATGAGCTGAGCTGCACGGGAGAGGAACCGGTTATAAAAGTTAACCATCCCCAAAAACTTTTGCAGCGCCCTGACCGTCTGAGGCCGGGGAAAATTCGCCACGGCGCGCACCTTGTCTGGCAAGGGTATTGCTCCCTCCGGTGAAATGCAGTGCCCCAAAAAATCAAACCCCGTCACGCCGAACTGGCATTTCACCCGGTTGATTATTAACCCGTGCTCCTCCAACCTCCGGAAAACCGTCCTGAGGTGGGTTACGTGTTTGTCCTCGGACGCGCTGGCCACCAGGATGTCATCCAGGTAGACAAACACAAACGGCAGATCGCGCAACACCGCATCCATCATGCGTTGGAATGTCTGTGCCGCGCCTTTTAATCCGAAGGGCATGCGTAAAAACTCAAACAAGCCAAACGGAGTTATTACCGCTGTTTTGGGTATGTCCTCCTCGCACACTGGGACCTGGTGGTAACTGCGGACCAGGTCTATTTTAGAAAAAATACGTGCCCTGGCGAGGTGAACGGAAAAATCCTGAATATGGGGAATCGGGTAGCTGTCATGCGCTGTGGCGTTATTCAATCTGCGGAAATCTCCGCACGGTCGCCATGATCCCCCAGCCTTAGGGACCATGTGTAGTGGGGATGCCCATGGGCTGTTTGAGCGCCTGATGATGCCCAACCTTTCCAAGTTGGCAAACTCCTCACGCGCTATGGCCAGTTTAGCTGCGTCCAGGCGCCGAGGTCGTGTGAAAATGGGCGGTCCAGTGGTGGTGATAAAGTGTTCCACCCCGTGTTTAGTGATGGCCGCCGAAAATGTCGGGACTGTGAGTGCTGGGAACTGAGTGAGCAGTGTGTGGAACTTACCGCCTGGAGCTGTGACGCTGGCTAGCGTTGTTGGCCCGCCCCTCGAGCTGTACAGGGGAGAGACTCAAAAGACATTGCACTGACCAGGCGTCTGTTAGCAACATCGACTAGCAGCCCGTGTGCACACAGAAAATCAGCTCCCAAGATTGGGAAACTGCATGCCGCTATGACGAATGTCCACTTGTACATACGACCGTGTAGGGATACAGTCGGTGTCCTCTCACCAAAAGTCCTAATGTCCGAGCCGTTTGCAGCTATCAGCTCGGGGCCGCTAGCTCCCGCTAGCCGGTCGGCGTAGGACAGCAGGATGAGGCTCTTTTGGGAGCCGGTGTCTACGAGGAACCGTCTCCCCGAGCGCGAGTCCGTCACGTAGAGCAGCTTGTTTTCTTCACCGGCAGTCGCAGCTGCTACTGACTGCCGGCCTTGGCGTTTCCCGAATGCTTGAATTGACATGGTGGTACACATCTGCATGCGTTCTCTCCAAACGGCGGTGGTAGGAGCAGAGGGTGTCTCTCTGGCGCTTTCTGGCCCCCGCTGCCGCTACCGTCGCCGGCTCCTCGCCTTCGCTGGTCGTCTCGCTGGGTTCCGACGCTGCCACGTTCACTGTGAGGGCTCTGGTGGTAAGGATGATCCAATCTGCCTCCTGGGCTAGCACACGGTAGTTGTGTGCGGCCAGCAACGGCGAGTTGGCCAGGACCACTCTTGCCTCTGTTGGGAGGTTCCGGAGTAAAAGGTAGGCAAACAGAAAATGCCTGTCGTCCGTGCCCATCAACGCCAACATCTTCTCCATCAGTTCGACCGCCGACCCATCTCCAAACTCGGAGCGCCTCAGGAGCCTCTCTGCTCTCTCACAGTCCGAGAGTGTGTAGCACCGGGTCAGCGCGGCCTTGAGAGTCCTGTATTTATCGTGGGCCGGAGGCTGTTGGAGCAGGCTCACTACTTGCTGAGTCGTGCGAGCGTTCAGCGCTACGACCACATAGTAATATCTGGTGTCATCTGCCGTTATTCCCCGGAGGGCGAACTGAGCCTCGGTGTGGAGGAACCAAGACTGCGGGTCATGCAGCCAAAAGTCCGGTAGTTTGACCGAAATAGCGCACGCGTTGCTGGGGCTTTCTGTCTGGGCCGTCTCTGGGATGCTTGCCGCGTTGCTGGGGCTTCCTGTCCGGGCCGACTCCGGGGTTCTTGCCTCGTGTTCCATAATTCGTCAAGGGTCACCAGTGTGGAGAGTGCAAATAAAGAAACCAGACTTGCACGGCAGACGAACTTTATTTCCTCTCTCACTTCATTCATACACAGAAAAAGCATTCCCTCAATACACCAGGATCTCTCCTTTTATATCATTCCATTCCTTCCCCCTACTGCCTGAGATCTTGCATCACAATACATTCAACACATCCACCCCTTACTGTCCCCTCAGCTACTCCTTCCTGCTGCATTACCATAACTTCTCTCATTACAATACGTACTGTCCTCCTCCATTTAATCCCCCACACTCTACCAGCAGAGGGACTGTTCACCTCCCCTCTGCTTCCAGTCTGAGATGATTATCCCAGCGTGGGTTCCCTACAACGTCACATTTTCAGCTCAGCTCAGCTCACTTGGAACCCCGGCTGAGTAGGTACTAAAAAAGTACGTAGTACCAGGTACTAGGTACTAATGGAAAACCCTACAAACTGAGTCGAGCTGAGTAGGTGCTAGTGGAAAAGGGCTAATAGTGTGCCATAATCTATGAAGAACACCTCAAGATTTTGGCAAGACTAGTGTGTCAGAATTTTTAAAAATTTCTTTCTGCCCGGCAGCTCCATCTTCAACATCCTTTGTCCAATATATCCACCCTCCCTCCTCTGCACATGTCCAAACCATCTTAGTCTTGCCTCTCTTACTTTGTCTCCAACCTGCTCAGTCTGAGCTGTCCCTCTCCTATACTCATTTCTAATCCTGGCCCTCCTCGTCACTCTCAATGAGATTCTTAGCATCTTCAACTCTGCCACCTCCAGCTCTGCCTCCTGTCTTTTTGTCAGTGCCACTGTCTCCAAACCATACATCATAGCAGGTCTTACTACCATCTTGTAAATCTGCTTGCACTCTCTTCTTCACCTCTCTTATGCATTTTAATAATAATAATAATAATGATGATGCATCAGATTTATATAGCACTTTTCATAGACACTCAAAGATGCTTTACAATGGATATATTATTCATTTACTCCACAGACAATGTTAAGGGTAAGTTACTACTGTAGCCACAGCTGCCCTAGGGCAGACTGACGGAAACATGGCTGCCAATCCGCACCAAGGGCCTCTCCGACCACTTCCATTGCTTTGGATGGTTGACCCCAGGTATTTAAACTGATCTACCTTCACTTCCTCTACTCCTTGCATCTTTGCCATTACAGCTGCCTCCGTCTCATTCACACTGGTGTATTCTGTCTTGCTTCTACTGATTTTAATTCTTCTTTTCTCCAGTGCATACCTCCACCTCTCCAGGTTTGTTTCAACCTGCTTCCTACTCTCACTACAGAGCACAATGTTGTTTGCAAACATCACAGTCCACGGAGACTCCTGCCTGACCTCGTCTGTTAGCCTGTCCATCACCATGACAAACAAGAATGGGCTCAGAGCTGATCCCTGATGTAATCCCACCCTCACCTTGAATCCATCTGTCACTCCGACATACCTCACCACAGTCTCACTGTCCTCAAACATGTCATGCACCACCCTCACATACTTCTCTGCCACTCCTGACTTCTTTATACAGTACCAGACTTCCTCTCTTGGCATCCTATCATATGCTAGTTCAGTCATATGCTAGTACAGTGTTTTCCTGGCAGTTACAATAGGTGACAGTTGTGCACACTTTATTTTCCTTCCTGGGGACCTCATAAGTTACAGTACATACAGTGAACCTGGTAATTTTGCTAGCTAGCCAAATATTAGCTATTTGTAATCTGTACATAGGCTAATTTTCTTGGCAGCTTACCTCAGGTTCTCCATGGTGCTCAATGCTCTGTTATGATCTGAGCATGGGGGATTCAGCCATGCTCAGTCTCATGGTTTTTTTCCTCATATTTGTTGTACTTTGTGTTTTTTGGTTCCTGTATTTTTATTCCATGGTTGATTTTTGTATAGCTTGTATTGTTTCTGATTCTTCTTATTCCCCTTGTTTATATCATCATAGTTTTGCTACTTCTTTAGTTGGTGTTTGTTGTATTTATTCCTCAGTCCTTATTTGTTGGCATTTAGTTCTCTACATTGTACTGTTGTGTTTTCACTGTCTCTCCCTCTCCGGGGCTGCAGCTGTCAGTGGTACTTCCGGGTTTCTTGCTCTGTTGTGGGCGGTGCTCCTGTCAGCTGTCAGTCCCGTCTTCTCCCTCTCATTACTTCCAGCTGACCCCATTTGTAATCATTGTTACCTCCTGCCCGCTCATGTGATCCACACCTATCATCACTTGTTATCATTTGTTTCTGGCCCTATTTAAGGTCTGTTATTTCTCTTCTTCAATGCCAGAGTCTAAACCTACTCATCTCCACCAGAACCCTTCCCCTGTTCTGGTGAGCTCTATATCATCAACTTATTCTTCCATTTGTAAGTTTGCTTTGTTATCAGTTTGGATTTTTATGTTGGTGCGCTGTTTGGACTTGTGTTTTCTGTCAATAAACATCACAAACTACAGTTCAGCGCTTGGCTCTCTGTTCCTGCCTCGAGGGGCAAATCATGACTTGGTCACTGTCTGGTTAAATCAGCACAGCAAAGGAGTAACTCATGAGTTCTAAGTGGGAGCTGGACAAGACAAAGGTTGGAATGGGACGCTGCAATACATGATGCGCAATACTCAACATATTGCAAGATTGTGATAATGCCATATTGTGACTCATGTATCGGGATAATATCATATCACCAGGCCTCTGGTGAGTTCCACACCTAATCTCTGTTGAGTTTGCATCTTCTCCCTGTACTCCATGGGTACTCTGGTTTTCCTTCCAAGGTCCAAAGACATGCATATTAGATTAATGGCTCCAGGTGTCATTGTGTCTGAAAGGTCAGGGATTGGTGCTGCTACCTAAGTCATCTGAAGGGATGTCCTTGAATTTCACTCTGGGATTAATAAAGGATTAATAAAATACCAAAAAATGTTGGCACTCTGATGGCAAGAATTTATCTCACATGATATGGTGACTTGAAATACAAAAAAAAAATTGTCTGGCATAGGCTTTAGACCAGGGGAGGGCAATCATGTGCCATGGAGGACCATTCCACTGCAGTTTTTCTGTTCTACCCAATCTTTTCAGCAGGTGTTTCCAATGATTAGTAACCCTTGAAGCTGATCAGAGCAAACACCTGCTGAAGAGACTGGGTGGAACAGAAAACCTGTAGTAGAATGGCCCTCACTGCCCACACCTGCTTTAGACACAGAAAGAATCAAGCTGACAGGAAGGGGGGTGTCCAGTCTTCATCATCATTTTAATGTTTCCTTGAACATCCCCTGAGTTTCACTTCTGTCTGTATGGGAATACTTGGAAGTGTGTATGTATGGATGTTTGAATGAGTGTTGTGCATCTTAAGTAGAAACTGACATGATACAAGCCCTGATAGCACAACAAAAGTAAAAGATGACTTTGCTGTGAGAATTTAAAGAATGAAAGTGTGGTTTGTGAAGTGACAGCGGTCTGCAGTTGGCACATCAGAAACTATTTAAACTTTTTCAGTAAAAATATGGGCACAGATATTTTGTTGTCTTTGTGGTGAACATATTTTGTACATTGGCATCCTCATGTGTACATCATGGTAACAGAGAGCCTTACCAGGTTCTGCTGAATGTGTTTTTTTTTTATTTAAAGCTGCATGACAGGTGTTTGGCGGCATTTAATTCACTGATATATTGCGTCTCTATACCTTCCAGGTGGGAGATACAGGAAGGCGCAGAGCTGGAAGATGGTGAGAAAGCGGTGGTAGAAGAACTTAAGAAAGCGTTTTTTGTTTGCTGCTGCAGCCCAGGACCACAGGAACCTCGTGAAACTGATGAGACACCAGCAGAGCGAGCCCAGGGGGAAACACAATCAGACAATAAAAGTGTTGCCCAATAACAGTCCATGCAGTTGGAATTTTTATCATGTAGTAAATGCTTGCTTGTAATATGCACTTGCATCTCTCAAGGTAGTAGAGCGCGTGCACATGTGGTGTGGGTTTGTGTGTGCATGCGTATGTACATTCGTGTGAATGTTTGCACATTTGTAGGTGTAATTGGGTTTGTACGTGTACTGTATGCTGCAAATTTGCATATGAGTGTGCATAAAAAAACACGAGAGACACAAGGAGAGAGTGAGAGATGGTGCCTCCGTCTTTACACACACACACACACACACACACACACACACTCTTCAGACAAACTCTGTGCTTTTCTATGCTGCATCAGATGCATTTCATCTTTTTAGAGCACATCTTCAGAAATCGGTTCCGGGGAAATGGAAAGCCTGGGTTTGTTTGCCTGGGACAAGATGGGACTGTGTGATCCTTCTAGCGAGTTGAAGTTTTGTTTTTTTGTTTTTTTAAGAGAGCGAAAGGAAGAAGGAGAGCGTGTGTAAGACACTGGTGTCAGCATACTTTCTCCCAGTTCCTGAAAGAAAACATCAAATATTATGGCTGGGAAACAAGCTGATGTATGTTTTGATTGCAATGTGTCCTAAAAATCTCCCCTCTGTGAAATATCAGTCAGCATTTTGTGCAAACTGAAAGAACACTTATTTTATGTGTAACACATTTTACTAAATATATGTTTGTGTCTATGTTTTGTTATTTATGAGAAGGAATGTTTTAGAATTAAACATGAAAGTAAAAACATACCCCAACCTTGCCAGAGAATATTCTGTTATATGATCTGTCTGTGTGATCTCTGTGCAGTCAGTAATTGATATTGTTTTATGGCTGTAAGGTTGGTATTGTGTTTTTGAATACTTGTCTTATATGTTCCATATTTTAAATGATATTCACGTGAGGATTTATTTAACAACTTGACAATGCGCTTTTCATCAACAAGAATATCATTTCGGCTAATGGAGAATGCTATACACTATAACTTCTTTCAAAGAGAAGAAAAAACATTTCCTGCTCCACGGGGAGATCTTTCTTGTTTCCTTAACTAGATTATTGATGCAAATGTTGCAAGATTGCTATTGCCAAACCACTCAGAGAATACAAAAGACAACAAAATATTCAGCAATAGAATTCTGCCTTTGTCACAAAATAAAGGCTGAATAGCAACAAAAACCCATAAGTCTTTTCTAAATATACTGTATTTAATACAACAATGAAACTGCCTTATTAGGATGTTGCAAAAAAAAAGTGTTTGGCTAGTCAAACTGCTCTTTTGTGATAACTAAAAAAGCTTTGATCTACTTATTTCCCCCCACTCCCTAAGTACCTGTTCACATATCCATTCTTATTTCTATTATACCCAGGTGATAGGCTCAGAAGACAACTGTCAGTAAAGCTGACAGGTAATTCGCAACAAAGCAATACAAAAACCTAAGTATGCCATTATGCACATTTTATTTGGGGATTATCAAACCTAAATAATCCCTTTAAAATCCCAGACCTCAAGATAATATGTATGAACAGTTCCAGCCTTTTTTTCCCCTTTTTAAAGTGATTATTTTCACTGTAGAGGATTGTCCACTGCAAATGCTCAAAGCACAAACACACCGACTTTGTTTGCATTTTCATCTTCTGAGTGTAACAAGCTTTGTGTCAGCATGTAGTGAGCAACCAAGTATTTTTACATGGAGAACATATTTAAATGAGAGCTCTTTGTAAAGTTCTAGTAAATGCCAAAGGTTAATTCAGCATGTAAACAGAAATACAATAAAGGAATTCCACCAAGGTTTGAGCACAAATCAAAACATATTCTGATTTTTGAGACAAATTTAGCACAATTTTTTTTCATAATCTGACAGTCAGTGGAAAGTAAAGTTGTAGGTGTGTAATACAGGTGGAAGGAACATCTGCTCTGTACTATCAATATTATTCTGATGGATAGCGTCTTTATTCACATTATAAATTACATGCTCTATATCAGGAACATTTTTTTTAATGAAAGAGCCACATTTATTTTTTCCAGTGGGCCAGAGGTCCAGAACAATGCCAACTTGCTGCATAGACAGATGTTGTATTACATTTCCCTGTTGAGGGGGACAATAAACAGAACATTTTCTCCTGAGTAAAGGGGAACCTATAAGTATTATTGTAGTCAGTTACAAATTTATGACATTTACAAGAAAAAAGTCACAAGTTTGAGAAAAAAATTGCAAATTTAAAGGAAGTGAAATTTACTGGAAAAGGTTCATTTTATGATAATTTATGAGAAAAATATTTAGAGTTACAAGAAGAAAAATTTTTAGAAAACGGTTGCGAGTTTACAATAAAAAAATTGCAGAATAAAGATGCAAATGTACGAAAAAATGTGCACATTTACATGAAAACAACAAATTCATGGTAAGAAAGGAAATTTTACAAGAAAAAAGTTGCAAATTTGCAAAAAAAGTAAAAACTAGAGGGCACTCAGAGAGCGCATACCTCCGCCAAGGCTCTGTCCCTCCCTCCCTTTGTCCTCACCTCTGTCCCTTTGTCCGTCCATATCACCATCCATCTGTACATTGCTAGATTGGGCCTTGGCGGAGGTATGCACTCACGGATCACCTCCAACATCGAATAAGTTTATCTTTGGGCCAAGGGTCACCTCTGGTGAAAATGTCATCCAAATCCATCCAGGAGTTTTTGCGTGATCCTACTAACAGACAGAGAAGCAGCAGCAAAAACAATATGACTACATTATAATAACTAGAAAAGCACTCAGAGAGCACATACCTCCGCTAAGACTCCTTCCGTCCCTCATGGATCACCTCCAAAATGTAATGGGTTTGTGTGTAGGCTATGAGCCAATTTTGGTGAAAATTGCATCAAAATCTATTCACTAGCTTTAGAGGATTCTTGTGAACACATTGAGAAGATTAAGAGCCTTGGCGGAGGTATGCATTCTGGGATCATCACCAAAATGTTATGGGTTGTCTGTAGCCCAACGACCACTTCTGGTAAAAATTTCATTCAAATCCATCCGGTAGTTTTGGAGGATTGTTGTTAACACACTGTGAGAAGATAAGAGCCTTGGCGGAGGTACACATTCTGGGATCATTACCAAAATGTAATGGGTTCTTCAGTAGCCCAAGGACCACCTCTGGTGAAAATTTAATCCAAATCCATGCAGTAGTTTTTGTGTAATCCTGCTGCACAAATACAAACAAGGTCCTTGATGAAGGTATGCACTCTCATATCATCACCAAAATTTAATGGGTTCATCCTTGGCCCAAGGGCCACCTCTGGTGAACATTTCATCAAAATCCATCCAGTGGCTTTTGCATAATCCTGCTAACAGTCGGACAGACGGACAAACAGACAAACCACCCAGATTACATTACCTCCTTGGCGGAGGTAACAAGACTGTCATAACTGTATTGACCATACAGTGCATCCGGAAAGTATTCACAACGCTTCACTTTTTGCACATTTTGTTTTGTTACAGCCTTAGTCCAAAATGGATTAAATTAATTTTTTCCCCTCAAAATTCTACGCACAATACCCCCATAATGACAACGCAAAAAAAAAAAAAATGAGATTTTTGCAAATTTATTAAAAATAAAAAGCTAAGAAATAACATCTACATAAGTATTCACAGCCTTTGCTCAATACTTTGTTGATGCACCTTTGGCAGCAATTACAGCCTCAAGTCTTTTTGAATATGATGCCACAAGCTTGGCACACCTATCTTTGGGCAGTTTCACCCATTCCTCTTTGCAGCACCTCTCAAGCTCCATCAGGTTGGATGGGAAGCGTTGGTGCACAGCCATTTTCAGATTTCTCCAGAGATGCTCAGTTGGATTCAAGTCTGGGCTCTGGCTGCGCCACTCAATGACATTCATACAGTTGTCCTGAAGTTACTCTTTTGATATCTTGGCTGTGTGCTTAGGGTCATTGTCCTGCTGAAAGATGAACCGTTGCCCAGTCTGAGGTCAAGAGTGCTCTGGAGCAGGTTTTCATCCAGGATGTCTCTGTACATTGCTGCATTCATCCTTCCTTCTATACTGACTAATCCCCCAGTTCCTGCCATTGAAAAACTTTCCCACGGCATGATGCTACCACCATCATGCTTCACTGTGGGGATGGTATTGGCCTGGTGATGAGCGGTCCCTGATTTCCTCCAAACATGATGCCTGGCATTCATGCCAAGAGTTCAATCTTTGTCTCATCAATCAATCAATCAAACTTTATTTCTAAAGCACTTTAAAAACAGCTACAGCTGATACAAAGTGCTGTACATCAGGAATAGATAAAATGAAAAGGACATAAAAGACAATAAAATGCAACTAAAAAGGTATGAAACAAAACAAATAAAAATGACAATCATATAATGAAGCAATAAAACAAGTACAATCAATGTCTCAAGCTGGGTTGAAGGCCAAGGAGTAAAAATGAGTTTTAAGATAAGATTTAAAAGTGGACAGTGAAGGCGCTTGTCTAATAGGCAAAGGAAGACTGTTCCAAAGTTTAGGAGCAGCAACAGAAAAAGCTCTGTCCCCTCTGAACTTCCTTTTTGATTTTGGTATCTCCAGGAGCAACTGATCAGCTGACCTGAGAGACTGAGCAGGAGTGTAATAGTGAAGAAGCTCAGAGAGGTAAGGCGGGGCAAGGCCATTCAGTTTTTTAAAAACAAATTAAAGAATTTTTTTTTTCCACAATATCTTTATTGAACCTTTTTTTTTTTTTTAACAAACATGATACAAACAATCAAACACTAACACTAAAGTACTACAAAAAAAAAAAAAAAATGCACTAAAAACACCAACAACCACCAACAAAATCAAGTCTTCAACAATGCTCCTCTGTTTAGTCTCGACAATCCAATACATAAGTATACATATTATGTTCACCAGTTTGGAATTTACAAGGTCCACACACATCATTCACCTTCTTCTTCAAGAGTTATGTTTAAATTTTTTACATAATCAATAAAAGGTCTCCATATATTCTCAAACACAATTTCCTTTGATTTCAGTATATATGTTATTCTTTCTAATGGAAGGTTTGTTAACATCTGTCTTAACCACTGAGTCACATCTGGTCTATGAGTCTTTTTCCATAATAGTGCAATACATTTTTTGGCATTAAGCAAACTGAGGTCTATGAAAGTTCTTTCACTTTTATTGAAATTATGCTTTTCTGGGTACAGACCCAACAAAACCAGTTTAGGATTCAATATGATTTGTTTTGAGATTATTTTTTCAATTGTTACCCTCACCTCTTCCCAAAACATTCTTATTAATCTACATTCCCATAAACAATGAAATAGGGTTCCTTTACTTTCCATGCATTTTGTGCATGTATCTGGTATATTTTTGTTATATCTATTTAACTCCTCCGGTGTAACATACATCCGCATTAACCATTTGAAATGTATCAATTTAAGGCGTGCATTTATTGATTTGGTTTGAGCTTCTGTACAAGCCAATTCCCATTGTTCCTCTGAAATTTCAATTTGCAGATCTTCTTTCCAGTAGTTTAATCTTTTCAGTGAATTTTCACTTGAAGATAGTGTCAATGAGTTATAAAACTCTGAAATAATACCCTTTCTTTTACTATCTTTCATCATCATTTTTTCCAAGGATGAATAAATAGGTCGAGTGAGAGCTTTATTTTGATTTGATCGAATAAAGTTTCTAAGTTGAAGATATTTAAAAAAATGTGTTCTATTGAGATTAAATTTGATCCTCAGCTCTTCAAAAGACATTATGTTGTCTGCACATGGCAAATATAAATCCTGAATCTTTTGTATCCCTTTTAAATTCCATACTTTAAATACAGCGTCCGCTCTCCCTGGTTTAAAATATTGATTACCCCATATTGGACTAAATTGTGACAATAACTGTGGTTCTTTTAAATAGTTTTTAGCTTCACACCATATTTTGATCATATGCTTTACAAATGGATTTTTAACTTGTTTTTGTAATTTTTTTGCCGAATCTGAGTATATGAATATGGGAAGAGGTAAAGGTAAATTGTATGATTCCATTTCAGTCCAGTGAGGGAGATCATTTGATGAAAAATAATATGTCATAGACCTCAGTTGTGCCGACCAATAATACAACATAAAATTTGGACATTTCAGACCTCCACGATCAAATGGTAAATATAATAAAGACAGACGTAATCTAGCCCTCCTGTTGTTCCATATAAATTCCACTAACTTTTTTTTTATTCTTGAGAATAGATCTAAAGGTGGTGATAAGGGAATGTATTGAAATAAATAAAGTATTTTAGGTAAAATATTACTTTTAAGTATATTGATTCTCCCGATCATCGACATTGGTAGTGACATCCATCTCTGAGTTAACTCACTGATATCTGACATTAAGGCTTCATAGTTGACACTGGCGACTGATTCTAGCTTAGGCATAATTTGGATTCCTAAATATTTAAACTGATTTACAACATTGAATTGATTTACCTCAGGGGCTGGGTAATTTCTCTGGGTCTCATTTAGCATTAATATTGAAGATTTAGTTTTATTTATTTTATATCCTGATATTTCCCCAAAATTCTTTATTAAATTCAACAAGGTTGGAATTGATTTTTTTAGATTCGACATAAACAAAATTATATCATCGGCGTACAGGGAGATTTTATGTTCTGTTGGTCCAACTTTAATTCCATATATTTGTGAATGTAAACGTATCGCTATCGCTAAAGGTTCAATTGCCATAGTAAACAGTAAAGGTGAGAGTGGACAGCCTTGTCGACATCCTCTATTGATTTTTATTGGTTTTGAAATATTGTTATTTGTTAGGATTTCTGCTGTAGCATTATTGTATATTATTTGAACCCATTTTATGAAATTATTTCCAAGTCCAAACCTTTGTAGGACTTCAAAAAGAAAGGGCCATTCAACTCTATCAAAGGCCTTTTCGGCGTCCAATGATAGGAGAGCTGTATCCGGTGCTTCTTTATTAAAATAGATAATATTAAATAGTCTTCTTACATTATGGAAGCCTTGTCTACCCTTTATAAAGCCATTCTGATCTCGATTAATAATATTTGGTAAAATTTCTTGTATTCGTCTTGCTAAAATTTTACAGATTATCTTAAGGTCGGCGTTTAATAGGCTTATTGGTCTCATATTTTCACATTTATTAGAGGGCTTACCTGGTTTTGGCAGCAGTATAATTAAGGCATTATTTATGTATGATGGTAAATTATTATTTTGAAATGCTTCTAAAACCATTTCCAAAAAAGGTTTTATTAATTTATTCTTAAATTTTTTATAAAGGTCAACTGGAAGACCATCTGGTCCTGCACTTTTTCCTGATTTCATATTATCAATGGCTAGCCCAACTTCTTCTTGACTAATTTTAGACTCCAATATCTCCCTGTTTTCATTTGGAATACACGGTATAGATAGTTCGTTCAAAAACCCATTTAGTTTTGTTAAATCAGGTTCATTTTTGGTATCATATAATTTTTCATAGTAATCTCTAAAGGCTCTATTAATTTCTAAAGGATCTATAACTACCTGTCCGTTACTTATAATACTGGTAATTGGTGTTTTAATTTCCAATTGTTTAATCTGCCATGCTAATAATTTTCCTGATTTTTCACCTTGTTCATAAAAAGATTGTTTCAATCTTAGAAGACTCGAGGCAGCTCTATTCGCTGATTTTTTGTCGTATTCAGCTCTCAAAATCAGTAATTCATTCTCCAACCTTGGGTCACTTCCTGCATACACTTTTTCCTGAAGATTTTTTATTTTATGTTCCAATTTAGCTCTCTCCTCTCGAGTCTTCTTAGATTTTGATCCTGTATAACTAATAATATGCCCCCTAATAAAAGCTTTGAAAGCCTCCCACTTTACACATGCTGATGTTTGTGTAGTATTGATGTCAAAGAACTCGTCTATCTGTTTTTCTATATACTTGACAAATTCCTCATCCTGAAGCCATTTATGCTGAAATTGCCATCTACCTGATTCCTTTGTCAATTTTTTATCTACATATATTAGACAACAGGGTGCATGATCAGAGATCACGATGTTATCATAAAAGCAGTTTTGAATCTTGGACCTTAATTCTGTGGAAATCAAAAAATAATCAATACGTGAGAATGTCTTGTAGGTACTGGAATAACAAGAATAGGCTTTAACTTGTGGTTTCATTTCTCTCCATATATCTAACAATCTCAATTCTTTCATAAAATGATTAATAGTCATCCTACATCCAATGTGCGTACAATCCAGTCCTGTTGATCTATCCACACCTGGATTCAATGTACAATTAAAATCCCCTGCTATTATATGTTGCCCTGTAAGTGATGATAAGATGAGAAATAAATTAGCAAAGAACTTCTGATCATCTATATTGGGACCATATAAGTTCACAAGATTTATATTTTCTAATAGCAAAGAACCTTGAATGATTACATATCTTCCAAATTTGTCTCCAATTACATTTTTCACTTGAAAAGGAACTGATTTATGTATGAGAGTCATAACTCCCCTGGCTCGGGATGAAAATGAAGAGGTGAATACACTTCCCTGCCATCTACTCCTAATTCTTTTAACATCCTCCTCTATCAGATGAGTTTCTTGTAAAAACACAATTCTTGAACCCATGTCCTTTATTTTATTCATAACTTGTTTAAGTTTTTTTAAATTTTGTAGACCTCTGCAATTCCATGAAGTTAAATTAAGATTAACACTTTGGTCCATGATCAATAGAGAGTTTGGGATTACCTTGCAGTGTAAACATGCTCATACAGAGAAGCAAAAACATGAGTGGTTGAACATTCATCCTACAAACTACACACAAACAAATTTCCCCTTCCCACACTTGTGGCAAACCCCCCAAAATCAAAAGAAAAATTCTGTCTCCCGATATAGCCATCGACCGTTCCACACCCACGGGGAACAGCCTAAGCCACTCCTTCTTCATCCTCCCAATCACCCTAACTCTACTGCTTTTAATGACGTAACATTAACTCTCCTCTGTAGTTTTCCAACTTAACTCCAAAATTTTTAACAACTTTGTACATCATAGTTTTTTTTTTTTGTTTGTTTTGTTTTTGTTTTGTTTTTTTTTAATATATAATACAATCTATATTTTGTAAACTTACTATTTACTTCAAGTCAGTCAGATGCCTGTGCAAATGCTTAATTATTCTACCTTATATTTTGTTCATGCTTAGCTCCCACCAGTCTCTTCTTCTTCTTTGATCTTCTTGATGAACTCCTGCGCCTCCTCTGGGGTCTTGAAGATGTGGGTTCTGCCCTCATACGTGGTCAGCAGTCTCGCAGGATAGATTACACCATGACGAATCCCAAGGTTGCGCAGCTCCTTACGTACGGGATCAAACTGCTTCCTCAATTGCTGGATTCCTGTGGCCAAATCTGGGTAGAACCGCACCTGCTGGTCCTGGTGTTTAATCTCTCCTTTTTTAGCTCGTGCAGCGTTGAAGATCTTCATCCTGTCTCTGTTGTTAAGAAACTTCATAATTAAGGTCCTCGGCGGTCCCTTATCTCTCCGTGGGCCAATGCGATGTGCTTTTTCCAGAACCACTGCTGATTGCAACTCCTCGCTGCCCAGCACCTCCGGAATCCACTTTTCCAGAAAGGAACATACGTCCCGACCTTCTGATTCCTCTGGAAGACCCACCAGCCTCAAATTATTCTGTCTCGACCGAGATTCCAAATCCAAAATATTATCTTCCAGAGATTTATTTTTTTTTTCCAAAGTGCGCACCTTTAATTGAAGACGGGTGACGTCATCTTCAGCACTAGCGAGACGGAGCTCCATCTGCGCCGTTCGTTCTACACAGTCACCCAATTCCTTTCTTATTCCTTCCAACGCTGTCATAATCCCATCAAATCTAGAGGAAAAGTCCGCTCTCATTGAACTCATGGCAGCCATCAGCGCATCTGCGCCATTCCCCGCAGAAATCGCAGCGTTGCCAGCCTCCTCCGCCATATATGGAGCCCTGTTTGCTGCGTCACAGACCTGAAAGTCCGTTAATTTGGACTGTTTCGGCGGCTCGCTTTTTCCTTTTCCTGGTTTTCCAGCCTTAGGCTTCGCCGACATATCCTCGCCCAAACGCTGGGATACGTTCTGTCCCAAATGAGAGAGTTATTTGCCGATTTTTTTTTCTCCAGGAGCAGAGCAGAGCGGGACACGTCCGTCCTACGTGGCAGCCATAACCGGAAGTCCAAATTAAAGAATTTTAAAATGAACCCTAAAGTGCACAGGCAGCCAGTGGAGGGAAGCTAAAATAGGTGTAATGTGGTCCCTCTTACGTGTTCCAGTTAAAAGACGTGACGCAGCATTCTGAATCAACTGGAGACGTGCGAGGGAAGACTGGCTGACTCCAAAATAAAGTGCATTACAGTAATCCAGCCGAGATGTGATGAAGGGATGGATTACTGTCTCAAAGTGCTGTTTAAAGAGAATGGGTTTAGCCTTTGCCAGTTGCCTTAAATGAAAAAAGCTGCACTTCACTACTGCAGCAATTTGACTATCCAGTCTAAAATCACTGTCCAGCTTAAAACCCAGATTAGTGAAAGTAGGTTGGACAAACCCTGTCAAGGAACCCAAGTCAACAGGAGGGGACTCACAGGAGCCACTGGGTCCAAACACAATCACTTCTGTCTTCTTGTCATTAAAACGTAGGAAGTTCACTGCCATCCAATCTTTAATGTCATTAAGGCATTCAAGAAGTGATTTAATTGAGAAGTTCTCCTTCTGCCTTATTGGAACATAAACCTGACAGTCATCAGCATAGCAGTGGAAGGAGATGCCATGCTTTCTAAGAATTGAACCCAGTGGAAGCAGATAAAGGGAAAAGAGCAGAGGTCCTAAAACTGAGCCCTGTGGGACCCCACATGACAGGGAAGCAGAGGAGGATTCAGAACCAGCAAGGCTTACACACATGGTTCTATCAGTTAGATAGGACCTAAACCATTCCAATGCAGTACCAGAAATACCCACAAGATACTGCAGGTGAGAAATTAAGATTTTATGGTCCACTGTATCAAAAGCGGCGGTTAGGTCTAGCAAAACAAGAACCACATGATCACCAGAATCAGACATCAAAAGGATGTCATTAAAAACCCTTAATAGTGCTGACTCTGTGCTATGTAGGGTTTTAAAACCAGATTGGAACACCTCCAGAATATCATGTTCATCAAAAAAAAAAATAAAAAATCCTTCAGCTGGAAATAAGCTATTTTCTCTAATATTTTTTAAATAAAAGGCAGCTTGGAGATTGGCCAAAAATTAGCCAACACAGTGTGGTCAAGACCAGATTCTTAATTTGGGGTTTAACTACTGCATGCTTAAAATTTGCAGGAACCACACCAAAAGTTAAACTGTTGTTTAAAATGGTTAAAACTGATTGACTTATGCTAGGAAAAACTTCTTTAAAAAAAAAAAAAAAATCGAGGAAGGAGGGCATCACAAGGAGAACCTGAGGGCTTAATATGATGAACCACATCAGACCAGAGAATTTTCTTTCTCATGGTCTGAGAGTCCTTCAGGTGCCTTTTGGCAAACTCCAGGCGGGCTGCCATGTGCCTTTTACTAAGGAGTGGCTTCCGTCTGGTCACTCTACCATACAGGCCTAATTGGTGGATTGCTGCAGAGATGGTTGTTCTTCTGGAAGGTTCTCCTCTCTCCACAGAGGAATGTTGGAGCTCTGACAGAGTGACCACTGGGTTCTTGGTCACCTCCCCGATGAAGGCCCTTCTCCCCCCATCGCTCAGTTTAGACGGCCGGCCAGCTCTAGAAGAGTCCTGGTGGCTCCAAACTTCTTCCATTTATGGATGATGGAGGCCACTGTGCTCATTGAGACTTTCAAAGTAGCAGAAATTTTTCTGTACCCTTCCCCAGGTTTGTGCCTCGAGACAATCTTGTCTCGGAGGTCTACAGACAATTCCTCTGACTTCATACTTGATTTGCGCTCTGACATGCACTGTCAACTGTGGGACCTTATACAGACAGGTGTGTGCCTTTCCAAATCATGTCTAATCAACTGAATTTACCACAGGTGGACTCCAATTAAGCTGTAGAAACATCTCAAGGATGATCAGTGGAAACAGGATGCACCTGAGCTCAATTTTGAGCTTCATGGCAAAGGCTGTGAATACTTTTGTACATGTGATTTCTTAATTTTTTATTTTTAATAAATTTGCAAAAATCTCAAAAAAGTTTTTTCACATTGTCATTATAGGGTATTGTGTGTTGAATTTTGAGGGGGAAAAAAGAATTTAATCCATTTTGGAATAAGGCTGTAACATAAAATGTGGAAAAAGTGAAGCGCTGTAAATACTTTCCAGATGCACTGTACAGTGGGGCTGGGCAATTTGAGCTTAAATCAGCATCATGGTTTATTGAATCTTTCAGGACAGTTTTCATTTTTTTTCCTCCTCTCTTCTCCCTAACAGTTTACTGACAAGGTGTACAGTATAATTATTAAGCAATATTACACAACAGTGTGGTGTCATATCACTGTGATGTGTAGTAAACGAGCATAATAGAACAGGCCTATTATTTCACAAACAAAAAAATTAAACATTGTCCAGTGCTGAAGTTAGTGTGTTTACATACCGCGTGGGTCATGTGGCTCGCAACGACATCCTTAGCTTGTCTACCGGTACATGCCGCCGGAGTTACGTCTGCATGCACTCTGAACCCCATCTTAAACTGCACACTTTGCTTGCTTTTTCTTGGTGTCTTCAGATAAAATAATATCAATCATCACATACTATGTGGACAGAGACCACATTTCTTTTCGTTCCAAGCTGTTTTACTTTTTCTGCAGTGTTTGGCTGTAAACAGCGCTAAGAGTGCACTGTTTCTGGGTGCAGAGGTGTGTGGCCACGCACATAACTCCGTGGACACATCTTAAAGGGGAAGTACTTGAAAAGCTCAATATTAAGATATAAAATAATTTTCAAAAAAATTCCTGGATTCAGATCGTGATCAGGATCACCACCAAAATCTAATCATCTATTTCCTGTGCCATTACACACCTTTCCTAAAAATTTCATCAAAATCTGTTCATAACTTTTGGAGTGATGTTACTAACAGACAGACAAACCAACCAACAAACAAACCAACGCTGGCAAAAACATTACCTCCTTTTCTTGGCAGAGGAAAAAATTGCAAAAAAAGTTTTAAATTTAAGATGCAAAAAGTTGTAAAGAAAAAGCTGTAAATTTACAAATAATTGTAGTAAACTGATGTGAAAAAAATTACAAATTCATGAGAAAAGCTGCAAATTTTTATGAAAAAAATATACTTTGCGTTGGTTCTTCAAATGCATTTTGTTCAGTTATGTAACAGGATATAGAAAGGTTTATGATGATTTTGGGGTACAATTCTCTCTTTTTTCCCAGGTTGGGGGGAACATACCCCTCCATGTGATGTTATCCATAGGGTCAAAAGGTCAAAATGACTCTCTTGGTGGTTCTGTTGCAAAGGCTGGAAACCTCTGCTATGTTGCTGTCTTTTTAAAATCAATTTTTGTGGTCAAAAATTTGCATGGACCCTTAAAATACAATGGCCTGTCAACTTTAGGGGAGCTTTTTTTTACGCTACAATATAAAACTCGGATATTTCTCATGAAAATTAGCATTTTTAAAATTTATGATTTGTGACTTTTTCCTCATACATTTAAAAAAATGTGTAAATTTAAGAATTATTCTATCTTTATTTTTCTGCAAATTCACTTTTTCCACAGAATTTTATTTTCTTGAAAATAAAAATATTTTTCTTTAATCCACCTTATTCCTAGGTCCCATGATGCCTTGCGTGAATTATGGTAGCGACTTCCAGTACTAGTTTAGAATGTATGGTTGTCACTGAAATGGGACACTTTTCCTTTTTAAAAAACAATGACTTCGCCATCAGAAATGTAGGAACACGGCCTTTTGCACCTCAAAAACAGTAATATAATCATACCATTTCCCACGACTATCTAGGGATAGGAAGATGTCTCTCTTTATGTCTGTTCTTTTCTTCTTCTCCATCCCCTCACCCCCCAGCCAGTCGCAGCAGATGACTGCCCCTCCCTGAGCCCGATTCTGCTAGAGGTTTCTTCCTGTTAAATGGGAGTTTTTTCCTCTCCACCGTCGCTAAGTGCTTGCTTACAGGGGATCATCTGATTGCTGGGTCTTTCTGCAATTGTGGGGTTTTCCCTACTTTTGATAGTGCTATGAAATGATTTCTGTTGTGATATGGCACTATATAAATAAAGCTGAATTGAAGATGACCTTAAAAAGTGGCCTGGTAGACAGTAGCTCTGTTTGTTAGCGCCGCTGCTAATATGCTAACGCTATAAACAAATAAAAGCTCTGAGATATGTGACCCATGCTGGCAAAATGAATCACTTTGAGGAAATGATCAAAACTGAGGTAACGTTTTTTTCCATATTTTGGATTGAAAGCCCTTCAAAATGATATTTAATTTGTAGGAAGTGTGCAAAAATGGACCTGGAAAAAGACGATTTGTTTGGCTAGATTTAAAACTTGCGTTCGATCGGTCGAGAGTTACATCTTCCGCCAAAACATATGTATTCTAAGCTTTACAATGATACCAGGCACTCATGTGGATTTTGCCGGGACTAACTGCTAGCAAACAAAGAAAGAGTCATGATCTATGACTTCTCGTGTCATGAATCCGGGTTTGGAGGCCAAACCCGATTCTGACTCACTGTTATGCCTTGACCTAGTTTCCTCCTGACAGCTCGGGCACGCCCCCTCCTCCCGTCAAGCTCCGTCAGCTGCACTGTCTGGTGTTCACACACATACACACACCCACATGCACTCGCTCCATTCATTCTCATTTCACACACTCTCACACACCTGGTGTTAATCAGTTCTGTCCACGCATTTTCACACCGGCAATCTCTTTCCTCGTTAGCTTCTGGAGTATATGTTTGCTGCGCCAGAGGAAAGAGATTGTCGGGGCATTCACTCTCGTTCATGGCAGCATGCTCTCCGTGAATGACGTACCATTCCCTTCACGTTCTCAGCCCGACATCTCCAGATGATCCATTCCTGGGTGTTCGCGGCCTTTCTTTTCATGCTGCTTGCAGCCCTGCAGCGCTAGACTTATCGCCTTTCCTTTTTGCTAAACGGTCCCACAGCACTAGGCTTCCTGACCGGGCTGTAGAGCATCCTGTATGTCTGGTGGCCTCGTCCTGCCATTACACCCCGCTGTATTTTTGTGTGCTGAACTTAACTGCTGCTTGGTGATATTGGACTTGTGATTTCCTTTGTGTTATTAATAAAAGTGCACCATCTACTCTCGCTTTTGGGTTTATTCATTCTCTCTCTCATGCGCCGAGCCATGGCGCACGGAGGTTTATGACATCTCGTGCCTGTAGCTCGTAATGACACGGTGCACATTCCGACTCATTTTGCCAGGTCACATATATCAACGTCTCCACCGCAATGATGTCAGCTGCATTTTGTTAAAATATGTTGGACATCATCAGATTACCTCAGAACAGATGCAGAATCTAGTCGGAGCCCTAAAGAAGCCTCCATTCATACAGTCTACAGCACAACCATGAACACCAGCAACAAGTACCAGAACTATGCCAAAACATTCAAAAAATAATAAAAAAAGTGCTGAAATTAGCTGCCACTTGAGTGCAAAACAGGTATGTGGACTATAAATTAAAATGAATTTGAAAAACTTTTAAAAACGCCATTTTAAATGCCCCTGCTGCTCTACTCTTACTATTTAACATTAAAGCAGCCAAAACCGGAAGCTCCGCCCATAATCGTTCCTACAACGGCATCCCTAGGAATAAGGTGGATTATATTATATTATATATGCAAACATAGGTATTTCTGTAAACACACAGTTGATACGTAGAAATCACACATTTGTACAAGCTCGTGCCGCTGTCTCTTTAAACGTCGCTTCCAGTCCGTTGCCCCGGTAACCCGGAAGCTTCACTCGCTCCGTGCTGGACTGCTCAGAGTCCTTCCTGTTTGTAACAAATTTAAGGAAGCTGCTGCAGCTACTGGGCATTTCACACATATCCTGCCAATGGTGCGTGAGTCAAACTGAAAGCATGCATGACTCGACAGTGAACAGTCTCTAGCGGTTTGTTTCATTTGGCTGGAAATGAGTGTCAAACAAAAAGTCGAATATAACCTGCTGTACTGTTTGAGCTCTCGCAGGCTCCATGGAGAGTAGCTGCTCTGAATCCGTTAGACCAGGGCAGTTGACGCTGTTTTTGACTGCCCGTAGCTTTTACGGCGAGAATAATTTATCATATTTGCATAATTAACGCAGTTGTTTCGCGTGTAAAAAGTGGGAACTCATGATTACAGCTATTCTGTTAGGTTACAAGTTCACAATGTTGCTGTTGACTGTTGGTTGAGTTTGGCGTTTATGCTTTGTTGTTGCAGAGCAAGTAATCAGAGCCAGCTTTACAGTAAATTAAAACGTGTTCCAAGTAGGATACTCTACGTGTTAGAGTAACACCTACTTGGAGCAAGATCATTTTAGTTTAGTGTCATACCAGCCAATATCCATTTATCATGTTTTTTTTTTGACTAATAAATCATGATTTAAACATTAAATTAACTTACAGTCATGAAAGAAGTTTGTCAGTTTTTATTAATTTGACTTTTTTTTCTCTTCCTTAACTGTCAAGATTAATTAATCTCAGTGAACTTTGGAGGGAATGACCCATGCGCTCTCATCATTGTACCATACCTGTTTTGTACATATTGTGGATCACCATGGCCCAGGTTGCTGGCCAGGAAGACAAAGAGAAAACTACTGCACTCAAAGGTAAGTTCAAATTTATAGAATAATTATCAATATTATGAGACAGACCTTCTTCAAGCAGACTTGAAGATATGCACCTCTATAACACATAAATTAACCTCTTACCTATGCATTTAATATGCATATATTTAATATGCATATAATATAGGTTATACCATAAAGTTATTGCCCAATTTAGACAGGGCAAATTCAGATAACACACACATACAGGATGGGGTGAACAGCTTTGTAGTATGACATAATCTGTCATGAATTACCTGAGCGGCAGGGAGGAGAGACCCAGACGCTGAACTGCAGTTTGTAGTATTTATTGAAAACAAAAAACACAAAGTCCAAACAGTGCACTAACAGAAAAAAAACAAACTGATCACTAAAGCAAACTTACAAGCTGAGTTTGCCAGAACAGGAGCATGGTTCTGGTGGAGACAGTTTGAGAGACTCCAGCAATGTGAGAGGAAAATCACAGTTCTTAAATAAGGCCAAAAACAAATGATAACTAGAAAAGCACTCGGAGAGCGCAGACCTCCGCCAAGCGGCACAGTTCCCCCCATACAGTGTTTGTGTGTATGTTTTCAGATTCCCTGAGCATGAAAAGATATGACTAGCAATTGGATTCACAATGATTATTTGTTTATTTGACATGGACAGTGCAATAAACAGACAATTAATGAATGACAATCAATGTGATAGTGATAGGATTAGTGGTTCAGTAGTGTAAAATGGGGCTATAAGGGACGGCGGGTTGATAAGGGACACTTTTCTGGGAAATGTTTTAAATGTAATTCTGCTTTTTTTATTTTGAGCAGGACGCTGAGTTGTGTTGTTATTGTGAAATATCCATGAATCCTTCATCAAATCTAGGCGGAAGCAAAATTAAAAAAGCAGAATTACATTTAGAAAAGTGTCCCATATTACCCCGCCGTCCCTTATAGCCCCGTTTTACGGTAGTAAAAGCATTGCCTCCTTGGCGGAGGTAATAAGCTGAAGTGTTGGTGTGTCCATCTCCTCCACTGACGGATGCAGATTGGTTAGACAGGTTGCCGTGGGTTTTATATTATATTGTGGTTCAACAGAATTATTTAAAAAAAACAAACTCATGAAATTAGAAATTATAAATTATTGGGGTTGCGCTCCGCGGCAAAACAGAATTTCGAATTTTCCCCGGCAGAGAGGTCGTTTTTACGCAGCGCCTATAGCTGGGCGAGGAATTTGTGGCAAATAATCGGGCGGCGGACAGGTGGCCGTGTCAGGTTTTGCAGCGTGGCGCAAAAACACGCACGCTGGCGGGCCCAGGGCAGCAGTGTTTTCCACGTGCTTTTGTGCCTAAAACGTTGAAGAACGCGGAGTTTGTGTTGGTCAGACACGACGACCAGCGCAATGTGCGCAGCGCCTATGGCTGGCGGGCCCAGGCCACCAGTGTTTTCCGCATGCTTTTGTGGGTAAAACGTTGAAGAAAGCGGAGTTTGTGTTGGTCAGACACGACGCCCAGCGCCATCCATTGCGCCTGCGCACATGTTGAAAATGGCCATATGTCACAGTGTGGAAAAATGCTTTAAAAAATTCCTGTATGCAGACGGTGATGTGGATCATCCCCAAAACTTAATCAGTTCTTCCT
The DNA here is from genome assembly GCA_020510985.1 of Pholidichthys leucotaenia. NCBI lineage: Eukaryota > Metazoa > Chordata > Actinopteri > Cichliformes > Pholidichthyidae > Pholidichthys > Pholidichthys leucotaenia. The sequence goes on along the minus strand of CM035838.1, from coordinate 112,462,974 downwards.
TGTACCATTTCCAACAACGCCTGAAAGTTTCATGGAAATCCGTCCAAGACTTTTTGAGTTATCTTGCTAACCAACAGACAAACAGACAGACAGACAAACAGACAGACAGACAGACAAACACACAAACCCTGGCAAAAACATAACCTCCTCCTGGCCTTTTTGGCCTGGCGGAGGTAACAAGTAATGGCAGGTGTGGATCACATGAGCGGGCAAGAGAAGACAATGATTATAACAGAGATCAGCTGGGAGTAATGAGAGGGAGAAGATGGGACTGTCACGATTGCTGAGCGGTCAAGGCACATCACAGAAGGGCGAGACTTCCAAAAGTTTGAAACAAGCAATTTTCCATTTATTACAAATAATTTGCAGGCAACAACTTACATGAACATCTGACACCCAACCAAAACCAAATGAAAAACACCTGTTAATATACTTAGTGAGATAATTAATCTAATTAGAAGATACCAAAATCCCAGGTAAGACAATACATATTCAACGTTCCCACATATACTCAATAGTAGCTAAAAAAATCATAAATACATAAATACTTTCCCACAATATTTACAGAATAAATACACACCATAAATAACACCATAAATAATAAAATAAATAGTTTAAACCCTTATTTACATATTAAATCCCCCTCTACTCAACCATCATATACTTCCTCCCCCGGCATTCTTTAAAGGGCACTCAAACCCCTGAGGAGTCTTTTGCCCGGACACCACCAGGAAGCATGCTGGCAAAGGTACGTGGTCTTAAGATTATTCAATTGCCTCACCCAATTAACATAATTAACATTAACATTTATCTCATGGAATTCAATTCACTCAAAACAGATCTCAAATTATATGTGCATTTTATCCAATACAATCCATGTTAACATTTGCAAATTATAAATCCTTTTACACATATAATATTCAGTTACAGAGGACCATAACAGTGGTGACACTCCGTCGTCACATTGACTGACAGCTGACAGGAGCACCGCCCACAACAGAGTGGGCGGTGTGAATGCGAGTGTGAATGACCTGTTCCACGAGCAGGCGGATTGTTTTTAGTCCGTGGCTGTTCATCGCCATATTGGCCAGAATACTCGCTCGGTACTCGCTCGGTACTCGATATGGCTCGCTCTCCAGCGGCGGCCCTGATAAGTAAACATATGCCAGGACACTTGAATTCTTTCGTCCCAAAAATATCATTTTTGAATATTTAATTACAGCTAAACGGGAGCAGTTTCGATGCCGAAATTTCACATACAAATCCTAATATATGTGTTCTATACACCATCGGCTTTTGGGTATCGACTAGTCGGATCTGGGATTTTTTTTTTTTTGCGTGCATGGAAAGAAAAGCCTATCTATAGTCATTATAGACACATATAGCGCGATTGTCTGCGAGTGTGAATGACCTGTTCCATACAGCTCGCTCTCCGGCGGCAGCCCCGAGAAGTAAACAATGCAAACAAATGCCGGGACGCTTGAATTCTTTCGTCCCGAAAATATCATTTTTGAATATTAATTGCAGCTAAACAGGAGCAGTTTCGATCCACGATCCATTGGCAGATAGTGGCGTAACTCGCTAGCAATTTAACTTTGAACGACCTGTTGACACCAATATAGCGGTTGGAGTTCTTTGGTTAATCCACCCGAAATGATTGCAAGCTCCGAATTAGTTTGCTTCACTTGGGTTTTGACAGTATCGGTGAGATGGGCGCGCATGGAGTGGCAGATCAATAGGGATGGAGATTTGTGGAAAAAGCCATCCGGCCATTATGTTGAAGCACATATTACTCCGCGAGGCTCCTGACTACCGTAATACTCCGACAATCCATCAAGCGGTTCGGCTTCATAGCTTACCAAAGTTGTACTAAAACATTTTTTACAGATTTTTGTGCGCCGTGTACCACATAAAATCGGTTCGAGGTCAGTAAGCACAACCAGAATTAATACATAAGGCACACCGGATTATAAAGCGCACTGTCGATTTTTGAGAAAATTAAAGGATTTTAAGTGCACCTTATAGTCCAAAAAATACGGTAAATAACAAAACTACAATGAATGTAAACAGGGAAATAAATCATACTAAGAAACGATACAGGATGTGTGAAAATAAACCAAAGATAAAATAACAGGGATTAGAACTCAAAAAATACAACACCATTCAAATATAGAAAAAGACAAAGAGCCAGAGCATGGCGGGATCCCCTCATGCTCAGATCGTGACAATAATCTACAAACAGTGATGTAGCATGCTGACACCTCATGATGACAAGATTAGTATGTCAGAATTTTTTGTATTTTATCACCAAGTTTAACAGTTCCCACTGATGGTCAAAGATGTTTTGCTGGCAAGGAGCAATAGAGTGACACCTATGTGCACATTTTCCTCCTCGCAACCTTCTGTTTATGTACAGGGAACCTTGTATTGCTAGCTGGCTAGCTAATGTTTAGACTAGGACAATTTTATTAACATCTTAGCTCATTTATTCCTTGAAGAAATGACAGTCCATATTGTTCTCATTGAGCAACCCATGAATGTGTTCAGTCATTATTTTTTTTCTGTTGTGAGCAAAAGACTGGTAGTGTCACACACACACATACCACCCTTCAGTAGCCATGATGTGACTGTTTATCATGGTTGACACTTTGACTATTTCCTGAATGAAGCAAAGGGGAAAAGCGCTATGTCCTTCAATCAAAATTTGAAATTCTTCTTGAACGTCATGGATGCAGTGTCCTAACAGAGGGACCATCCACCTTGATAATAGCGTTCAGTTCACAAGCCTGTATCTCTGGTAGTATGAGGGTGCATTAGTGCCTATGGAAGCGGCGGCTTTCCCATCTGGGAAGGAAATATCAATGCTGAAAGTTATAAAAGGGATAAGGACCTGTACTTATATAGCACTTTTTCTTGTCACAAAGACCACTCAAAGCACTTAAAGGGACCACCAAAAATTGAGTTTTCTAGTTATTATGTCTGTACGATGTTTTTATGACTTACAAGATGTATCAAGAGCAAAATCACTTAAATGTCTCATGTCTGTTTTTTTTTTTTTTTTTTTGCTGTAAAGTTTCACTTAAGCCCTGCCCCCTGCAGAAATTCAATTCAACTTTATTTGTATAGAGCCTAGTCACAGCAAAAGTCATCTCAAGGCGCTAAAAAAGGCGAGTTGAGATGGAATGTTTTTGGTGACATAACTATGCATGAAGCTGGCACGTTGGTAGTGTTGAGCCAATCAGGACTCTCTGGCCTAACTGAAGTTACCCTCCAGAATAGTTAGCATTTAATGACTAGCTGCATTGAAAACTTGACCCAAATTAAGATGTGTTTTACTATTAAACAGATTTTAAGGAAAAATGCAGTATCAATCATTATCCTGGGCCACCCTGCATGCAACTGGGCATGTCCTTCAACCGCTAAGTCTTTTTATCACAGGATTTATTCTGATAATGTAGTGCTAGCCACTGTTAGCCTTGTGGATGTGGGTGGGCCTAGTAATCATAGATCTTGGTGTTTGAAGGGGGGAGGAAAGTGAAAAGACTTTGACATGAAATTGTAAGACAATAAAAGTTTTTGTTTTTAGCAAAAAGGGAATAAGATACCATTTTAGACAATCTAGATTTGTTTTTATAGAAGATTTATAGCCACCGGAGTGCATCTTTAACTAGTAGCTACTCTACCTCTCTATTTCAGGGGTCCTCAAATATTTTTGCCAGGGGTCTGCATTTGTTTTTTTCCAGTGGGTTGGTGGTCTGGAGCAGTGCTAACAGTGCATCAGTGGATATTTCATTTTGATGTTGGGAGGGACAATAAATAGAAAATTTTCTTCTTAGTAGATATTGAGGGGACACTATAGGTCAAGGGTACGCAAATGTTTTTACACAAGGCCCACATTTTATTTACATAAACCTGACCAGATTACAATAGAGGTGCGTTTCAGTAAATTGGAATATTGTGAAAAAGTTAACGCTTTTGCAGTATAATTCAAAAGGAAACTTTTAGATTTAAATTAATTACATGAACATGGAAATATGACAGCAAATCTGGATGGTGCTTTTTCATGTGCTGGATAGCTCCCTTCTGTCTCCCATTCATGGCTGGAGCTCCATCAGTTGCAATGGACACCACCATTTTGAGGTCAATTTCTATTTCTTTCAGCATCTGCATGATGCCTTCATAAATATCCTCACCTCTTGTGTAACTGTGGAGGGGTTTGATACCTAAAATGGCCTCACAAAATTCCCCCTTTGCTTCACTGTCATCATCATCATCCAGTCATCATAGCAGTCTGTCGGGGGTGACAATGACTGTTTGATTTAGGTCTGATCAGATTCCTCCATGCAGCTCTGTCCTTCACCCTCCGCTGCCAGGAACTCCTGACCTTGTTAACCCGGGCGACATCCGAGCTGGTATGAGTTGCTTTCTGACTGACCATTTCATGAAACTGCTTGCACTGTAATAAAGACACAAAGACACATACATAACTGTGCATTGTCTGTACAGTCTGTTGATTCGTCCACAGCTAATGAAATGCACTGTGCATTCTTAATATCACCAGTTAGCTGGTTTGCAAGACCCAGGCCACTCTGAGTGAGACCTCATCTGCTCTTTCTTGCTGGGTCATAGATCTGATAGTCTGTGGATTAATATGAAGATTTCAGCTGAGCAAGTTTGTCTGATCTCACCTCAGTATTCAACAACCGTGTCGCTGCAAATCAGGCACACTGGTTTTATGCTGGACTCTGGCAGAATGAACGCATGTTTTTCTGTTCATTCCTCTTTGAATTCTCGGTTTTCCTGATCATCCTTTCTTCTTTTTTTTTTTTTTTTTGCTCGTGCCAACTTTGAAAGTGACATGCCGTTTGTTATTAGGTACTTCACGGCCGCAGTTACAGAACATTACTGCATCTATTGCACCGGCGGTGATGGGCGCACATGGATGAGAAACAAGCGCGTACACATACGAGTAATGAGTGTCACACACAAGTGATGGCAGCTCTGCAAGACGGGGGGGGGGGGGGCAACTTCACGCAGGTTTCAGCAAGCTGGTAGTAGCATTCAGCAACCCGGTTATGTTTGGAAGTAGGCTGAACATGCGCGCACCCACATGGATAGGCACGCTCTGTGTAACAGGGTCGTGCGAAGTGTGTATGCAACACTCAGGTAGTGCAGCAAAGTTGGTAAGAAGCGCACATAATGTGATGCACGTTCGGGTCCGGACTGACGTGTGATTGGATCTGGATCCAGACCGGGGTCCGCCATTTGAGGAGCCTCGCTCTATTCTAAGGGCCTATCAGAGACAGATACCGAGGGCCAATTTAGAATTACCAATTAACCCAACATGCATGTCTTTGGATTGTGGGAGGGAACCGGAGCCCCCGGAGTAAACCCATGTAGCACAGGGAGAACATGCAAACTCTGCACAGAAAGGTTTCCACCCCTGCCAACCTGGGGATTCAAACCTGGAACCTTCTAGCTGTGAGGCAACAGTGCTAAACACTGTACCACCATGCTGCCCATACAGGTTTTAGAGCAACATATGCTTTCATACAGACAGTGGCCCTCATTTATCAAATGTGAGTGAGACAGAAAATTAGTCTTATGATCATTTCAGCATTAAGATAGATATTTACCAATCTGGGCATGACTGTTGGGTACAAGGACATAACTTTGTTTCAGACATTGGGGGGGTTGAGATCTCTGCCTTTATAAGGATTTTTTTTTAATTTAAGTTTTTGTAAAGGGTATACATGTTATTACAGCATTGCATTGTTTACATTTTCATCACATGTTCCTTTTTTTTTGTTTTTTGACAACATTGGAAGAATAATTATTACAACACCCTTTTTTAAGTGAAAGAAAAAGAGAATTAAAGAAAGAACAAAAAAACCAAACAAAAACCAAACAACAAAAAACAAAACAAAAGAACAATAAATAAATAAATAAATAAAAATAAAAGAGCATCTGAGTAGCGTTGGAACAAAGAGAGGTGCCATTATTGAAATGGTATTCGTCAAAGAATAGATCTAATGGAAGACACATATGCGATCCAGGGTTGGCAAAAGTTCAAGAACCCATCCATGTCCTGTCTCAGTGCGAATGTCAACTTTTCCATCAAGTAAATGTCTTGAATCACGTTAATCCAATCTTCAGGTGTAGGACAATCCTTCAACATCCATTTTTTAGTTAGAGTTTTTTTACTTGCCAATATTAAAACGGTGAATAAGTATTTTTCTCCTCGTCTTTCCAGTGATTCCGGTAGTAAACCCAAATACAAAGTTACAAAAGAAAAGGGAACTGTTATTTTGAATATTTTCCCCAATATTGTCTGTACATTGGTCCAATATTGGTAGATAACTGGGCATGACCAAAACACATGAAAATGATTTGCAGTCTCTTCACCACACAAGCGCCAACAATTCAACCCCTTACGAGTAAATTTGTTTTGTGCAGGTGTTCTGAAAAATCTTGCCAAATTTTTCCATCCAAATTCTCTCCAATGCAGGGATGAGGTACTTTTCCATTGTTGTTTATTTAGCTTTTCCCATATTTCCAGTTGTAAAGTGAAATTCCCCTCTTTTTCCCATCTCTCTTTTATATATGATGTGTTGTCTCCTTTTAAGTCTTGAAGACCTTGGTATATTTTAGAAATGTATCTGATCCCTGGGATCCCTTTATATGCCATTAAGAAGACCTTCAGAACACCTGACTGGGCCCTTTTCAAATCCTCCTTTTTAAATATTTTGTTTATGTGGTGTCTAAGCTGAAAGAACCTGTAAAGGTCTTGATTTATTAGACCTTGTTTTTTCAAATCTTCAAAACTTCTTAAAATTTGCCCTTTAAAAAAATCGTAATATTTTATCAGTCCGTTCTCTTTCCACTTTTTAAATCTAGTGTCTGTTTTATTAGGAGTAAAGTCTTGATCATAGGCAATCCATTGCAGTAATCGATAGGGTTCTTTAGTTTGATTCTCTCTGACTATCTTAAACCAAATTTTTAGCGGGGTCCCTATCCACGGGTTAGTGTTATTCAAAAGTTTAGGTAAGGCATTGTTCCCTATTATCGCCTGTAGGGGGATGTCACTTGTTATTTGGCATTCCATCTCCTTTCATTGTGCTGTGTAGACTGGGTTACATATCTCTACTAAAGTTTTAATTTGTGCGGCTTTAAAATAGTCCCTGATATTGGGGGCGGCAGTGGCTCAGGAGGTAGAGCAGGTCGTCTAATAACCCGATGGTTGGCGGTTCGCATCACACTCTCCCCAGATATCCTGCCATTGTGTCCCTGGGCAAGACACTAAACCCGCATTGCCTCCAGTGCCCATAAAACTGGGTATGAATGTGTAAAAATGTTTAAATGCTCGGTGGTGGCCGGAGAGGCCGTTGGCGCGGATTGGCCGCCACATTTCCGTCACTCTGAGTGTCTGTGATCACGCGCTATAGCGCACGCTTGATAAAGCTGACATATGTATTAATCACGCTATGATAAAGCACGATATCGCTCAAAGCGTGCGCATGAGACATGTCTGTGATCACGCGCTATAGTGCACGTTTGATAAAGCTGACTTATACAGTATATTAGTGGGTGGTGCGGTGGCGCAGTGGTTAGCACTGCGCCAGCACAGCAACTCACCCTTGGCCATGGGTTCCCTGGTTCGATCCCAGCCCCTGACCAACAGTGATCTGTGTGGAGTTTGCATGTTCTCCCCGTATCTGCGTGGGTTTACTCCGGGATTTCTCCGGTTTACTCCCACAGGCCAAAAACATGCAGGTTAGGTTAATTGGAGACTCTAAAGTGGCCCTAGGTGTGAATGTGTGTGTGAATGGTTAAGGGATAGCGCCGTACCGTGGCTGCTTCATCCATCCAGGTGGATGCCTTCAATTTCCCCTCTGGGGATCAATAAAGTATACAAAATCAAAATCAAATCAAAATCAAAATATTTGGCAGCGCGAGCCCACCTTTGTCTTTGTTTAGCTGTAGGGTTCTATATCTGATTCTAGGTCTCTTGCCCTGCCATATGAATCTTGAGATCCTTCTGTCCAGTTCTTGCCATGTTTTGTTGGGAGGTTCTACCGGTATTGTTTGGAAAAGGTATAGAAGACGTGGAAGTATATTCATTTTGACTGCTTCAATTCTTTGTGCGGTACCCAAGAATGGTATCATATTCCATCTTGCTAGATCAGATTTTATTTTTGCCATCAGAGGATCATAGTTTAGTGTTATAATTTTGTTGAGTTGTTTCGGGATATTGACCCCCAGATATTTCATAGATTCCATCTCCCTGTTAGTTTTGAGTTTGCTTAGTAAATATTGATTTGGGTCATAGTTGAATGTTAAAACTTGGGTTTTATGCATGTTTAATTCGTACCCCAATAGATCTCTCCATACTCTGAAAAAACTGAGATGAGTTCTGGAAAAGAGGTGTCCAGCTGCCCCAGGTATATTAAAATGTCATCAGCAAAGAGTGCTATTTTGTGTTCCTTCTGACCAAGTGTAATACCTCGAATTTCTTGATTCTGTCTTATCCATTGGCTCAGAGGTTCTATGAAGATTGCAAAGAGCAGTGGAGACAAGGGGCAGCCCTGACGACATCCTCTTTCCAGTTCAAAAGATGATGATAATTTACCGTTAATCCTTATTTTAGCTGTTGGTTTTTTATATAATATAAGATAAGCCTTTATTAGTCCCACAATGGGGAAATTCCAGGATTGCAACAGCACAGGGATAGCAACACTCAGAGCAACAATCAGAAGGCAAGAAAAAACAAGAGCAGCTAGTATACATATGTACATATTACTATAAATATATATATATATATATATATATATATATATATATATATATATATATATATATATATACACACAGTGCGGAGCATTGTGGTTGGTGGATGTGCAGCAGAAAGTCTAAGCTCTCTCTCCGCGGATGCAGCGGGCCAGCTGGATGTCTTTGGGCATGATGGTGACCCTCTTGGCGTGGATGGCGCACAGGTTGGTGTCCTCGAAGAGACCCACCAGGTAGACCTCGCTGGTCTCCTGCAGAGCCATGACGGCGGAGCTCTGGAAGCGCAGGTCGGTCTTGAAGTCCTGAGTGATCTCCCTCACCAGGCGCTGGAAGGGCAACTTACGGATGAGCAGCTCCGTGGATTTCTGGTAGCGACGGATCTCTCTCAGAGCCACGGTACCGGGCCTGTAACGGTGAGGCTTCTTCACTCTGCCGGTGGCCGGAGCGCTTTTCCGAGCAGCCTTGGTGGCCAGCTGCTTCCTGGGGGCTTTTCCTCCAGTAGATTTACGGGCGGTCTGCTTGGTTCTCGCCATCGCTCTTTATTATTCTGTCTTATATTTCTTGCACGCCGCCTAAACTCCAGCCCGGCACCCACGTCATTTTCGCTTCAGTTCTCCCGGTATGTCGAGTTTCTCCGTTAGCACCGGGTGGCGGTTGAGTGCTAGCTAGCTCTTCCCTGCTGTATCGTCTCCTGCTGTAAACAGTGGCTCCGTCCGCCGACACGGGAGACCTTTGGGGCGATCTGTGTGTCTGTGATATATATAGAGTGAAAGGTGTGCCGGATCAGAAAGTTATCACCGGATCAGAAAGAAGAAGGAAGATAAAAAGACAAAGAATTGAGCCGCTGTTGCAAAAGGCAGCCAACTCGTGTGGAACCGGAACCGGAAGGAACTATAATGCCTGGATAGTTCTAATGAAGTTGTTATGAAAATTGAAACTGGATAAGAGTCTATACAGGAAAGACCAGTCAACTGAATCAAATGCTTTTTCAGCATCTAATCCCAATATGGCTGCATTTAAGTTATATTTTTTTATATGATGAATTATGTGTAAAGTGCGTCGAATGTTGTCTTGTGTCTGTCTTTGTCTTATAAAACCTGTTTGGTCTAAATGAATTAAGTCTGTCAGTATATTTTCTAACCTTTTGGCAAGGATAGTGCTAAAAAGCTTATAGTCCTGATTTAACACACTGATTGGTCTGTAGTTGGGCTGCACGGTGGCGCAGTGGTTTAGCACTGTGGCAGCACAGTTTTACCCTCGGCCGGGGGATCGCGGGGATCATGAGATCGTGGGTTCGATCCCAGCCCCCGACCAACAGTGAGCTGTGTGGAGTTTGCATGTTCTCCCCGTGTTGCGTGGGTTTACTCCGGGATTTCTCCGGTTTCCTCCCGCACACCAAAAACATGTAGGTTTAGGGCGCTCGCGCACGCAGTGACCAGCAGCTGGTGGCTTGTCACCAGACTGCAAACCAAGTCTACCTACGGGTACAAATAAGTAACAAAAAAAAAAAAAAAGTGGACTTCCGGTCTGGACGCCATGGCGACTGCAGCTTAACACTGAAGCTCTCAGACCCAATCCAGGATAACACCTTGAAAATCAAACTTAACGGATTTTTGGAGGAGTGAAAATCAAAAGACAAAATCATCATGTCTAAAGGAAAACAGAAGAAACTGAAATTCTCCAGGCCAGGACACGTATCGGCCGGAGAATCTGAACTGGAAGATCTCCGTTCAGAAGACGAGGAACTGGTGATAGCTAACAAAAGGGTTAGCCTGAAATCACTATTTGAGGAGCTACGACGATTTCGCCGAGATGTTACGGCCGAATTTCGGGAATTCAGAGAAGAATTGAAAAGGACAAACAGCAGAGTGGACCAGGCCGAGAACCGAATCTTGGAAACAGAGGATCGAATAAAAGTGCTCGAAGATTCTGTGCTAGACCTACGCAAAAGACAAGCAGCTATAGAGGCTAAGCTAACCGACCAAGAAGGAAAACAAAGAAGAGACAACATAAGAATTCATGGTCTGATAGAAGGAACCGAAAATGGTTTTAACTCAATGGCAGAATGCGTGGAATCCTTACTAAGAGAGAAATTGGATATTCCACAAACCACCGACTTGAAGATAGAAAAGGCACATCGTTCATTAGCCGCTAGGCCGGCGGCGGAAGCGCCCCCACGTTCGGTGTTGGTAAGATTTTCCAATTTCAAAATAAAACAAGAGGTTGTAAGACTGGCCTGGCAGAAAAAAGGATTTATGCACCAGGAGAGAAAAGTCTACGTGGAACACGATTACGCCCCGGAGGTCCTTAAAAAGCGCAGGGAATACAATGACGCGAAAAAGGTGTTAAGAGAGAAGAAATTGCGCTTTCAGACACCATTTCCTGCGAAGTTAAGGGTCTTCTACGGCGATGAAATGTGTCTCTATAATTCGGCGGAAGAAGCAACAGCTGACATGGCGAAAAGAGGGCTCCCGGTAACGGTATTTAAACCCGCAGCAGACCCGAGTGAGAAGATCAAAGCGCAAACATGGACAACACAAAGACCCTCAAAATCCACGGACCAGCAGCGGGAAACCCAGCACCAGAGCGTCGCGGATAAACTATCCGTTTTCAGGTTGGAATAGCGACCTTTTTTTTTTTTTTTTTTTTTTTTTTTTTTCTCTTGAATCAATCCGCACATCCAACCCCCCTCATACAAGGTAACAAACATTAAAGGAGATGCATATTCAGCATGTGGTAAAACATTTCATGGAACAATCATATTATTTGAAACAAATAAGTCTTTGTAATAAAAAAAAAAAAAAACTTGTTAAAATAGAAATGTGACAATAATCCACATGTTCTCCTCATACTAACAAATACTGTTTTTGCGTGAATGTTTGATGTGATGGGGGTGGGAGGGTGCACACAATTTCACAGGGTTTAGGCATAAAAGGAAAAAAAAAAAAATCATTACAAGTTTGGATTGGGTTCTGAAACTCACGTTAAAAGCATGGGACTACTTTCAGTGGTAAGAGAGGGCCCTCAACACGTAACAGAGTTTGAGGAATTTCCCTCAGAGCCTTCTCTCCATCAAGGCTCTTACAGGGTCTTTAAAAAGACCTCAGCTCAGGAAGTTCTTATGACAGCTTTTTGTTTTAAAGTTTTTTACACTATGTTCTTAATGTTTTTCTTGTTTTTAATGTTCTTTCAGTTTCTGAGTAGCACAAAAGAGGGCCACTACACAGTTATACTAAACAAAACAACACAATGGAGAAACAGGGTGTAACCAAAATAATTTCATATAATGTAAAAGGAATCCTGAATCCAGTTAAAAGATCCAAGATTCTAGGCAAAATGAAAAAAGACAAAGCAGGAATAATACTTTTACAAGAAACCCACCTAACAGACGTGGAACACAATAAACTCAGTAGACAAGGGTTTAAAATGATCTCTTCATCTTCATATAAATCAGGGAGGAGGAGGGGAGTAGCGACATTGATATCAACCAAAATTACATTTGAAAAAAAATCAGAACACAAAGATAAAGAAGGGAGATACAGTTTGGTAACTGGGCGGCTAGAGGGAGAAGATATCACCCTGCTGAATGTGTATGCTCCCCCAGGGGCTAACTGGAAATTTTATAAAAATGTATTCGACCTAATGATAACTAAAGCTCAAGGTTTAGTGATATGTGGTGGGGACTTCAATCTTAGACTGAATCCATACTGGGATGCTTCTGGTAATTCCCCACATCAAAATAACACCCAAAACAGGAAGACTCGGATGCTACTAAAAGAATTGGGAATCTGTGACGTGTGGAGGGAACTCAACCCCAGTGTAAAAGACTATACATTTTACTCAACTCCACATTCATCTTACTCAAGGATTGACTATTTTTTTATGTTTAATAGAGACATTGGAAGAGTAAAAACATGTAAAATAGGACTGATGGATCTCTCCGACCACAGTCCGATCTACATGGACTTAAATATCCAAAAATACACAAATAATACATTTTCTTGGAGGTTAAATTCAAATGTCCTGAAAGGACCATTGAAAGATGAATTGGAATCAGATATTCTCAGATATTTGGAAGATAACGATAATGGAGAAGTATCCCCTTTAATACTGTGGGATGCATGTAAAGCTGTAATAAGAGGAAAGATTATTGCAAAACTGGCAACCCAAAAGAAACTAAGACAAGAAAAACTATCCACATTAGAGTCAGAACTTAGGAACCTAGAAAAAGAACACAAAGGCAACACTCATTCTACTGACTCGCTCAAGATTAAGGAAATTAAAAACCAAATAAATGAGATCTACACAATAGAAATCCAGAAGAAACTTACATTTCTGAAACAAAAATACTATGAAGCAGGCAGTAAATCGGCAAAATTGCTAGCCTATAAATTGAGGAAACATCAAACAGAAAGAGCAATCTACAAAATCAGAGACCCAGTATCAAAGGAAATAAAATTCAGAATTCAGGATATTCTTAAAAACTTCGAGAATTACTATAAGAACTTATACTCCCACAAAAAACATAAAAACGCATCCGAGGCATTCCTAAACACATTAAACCTTCCCCAACTTACGGAGTCACAAAATAAAACACTACTGTCAGAAATACATCCTAAAGAATTGGAAAAAGCAATTATGAAACTTAAAGCTAACAAATCCCCAGGAGCTGATGGCTATACAGCAGAGTGGTACAAAACCTTTAAACAGCAACTATCTCCTCTCCTCCTGAAAACATTTAATTATGTCCTCCACACAGGGGAAATCCCCCCCTCCTGGAGAGAAGGGGTCATTGCAGTTATACCTAAACCTGAAAAGGATAAACTAGAGTGCTCCAACTACAGACCAATCAGTGTACTAAATCAGGACTATAAGCTTTTTACCATTATCCTTGCCAAAAGATTAGAAAATATACTGACAGACCTAATTCATTTAGACCAAACAGGTTTTATAAGACAAAGACAGACACAAGACAACATTCGACGCACTTTACACATAATTCATCATATAAAAAAATATAACTTAAATGCAGTCATATTGGGATTAGATGCTGAAAAAGCATTCGATTCGGTTGACTGGTCTTTTCTATATAGAATCTTATCCAGTTTCAATTTTCATAACAACTTCATTAGAACTATACAGGCATTATATAAAAAACCAACAGCTAAAATAAGGATTAACGGTAATTTATCATCATCTTTTGAACTGGAAAGAGGATGTCGTCAGGGCTGCCCCCTGTCTCCACTGCTCTTTGCAATCTTCATAGAACCTCTGAGCCAATGGATAAGACAAAATCAAGAAATTCAAGGTATTACACTTGGTCAGAAGGAACATAAAATAGCACTCTTTGCTGATGACATTTTAATATACCTAGGGCAGCCGGACACTTCTTTACCAGAACTAACCTCAGTTTTTTCAGAGTATGGAGATTTATCGAGGTACAAATTAAATATGCATAAAACCCAAGTTTTAACATTCAACTATGACCCAAATCATTATTCACTAAGCAAACTCAAAACTAACTGGGAGTCGGAATCTATGAAATATCTGGGGGTCAATATCCCGAAACAACTCAACAAAATTATATCACTAAACTATGATCCACTGGTGACAAAAATAAAATCTGACCTAGCAAGATGGAATATGATACCATTCTTGGGTACTGCACAAAGAATTGAAGCAGTCAAAATGAATATACTTCCACGTCTTCTATACCTTTTCCAAACAATACCGGTAGAACCTCCCAAAAAAACATGGCAGGAGCTGGACAGAAGGATCTCAAGATTCATATGGCAGGGCAAGAGACCTAGAATCAGATATAGAACCCTACAGCTAAACAAAGACAAAGGTGGGCTCGCACTGCCAAATATCAGGGACTACTTTAAAGCCGCACAAATTAAAACTTTAGTAGAGATATGTAACCCAGTCTACACTGCGCAATGGAAGGAGATCGAATGCCAAATAACAAGTGACATCCCCCTACAGGCGATAATAGGGAACAATGTCTTACCTAAGCTTTTGAATAACACTAACCCGTGGATAGAGACCCCGCTAAAAATTTGGTTTAAGATAGTCAGAGAGAATCAAACTAAAGAGCCCTATCGACTTCTGCAATGGATCGCCTATGATCAGGACTTTACTCCTAATAAAACAGACACCAGATTTAAAAAGTGGAAGGAGAAAGGGCTGATAAAATATTACGATTTTTTTAAAGGGCAAATCTTAAGAAGTTTTGAAGATTTGAAAAAACAAGGCCTAATAAATCAAGACCTTTACAGGTTCTTTCAGCTTAGACACCACATAAACAATATACTTAAAAAGGAGGTTTTGGAAAGGGCCCAGTCAGGTGTTCTGAAGGTCTTCTTAATGGCATATAAAGAGATCCCAGGGATCAGATACATTTCTAAAATATACCAAGGTCTTCAAGACTTAAAAGGAGACAACACATCTTATATAAAAGAGAGATGGGAAAAAGAGGGGAATTTCACTTTACAACTGGAAATATGGGAAAAGCTAAATAAACAGCAATGGAAAAGTACCTCATCCCTGCAGTGGAGAGAATTTGGATGGAAAAACTTGGCAAGATTTTTCAGAACACCTGCACAAAACAAATTTACCCATAAGGGATTGAACTGTTGGCGCTTGTGTGGTGAAAAGACTGCAAATCATTTTCATGTGTTTTGGTCATGCCCAGTTATCCACCAATATTGGACCAAGGTACAGACAATATTGGGGAAAATATTCAAAATTACAGTTCCCTTTTCTTTTGTAACTTTGTATTTGGGTTTACTACCGGACTCACTGGAAAGACGAGGAGAAAAATACTTATTCAGTGTTTTAATATTGGCAAGCAAAAAAGCTCTAACTAAAAAATGGATGTTGAAGGACTGTCCTACACCTGAAGATTGGACAAACGTGATCCAAGACATTTACTCGATGGAAAAGTTGACATTCGCACTGAGACAGGACATGGATGTGTTCATGAACTTTTGGCAACCCTGGACCGCATATGTGTCTTCCATTAGATCTAATCTTTGACAAATACCATTTCAATAATGGTTCCGCTCTTTGTTCCATAGCTACTCAGATGCTCTTTTATCTTTATTTACTTACTTTTTCTTTTTGTTTGTTTTTTACTGGTTTGTTTGTTTTTTTTATTTGTTTTTTGTTTTTTTTTCTCTTTAATTTCACTTTTTCTTTCACTTTAAAAAAAAAAAAAGGGGGTGTTGTAAGAATTAATCTTCCAATGTTGTCAGATATCAGAAAATAAGGGAACATGTGATGAAAATGTAAACACTGCATTGCTGTAACGACCTGTATACCCTTTACAAAAACTTAAATAAAAAAAAAAAAAAAAAAAAAAAAAGTCTAGTTTATCCTTTTCAGGTTTAGGTATGACTGCAATGACCCCTTCTCTCCAGGAGGGCGGGGATTTCCCCTGTGTGGAGGACATAATTAAATGTTTTCAGGAGTAGAGGAGATAGTTGCTGTTTAAAGGTTTTGTACCACTCTGCTGTATAGCCATCTGCTCCTGGGGATTTGTTAGCTTTAAGTTTCATAATTGCTTTTTCTAATTCTTTAGGTTGTATTTCTGACAGTAGTGTTTTATTTTGTGACTCAGTAAGTTGGGGAAGGTTTAATGTGTTTAGGAATGTTTCGGATGCGTTTTTGTTTTTTGAGGGAGTACAAGTTCTTATAGTAGTTCTCGAAGCTTTTAAGAATATCCTGAATTCTGAATTTTATTTCCTTTGATACTGGGTCTCTGATTTTGTAGATTGCTCTCTCCGTTTGTTGTTTCCTCAATTTATAGGCTAGCAATTTTGCCAATTTGCTGCCTGTTTCATAGTATTTTTGTTTCAGAAATGTAAGTTTCTTCTGGATTTCTATTGTAGATCTCATTTATTTGTTTTTTAATTTCCTTAATTTTGAGCGAGTCATTAGAATGAGTGTTATCTTTGTGCTCTTTTTCTAGTTTCTTAAGTTCTGACTCTAATGTGATTAGTTTTTCTTGTCTCAGTTTCTTTTGGAGTGCCAGTTTTGCGATAATCTTTCCCCTTATTACAGCTTTGCATGCGTCCCACAGTATT
Organism: Pholidichthys leucotaenia; assembly: GCA_020510985.1. Classification (NCBI taxonomy): domain Eukaryota; kingdom Metazoa; phylum Chordata; class Actinopteri; order Cichliformes; family Pholidichthyidae; genus Pholidichthys; species Pholidichthys leucotaenia. The sequence continues at coordinate 112,446,100 of CM035838.1, read as the reverse complement.
AAAGGGGATACTTCTCCATTATCATTTTCTTCCAAATATCTGAGAATATCTGATTCCAATTCATCTTTCAGTGGTCCTTTCAGCACATTTGAATTTAACCTCCAAGAAAATGTATTATTTGTGTATTTTTGGATACTTAAGTCCATATAGATCGGACTGTGGTCAGAGAGATCCATCAGTCCTATTTTACATGTTTTTACTCTTCCAATGTCTCTATTAAACATAAAAAAATAGTCAGTCCTTGAGTATGATGAATGTGGTGCTGAATAAAATGTATAATCTTTTACACTGGGGTTGAATTCCCTCCACACGTCACAGATTCCCATTTCTTTTAGTAGCATCCGAGTTTTTCTACTTTGAGTGTTATTTTGATGTGGAGAATTACCTGATGCATCTCAGTATGGATTCAGTCTTAGATTGAAGTCTCCACCACATATCACTAAACCTTTGGCTTTAGTTATCATTAGGTCAAATACATTTTTATAAAATTTCCAGTTAGCCCCTGGAGGTGCATATACATTCAGCAGGGTGATATCTTCTCCCTCTAGCCGCCCAAGTACCATACTGTATCTCCCTTCTTTATCTTTGTGTTCTGATTTTTTTTCAAATATAATTTTGGTTGAGATCAATGTCGCTACCCCCCTCCTCCTCCCTGACTTATATGAAGATGAAGAGATCATTTTAAACCCTTGTCTATTGAGTTAAGTGTGCTCCATGTCTGTTAGGTGGGTTTCCTGTAAAAATATTATTCCTGCTTTGTCTTTTTTCATTTTGCCTAGAATCTTGGATCTTTTAACTGGATTCAGGATCCCTTTTACATTATATGAGATTATTTTGGTTACACCCTGTTTCTCCATTGTGTTGTCTTATTTAGTGGGCCTTTTTTATGCTACTCAGAAACTGAAAGAACATTAAGAACATAAAAAAACATTAAGAACATAGTATATAAAACTTTAAAACAAAAAACTGACAAAAGATCTTCCTGAGCTGAGGTCTTTTTAGTGACCTTAGAAGAGCCTTGATGGTGTGTTGGCTCTGAGGGAAATTCCTCAGATTCCGTTACATGCTGAGGGCCCTCTCTTACCCCTGTAAATTGTCCCATGTTTTTAACGTGAATTTCAGATCCCAATCCGAACTTGTAATGATTTTTTTTTTTTTTTATGCTTATACCCTATGAAATTGTGCGCAACCTCCCACCACCATCACAGCAAACAGTCACGTTAATACAGTATTTGTTAGTGTGGAGAGATCATGTTCTTCTATTTTAACAAGTTTTTTTTTTTTAAAGACTTATTTGTTTCTAATATTATGTCTGTTCCATAAAATGCTTTACCACTTGCTGATTCTGCATCTCCTTTAATGTTTGTTACCTTGTAGGAGGAGGGTTGGATGCGCAGATTGACTAAAAATATTGTTACTCCCTTCTGTAAACGACCAGTTTTTCCTTGTAGCTCTGGCGCTGGGTTTCCCGCTGCTGGCCCATGGATTTTGAGGGTCTCTGTGTGGACCACGATTGAGCCTTGATTCTTTCGATCGGGTCTGCTGCGGGTTTATACACCGTTACCGGGAGTCCTGTTCTCGCCATATCTGTGGTTGCTTCTTCCGCCGAGTTGTAGAGACACGTCTCTTCCCCGTAAAAAACCCGCAGCTTTGCCGGAAATGGAGTCTGAAAGCGCAGTTTCTTCTCTCGTAGTATCTTTTTAGCGTCGTTGTATTCCCGACGCTTTTTAAGGACCTCCGGAGTGTAGTCGTGTTCCACGAAAACTTTTCTCTCTTGGTGCATAAATCCTTTTTTTCTGCCAAGCCAGTCTTGCAACCTCTTCTTTTATTTTGGAGTTGGAGAACTTCACCACCACCGATCTTGGTGGCGCTTCCGCCGCCGGCCTAGGGGCTAATGTACGGTGCGCCCTTTCTATCTTCAAGTCGGTGGTTTGGGGAATACCCAACTTCTCTCTCAGTAAGGATTCCACGCATGCCGCCATTGTGGTGAAACCGTCCTCGACTCCTTCTTTCAGACCATGAATTCTTATGTTGCCTCTTCTTAGTCTTCCTTTTTGGTCGATTAGCTTAGCCTCCAGTCTCGACTGTCGTTTGTGCAGTTCCAGCACAGTGTCTTCCAGCCCTTTTATTCTTTCCTCTGTTTCCATGATTCGGTCCTCGGCCTGGCCCACTCTGCTGTTTGTCCTTATTTCGTCTTTGATTTCACGAAATTTGGCCCAACACTCTCGGCGAAATCGTCTTAATTCTTTAAGTACCATTTTTAAGCTAACCTTGTTGCTAGCTTCATTCAGCTCCTCGTCTTCTGAATGGAAATCATCCGGATCAGATTCTCCGGCCGATGCGTGTCCTGGCCTGGTAAATGTCGATTTCTTCTGTTTTCCTTTAGGCATGATGACTTTGTCTCTTGATTTTCACTCTTCCAAAAATCCGTTAAATCTGATTTTCAAGGTATTTTCCTGGATCGGGTCTGGGAGCTTCAGCATTAAGCTGCTATCACCATGGTGTCCAGAGCGGAAGTCCATAAGGATTTTTAAAAAAATTTTTTTTATCATAGGTCTGTCAGACTATCAGTATAGGCAGTTGTCTCCAATGTCCTTTTTTATTTTTAAAGGAAAAGAATTTTTTAAGCAAAAAATGACAGTATACAGTCATGTGAAAAATTAGGACACCCCATTAAATGTTCAGTTCTTTATTAATAAATGTTCACATATCTATGTCTAACCTTGTTTTTGTTTTTATTTGCATTGTTTAACATTTATTTTAGCCATTTTAAATGGGAATGAATGTGGGGGTGTCCTAAAAAAGATGGGGGGTGACCTAGTTTATTCCCCACTATTTGTTTAGAATTACATTTTACAGAAAATTTGAAAAAAGTATTTTTTAATTCATTTTTAATTGTTTAGTTGTATTGCATGAATCTCCCAGTATTTTTAACATTGATATTAAACTAGCGCATACCCGTGCATGCCCGTAGAAACCAAGTATAAGCATGTATTTCTGCATGCCCGTAGAAAGCAGGTGTAAGTAAGGGTGTAAGAAAGCACGGCAGCATTCGTTCAGTGATGCCTGCCTTTGATATTGGATGGTGTGATAGCGAGTCCCATGATCTTTGATGTCATCGCGAGTCCTCTGATCGCGAGTGGTGACTGGTTGTGATCTTTACTGATGTCATTGTGAGTACTATGATCTTTGATGTCATAGTGAGTCCTATGAGCATTGACGATGTCATGGCGAGTCCTATGATTGTGAGTGATGCCTGCTTTTGATCTGTGATGTTTGATGATGTCATAGCGAGTCCTACGCCTGAGTCCTATGATCGTGAGTGATGCCTGCCTTTGATCTTTGATGCTTGATCTTGATCTTTCTTCACAAGATGGCGCCCACAGTGGTCGCCATGGTGCTTTGCTGCGCCCTTTGTTTGTTTTTGTTTGTCAATTGTGTGTCTGCCTGCTCTTATACCCGAGAAGAGCTTCTAAATATCAGGACTTTCACTCCCACGGACCTACTCCCAATTTTTTTAGCTCCTGCCGCCGATCTGGTTCATTGTTTGGCTCGAAAAGTGAGACGGCGAAAGAGAGGAAGACGAACGGGCGCTCTCGTCCGGCTCCGCAGGAGAGGCACGCGCACGGCTTTGCCTGGCATATTTCTGTCCAATACCAATTCTCTCTCTAACAAGGTAGATGAACTGAGACTGCTGATGCGTTTTAAGGACCTCTCTTCCTCGGCTGCCCTCTGTTTTACCGAGACCTGGCTCAGGTAAAATACACCAGACAGTGCGCTGCGCCTCGAGGGATTTCAGCTGTTTCGTGCTGATCAAGACACAGAGCTCTCCGGTAAATCCTCAGGAGGAGGAGTCTGCTTCTACATCAACAGCAGCTGGTGCTCTGATGTAACTGTAATTTCCAAACACTGTTCTCCCGCCCTGGAATTTCTTTTTATTAACTGCAAGCCATTTTATTCCCCGCAGGAGTTCGCCTCATTCATCCTCGTCACTGTGTACGTCCCTCCCGACGCGGACACGTGCGAAGCTCAGCACGTGCTCGCGGATCACATCCAACACACGGAGCGGATTTTTCCAGACTCTCTGGTTATTGTGGTTGGCGACTTTAACCAGAGCAATCTGAGCCACGATCTCCCCAGCTACAAACAGTTTATTAAATGCCCCACCAGAGGAATAAACACGCTGGATCACTGTTACACCACAGTGAAAGACGCATATCGTGCTGTTCCCCGCGCTGCGCTCGGACTATCTGATCACGTGATGGTCCACCTCATTCCCACATACAGACAGAGATTAAAGCTCACTAAACCTGTTGTGAGCACTACGAAGAAATGGACCAGTGAAGCTGAGGAGAAGCTGGAAACGTGCATGGAAATAACTGATTGGGGCATGTTTAAAGGAGCCACGCATGATCTGGATGAGTACATGGACACTGTGAACTCATATATCCACTTTTGTGAGGAGAGCATCCTTCCATCGCGCGCCAGGGTGAGGTACTCCAATGATAAGCCCTGGTTCACTGCTAAGCTCAGACAGATCAGGAAGGAGAAGGAAGCAGCGCTGCAAAGTGGAGACAGGGACTGCTACAGGGAGGTTAAATATCGGTTTAACAGAGAGCTGAGGAGAGCTAAATCTGTGTATTCTGAGAGACTCCAGCAGCAGTTCACTGCTAATGACTCGGCTTCTGTGTGGAGAGGACTGAGGCAAATCACCAATTAGCGGCCTCAGGCTCCTAAAGGTCAGGATGACAAAGCCCTTTGTCAAAGACTGTCCCAACACTATGCCCGTTTTGACACCTCATCATCTGTGTCCAACTCCCCCCCTCCCTCCAGCTCCACAGCCTCCACGATCCCTACTTCATCAAAGGCACACACCCCTCCTCCCCCTCTGCCCTTGTCATCAGTGAGCAGGACGTGCTCAAACAGTTCTCCAGACTGAACCCGCGCAAGGCCCCCGGTCCGGACGGCGTGTCTCCCTCCACCCTGAGACACTGTGCGAAAGAGCTGGCTCCTGTCTTCACAGACATTTTTAACACCTCCCTTAAGCTATGCCACATGCCGTCCTGCCTCAAATCCTCCACCATCATCCCTGTCCCCAAGAAGCCACGGATCACTGGACTTAACGACTACAGACCTGTAGCGCTCACCTCTGTAGTCATGAAGTCCTTTGAGCGCCTGGTCCTGCCCCACCTCAAGTCCATCACCACCCCCCTCCTGGACCCGCTGCAGTTTGCCTACCGAGCCAACAGGTCTGTAGACGACGCAGTCAACCTGGCCCTCCACTCCATCCTGCAGCACCTGGACTCCTCGGGAACCTACGCCAGGATCCTGTTTGTGGACTTCAGCTCCGCATTCAACACCATCCGCCCCGCTCTGCTCCGGAACAAGCTGTCCCTGCTCAACGTGCCTGACTCCCTCTGCAGGTGGATCACCGACTTCCTGACGGACCGGAGGCAGCATGTGCGGCTGGGAAAGACTGTCTCAGACTCTGCTAGCATCAGCACCGGATCACCCCAGGGCTGTGTACTTTCCCCCCTACTCTTCTCCCTTTATACCAACTCCTGCACCTCCAGCCACCAGTCTGTCAAGTTGATCAAGTTTGCGGACGACACCACCCTCATCGGGCTCATCTCCAACGGCGACGAGTCCGCCTACAGGAGAGAGGTGGCCCAGCTGGCGTCCTGGTGCAACAACAACAACCTGCAGCTGAACGCTCTGAAGACAGTGGAGATGATTGTGGACTTCAGGAAAGTCACAACCCCTCTGCCCCCCCCTCACCCTCACAGGCTCTCCCATCACCACTGCTGATTCCTTCCGCTTCCTAGGCACCACCATCACCAGGGACCTCAAGTGGGAGCCGACCATCAGCTCCCTCATCAAAAAGGCCCAGCAGAGGATGTTCTTCCTGCGGCAGCTGAGGAAGCTCAAGCTACCCACACATTTATTCTGACAGGGCTAATGTTTTTTGATCAGTTTACGATGTTACAACTTGCCACCATGTGGCTATTTCTTACCAAACAGATGAACTAAGGACACTACTGTGATCCTGCCTACAGAAGCATTATGAACACAGCACGCTATGCCTTAGGTGTGCTGTCTCATTCATGAAATGATAGAAAATCTGTGAGTAGATTTGTGACTTAATCATCCTGGTATTAAAAACACTCTGGATTCATTATTTAGACATTTAATTTTTTACAGTGACATTCAGTTTTCAAATTTAGGATTCAGGTATTTACCCCCCCCCCCCCAAAAAAAAGGTAAATAACAAATTTACCTTTACCAAATTTACCAGAAAAAAACATGAAAATTTAGGAGAAAATAGTATAAATTCACAAGAAGAAAGTAGCAACTTGAAGATGGTCAAAAACAAAACAAAACAGAAATTTAAATGATTTTGCAAATATGTAAGGAAAAGGCTTATTTTCCATGACAAAAATTAGAAATTGGAGAAAAATGCTACATTTTTATTAGGGATGAGCCGATCTGATCCGCAGTATCGATATCGGGTTCGATCCAGGCAAAATGGCTGGATCGGTATCGGTAAGAAATAAAAGTAATTTACGGATCCGATACACTAATAATAATAAAATGAAGGTGCGATTCTGTTCTCTGCTGTGCTGCACATGGCTTCTGTAAACAGAGGCAACGAGTGTCAAATCACTGAAGCCTGTCTGTGGGACTCGCCCCAGTATGTTGCTGTGTGGTACCAGCATTTACAATTTTACACCACCAACTTGATAAAACACTTGCAGAAGTATCACAGCAGCAAAAAAGCATGGTGAATTCTCTCAAGAACCGAGCAGAAGAAAGTGTGTCGTGCAGCAGCAGCTGCTGTTTTACTGCTGGAATACGCTAAAAGTGAAACTAAAAGAAGGAAATTGAAAGTAAAAACCAGAGGAGCAGGAATGAAGACATAACATGGGCTTACCTTTAGATGGACAGTTACAGCTGATGAGAGGTAGGTGACAGAAACATAAATGGCTTATTATAACCAGTGAATTGGAATCAGGACTAACAAGGCTACATGAAATTAAACAGGGATGACTTCAAAATAAGAGCAAACCAAAGTACTGTGGACAGTGAATAAACTACTAAATAAACTGAGCACCAGGAGAATACTTATGATGATGATGATGATGATAATAATAATGATAATAATAATCATCACTCTATATATAATTCAAGAAATCTGTGTCTGTCTGTGTGTCACAACCATAGGACTCGCTAAAAGATCATAGGACCGCCTGTGATGCTCCTATGATGTCTACATGATGTCTATATGACATCATATAGATATGTCTACATGATGTCTATATGACATCATAGGATCGCCTGTGATGTTCCTATGATGTCTACATGATGTCAATATGATGTCATATAGACCATAGGACTCGCTTAACATCATATTGCTTAACATATCGCTTAACATCATATTTCCATGTAAACGTGTCAAAATATATCCCAACAACAAGCCACGGGTTACTAAATCAGTTAAATCCTGCTTACAGAGGAAAGCACTTGCCTTTAAACGGGGGGTTGTTTCTGAGCTGCAGGTTGCCACAAAAGAGCTGAATCCGAAATTTTAAGAGCAAAACAGAATTATAAATCAGAATTGGAAAGCAAGATGGCAGCAAAGAAGCTTGGTTCAGCCTGGGCTAGTATGAAAACTATTGCAGGCCTTCAGAGCACAGAGCGCAGTAACTGTGTGTTTTTAGATGGTTTTAATTCAGACACAAAGCTGGCTAATGCTCTTAATTGTTTTTATGGTCGTTTTGATTCCTTTGATTTTAGCACAGAAACCCAAGATTTGAAACAAAAACTCAAAGCCAATCAGCACTTTAATATTGAGGTGCAGGATGTTAAAAGGGCGTTCTGTGCTGTAAAAGTGAACAAAAGTCAGGGCCCTAATAATATATGTGGACGCTTGGTAAAGTCTTGTGCACATGAACTGAGTCCTGTGTTCCACTCCATTTTTAATAAGTCCTTACAGACACAACATGTGCCTAAGATCTGGAAAGACGCTGTGGTTGTCCCTGTTCCAAAATCCAGCTGTCCAGAAATGGTAAATGATTTTAGACCAGTTGCTTTGACTTCAATTCTAATGAAAATTGTTGAAAAACTGGTCAGATTTGAGGTTCTAAAGCAGACTGAGCATGCATTGGATCCTTTGCAGTTTGCCTATAGGCCTCACAGAGGAGTGGAGGATGCCACTGTCACTCTGTTTAACATGCTTTTTAAACATCTGGATTTTAATGGGGCACATGCCAGGCTTTTATTTGTGGACTTTTCTTCCACTTTTAATACAATCCAACCTCATATATTAGTTGAAAGACTCCTGCAACAATTTGATTTCAGTAATAATCTGGTGGGTTGGATTCTGGATTTCTTAACCAACAGGACACAGAGTAAGATTCGATGGTACATTGTCTGACCAAAAGTGTTCTTCTACTGGCTCTCCTCAGGGGTGTGTGTTGTCACCACTACTCTTCATCCTGTACACAAACATGTGTCGGAGCAGACATGACAACAGACACATTATTTAAGTATGCTGATGATTCAGTTGTTGTCAGTCTCCTTCAGGATGGTGAGAGTGGTCACGGCCCAGTAGTTGATGATTTTGCTCACTGGTGTGAGGATTCCTACCTGCAGCTGAATACGACAAAAACTAAAGATATGATTATTGACTTTAGGAGGAAAACTCCCAGGCACAAAGTCACTGTACTAAAAGGCCAGACCACTGAATGTGTGCAATCTTACTCATATCTTGGGACGATTATTGATTGAACTTTGAAGAGAACTGTGAAAGGGTGTGCAAAAAGGGTCAGCAACATTTGCATTGTTTAAGGAAACTTGCACACTTCCAAACTGACTGAACCATAATGACAATGTTTCATCGGGCTTTTATTGAATCTGTTTTATCCTTTTCTTTAGTGTCATGGTTTGGTCAGATAAAACTGAAACAGAGGAAATCCTTGGATCAGGTTGTTAGATGGTCCAGTCGTTTGCTTGGTGAGTCACAGCTGAGCCTGACATCCCTGTACACCAGACAGGTACAGAGGATTGCTACCTTCATTTTAATTGATGACTCCCACCCTTTGCACTGCCACTTTCAGCTTCTTCCCTCCAGACAGAGGTTTGTTGTCCCAAAATGTAAAACCCAGCGCTACAAAAACAGCTTTGTTCCTGCTGCTGTCAAAGAGTTGAACAAGATGTAGCAATATATTGCACATAATTCAGTTATCTATTTATTAATGTTTATTTTATATTTACTTATTTTTGTAGGTTTTTTATTGGGGTTCTAAATCTTTTATTGGGTTTTAGACTTTTTTGAGTTTTTAATCTCTTTGACTAGTTTTTAACTTTTTAATATGACCCTTCTCTCGTATCTCTTTTTTTCTCTTATCTCTTTGTCATATGTCCTGATTGGTGGAGCCTTGAGTACTTTTATCTTGTTTATAGTCAGCCTCATGTGTGCCTGTGTTTGTGTTCATGTTGAATGTAATTGTGGTTTGTAAATATGGATGTCACCTGACTGCAAAACAAATCTACCTACGAGTACAAATAAAAGTAACCTGAACCTGATATCATAGGATTGCCTATGATGTTCCTATAATGTCTACATGATGTCTATATGACGTCATATAGACTATAGGTAATTCAAGATATCTGTCTGTCTGTGTGTCTGTCTGTGATTGGATACAGCAGTGATGATAGGACTACAGCTCCTGACCAGATAGAGTGATGATATAGAGTGAAGTACGAGGAGACGAAGAAGAGTGATGTCTGAAGAGAGTTCTTTTTCTTCTTCTTCTTCTTTTAGATTTGATTGGCGGTTGGCAACCAGCTTACAGGTGCATTACCGCCATTGACTAGATTATCATCACTCTATATAGAGTTGAGGTTCGATTGGACACAGCAATGATGGTAGAAGGACTACAGCTCCTGATCAGATAGTGTGATGATACAGAGTGAAGTACGTGGTGGTAATGCACCTCTAAGCTGGTTGCCAACCGCCAATCAAATCTAGAAGAAGAATAAGTGTGTCTGTCTGTGTGTCTGCCAAGATCAAAGGCAGGCATCACTGAACAAGTGCTGACGTGCTTGCTTCCACCCTTGCTTCCACCTGCTTTCTAAGGGCATGCAGAAATATCCAAAATGACAAAAACTATCCAGAATATTCTCCAGAAAATTCTCAAAAGTATTACTGCATGTGCAAACAACAGAATGCCAGGCCTCAATAACATCACTGAACAACAACCAGCAGCCACAAAAGGAGATTGCACTTTCTCCCATAGCAAATCAACTTATTTATAAAGCATTTTAAAAAGCAACACTCGCTACACAGTACTGTAAACTACGGGCATGCACAGGTAGGCACGGGCATGCACAGGTATGCACTAGTAATAATAATAATAATGGATGACAAAAATACAACTTAGTTCCTTTGTTTTCAGATCTACAGCATTTTTTACCTCATGCACAGTGACATTTTGAATTTCATCTGAATGTTTACTTAAATACTCAGTTTTAAAGTTTTGCATAAACTTGCACGTAAAACTTCAGAATGCATGTTTACATTGTGCTGACCAGTGAAATGCTGCCAATGTTGCAAAGTTTAAAATTTAAAAAAGCAGCAGCGTTGCTGAACTGAGTAAAATTTGTAATATATTCTTTGACTTTTAAATTTATGTTTTTATATGAATGCAAAATACAACGAGTCATTACCAAAGAATGCTCTGTACTGTTGTTTTAAATAAGAGAGATGGTATCGGGTTTGGATTGGTATCGGCTGATACTGAAAGTCACAGTATCGGTATCGGTCTTGAAAAAGTGGTATCGGCTCATCCCTAATTTTTATGAGAAACTGTGAATTTAGGGGGAAACAACATGGGGGAAATACTGCATTTTCACACAAAAAGTAGGCAAATTTACAAGAAAAAAAATGTCTCTGATTTACAAGAAAAGCTGTAAAACTCTGACAAAGTTGCACACACAAAAAAATGACATTAGAAACATCACAGTGCTACGTAAAACACAGATGAAGTTTACTAAGACAGAAAAAAGATTTGACAGAATATTTGGAGCCCCAAAAGTTGGTAGTGAAGACAGCTCTTGTCATGGTTTGCTCCTCGGGGCAGAGAGGAAGACCCACGCGCTGGACTGAAGTTGTGGGGTTTATTGAAAAACAGAAGGTGCATAAAGCAATACAAAAAACACGAGGGGATAACATTGTGAAGAAATGAAGACAAAGTAAGTTTAAACTTACGAATCACAGAAGTTTATTCTGGAGTCTGTGTCTGCCTTCTGGGTCATAAATCATGTCAGTACGTCTCCGTCTAAATGACCCAGCAGACGGTCCATTAGCGCACAAGCTTAACATCATTGAGGCTCGAGTAGACCAATTATCTCATCAACAGCAAGTCATACTTACACAGCTCGTACAGATTAACACACACCTGGATCGCCTTACAGCTCTGCAGTCCTTCCCACCTGCTCCTGGGAACACGGCCGGCCCAGCCAGTTCCATCCCTTCTCCTTCTCCATTGTCCCGGCTGACTCCAGTCCCCACACCCACACACTTCAGCGGTAAGCTAGGGGAGGCTAGGGGTTTTCTGTTACAGTTTGGGATAGTTTTTCAGCAGGTACTAGGGGATTTTCACACCAGTCACAGCCGTATAGGCTATGTAGTCAACCTTCTGGAGGGGTGGGCTTTAGCCTGGGCTTACGCGGTTATGGCTAGGCCTGATATGCTACTTTGACGTATGATCAATTTGTGAGTGAGTTCAATGAGGTATTCGATCACTTGGACCAAGGTGGATGAAATTCAAGGGAATGTACGCTACCAGAAGGACTTTCAGAACTGCTGTGTCATGGCTTATACCGAGACTTGGCTTAATGCGCATGACCGAGATGCAGACCTGTGGATTGATGGCTTTGGAGCCCCGCTGCGCTCAGATCGGCAAGAAGAGGTAACGGGGAAGTGTCAGGGGGGCGGCGTATGTTTATACATTAATAAGCAGTACTGCACATCTGTCACGATCAGAGAGCGCATCTGTACACCCGATGTAGAGCTGCTGTCTGTGTCACTACGCCCCTTTTATTTGCCTCGCGAGTTCCCCCATCTTTTCATCACAACTGTGTACATTCACCCGAGGGCAGACGCTGACTCCGCCTGCAGCACTATCTTTGATGTGATCCAGCAGCTGCAATCAATTTCTCCAGAGGCGCCAAACTTCATTCTTGGGGATTTTAACCATGTTTCTTTAAAGAAGACACTTAAAAACTTTTATCAGTATGTTTCCTGCCCAACCAGGCGAAAAAAGACATTGGACTTGTGCTATGGATCCATAGAGAGGGCCTATAAATCACTCCCCCTTTGTCCTTTAGGATCCTCAGATCACAACTGTGTACATTTGCTGCCCACATATAAAACTGCTCTCAGAAGAGGCAAGGTGGAGACGAGAGACACTGATGTGTGGACAGAGGATTCAGTGCACAGCCTCCAGGAATGTTTTGACTGTACAGACTGGGAGATGTTCACACTGGCCTGCGGGGATGATTTGGACTCTTTGGTGGACGTCACATGCTCATACATGGCTTTCTGTAAAAATAAGATTGTTCCACGTAAACGTGTCAAAATATATCCCAACAACAAGCCACACTGAGTCCTATATTTCATTACATTTTCAATAAGTCCTTACAGACACAACATGTGCCTAAGATCTGGAAAGAAGGCGTGGTTGTTCCCGTTCCAAAATCCAGCTGTCCTAAAACGGTAAACGACTTTAGACCAGTTGCTTTGACTTCAATTTTAATGAAAATTTTTGAAAAACTGGTCAGATGTGAGGTCCTAAAGCAGACTGAGCATGCATTGGATCCTCTGCAGTTTGCCTATAGGCCTCACAGAGGAGTGGAGGATGCCACCGTCACTCTGTTTAACATGCTTTTTAAACATCTGGATTTTAATGGGACACACGCCAGACTTTTATTTGTGGACTTTTCCTCCGCCTTTAATACAATCCAACCTCATATCTTAGTTGAAAGGCTCTTGCAGCAATTTGATTTGAGCAATAATCTGGTGGGTTGGATTCTGGATTTCTTAACCAACAGGACGCAGAGAGTAAGGGTCAATGGTACATTGTCTGACCTAAAGTGCTCTTCTACTGGCTCTCCTCAGGGTTGTGTGTTGTCACCACTACTTTTCATCCTGTACACAAACATGTGTTGGAGCAGACATGACAACAGACACATTATAAAGTATGCTGATGACTCAGTTATTGTCAGTCTCCTCCAGGATGGTGAGAGTGGCCACGGCCCAGTAGTTGATGATTTTGTTCACTGGTGTGAGGATTCCTACCTGCAGCTGAATACGACAAAAACTAAAGACATGATTATTGACTTTCGGAGGAAAAATCCCAGGCACAAAGTCACCGTACTAAAAGGCCAGACCACCGAATGTGTACAATCCTACAAATATCTTGGGACGATTATTGATAGTAATTTAAACTTTGAAGAGAACTGTGAAAGGGTGTGCAAAAAGGGTCAGCAACATTTGCATTGCTTGAGAAAACTTGCACGCTTCCAAGTTGACCGAACCATAATGACAATGTTTTACCGGCTTTTATTGAATCTGTTTTATCCTTTTCTTTAGTGTCATGGTTTGGTCAGATAAAACTGAAACAGAGGAAATCCTTGGATCAGGTAGTTAGATGGTCCAGTCGTTTGCTTGGTGAGTCACAGCTGAGCCTGACATCCCTGTACACCAGACAAGTACAGAGGATTGCTACCTCCATTTTAAATGATGACTCCCACCCTTTGCACTGCCACTTTCAGCTTCTTCCCTCAAGACGGAGGTTTGCTGTCCCAAAAAGTAGAACGCAGCGCTACAAAAACAGCTTTGTCCCTGCTGCTGTCAAAGAGTTGAACAAGCTGTAAAAATATATTGCACATAATTTAGGTACCTATTTATTAACTCCATTTTATATTTACTTATTTTTGTAGGATGTCACTTGGGTTCTAAATATTTTATTGGGTTTTAGACCTTTGAGTTTTTGACCTCTTTGACTAGTTTTTAACTTTTAATATGACCCTTCTCTCTTACCTCTGGTTTTTCTCCCATCTCTTTGTCTTTTTATACCCTGATTGATGGAGCCTTGAGTATTCTTATCATGTTTATAGTCAGCTTCATATGTGCCTGTGTTTGTGTCTATGTTGAATGTAATTTGTGGCTTGTAAATATGGATGTCACCAGACTGCAAAACAAATCTACCTACGGGTACAAATAAAGTAACCTGAACCTGGACCGAGATAGCGTGCCACCACTCGATTACTCAACCTAAAACAGGGGAATAAGTCGGTAGCCGATTACTCCATGTACTTCCAGGTGGTGGCAGCGGAGGTGGGGTAGGAGGATGCCTCCCTTTGTAGCATTTTCGTCCGAAGCCTTAGCCCTGGCCTGAGGGATGAGCTAGCCCATCTTGACAAACCTAGCAAGCTGAATGAACTGATTTCCCTAGCCATTAGCATAGACAATCGGCTAAGGGGGCGGGCCAACAAGTGTAGACCTTCCGGTTGCTCAGGCTCACAGTTTCGCCGCTCTCCGCAGCTCCCCCTGCTGGCTCTTCCTCCATCTGATTCACTAGATTCCCCTGAGCCTATGGTCATGGGCCAGTCCAAGTTGCCGCTGGCTGAGAAATAGTGCCGCCGGGAGCGAGGTCTGTGTTTATGTTGTGGCAGTGAGGAGCATGAACTGGCTACTTGCCCCATTCGACCTAAAGACGGAGTCCGTGCATCACAGTATGGGGACTCACAGACTCACTCAAAAGAAATCCCCTCACCAAGTTCCTGCTGCCCATTCGTTTTTCACATAACCATCAAGAAATCACACACATGCACTCACTGATTCAGGGGCCGAGCAGAGTTTCATTTCTGAAGACCTGGCAACCCGGCTGGGGCTCGCCTGCCACCAGTTAAGAATGCCATTAAAGTTAATCGCCCTGTCCAAGGCTCCTCTTGTGTTGGTGTCCAAACAGACTGCTCCGGTATCTGTCCTAGTGTCTGGTAATCACCAAGAGCAGCTCAGATTGTTTGTGCTGCCAGTCGCTACCTCCCCGGTTATTTTGGGGTATCCCTGGCTCCAGTTGCACAACCCCTCCATTACTTGGCGCTCTGGAAATATCATCTCGTGGAGCTCATTCTGCCTAAGTGCCTGTCTTCAGTCCGCTGCATGCTCGCCCTCCGTGGCTCTCTGTGCCACTGACACCCCCCCGCCTGACCTGTCCCGGGTTCCCTCTGAATACCACGATCTGGGTGCCGCCTTCAGCAAATCCCAAGCCATCCCCCCCCACCACCACCACCACCGCCCATACGATTGTGCCATTAACCTCCGGCCTGGGGCTCCGTTGCCATCAAGTCGGCTTTACAGCCTGTTGGTCCCGGCGCGGCAGGCCATGGAAACTTGCATCAAAGAGCCCCTGAGCTCCGGCATAATTCGCCCATCTTCCTCGGCGGTGGGGGCAGGGTTTTTCTTTGTGGGCAAGAAAGACGGCTCCCTGAGGCCGTGCACCGATTTCTGGGAATTAAACAATATCACTATCAAGGACAAGTACACTCTTCCACTGATCGACACGGCTTTCGATTCCCTCCAGGGGGCCTCCTGGTTCACAAAATTGGACCTCCGCAACGCTTACCACCTGGTACGGATTCGAGAGGGAGACGAGTGGAAGATGGGGTTCCGTACCCCTAGTGGCCACTTTGAATATCTCGTCATGCCGTTTGAGCTGACCAACCCCCGCTGTGTTTCAACGGCTGATTAACGATGTGTTGAGGGATTTTCTGGGCTCTTTTGTATTTGTGTACCTTGATGATATTCTCATTTTTTCTCAGTCCCTCGATGAACACCGAGTGCACGTCAGGCGAGTGCTGCAGCGGCTGCTGGAGAACAAGCTGTTCATTAAAGCAGAGACGTGCGAGTTCCACACTTCATCCACTTGATTCTTGGGATTTGTCATCTCGCACAACGAGATCATTGCCAATCCAGCTAAGGTAAAAGCGGTGGTAGAGTGGCCAACCCCCTCATCCCGGAAACAGTTACAGCATTTTCTGGGATTTGCCAACTTCTACCACTGCTTCATAAAGAATTACAGTCTCACTACCCTTACTCTCACTTGCCTCACCTCCACCAAGGTGCCCTTCTGGTGGACGGAAGAGGCTGAGGCTGCATTTTTGGAATTAAAATCATTATTCTCATCTCCTCTGATTCTGGCTCAGGTGGACCCCGCTCTGCAGTGTTTGGTGGAGGTGGACGCTTTGGACTCCGGAGTCAGAGCAGTTTTGTCTCAACGCTCACCTGTGGATGACGAGATTCGCCCCTGTGCGTTCTTCTCCTGCCGTCTCTCCCTGGCTGAAAGAACTATGACATTGGGGACAGGGAGCTCCTGGCGGTGAAACTGGCTTTGGAGGAGTGGCACCATTGGCTGGAGGGGGCCTCCCGGCCATTTATCGTATGGACTGACCATAAGAACTTGGAGTACCTCAGGACGGCCAAGTGTTTGAATGCGCGCCAGGCCCGCTGGTCCTTGTTCTTTGGCCAGTTTGATTTTACCATCACCTACCGCCCGGGGTCCAAGAACACCAAGCCTGACGCTCTATCGAGACAATTCGCTTTGGATGCAGCAGAGGTGCCATCTCACCCCATTATTCCTCCTTCGTGCATCGTGGGCGCCCTCTCGTGGGGTATTAAGGAGAAGGTTCGTAGAGCGCAGGAGACCGAGGCTGACTCTGGCGGGGGGCCAGCGGGGAGGCTGTATGTGCCTTCTGCTGTCCAGGGCGAAGTCATAAATTGGACCCACTCCTCCAAGCTCTTATGCCACCTGGGGATGGCACGCACCGTGGCCTTTTTGCAAAGGACTTTTTGGTGGCCATCGCTCCGGAGGGATTTCGGGGAGTACATCCGTGCCTGTCCCCAGTGTGCCACTGGTAAGACGTCCTCCTCTCCTCCAGCTGGTCTGCTTCACCCGCTTCCCATCCCCGTCAGGCCCTGGTCCCATGTGGCACTGGACTTTATCACTGGCCTCCCATCCTCTGCTAACAACACTGGTATCTTCACCATAGTGGATAGATTCTCCAAGGCAGCTCATTTCATTCCCCTGCAGGGTCTTCCCACGGCCAAGGAGACTGCGGACCTGCTCATCCTCCAGATGATACGGCTCCAAGGTATCCCCCTGGACATTGTGTCCGACCGTGGGCCCCAGTTTGTCTTGCAGGTATGGCAAGCCTTCTGCAACGCCATTGGGGCTACGGTGAGCCTGTCCTCGGGGTACCACCCCCAGAGCAACGGCCAGTGCTAGCGTGCCAATTAGGAGCTGGAGGCAGCACTACGGTGCATCACTACCGCCAACCCGGCATCCTGGAGCTCCTATCTGCCATGGGCCGAATACGCTCACAACACCACGGTCTCGTCTGCCATAGACATGTCACCGTTCGAGGCTTCTTTGGGTTACAACCCCCCGCTGTTTCCCGAAGAGGGGGACATTGCGGTGCCTTCCGTGCGGGCCCATCTGAAGTGCTGTCGCCGGCTGTGGAAGGCTACCTGGGCCGTGCTTCAACGCACAGCGGAAAACAACTCTGTCATTGCCAACCGTCACAGGACTTGGGATCCACCCTACCGGGTTGGGCAAGAGGTATGGCTTTCCACCAAAAATATCAATCTCAAGGCTGAATCTAGGAAGCTCTCACAGCGTTTTATTGGTCCTTTTGCTATTACACACATTGTGAATCCTGTGGCTGTGTGCCTGGCTCCCCCCCCCCCCCCCGCATTTGTCCTACCTTCCACGTTTCCCAGGTGAAGCTGTTCTGCTCTAGCCCTCTGTGCTCTCCTCCCAAGACGCCACCTCCACCGGTAGCGATTGATGGTGACCCCGCGTGCAGGGTCAACTCCATTCTGGACGTCTGGCGCTGGGGTCGCAGCCTCCAGTGCCTGGTGAACTGGGAAGGTTACGGCCATGAATGGAGGTCCTGGGTGCATCCCTCCTTCGTGTTGGATCCTCAGCTCATCAGGGACTTCCACCGGATGCACCCAGGTAGGTTGGATCAGCCACCGAGAGGCGTCCCATAGAGGGGGAGTACTGTAGTAATCTGCTCTGCCTGCCTGTTGCCCTAATTTCCTCCACAGCTGTGCGCACACCTGCTCTCCTCATTAGCCTGTCTATTTAAGCCGTGCTGCCCTCGGGTCTGCACGGAGACGTCAATCTCCCTGGTCTGGCAAGACCTCTTCGCCTTCTCGTCGCCTTCATGATCTGGAGTTCCATCTCCTCTGATCCTTCCAGCCTCGTCGTCCTCCCGGGAGTCCTAGCTCCCCGACGACAAGTAAGCCTCCATCATTTCCTCATCTCCACGCTTCGCTCTGCTCCCCTGTGCACAGGCGTAAATCTGTTGGCGGCAGACTTCCTCCTCCTGGTGGTGGACTGAGCTCAACCTGCACCTCACCAGCTCACTGCACATCTCTTCACCCTCTCACCTCCTCAGCAGCCAGAGCCGAAGACACTGTCCCACTGGCCGGAGCCTCCGGGATCGCACCTGTGCAACACACCAACTCGTCAACAATAAGACTGAACATTCTCTGAATCATTCTTCCCGATCCCAGTCACTAATCCACCTGTCTCTACTCTTCCCATGGTTGCCAGTCGGAACGGTGCTCTGCTCGCCCCGGCTGTTACATTCCTTCACTCACGCGCACATCTACACTCACACTGCATAATAAAAAGATAACTGAGTTTATTCTGGAGTCTGTGTCTGCCTTCTGGGCCATAAATCATGTCATTTTCATTCTGTCTTACTTATGAGCTGAATGCATTCTAGACTTAAACAACCGTCCTCACCTGTTGCCCCTAAAAATGACTCCGAGTATTGACCAGAGAAGGCGCATGGACCAGTTGGGCAATACCAAATCTGCAGGGAAGTGCGGGTACATTGTCTGATTATTAGAAATGTTACTTTTTATTGCTTGCAAATGAAAAAATGGCAACTTCATACTCACTTGTAGATATTTTTATTACTTATAATTACGTATATGCAGGGAAAAGGACAGTTGTAAACAGTTGGACATTTACACCTTTTTTTGTCTTTTTGCTAAAGCTGCAGCTTCTTACCCATAAAATTCCACTTTTTTTGGTTAGAAATTGGCAGCTTTTAACTGAGACTTACATCCCCCCCCCTTTTTTTTTTGCAGGTCAGGCATTGGCTTGCTTGCTACCGGATAACCATGAAAACCGGTACTACCTGTCTAATGGGTCGGGCCGTCGGTGACTCAACCGGCATCCCCGCCCTTCCGAGGGCATGGAGGGTGAAACAGGACATCCTGGCAGAATTAAAAACAATATCTGCCACAGGTCTGTGGTGGACCACTCCCAGTTACACGGGATGAGACTGGACATCCTGGCAGATAAACACATCTGTCGCAAGGTCTGTGGTGGACTGTGCCAGTCGGTGCATTGTGACATGCACTACACAAAGAGCAGAGATAAACCTATCATCTGGTCAGTCACTGCAACAGATACTGGAGTCAGTTTGTCTTGGCTTGTCCTTGCCACTGATAATACCTTTATCTGCCAAGAATGTGCTGCTAGTCCAGCAAAAGCCAGCAGTACTCAAATACTTTGCAAGCAGTTTCATGAAATGGTCAATCAGAAAGCAACTCATACCAGCTCGGATGTTGCCCGGGCTTACAAGGTGCGCACTGATCTGTTCATACTCCGACAGGCAGTGAAAAGTAAGCTAGGAGCAGGAAGACAAAAGAAGAGGAAAACAGCAGCCTTGTGTGTAGCAGAATGGAATGTACGCACTCTGTTGGACAGAACAACATCACAGCGCCCAGAAAGACAGACCGCGCTTGTGGCCCTGGAAATGGACAGGTACAATGTAGACATAGCTGCACTTAGTGTAACAAGATTGCCTGGATATGACAGCTTGGAAGACCATGGGTACGTCTTCTTTTGGAGTGGGAGATCAACTCAAGAAAGGAGAGAAGCAGGAGTGGGCTTTGCAGTTAGAAAGGAGATAGCAACAATGCTTGATGAGGAACTGGTGCCAATCAACGACAGGATAATGACTATGAGACTCCCACTACAGCAGAAGATGTATGCCACACTCATCAGTGTATATGCTCCAACAATAACCAACACAGAGGAGGTGAAGGAAGAGTTCTACAGTGATTTACGTGAGACTATCAGGCGTGTCCCGACTGATGACAGGCTGATACTCGTTGGAGATTTTAATGCCAGAGTTGGTTCTGACACTGAGAAATGGGAAGGAGTGCTAGGCAGTCATGGAGTAGGCAAGTGCAATGCTAATGGAGAACTTCTACTTGCACTATGTTCAGAGTACAACCTTGTGATAACCAACACTCTATTTAAGCACAAGGACACACACAAGAAGACATGGATGCACCCAAGATCCAAGCACTGGCACTTATTAGACTACATCATAGTCAGGCAGAGAAACATAAGGGATGTATTGGACACCAGAGCAATGAGAGGCACGGACTGTGGTACTGATCATGTTATGCTGAGATCTAGATTAAGGATTTGGAGACGAAAACAGCACTGCAGGATGGGTGCGAAGCCACCACAGAAGCTAAACACTAGTGCACTGAAAGGCCAAAAGAAGCAGGAAGAACTTACACGGATGGTGTAAGTCCGTCTTACATGGATGAAAACTTGAAAGACTGGGACAGCAACAACTCAGAGAATGACATAGAAGAGAAATGGGCAACACTGAAGGATACGGTGTATCAGACTGCGAGTGATGTATTAGGATACCCTGAGAGGAAACATCGAGATTGGTTTGATGATCATGATGAACACCTGAAGAAACTACTAGAAGCGAGGAATACAGCTAGGCAGGAAAACCTACAGTGTAACACAAGGTCGAAGAAGAAGAAATACTCAAAGGCTCAGAGTGAGCTACAGAAGTACACCAGAGAGATGAAGTCCAACTGGTGGGATGAAAAAGCGGAGAAACTTCAAACTGCAGCAGTCAGAAAGGATATGAAAACATTCTTCACAGGTTTGAGAGAAATCTACGGCCCTAAACCAAGAGGATTGATCCAACTAAAGGCTATGGATGGTGAAACGGTTTTGCAGGAGAAAGACAAGATCCTGGACGGATTTGCAGACCACTTTGACCAACTACTAAACAACCCTGGAGATCTCACTGAAGAGGCTAAAGAAGCTCTAGTGCAGCGACCAGCTGTATCAAGTCTGGATGAACCACCAAATTTTGATGAACTAATGGCAGCTATCAGGACAGCACAGGATGGTAAAGCTCCAGGAAGGGATGGAATTCCAGCAGAAGTGTGGAAATTTGGTGGTGTTCAGCTGACCAACTGCCTGCACAAGCTCATCCAAGAGATATGGGATGCCCAGAAAGTACCTCAAGACTGGAAGGATGCAAGTATTGTGCCTTTGTTCAAGAAAGGTGACAGGAAAGATTGTGGAAATTACCGAGGTATATCACTGCTAGCCACTGTTGGTAAGATTCTCTCACGTGTACTACTTAACAGACTCAATGAACACATTTCGCAGAATGTACTACCGGAAACCCAGTGCGGCTTTAGAAGTGGAAGAAGCACAATGGACATGATTTTCTGCTTGAAACAGGTTCAAGAAAAGTGTATCGAATAGAACATGCCACTTTATGTAGTCTTCATAGACTTCAGTAAAGCCTTCAATACTGTTTCGCGACAAGGACTTTAGCAGGTACTCAAGAAATATGGTTGTACAGAGAATTTTGCCAGCCTGATTGAGGCACTCCGTACAGGTATGCAAGCAAACGTGACAATGAGTGGTTCAGTATCTAAAGACTTTTCAGTAAGCAATGGGGTGAAACAAGGGTGTGTGCTGGCACCTACACTCTTCTCACTATATCTGGCAGCCATGCTTGAGGTGGCCTTCAGAGACACTTCAGAAGGAGTATACATTCAAACAAGGAAAGAAGCAGACTTGTTCAATGTGGCACAGTTTAAAGCCAAGAGTAAGACATCGATAAAGGTAGTAAGAGTAGTAGTAGTAATGCTCTTTGCCGACGACAGTGCTCTAGTTGCACACAGCGTGGAAGATATGCAATCTTTAGTGGAGAAATTTGCAAGAGCAGCTAGCCAATTCAGCCTCCAAATCAACATCAAGAAGACAGAGTGCCTTTATCAACCACCAAATTTCCTGTTATCAACATCACTACCAGAAGAGATCAGCATTGGTACAGAGCCACTAGTCAAGTGCAAGACTTTCAAGTATCTAGGGAGTACTGTTTCAGAGAATGCTAGGCTGGAGGATGAACTATCTCTCAGAACGGGAAGAGCGAGCGATGTGTTTGGAAACTTGAGGGAGAGACTGTGGAACAATCGACATGTGTCTATCTGTGCGAAATGCAAAGTGTACAGAGGGACAGTACTGGCTACTCTATTGTGCGGTGCTGAAACTTGGACTGTCTACAGAGTGCAGGTGAAGAAACTCCACACATACATAATGAGACACCTTCGAGCCATAATGAACATCTCATGGAAAGACAAGATAACCAACATAGAAGTGTTGAAACGAGCTGGTCTACCATCAATGGAGGACATGCTAATACAGATGAACCTGAGATGGCTCGGACATGTTGAGAGGATGGACCACCAGTGTCTCCCTCGGCAGTTACTCTGCTCAGTTATGCGAGGGCAAACGCGATCAGGGTAGACCAAGGCTCAGATTTAAAGACACTGTAAAAAGAAACTTGAAGAAGTTGGACATAGACAGGAGTTCCTGGCAGCGGAAGGCTAAGGACAGAGCTGTGTGGAGGAATCTGATCAGACCTAAATGAAACAGTCATTGTCGCCCACAACACACTGCTATGATGATGATGATTATTATGATTATTGGGGGGGTTATAGTGGATGGATTTGATTTTTTGCGGGGTTACAACCCCCCCACCCCCATAAATTACGCCTGTGGTTGGATACTCTCAAATCCCACAACAATTCTCAGCGTATATACACAAGTTTACAAGTCGGTGTGGAGCTGTGGTGCAGCAGAGAAACCTGGCTGTGTGGAAGATTATTATATCAAACTATATTGAGCAGTGCAACCTTTCGGGTTATATTTTTGCCTTGTGTTGAAGAGATTGCTATCAGTAAATATAAACGTTCCATATACTTTTATGTCACTGCAGCAAATATTATGGCAGATTTAAACAGAAAATCTAAAACTGTATGGGATGGTGAAAAGTGAATTAAACTGTTAGCTTCTAAAGTTGGAAATATTTTTTTGATAGTTGTAATTCAACTCGAGGGTTTTCAAGATATTCTTTTTTATCTTTCACCATATATGAGCAAACCGGAATGGTAGAGTGGAAAGGAAGAGCATCCGCCCTACAGCCAGGAGGTCGTGAGTTCAAAGCCCGGCTGGGTCATACCAAAGACCGTATAAAAATGGTACTTCCTGCCTTCTCGCTTGCCGCTCAGCATAATGAAATGGGGGAAGAAAAGTTGGTTACCCAGCCACAGGGGGTGCACACGCCAGTGTACACCCTATGCTGGTCCCAAATGGACAGGGTTGCATCAGGAAGGGCATCTGGCATAAAAATCCTTGCTGGATCGACATGCAAATTATCGCGATATAAAGTTATGATACAGTGTGGTGACCCCAAAAGGGAGCAGCTGAAAGACCAAAAAACAAACAAAACCCACATATGAACAAATTTATTTCTGTGACTAACTTTGGTATTATGTACTGTACTATTTAACAATGGTTATCCTTCACAGATTAGCAGGTTAATTCCACTGATAAATCCACAACAGAGCTGGTTTTGCATGCATAGAAGCACATGGACCGCAGTGGTGCCCTGTATCGGTATTAAAAAAAGTGACTGTTATCAGTGGCTAATCAGGGGTATAAACTCCAAAATTATTTTGGCCTCCACTGTTCTGCACAAAACTGAGATAGGTAGGTGCCAGGGAGCTGTGGCCAGATGAGTCAAATGGGCAGACTGCACAGCTGGGGGCTGTGGTGGAGACAGAACTTCATCCTGCGCTTGTAAAATTTAGGTATTAAGTTTTCATATTTGAAAAATATGTTGTTAAAATGTGAAGGCCATTTGGTCGCACAGTTTATTCACTTATCTCCACTTATGCCTGTAGTAGAACCAATGAGTGCAGCCACTCTCTCCTCTGTCTGGGTCAAAGTTCAACCACTTTTCTTTTACCTCAGTATAAAGAATTGTTACTATACAAGCAATATAACACAATATACTGTATATCATGGCTGCATTTAAATGATAAATCTCAGCTGTAGTTCAGCTGGCCACACCAATGCTGTTGATGGTTAGTGATCTCTTTCTAGATGTGGTAATTTTTGTATAATTTCATTAAATGAAGAAAAGCAAAGAAATGTTAACACTGTGCTGTAGGAACAGTTGTTCCTGGTGGCTCTGCAATCATACAAAGGGGGTATTTTGCTGCCGTCAGTTTGGTCAATTTCGTCCCTTTGTGGAAACAGTCGCCTCTAGAAATGGTTACCTTTATCCCTTGGTGAAACTTTTGTTCTGATGGGAGTTTGTGAAGATTTCTCTTCTTAAAGAAGAGCAACCACTCATGACTTATCTTCTCTCTGAAATGTTTTTGTTCTTTTCAGATTTGCTGTCAAAAATAGACTTAGATGAACTGATGAAGAAAGATGAACCTCCCTTCACCTTTCCCAAAACACTGGAGGAGTTTGAATATGCATTTAATGAATGTAAGTACATGCAATTGGTGTTTAAAGATTTATAGTCAAGACAAAGAATGGACACATGCACAACTGGATATGTCTCCCCGAACTGCTTTAATTAATGTATTACATCTACACAAAGCACAGAAGAGGCAAAAGAAGTGAGTAATGGACTGTAATCTTCAGATTTTGATCACAGATTCAGATTTTGAACACAAACTTACCTATTTAGGTACCATATTCATAAAAAACAACTGGCTTTTCTCAGTCCACTACATGGTGCTAAATGCTCACTGTCTGGTTAGGTCAGCACAGCAAAAGAGTGACTTCTGAGATCTAGCCGGGAGTTTTGACCCATGCCAGGCACAGAGATCCGGATGGGAAATGGCAATGCATGATAACGCAAAAGTAAGCATATCGCAAGATTGTGAAAGTATAGCATTGCAACCCATGTATCGTGATGGCATCATATCATGGGACCTCTAGTGATTCCCACGCCTATTATAGAGTGGACCCATGTTGGGAATACATTGAAATTTGTAAAAATTAATTATAAGCTTTTCCTCACAAATGCCTACTGGGTTTCACAATTTTGAATTTTCAGTCCTGACTATAATGCTGAAGTCTTTTAATGAGCTAAGTGGCAAGGGCCAATGCAAACAATGTACAAAATACATTATCTCACAAAAGTGAGTACACCCCCTCACATTTTTATAAGTATTTTATTATATCTTTTCATGGGACAACACTGAAGATATGACACTTTGATGCAATGGAAAGTAGTAAGTGTACAGCTTGTATAACAATGTAAATTTGCTGTTCCCTCAAGATAACTCAACACACAGCCATTAATGTCTAAACCGCTGACAACAAAAGTGAGTACACCCCTAAGTGAAAATGTAAAAATTGTGTCCAATTAGCCATTTTCCCTCCCTGGTGTCATGTGACTCGTTAGTGTTACAAGGTCTCAGGTGTGAATGGGGAGCAGGTGTTTTAAATTTGGTGCTATCGCTCTCACACTCTCTCATACTGGTCACTGGAAGTTCAACATGGCACCTCATGGCAAAGAACTCTCTGAGGATCTAAAAAAAAGAATTATTGCTCTACATAAAGATGGCCTAGGCTATAAGAAGATTGCCAACACTCTGAAACTGAGCTGCAGCACGGTGGCCAAGACCATACAGTGGTTTAACAGGACAGGTTCCACTCAGAACAGGCCTCGCCATGGTCGAACAAAGAAGTTGAGTGCACGTGCTCAGCATCATATCCAGAGGTTGTCTTTTGAAAATAGACGTATGAGTGCTGCCAACATTGCTGCAGAGTTTGAAGGGATGGGGGTCAGCCTGTCAGTGCTCAGACCATATGCCACACACTGCATCAAATTGGTCTGCATGGCTGTTGTCCCAGAAGGAAGCCTCTTTTAAAGATGATGCACAAGAAAGCCCACAAACAGTTTGCTGAAGACAAGCAGACTAAGGACATGGATTACTGCAACCATGTTCTGTGGTCTGATGAGACCAAGATAATGTCATTTGGTTCAGAGGGTGTCAAGTGCCTGTGATGGCAACCAGGTGAGGAGTACAAAGACAAGTGTGTCTTGCCTACAGTCAAGCATGGTGGTGGGAGTGTCATGGTTTGGGGCTGTATAAGTGCTGCAGGCACTGGGGAGCTACAGTTCACTGAGGGAACCATGAATGCCAACATGTATTGTGACATACTGAAGCAGAGCATGATCCCCTCCCTTCAGAAACTGGGCCGCAGGGCAGTATTCCAACATGATAACAACCCAAACACACCTCCAAGATGACCACTGCCTTGCTAAAGAAACTGAGGGTAAAGGTGATGGACTGACCAAGCATGTCGTAAACCCTATTGAGCATCTGTGGGGCATCCTCAAACGGAAGGTGGAGGAGCGCAAGGTCTCTAACATCCACCAGCTCTGTGATGTCATCATGGAGGAGTAGAAGAGGATTCCCGTGGCAACCTGTGAAGCTCTAGTGAACTCTATGCCCAAGAGAGTTAAGGCAGTGCTGGAAAATAATGGTGGCCACACAAAATATTGACACTTTGGGCACAATTTGGACATTTTCACTTAGGGGTGTACTCACTTTTGTTGTCAGCGGTTTAGACATTAATGGCTGTGTGAGTTATTTTGAAGGGACAGCAAATTTACACTGTTATACAAGCTGTACACTGACTACTTTACATTGTATGAAAGTGTCATATCTTCAGTGTTGTCCCATCCATCCATCCATCCATCCATCCATCTTCTTCCGTTTAACCCTTTTCGGGTCGCGGGGGTTCTGGAGCCTATCCCAGCATCTTTGGGCAACAGGCAGGGTACACCCTGGGCAGATTGCCAGTCCATTGCAAGGCCAACACAGAGAGACAGACAACCATTCACTCTCACATCCATACCTAAGGACAATTTAGAATCCCCAGTTGATGCCAATTAACCGAACTTGCATGTTTTTGGCATGTGGGAGGAAACTGGAGAAATCCTGGAGTAAACCCATGCAGACACGGGGAGAACATGCAAACTCCACACATATCACTGTTGGTCAGAGGCTGGGATCGAACCCATGATCCCCCATGAAAAGATATAATAAAATATTTACAAAAATGTGAGGGGTGTACTCACTTTTGTGAGATACTGTATACAGCATATCAAGGAAAAGGTTTTTGATGTAGTCCACAATGGTGACTGCCCTGAAGATCTAACTTAGCGTAAACAAGTATGAACAATAATGGGTTTGAAGCATAAATGTAATTTACTTTTTGTTTCCTCATTGATGATGAGCTAATGTGATGATGTGGTGTGTGTCCGTCAGTCTGTCCACATTTCACGTGACTCGCTACTCCTCCTAGGCATTTGCCCTGATGCTTGCCAAACTCACTCACGTGTGATTTCATAAAAATTTCTACTCTAGGCACTTACAGTATATGATTTCAGAAAATTGCTATTCCTTGTAGGAAATTGTGGCAATGCTTGCCAAACTCACTCACAATAATCCTAAAGTAGATATGCATCCAAGTTGTGCTCAAGGTCAAAGGTCAGGAGACCTGGGCACTGATATGATTTCATGAAAATTTCTACTCCTTTTAGGCAATTGTCCCAGTGTTTACCAAACTCACTCACAATAACCCTCGTGGAGGTCTGCATCCATGTTAAGATCAAGGTCATTGTGAAAGGCCAGGAGATCTGGCCATTTATGATTTTAAAAATGTTACACCTCCTAGACCATTGACCTTGACTTTAAGCACATCCTAGATGAGTCCGCATCTAGGCTGTGCTTTTTTTCCCCTTGTCCTGTCAAGCAGCTAGGTGAGCAGAACAGAACTCTGCTTCCCTTATTGTGCCAAACAGATTTACTTTGCCAAAAGGAGCTTTTTACAGTACATATACACAGTATGTACTGTATATTGTTTATAAACTCCTCTTGTAATAACTTTTAATACTTTATTTAAATTGTTTTACCCATGAAGGACACAACGGGGGGAGGGGGAAAGAAAAGGGAGAGGAACAGACAAACAGACTAACACAACTGAAACAAACCGAAAACAAACTATTTCTTCCACTGAAGAGGTCTCAACATGAGTCTGGTATCTGCACCTGTTAAAGGAGAGACATGTGTGTGTGCATATGTGTGTGTGTGTGTGTATATGTGTGTGTGTATGAGAGCGTGTACAAAATAAGTGTGTGCATGTGAGTGGTTTTCCAGGAAACATGTGAAGAGGATGGCCGGTCACAGCAATCCCCCCCCCCCCCCGCCCCCGTAAACCACGAGCAAACAGGACAATGCTACCAACCCCCACAGAGCACAAATGTCAAGAGGACAACAAGCCCCGGGACAGCCAGGCATCCGCCCCACTGGCTGGCGCGGAAGCCAGCCCCCTGGCCCCAGCTGCCAGGAGGCCAGCGCCCCCATCTAGGCTGTGCTTAATGTCAAGGTCAATGGTCAGGAGATCTGAGCATTCTCAGAGTGATTTTGTCAGGCTGGAATGAGCTACTTCATCATTGGTGGTCTGGTAATTATTTTACTTAATGTGGAGCCAATTTGTAGTTGATAGGCAAAAAATTGTTCTTTTGTTGTTCATTTGTTGACACTGCTTTGTGCTTAGTAGTCCTAGTCTCTAGTAGTAAGGGAAAGGATGAGCAATTCTCAGTGATTCTCCACATCCTCTCATCAAAGAATATGAGGTATTTATGGAGGGAAGGGGTAATACCTTATATTTATGGTACCTCAGTGTTTAAAGCGAGGTAGTCGGATACCCAAAAGCCGATGGTGTATAGAACACGTATATTAGGATTTGTATGTGAAATTTCGGCATCGAAACTGCTCCCGTTTAGCTGTAATTAATATTCAAAAATGATGTTTTCGGGACAAAAGAATTCAAGCGTCCCTGCATTTGTTTACTTCTCGGGGCCGCCGCCGGAGAGCGAGCCGTGTGCAAAATGTGATCATGTTGTTAATATAGCACATTTTTTGTGGAAATGTTACTATTATTAGTTGTGAAATGTGTTATAAAACAATTAAACGACGATACTATGGCTCTTCCTGCTGTTCCCGTTTCACTGTTTTTTTTCCGGATGTAAAATACGGGATCCCTACGGCCCATCGGCGCACAAAGTATCCTGGCCGATGTAAACAGCCACGGACCAAAAAATGTACATTTGCTCGTGGAACAGGTCATTCACACTCGCAGACAATCGCGCTATATGTGTCTATAGGATTTTCTTTCCATGCACGCAAAAAATTTTTTTTTCCCGGATCCGACTACCTCACTTTAAACATTTCTCCTCATTTAGTTCTGATAACTGATAGTGACTCCACCTCTAAATTCATTGTGTTGTTTCATTGTGTCAAGGCAATTGCCCAGATGCTCACTAAACTTACACATAATGATCCTCTGGTTAGTCTACATTCAGGTTTAACTTAACCTCTTGTACTCCGGGATACCGCGGGCGGTCACGTCTCTGTGTCCTCGTGGGCACTGTGCGTCTCAGTGCACACTGAAAAAACAAAAGCTGCATTTCCGTTCTTCCACTACAGACACAGCTGCGAACAGAAAGCCAAAGGAGTGCTTTGATTGGTTTAGATTTGATTGACCTTTCATTCGACTAATAAGAGCCTTGAATTGGGTTTCTGAAACCTTGAAGAACCAATGACTGAAAACCTAGCAAGAAGGACCCGCCTACCAACGACTGCAAATACAAGGAGCCAATTGAAGCAGAGAAGTTCGACGATTCAAAGCGTGCGTCCCGTGCGTAAAATCTGTTTTGTGTAAGCCACTGTGTGTAACGGTAGCGTTCGCCAGTCTTTTTTTATTACTACTGTTCTTATTTGTTTTGAAAAATCGTTCGCCAAAACCACAATCATGGAAGCGCAAAACCGCAATAATGGAATCATGGTTTGACCGGGTCGCGTGACCAGAACCACGAGTCGTAACAAGCGGACCAGCTTTATGTTCGTCTAACAACGAGGAACAGATGTTCACCAGCAACACTGCTGTTGTGGACAGGTAAGTGTTATAAGCTAAATTATTCTTTATATCACTGAAAATAATAATAAAAATGACTTTTGACTGATCAGTAATTACAACTGTGCGTCATCGCCACATGACGGACTGTTGACGGACCGTTTTTTTGTGCGCCGCGCTCCTCTGTAGCGGGGGGAGGGGAGTTGTTATCCTCTACATTGCAGATATTTTAGTATAATTTTTTATTGCACTGTAGGTTATTTTTTCTTGTAAAACAAGGCCACACATTTTTTACGTGGCATGCTTCTTTGTGTGTGGGGGGCTTGTTTGTTCATTCATTCATGAATGAATGAATAAACAACCCCCCCCACACACACACACACAGCCCTGAGTGTCACCTTTCATTAGAGCCCAAGATGAAGCTTCTATGTTTCAGCATTCAAAAGTTATAGACATTTTTCCAAACTGTGCCATTTGGCACAATTTGGCACAGTTCAAAAACGCCTGGGAACAACCTGAGAAAAAAGCTGTGTAATATATTCATTTTTTGTGGTATTGTTACAAAATTTTGACCTCAGCTGGATAACACTTGGTTCTACATTTCTGTTGCATTTTCCAGCCAGGATCTGACAGCTGTGTGTTATTTGCAAGCATTTGTGTCTAAAAAAACACCCAGGCAAACTTTATTTTCTTCAGATTTAGTATGTTTAGATGACTGTTACTCAGTGGCAGGAGCACTTAGAGAGATTATGACTGTTTTGCCAAAAAATTCAAAGTGTTTTCTTTTAAATGAGACCAACCCCATGAAGATGCTGCAAAGGGTTGAAGAACAGCTTTTGATTTACTTTGGGTACATTATTTTTAGGCGTTTTTAGGGAAATTGACCAGAGTGCAAGGGGTTAAGTTCTAGGTCAAAGGTCACAACATAAGAGTATGTGTCATTTGAACTTAGATTAGGCATAGGCTATATACATGTATGTATATACGGAGAGAACAGAAGGCTCTTGGTGACTCTGGGGTTTGTTCATCAGGCTAGAACAAGCCACTTCGTCAATGACCATCTGGTTTATAAAAAAAAAAAAAAAATCAACCCTTCATCTTTGTATTATGTTGTGAATTATGAGATTATTTATTGACTAGTGGATGGACACCAACCCTTACGATTGAAGCCAGTACTGGTAATATTTTTGTTAAGTGTTTTCTTGAGGTTTTGAAATAAGGGCCTAAAACTTGTCACTTGAGAGTACAGAAATAGGTGTGCCATGCAAGCATGACAGCAAGAAGCAGAGCTGAACCCAAAGTGGTGTGGGTCCACATGATGAAAGTCTCTTTAGGATTCTCTTGGCTAGCTTTAATCAAACCATGCAGAGAGATGATGGAAGAGTTGGATGAGTAGTGGTGCTGGTGATTTTCGCTCTTAGTATTCCACTGTAGTTTCTTCCACCCTCTCTCAGCCTCTCTGTTCTCTGTCAGTGTCTCTACTGGCTGTCTGGCTGCCTGAGTGGGGGACATGTTGTGTACTCTACGGCCCGTCAGTAACCTACTCAGCCTTGCCCTCTGCCTGACGGAGCATTTGCATAACCTCGCTGTGCCTAAGAACAGAGACATGGCCCCCACCCGCCATTATGCCAACACCCGCCAACCACTCTACCCCACCCTTAAGTCCCAGTTCAGTCTACCATGGATGCAGGGACACAGTCAGAGTCTATCTCCTCTTCCTCATGCCTCTTTCTCCTTCTATTGCTCCTCTTTCATTTTCTCTATATTTCTCTACTTGAGTCTTTCCTGCGCTGAATCTCCAACTAAAATGCAGTTTATACACTACCATACACACACTCTTACCACTCTGTATGTCTTGTCAATATCTACTCAGGATAGCATTTCTATTAAAGCCATAGTGGCCCTCAGGCAATGTCTCTAGTATGTCGACTCACAGTCACTCTGGCTTGCAGGCATTTATATAGCTACATCCTGGCTACCTTAGCCCAAGACAGGTGGAACAAAAATGTTAATTTGACCATGTAATGATGTGAATACAGAAGAGGCTGTGTACAGTAGTTTGCAGGTATCTTAATCACTGAAGATGATGGCTTCATCTTGCTAGCCCTCCGGTTTTCCATTACTGGAAATCCAAGGTTATGTACACCTAATTAAGCGGCCAAATTGAGAACAGAATGCTAATTATGACAGAAAAAGAGGAGAAAAGTTGAGAAAATGTTATTCCTTTGAGAGGTGGTGATGTGGGAGATGGTGAAGCTGATCACCCCCTAGCCCATACATGCACACAAAAAACACACCCACCCACACCCCGCGCCCTTCTTCCCTCCCTCCCATGTGCACAGAGACACCCCCCCCCCCCACACACACACACACACTTTTGCTGTTGTAGGATTTCATTATAGCTCTCTTCACTCTCTTAGGCAGTAGTGTTTAGAGCCTCATCCTTCTATGAATGTATAATTGATTTTCTTCATGATACTTTTGTGTGCACACTGCTTTTTCTCCTAACTTCTCACACGTGCTCCTCTCAGGCACAAATCTATTTTTGATGCAAAGTGATACCAAACCTATATTCTGGATTACGTGTTGCCTGACAACTAGTCATATAAGTGAACAAGCAAATGCCGTAATATACAGTGAGCTAGCAATGTAAGATTTATCACGTTGATAGAGGTGTGAAAATGGTGGCAATTTAGGAGATGAAAAAAAATGCTCATGGATTCTTTTATCGTGCAATAGAAATATTTACTTATATGTTGATGGTGTTCCCTATGTTGTGCAATAATTGAGGAAGTATGAGAGCCCCCTGGCTATATGGGTTAAGTATGTGTAGTTTTTGCAGTTAAGCTGCGACAAATTTTGCAGTCATAAAGGTCAAAATTAAATTTAACACCGTTTAGTGTTTTATTGTGTTGTGGTGTCAACTGCAGGATCGATGAGCTCATTGCTAAGGTGGCGGTTCAACGGGGGTAAAAGTCGCACCATTTCGGAAGAGCATTTTTCTACTTAATGACTGTTTCACATGAAATAAATCCTGAATGTATTAACAGCCTCCAAGTTTCTCTTATTTATAACAAATCACTCCAGTATTATTTCAAAAACATTTTGTTTTCTCTGTCACCTGTTTTGCAGTGCAGTGGCTCACTTTTAGCAATTTACAGAAGCACACATACTTAAGTGTCACTTACTGTATTCCCACACCTGGTCCTCCTGGCTAGAGCTGCTGGTGTGTGTGTGTGTGTGTGTGTGTGTGTGTGTGTGTGTGTGTGTGTGTGTGTGTGTGTGTGTGTGTGTGTGTGTGTGTGTGTGTGTGTGTAAGCTGTGCTGGTTAGGGTGATTGGCTGATGCCCAGACAGCATCCTCAAAGGAATTACACAGAGCAGTTGTCATTGCATCTTGTGTGCATGCCAGGCTGACTTTCTCCCTGCACATGCACAGAAAACCTTTACCACACCTCCTTTAGTCTTTGCTCTTGGAGATTTCAGGTGGAAAAGGCAGGGACAGAACTGTGGCTTGCCGCCAAAGTGAACACTAAAAGAGAGGGAGCGAGAAAGAGATGGGCACGGTTAAAGAGGAAGAGGAGAGGCTTTTAGACAAGTGAAGAGACAGAGAGGAAAAGTGAATTTTTACCATACCAGCTGTCCAGCTCTGGCCTGCCAGACTACCCAGAAGGCTGTTGGAGTCGTGACTGGAAGAATGCTGCTGCATCCACAGGCCTTGTACCTGCCAGATGGGGGGCGGCTAAGGGAGGAACAGTCAAGATGCGGAAGGACAAACAGACAGAAAATCTAAAAGAAACTACAACATAGCATGAAATTCACACTGCTTAATTTGGGAGATGCAGTAATGTGTTCCTATGTGCTGTCAAAAACAGTGGCACACCTACTTATGTCATATATACATTTACAGTTATCCTACCCCCACATACACACTGTACTTGGGAATCTACCAAGGTATACTGATGACTGCCCATACTATACCCTGTGCAAAAAAGCTGCATAGGGTATAATGTTTGTGACCTGTTTGTTGGTTTAACATGTTGTCGTCGCTCTAGCTTCTATGTTTCATTTTGGATTGACTTCAAATTTGTACAGAAGCTTTAACTCATCAATACCTGGGACTCATTTGAGTTTCAGACATATCTAATCAGGGGTTCCATGTATGTTTGGGAGGGTCCCTTTTATGTTGTCACCACTATAGCAAAATCAATTTTACAGATGCTTTAACTCATCAATACCTTGGGCGAATTTGATTTTCAGATGCATAGGGTTCCATGTATTTTGGGGAGGGGTCATGTTATGTTGTTTCCACTATACCGTCTACATTTCTGATTGGTTTGACTTCCTATTTATGTAGAAACTTTGAATGAAATGAGGGATTACTTTTTTTGGGAAGGGGACTTATTTTTTTTTCCAGTTCATTCTAGGTTGATCACAATTTTTAGGGGTCACTGATATGCCCATGTACTGGGTATGCGAGCTTGCTCATTAAGGTTTTTTGATTGCTTCTTTTTTATGACCATTAGCTCCACAATGGCACTCTGCAGCAAAAAAGATCATATTCTACTCTTCCCCTACAGTTTGACTATCGGGTGACAGTGTGAAGAAAAAGTGGAAGTAGCTCTTTGCATATGTTCCCTTGCACACACTCTTATTTGGCTCTTGCTTCTCCACCGATTCTAATAAAATTAAATGGCTATCCTCCCCCCTTTTTTAAAACTCCATTTTTTGTTTTGCAGATGGCCAGCTCAGGCACACAGAGACAGGTGAACCATTCGTGTTCAATGCCAGAGAGGATCTCCACCGGTGGAACCAGAAACGCTATGAAGCTCTTGGAGAGGTAACACCTGCTTTTTCTGTAGTCAGCCAAGTCCTGTGTGTCCTGTGTTTTGATTAAAAAAAAAAAGTTAAATTTTGAATATTTAAAAAGAATCATGAAGACATTTCAGTTCTAGATTACAAATCAATCATATTTCAACTATTCTACTATTCTTCGGACTGAGATTCAATGGAAATCTTTAAATATAATTGCTTAAAACAACTTGAATGTTAGTAGAATTCCGACGAGCAGCCTGATTTATAGGGGGCTTTGTCACACTCTTTTCATTGCAAAGATATAGCTTGGTTAACCCTAGGGGCTCCAGTTTCTGTATCATGAGTGAATTTGAGAGATAGCCAAATCGCCCTTCCTGGCTATCTTCATGGCTTTGGTATCATTCTCTGAGAAAATATATATTTACTTCTCTCTACAGCCATGTGAAGATTAGACAGCTGAGGTGTTAGCAAAAGATTATGAAATATCTTAATAAAGAGATGAAAAAAATTATCAGAAGTATATAAAATCATGTGGTGGAAGGACAGCTTCAGAACTGAGTTAATAAACCTGTAAAAATAATTGTTTGCGCTGATCCTCTTTAGTACCACATCTCAGAAAATGAGTCTACAAATTACCTCTGAGTCTTCTGTACTATTCAATATGAAACAAACATTTCAGTAATATAACAGTCATTTCAATCTCAAGAAAATCTAAATACTGCAGGATTTCAGTATATTTGTGTGTTGCACTTTGGCATTTCTCATGCCTGCTTTTTCACACTCTTCAAATTCAATTTCTTGACATGGGCCTTTATAGAAACAGCTTTGTCTTCTAAAGAATAAACACGAGTGATGAGCTTTCTTATTGTCATTTTGTGCAAATGAATTTAACTTTCCTACAAGTGAGAAAGCATTTTTTAGGTGACATTATTATCGCTATCAAAAAGCGGCGGGCAAAATTTACAAATCAACCAAAACAATTTGGTTGTGCTGCCATTCTAACAGTTAGTTGTGTTTTGAGATTACCATATTACCCCCCCCCCCCAAGTTAAATACTGTTTCTCCACAGAATGTATAGCCAGTGTGAGAGCCGTCTGAAAGTTGGGCAAGTAAGGATTACTTGTACATGCTGCATGCTGATTATATGATTTAAAATTCTGGTCATATTTAAAGTACACATTTGCCATTGTATGTAACACAGTACATTACAGAAAACAAGCAAAAACATAATGGGTCTGCTTCTACTGCCTGTTTACGTCTAATTCAAGCCCACAGCTCTACAACATGCAACATGCATTAGATAATGAGACAAAGAAAATGAATACAACATTTATTGAATTCCATACTGTTTCTTTTTAATTGTTGTGTGCATTCTTTTGAAGTTCAAAGCAAATTGATAAACATATTTATGGGATTACCTGTATGTTTTTTAAAAAATAATTATAATTTCTAATACTCTATGTAGCTCCTTTGAGAGCCAACATTTTATGAAGGCTTTATTCTTGCTTTTTTCTTTTGCATGCACAGGCAGTATCCACCAGAATCTAAAAAGGATGGTGAAACAAACATTTGGTAGCAGGAAAGCAGAAACCCCAAAGAACACAGATATTTAAGATAGCTGAACTCAAGCATCTGAGGGGGCAAGTATTTGGGAGAAACAAATAATCATCAAGCAAAATGTATGCAAATTTTATTCATCCTGTGATTAAAACACTGACAGTAGCATCTCCTTTAGAGAAGGGAAAAGGAAATGGTGTCAGTCCCTGTTGATGTGAGATTGTGTAATGAGAACAAATACTGTATGAGTTGTGCTGCAGGAGATTTACTGACTGAGACAGAAGGAGCACTACCTGAATAACCAGTATTATCTGTCTGTTGTTTTTAGGCCACAAATGATTCAAGAAAATGAATACTGTACCTTTCACACAGCTTTACAAGTACAAATGCATTGTTTTGTTTTTTCCCCCTCTGGCCCATTATAAATAGACACAACTACTGAATTGTACGCATTTGGTTGTAAAAGTAGGTTATGCAGTTCAGTCAGCCCCTTTGTTTAGTATAAGGGACCATGTTACACAGGCATACATGCAAACTTATTTCTGCTTTTGTATGTGTACATGCAACAGTATATCTTCAGTTAATCTTCATTACTTTCCATTGTTTTTCTATAGAATCATTGCTCTGATTGATTTCTTTTGATAACACTTTTTCTTACATCATTGAGGTATAGACTTGTTCGTGAAGGATGACATACTTAAAATAAATGTAATGGCCAAAGACGGACCAGTTTTCATTCTTTTATATTTCTAGAGTATGAATACTGTGGAAATGATTGACAATTAGGCTAAATAGTGCATTGAACCTCACACAGACAGCACGCCAACGACCTTTTGCCCCTGGGGATGCACACAACCTTTTAGCAAACATTTGTGTCCATTTCCAACATTTCATTACAGGCAGAGTGACTGTAATTTTTTACAATTTCTTCTTCTCTCTTAGTAGTGATATGAATGAATCTTTATTTTGGATAGATTAAAAGTAAAGATTAAAAAAGAAACAGAATAATATAACAAAGGCGAAAAAATCCAACAAGGTCAAATTAAACAATAACTCCTCTGATTATACAGTTCAACATAAGTTATCCGAAATGGGTGATGGCTGAAGCCGCAGCTTATATTGCCCACCCATATTCCATCCAAGAATTCAAAAGAAAAACAAAACAAGAGCGATTACAATTCGGAACATAGCTAAGACAAAATGTGACAAAAAAAACTAAGCAACAACACAACACAGACTGGATATGACAATCCCTATGTGATTTTACATGTCATCTTGGATATATGTTTGGAGTATTTCTTCCTTTAGTTTTTGTTTAAATTGTCCAAGTGTTGTACATGATTTTAATTCAGGTCCAAAATCGTTCCATAATCTGACTCCTTGCACTGAAACACAGTGTTGCTTGGTGGTAGTTCTCACTGAAGGTTTTTGAAATATACATGTTCCTCTGAGATGACATAACCCGGAAAAGCTGCAGTGAAGGTTACACATCAGCTAATGAAGTTAGCAGTTAGCAACATTGGACAACAACAACAACAACAACAACAACAACTAAAACACATAGAGAATAGAGCAGTCAGATTAAAAAAAAGAAATACTGTTCCTACCTGTTCAAAGTCATTTCTTTAATGTGTACTGGAGAAGTTCTGAATCAATGCAAACTTAAGACTTCCACATAATTCTCATGAATAAGTCTTATTAGCTTGTTGTTAGCCTATCAGTTTGATGCAGTTTGGATTGGGTAGTGGCTCACCTTCCAGGGGGGCAGCTGTGATGCAGGTGTAGTAATGGTGTGTGTAATGTACTTTATTTATATAGCCCTATAAAACAACATAAAAACAGATTAGATAAACAAAGGGATAAGCATAAATACATAAAAATAAAAGCAAAATAAAAGATAAAAAGAATAAAAAGAATAAGTGTCACCACTACTGGGTGTTAAAAGCCATCCTGAATCCTCAGTGTGTGTGAATGTGTATGTGAATGGGTGGATAACAGGATCTGTAAAGCACTTTGGTCATCCAGAGATGAATAAAAAAAGAACTATATAACTGAATGCCATTTACCACTTACCAAAAGTTTCTGTGTGTACCATGCCATAGCAGTTTAATCTCAGTTTTTTTTAAATTTAAATTTTTATTGTTTTCTGTGGGTTTTGCATGTCCTTTCGGCAAACTGCGTACTGCCCAAGTGCATGTAAAGGAAAGACTGCCAGGTATGCGCATATGTGGATAAAGCCACTATGCAGGTCGATCTGTTATCACCCAACAGTCTACATCACATCCGAGCATCCTCTATCAGCCAGGCACCTGAGACAGTCTGAAAACTAGCTACAGTCACCGTGTGAGATGGCACAAGGACATGGATCCATGTGTTTGCCCCTGGTGGTATGAATAGAATGGCATCATCATTGCCCCCTAATGTTCAATCACATACTTCTGTTCATCTCTACCTTCCTACTTTTTTCCTTTTTTCCTTTTAGTGTTGTTCTCACCACGTGCTCCTGCATTTGTGTGTCTGCGTATGTTAGCAAGGGGGTGGGTGGGGGGGGGGGCTGTATTGTCAGACACATCACAGCACCAGATGTCCAATTTGCACTTCAGCCTCATCTGAATGAAGGGACAGATAGAAAGAGGGAGAATGAGGATGTTGGTGTGATGGTCTCCAAGCAAATGAAAGAAATGGGAATAAAATTTTGGTTGAGTGCAAGAGGAGCAAATCTTTTTTCATCTTTGAAAAATAATTGTGATTTTTTCCCCCCCATATATTCATGCTATGATGTGGAGAGAGTTCCACAGATGGGATTTCAAAGAAGCTACACTGGTCAACTGTTTTTGCAAAATATGTATATGTAAGTGAAAGGCATTTCATCATCTGAAAAAAAAAATACCCATCAAATTAGAGGACAGCATAATTTGTAGGTCTTTTAGCATTATTACTGCTTTAAGCAGTAAAAATCTTTAAAAAATGATTACTTTTAAATAAAATGGCACAGGGCCACACTGCAGTATAGAAATATACTGGTTAAAGAAAATGTGCAAGTCATTGAACTCAGAAGAGAAACAAAAGGTTAACATAAACATTACAAAATATACAACAGAGAAATAAGTACTGAATGCATTAGCATTTTTTTCCAGCACATATATTTCCAATAAGACTACTAAAAAGATTATTAACTCAATAAATCTATCCAAATAAAGAAATCAAAACATTCAAGTTGATAAGTAAAGTTATTTGTAATAAAATAGAAGGAAATGGGGAAAAATTAATGGACACATTAGAAAAAGCAGTACACTAAAAGTGCATTCAGACCAAAAGCAAAGCAGAAAAAGTTAATGTACAGATGAAATAGATGCAAGTTCTCATCTGAATGAGTTGTAGACGGGTGGGGCTGCCTTCATAACTTCTGCAGCTGCTTTCTACCAGCTATAGAACTCAAAAAATGTTTAGGTTTACAATGTTATCTGGTGGGGCACACAGCTGGGAAAATGTCACTGCCGCCTCCAGAAACTACACCTAGATGACGATTGTTCACTGTGCTAGCCTGCTAGCTATCATCAGCATGTCAGTAGCAGGAGTAGTGGGTGCTTGCCGTCACCGTTCCTCTTCCTCTTGATCATCGATTAGATCATGAAGATCACAACAACAGGCAGGAAAAAAGGGATACAGTAGACACTCTAGATGCAGCTGGATGACCTTGATTTTGCTGACGACCTGGCGTTCCTGTCACATAACCACAGCAAGATGCAGGACAAGACTACTCGCCTGGAGACTACATCAGCCGGGACAGTATTCCAGATCAATAAGAAGAAAACTGAGCTGATGAAGATTAACACCACTGCCAACACACCAGTCACAGTTGGAGGAGAGCCCATCAGAGGTGGAATCCTTTGTCTACCTGGGAAGTGTGGTGGATCGACAGGGGGGGCACAGACTGAGATGTCACAGCCAGGATTGGCAAGGCAGGAGCAGCTTTTGTCATACTGAAGAATATCTGGGCATCAAGAGATCTGCACAAGAACAAAACTTTGCATCTTCAACTCTAATGTCAAGTGATGTGAGACCTGGAGGACGACCAAGATGATGCAGCAGAAGATCCAGACTTTCTTTAACACATGCCTGAGGCACATCTTTAACATCAGGTGGCCGGAGAAGATCAGGAATGAAGACCTGTGGGAGTGAGTGGGACAGAAACCAGTGGCAGAACAGATTCTGTGGAGGAAGTGGGACTGGATTGGACACACCCTCAGTAAACCAGCATCCAGCATCGCACGCCAAGTTCTGACCTGGAACCCACAGGGGAAGAGAAGGAGAGGATAGCCTCGAAACAGCTGGAGACAAGACACTGAGGCAGAGCTGAAACAGCAGGGAACCAACTGGAGGGGAGTAGAGAGAGCAGCCCAGAATCAAGCACGATGGCGAGGGGTCGTTGATGGCCTATGCTCCATGGTGAGCTATGGGCTTAATTAAGTAATTAAGTGGTGGGTGGATAAACTCCTGACATTTCGTCTCAGCTGCAGTGCCCCTGGTCCATATGTCCATACAGTATGTCTGCAGGTGAGTGGCACTCTCAAACTAGTTTACTCTCCAGGGTTGATATTTGTACTGCAGTGATGGCAGAATTTCAAGGCTGATTAGCTATTGCGACCAACTTGCTCGGATGTGAATTTGCATCTGTTCGCATCTTTACATTAACTTAACATGTAACGTGCTTTGCGCTTGGTCTGAATGCACTTTAAGGCATTTAAAGGTAAGGAACCATCTGTAATCCATAGGTTGTTAGAAAGTAGTTCTACCCATCTGTGGAAATTTATATCATCTGGGTAAGTACTTGGAGATTGGCAATAAAAACGTTTTTTGCTCCCAATTTGTCATAAAAATTGTTGTCATGTTGTCATTGTCATGTTTACTGAGACGTGACTAACAGAACTAGCAACAGATGCTAGCATCAAACTGTATGAGGGTTTCCACGCAATACGGGCAGACCAGACACCAGACAGTGGGAAGGCAAGGGGCGGAGGAGTGATAATGTACTGTATGTCAATAACAGCTGGTGTAAACCGGGACATATCACGGTTAAAGAGCAACACTGCAGCAAAGACATGAAGTTGCTAGCTGTTAGCATGTGGCCTATTTACCTCCCGAGGGAATACTCACACGTGATCTGTATTGTTATTTATGCAAATCCGACGGCGAACGCTGGGGCAGCGCGTGACATCATCCACTCAATAACTGGCAGGCTTCTGACAGAACACCCAGATGCTCTACTCCTCATCTCCGGTGATTTTAACAATATCTCACTGTCCCCCATTCTGCCCACGTTCACCCAGTATGTCGCATGCCACACCAGAGACAATAAAACACTGGACTTATTCTATGCAAACACTAAGGAGGCGTACACCTCATCACCACTCCCTCCACTCGGGAGATCGGATCACAACTTGGTTCATCTCCTGCCGGTGTACAAACCCCTAGTACACAGACAACCTCCGGTTATGCGCACAGTGAAGATATGGTCTGAGGAGGCAATGGATGCTCTAAAGGACTGTTTTGAAATCACTGCCTGGGAGCAGCTCTGCGATCCACAGGGTAAGGACATCGACGGCCTCACTCACACCATCACAGACTACATCAACTTCTGTGTGGACAACACCGTACTCACCAAGATCATATGGTGTTGCTCGAACAACAAACCCTGGATCAACCCTGAGATAAAATCACTACTGAGAGAGAAGAAGAGGATCTTCAGGTCGGGGAACAGGGAAGATGCTGAAATCCGTACAGAGGGAGCTAAGGAGGAAGATCAGAGAAGGCAAGGATAGCTTCAGGAAGAAGATGGAGGACAAGTTGCAACACAGCGACATTGGCGGGGTTTGGAGAAACCTCAAAACCATCTCTGGGCTCCAGAATCCCTCCTCCCAGGCCA
Source organism: Pholidichthys leucotaenia (assembly GCA_020510985.1). Taxonomy (NCBI): domain Eukaryota; kingdom Metazoa; phylum Chordata; class Actinopteri; order Cichliformes; family Pholidichthyidae; genus Pholidichthys; species Pholidichthys leucotaenia. The sequence continues at coordinate 112,403,582 of CM035838.1, read as the reverse complement.
TGGGGGACAGGGAGTGGGTGAACAATCTGAACCTGTTTTTAATAGGTTTGACCAACTGCCCTCCCCTCCACCTGCACAACAACCACTGCTGCCTCTACTGTCATCGAGACCTGCTGTACACCCCCTCTCCACCAACACCCCCCCATTCCCAGCACACAGCCCCCCCAACCTGACCCTCACTAAGACCCAGGTGAGGGCGGAGCTGAGGAAGATCAAGGCGAGGAAGGCCTCAGGTCCGGACTGCATCAGCGCGAAGCTCCTCAAGTCCTGTGCAGATCAGCTGTGTGGGATTGTGGACCACATCTTCAAGCTGAGCCTGAAGCTGGGGAGGGTACCACAGTTGTGGAAAACATCTTGTGTGGTACCCATACCAAAGACTTCCCACCCCAGAGACCTGAATAGCTACAGACCAGTGGCCCTGACGTCTCACCAGATGAAGACCCTGGAGAGACTGCTCCTTGCTCACCTCCACCCCCTGGTGGGACCAGTGATGGATCCACTCCAGTTCGCCTACCAGCATGGCATCGGGGTGGAGGATGCAGTGATCTTCCTCCTTCACCGTTCTCTGTCCCATGTGGAGAAGCCTGGGAATGCGGTGAGGATCATGTTCTTTGACTTCTCCAGTGGTTTCAACACTATCCAACCGATGGTCCTGAGAGACAAGCTGCTGTGCGCAGGGGTGGACCAGCACCTCTCATCGTGGATCCTGGACTACCTCACAAACCGGCCACAGTTTGTGAGAACCCGGGATTGTGTGTCTGACACGATCATGGGCAGCACGGGGGCTCCCCAGGGAACGGTTTTGGCTCCCTTCCTATTCACCCTTTATACTGCGGACTTCTCACACAACACAACACACTGCCATCTACAGAAGTTCTCTGACGACTCTGCGATCGTCGGCGTCATCTCCAACGGAGATGAGGCTGAGTACAGAGGAGGTGGCTAAGCTGTCATCTCTGCTGGAGTCCGAGTCCCACCCTATGCAGGACATACTGAATGCACTGAGGAGCTCATCTAGCAGTAGGCTACATCATCCTAGGTGCGCAACCGAGAGGTTTCGCAGGTCCTTCCTATCTATGGCTGTCAGACTTTATAACCTAAGCAGGGCTACTCGCAGAGATAGCAAAAAAACGTGACCACAAAAAAACGTGACGACATGGGCCCCCATGAGGGGACCCTCATGGATCGTCACCTTATCGTGGTGGGGGGTTTGTGTGCCCCAGTGATCCCAGGAGCTATGTTGTCCGGGGCAATTTGCTTTTGATAGGGTCACCCAAGACAAACTGGTCCTGGGTGAAGGGCCAGACTAAGAACAATCCAACAGACTCTCATGATAAATTCTAGATCAAGGATTCAGTGTACCCCGCCCGGTATGGGGTTACCGGGGACCCACCCTGGAGCCAGGCCTGGGGGAGAGGCTCGATGGCTAGCGGCTGGTGGCTGGGTTTCCACCCATGGGACCCAGCCGGACTCAGCCCAAAGGAGTTACATGGGTCCACCCTCCAGTGGGCTCACCACCTGCAGGAGGGGTCATGGGGGTCCGGTGCTATGTGGATTAGGTGGCGGTCAAAGGCGGAGACCTTGGCAGACTGATCCCAAGCTTTCTAAACTGGCTTTTGGTACGTGGAATGTCACCTGTCTGGTGGGGAAGGAGCCTGAGCTGGTGTACGAGGTTGAGAGATACCGGCTAGATATAGTCGGCCTCACCTCAACACATAGCTTCGGTTCCGGAACCAGTCTCCTGGAGAGGGGCTGGAGCTTGGCCTTTTCTGGAGCTGCCCCAGGTGAGAGGCGACGAACAGGGGTGGGTATTCTTGTATCCCCCCACCTTGCTGCCTCTATATTGGAGTTTTTCCCGGTGGACGAAAGGGTTGCTTCCCTGCGCCTTTGGGTTGGGAAACGGGTCCTGACCATCATTTGTGACTATGCACCAAATGATGTTTCAGAGTACCCACCCTTTTTCGAGTCTCTGACTGGGGTGCTGGAGGGTGCTCCTCTTGGAGACTCCATTGTCCTACTGGAGGACTTCAATGCGCACATGGGCAATGACAGTGAAACCTAGAGGGGGGTGATTGGGAGGAACGGCCTGCTCGATCTGAACCCGAGTGGTGTTCAGTTATTGGACTTCTGTGCTAATCACAGTTTGTCCATAACAAACACCATGTTCAAGCATAAGGGTGTCCATATGTGCACCTGGCACCAGGACACCCTAGGTCGCAGGTCGATGATCGATTTTGTTATCATGTCATCAGACCTGTGACCGTATGTCTTGGTCACTCGGGTAAAGAGAGGTGCAGAGCTGTCAACTGATCACCACCTGGTGGTGAGTTGGATCGGATGGCAGGGAAGGATGCCATTCAGACCTGGTAGACCCAAACGTATAGTGAGGGTGTGCTGGGAACATCTGGCTGAGGCCCCTGTCCGGGAGGTCTTCAATTTCCACCTCCGGAAGAACTTCAACCACATTCCGAGGAAGTCTGTGGACATGGAGTCTGAATGGGCCATGCTCTCCACCTCTGTTGTTGAAGCGGCGGCCCAGAGCTGCGGCCGCAAAGTGGTCGGTGCATCTCGTGGTGGCAACCCCCGAACCAAGTGGTGGACACCAGTGGTGAGGGGGGCCATTAAGCTGAAGAAAGAGTCCTATCAAGCTTGGTTGGCTTGTGGGACTCCCAAAGCAGCAGAGGTGTACCGGCAGGCCAAGCGGAGTGCAGCTCGGGTGGTTGCTGAAGAAAAAACCTGGGTATAGGAGGAGTTCGGTGAGGCCGTGGAACAAGACTTTCAGTCAGCCTCGAAGAGATTCTGGCAAACTGTCTGGCGGCTCAGGAGGGGGAAGTAGCTCCCTGTCCACACTGTGTATGGTGCGGATGGGGCGCTGTTGACTTCGACTGGGGATATCGTCTGGCGGTGGAAGGAATACTTTGAGGATCTCCTGAATTCCACTGATACGCCTTCCACAGAGGAAGCAGGGCTTGTGGACGAGGGGGACAACTCGCCTATCACAGGGGCTGAGGTCACCAAGGTGGTTAAAAATCTCCTTGGTGGCCGGGCCCCGGGGGTGGACGAGATTCTCCCTGAATACCTCAAGGCCCTGGATGTTGTAGGGCTGTCATGGTTGACACGCCTCTGCAACATTGCGTGGAGGTTGGGGACAGTGCCTTTGGCATGGCAAACTGGGGTGGTGGTTCCTCTTTTCAAAAAAGGGGACGGAGGGTGTGCTCCAACTTTAGAGGGATCACACTCCTCAGCCTCCCTGGGAAGGTCTATGCCAACGTACTGGAGAGGAGAGTCCGGCCGTTGGTCGAACCTCGGATTCAGGAGGAGCAATGTGGTTTTCGTTCTGGCCGTGGCCCATCGGACCAGCTCTTTACCCTCTCGAGAATTCTCAAGGGTTCGTGGGAGTTTGCCCAACCAGTTTACATGTGTTTTGTGGACTTGGAGAAAGCATTCTACCACGCCCCTCGTGGTTTTTTGTGGGGGGTTCTTCGGGAGTATGGTATATCGGGCTTGTTGTTACGAGCTATTTGGTCTCTGTACGACCATTGTGAGAGTTTGGTTCGTATTGCCAACACTCGGTCGGACTCATTCCCAGTGAGGGTTGGACTCCGCCAGGGCTGCCCTTTTGTCACCTATCCTGTTCATAATTTTTATGGACAGGATTTCTAGGCACAGCCAGGGAACGGAGGGTGTCATGCTTGGTGATCACAGGATCTCATCTCTGTTGTTTGCAGATGATGTTGTTCTGTTGGCTTCATCCGGCAATGACCTACAGTTCTTGCTGGGACTGTTTGCTGCTGAGTGTGAAGCGGCTGGGATGAGAATCAGCACCTCAAAGTCCGAGTCCATGGTCCTCAGCCGGAAAAAGGTTGATTGTCCTCTCCAGGTTGGGGACAGGCTCCTGCCCCAAGTGGAGGAGTTTAAGTATCTTGGGGTCTTATTCACGAGCGAGGGGAGAATGGAGTGAGAGATTAACAGATGGATCGGAGCAGCATCTGCAGTGATGCGGACGTTGTACCGGTCCGTTGTGGTGAAGAGGGAGCTGAGTTCTAAGGCAAAGCTGTCAATTTACCAGTCAATCTACGTTCCTACTCTCACCTATGGTCACAAGCTTTGGGTAATGACCGAAAGAACGAGATCGCGGATACAAGCGGCTGAAAAGAGCTTTCTCCGTAGGATTGCTGGACTCACCCTCAGAGATAGGGTGAGGAGCTCAGTCATCCGGGAGAGGCTCAGAGTAGAACCGCTGCTCCTCCACATTGAAAGGAGCCAGTTGAGGTGGTATGGGCATCTGATCAGGATGCCTCCTGGACGCCTCCCACTTGAGGTGTTACGCGCACGTCCCACTGGGAGGAGATCCCCGGGCAGACCCAGGACTCGCTGGAGAGACTATGTCTCCCAGCTGATCTGGGAACGCCTTGGTATCCTCTCTGAAGAGCTGGAGAGGGAAGTTTGGGCTTCTCTGCTTGAACTGCTGCCTCCGCGACCCGGAACCTCCGGAAAAGCAGTCGAAGATGGATGGATGGATGGATGGATGGATGTGACGACATAATAGTACTGAATGCAAAAGACGCAACAGACTTACACAAAATGGTCCCCTCCAGTATACAACTAGGACAATATCCGTCGCTACAGAGGGTGACATTATGTATGGGTACATATTCATACTATGTGGGGTAACTAAATAAACAGTTATGTGGTTTATTCCATCTAGCTACAATGCTCCGTACTGTGTATATATATTTATATATTTTATGTGTACATATGTATATTCACTGCTCTTATTTTTCTTATCTTCTAAATTATTGCTCTGAGTGTTGCTATCCCTCTGCTGTTGCAATCCTGGAATTTCCCCATTGTGGGACTAATAAAGGCTTATCTTGTCTTATCTTAAAAGCTGCATCTCATGATGGGTAAAAGAGCTCTCTAAAGACCTTTGCATTCTCCATCCATCCATCCATCCATCCATCCATCCATCCGTCCATCCATCCATCTTGTTCCGCTTAATCCTTTTTTTTTGGGGGGGGGGGGGGCTGGAGCCTATCCCATCATCTTTGGGCGAGACACCCTGGACAGATAGCCAGTCCATCGCAGGGCCAACACAGAGAGACAGACAACCATTCACTCTCACAGTCATCGCTAAGGACAATTTAGAATCCCCAGTTGATGCCAGTTAACCTACCTTGCATGTTTTTTTGCATGTGGGAGGAAACCGGAGAAATCCTGGAGTAAACCCACGCAGACACAGGGAGAACATGCAAACTCCACACAGATCACTGTTGGTCGGAGGCTGGGATCGATTGTTCCAAAACACATTGATGGATTTGGTTACAGTTATATAAAAAAACTTCTGAATCATTCACTAATCACCAGTGGGGATATTATCCCCAAGTGGAAGGAACATCATTCTACCATCATCTGACCACACACAGGAGCTCCACACAAGGTATCTGAACAGGGCATCAGAAAGATAACACAGGGTTACAAAAATATTTTTTTTGTAAGTTGTCTGTGTTTTTTCAACTGATTTAAGACAATTTTGCACCGCTGAATCCAAAAATGACATCCGTTTCTCTCCATCAGGTGCTAAGTAAAAACCTGTACTTACTTAGTACTTACTTAATACTGTGCATGTATATAAAGGTGCATGTATATACTGTGCACTTATATAAAGGTAAGTACATGTAAATTGAATGTTACGTCATCATTGTTCAGAATTAAGAGAATTTCAAGAAACCAAAAAGAATTTTGCATCATATAAAGCGAAAATACCCGTACGAGTAAACAAAAAAGTATAAAACAGCATGTGGCCATAATTTAAAAAGTTGACCTGATTGAGCAAAACCAATGTGATTTTTGGATTCAGCACATCAAAATTGTCCTAAATCAGCTAAAAAAGCTTCGACAATAAATTTGGTGTTGACCAGTGTAATCAGAAGAGTTACCCAGGAGCCAAGGACAAGTTGGTAAGAGCTCCAGAAAGACTTGCAGGCAGCAGGTACAATTTTGTCAGAGAAAACAAAGCAGTGTACTCCACTATTATTGGCTTCCTGCACGATCACTTGCCAAGAGTCCATTATTAACCTCTTGCACTCCGGGATACCGTGGGCGGTCACGTCTCTGCGTCCTAGCGTGCCCTCGACTGAAAAAAAAAAAAGCTGCATTTCCGTTCTTCCACTACAGACACAGCCGCGAACAGAAAGCCAAAGGAGTGCTTTGATTGGTTTAGATTTGATTGACCTCTCATTCGACTACTAAGAGCCTTGAATTGGGTTTCTGAAACCTTGAAGAACCAATGACTGAAAACCTAGCAAGAAGGACCCGCCTACCAACGGCTGCGAATACAGCGAGCCAATTGAAGCAGAGAAGTTCGACGATTGAAAGCGTGCAGGAGTCCCGTGCGTAAAATCTGTTTTGTGTAAGCCGCTGGGTGACACACACGCGTTCGCCAGTCTTTTTTTATTACTACTGTTCTTATTTGTTTTGAAAAATCGTTCGCCAAAACTGCAATCATGGAAGCGCAAAACCGCAATAATGGAATCATGGTTTGACCGGGTCGCGTGACCAGAACCACGAGTCGTAACAAGTGGACCAGCATCATGTTCGTCTGACAATAAGGAAGAGATGTTCGCCAGCGACACTGCTGTTGTGGACAGGTAAGTGTTATAAGCTAAATTATTCTTTATCCCTGAAAATTGTAATCAAAATGACTTTTGACTGATCGGTAAATTACAACTGTGCGTCATCGCCACATGACGGACTGCGCCGCGTCTGGACCGTGAACGGTCCCCCCCTCACCCCCGCTACTCCTCTGTAGCGGATTGCAGATATATTGCAGATATTTTAGTACAACTGTGCATAGTAGACCGCGGCATGCACCGCGGTCCGTCATGTGGCGATGGACGATGTCCATCCTCTGTAGCGGGGCGGGGGGGAAGTTGTTATCCTCTACATTACAGATATTTTAGTGTAATTTTTATTGCACTGTAGGTTATTTTTTCTTGTAAAAAAAAAAAAGCCACACATTTTTTACGTGGCATGCTTCTTTGTGTGTGGGGGCTTGTTTGTTCATTCATTCATTCATGAATGAATAAACACCCCCCACACACACACAGCCCTGAGTGTCACCTTTCATTAGAGCCCAAGATCAAGCTTCTATATTGAATCATTCAAAAGTTACAGACATTTTTCCAAACTGTGCCATTTGGCACAATTTGGCACAGTTCAGAAACGCCTGGGAACAACCTGAGAAAAAAGCTGTGTAATAGATTCATTTTTTGTGGTATTGTTACAAAATTTTGACCTCAGCTGGATAACACTTGGTTCTACATTTCTGTTGCATTTTCCAGCCCAGATCTGACAGCTGTGTGTTATTTGTAAGCATTTGTATCCAAAAAAACACCCAGGCGAACTTCATTTTCTTCAAGTTCAGTATGTTTAGATGACTGTTACTCAGTGGCAGGAGCACTTAGAGAGATTATGACTGTTTTGCCAAAAAATTCAAAGTGTTTTCTTTTAAATGAGACCAACCCCATGAAGATGCTGCAAAGGGTTGAAGAACAGCTTTTGATTTACTTTGGGTACGTTATTTTTAGGCGTTTTTAGGAAATTGACCACAGTGCAAGGGGTTAAAGAAGCTGCATGGTGAAGCTCATTTAAAGTTTATTTAGCAGCACTTGGACAAGTCTCTGAAATACTGGAAAAATGTATAGTGGTCTGACTGGATGAAAATAGAATTGTTTGGCTGACATACCAAGTATGGATGAGAAATGGCGCTCCAAATCACCCACAAAATGCTACTCCAACAGTGAAGGTTGGAAGTGGAAGTACAGTATCATGGTGTGGGGAAATTTCTCATTTCATGGTATTGGGAGACTATATATAAATGAAAGAACAATGAAAGGACCGATTTACCATGTTGTTCTTAAAAATGCCATCTATACTGCCATCCACCAGGATGGTGCGGATAAGATGGGGTAGATCTTCTAGCAAGACAATAGAGAACCCCACAGTCTTTAGGATTTAAAGGCCCTCCGTTTAGAAGAATGGGTCAAACTCCCACTTGAGCACTGCTGGTAAGTAGTTTCTTTATACAGGAAGGGGCTTAAAACTGTCATCACAAACAAAAGCTTCTCCATTAACTCTGAAATAAATTGAATTTCCCATATTCAATAGTTTTATTTTTTCCTGTTTCATTCCACTATATTATACATCACTTTAATTATGGACTTAAATGTTTTGATTTCTTTATGTGTGAATTTCTTGAGTTAATACCAGTGTCTGATGAAAATTTCACCTGAATAGTCTCATTGGATATATATATATATATATATATATATATATATATATATATAATCAAAAAAGTTGACACCTTCAGGACTTCTTTCCCCTGTTGTCTTAATGGTTTGTTTTGCAGCATAATTGTTAAAAGCAAATTGTCAAAACAGTGACTTTTTGATGATTTCTGCATGACTGGCTCAGTAAAAGTAAGAAAAGATTAGTCAGTAAAACATTTATAACATTGTTGCTATAACATGACTGAAACTAAGCCCCACATTTAGTGATAAAAAAGGACAGATAACTTTTTCACACATAAGGAGTTGTTCTTACACAAAGATATAAAGTGTTGATAATTAAGTCAGTGGTGGTAATGCACCTGTAAGCTGGTTGTCAACTGCCAATCAAATCTAAAAGAAGAGGAAGAAGCCTCACATTTTGATACAGTTTTTGAAGTTAGGTGCAAGAGGGAGCTACAGTGGTGTGAAAAAGTGTTTGCTCCCTTCCTGATTTCTCATTTTTTTCGTGTGTTTGTCACACTTAAATGTTTCAGATTGTCAAACAAATTTAAATATTAGATAAACATAACACAAGTGTCATGATCTGGGGTATGGGTGGGCGATATGCCCAGTCTCCTGTTTAGTTTTAGTCTTCTCTGTCTGTTTGTTTCCTTGTTTATCTTGTTTAATTGTGTCATTCTGTTCTTGTGGTATTATTATTTACATTTTGGGGATTGTGTTTTATCTTGACAGTGCTGCACAGCTCCTGGCTGTCAAACTGACCGGGCTCCGCAGCTGTCATTTATTGTATTATTTTCTTCACTCATGCACCCACACCTGTTTCTCATTAGGAGTAGTATATAAGGGCAACACAACAGCTGAACTGTTATCTCTTGAGTGTTTTTGGGTATCGCTGTCGAGGAGAGAGGAGAGCTCCGTCCAGGTTAGTTCTTCCCTTTATTTCCAGCCATGAACCCCGCTGCCTTCGGGTGTGCTCCGGCTTGATTCTGTCCCTGGCCTGGTGTTCCCTGGCTTCCGTCCCCCTGTGACGTCGAGCCCCACTCTCCTCCAGCGCTTTATTATTTTGTATTTGTATGTTAGCGTTCCTGTCTGTCTTTATGCTAATAAATGTGCAGAAACCACAGTGTGCATTTGGTGTCCTTCAGTAGCCCTTGAAAAGGGCGATTTATAACAGAAGGACACGACCAAGGTGTGGACACCAGCCACTGCTGTTTTCTTTTTTCCCTCTTTTCTGTTCTCCCGTTTTTTGTCCAGTTATTTCAGCATGGCTTGCTGTTTGGACTACGGGAGTCTTGGGATGGATGAGGAGGAGTGTTGGGTGGCTGGACTGTTGGAGGACGTTGTCTCGAACGTTTCGCTGACCCACACTCCCAAGGAGGAACTGCAGGTGTGGGATAACGCGGCACAGATTGTTGAGGCATCCCCCAGCCTGTAGAGCTATCCTGAACTGGTAGATCTCCTCACCTCGGTTCATCTCGCTCAAGATTGGCTCCGCAGGCTGGGGAAGGCTTCCTTGCCATCTGAACCTGTGCCGCCGGGAAGGTGATCCCAGGGGCGGAGGTCTCGTGCCCGGTGCCATCAGCCATCTGCAGTTCCGCCTCTCCTCGCTGAACTGTGTCCCGCAGCCTGCCGGATTGGGCACGCAGCCTTTGCGCATTTGGACGGCCCTAGCGCGGAGGAGCAGTAGGCACGCCAGCGAGTGTTGGCGGTGGAAATGGAGCTCCTCCTGAATTACAAACTTTGGCTTTATCCGGAGCTCATGCTGGGAGTTTCATCGGAGGAGGCAGAGGTGGAGCCGCTCAGCTCATGCTCCTGAACCTTGGTGCGTCTTCGGTCTCCATCCCCTCACTGCTGGATCTCCGCTGCTCCTGGGACAACAGCTACTGACTCCGTCATGCCCCAGGAGATGGCAGATGTTTTTTCATTCTCCTGTACATTATAATGAAATTCCTTGTCTTATCCTCGGTGGTGAGGCTCAACCTCAGCAGCCCCTTTCGGCTGGGTTCTCACTGCCTGCTGCTGTAACCAGTCTCTCACCCGTCCCTCCTGTGTTTCCTTTCATCTCCCTTGAGTGTCCGCCTGACCAAGGATGGAGCCGCTGAACGTCGGAGGAGCCTACGGTCCTGGTGGACACTATGCTAGCCCCGCAGCCATGTATGGAACAGGAGAGGGGCATTCCCTGGAGCCTGAGTCGACTGAGGAGTGTCCCCTGGTTCCAGCAGCCTGGGACTCGGCGCCAGTGATGGGGAAACCTCCAGCTGCAGCCCCTACGCCGGGAGGCCCACCAGCGTCAATTGCCTTGTCTGGAGGTCAGTGGGCTGCATCCACCACCATGCCTGCTGTAGAGATCATCGCAGCAGAGTCGTCAGAGTCCTGGAAAGTGGCGGAACTTGAGTCCAGGCAAGTACTTAGTTCTGTTTTAACACCTACAGTTATTGAGAATTATTTGTCAGGCTCAGGGTGAGGAGAATTGGTTGCAGATGTCCTCTGCTTCTGAGCTCTTCTCACCGGGCTTCACTGCTGTCGGTGATCTCTCTCCAGTGTTTTTCCCCTTCCCCCGAGGTGACTGTGTCGGGTGGAGACGCCCAGATGGAGAAGGCCGAGACGCCCCAGTTTGAATCTCCGGAGTCCTGGAAGGCGGTGGAGCTTGAGGTCAGGCAAGTTCCCTTTTTTGTGTTCACTCTATCTGTCTTAGAGAGATCTTACCTGGCTCTTGGTGGGGAAGGCTGAGGGCAGCCATCCGCTGTGCCTGAGCTGTCCTTTCCGGGCTCCACTGCTTCCGGGGACTCTTGACCCTGTGTCTGTGTTTTGTGTGTTTGAGCCTTTTCCCAAGGTTGTCATGGGTGCTGCTCCCCTCTGTCTGAGATCTCCGTGGGTGCTGCTCCCCCTCTGTCCGAGGTCTCCGTGGGCGCTGCTCCCCCTCTGTCTGAGGTCTCCGTGGGTGCTGCTTCCCCTCCGTACAAGATCTCCGTGGGTGCTGCTGCTCCTCCTCCATCCGAGGTCTCTGTGGGTACTGCGCTCCAGTCCAGGGCCTCCATGGGTGCTGCTCCCCCTCCGTCTGAGACCTCCATGGGTGCTGCTTCCCCTCTGTCCGAGACCACTGTGGGTGCTGCTCCCCCACCGTCTTGAGACCTCCATGGGTGCTGCTCCACCTTTATCTGAGACCTCCATGGGTGCTGCTCCACCTCTATCCGAGACCTCCGTGGGTGCTGCACCCCAGCCTGAGGCCATCGTGGGTGCTGCGCCCCAGCCCGGGGGCCACCAGGGGTGCTGTGCCCCAGTCTGGGGCCACCGTGGGTACTATCCCCCAGTCTGGGGCTGCTGTGGGTGCTGTTCCCCAGTCCGGGGCCGCCGTGGGTGCTACGTTCCTGTCCGGGGCTGCCGTGGGTGCTACGCCCCAGTCCGGGACCACTGTGGGTGCATCACCCCAGCCTGAGGCCGCTGTAGGTGCTGCACCTCAGCCCAAGGCCTCCTTGGGTGCCGCGCCTCAGCCCAAGGTCGTCGTAGACTCCCCGTCCTCACCGGAGGTTCCCGTGGTGCATCCTCTTCCCTCGTCTGACCTCCTCACTGGTCGACCACCACCATTGCCGGGCTCTACAGTTGGCCAGCTGTTATTGTTGGAGGCCAACCCGATGCAGCGCCAGTTCTGCCTTTCCCAAGCTGGAGACCTTGCAGGCCGCTGGGAGCTTGGGTTCCAGCTACTGCTGCCTGGGGGGCAGGGGCGAGTTGTGCTCGGTGTGTCAGCGGCTCATGCACTCTGGGAAGCCATCTGATGGCTTTTGCCGTCCGGGCAGGTGGTCCAGGAGCTGTGGGCAGCCATCGGATGTGCTCTGCTGTACACTCCAGTTGTGCTGGGACTCTGGCAGGCCGCTCGAACTTCCGTAGCTTCCTCCCCGGGGTCCTCGAGGCTGGGTCATCGTACTGTGCAGGTTGTGGGTCATGAGTGTTTTCTTTTTGGATTTTTGTTTTTTTTCAGTCCCTCCATGCCTGGGAGGGACACTGGGGCACTGTCATGATCCGGGGCACGGGTGGGTGCCATGCCCAGTCTCCTGTTTAGTTTTAGTCTTCTCTGTCTGTTTCCTTGTTTATCCTGTTCAATTGTGTCCTTCTGTTCTTGTGGTATTATTTACGTTTTGGGGTTTGTGTTTTATTTTGACAGTGCTGCGCAGCTCCCGGGTGTCAAACTGGCCGGACTGTGCAGCTGTCATTAGTGCAACACGACACGGCACGACAAACCTCTGCAGGTCTTTTGTGACTTCTTGGATGAGTCGTCGCTGCATTCTTGGGTTAATTTTGGTCGGCAGGCCACTCCTGGGAAGGTTCACCGCTGTTCCATGTTTTCACCATTTGTGGATAATGGCTCTTACTGTGGTTCGCTGGAGTCCCAAAGCTTTAGAAATGGGTTTATAACCTTTTCCATACTGATAGATCTCAGTTACTTAGATCTCAGTTAGTTTGTTTCTCATTTGTTCCTGAATTTCTTTGGATCGCAGCATGATGTCTAGATTTTGAGGATCTTTTGGTGTCTTTCACTTTGTCAGGCAGGTCTTATTTAAGTGATTTCTTGATTGAGAATAGGTATGGCAGTAATCAGGCCTGGGTGTGGCTAGAGAAATTGAACTCAACTTTCCAAAGATGTAATAAACCACAGTTAATTTCTGTTTTAAGGGGGGGGGGTGTCACTTTTTCACAAAGGTTCATGAAGGTTTGGATTTTTTTTTACCCTTAATAATAAACACCGTCTTTTAGAAACTACATTTTGTATTTACTTGTGTTATTTTTGTCTAATATTTAAATTTGTTTGATGATCTGAAACATTTAAGTGTGAAAAACATAAAATAATGAGAACTCAGGAAGGGGGCAAACATTTTTTCACACCACTGTAGGTCTTCCTCAGGTGCATAAACTGCTTCATGGAAATCTTTTAGCAGACTATAACAAAGTGTTCCTTTTCCCCATATAATTAACTCACTTCTGGTTGCCTGAATGTTCGACAGTATCATATGAAAATGTATCTATGGTTTTATCGCTATGGTTCACGTACAACAAAAAAGTCAAGGCAAGAATTGTTTTTACACAACTGTATCATTATGACAAAATGTGTTCCTTGGGATACCTACCTTAGAATGTTTTAAGAACACAAGTGTGAGTGTGAGGAAAAGTTCATGCTACTGTGTGGACATTTTGTCAATATGGCACTATCACAACTGTGCAACACTTTGCAGGTGTATAGTTTACTTTAAAATCATAGTGTCATGGTTGAACCTTTTCTCAGTGGCTGGTAATTTGTGAAATGTATCAATCTCTATGGTTTTTATCCCAACTCAAATGGCTATGCAGACCATAAGTGAAATCCCTACAGGTTACTGTTTGTAGTTATACTTGAAGTGCTTGGGACTGACTTCTTGGCATATTACAGCATAATGCAGTGCAAGCTAGATGTGCTTGTTACTAGTGCAACAGGGTCACCTCAGCCTGTGAAGGTGTCAGTTGCAGCCTAATTCCTGTGATTTGGTGATGAACCTCTCTGATAGAAGACAAGCTTAGGGTCTGGCCCAGATGGAGCTCTATTAAGCTGTTAATAAATGAGGATTCTTCTCTGCTCTGTCTGCATCTGTCGAATGGAAAGCAGTCACAAATTTGTAAAACACACACACACACACACACACACACACACACACACACACACACACAGAGATAGAGAATATTATAATGAAGTAAAGCAAGCCAGATGGCTGAATTAGAAAGCTCTCTCTCTCTCTCTCTCTCTCTCTCTCTCTCTTTTTCATTTTTCTTGTTTCTACATTGTTGTTCATTATATCTGCAACTGAATGGCTGAAGTTAGTAGTGTCAGTCCTGTGAGTGCAGTAAGCTTCAGTATGTTAGCATGGATTTTTAGGAACTCTTAAAGCAACACTATGTAATATTTTCCATCTTAAAATAATGTTTCCAAGTTATTTTCATGGTACATCAACCTTTAACCAAGTGAATGTCACTTCCCCCATAGCCTGAGTGGGCCCACATGGCCTGCAACAGCTCGGTTCTTTGTAGGAACACTGAAAGGACTACAACTACTGTATGACGATTGTGACCTCAGTCCCAACAACCAATCCCAGGGCACACCTTTAGCCACCAACATTTAAGTGCCCTGTGATTGGCTGTTGGGACTGAGGCCACAGTTGCCATCATCGTAGATTTTTCAGTGTTCCTACTCGGAATAAGAAAGATAAGAGCAATCCTGGAATTTCCCCGTTGTGGGACTAATAAAGGCTTATCTTATCTTATCTTATCTTATCTTAAGAGATTTATATGATAAACATATTTCCCAAAAGTATGACTTTTTAAATCAGTGTTCTAGTGCTCCAAAATGCCTAGCCTTCAAAATGAAGCAGGCTGTTTTGGAGAACAGATCAGTAACTGTGAAATATATCAATTGTCAGCCGTAAAAATATTTTTGGTTTAGTCCCATAACAAAGGTTAGCTAGCCCACAGGGACATACAGTAATAGTGTGTACTGCTGAAGTTCATTGGATTTGTAGGCAAACATTTGTTGAAGAAGGTAGTGTTGTCCCTTGCTGCTAATTAATTAATCGTTTAAAAAAATCAAATCAAATTTAGGCAAATGAAATAGACTGTACAGCAACCACCAATCATTTCATGCATGATGTCTCTAGTGCTAACACAAGCATACCTCTGTTTTTTGTAGATAGTTGATAGTGGTTTAATAGAACATCCGCCCCACAGCCGGGATGTTGTGAGTTCAAGCCTCATCAGGGCCATACTAAAGACCATAAAAATGATACTTTCCACATTCTCGCTTGGCACTCAACATAAATAGAATGGGGAATGGAAAGTTGGTTATTCAGCCACAGGGAAAAGCACAAAACCAGTATGCTCCTTGTGCCAGTCCCAAAGCCCGGGTGAAAGTGGACAGTTGCGTCAGGGATGGCAGCCACCATAAAAACCTTGCCAAATCAAATATGTGGACCCATGATCTGCTGTGATGACCCCGAATAGGGAGTAGCCGAAAAGTGTGTGTGTGAGTGAGTGAGTGAGTGTGTGAGTGAGTGAGTGATTATGAGTGTGAAGCATTCGGTACCATATTGTTTGTTTTTTGGATCATTATACTGCTTGTTCAAACCTTATAGGAGTATACTTGCTATTTTTGAACATTGGGGGCTTCTTGCAAAAAGCTTCAAAACATTTTTGGGATAAATTTACATGCAGATTTACCCCAAATAAAGTCTCAGGGTAGACTCTTCCTGTTGATTGCACATACAGTAACTGAACACTTACATTTACGTATGCTCTTTGATTATGTTTCTTATAAAAGATCATCGTCATTGGACTTGGAAGTCCTCTGGAACAATATGAAAGCTTACCACAAAGGCATAAAGAAAATAGCCTACTGTATATTGAGTTATTGGATGTGGGATGTCATGATATCAGGATGTCTTCCTCTTGCTAGACTTCATGACACATTTTCTTTGACATGCTTCATGCTTTCAAACAAGCACTTGACTGCTTATCTTTTTGATGAACAGCGTAAACTTTAAGGGGCTAGATTAGATTACTAAGTTATGATGGTGACGTGTGTTAAATATAAGGAGTCATAGAGTCATTTAACATTTCATCCAAGTCTCATGATGTGAACCCTAGAGACAGACCTCCATACTGTACTTAAACACTGGGAGGCCCCATAACAGTTGGGGACCATTTTGTTAGGAAGCTAATGGGATCTCTCCAAAGAGTAACTATAAATGACAGCTGTCTGCCCTGAGCCACTGACTGTCTTCACGTCTCCATTCCCAAAACACTGCTACTGCAGCTTCTGCTGAGAGAAGCAAAGAGAAAGCAGACCTTTTCAGGGGAAAAATGGTTGCGGGGGGGGGGGGGGTAGGAGAGCTGAATCTGAGTTGATGAAAGAAAAGGGAATTGGACAGGGGATGAGGGGTTCAGGGGATGTTGAAGAAAAGACAGGAGGCCTGGTAGTTACAGCACAGACATCTGTCGCTGCTGCTAACACCCACGGTGGCACACAATACCATACTTTAAATGAGCCCTCTGCCGGCTTCTCAGTTAACACCTGAGGAGGTCATTATGATGCCATTAGGATGAGTGGAGCAGGGAGGGCAGTGAGGGAGAGAGGGATAGCTACGCTAAGTGTAAACAGTCTGTCAGTCTGTGTCTGAGAACTTTCTCTTCCCCTGGAGAGCTCTCTCTCCTCTGACAGAAGAATGACAGAGACCTCATGGGAATTACGACACACTCTCTCTCTTCCCTCTTTGTTTCCCACGTGGACTGACAGATCACAAATTCACAACAATAGGACCTATTTTAATACATTTTCTGTTGGTACACAAGGCTGACTTAAAATAAACAACCTTTCTATTGCCTCACACTCCTTCTCATTTTTGCAGCCTCTCTCTTTTTAAATATGCTTTGCTGTTGTTGACACTGTTGTTGTGCTGCATTGTTTGGAGGGATTTTCTTCTTTTTTTTCTTCCTTTCCTCTATTCTCTGGAGAAGAAGGAATGCTTTTCTGGGTGCAGTCAGTGATACGGCACGGAGCAGCACTTTCATTTTCATTATATAAACAGCTTTGATGCCTCTTCTTTCTCTCTGGTTTCTATGGCTAAATGTCTTTGGGAGAGGGATCTGGACTAGAGAGACAAGAGGAGGGTACCTATACATGAGTTTCCTATGTAAGTGTGTATGCAGTATGCAACATTGTCTTTACTATTACTGTATTTTTTTGCTCATGACTACTTCCACATAGTGATTTTTTTTGATAAAAAATTATGGCTTTATTGGTGCCAGTTAAGTGTAAGAAAGGTTTTCAATTAATTATACAATTTGAGGGTGGTAAAACACCTTTCACTTGCTTGTAACAGTAATTAAGGGATGATGTACAACCCACAATTCCACTGAAGTTAGGACATTGTGTAAAACATAAATAAAAACAGAATCCAGGGATTTGCAAATCCTTTTCAACTTGTATTCAACTGAATACACTACAAGGACAATATATTTAATGTTCAAACTGATAAACTATTGTTTTTTTGCAAATATTAACTCATTTTGATTTGGATGGCTGCAACACGTTCCAAAAAAGCTAGGACAGGGGCATATTTTTTTTTTTTTTTTTTCCGGTTCCGGTTCCGTCGAACCGGCGGCGCCACACGAGTCGGCTGCCTGTTGCAACAGCCTTTTTTTTAATCTTCCTTCTTCTTTCTACACCTTTCACTCTGTATATATATCACGGACGCACGGATCGCCCCGGGGGTCACCCGGGTCGGCGGACGGAGCCACGGTTTGCAGCGGGAGACGTTACAGCGGGGAGGAGCTAGTGCTAGCTAGCACTTGGCTGCCGCCCAGTGCTAATGGGAAACTCGACATACCGGGAGCTGTAGCGAAAAGGACGCGGGTGCCGGGCTGGAGTTTAGGCGGCGTGAAAGAAATATAAGACAGAATAATAAAGAGCGATGGCAAGAACCAAGCAGACCGCCCGTAAAATCTACTGGAGGAAGAAGCCCCCCAGGAGACAGCTAGCCACCAGGGCTGCTCGGAGAAGCGCTCTGGCCACCGGCAGAGTGAAGAGGCCTCGCCGTCACAGGCCCGTGGCTCTGAGAGAGATCCGTCGCTACCAGAAATCCACGGAGCTGCTCATCCGTAAGCTGCCCGTCCAGCGCCTGGTGAGGGAGATCGCTGGACTTCAAGACCGTCCTGCGTTTCCTGAGCTTCGCCGTCATGGCTCTGCAGGAGACCAGCGAGGCCCACCTGGTGGGTCTCTTCTTCGCTAAGGGGGTCACCATCATGCCCAAAGACTTCCAGCTGGCCCGCTGCATCCGCGGAGAGAGAGCTTAGACTTTCTGCTGCACATTCACCAACCAACCATAATGCTCTGCACTGTGTGTCTATATATATACATTTATAGTAATATGGACATATGTTTACTAGATGCTGTTTTTTCTTGCCTTCTGATTGTTGCTCTGAGTGTTGCTATCCCTATGCTGTTGCAATCCTGGAATTTCCCCATTGTGGGACTAATAAAGGCTTATCTTATCTTATCTTATCTTATTTACCACTGTATTACATCACCTTCCCTTGTAACAACACTCAATAAGCATTTAGGAACTGAGAACACTGTTGAAGTTTTGTAAGTGGAATTCCTTCACATTCTTGCTTGATGTACAACACCAGTTGCTCAAAAATTTGGGGTGTTTGTTGTATTTTGCGCTTCACAATGTGCCACACATTTTCATTGGGAGACAGGTCTGGACTGCAGGCAGGGCAGTCTAGTACCCGCACTCTTTCACCATGAAATCGTGCTGTTGTAACACGTGCAGAATGTGGCTTGGCACGGTCTTGCTGAAATAAGGAGCGCCGTCCCAGAAAAAGACGTTGCTTGGATGGCAGCATACAGCCGTGGACAAAATTGTTGGTACCCCTCTGTTAATGAAAGAAAAACCTACAATGGTCACAGAAATAACTTGAATCTGACAAAAGTGGTAATAAATAAAAATTCTATGAAAATTAACCAATGAAAATCAGACAATGCTTTTGAATTGTGGTTCAACAGAATTACTTTAAAAAACAAACTCATGAAACAGGCCTGGACAAAAATGATGGTACCCCTAGAAAAGATTGAAAATAATGTGACCATAGGGACATGTTCAACCAAGATGTGTCCTCTGATTAACATCACAGGTGTCTACAAACTTGTAATCAGTCAGTCGGCCTATTTAAAGGGTGACAATTAGTCACTGTGCTGTTTGGTGACATGGTGTGTACCACACTAAACATGGACCAGAGGAAGCAAAGGAGAGAGTTGTCTCAAGAGATTAGAAAGAAAATGATAGACAAGCATGTTAAAGGTAAATGCTATAAAACCATCTCCAAGCAGCTTGATGTTCCTGTGACTACAGTTGCACATATTGAGAAATTTAAGATCCACAGGACTGTAGCCAACCTCCCTGGACATGGCCGCAGGAGGAGATGGATAATACGAATGGTAACAAAAGAGCCCAGAACAACCTCTAAACACATTCATGGTGAACTCCAAGGTCAAGGTACATCAGTGTCAGATCGCACCATCTGTCGTTGTTTGAGCCAAAGTAGACTTCATGGGAGACGACCAAGGAGGACACCACTATTGAAAACAAATCATAAAAAAGCCAGACTGGAATTTGCCAAATTGCATGTTGACAAGCCACAAAGCTTCTGGGAGAATGTCCTATGGACAGACGAGACAAAACTGCAACTTTTTGGCAAGGCACATCAGCTCTATGTTCACAGACGCAAAAATGAAGGATACCAAGAAAAGAACACTGTCCCTACTGTGAAACATGGAGGAGGTTCTGTTATGTTGTGGGGCTGCTGTGCTGCATCTGGCACAGGGTGTCTTGAATCTGTGCAGGGTACAATGAAATCTCAAGACTATCAAGGTATTCTAGAGAGAAATGTGCTGCCCAGTGTCAGACAGCTTGGTCTCAGTCGCAAGTCATGGGTCTTGCAACAGGATAATGACCCAAAACACACAGCTAAAAACACCCAAGAATGGCTAAGAGCAAAACATTGGACTATTCTAAAGTGGCCTTCTATGAACCCTGATCTAAATCCTATTGAACATCTGTGGAAGGAACTGAAACATGCCGTCTGGAGAAGGCACCCTTCAAACCTTAGATAACTGGAGCAGTTTGCTGATGAGGAGTGGGCCAAAATACCTGCTGAGAGGTGCAGAAGTCTCATTGACAGTTACAGAAATCGTTTGATTGCAGTGATTGCCTCAAAAGGTTGTGCAACAAAATATTAAGGGTACCATCATTTTTGTCCAGGCCTGCTTCATGAGTTTGTTTTTTAAAATAATTCTGTTGAACCGCAATTCAAAAGCATGGTCTTATTTTCATTGGTTAATTTTCATAGAATTTTTATTTATTACCACTTTTGTCAGATTCAAGTTATTTCTGTGACCATTGTGGGTTTTTCTTTCATTAACAGAGGGGTACCAACAATTTTGTCCACGTGTGTATGTTGCTCCAAAACCTGCATGTACCATTGAGCATTAATGGTGCCTTCACAGATGTGCTAGTTACTCATGCCATGGGCACTAACACATCCCATACCATTACAGATGCTGGCTTTTGAACTTTGCACTGACAACAATCTGGACGGTCCTTTTCGTCTTTAGCCCAGAAGACATGACGAACATGATTTCTAAAAACAATTTGAAGTGTGGACTTGTCACACTACAGCACACTTTTCCACTTTGGTCAGTCCATCTCAGATGAGTTTGGGCCCAGAGCAACTAACTGGTGGCGTTTCTTGGTGTTGTTAATTCTGTATATGGCTTTTGCTTTGCATGATAGAGTTTTAACGTGCACTTGTAGATGTAGGATTGAACTGTGTTAACTGACAATATTTTTCCATAATTGTTCCTGAGCCCACACGGTAATATCCTTTACAGAACGATGTTGGTTTTTAATACAGTGCCACCTGAGGGATCAAAGGTCATGGGCAGTCAATGTTGGATTTTGGCCTTGCTGCTTATGTGAGCGCTTATGAAATTTCTCCAGATTCTCTGACTCTTTTGATGATATTAAGGACTATAGATGATGAAATCCCTAAATTCCTTGCAACTGTACATTGAGTAATGTTATTCTTAAACTGTTGGGCTGTTTGTCCACACAATTCACAAAGTGGTGAATTTCGCCCCGTCCTTGCTTGTGAATGACTGAGCCTTTTGGGGATGTTCCTTTGGCCTCAGGAACTGATGGTGAAGGCGCACCAGTCTCTGGAACGAACGGTGGCTAGGGAGCGCTGACTACCAGAGATGGTAGCTGAGGTGCAGGAGCGTCCGGCCCAGACATTTGGAGAGCCACCCCCGCTGCAGCCACCTCAGACGAGGGAGAAAGGCAGGGAGTGGGTGAGGTGACACCGAAATTATCAGGAGCAAGGCAAGTCCTTTCTAGTTCGGTGGCTCAGCAGCTCGGTGGAACAGTGGTTAGCACACTGGCAGCACAGTAAGAAGGTCACGGGATCGATTCCACTCGGGACCATCGTGGGTTCGATCCCACCCCCGACCATCGGTGACCCATCTGTGTGGAGTTTGCATGTTCTCCCCATGTCTGCGTGGGTTTATCCCCAGTACTCCAGTTTCCTCCCACAGGCCCAAAACATGCAAGTTAGGTTAATTGGAGACTCTAAAGTGGCCCTAGGTGTGAATGTGTGTGTGAATGGCGAAGGGATTGGTGCCGTACTGTGGCTGCCTCATCCATCCAAGTGGATGCCCTGAATTTCCCTCTGGGGATTAATAAAGTATACAAAATGCATATTTATACATTGATACATATTTTATTAATCCCCACGGAAATTCAGGGCATCCATCTGGATGGATGAGGCAGCCATGGTACAGCACCAATCCCTTCACCATTCACACACACATTCACACCTAGGTCCACTTTAGAGTCTCCAATTACTTGTCTGAATTCTCGCTCTGCTCTCGCTGAACAATCAGACGACTCCCTTGGGGTGGCTGTGGAGATCGTCTGACAGGGAGCGGCGAGTGGTGGAGCGGAGCGTTGGGAGTAGTGGCACCTCCTCGAATCTTCCTTCCACCTGGGGCCCCTGAATGCCAGCTTACTACCGAGGAACTCTCTCCGCTCCGCCAGAGAGAGGATTGGCAAGTAGCAAGCTGGCTCTGGCAAGGAGGAGACAGCGGGAAGCAGTGGATGTGGAGGGAGAATGAGTCCCAGCACCTGGGGGTGAGTGCGCACTTGCAGCCTGGCAACCAGCAGGTTGGTGACTCCTCTCCAGATGTCCATTTCAAGTTGTCGGGATGAGCAACTCCGAGCAGCAGCCGCTAAATTCTCCACCATAGCAACCACCTACAGCAAATTCCAACTCTACTTCCTCCTCTTGTCTGTCTCGCCCGCTGAGTCCTTGAATAGCTGCATTCTTCTGTCATGATAGGTGCCCGGACTAGGCAGAGAGCAGGACTCATTTGTGTGGCGAGTGATAGGCAACATTTATTAAACACAAAATAAACACAGCTCATAGGCTGGAAATAAAAACAAAAGGCTTAGTATGGCAAGGAAAATTCACAAGGCTCGGATAAACTCGATAACACACAAGATTGAATGTACACGACAAGGCATGACAGGAAGTGTGTAGTACATGCCAGTTGATGTAAGGATGCAGCGCTGATCTTAGGGGCACCGTCCATTAAATAGGGCAAAGCAGTTAACAAAATCATAAACAGCTGTGCATAATCAAGAACTAAATGAGACAAGAAACAGGCTAGGCAAAACAGAAATAAACCAAAGGCACTGTCAAAATAAAAGCCCAAACCAAACTACCAATAATGACAGGAATAAAATTGCAAGATATAACCGTGAAGATAATAATACTAATAAAAGCAAAGAAGAACAAACCTAAGGCAGGGATGATAATGATGCAACACAGAGGTCATGATAAAAGTAGCAACCAAGAACAAAAGACGGAGTCACACCATAATAAACTCAAAGCGAGGATGTGGCCTGAGCCCATGTCCCGGTACATCGGAATATTAAACTATAAACTAAGGCGAAGACATGGGCCCAGCCCACGTTCTGACAATTAGGGCAAACCCCTCCACCACGATAAGGTGTCGATCCACGGAAGGGTGAATATTGTGTAACAATCTATAAATGATTCCAATAATGTTCTTTTTTTTGCATTTCAAAGCTTCTGTTGGGTCTCACATTCTTGAAAGGTCTTAATGTTTTACAGATATTAAATAATTCTGAGAGCCTTTGTTTCTGAGTGAGAGCAGAAATAGTGTCTAGACCCTACATAAGCCTTAACCTCTGACTCATACCTGGCCAGCTCAGTGCATTTCTGTCCAAACCATACCTGAAGTCCGTCTCTTACCCAACTGATCAACCCCAGCCAAACCCAAGGCCCCTTGTCTTTTTTAGGACATAAGATTGATGTGTTTATATTACAAGAAAAAGTATCCAGCTCTGTTTATGTGCACATTTGTGACCCCTGTTGGCAAAATGAGTCATTTTGAGGAAATTATCAAAACTGAGGTAGTGTTTTTTCCATATTCTGTATTGAAAGAACTTCAAAATGATATTTAATTTGTAGGAAGTGCACAAAAATGGACCTGGAAAAGCCGATTTGTTTATATTTTGGCTAGGATTAAAACTTGCGTTCGATCGGTCGTCTTCCGCTAAAACATATGTATTTTTATAAAGTATGATTTCTAAGCTTTACAATGATACCAGGCACTCACAGGGGTTTTCTCGGGACTTGCTGCTAGCAAACAAAGAAAGGGTCATGATTTATGACTTCTCGTGCCTGTAGCTTGTAATGACACGGTGCACATTCCGACTCATTTTGCCAGCACGGGTCACATTTGTTGATTTGTTTTTTTTAATTCTAAAATACATGCAGCCTTATCGATAAAATATAGAATGTTTAATTGAATTCAGTTCAACTTTATATAGTGCCATTTCAAAGCAGCTGTTGTCTCATAGCACTTTCAAACTGTAGGGGAATTTACTTTATTTAAAAAAAAATAAAGTAAAAGAGACAGTGATTTGAGGTGCTATAGCTTTAACTATACTTCCTCTTCGGCAGTGGCTCAGGAGGTAGAGCAGGTCGTCCAATAATCAGAGGGTTGGCGGTTCGAATCCTGCTCTCCGTCAGCCATCCTGCTGTTGTGTCTCTGGGCAAGACACTTTACCCACCTTGCCTCCAGTGTCCATGACACTGGGTATGAATGTGTATAAATGTTCGGTAGTGGTCAGAGAGGCTGTTGGTGCAGATTGGCAGCCACGTTTCTGTCAGTCTGCCCCAGGGCAGCTGTGGCTACAGAGGTAGCTTACCATTACCATTGTCTGTCTGTGGAGTGAATGAATAATGGACTCATTGTAAAGCACTTTGGGTATCATGAAAGGTGCTGTAGAATGTAAATTTAATCCATTATTATTATTATTATTGTTATTATAGCTGCTCCCTTTAGAGGTGACCACAGCGGATCATCTGTCTCCATGTCACTCTATCCGTTGCATCCTCTTCTCTCACACCAACCCTCTCCATGTCATTCTTCTTTATATCCTTGAATATTTGTGGTTTTCCTCTTTTCCTCCTTCCTGATCACTCCATCTTCAGCATCCTTGGTCCAGTATTTCCACTATCCCTCCTCTGCACATGTCTAAACCATCTCAGTCTTGCATCTTACTTTGTCTCCAAACCACTCAACCTGAACTTTCCCTCTGATATACTCATTTCTAATTCTGTCCCTCCTAGTCACTCCCAGTGAGAGTCTTAGCATCTTCAACTCTGTCAACCTCTGGCTCTGCCTTCTTTTTTGTCATCGCCATGGTCTCCAAACCGTATATCATTGCAGGTCTCACATCTTGTAAATCTTTGCTTTCACTCTATCTGCTATCCTATCATCAATCACCCCGACACTGGTCTACACCCACTCCACCTTGCCTGCTCTCACTATAGCTTTAACTATTGCTAACTTTTTATCAACTCATCCCAAGACTTAAAGGGGGAAAGACATTACATAAAGAAACATAACTTGCCTTTAAGATGAGCAATGAATGAACAACCTTTTTTCCTCCAGTGGCCTCAGTTAAAGTCATAAGAAAGTCAAAACATAAGACCCACCAGAAGAGGGTCAATTCAAATATTAACATCAAAAATAATCGAAAATTGCATTTGTTTTTAAAGCATGCAAAACTGCATTTGTGTCTAGTCTACAGGCAGACAGACCATCGTAAAGAAAATATTTTGCATCCATGGCTTTGACATGTCCTCTCTGCATTTCATTATCTTGCACTCAGTGGTTAAAGTTTGTATTTCATCGTTTTCACAGTGACCATTCTTTGAACCCTTATTTTTCTTCCCATGACTGGTTCAGGCTGCTTTTGCCAGAAGTTTGGTACAAGTTTAGGGGTATAGGAAGCCTCTCCAGTGTTTATAAAACAGTGTCGTATGGAAGCTTCTGTACACTAACACATGAATCAAACATCCGGTGTGTTGTTGAGCGGGTAGAAGGGGGGAAAGAAAGCAAACTTGAACCCAAACCGAGATTGTACAATGAAATATGGTCTAAATTCTGGCCTAAGCTGTAAATCTCATTGACACCTGTGCAAGTCTGTAGTAGTTCAGTTGCACATATCCTTTCATATATTTTACAGTGCATTTTAAAAAAACAACTTTTATTGCCTTTTTTCAGTCCCATTTTCCTTTGACCTTAGGAAACTTTGCAATTTTTTTTATCTTATTTTTATCATTCCCTTGACTTTTCTCTCAACTCTCCAGTTCTCAATTTCCATTCCTGCCCTTTGAGCTGCCATCCTCCGCTTCTTTTTGTTCCATTCCCCCCGCCGCATTTGTGTTTATGTGTTGCTGGGAAGACTCAGCTCCTTATTGCCTCAGGTGTGGTCATTCAAACCAGGCATGACTTTAATCAGCAACACACACTCAATCAAGAACACACACACACACTTTTGTACACATACTGTGGGAGGTCTTTCTCTGTAGTGAAGAGTTTAAAAGCATATCTACTTGAAGCCACAATTGTCTCCAATAATTCCTCGGCCTGCATTTGTGAGTGATGACCAGACTATTATGGGGATGGCCACAGAGGGTTGCAAGGAGTTGATGTCACAGCCCACCCACTTAAAGGCTACCTCTCAAGGCCATGCAGCGTATGTTTCCTGTCCCCCAACAATTCAGTCTTCCATCACGCCCTCTCCTCTCTGCTGTTCACCGCAATGGGAACTGGCACATGGCTCTGTCTCCTGGGCATTACTTCACCATCTTTCTCGTCTTGTCTTCTTCCTTTCCTCCCACTGGGCTTTCTTCTAAGTCCCTTCCTTCCTCCCTGATCCTCCTCTTCTTGGTCCATCTCCACAGTACTTCCTCTGCACAAACAAGCCACAGACCCAGAGGTGACATCAGTTGCTATGTCAGATGCCCCATGATCATTGTCACGGTCATGTACTCTTTTTACAGTTGGAGTGTACATCATCAACTAGGCTTTTTCTCTCTTTACTGCTGGGAAGGGGGGGTGGGGGCTCTTCCAACTTTTTTGGGGGGTAATTGTTTTAATTAATGTAAGCTTGTACTGACAAATGTATTTCTCTGTTTTTCACTCTCTCTCATGCCTCTTACCTCCTCTTTATGTGTTTTAAGATTATATACCAAATCCACTTCTCAGGCTTGTCTTATCATCTAATGTCGACAGTGTAGGCACTCAGAGTTGCATCCTGCAGGCATTTCATTAAAGCACTAATACAGATTTGTAATTAGGTGGCAGAGAGACCTCTCTTATTGCACAGATCAGCTGGCGCAATGTTATCCTCAGAGGCTGCCTCAGAAATAGGCTGCTTGTATATATGCACGCTTGTGTGCCAATTTCTGGTGTGAGTCTGACTTTAAAACAAGTTGGTCTCTTGTCCAGTGAAATGCCAGCACCTTCTTCATTATGATAATGAAAGGTATGATAATCCAGTAGCTGATTGAATATTTATAACTTCCTTTACCTTTATTGGAGAAAAGCATTGATACAGTGAAGCAGTTGCATTTTCTCATTTTTCCCCTTTGTTGTTTCCAATTCCCCATCAGTTTTTCTTCTTATTCTATATCAGATGGTTCTCAAGCCACCTGAGGCACAGAACAAATAACATAGTGCAAATGAAATTTCCTGTGAAGCTTATTGATGTCATTAAACACTAGCATACTGAAGCCCGGAATCATTTTAGTCTTCATCAGACTGGCTGACATTTTAGTGAATTAGCTGTTGGAGGTTTGGTGCGGGTGAGGTGGGATTGTTTTGGATTTTTCTGCCCCCCTCCTCCTTACTAGGTCAAACGACAGAATCAATGGTTTCATTTGGTTTGTCTGCTGGACTTTGATTGGCTGTCATAAGGGTAATATCTGTCTGATGTATAATATTATTGTTGCATTTTGTCCCTTAAGCAGCAAATCAGGTTAGCATTGAATTTTTCGGAGGCATAAAAGAGTTTAGTGTTTTGATATTAGGATTGTCAACAGTGTTCATGTTGGGTTAAAAGTAAAAGTCATTTTGGTTTTCTCATTTAACAACTGTACTGCACTGAAAACATGC
Source organism: Pholidichthys leucotaenia (assembly GCA_020510985.1). Taxonomy (NCBI): domain Eukaryota; kingdom Metazoa; phylum Chordata; class Actinopteri; order Cichliformes; family Pholidichthyidae; genus Pholidichthys; species Pholidichthys leucotaenia. The sequence continues at coordinate 112,376,159 of CM035838.1, read as the reverse complement.
AGTTAAAGAATATTAAAATGAAACTTGTCATGTAATTGACATTCCAATGTATGGTTGAAAGACTATACAGTACTTTGTAAAAAGTTACACATTGAGCCCATTACGCCTTTGGACACTGTAGTACTGAAGGTACTTTTTTTGCATCAAACTTTTGTAAATACCATGTAACATACAGTATGTACATTTAAATATTTTTGAACACTTGTTACAGACAGTTAACACCACAAATTTACATACACTGTATAAAAAGACACAGCCTTTTTTTCTCCCTGTCTGACATTAAAGCAGACTAAACTTTTTCTGTTTTAGATCAGTTAGGATTACCAAAATTGTTTCTATTTGCTAAATAATTTTCATATTTGCTCAGTATTTTTTTTGAGAATTTTTATTACTTTCTTCAAAGTCAAAAGTTCAAAGCTATACACTAAGATTACTATGCCTTTAAACGATTTGTGAAAACCCAGATGATGACATCATAGCTTTGGAAGCTTCTGATAGGTCAGTTGACAACATTTAAGTTAATTGGAGGCACGCCTGTTGATGTATTTTAAAGGACCTATATCATGCAAAATCGACTTTTTTGAGCCTTTAAGCATGTTATAATGTTAATTCCTCACCAAAAACACCCCCAAAGTGGTATTTTGCTCCATTCACGCATCTCTTGAGTATTCCTCCTCAACCCTGCTCTCTGAGCTGCTGCTCCGCCCTGTCCCTGATAATGACTGGGTCCCCACGTTCATACTGTATGAATGTGGGTGAGCCGCCCACTCCAGGAAGTGCCTGTGCTGCCAGCACCGCCCCAAGGCTAACGCACACACCCACTTTCTCCGCTCAGCAAATGGAGCGGTGATCGGCAAAACTCTTTCACTTTAGCATTGACGCTGTGAAGAAGTAGCTCCTCTTGCACCTAATCTGCTCAGTGACAGCAACTGTTTGCTTTTTTACATAAGACAATGTCTTCTAAGTGGCGTAAATGTGTCTTTGGCTGTGAGAGATTTAGGAGTTTGTTCAGCCTTCCTAAAGAAGAGCCTACTCGTCAGAAATGGTCAAAATAGACCAGAATGCAGAGGCTAAAATCATAATATTAAACCTGATTAACCATACACTACATAAGAATAATATTATAGGCTAAAATAATAACAGGAGGCTAAAGAGTTCAACATGCTCATCCATCTTTTCTAAAGTTTACTGTAGATGTTGTTTTCGTGGGCAGAACCCAGCGACACGCTGCAGCAGCCGGCTCAGGGGTTATGTCATGAAATGGGCGGCAGCCACAAGAAGGAGAGGCAGAGCCTCAGATTGAGGCATCTTACTTCCGGGCTCGCGAAAATAACTCATATTTCATAAGAAATTCATTCTCCAGTGTACCAAAGGTAATATACTATCACGTACATGCATATAGTTTACTCTGAAAGGCTTAAAATAGCATGATATAGGCCCTTTAAGGCACACCTCAGCCACACTGCTTCCTTGTGTGACATCATGGGAAAATGAAACGAAATCAGCCAAGATATTGGAAAAAGAATTGTGGACCTCCACAAGCCTGGTTCATTCTTGAGTACAATTTCCAAATGCCTGAAGGTGGCACATTCATCTGTTCAAACAATTATATGCAAGTATAAACACCATGGGAATGTCCAGCCATCATACCGTTCAGGAAGGAGACAGGTTCTGTGTCCCAGAGATGAACCTGTTCTGGTGCAAAATGTGTGTATCAACCCCAGAACAAAAGCAAAAACCTTGTGAAGATGCTGGCTGAAGCTGATAAAAGTGTGTCATTATCCACAGGGAAACAAGCTCTGTACTGACATGGGCTGAAAGGCCACTCAGTGAGGAAGAAGCCATTACTTCAAAAGCAACATAAAAAGCCAGATTACAGTTTGCAAATGCGCACAGATAGTAAATGGTAAATGACGTTCACTTATATAGTGCATTTTACTCATCTCTGGATGACCAAAGTGCTTTACAGCTCCTGCTATGCACAAGGACAAAGAACTTAATTTTTGGAGACATGTCCTGTGGTGTGATAAAACTAAAATTGAACTGTTTTTCCATAATGACCATTGTTATACATTTGGAGGAAAATGGGGAAGCTTGCAAGCCTGAGAACACCATCCCAGCTGTGAAGTACAGGGGTGGCAGTATCATGTTGTTGGGGTGTTTTTCTGTTGGAGGGACTGGCGCACTTTACAAAGTAGATGATATCATGAGGAAACAACATGATGTGGAACTATTGAAGCAAGATCTCAAGACATCAGCCAGGAAGTTAAAGCTTAGGTGCAAATGGGTCTTCCAAATGGTCAATGACCCTAAGCATACTGCCAGATTAGTTACAAAGTGGGTTAAGGACAACAAAGTCAATGCTTTGGAGTGGCCATCAGAAAGCCCTGATCTCAGTTCCATAGAAAATTTGTGGGCAGAGCTGAAAAGATGTGTGCGAGCAAGGCGGTCTACAAACTTGACTCAGTTACACCAGTTCTGTCCGGAGGAATGGGCCAAAATTCCAGCAAACTATTGTGTGAAGCTTGTGGAAGGACACCCAAAAGTCATACAGCTTAAAGGCAATGCTACCAAATACTAAGAAAATGTATGTAAACTTTTGACTTTGAAGAAAGTAATAAAAAATTATAAAAAAAAAATTATTTAGCAAATATAAAAATTGTTTGGCTCCCCCCCGCCGTCGGATCTTTCATGGGTAAAACAATTTAAATAAATTATTAAAAGTTATTACAAGAGGAGTTTATAGACAATATACAGTACATATATATGTACTGTATAAAGCTCCTTTTGGCAAAGTAAATCTGTTTGGCACAATAAGGGAAGCAGATTTCTGTTCTGCTTACCTAGCTGCTTGACAGGACGAGGGGGAAAAGTAAATAAAAATTGTTTCGCAAAGAGAAATGATTTTGGTCATCCTAACTGACCTAAAACAGGAAAAGTTTAGTCTTATTTAATGTCAGACAGTGAGGGGAAAAATAAAGGTTATGTGTCTTTTTATACAGTGTATGCAAACTTCTGGTTTCAGCTGTATATGTACAGTACTACATGTTTACATATATTAAACATTTTACAGTATATACAATTATATACTGTATACACTCTCTGGCCACCTTTATAGCTACACCTTGCAGTTAATGGTTTGCATCCCTCTTTTCTTGGGAACTACCTTAATTGCATATATAATGGCATATATTCATTCTGGAATGCATCACACAGTTGCTGCAGATATGTTGGCTACACATCCATAATACTTCATGCAAGCATCCATTCTTTCAAGTTGTTTACACCAAATTCTGACCCTACCATCCAAATATCGAAGCAAAAACATAAGACTAGGCAACATTTTCTCAATCTTCTATTGTCCAATTTTCTTAGACATGTGGGAATTGTGGCCTCAGTTTCTTGTTCTTAGCTGACAGGAATGGCACCAGTTGATGTCTTTTCCTGCTGTAGAACACCTGCTACTGCAGAAAACTGCAGGTCACTTGCTAGTTTCTCTTTTTTAGACCATTCTCTGTAAACCCTGGAGACGGCTGTGTGTGAACATCTTAGCAGATCAGCAGTTTCTGAAATACTCGGACCAGCCCAACTTGCACCAATGTTCAAAGTTACTTGAATAGCCTTTCTTCCCCAATCTGACACTTTAGAGATTCACTCCAGCGGCTCTAAAACCACCTCAAAAACCAATGTGTTTTGCCCAAAATAGTATATTGTGGCTTTTTATACACAAAAACCTTTCATTGCCTAAGAATGGCTTGAAAAGAGCTTTTACGTCTTTCACCTATTTAAGTATGCACAGATCTATGAATATTCTAATTAGCTCCACCCAAACTCCCGCCCACCAGTAGCTGGAAGAGGACGGAGGCCTTCGAGAAGGTGGTCCAACTTGAGGAAGTGAAAGTCCTAACAAGGTTTTCATAGGTGAACCTGCGGAAGGATCATTCTCGTCGTAGTTGGGCCTGCAGAAGGATCATTCTCGGTGGGGCGGAGTCACTGCCTGGCCCGGCATGGAGGCTGGAAGGCTCCCCACCAGTTTCTGGTTACCCACTCACTGCGAATCACCTTGCTGGGGGCTGGTGAGCAGTTCGCCTCGGTCCGGTACACCCTCCAGTTGGCTCGCCTCTGAGGCTCTCCCCGGCGAACTGCTTGCTGGCCCTCAGCGAGGCGATCCACCGTGAGTGGGTAACTAGAGACCAGCAGGAAGCCTTCCAGCCTCCACGCCGGGTTGGGCAGCGACTCCGCTCCACCGAGAATGATCCTTCTGCAGGCTCACCTACGACGATACTCACCCCGGCCGTTGTGCCATGCACACTAGGGCCGTCTCCCCTGACTTGCAGGCTGTAAACCTGTGTCCTCTCCAGTATTTTAGCAGGGACACTGAGGTTTTTCCAAATAAAATGAATCATTGCTGTCATATTTTCATGTCTGTGGGTAAGTCGTGTAATTTAAAAGAAGAGGATTCCTTGCTTACACAGCCAAAAACTGAACATGTATAATCTGCCATCTTTCCCAACTTGTAAAAGCTCCTGCTTGCTCCTGGGCTCCTTTTTTTCCCCCTCATCTGTAGCCATGCTCAGTGCTAAGCAGGAAAACTTTTGTAGCTAGAAACTCTGTCCAAAGTTGCCCGTTTGGGGGAGGGAGCTTAAGTGAAACTTTACAGCAAAAAAACAGAGATATGAGACATTTCAATGATTTTGCTCTTGATATGTCTTGTAAGTCACAAAAAACATGTTACAGACAACAACAGAAAAAACTTGATTTTTGCCAGCATGTCACTTTAAAATTCTGTGACTCATCTTGGCCATGTCCACCTACCTAAATGCACTGATGTGGCATTGATGCTACCGTGTGATTGGCTGAATAGGTCTGGATTTCCAAGCAGTTGAACAGGTGTACCTGCTAAAGTTACCAGTGAGTGTAAATTATACTTAATTTAACATATTATTAAACATAAACATGAACTTATATTAATATTATCATTATTGATCTCATATGATAGCATTATGTTCTGTTTTAGTGAGACATGACATTTTCTGGTCGATTCTTGTTTATGTTCAGGGTCGGTCACTTTAGCATGACTAAAGCTCAGATATGCTTTTGTATCTGGCTTCACAGGCTGCATTTGGTTTACTTATTTTTTTTAAGAGTAATGCTTCAAAAGCAAATCAAAGTTACAGTCTAAAGAAGAATGTAAGAGCAGGATGCTCAGCTTTCCCTGTAGTCCCTCCACCAAAAACAACATTGTCATGAGATGTACAGGATGCAGTGTTTGTCACAGATTGAGTCGACGCATCAATAGCTGTGCTACCCCTCGCTGTTAGTGGTTAGATGCCCTGTCATCTGTTATCACTCTTAACTTTTCTGTTTCTTCTCACACCTGATCAAAAATTAAAATTGGCTCCAAGTGCTTCTCTCTGTTCTCAGCTGAAATGGACATGGGTAGAAAAAAGAAAGGGGAGGAGGGTAAGGGGAATGGAAAAGTACATTGTTAATGTCACTGAACCATGAAAGGCTTGGCCCCAGGTTGGAATGACTCGGTATATAAGGTTCTTTAGTGCTGTGGCTGCGGGGATAAACATAACTTACATCACCCCTTCGCTTGTACAGGAGATTTCCTCTCCTGGCACTTACAACCTCAACACTCTTGCTGCCCTGTGATTCACACGCACCGCACATGGTACGATCCTGATTCTTTCAAGTAGCAAACACACACACAAACCAGGGGGCAAATGGGAGTTGTGAATGGTATTTTTTCTTACTCTGCTTGCAAGGTTGACAGTGGATGCTATTACCTGTTCACACACACACATGGAATTTACTTGTCTTTTGTTGGACATTTTTTATGAGCAGTATTGTAAAAGAATATTAATTGTAGATTATCCTGTTTAATCAATGTGATGCAGTATGTGACTGTGCGTCTATTCTGCCTTTTCATTTTTCTTCTGCAGATCATCACTCAGTATGTTTACAAGCTGTTGGAGAAAAAGTGCAACATGACTAAAGAAATCCTTCCAGTAAGTATCCATAATGTAAAGAGGCATTTTTCTGTTTGATTTATGCCCTTGAAGATTAAAAGGAGTATTAAATATGAAAATTGAAGTACTGTAAATGCTTGGGCTTCACAGAGTGATTATGATATTGAGTGTCCTGTTAAAGGGAGGGATTGTGAAGAGTCAGCTCTCCCAATCCTGGCTTTGTCTTTCCTTTTTTTTAATCTCCCCCGTTTCGCTCTTCCTCCCTGTCCCTTCCTACATCCTTTGTAAAAAAGTGTCTCTTCAACAAATTAACTGTATTGTGACATGCATTTCAAAGGCGCAGAGGCACAGCATGCTAATGCTTAATCTGTTTTTGCATTCAGTTGTGCTGAAAGAGACTTTCTATTCCTCCGTCATGGAGTTATTCTTTGCCCAACTGATCCGGGTTCAGCGCACACGGTTGATTCCCTTTATTTGTTGTTGGAAGCATGTTTGTCTCTTTGCCCCCCTTTACCTGCTTCTTTTCTGTTTATAAAAGTAGTGATCATTTTTCAGAATGCGTTTTATAGGGATGTTCGGCAGAGCTGGTGTTTAGAAGCATGCCAGAGTTAGCTTCTGCGCTAACTGCGCCCATAAATCACCTACCCAGAGTCAGCGCCTTTCATTAGCCCCCATACACTTTTACTGGTTTATCTGCCTGGCCTATTTATTTCATTATTCCTCTGGAAAATTGCTCTGTTATGGTTTTTTTTGACCCCCCACCCCCACCCCACCGCCAAGTGAATGGTGGGTGGATGTGTATGTTGGTGGTGGGTCCATCCACCTGCGTGGCGTTGAACTTGTGACCACAGATTTTAAGAAGATTAACTGCAGCCAAGTATAGGGAGAGGGAATGAGGGAGCAAAAGAGAATAAAGGGTAAGATTTTCTCCCCCACTTGGCCCTCTTTGTCTGTTTGGATTAAGTTCTTGCAGCTGCCACCCATGGCTTTTATGGACAGTGTTTGTCTCCTTAGTGATTCTTCCAGGCATACTTGGGATGGATGCAAAGAAGCATGAGATGTGGATGGAGAGCTCGCACACACACAAACTGTCTCGCAGACTTGGTTTCTTCATCTTTCGCACAGTTTCTGTTGTAATTGCACTTAACATCTTAGGCGGAGTGATGAAATTACAATATGTTCATCTTGTTTATTGGATTGATAATTTGAATCATTTAAAATTTGACATCTGTATTTTTTTTTTTCAGGTGGATGCAAAAGAAGATGAACCCACCAGTTTTATCTACCTCAGCCCAGATGCCTTGTCTAACCCATCCAAGCTGCTGGTGCTGATCCAGGGTAGTGGCGTGGTGCGGGCAGGTCAGTGGGCCCGTAGATTAATCATCAACCAGGACTTGGACTCAGGGACACAAATTCCCTTCATTAACAGAGCCATGGAGGTAGGGGGTGTAAAGAAATGAATGCATGCTAATACTATGAGCTGTTTTGGTGTTTAAACTATTTAGAGGAAGCTAAAGCTTAAATACATGGGTCCTTGAGCAGTGAAGGCAATGTCAGACTTCATAGTCCTCTATTCGTGCTTGAGCATGGCTTTTGATAATTTTCATCGCTTTATACTTAATTACCTCTTAACAGTTTGTATTGACTTGTTTCAACTTAACTTCTTTCTCAACAATTTGGTTTTTAAAATGTGCATGTGAAAAAAGTGGTAAAAAATTGACTTGTTAAATTTTCACAGTATAATGTTAGTGTATATGAAAATGCAGCCTATTTCCTCAAAATGACTTACCAAAATGGACTCTGCTCTGCGCCCTAACCGTGAAGCGAAGCCCACACCTCATGTGAAAGCAGTAAAAATCAGAATGATATTCATGTGAGCCTATGTGATTTGCATTGTGACAGCTGGTAAGTCACTTACCAGTCAGCCAGCCATTTGCATCACCTTGTGTGAGACTCATCCCCACTGTGCTGTTCTACAGTATAATGATGTCATGTGCTGCCCTGGCAACAATGTTTAGAATCTTATATATTGCACTTGATGTAATAATAATAATAATAATAATGGATTGTATTTATATAGTGCCTTTCAAGATACCCACAGCTCTTTACAATGAGTTCATTTTTCATTCACTCCACAGACAGACAGTAGTAATGATAAGCTACTGCTGTAGCAGCTGCCCTGGGGCAGACTAACAGAAACGTGGCTGTCAATCCACGCCAATGGCCTCTCCGACCACTACTGAACATTTATACACATTCATACCCAGTGTCATGGACACTGGAGGCAAGTTGGGTAAAGTGTCTTGCCCAGGGACACAGTGGCAGAATGGCTGGGGAGAGTGGGATTCGAACCACCAACCCTCAGGTTGTTGGATGGCCTGCTCTACCTCCTGACCCACTGCCATCCAATATGACTTGGGCGTTGATGGAAGGATACTGCTTTTAATTCTTCTTAATTATTTTATTTTGATTGTACCTTGAATCAAAATAAAAAAAAATACGTATATACACGATACAGCGGGGAAAATAAGTATTGAACATGTCAACATTTTTCTCATTAAACATATTTCTGATGGAGCCATTGACCTGAGATTTTGACCAGATATCAGTAACAACCCAAGTAATTCATACATACAAAAAAATCAAGGCAACTGTGTTCACAAAACAAGTTATATTTAATAAAGTGGAATGACACAGGGAATAAGTATTGAACACACTTGGTGAAATTCATTTAATATTTAGTAGAAAAGCCTTTGTTGGTAATAACAGCTTCCAGATGCCTCCTGTATGGAGAAACTAGGCGCAAGCATTGCTGAGTAGTGATTTTTAGCCCATTCTTCCACACAAACTGTCTTCAGATCTTGAAGATTCCATGGGTGTTTTCTATAAACTTTGATCTTCAGTTCATTCCATAGATTTTTAATTAGATTGAGGTCAGGTGAATGACTGGGCCATTCTAGCAGCTTTATTTTCCTTCTCTGGAGCCAGTTGAGAGTTATCTTGGTCGTGTGTTTGGGATCATTGTCTACATCTGAAATGTCCACCCTCGTTTCATCTTCAGCATCTTGGCAGATGGCAGCAGGTTCATATTAGTGGCGTTTATGTACATTTGTCATTTCATCTTTCCTTCAATGATGTGAAGTCTGTCTGTACCATGTGCTGAAAAACACCCCCACACCATGATGGGATGTGCAGTGCCATTTCTTCTCCAAACATGCTGTGTGTTGTGGCATCCAACAAGTTAAATTTTGGTTTCATCTGACAAGACTGTATTCTCCCAGTATTTTACTAGTTTGCCCAAATGTTGTGCAGCAAACTTTAAACAAGCTTTAACATGCTTTTTCTTCAGCGATGGAGTCTTGCGAGGTGAGCGGGCATAGAGCCCATGTCGGTTGAGTGCATTACTTATTGTTTTCTTTGAAACAGCAGTACCTGCTAACTCCAGGTCTTTCTGTAGCACTCCATGAGTAACATTTGGCTCTTGGATAACTTTTGGATAACTCTTCTGATAATTCTTTGGACTCCTCTGTCAGAAATCTTGCAAGGAGCTCCTGGTTGTGGCCGGTTTGAGAAAATGATGTACTTTCCACTTCTGAATGATGGCTCCAACAGTGCTTACTGGAACATTTAGCAGTTTAGAAATGCGTCTGTAACCAATACCATCATTATGTTTTGTAACAATAAGGTTGTGAAGGCCTAGAGAGAGCTCTTTGCTTCTACCCATCATGAGTTCTTTGTGGTGTGACAATCTGATATTGACAGACCTTTTTAAAAGCTACCAATGAGGACTAAAGCAGCTGAAATTAATTTGCACTGATGGGGGATAGGAAGGCTTCCTAAATTCTGATGGATTTCAGCTGGTTTCTTGGCTTTCTATGACTTTTTGCAACTTTTTTCTTCATGTGTTCAATACTTATTCCCTGTGTCATTCCACTTTATTAAATATAACTTGTTTTGTGAATACAGTTGCCTTGACTTCTTTGTATGTATGGTTACTTGGGTTGTTACTCATATCTGGTGAAAATCTCAGGTCAATGGCTCCATCAGAAATATGTTTAATGAGAAAAATGTTGATGTGTTCAATACTTATTTTCCTCGCTGTATCAAGATATTTATTATGCATGAAAATAGTTTTTTGTGATGCATGATTCCCGCGGTTCTCTGTGTTTTTTATATCCAGGGTGAAACACAGAGACAGAATACATTGCCATCTAAAGTTTAACCTAGTTTTTTTTTTTTTGCCTTTCTCTTGGTATGACCCCAGTAATTGTTTAAGTCTGTGTCAGCAAGCAAAAGGTGCCTCTTCCTGTTTTATTATTTCATTCTCCATCTCTGGCCTCATTTTCCAGATTCATCACAACTATATTTGTAAAATAATTTTTCTGCCATTTAAATTGGTATAAGGATGATCCTGGTATTCCCCTGTCATTACTTTTTGTTGTCCATTTGAATACCTTCATGAGTTTTCACATACTCCATAAAGCTCTAATCTGTTGCGGACAACAACAGGATTAATTTTCTTACAGACGATTCAGATGATATCCTAAAACTTCATCATTCTTAACTTTCCATCTTGTTAAGATAGTTTAATGCAATGAAAGTATGGAATATTTTTTTTTCCTGCAATCTTTTTATATCTGCTTCGATCCAAGTTGGCAGCAGTTACATCTGTGTGTATCATTGTCACTCTGTCCACCTACAGATAGTATTTCCAGCTGAGCACAGTGCTGCCATCTTGTCAAAAGTCAGCTTGGGAAATTCCCCCCTTCCCTTCCTGTGTAGAAGATGACTGGGAGGAACTTTGTCTTTTCATTTCATTAACAAGCAGAAGCCAAGCAAGTTAAATTAAGAAAACCATTAAGAAAGTACATTTTAATTGTAGCATTATCAATGCACATGTAAAACTCGAAACCACCATTGCTTATCACATCGCTCTACCCTCTCTCTCTCTCTCTCTCTCTCTCTCTCTCTCTCTCTCTCTCTCTCTCTCTGTGTATGCCTGTCTGGATGTCTGTCTGCCTGTCTCTCTCTCGCTCTCTCTCTTTTCAGAATTTTGCACGTGTTGTTGGGTCAGATTCTGTTATTTTCAGTCAGTGTATATTTTTTAATTATGTTGAGATTAGAATCTGTTTTGTGGCTGCAATCTGTTGTCTTGAGTACAGCTCTTGTGATATTACTCTTGGGAAGGTGATTGGAAATTCAAAGCCTGCAGCAAAGGGTCAAGTAGAGTACATTTGGGAAAATATGGGGGAGCTTGTGGCTTTGCAAAACTAGCACTACACTAGTGCCACACTACACTACACTAGGGCCACACACACACACATGCGCGTGTGCGCCGCACACACACACACACACACACACACACACACGCAGAGTCTGGTATTCGTAACTTAAAAGGGCATTATTTAGACTTATATTTATTTCCTAGAGACTTAGTTATATCTGTTGCTATCTATTCCTGTCCCCCTAACCTTAACCCTAATCCTACCTCAAACATGTTATGACCCTAAAATGTAATGATTTACATCATGGGGACTTGATTTTTGGTCTTTAGAGCACATGCTGTCCACATGATATGAGTGTATAAGCAGATTTAAGTCCCCACAATGTAAGGTATACCTAAATGTCACACACACACACACACACACGCACACAGAGAAAACTGTACATACAGTATTATTATTGCTAGGTGTGTGCACACTTACACAAGCCGTCAGCTCCCCACTCTGAAATTTTCACTTATGTTCCTTGGACGCTTGAGTCAGCTTTTCCTCTCTTCCGATGGGATCACTACTGCCAATCAAACGACTGTAGGAAAAATGGCTGATTGCGCTTGTTAATCTGGTCTTTCATGCAACACACATGCACAGATACACACACACACACACACACACACACACACACACACACACACACACACACACACACACACACACAGAGCCTTATTCTTGGGTGAAGCTTGGGGCAGCTTGTCTCTTAGACACCATTTACTCCCCATCACCTGTCTCTGTGTCGTGTATCTGTCCCATATCGCTGTCAAGCAGCAATGCAGTGATGACATGTTAATGAGACAGCAAAAAGTTAAATTTTAAATACAAAACTATGTACACACAGACACATGCACGTTGGGAAAACATACACAAACACAGTGCATCTATCTCAGTGTGCACATTAGGACTGGGCTACACTTCTTTTTTTTTGCTGTCTGTGCAGACCCCTTGCATGTTGTCTTTATGGGTATGTGTGCACATGCACAGTGTGGAAGTAAGATGACAGGTGAGAGGAGGTTACTCCAGCAACAAACACAGAGTTGGGGGGAAAATACTGAAAAACCTGAGATTGGAAGTGGGGCTGTTGGGGATGTAGAGAGAGGGAGAAGAGTTATGATTGGCTGGGAGAGGACAGAAGAGCAAAGACGGAGAGGAATACAGAAAGGATTGATGCAGAAAGAGAGAAATGAGAGCAGGACGAGGGAGTGACTGCAAATGGGTTGGGACTGGCAGAGGAGAGACGGGAGTATAGGGAGAGAGTAGGCAGAAGGCAGGCATCTGACAGCTCCACTACTGGGAGTGGGCCTCTTAATGACAGCTTATTCCTTCATGATTTCAATTCCTGACAGTCGACAGGTCTGCTTGTTGCATCATGGCAGCTGTATCATTACCTTCTGGCCCTGTCAATGCTCTGCATCCTGAGACTGAGATGGCGGAGGTGGAGGGTGCATGCCATGGGGCTTGGAGAAGATGGGGAGGTGGGAGAAAGGCAAGACTGCGAGGTTACAGTCAGAATAATTGAGAAAGGAGGGAATATTGACTGTTGAGAGGTGGGATCATAAGTTAGAGCAACTGTTGAAGTTTGGAGTAGGACAACTTTCAATTCATGTTGATTTGTGTCCATGTTAGAGGAATGTGCCCAAATGATGTATGGAGGCCAAGTTATTTTATATTTATATATTATATCAAAGCTTTTCCCTATATTGGCATCATTTGTTTTTATGCGTTAGTTACTGGATAGAAAATTTTTCTCCTAAAACTGTGTTGTTCATTTGGAATAGTGTGAAAGTGTATTTTTCTTTTCTTTTTTGTTTCAGTATCTGAAGGCTCTTCCATTTTTCTGTCATATAAATATATTTGCATTTTTTTCAGATGAAGTTTTTCATTTACATGAAAAAAAACCCACTAAGAATTGAATCAGCATCTTTTGCATTTTTGGAATTTACACATGAATGTATTCAAGTCTCTCAGCTCTCCAGTTTCTTGCCTTTATGATCTACATGTTCCCAGTCATTCATGTTATGTCTTTAAGCACAACTCAATTTAATTTAGAACTTGCTCTCAAGCCACTGTCACCCCGCACCCCACCCCCGGTCTCCATCTCACTCTGGCTGGCTCACTAAAACTCTCTTGATGGTGAGTCAGGCTAGACGCTGGAGATTCACTAGAAAGAAAGAGGGGGTGTGGTGTTCTCAAAAGTGTGTCAAAAGCCTAGGGGTTTGTATCTGCCTGGAATTTCAATGGGAGGCTGAAAGGGGGCAGCGAGGCAGATAAACTCAAACACAGAAATCCTCTTCTAATTTCTGTCATGACCCCCCCCCCCCCACACACACACACACACACAACTTCCCCCCCCTTCTTTTCATGGCTGGTTGATGTCTTCTTCAGCACATCATCTGTCTGTAGTGTTCCATGGCCTTGTGTGTTTTGAGAATCTCTCTCTTATTGTCTTTTCTCTTTCTATCTCTTCAGTTCTCCCTCCTTCTTTCTCATTAGTCCATCTAATTCCCCTTAAGCTGCGAGTTTACTCGTTTGTAGTAGCTCAGTGATAAGATTGTACGTATATACAGTGAGTGCTTATTCTGTCTTGAGGCATCAGGTGGCTGCAGAGGCCAGACAGGTATCATTCTATCTAGCAAGCCAGCTTTAGCCAGAGGACTCTGTGTGTGTGTGTGTGTGTGTGTGTGTGTAGGTGTATCTGTAAGGGTCAGGGGATGCTCCGCCTTGCCATGGCCTTGTAATAGTAGCCCAGCAAGTGCGCACACACAGGCATACAAACACCTCCAGGTGGGAAGGTCCCAGCGCATCTTGCAGCTCAGATCAATGCACTTGACACCTTCAAAGGCGAGTGTGGGGCCTGGACTTGCTCTGGGGTTAAACCTCTTTTAAATAGCCTCCCGCGGGAAGGCAGCTGTCAATAACCCACCATAATTACCGGGGCCAGGCCTGCCAAGGGCTCAACTGCATGGGCCAAATTAAAAATTGATCAGAGGGAGAGAAAACATTATTTTGTGGTGGTATTCCCTGTCCTAACAGCACTGCTGCTGCCGTATGTGAAATTTCATCAATTGACATCCAAGCTAGATATCTAGAGACCTATTTATCTATCTATCTGCCCCCCTCCCCAACCAGATGAACAATGGAGTTGTGTCTCGCTTGTAAAGAAAAAAAAAATATTATTTGCATATTAAGTGTCTGTGTGTGTTTATGTGAATACACCATATAAGTGTGTGGCTGTGCATGCTGCATGAGTGTGCAGCTGATTGTTATGTGCTCCAGGTAATCGTACATCATCCTGTATCTGTGTAGTGTGTGCACACCTTGTAGCGGTATATTGATTGTGGTCTCATTGAGTTTCTCTTGGCAGGGAGCCTGTGTTTGTTAGTCAGAGAATGATACGAAGAAGATATGTTCATCCTCAGGCTTCCTCTAGGAAAACACATGGGCCGTTGTTTCACAGTACACTGACGAACGAGCACGACGGTTACCAGTGGGTTTGAAGTGTATGCTGAACAGGCAGTGTAAGAAGAGGCCTGATATGATGCAACCTGCAATGAAAGTCACTGGATCATGTTATGGTTTATAAAACCTATTAAAAGGGATGTTATATCATTATCATTGGTGTATATGCAATTTGCACCCAGAGCAAATCTTCTTGATAGCTAATTCGCACATTTGTGACACTATGACATTTACCTTGTGGGATAAAAGCAGACTAAAAAAAAAAAGTGTAAAGTCTTCGGTGGCAAAATGTGTTGACTAGGCTGTGTGTAAGCACTGTAGGTGTTAATTTGAATATTGTCATAGTTGAACTAAATCAACTGTTGATTTTTCTGTGCAGAGATTAGATATTTAGTGTTAGACAACTGCAAACTGTGTTAAAGGATCCCCCTTTGAGGAACTTGCTGTAGCAGAACTTTTCAACACTTTTTTTTCCCCCCTTGTCCTGTCAGGCAGCTAGGTAAGCAGAACAGAGATCTGTTACCGTTATGGTGCCAAAACAGATTTACTTTGCCAAAAGGAGCTTTATACAGTACCTATCTATGTACTGTATATTGTTGCAAACTCCTCCTGTAATAGCTTTTAATGCTTTATTTAAATTATTTTACCCATGAAGGACCCGACAGGATGGGGAATAGGGAAAGGAAGTGTGCGGAGGGGGAAAGAAAAGAGAGAGAAACAGACAAAAAAGACAAACAAACCAACAACTAAAACAAACAGAAGACAAACTGCTTTTTACACTGAAGAGGTCTCAACACAAGTCTGGTATCTGCACCTGTTAAAGGGGAGACATTTGTGCGTGTGCGTCCATGTGCATGTATATGAGAGCGTTCACAAAATGAGTGTGTGCATGTGAGTGGTTTGTTAGGAAACATATGAAGAGGGGGGCCGGTCGCAGCAACTCCCTGCCACCCTGGAAACCCCGAGGAGGCAAGGCAGTGCCACCAACCCCCACAGGGCGCAAATGCCCGGGGCCGACAAGCCCCAGGAAAGCCAGGCATCCGCTCCCAGCGGGACGGCTGAGGGACGCAAGGCCGCCAGGCGGCCGATGCGGCAGCCCCACCCCCCACAGCGGGGCCAATGCCAGCCCCTGGGCCCCAGGCGCTGAAAGGCCAGCGTGCCCACCCCCCCAGGCCGGAGACTGGCCCGTACACCCCGGGGACCCCCACACCCAAAGAACTCCCCCACCCCTGCCCAAGGGAGCCCACGTAGCTGAGAGGCATTACCCCACTCAATCCAGCACTTCTCGACTAACAGACACATTCCCACACCACACCCTCTTGCTCTCATATGCACCCACAAGCACTCACTCACTCCCACTCCCCCACACAGTCCCACTCTCGCACTCCCAGACCCACCATTCTCTCTCACTCCTGAACCCACTCAGTCTTGCTCCAACTCGCCCTCAGGGTCACCCACACTCTCTCACGTTCACCCACGCACGCATTCTCACTCTCACTCCCACTCCCGCTCCAACCTACTCACATCCATTCATGCTCTCCCTCTCACACTCACCCACCCTCATTCACCCCTATTTCTTAGGGTGACTGCGATGCAGCTGCAGCGAGCCTGAATGTGCACCAGCTCCTGGCAGTGGCCGGGAAGACCGCCGGCCTGCCACCCTCCCCCACCAACCCACCCCAGGGCAGCCGCGGCCACAGAAGCAGACCCCCACCCCCAGCGCCCACCTAAGTGACTTATCAGGAGATCACCGCAGGCGCTCTGAGATGCAACCCGACGTGCAAAGCGCCACACAAAACCGACCCACCAACACCATCTCCATTCATCAATCCCTCACTCTCGCTTACTCTCTTATTCAATTCCTCTCTCACTCCCTTGCTTGTCATTCAGCAGCACCCAGGGATTTTGACAACATGACAGGTCCCAGGCCCCCCATCGGGCCCCCAGGCCCCTGGCAGAAGGAGGGCAACAGGGGTGGGGGACCACCCCCACCCCCCCTCCCCCTTGCACAAAACATGATATGTGTGTGTCGGTTGTATGATGTGTAGGTGTGTGAACTACTATGGTGCAGTTAAAATTGGGGGGATGGTGGTTGGAGCACCATTAGCCACTGTGATAGGCAGCAGGGCCCTCATCTCTCCAAGCCCTCAGTGTCTAAAATGCAATTAAAATTGAGGTGAGGGCAGCCCCACTGTGCAGCAGAGGTGTCCCCTTCACCGACACAGTGCGGCACACCCCCGCCCCAAATTCTAAGTGTGTCCAAAAAGATGTATATTCAACCCAGAATTGGGGGGGGGGGGGATAAGACTGGGAGGGAGGTGGTCCAAAACCGAGGCCGCTCCCCCCTAGAAACCAGCTCGTAAACTGGTTCACGAAGCCACCCACTGCCCCCAAATCCCAACTCAGGGCGAGGGCTGCCAGGCCAAGCAGCCCAGGACCCACCAGCGTCGTGCCCCAGTGTTCCCAGCACCACAAACTTGATGGAGCAGCCACACCCATTCCCACTTATCTTGCACACACAAACATGTACAACAACAATAATCACAATGGTGAACAATGGGTCGGACCCATACAGCACCCCACATGCCAAGTGACACTCCCAAGCGCCCACCGCCCACCCACCCCAGATGCACACCAACAGCAGCAGGCCGCCCTGCAGCCACAGCCACCCCGGAGCGGCCCGATGGCAACATGGCCACCAACCCACGCCAACGCTTCCCCCCCCCCAACCACAAACACACACCCGGTGCCAAAGACCCCAGGGGCAATGTGACAAAGTGCCCCACCCCATGACACAATGGCAGGGTGGCCGGGACAAGCAGACCTCGAATCGCCAACCTCGATGCCACTAGGTGGTCCGCCCCACCCCGCCACCCAACGAGGTTTCCCCACCCATACACACATCCACCCACAGGTATTTGCACCCATTCACACACACACACGCACACACACCAGCCTATCGTCATGCACGCGCGCGCGCGCGCACACACACACACACACACACACCATCACACATGCCCACCTACACCCACACACAGCCCTACACACAACTCACACCCACTTCCACACACACACACGCTCACACGTGCCCCCCCACACACACACACATGTACATGCACACCCACACCCACAGGCCCCAGAGGATGGGGAGGGCGACCCCCCCCCCCCCCCCCCTCAGGACACAGGCACCCGCCAGGGCCGCAGGGAGGACACGAGGCTGCACCAGCAGCACATACCCAACCCCGACCCAGGGAGAGAATGCCCCACCCAGCACCAGGGGCCCAGGGCTAGACCCAGCCCTTTTTTCCAGTCATATCCTTAATAGAGTGGATAGTTGTTTTTTCTTTATTAAATCTTAGCTGCTTAGAAAGATATCGCCCCAATTTATTAATGTGTTCAAACTTCTCAAGATGCAGTCTTTGTATTAAAAACTGTGTTCTTTTGTTTATGATTTCTTTTAATTCTAGCTTTAATTTTCTCAGATTAAGTGTCTGTTCCTGTGGAGAAACACCACAGGTCATCTCCAGTGATTTAATTTTCTGTTCTAACTCCAGCAGCAGTGGTTTTCTTTTTTATTCTTATATGAACAGTAAGAGATTATTTTACCTCACACGACCGCTTTTTCTGCTTCCCAAAGAACACACGGGGATATTCCTGGCACATCATTATATTCCAGATGATTCCCGTTCTTTATTAAAGTAGTTAATAAAGTCTTTGTCTTTTAGTAGTGATATATTAAATTTCCAGCTCCTAGTTTTCCTTGTAGCTTTCCTATTTACTAGTGTAAGAGATACTTGATGATGATTGCTAATAGCTTGATTTGAATATATTTCAGTGTCTGTGATGTCCCTCACAATAGAGTTACTGGCTAAAAAGAAATGTAGACGTGAATGTGAACTATGAACTTATGAAAAAAAAAGTGTATTCCCGAAGAGTTGGGTGAAGAGAACGCCATTCACCGCAAAGACCAAAATCATTCATGTATTGTTTGAGAGTGTCAGTAGCCTGCCAGTTTTGATAATTCCCAGATGCACTGAGCCTGTCGATTGCAGGGTTTAATACCAGGTTGAAGTCTCCTCCTATTATGAGTGTAGTGTCCAAGTGCTCAGAAAGAGAAGTGAAAATAGGATGGGTCGTCAACATTTGGGCCATAAACGCTTGCAGTACATAGATCCCAATTTTGAACTGAGATTTTTAATGTTATAAATCTACCTTCCGGATCTGCTATGATATTATTCACAACAAAGCATATTCCTTTGTTTACCAATATAGCTACCCCCCTTTGTTTAGAATTAAAGCTGGCTGAGTACATGTGGGGAAATTCTGGGGAGGTGAGCGCATCTACTTAGAAACATGTGTTTCCTGTAATAAGCCAAAGTTTGCCTGTAGATCCTTCAGTTGATTAAAAACTTTTAGCCTCTTCTCCCTGGTACCAATTCCATGTATGTTCCACGTGACAGACTTAAATGTGGACATGTTTTCACTAACTGGTTTTTGTGATAAAGGCTAACTAAGTGTGCCTATATGATTATATGTCCGTAATGTATGCATATATGTGTATATGTATGTTGTGTATAAAATATATACCTACGTATGTATGCTTGGGTGTGCACGCATGATGGCTCTGTTCCATTCGCTTGCAATTGCAAGCAAATGGGGTGTATGTACTTAAAGTTATTTCCTATAAACCAGAAGTATCAGAGAAAACAGACATAAAGGTTAGTAAATGGTAAAAAAAAATGCAGATAACATACAACAGCGACCTAACAACTTCAACAAAATTAGCTACAGCAAACAAACAACAACCTCAGCAAAAAAGAAAAAAAAACATTTGACAAATGTTAACAAATTAAACCGAGATCGAATAAGAGACCTGTGCACAATCATGTTCTTTTTCCACCTGTAGCTAAGAAAACAAAATAGGCTCTAGAACAGGGGTGTCCAAACTTTTTTCACTGAGGGCCACATACATAAAAATATAGAAGGGGCTGGGCCACTTACTAGAAATTATGTAGATAGCCTTAACTTTAGTGTATTAAAGTTAGAAAAATCAATTAAAAGTGGACAAATATGTTATATTGTTGAATATATTTAAAGACAAAACTGCCTTCATCACAGCTTTCCATAAATGGATCTTTACTGATTTATTCAGAAAAAGCTTTGGTAGCTCATTCTCAGAACAGCAGCCTCAGATTTCTTCTTAGACAGAAGATTTACAGTACAGAGAAAAAACAATTAGGCTTAGCAACACACCTATTAACGTTCGTTTGAAATGGTTATCAACATTAACAGACTGAACAGGACTTAATAACAGGAGTGCATATAATTTTAGTAAATTATTCTGGTGAGTATCAGCTGCGCTGGGTATGTAAATCGGTCCATCCAGCCGCGGTGCTGATCCGACGCTACTCGGGCCAAAAATCCAGACAAATGTCACTTGATCAAGGAGCAAATCTGCATCAGATGAGATCAGCTGACTTTGCATGCGCAGTGTGTGCGCTGTGCACAGCGGTGTGTACTCTGTGAGTTAACAAGAAAAACGCATATAAGAAAGTGGTGCGCAAAAGCAGGGTAGCGACAGAATTGATGCGCATTATTGATATTTGTCGCATGTGTACCTGCACATGCATGCTTATTAACACACGGGTACTGTGGAATATATTTTTACTCACCTAAAATGGGAATGGCTTTGCACTCAGTGGGAGCAGTGATGCTGCGCTTTGGACCGAAGGATGGCTGACAAGTCTTCAATGCGTCGCACAACTGTATTTCTGGACATGCTGACGTTGTTGAAGTCCTGCACTTTTTCCAGGCACATTATTTCGGCGACTTTAACGAGGCAGTGTTTTATCAAGTCTCCATCTGAAAAAGGCTTGCCATGTCTTGCGATGAGTTGGGCGACCTCATAGCTGGCTATTGTAGCCTTTTCCTGGACTTTTTGAGCACGAAAAAAATACTGTTGCTGACCCTGCAGGATAGCTACCATTTGCTTTACTTTCTGCTCTCGCTCAGCACCAGTGCCGGATGCATAGGCCTGATGTTTAGTTTCATAATGACGTCGTACATTATACTCTTTCATAACTGCCACAGTTTCAGTGCAGATCAAACAGACACACTTCCCCTTGAACTCTGAAGAAATATTCACTCTCCCACCGTGTCTGAAATTTTCTGCACTCACTTTCTACCTTTCGCTTCTTTGGTTCTGCCATGTTGAGTAACTTGGGGTAAATTTATTCTGTGATTGTCCTTTTTGGTGGAGCAACTGCCTTGATCAACAGTAGCTCCCCCTGGTGTTAAAACTAAGAAGTGCAATACACTCAGGCAAAAGTTGAAGTGTGGGCCATATTCTATTCTATTTAAAAAAATTCTTGCGGGCCAATTAAAAATGGACCGCGGGCCACAGTTGGCCCGCGGGCCATAGTTTGGACACCCCTGCTCTAGAATAACCAGGGCGTTAATAGTTTGTCTCAGGTCAGGCATAAGTGTCAGGTCAGGCATTGGTTTGCTTGCTACCAGATAACCATGAAAACCGGTACTACCTGTCTCATGGGTTGGGGCGTTGGTGACTCAACCAGCAACCCTGCCCTTCTGAGGGCGTGGAGGGTGAAACTGGGCATCCTGACAGAACTAAAAACAATATCTGTCACAGGTCTGTGGTGGACCACTCCCAGTTACACGGGGTGAGACTGGACATCCTGGCAGATGAGCACATCTGCCGCAAGGTCTGTGGTGGACTTTTGCCAGTCGGTGAATCGTGACATGCACTACACAAAGAGCAAGGATAAACAAACCTATCATCTGGTCAGTCACTGCAACAGATACTGGAGTCAGTTTGTCTTGGCCTGTCCTTGCCACTGATAATACCTCTATCTGCCAAGAATGTGCCGCTAGACCAGCAAAAGCTAGCGGTACTCAAATACTTTGCAAGCAGTTTCATGAAATGGTCAGTCAGAGAGCAACTCATACCAGCTTGAACGTCGCTCAGGTAAACAAGGTCAGGTGTTCCTGGCAGTGGAAGGCAAAGGACAGAGCTGCGTGGAGGAATCTGATCAGACCTAAATGAAACAGTCATTGTCGCCCCCGACAGACTGCTATGATGATGATGATTATGATGAATAGTTTAATCCATAAGCAGCTTGCCATCTATATACAATCTATCCACAGAGACAATAGCTCGTTTACCTTCTTGGATGTTTTGTTTCCTAATGGAAAAAAGCTTCCTTCTCCTTTCAAAGATTTCCTGTGGAAATTGATCATTTAGACCATAATTGATGTTTTTAAGCTGCTTGCCCTGCCTCTGTACCAGAATTTTTTGCTTGAAATGCTCAAATTTGGCAATAATAGGTCTAGGATGTTTATTCTAGGAATTTTTTTTTGCCAATTCGGTGGACTCGGTGAAAGGTAGTTGATTTTGTGACTTTGGAGGATAGTTTCAGTTGTGTTGACATAAATTCAAGGACCAGCTGTTCTGGATTTTCATTATTTTTTTCGATTCCAGAAAAAACAAGGTTATCTCTCATGCTGCGTGACTGCAAATTGAGAACTGTTTCCTTCATTTTTCGCTTTTCTCTTACAACAACGCCAAGCCGCATGGTTAGTGTGTTTACTGACTTTTTCAAGCTATTGTTTTCTTCTACGAGAGAGATGAGCTGCACCTGACTGTACTCCAGACTCTCCCATATGCTCTGGAATTCTTTATGAAGCAGCTCGAGCAACATCAGTCTGCCATCCATGCTGGTAAGTTTATTCTCAATAGAGAAAAGGATGTCACTAACCTCGGTGCCTTCCCGTGATTTCGCAGATGGTAAATTTGGAGAATCCGCTGGTCTGGAGCGCTTGGACACGGAGTTGGAGGAAGCAGGACCGGGAGATATGTTCTCCTCCATGACACACCAGTGATAATAAAACTCGTCTATATAATTCTCAAGTTCCTCCAGCTCCGTCGAGAAGATAGCGAAATAAAATACGAATGAACAGATGATCAATTAGCAGATTAATTTCAAAAGAAAAAGAAATGCTACCTGTAGAAAATTCTTGTTCATGCTCGGTCGACACGAATTGCTGTTTTAGATTATTGCGCAACCGTCTTGGAACGTCTTGCGATCACAGTGTCATGCACCCCCTCACAGCGTACCGATTTTTTGGAGCAGAACTTTCCAGCACTTTTTAAGGATGTGGGTGTATTTGTAGAATTTGTGTTTTTTCCTTCAATAATCAAAGAACAAATGAAAGCTTATGACAGTCCTAGCTTAAAGGCATGTATATGTAGAGCCGAGTTGAGACAGCAGAACTTATAAGTTGTTGTGCAGGATGCTCACTATGCACTGTGCACTTGTGACTGAGTGTCTTGAGGTCATACATTAGTTCATACTATATGACTGAGCACTCCCCAAGGGTTACAACTAGATGATGTCACCCTGACTGGTCCACCAGGTCTTCAAAACAGTGCTCTGACATGAAAAAGATATGAGAGATGTGACATGGAAATGATTCGACCCACACAGGAAATATGAGATTTTAAATGAACACATGTGAAAAACAAGCGCTACAGATTGCATTTTGATTAGTTGGGGGGCGGGAGGGGAAAGAAGAAATGCAGGTTAAAAGCTCTATTAAAGTTTGCTCAGTTTCTTGTCTACCTCCACTGAGAGACTCTCTCCAGCTCTTCATCGTGTGCCTGGAGCACTCACTGACTGTAGCTGGCCCAGATATTTGGCTTTCTTGATATTTGGCTATCAGGTCAAAGCCCGTAACTCGTCAGCGAGTCAGCTTGACCTAATCTTTGCAGCATTCACACCTAGGGGATGGGCGATCAGGGATTTACCTCCAACCGAGGGCCTTTGGTCGGAGATTGCTATAACTAGTTCCCAACCATTTATTGGCTTAAAGTCATGTTGTGTGAATGAAGTTCTGTTGTGTTTTAAAAGATATGACTCTGATCAAGAAAATGAACATGTGCGTATTTCAGCTTTATGAAAGAAAGTCATAACTTAAAAGTACAAAATTGTTCATTTACACTGACACCCTCCTGCCGCCATATTGCTCAGGGGAAGAGAACATAGAAAGCACCAGAGGATGAAAGTGCAAAAAACAGAAAGAAGAGAAAGAAAGTCTCTAATTATAAAGCATTATCTAGGAGTGTGCATTTATTAGTCCACGTGTGATAATTGACTTTATTTTCTTTGGAAATTAACAAACTGAATCATAAAAAGCTTTTCCTCTGTGTGTTTGTGCACAAGTGACTTTGTTTGTGTGAGGTGGGTAGTAGGTCATTTACAGCTTCAGGCTGTGTATGTATGTCCCAGTGGGAAGGTCTTGTTTAGTCTCTCTTCCAAAGCCCCCCAGGCAGTGTGTGGTGGATACCTCTTCACTCTCTCACAGGGAACACTTTTCTATGGCCAATGCACTCATATAAACACGCTCTGAAAGACTCACACAGGCAGAAAAATCTTGCACAGTCTTTTCCACAATTCATCACTTTTTGCAGCAACAGGATCAGTTTGAACATGGCAGCCTTTAGGTTCTTCTTCTTCTCTTTGTTGGATTGATGTGTGTGTAGCTGCCATCTTGTGGGTACATACACATGCATGCATAAAGAATCTTTCATTTTAATTTCCTGTAGATGTTTTAGGTGAATTTTTAAACTGCACATCACTCACTCAGGCAAAGAATCTTTAACACACTTCCAGATTCTGAGAATTTATTAGGGTCAAAGTATAAACTAACTCTAAGCTCTCATGTATTTGTGCCACGTTGTGTTAAACTTTATTTAATTAGGGGTTACCAGGATTCCCAAGATGCATTATGATTAGTGGGAAACATCACCAATTATCTTGAAAATCTTAATACTGACTTTGGTTTAGATTTAAAATGAATATGTTGTGTAGAGAAATTCATTGTGGTGGAACTGTTATTGTCTTATAGCATTTATTATTTTGTGATATTTTAGTTTTTAGTCATGTAAGAGGGATAAGATGTATAGATAGCAGGGGTATAGAACAAAAGGCAGCAAAGTCTCCAGATAGGGAAACTAAAACCATGGACCCCCGGTCTCTTGCTAATGTGGTATCAGTTTGCTCATTTTTAGTTGTGCTTTACTGTGTAAAAAGAAAGATGGAAGGGAGAAATCTATGAAAAAAAAAAAAAACCTTTCCAAATGCCTATCTTGTCAGAATATTTGTTTTATATAGCTAATTAGTAATAAGCCAGCTGATTAATAATAAGCCATACATTTATGAGTCAGTGGTTTTATTACTGTTTTCCTTGTGTGTTAGTGTCTTGCAGCCGCCTGCCTTTGTCTATCTCTGTATGTGACCAGACACTGAAGAAGGAATTTTTATTTGAAGGCTTATCTGTCTTCTGTCACTGATATATTCGTGTACTCTCTGTAGATGTAAAAATGTACATTTCAGTATCAGATCATAAGCGATGTTGATTCAAGAAACATAAGCTTTTGTGTCTGTGCTAAAGAGACACAGGCAATGAGGACAGATGGGATCAGAGATCAGATTTGTCTGCAACTCTTTTGTCTTCTCTGGCTCTGTGGGTCAGTGCATAACAGGTTTTGTCGATATGTCCGTGCAGTGTAAAAAAAACCCAAACCAAATTGTCATTCATCTTGGTATAAAATGCAGTAGGACTGTGTGGTTATCCAAATGTCCTCTGGGTTTGGTCGGAGATCCATTTGGTCTTGTGTAAAAATATAAGGCATTTCCTTTCATAAAAGCATATCTGGCAGAGCGCGCACCCACATGCACGGCAGAGCAGCAGGCTGCTCTCACTATAGCCTACATGTCAAAAATGCATCATCAGCTAGCTTGAGGATGAGATGTCAGCAAGATGAGAGGTTTACTGTCACTTTCTGTATAAATGTTATGTAAGGAGGCAACAGCTGTTTTCAGAAAAGGAAAAAGAAATCTCATTTCCCAAATTTCAGCCTGAATGCTAAAGTTGTGTATCAAAGTCAGATGGCATTATCTGATCTCCCTTCCCCTCAGATGTTATCAGATTTTGGTTGTGAGGCTTGCTTTAATGTCAGGTATGCAATGCTCATCTCTGAAAGTTCCCCTTTTATGCTTAGTGCAACGCTACAAATTCCCAAGGCCAGCATCAAAGTTTCTTTTCTGTAAAACAACCGTGCGACAGATGTTGAAATTTGTTGTAATTTGTCAGTTTTTTCTCTGCATAATTTGTCATCAGTCTAATCCGAGTCAACACCAACATTTGTGTTTTGTATGGCTTAGCTCCCATTTATCTAGTATTATGGTGCTTGTTGTAGTTGTTATTGTCCCGTCGTGTGCTGACAGCCTATCTCTTAACCCTCTTAGGAGCACACTTTGCCATGCTTGGCTGACTTGTTTGCACTAATGTCAAGTTTTAGTGGTTCGCAGGCAGTTACCATATGCTGCTGTGCTGCTGTCACCCCCGATGTCAGTCAAACGAATGTCAACCTAAGCTCACAACACAGTACAGCACAGCATACAGTCAGAGACATAGTGACAGAAAGCAAGCATGCTCACAGTAAGTCATACAGACACAGACCCATACTGTTGGCAAGGCGAATGCAGATACACAGGAGTAAGAACAAATACGACATGCTGTTGGGAGGCCAGGAAGAGGAATGAAGCTTGTTTCCACAAAAGCCCACAAGTTAAATGTTTATGTACTGACTGAAGGACACAGCAGTATCTGTACTTGATACTTGCTTGTAAAAATGTGAGTAATGCAAGTAAGCAGAAAATGCATTGTGATTTATATTTTTAATATTCTGTCTTCATTTTATAGAATAACCTGAACTGATGTAACAGCAGTTAAAGCATAGTGTGTGTGTATGATAATGAAATATGATGTTGAGAATTCAATGGGCATTGTAACTGACCCTGTATATCCAGCATTTAGTTTTAGTTTCTCATATTTTTTTTAAATATAAAGTCTGTTGTATAGCGATCACACACCCGCTAAGACTTCCTGATGGAGATCATGTTCATCATCTTAATGGTCTATTTCTTTTCCCTATTCACCTTCAATAACCTTAATAATAAGAACATTTAATTTGGAGCAAGACATGTATATATTATTAAATTATAAGTAATTTTTAGCTCATTCTGACAAAGGCAGAATTAACTAAAGTAATGACACTGTATCCATCCATTCACATTTCTCAGAAATTGCTACTCCTCCCAGGCATTTTCCCCAGTGCTTATTGAACTCATGCACAGTGATCGCCAGGTGTTCTGTGTCCAGGTTTTGCTCAAGGTCACAGTGTAGATCAAAGGTTACAAGTTATAAGTACTAGCCATTTCAGCTTTCTGTAAGCTAAAGCTGGATTTATGCCCCATTGTTGGGTCAGTGCTGTGGCAATGGCGCTGACGCAGTAGCAACACTGTACCCACTGTGTCACCCACAAGAGCTGTGATTGGTCCCTTTTGTCTCCTTCACATTTCCTGGTTCTCATTTCTGCTCCACTCTGCTCATTTACTGCAGCACCACTTCCAAAGCGAGTCCAATAAGCAGCGGTCCGAATTCAAAAGAATATTGAGGAAGTGGGCAAATATAGATCATTTGTATGACTTGTCCTGACCCCATTAATTACATAGATTGTCAAATGATGGTATTGGTGGTAGTTGGACGTACCGGTTTGATCTGCTCTTTTTTCTCTGTTGCAGCCATCGTATGAAAGGTTGTTTTTTAACATTTATTAGCTCTAACCCCATCACAATCTGCTCCTATCTGTCACTATTTAATTAAAAAAACACAACAAGCATAAATCATTCTGTACATCGGCAGAAACCTGTGTTGGCAACGAGACAATGAATCCACCCAGGACATAAGAAAAAATTGCTGAATACTCTGTTGGCAGCCGGTGGCAATGGCATCGATGTGACGCTGGTGCATAAATCCAGATTTAGTCTATATACATACTAGAGGTAGGAATCTTTAGGCACTTCACAATACATGCAGAAGATTTCGATGCAGTGGGCTCTGATTAGATTCTAAAACGATACATCTTTTTTCCTCTATTCAGGATTTTTTTTCCCTCCCACTATGTGACAACTTGGTACTTTTAAAGCAAAGTATTTGCAGTGACCCATTACTTTACTTCTAACATCTTTTAATAAAACAAATGGAAGAGAAATGTAGCAAGTCACATGGAATGTTACATTTGCCAGCATACAGCGGGGAAAATAAGTATTGAACATGTCAACATTTTTCTCATTAAACATATTTCTGATGGAGCCATTGACCTGAGAGTTTCACCAGATACCAGTAACAACTTGAACACATGAAGAAAAAGCGGTGCAAAAAGTCATAGAAAGCCAAGAAACCAGCTGAAATCCATCAGAATTTAGGAAGCCATCCCATCCCCCATCAGTGTAAATTAATTTCAGCTGATTAAGTCCTGACTGATAGCCTTTCAAAAAGTCTATGAATATCAGATTGTCACACCACAAAAAACTCATGATGGGTAGAAGCAAAGAGCTCTGTTTACTTTCGTAACCTTACTGTTTCAAAACATAATGATGGGCAGTGGTTTCAAGCACATTTCTAAACTGCTGAGTGTTCCAGTGAGCACTATTGGAGCCATCATTCTGAAGTGGAAAGAATCATTTTACCATAAATCTTTTTTTTTTTTTTTTTTTGATTTTGTATACTTTATTGATCCCCAGAGGGGAAATCGGCCACAACCAGATGGTCCTTGCAAGATTTCTGACAGAGGAGTCAAAGGAATTATCAGAAGAGTTATCCAAGAGCCAAAGACCACTCATGGAGAGGTCCAGAAAGCCCTGAAGTTAGCAGGTACTGCTGTTTCAAAGAAAACAATAAGTAATGCACTCATCCGACATAGGTTCTATGCCCACTCACCTTGCAAGACTCCACTGCTGAAGAAAAGCATGTTGAAGCTTCTTTAAAGTTTGCTGCGCAACATTTGGGCAAGCTAGTAAAATACTGGGAAAATATAGTCTGGTCATACGAGACCAAAATTTAACTTTTTGGATGCCACAACACACAGCATGTTTGGAGGAGAAATGGCACTGCACATCAGCCCCAAGACACCATACCAACAGCGAAGTTTGGAGGTGGGGGCATCGTGGTGTGGGAGTGTTTTTCAGCACATGGTACAGGCAGACTTCATGTAATTGAACGAAAGAAGAATTGACAAATGTACAGAGACATCCTTGACAAGAACCTGTTGCCATCTGCCAAGATGCTGAAGATGAAACAAGGGTGGACGTTTCAGCAAGACAGTGATCCCAAACACACCGCCAAGGAAACTCTCAACTGGCTCCAGAGAAGGAAAGTAAAGCTGCTAGAATGGCTCAGTCACTTGACCTGAATCCAATAGAAAATCTATGGAATGAACTGAAGGTCAGATTTCATAGAAGACACCCACGGAACCTTCAAGATTTTAAGATTTGTGTAGAAGAACGGGATAAAATCACTCCTGGGAAATGCCTGCACCTAGTTTCTCCATACAGGAGGCATCTGGAAGCTGTTATTACCAACAAAGGCTTTTCTACTAAATATTAAATGAATTTCACCAAGTGTGTTCAATACTTATTCCCTGTGTCATTCCACTTTATTAAATATAACTTGTTTTGTGAACACAGTTGCCTTGATTTCTTTGCATGTATGGATTACTTGGGTTGTTACTGATATCCCAAAGAAGTCCCAAAGAAGCCTGTCCCATCCGGCTACAACAATTACGGCCCGTAGCGCTGACCGCCATCATAATGAAGTGCTTCGAGCGGCTGGTCATGCAGAACATCAAGTCCATCCTCCCTCCCTCCCACGACCCATCTCAGTTTGCATACAGGTCAAACAGATCCACAGAAGATGGAAGACAGCCCTCACCCACCTAGACTCAGAGAACTCCTATGTGCGAATGCTGTTCTTGGACTTCAGTTCAGCATTCAACACAATCATCCCCCAACACCTAATACAAAAACTCAGACACCTGGGACTCAAAACCTGTCTCTGTAACTGGGTGCTGGACTTTCTCACAGGGAGGCCACAGAATGTGCGGGTTGGCAGCAACACCTTCAAGACCATCACACTGAGCACAGGGGCCCCACAAGGGTGCATGCTCAGCCCTCTGCTCTTTGCCCTGCTGACCCATGACTGTGTATCAGCCTACAGCACCAACCACATCATCAAGTTTGCAGATGGCATGATGGTGGTGGGCCTCATCACCAACAACGAGGAGGCCAACTACGGAAAAGAGGTGAGCCAACTGGTCCAGTGGTGTATGTCTTCCAGAACATGGGAAAAGACAAGGAGATTGTGGTTGACTTCAGGAGGGGAAACACACAGCATCCCCCTCTGCTCATCGATGGTGCAGCTGTGGAGAGGGTGAGCAGCACCAAGTTTCTGGGGTGCACATCTCCAAGGACCTCTCCTGGTCCAACAACACCACATCACTGGCCAAGAAGGCTCAAACTGCAACTGAGGAGAGCACGAGTTCCGCCCTCCATAATGTGCTCATTCTACCAGGGTACTGTTGAGAGCATCCTCATCAGCTGCATCATGGTGTGGTATGGAAACTACAATGCCTCCTGCCGGAAGACACTACATCGCACAGTGAAAGCAGCCAGCAAGCTCATTGGTGCCCTTCTGCCCCCTCCTCTTGGACATCTACCTCACCTGCTTCACCCGCAGAGCCATCAACATTGCAGGCAACACCTCCCACCCCTCACACTCCCTCTTCAGCCCCCTGCCTTCTGGGAAAAAGTACCAGAGCCTCTGGGCCCACTCCGCAAGACTGCTAAACAGCTTTGTTCATCAGGCCATCAGGACACTGAACTCTGTCCACTTTCTTCCCCCCGGACCGTAATGCACTCATCCGCACAATAACTACCTCAGCTGTTGGCACAGAAAGACTGGCACACCAACAGTAATACATCTGCTGCTGTATGTCTCTGCACTTTACTGCAACCATTTGCACAAATGCCATATCTGCTCCTGTTTGTTATTGCAATATTGATCATGTGCAGTCCAATCTGTCACTGTCTGCACCTACACTTTGCACATTGAACTTGCAACTACGAGTATTACTACTCTACTTTTCTGTATATAGGATTGCTGGGTTTCATCGTTTATCTTTATTTGCACTATGGGATGTCTGGGTCTATCTTTTGTTGCCACTTGCACTACAGGTAGCATTACTGTACATAGGCTACTGTTGTTGTTTTTCCAGGCTTATTCCTTTTTCTTTTTTTTATATTGCGCACACCACCGAAGAGAGAGAAACGCCATTTCAATTTTCCTGTATGTCCTGTGCGTATAGTAGTATTGACAAATAAACTTTTGAATCTTGAATATCTGGTGAAAATCTCAGGTCAATGGCTCCATCAGAAATATGCTTTATGAGAAGAATGTTGACATGTTCAGTACTTATTTTTCCTGCTGTATATTCCAGCACTTCAAAAGACCAACATAAAAAGTGCACCAATAACAGCATATTGGTTGTAACACAGACTTCAGAGTACCCTGAATTTTAACAAATAACAGACTTCTAATGAACATTCTCCTGTTATGTGCAACGACTTAACATAGTCCTGAGAATGTTAGAAATTCTCAGAATTTCTAACATATGAAACATTAGACTTCTAATGAAAATTAGAAGCAATCCTACCCGCTGTCTTCAGTGACTTAAGTCTTTGAGTGTGTCTGTCGCCGAATTGCGACATAACCCCTAGTGGTCAAGAGTGGTAAATATTTTTTGTCAATAAAATAGTTCAGATTTCTAAGGCTTTAACTTGAAAGTGGTAAGAGATCATGGCTTACTGTCAATTAGAAAGATGTAAAATATGATCCGAAGTTTCAGGTAGGAATAAATTTACGCATCTAATTTGCATAATGTCGTGGCACCTCTTTAAATTCCATAATTCAGTCAAAACTGGACTTTGGACGTATTTACACAAAGAATGGTTCAGTCTTTTGACACCGTTTTTTGTACAGAGGTGACTCATCATCTTATCTTCAAAGTATATGAACAAGAAATCAGTACAATATTAAAAACACAGAAATTCCTCACTTACCGGCGGCTAAGGGGACTCGCTCACTGCCGTGGTCGCTGCATTTCCACCCATCGTGGTCATTGTTTTGTGTTCTGTCAGTCATTTACGCTCTCTACCACATCTACAAAGTGTTATGATTATCCTACATAAATTTTGCTTGTATCCCGTGACTATTTTCCACGTACAAAGCTGACTAAGTGACGGTGCACGATGATGGACGGCAGCCATATTAGCTTTCTGGGCTAAAATGCTAAAAACAGGAAAAGGAAATGAGGAGTTCTTCTTCTTTGGTGTATTACGTGTCATCCATTGAGTCCTCCAACAGATGTCTGCCGCCCTGTGAAACTGACAGATCAGTACAAAAGTACAAATCCTCAGTGGAGCCGATCATTTCAGTGACATGACAGGCGCAGTGCCACGCTCTGCCACTAGGGGCACGCAAACTCTCACACTCAAAAGGTTATATTTTGGAGTCATAGACTGTAAGGATCATTGCATCCATGGGGTGTCTCCATGCACCCTTTCTGGGGTTTTTGGTGGAAGCTTTTGTATCGATTGGTAGTGCTCTGGTCAATGGCGCTGGCAGTTTTTCTCCTCTGAGTGTGGGTGTGTGGTTGCTTTTGCATTTTTCCATGGTATTTTGGTTTGGTTTTTGGGGGCTTGCATGCAGTGTGGTTCTTGTCCAGGTCTTTTTTCCCTTTGCCTTTGTGGTAACCTGGGTGCTGCCAAGTCCTGCTCCACTGTCACCATAGTCTTGTGTCTCTGATTTGTGTTGCACCATAAACTGTCCAGACAGTACAGAATCCACATTTCTGAGTCCACTTCTTTTATTCTGTAAAAATTACTTACAGCATTAAATAAATATATGAATCCAAATTCTTGACATTTGTGTATTGATGCAGAATCGTTCACGGCTGCATTGCTATGCATCAGAACAATGATGATTTCCCCCACCCCTGATACATACTGTGGGGCAAAAAAGTATTTAGTCAGCCACCAATTGTGCAAGTTCTCCCACTTAAAAGATGAGAGAGGTCTCCAATTTTCATCATAGGTATACCTCAACTATGAGAGACAAAATGAGGAAAAAAAAAATCCAGAAAATCACATTGAAGGATTTTTAATGAATTAATTGGTAAATTCCTCGGTAAAATAAGTATTTGGTCACCTACAAACAAGCAAGATTTCTGGCTCTCACAGACATGTAACTTCTTCTTTAAGAGGCTCCTCTGTCCTCCACTCGTTACCTGTATTAATGGCACCTGTTTGAACTCATTATCAGTATAAAAGACACCTGTCCACAACTTCAGTCAGACTCCAAACTCCACTATGGCCAAGACCAAAGAGCTGTCAAAGGACACCAGAAACAAAATTGTAGACCTGCACCAGGCTGGGAAGACTGAATCTGCAATAGGTAAGCAGCTTGGTGTGAAGAAATCAACTGTGGGGGCAATTATTAGAAAATGGAAGACATACAAGACCACTGATAATCTCCCTCAATCTGGGGCTCCACACAAGATCTCACCCCGTGGGGTCAAAATGATCACGAGAACGGTGAGCAAAAATCCCAGAACCACACGGGGGGACCTAGTGAATGACCTGCAGAGAGCTGGGACCAAAGTAACAAAGGCTACCATCAGTAACACACTATGCCGCCAGGGACTCAAATCCTGCAGTGCCAGACGTGTCCCCCTGCTTAAGCCAGTACACGTCCAGGCCCGTCTGAAGTTTGCAAGAGAGCATTTGGATGATCCAGAAGAGGACTGGGAGAATGTCATATGATCAGATGAAACCAAAATAGAACTTTTTGGTAAAAACTCAACTTGTTGTGTTTGGAGGAGAAAGAACACCATACCTACTGTGAAGCATGGGTGTGGAAACATCATGCTTTGGGGCTGTTTTTCTGCAAAGGGACCAGGACGACTGATCCGTGTAAAGGAAAGAGTGAATGGGGCCATGTATCGTGAGATTTTGAGTGAAAATCTCCTTCCATCAGCAAGGGCATTGAAGATGAAACGTGGCTGGGTCTTTCAGCATGACAATGATCCCAAACACACCGCCCGGGCAATGAAGGAGTGGCTTTGTAAGAAGCATTTCAAGGTCCTGGAGTGGCCTAGCCAGTCTCCAGATCTCAACCCCAAAGAAAATCTTTGGAGGGGGTTGAAAGTCCGTGTTGCCAGCGATAGCCCCAAAACATCACTGCTCTAGAGGAGATCTGCATGGAGGAATGGGCCAAAATACCAGCAACAGTGTGTGAAAACCTTGTGAAGACTTACAGAAAACGTTTGACCTCTGTCATTGCCAACAAAGGGTATATAACAAAGTATTGAGATGAACTTTCGTTATTGACCAAATACTTATTTTTTTCCACAATATCTTTATTGAACCTTTTTTTTTTTTTTAACAAACATGATACAAACAATCAAACACTAACACTAAAGTACTACAAAAAAAAAAAATGCCCTAAAAACACCAACAACCACCAACAAAATCAAGTCTTCAACAATGCTCCTCTGTTTAGTCTAGACAATCCAATACATTAGTATACATATTATGTTCACCAGTTTGGAATTTACAAGGTCCACACACATCATTCACCTTCTTCTTCAAGAGTTATGTTTAAATTTTTTACATAATCAATAAAAGGTCTCCATATATTCTCAAACACAATTTCCTTTGATTTCAGTATATATGTTATTCTTTCTAATGGAAGGTTTGTTAACATCTGTCTTAACCACTGAGTCACATCTGGTCTATGAGTCTTTTTCCATAATAGTGCAATACATTTTTTGGCATTAAGCAAACTGAGGTCTATGAATGTTCTTTCACTTTTATTGAAATTATGCTTTTCTGGGTACAGACCCAACAAAAACAGTTTAGGATTCAATATGATTTGTTTTGAGATTATTTTTTCAATTGTTACCCTCACCTCCTCCCAAAACATTCTTATTAATCTACATTCCCATAAACAATGAAATAGGGTTCCTTTACTTTCCATGCATTTTAAGATAAGATAAGATAAGATAAGCCTTTATTAGTCCCACAACGGGGAAATTCCAGGATTGCAACAGCACAGGGATAGCAACACTCAGAGCAACAATCAGAAGGCAAGAAAAAAACAAAACAAAAAAAAACAAGCAAGCAAGAGCAGCTAATATACATATGTACGTATTACTATAAAATATATATATATACACACACACACAGACACACAGTGCAGAGCATTGTAGCTGGATGGAATAAATATATGAATATATGAACACACAGTGCAGAGCATTGTAGCTAGATGGAATAAATATGTAAATATATAAACACCCACAGTACGGAGCATTGCAGCTAGGTGGAATAAATATGCAAGTATATAAACACACACAGTGCGGAGCAATGTAGCTAGATGGAATAATATGTAGATATATAAATATATAAACACACCCAGTGCTGAGCATTGTAGCTAGATGGAATAAATATGTAAATATATAAACACACACAGTGCAGAGCATTGTTGCTAGATGGAATGAAACAGCATAACCGTCTACTTAGTTATCCTACATGGTATGATTATGTGCCCATACATATTCTCACCCTCCATAGCGACCGGTAAGTTCCTAGTTGTATGCCGGAGGGGACCATTGTGTAAGTCTATTGCATCTTTTGCATTCAAAAAACTATTAGTTTGTTACGTCTTTTTGCTATCTCTGCGAGCAGCCCTGCTTAGGTTGTACAGTCTGACAGCCGTTGGTAGGAAGGACCTACGAAACCTCTCGGTTGTGCACCTGGGATGATGTAGTCTGCTGCTAAATGAGCTCCTCAGTGCATTCAGTATGTCCTGCATAGGGTGGAACTCGGACTCCAGCAGAGATGACAGTTTAGCCACCGTCCTTCTCTCTCCTATCTCCTCCATCGGATCAAGGCGCTGCCCCAGGACAGAGCTAGCTTTCTTAATCAGTTTGTTCAGTCTCTTCCTATCGGCTGCAGTAATGCCACTGCCCCAGCAGACCACTCCAAAAGTGATGGCTGATGCCACCACCGTGTCATAGAATGACTTCAGCAGCGCCCCTTGTACACCAAAAGACCTGAGTCTCCTCAGCAGGAACAGCCTGCGCTGTCCCTTCTTGTAGAGTGCATCAGTATTGTGTGACCAGTCTAGTTTATTGTTCAGATGAATACCCAGGTACTTATAGGATGTCACCATCTCGATGTCTGTTCCCTGTATATTTACTGGTACTGTGAGGGGCTGCCCATGCCTGCGGCAGTCCACCACCAGCTCCTTAGTTTTCCTCGCGTTGATCTGGAGGCAGTTCCGATGGCACCAGTCCACGAAGTCCTGGATAAGCCCTCTGTACTCAGCTTCATCTCCATTGGAGATGAGGCCAACGATCGCAGAGTCATCAGAGAACTTCTGTAGATGGCAGTGTGTTGTGTTGTGTGAGAAGTCCGCAGTATAAAGAGTGAACAGGAAGGGAGCCAGCACCGTTCCCTGGGGGGCCCCCGTGCTACTGATGATCGTGTCGGACACACAGTCCCGGGTTCTCACAAACTGAGGCCGGTTCGTGAGGTAGTCCAGGATCCATGATGACAGGTGCTGGTCCACCCCTGCGCGCAGCAGCTTGTCCTTCAGGATCATCGGTTGGATGGTGTTGAAAGCACTGGAGAAGTCAAAGAACATGATCCTCACCATATTCCCGGGCTTCTCCAGGTGGGACAGAGAACGGTGAAGGAGGAAGATCACCGCATCCTCCACCCCAATGCCATGCTGGTAGGCGAACTGGAGTGGATCCATCGCTGGTTCCACCAGGGGGCGGAGGTGAGCAAGGAGCAGTCTCTCCAGGGTCTTCATCAAGTGGGACGTCAAGGCCACCGGTCTGTAGCTGTTCAGGTCTTTGGGGTGGGAAGTTTTTGGTACAGGTACCACACAAGATGTTTTCCACAGCTGTGGTACCCTCCCCAGTTTCAGGCTCATGTTGAAGATATACGTCACAATCCCACACAGCTGGTCTGCACAGGACTTGAGGAGCTTTGCGCTGATGCCGTCCGGTCCCGGCGCCTTCCTCGCCTTGATCTTCCTCAGCTCCGTCCTCACCTGGGTCCTGGTCAGGGTCAGGATGGGGGGCTGTGTGTTGGGAGTGGGGGGGTGTTGGTGGAGTGGGGAGTGGGCAGCAGGACTTGATTTCTTTAGAGGCAGCAGTGGTTGTTGTGCAGTCAGGGGGGAGGGCGGTTGGTCAAATCTATTGAAAAACAGATTCAGGTTGTTCGCCCACTCCCTGCCCCCTGTGGCCTGGGGGGAGGTATTCTGGAGCCCCGAGATGGTTTTGAGGTTTCTCCAGACCCCGCTGATGTCGCTCTGTTGCAGCTTGTCCTCCATCTTCTTCCTGAAGCTGTCCTTGCCTTCTCTGATCTTTCTCCTCAGCTCCCTCTGTACGGACTTCAGCATCTCCCTGTTCCCAGACCTGAAGATCCTCTTCTTCTCTCTCAGAAGTGTTTTTATCTCAGGGTTGATCCAGGGTTTGTTGTTTGAGTGACGCCGTATGGTCTTGGTGGGAACGGATTTGTCCACACAGAAGCTGAGGTAGCCTGTGAAGGTGTGAATGTATCTGGTATATTTTTGTTATATCTATTTAACTCCTCCGGTGTAACATACATCCGCATTAACCATTTGAAATGTATCAATTTAAGGCGTGCATTTATTGATTTGGTTTGAGCTTCTCCATCCATCCATCCATCTTCTACCGCTTTTCCGGAGGTCCGGGTCGCGGAGGCAGCAGTTCAAGCAGAGAAGCCCAGACTTCCCTCTCCCCAGCCACCTGCTCCAGCTCTTCAGAGGGGATACCAAGGCGTTCCCAGACTAGCTGGGAGACATAGTCTCTCCACCGAGTCCTGGGTCTGCCCCGGGGTCTCCTCCCAGTGGGACGTGCCTGAAACACCTCAAGTGGGAGACGTCCAGGAGGCATCCTAATCAGATGCCCATACCACCTCAACTGACTCCTTTCAATGTGGAGGAGCAGCGGTTCTACTCTGAGCCTCTCCCGGATGACTGAGCTCCTCACCCTATCTCTGAGGGTGAGTCCAGCAATCCTACGGAGAAAGCTCATTTCAGCCGCTTGTATCCGCGATCTCGTTCTTTCGGTCATTACCCAAAGCTCGTGACCATAGGTGAGAGTAGGAACGTAGATTGACTGGTAAATCGACAGCTTTGCCTTAGAACTAAGCTCCCTCTTCACCACAACAGACCGGTACAACGTCCGCATCACTGCAGATGCTGCTCCAATCCGTCTGTCGATCTCTCGCTCCATTTTCCCCTCACTCGTGAACAAGACCCCAAGATACTTAAACTCCTCCACTTGGGGCAGGAGCCTGTCCCCAACCCGGAGAGGACAATCCACCTTTTTCCGGCTGAGGACCATGGACTCGGACTTGGAGGTGCTGATTCTCATCCCAGCCGCTTCACACTCAGCGGCAAACCGTCCCAGCAAGAGCTGTAGGTCATTGCTGGATGAAGCCAACAGGACAACATCATCTGCAAACAACAGAGATGAGATCCTGTGGTCACCAAGTATGACACCCTCCATTCCCTGGCTGCGCCTAGAAATCCTGTCCATAAAAATTATGAACAGGACCGGTGACAAAGGGCAGCCCTGGCGGAGTCCAACTCTCACTGGGAATGACTCCGACCGAGTGTTGGCAATACGAACTAAACTCTCACAACGGTCGTACAGAGACCGAATAGCTCGTAACAACAAGCCCGATACCCCATACTCCCGAAGCACCCCCCACAAAAATCCACGAGGGACGCGGTCAAATGCCTTCTCCAAGTCCACAAAACACATGTAAACTGGTTGGGCAAACTCCCACGAACCCTCAAGAATTCTCGAGAGGGTAAAGAGCTGGTCCGATGTGCCACGGCCAGGACGAAAACCACATTGCTCCTCCTGAATCCGAGGTTCGACCAACGGCCGGACTCTCCTCTCCAGTACCTTGGCATAGACCTTCCCAGGGAGGCTGAGGAGTGTGATCCCTCTAAAGTTGGAGCACACCCTCCGGTCCCCTTTTTTGAAGAGAGGAACCACCACCCCGGTTTGCCATGCCAAAGGCACTGCCCCCGACCTCCACGCAATGTTGCAGAGGCGTGTCAACCATGACAGCCCAACAACATCCAGGGCCTTGAGGTACTCGGGGCGAATCTCGTCCACCCCCGGGGCCCGGCCACCAAGGAGATTTTTAACCACCTTGGCGACCTCAGCCCCTGTGATAGGCGAGTCATCCCCCTTGTCCCCAAACCCTGCTTCCTCTGTGGAAGGCGTATCAGTGGGATTGAGGAGATCCTCGAAGTATTCCTTCCACCGCCCGACGATATCCCCAGTTGAAGTCAACAGTGTCCCATCCGCACCATACACAGTGTGGACGGGGAGCTGCTTTCCCCTCCTGAGCCGCCGAACAGTTTGCCAGAATCTCTTTGAAGCCGACCGAAAGTCTTGTTCCATGGCCTCACCGAACTCCTCCCATACCCGGGTTTTTGCTTCAGCAACCACCCGAGCTGCACTCCGCTTGGCCTGCCGGTACACCTCAGCTGCTTCGGGAGTCCCACAAGCCAACCAAGCTTGATAGGACTCCTTCTTCAGCTTAATGGCCCCCCTCACCACTGGTGTCCACCACTTGGTTCGGGGGTTGCCACCACGAGATGCACCGACCACCTTGCGGCCGCAGCTCTGGGCCGCCGCTTCAACAACAGAGGTGGAGAACATGGCCCATTCAGACTCCATGTCTCCAGACTCCCTCGGAATGTGGTTGAAGTTCTTCCGGAGGTGGGAGTTGAAGACCTCCCGGACAGGGGCCTCAGCCAGACGCTCCCAGCACACCCTCACTATACGTTTGGGTCTACCAGGTCTGAATGGCTTCCTCCCCTGCCATCGGATCCAACTCACCACCAGGTGGTGATCAGTTGACAGCTCTGCACCTCTCTTTACTCGGGTGTCCAAGACATACGGTCGCAGGTCTGATGATACGATAACAAAATCGATCATCGACCTGCGGCCTAGGGTGTCCTGGTGCCAGGTGCACATATGGACACCCTTATGCTTGAACATGGTGTTCGTTATGGACAGACTGTGGTTAGCACAGAAGTCCAATAACTGAACACCACTCGGGTTCAGATCGGGCAGGCCGTTCCTCCCAATCACCCCCCTCCAGGTTTCACTGTCGTTGCCCACGTGCGCATTGAAGTCCCCCAGTAGGACAATGGAGTCTCCAGGAGGAGCACCCTCCAGCACCCCAGTCACAGACTCCAAAAA
The DNA here is from genome assembly GCA_020510985.1 of Pholidichthys leucotaenia. Taxonomy (NCBI): domain Eukaryota; kingdom Metazoa; phylum Chordata; class Actinopteri; order Cichliformes; family Pholidichthyidae; genus Pholidichthys; species Pholidichthys leucotaenia. The sequence goes on along the minus strand of CM035838.1, from coordinate 112,336,149 downwards.
GGGTGGGTACTCTGAAACATCATTTGGTGCATAGGCACAAATGATGGTCAGGACCCGTTTCCCAACCCGAAGGCGCAGGGAAGCAACCCTTTCGTCCACCGGGGAAAACTCCAATATAGAGGCAGCAAGGTGGGGCGATACAAGAATACCTACCCCTGCTCGTCGCCTCTCGCCCGGGGCAACTCCAGAAAAGGCCAAGCTCCAGCCCCTCTCCAGGAGACTGGTTCCGGAACCGGAGCTGTGTGTTGAGGTGAGGCCCACTATATCTAGCCGGTATCGCTCAATCTCGTACACCAGCTCAGGCTCCTTCCCCACCAGAGAGGTGACATTCCACGTACCAAAAGCCAGTTTAGAAAGCTTGGGATCAGTCCGCCAAGGTCTCCGCCTTTGACTGCTACCTAATCCACATAGCACCGGACTTCCATGATCCCTCCTGCAGGTGGTGAACCTACTGGAGGGCGGACCCATGTAACTCCTTCGGGCTGAGCCCGGCCGGGTCCCATGGGTGGAAACCTGGCCACCAGACGCTAGCCTTCGAGCCCCTCCCCCAGGCCTGGCTCCAGGGTGGGGCCCCGGTAACCCCATACCGGGCGGGGTACACTGAATCCTTGATATACAATTTATCATGAGAGTCTGTTGGATCGTTCTTAGTCTGGCCCTTCACCCAGGACCAGTTTGTCTTGGGAGACCTTTCAAAGCACTATGGTGTTTAAATCTTTTTTTAATTCCCATTGTTCCTCTGAAATTTCAGTTTGCAGATCTTCTTTCCAGTAGTTTAATCTTTTCAGTGAATTTTCACTTGAAGATAGTGTCAATGAGTTATAAAACTCTGAAATAATACCCTTTCTTTTACTATCTTTCATCATCATTTTTTCCAAGGATGAATAAATAGGTCGAGTGAGAGCTTTATTTTGATTTGATCGAATAAAGTTTCTAAGTTGAAGATATTTAAAAAAATGTGTTCTATTGAGATTAAATTTGATCCTCAGCTCTTCAAAAGACATTATGTTGTCTGCACATGGCAAATATAAATCCTGAATCTTTTGTATCCCTTTTAAATTCCATACTTTAAATACAGCGTCCGCTCTCCCTGGTTTAAAATATTGATTACCCCATATTGGACTAAATTGTGACAATAACTGTGGTTCTTTTAAATAGTTTTTAGCTTCACACCATATTTTGATCATATGCTTTACAAATGGATTTTTAACTTGTTTTTGTAATTTTTTTGCCGAATCTGAGTATATGAATATGGGAAGAGGTAAAGGTAAATTGTATGATTCCATTTCAGTCCAGTGAGGGAGATCATTTGATGAAAAATAATATGTCATAGACCTCAGTTGTGCCGACCAATAATACAACATAAAATTTGGACATTTCAGACCTCCACGATCAAATGGTAAATATAATAAAGACAAACGTAATCTAGCCCTCCTGTTGTTCCATATAAATTCCACTAACTTTTTTTTTATTCTTGAGAATAGATCTAAAGGTGGTGATAAGGGAATGTATTGAAATAAATAAAGTATTTTAGGTAAAATATTACTTTTAAGTATATTGATTCTCCCGATCATCGACATTGGTAGTGACATCCATCTCTGAGTTAACTCATTGATATCTGACATTAAGGCTTCATAGTTGACACTGGCGACTGATTCTAGCTTAGGCATAATTTGGATTCCTAAATATTTAAACTGATTTACAACATTGAATTGATTTACCTCAGGGGCTGGGTAATTTCTCTGGGTCTCATTTAGCATTAATATTGAAGATTTAGTTTTATTTATTTTATATCCTGATATTTCTCCAAAATTCTTTATTAAATTCAACAAGGTTGGAATTGATTTTTTTAGATTCGACATAAACAAAATTATATCATCGGCGTACAGGGAGATTTTATGTTCTGTTGGTCCAACTTTAATTCCATATATTTGTGAATGTAAACGTATCGCTATCGCTAAAGGTTCAATTGCCATAGTAAACAGTAAAGGTGAAAGTGGACAGCCTTGTCGACATCCTCTATTGATTTTTATTGGTTTTGAAATATTGTTATTTGTTAGGATTTCTGCTGTAGCATTATTGTATATTATTTGAACCCATTTTATGAAATTATTTCCAAGTCCAAACCTTTGTAGGACTTCAAAAAGAAAGGGCCATTCAACTCTATCAAAGGCCTTTTCGGCGTCCAATGATAGGAGAGCTGTATCCGGTGCTTCTTTATTAAAATAAATAATATTAAATAGTCTTCTTACATTATGGAAGCCTTGTCTACCCTTTATAAAGCCATTCTGATCTCGATTAATAATATTTGGTAAAATTTCTTGTATTCGTCTTGCTAAAATTTTACAGATTATCTTAAGGTCGGCGTTTAATAGGCTTATTGGTCTCATATTTTCACATTTATTAGAGGGCTTACCTGGTTTTGGCAGCAGTATAATTAAGGCATTATTTATGTATGATGGTAAATTATTATTTTGAAATGCTTCTAAAACCATTTCCAAAAATGGTTTTATTAATTTATTCTTAAATTTTTTATAAAGGTCAACTGGAAGACCATCTGGTCCTGCACTTTTTCCTGATTTCATATTATCAATGGCTAGCCCAACTTCTTCTTGACTAATTTTAGACTCCAATATCTCCCTGTTTTCATTTGGAATACACGGTATAGATAGTTCGTTCAAAAACCCATTTAGTTTTGTTAAATCAGGTTCATTTTTGGTATCATATAATTTTTCATAGTAATCTCTAAAGGCTCTATTAATTTCTAAAGGATCTATAACTACCTGTCCGACCAAATACTTATTTTACCGAGGAATTTACCAATTAATTCATTAAAAATCCTTCATTGTGATTTTCTGGATTTTTTTTTTCTGATTTTGTCTCTCATAGTTGAGGTATACCTATGATGAAAATTGGAGACCTCTCTCATCTTTTAAGTGGGAGAACTTGCACAATTAGTGGCTGACTAAATACTTTTTTACCCCACTGTACATGCATGTACAGAAAGATGAAGGGTCTTCATGACCTGTGGGTGTTTTTTTCAGGCCAGAATGAGCTACTCTGTCATGTACAGTCTGGTTGTGAGGGCTAGTAGAATATGGTATCCCTGAGTGTGTGTATATAATTAGTATTAATGTGCATGAAGGTACGCATTTGTCCCTGTTCACCAACCTGATAAAAATCTTCTCCTGCCTTTATACCTGTTTTCGTCCTTCTTCTTTGCTGTAATCATGTTAAGATGTTGGTGTTTTGCTCAGTGTTCACAGTGACATCATTGTCCTTTGGCACTCTGTTCAGACCGACCCTATTCACACTCACCTTCCCTCTCCCTCCCAAGTTTTGCTTCCCCTTCTGTTCTTTTTTCCTGTTCCTAAGGTCCTGTTCATCTCTCAGGCTGCCTCTGTGGCTGTTTTATCCAAACTGCGAAAAGTAGCCTTTGGAGTCAGTCTCTTTGGCCTTTGACAGATCAGGATGGCAGTGTGTGACCATGGAGAATTGGGCTGTTTCTGCATTCTGCTTGGTGATTCTGCCTCTGCCTCTCTCTCTTCCTCAATTTCCTACTGCCCTGTCTCTAAGTTAACATTAGTCAAACTGCTGAGCACCAGCAACGATGGGCAGTGATAAAAAAAAAAACACAAAACATTATGGTAACAGTAACATGACATGGTACTGTACAACCCCAGGGAACGAAAAGAGAGAAAGGCACCATAATCCATTTTAATTTGACTGATATCATTCTACCGAGAGAGAAAAAGTGCAAGAGAGCGAGACACAGTGATTAGCAGAGCAAGAGAGACCAGGAAGGAGTGAGAGAAGCGAGAGGGAGAGAAGTGAAATGTCTCAGGCCAGAAACTGCACTCTAGCTGACTGCAGTGTCTTATAGTGACCTAGTTGCAACCTCTTTGAAGTCCATGGGCTCATCATGCTCCATAGGCTGCAGAAGAGATCTACTGCATAGACAGGGATGGAATAAAAGCAAGAATTGAATAGGATCTCAAGCTTTTACTAAAACCTCTAGCTACAAATATCTGTCCATACATGAGTGTATTTTATGTATCAGTTTATTTTTTCCACATACACATGGTACGAGTGAGAGGACATTTGTTTGTTTTTGTTTCTGACAATACAGCTGTTAATAAATTTTCACGAAATGACACTGCTTAAATATGTCTACAGTATATGGTGCATAATTTTAGTCATATGCCATGATGTATACTTGGCTACTTTTTGCTCCATGCTATAGAATCACAGCTCTTCTGGTTGACTACTAATTTTTATCTTTTCCATTAGGTATTAAGTATCTTGTCGTATATTATGCCATCCTATGTATCATGATGCCAGTATTAGTAGCATGACACACTGGGATTGGACTGCAGTGACATATAAAAGATACTGAGCATTGTATCGTTCAGACTAGATGGAAGCTGTCTGTGCATGTATTGTTTAGCAGATAGTCATTGTTGGAAGGTGTAGCGGTAATGCCAGGCCAAACGCAGCATTTATCCTTTAGCTCACCACATTTGGAGACAGTGGTGCATTGTCAGGAGAGCTGACCTAGAATAGTCCAATCATTCCACATTCAGCCCTGCCTGCCCTCTCCTGTGATCACAATATTGCCAGTGCAGTCTATACTGTGCGTGTGTATGTGCTGTATGTGTGTCTGTGTGTGACCCAGTTCAGTCACTGGTGTTGCCAGGCTTGCCCCTGGTGAGGGCATGGATGTTGGGGCACAAAAAGGAACAGATGTGTGTTCTGTTCAAGCAAAGCTTGCATTTCTTCAGGTAACCTGTGGTTGTAGAAATATAGCAAAAACATTTTTGGCATCCAGATTTGTCTGCTCTTTTCATTAAGTTTTTGTAGTTGCACGAATTCTGCACAAGTGCAGGAAGCACGGAGCACTGGCAGGTGTCGTTTGAATATGCTAGTGAGGGGTTGGGAGTTCATGGACAGACACATGCAATCACCCTCACTGTACGCCATGGCCGCTCAGTGAACTCTCTCAATTATCTCAATCCTTTCTCCTACACCCCTCCATCCCTCCATCTCTGCATCTTTCCACCTGCTCCCCATTGAGAGTCTGTGTGTGCAGACATACTCTGCTGGGGGCATGCTTAACCTTTTTTTCCTGCTACACAACACAAGGAGACAGAGACACACGTGCTCTTCTTCAAGTTGGGCTTCAATTAAAAAACCCACTTCACTTCCCCCCCCCTTCCTTTCTCCTTTCCTTCTTTCTTTCACTCCATTCCTCTGCCTTCTTTTTGACGTTAGCCTGGGGCCTCACGGACCCTCATCAACCCTTTGCCTTGGCTAGATTGCATACAGGTACCCTCTGTGGCTATTTCAAATGACTTAATTAGCTTTTGAGTGCGGCGGGTTGGTAGAAGCTTTTTCTCTCCCCGATCCTCTCTCTCACTGTCTCTGCTTCCCTCCCTGTCTCTTCAGAGAAAGAGAGGGAGAAAATGATTGAGCCCATATGACACATTTTAGTGCTTTGCTGTGTGGTTCCACTTTCTAGGTCATGCTCTGGCTGTGAATCTGACTGCTTTTCACCTACTAGAGTGTAAGGCGACACTTTGCTGCATTTATTCATATACACACACTCCTAACTCAACATCATACATTCTGTGTTCTAGATCAGCTTTGATTTTCACTTTTCACTCTTTGGCCATTCATTGCAACCACTTGTAAGAATTTTTAATTGATGTTCAAACATGCTTTGCTAATCCTGCTCAAATGAGGTGTGAAACAGGGATCTGAAAATTTGTTAGCCATTGGTGCAGCTAGTTCTGGCATATCATTGTTTGTGTTGGAGGCTCAGACAGAATCAAACTATTTTGTTGTGTTCAGTGCCCATGTGTAAATTTCTCTACATGCAGGTGACCAAGGTGTGTGTTTTCTTCTGTTCACATTGTTGCTGCGCCTGTGTTTTTGTCAGTGACAACAACGACAAGGGCATACTCCACTGCACTACAAAAAAAAGTTTTTTTCATGTGTCTTAGCCCTGATCCCACACATGAGTTACACGGGGACCAATATAAAGAGTGGTGTATCTTTTCACTCTCTTCCTTAAGACACAAAGAGAATATATTGGATGTTTTCATTTTATGTTTTCTGCCACCACACTGGAAAAATCAAGTACTCTTACAAAATGTCAGTTTCTTAAACGACCACAAAAAGTCTGAAGTTTTGTCAGTGCTACATGATTGTCATACCCTTTTGAGCACCATCAACTGTCAAGGTCTCATAAGGAAATATTTCCATAATGCTTTATTTAATGAAGTGTCTTGATGAAAAGATATGACCACGAGGATGTGAACAGTGATGGTCATCAATGACTAAATGAGTTCTTACACGCCTCAGGGTGGCACAAGATCTCAGGGGGTTTAAGGGTGCAATGTGCCTGTTAACTTTTGGCCCTCTGGTCGAGCAATAGTTTGCTGCCTAGCTGCAGGCATGTGCTAAAATCCTGGGCCAGCTAAATTAAGTTTGGCTGTGTGCACAGCCTGTGGCACCACACACATGCACACACAAGAACACGCTAACTCACAGCCTCTTGAAGTCAGGCATTCCCCTACACTAGTGCGCCCTCTCTCTCTCTCGCTCTCACTCACACACACACATGCACACACACACTCAGTTTTTCCTCTCTCTCGTTCACCCTCCCATTACCCACCTTTAATTGGCTACCTCTCGTCTTTCTCTCCTCCTCCCTTTCTCTCTTGGATAGGCCTACAGGCCTGTTGGTACGCTGGCACACAGCAGCAGAGTTTGGGCATATGAGCAGGTCTGGGGGCGAGGATGAAATTGGAAAGAGAGAAGAAATACAGATGGGTGTTTGGACGAGTTTTAGCTCATGGCTGGTAGGTAGATGAGAAGAGGTAAATTGTAGCTGTTCTTCAACATGAAGTGATATTTCACGCTAAATATTTTGATGATATTAGAAAATATTACAGCATTTTTACTAGCTCTGCATTCAAGCCACCTATTAAAGCAGTCAGTTAGTAGGGTGGGAGCTGCCTCTCTCCTATTCGAACTAGCTGAAGAGTTGTCATGTGCTGTCAGCCAGCTTGTTCTCCATGTGCCTGTCACTACTCTGGATAGGAGCTCTGGGTCCCAGCATCCTGCCAATTGGTGAACTGTGTGTGATTGTGTAGGAGTGTATGTGTGCATGTTGCCCTCGGAGCACTTTGTTGATTCTACTCTGCAGTGTCAGTGACACATTGAGCAGGTTCGGTGGGAGTCCCCTGGTTTCCCTCGTGCTGTGTTTACTCCATCTGTTTACTCCCCCAAAACACTTTCAAATCTATTATCCATCTCTCTCTCTCTCTCTCTCTCTCTCTCTCTCTCTCTCTCTCTCTCTCTCTCTCTCTCCATCCTCTCTATTTTTTACTCACTGTCGATCTCTCTTATTTACTCCTGACTTCTCTTCACTTGTCGTTTCACATCAGTAGTTGTGCGGTAGTCAGGTAGTGGGTGTGCCTGTCGACAGCCAGCGCTCGTCTCATCCACAGCAGGAGGCAGGATTGGGTTTCTCTCCCAGCCATCCAGCCAGCCATTTTTGCTTGAAAACCCAGAACACACATTACACCCTTAGTTGGCTATCACGCTGGTAACACTTTAGAAAGAGCTTCATTAATATCTGTTAGACTGATAGTTAGTTAATCCTTAGCTTTTTACATCTAAAAAGCATGCTGCAAAATGAGAGTGCTGTGCGTATAACATTTTCTATATTATCAGTTTAGAAGTATTGAGCATAGTGTATGTTTTTAAGACCCATAAGGAGACAGGTGGTATATCACAGTGCAGAGGGTGTTATTGTAGAGCTTTGTTGACAGGTTAATTTTGTTAAGAATTTATTCACATTTTAGAAGCTTGGTAATGTATACTGTCCATGGAACAAGACTGTGGGTTGGTTTACCAATCAAAAATGTTACAAAATAACATTGTAGCCTATTACAGCATACAGACGTGGACAAAATTGTTGGTACCCCTCTGTTAATGAAAGAAAAACCCACAATGGTCACAGAAATAACTTGAATCTGACAAAAGTGGTAATAAATAAAAATTCTATGAAAATTAATCAATGAAAATCAGACAATGCTTTTGAATTGTGGTTCAACAGAATTATTTTTAAAAACAAACTCATGAAACAGGCCTGGACAAAAATGATGGTACCCTTAACTTAATATTTTGTTGCACAACCTTTTGAGGCAATCACTGCAATCAAACGATTTCTGTAACTGTCAATGAGACTTGTGCACCTCTCAGCAGGTATTTTGGCCCACTCCTCATGAGCAAACTGCACCAGTTGTCTCAGGTTTGAAGGGTGCCTTCTCCAGACGGCATGTTTCAGCTCCTTCCACAGATGTTCAATAGGATTTAGATCAGGGCTCATAGAAGGCCACTTTAGAATAGTCCAATGTTTCACTCTTAGCCATTCTTGGGTGTTTTTAGCTGTGTGTTTTGGGTCATTATCCTGTTGCAAGACCCATGACCTGCGACTGAGACCAAGCTGTCTGACACTGGGCAGCACATTTCTCTCTAGAATACCTTGATAGTCTTGAGATTTCATTGTACCCTGCACAGATTCAAGACACCCTGTGCCAGATGCAGCAAAGAAGCCCCAGAACATAACAGAACTTCCTCCATGTTTCACAGTAGGGACAGTGTTCTTTTCTTGGTATCCTTCATTTTTGCATCTGAACATAGATCTGATGTGCCTTGCCAGAAAGTTCCAGTTTTGTCTCGTCTGTCCATAGGACATTCTCCCAGAAGCTTTGTGGCTTGTCAACATGCAATTTGGCAAATTCCAGTCTGGCTTTTTTATGATTTGTTTTCAACAGTGGTGTCCTCCTTGGTCGTCTCCCATGAAGTCCACTTTGGCTCAAACAACGACGGATGGTGCGATCTGACACTGATGTACCTTGACCTTGGAGTTCACCATGAATGTGTTTAGAGGCTGTTCTGGGCTCTTTTGTTACCATTCGTATTATTCGTCTCCTCCTGCGGCCGTGTCCAGGGAGGTTGGCTACAGTCCTGTGGATCTTAAATTTCTGAATAATATGTGCAACTGTAGTCACAGGAACATCAAGTTGCTTGGAGATGGTCTTATAGCCTTTACCTTTAACATGCTTGTCTATAATTTTCTTTCTAATCTCCTGAGACAACTCTCTCCTTTGCTTCCTCTGGTCCATGTTTAGTGTGGTACACACCATGTCACCAAACAGCACAGTGACTACTTGTCACCCTTTAAATAGGCCGACTGACTGATTACAAGTTTGTAGACACCTATGATGTTATTTAGAGGACACATCTTGGTTGAACATGTCCCTATGGTCACATTATTTTCAATCTTTTCTATGGGTAACATCATTTTTTTCCAGGCCTGTTTCATGAGTTTGTTTTTAAAATAATTCTGTTGAACCACAATTCAAAAGCATTGTCTGATTTTCATTGGTTAATTTTCATAGAATTTTTATTTATTACCACTTTTGTCAGATTCAAATTATTTCTGTGACCATTGTGAGTTTTTCTTTCATTAACAGAGGGGTACCAACAATTTTGTCCACGTCTTTTTTTTTTTTTTTTTTTTTGTTACTTATTTGTACCCGTAGGTAGATTTGGTTTGCAGTCTGGTGACAAGCCACCGGCTGCTGGTCGCTGCGTGCGCGAGCGCCCTAAACCTACATGTTTTTTTTTTTTTTGTGTGCGGGAGGAAACCGGAGAAATCCCGGAGTAAACCCACGCAACACGGGGAGAACATGCAAACTCCACACAGCTCACTGTTGGTCGGGGGCTGGGATCGAACCCACGATCTCATGATCCCCGCGATCCCCCGGCCGAGGGTAAAACTGTGCTGCCACAGTGCTAAACCACTGCGCCACCGTGCAGCCACGGTGTAGGTACGTCTGTAGGTAATGCTAATTTATTCTTGTATTATTGTATACTGAGTGTTAAACTTGTGCCCATTTAGATGATCACAAAGCTGATATCCTGGCAAGAACTGAAGAAAGGTGTTTTTTCTCATTAAAGTTTCCTGTTTCTTTGTGTGCTCACAGAGACCAACAGAATAGTCCATGTTCTTATTTTGAAGTGATGGGTATTCCAGTTGGCAATGATGTTTAAGCTTGCTTGGGACCATGGCACCGTCAGATAGCTTTTCTCCACACATCAAGCATAATGGAATCAATGCAATTGGATCCCTGATGGAAGTAAATCCAAACAAAAGATTTTTGTTGTACTGCCTTGGCTTTTGGATTATGTTTTCACACTGTTGAAAACCACTGCATCAAACCAGGATTGGTACCTCGGTCACAGAAACTACACAGATATTTGATAGTCATTTACAAAAACAGAGTTTACTTTATGAAATGTTTGTGACCCACAGTGATCATTATATTGTTGTCCGTTATGAGCTTACTTACTTACTAAAAAGCTTTACTAAATAAGTATGAATTATGTTTTCTGTTTGTTAACAGTAAAATAAGCATTTACACCCATTTACTACTTGATAAAAATAGCTATAAAGTATTGTCAAAGAGGCACTTGATTGCAGGTTATGTGTAATAATGTGGAAAATGTGAAAATGACGAGGCAGAGTTTATCTCACGAGTCAGGTTTATTCACATCTTCCATCATCAGCAAAACAGAAAAAGAGAAAGAAACCCAGACATTCGTCCTTTAAATACCTCAGGAACTTCAAAGCACACAGTCACATTGTATTTAATCCCAAGTAACAATGCATCTTCTTTCAGATCTTAACACCTCCTCCCAAAGCCTCTGGCGGCCAGGAAAATCCCCCCAGGCCGTCTCTTTGCATACCAAAGATAAAACTTTCACATCCTCCTGTTATCTCCAAAGAGACCCAGTTCTTTGTTCAATCTAAGATATGAAGCCCAAAGTGGTATATATATGAAGCATGAAGTGATATACATATGTGCATATGTGTGCCACATGACCCCCCCAAACGTCTAAGATGGAACAACGGAATAACAGTCTGCATGTCATGATAAACCATTACACATCAGTCCAGTCTGCATGTCATGATAAACCATTACACATCAGCCCACGTGCTGCTTGGGCCTCAGTCTCCTCCCCTATCTGCTGTAAGCGGGCTTTACCACTTCCGTGGCGCCGTCCTGCTGGGGAGCTGCTGTCTGAGGGTGAGAACTGTTAGTCAATCCCTGTGGGTGTTCTGGGGAATGTCCCCTAGGGGGTCTGCCGCGCCGAGGAGTCCTGGCCAACAGCACATCCTCGTCCGCCACCACAAAGGCGGGTTTGAGCCTGTTTATGCCAGTCTTTTCTTTCCTGCCCCCCAAATCTAGCAAAAAATGCTTATCCCCTGTTTCCAGCACTCTAAATGGTCCATCATAAGGTGGTCGCAACGGTGGGCGATGAGCATTGTGTCTGACAAAAACAAACTCTGCGTTTTTAAAGGCCTTAGGCACAAAAACGCGCGGAAAACTGTGGTGAACGGGGCCAGGCATCGTGCCCGATTCCGTGCCACTCTGCAACCGCTGAGTCGGGGAACATTCTGGCGCGGGATTATCTGGGAGAAATTCCCCGGGCAGCCGAAGTGGCTGCGCAGAAACTAGCTCAGCCGGGGAGGCTTCTAAATCCTCTTTAGGTGCAGAACGCAACCCCAATAAAACCCCCGGTACCATGTCTACCCAATTTGCATCCGTAAGCGACGCTCTGAGCGCCACTTTCAATGACCTATGAAAACGTTCGCATAACCCATTAGCCTGCGGATTGTACGCGGTTGTGTGGTGGATCGTTACCCCCAGGCTGCGGGCCATTGCTGACCAAAGTTCGGAAACAAATTGAGGACCTCTATCGGACGTAATGTCCGACGGGACTCCAAAGCGCGCTACCCATGCTGTTAAAAACGCGCGCGCCACCTCCTCGGCTGTGGTTAACGACAGTGGGACCACTTCCGGCCAGCGCGTGGTGCTGTCTACCATTGTCAGAAGGTGTGTGCACCCCTGTGACGGCGGGAGGGGGCCTACGAGGTCCACGTGAACATGGTCGAACCTCTTAGCCAGGATGTGAAACGGCTCCAAGGGAGCTCTCGTGTGTCTGTGTACCTTGGCTTGTTGACAAGCCATGCAGGGTGCTGCCCACTCTCTAACTTGTTTGCGCAGGCTCGGCCAAACAAATTTCTCCCCCACTATTTTGACCGACGCGCGCACTCCCGGGTGCGCCAGAGAATGAATCGAGTCAAAAACGCGGCGGCGCCACGCGGCCGGTACCACAGGACGCGGTCGCCCAGTGGAGACATCACAGATTAGGGGGGGCATACCGTCTTGCAGCACCCTGTTCTCCAGCCTTAACCTTGTTGGTCCAGACTGGAGCACGCGCACATCCACGTCGCTACCCTGATCCGCGGCCATGGCTGCATAATCTATCCCTACGCGGACTGGGGCCGCCACGGCGCGCGAGAGACAGTCTGCCACTACATTTAGTTTACCCGCCACATGCTGAATATCGGTAGTAAACTCTGAGATTGCGGCCAGCTGCCTCTGCTGCCGGCCTGACCATGGTTCTGAAACCTTGGCCATCGCGAATGTCAGCGGCTTGTGGTCAACGAACGCGGTGAAACGGCGTCCCTCCAGCCAGAACTGGAAGTGGCGAATGGCCAAGTGGAGAGCTAATAACTCCCTGTTGAATGCGCTGTATTTTCGTTCACTATCGCGCAAAGTCCTGCTGAAAAAGGCGAGCGGCTGCCAAGCCCCGGCTACATGCTGCTCCACGACCGCCCCTCTGGCCACATCTGACGCGTCAGTAGTGAGCGCTATGCGGGCCGTTGGGTCTGGATGTGCTAACAACGCAGCGTTTGCCAGGGCTGTTTTGACCTCAGAGAATGCTCGCTCTCCCTCCGGAGACCATTCGATCTTATTTTTGGTTTTTTTTAGTGCGGCATACAATGGTTGCATGAGCTGCGCTGCGCGGGGGAGGAAACGGTTATAAAAATTCACCATTCCCAAAAACTCCTGTAACGCCTTGACTGTTTGCGGCTGGGGAAAATTTGCTACCGCGTGCACTTTGTCAGGCAGCGGAACCGCTCCTTCTGGGGAGACGCAATGCCCCAAAAAATCAATCTGCGTCACCCCGAACTGACACTTCGCTGGGTTGATTATTAACCCGTGCTCTCCCAACCTCCGGAAAACTGCCGTGAGGTGGTTTTCGTGTTCGTCTTCGGACGCGCTGGCTACTAAGATGTCGTCCAGGTAGACGAATACGAAGGGGAGATTGCGCAACACCGCGTCCATCATGCGTTGGAACGTCTGCGCAGCGCCTTTAAGCCCAAACAGCATGCACAAAAACTCGAATAGGCCAAACGGAGTTATTACCGTTGTTTTGGGTATGTCCTCAGCGCGCACTGGGACTTGATGGTAACCGCGGACCAAGTCCATCTTAGAAAAAACGCGCGCCCCCGCCAAATGAACGGAAAAATCTTGGATATGCGGGATTGGGTAGCGGTCGTGCGCTGTGGCGTTGTTCAGCCTGCGGAAATCTCCGCAAGGTCGCCACGAGCCATCAGCTTTCGGGACCATGTGAAGCGGGGAAGCCCATGGGCTGTTCGAACGCCTGATGATGCCCAACTTTTCCAGGTTGGCGAACTCCTCGCGCACTATGGTCAGTTTAGCTGAATCCAAGCGCCGAGCTTTTGCAAAAACGGGTGGTCCGGTGGTAGTAATAAAATGTTCCACTCCGTGTTTAGCGACGACTGCTGAAAATGTGGGAACCATGAGTGCTGGGAACTGAGTGAGCAGTGTGTGGAACTTACCGCTTGCCGTTGCGACGTTGGCTTGTGCTGTGGGCGGGGTCACTCGGGCTGCACAGGGAATAGAATAAAAAGAAAGTGCATTAACCAGGCGCCTGTTAGCAAGATCAACCAACAAACCATGTGAGCACAGAAAATCGGCCCCCAACATATTGAAACTCACTGCAGCTATAACTTAACATTGAGCTTGGCAATCACATGGTAGAACTTCGTGTCATCTACCGTTATCCTCCGGAGGGCGAACTGTGCTTCGACCAAGTGGAACCAGGAGCACGGGTTGTCTCGCCAAAAGTCCGGTAGCTGGACGGTAGCGGCATATGCTTGGCTGGGAGCTCCTGACCCGGCTGGCTCGGGGGAATTTCTTTCACTCATGATACGTCTTAGGGTCACCAGTGTGGAAAATGTGAAAATGACGAGGCAGAGTTTATCTCACGAGTCAGGTTTATTCACATCTTCCATCATCAGCAAAACAGAAAAAGAGAAAGAAACCCAGACATTCGTCCTTTAAATACCTCAGGAACTTCAAAGCACACAGTCACATTGTATTTAATCCCAAGTAACAATGCATCTTCTTTCAGATCTTAACACCTCCTCCCAAAGCCTCTGGCGGCCAGGAAAATCCCCCCAGGCCGTCTCTTTGCATACCAAAGATAAAACTTTCACATCCTCCTGTTATCTCCAAAGAGACCCAGTTCTTTGTTCAATCTAAGATATGAAGCCTAAAGTGGTATACATATGAAGCATGAAGTGATATACATATGTGCATATGTGTGCCACAATAATAAGGTTATACAGCATCAGTATGGTACAGATGGTAATAAATCACAGTTTCAGTCTACAAAAGTAGCATCTGCAGATTGGTAGTCATGTGATCTGAGAGCAATTATATAAATTATTCAGTAGTCAGGGCATGTTTATACAAATTTCTTCATTTTTAAGATACTGTACATCACAGTCTTTACAACTTTGAAATAAAATCCCTCAGTTTACATTTCAGTCTTCATTGATGAAGATGTGTTTCAGAACTGTAAAATAATCTTTGACTTTTCTTTTCACACAGCATCAACCTCTGAAACGACTTCAGTTAGCTGACTGCTCATTATTCATTCACCCTGGCATATAGTTTTATAATGCCAACCCAGAGTTTTTGTGATAGTATGAAATTGTAGTTTACATACCCAACGCCAAGGGCACCACCAAGGGCTCATGAATGAGAGATAAAAAGAAGTAGAAGTGGAGCAAGGGAAGAAGAGAAGGATTCCTCTGCTTTTTCCATCCCTGGGACTGGCTAATTAGCTTACTGCTCTTCCGATCTTCAGCTGCAGTGACAGGGGTCAATAGTTCACCTGTCTGCCACTGAGCTGCAGTGGTGGTAAACCTGGATTACCTGCTCTACCATCTTTTCAACTCCACTATTACAAATGTGCATTTTGTTCCAAAACCTGGAAATCAAATATCTCCAATGTACTAGCCAGGCAGTACACGCTAGCTGATGCTGAAGAAGACACATACTTATTTACTAAGCTGTGTTTACCATAAGACAAAAACACTACATGGCCTGGAAAAGGAAAAACTTCCATGTCTAGTTTGAAGTAGACTCCTAACTTATATTTATAGTTTCATAATTATATTTACTGTTATTTAAAATTACAATAGATGTTGTATACGTTTTTTCTTGTACCTGTCAGATACACCTATAAAAGGTTAAATTCTAGTAATGTGTACAATTTATACTTGCAATCAGTTTTTTTTTAATTATACAAGTTTGACTTTAAAAATAACCTCCATCTTAATGTTCAATATTTCTTGCATAATCAGTGGTTGAATTTGGCTTTAGATTTTATCAAAGGGAGCATAAGATACATTTTTTACTTTTTTAGTGTTTTGTGCATTGATTTGGGTATCTGGAGTGGCTACCAATGGAAAAGTCTGGGGGGAAAAAACCCCACAACCCTGTCACTGTGTTAGGGTCTGCCTCAATCTCGTTAGCTCTCACTAAACAAGTGGTTTTAATTTGGCTCTGGTCATGACATAAGAACTGAAGCTCACTGGAATGATACCATCTTCCCAGCATTGTCTTCACCCATTTTACTGACAGTGGGAGTATTCCCATATGTGGCTCAATCCATACACTGACAGTACTACTATGGAGTTAGCATAGTGTGGGTGGTTGTTATTGCTTTCTTAAATTTCAGTCGCCCCACTAGAAATTCCTCTTCCTACTTGGTTCACTAATGCATAGTGGATAATATATCTTGCATTATTCTGGTATAATCTGTTATATTTGGGCCATGGTAGTTGGCAGATCAGACCATTAGCATTAGCTTTGCTGGGCTTTCTACTGCATCAGAGCTTGCCTCTGCCAAGAGATGCTAATGCTCAGCCACCTAGCTTAGCTGTCAGATTGCAGTCAGGTCTTAAAGTAATTTTCTGTATATTCTGTTTACCCCCACTAGTCATTCCTGTTGCCACCTAGTTCAGTAATCCCTAGTCAATTATATACAGCTGCAATCAGAATTATTTAACCCCCATTGCATTTTAGGTTTACTGGCAAAATTTAAAAATTTTCAAGTGTTTGCAACAAACAAATTACACAAGAACAGTTTAAATGGTTAAAGACACACTCTGGTGGATATAAATCCCCTATAAAAACAAATCCACATTGTCTAAAATTCTGTCTTATGCCCTTTTTTCTAAAAAAAAAAACAACCTTTCACTCTCATTTTGTGTCAAAATCTTTTCACTTTTCCTCCTTCTTCAAATGCCAGGATCTTTGGATAGGCCCACCCACATCAAACAAGGCTAATGGTGATCAGTGCTACATTAAACAGAATAAATCCTGTAATAAAAAGACTTACCGGTTGAAGGACATGCCCAGTTTTATGTACTGTGGCCCAGGTTAATAACTGAAATGGCATTGGTCCTTAAAAGCAATTTAATGGTAAAACCCGTCTAAATTTGGGTCAGGATTTCAAAGCAGCTGTCCAAAAATGCTAACTGGCCCTTGAGGCTAACTTCACTCAGGCCAGAGACAGTTCTTCGACCTGATTGTCTCAACATTACGAACCTGTTAAAACTATAACAGGTCTGTCTAAATTTGCTTTTTTCCAAGGGGAGAAGCTTAACTGAAATTTCACTGCAAAAACAAGAAAAAACCCATAGGCATAACACATTTGAGTGATTTCACTCTTGATATGTCTTGTAAGTCATAAAAACATGTTACAGACATGTTAACAAAAAAAACCAATATTTTTTGCAGAGTGTCACCTTAAATAAAACTAATATTACAAGGATTTTATCCAAATTCAATACTAAATCCTACTTTCAGTGACTACTGCAGTCTCAAAATTATTCAACCTTCTGAATAGAATTCCTCAGAAGAGTATACATTTGCAAATCAGGTGTGGTTTCAAGTACAACTGATGCAGCCAATTAATGGCTTCATTAGTTGCATCAGGTGTTCTTGAAATAGAACACCTCAAATACCTGGACTTTTGACAGTGATGTTTGATTGCATGCTAGAAATATGGCTGAATCAAGATAATTGTCCAAATAGCTCAGAAGAGATCATTGCCTTGCACCAACAAGGAACAGGATACAAACAGATAGCAATTGCACTGAATGTTCTTAGAGGTACAGTTGGAAGCGTTGAATGATTTTGATTGCAACTGTATCTCACTTCATTTTGTTGTGTTTCAGAGATGTTCACGAGTCACTAACGTAAGAGTCAGAGTCAAGTCCAAAGTCTGTAGGTTTAGAGTCAGTCAAGTTGAAGTCTCCAAAAATTTCATATTTGCATTTTTACCTCCGCCAGGCCAAAAAGGCCAGGAGGAGGTTATGTTTTTGCCAGGGTTTGTGTGTTTGTCTGTCTGTCTGTCTGTCTGTTTGTCTGTCTGTCTGTTGGTTAGCAAGATAACTCAAAAAGTCTTGGACGGATTTGCATGAAACTTTCAGGCGTTGTTGGAAATGGTACAAGGAAGAACTGATTAAATTTTGGGGGTGATCCGCTTCACCGTCTGGATACAGGAATTTTTTTAAAAGCATTTTTCCACACTGTGACATAGGGCCATTTTCAACATGTGCGCAGGCGCAATGGAGGCCGCTGGGCGTCGTGTCTGACCAACACAAACTCCGCCTTCTTCAACGTTTTAGCCACAAAAGCATGCGGAAAACACTGCTGGCCTCGGACCCCCAGCGTGCCTGTGCCAGCCATAGGCGCTGCGCACATTGCGCTGGTTGTCGTGTCTGACCAACACAAACTCCGCGTTCTTCAACGTTTTAGGCACAAAAGCACGCGGAAAACACTGCTGGCCTGGGCACGCCAGCGTGGCTGCTTTTGCGCCACGCTGCAAAACCTGACACGGACACCTGTCCGCCGCCCCATTATTTGCCACAAATTCCCCGCCCAGCTATAGACGCTGCGTTAAAAACGACCTCTCTGCTGGGGAAGACTAAATTCTGTTTTGCTGCGGAGCGCAACCCCAATATAATATAAAACCCACGCCAACCTGTCTAACCAATCTGCATCCGTCAGTGGAGGAGATGGACACACCAACACTTCAGTTTATTACCTCCGCCAAGGAGGCAATGCTTTTACTACCGTAAAACGGGGCTATAAGGGACGGCGGGGTAATATGGGACACTTTTCTAAATGTAATTCTGCTTTTTTAATTTTGCTTCCACCTAGATTTGATGAAGGATTCATGGATATTTGACAATAACAACACAACTCAGCGTCCTGCTCAAAATTAAAAAAAGCACAATTACATTTAAAACATTTCCCACAAAAGTGTCCCTTATTAACCCGCCGTCCCTTATAGCCCCATTTTACACTACTGAACCACTAATCCTATCACTATCACATTGATTGTCATTCATTAATTGTCTGTTTATTGCACTGTCCATGTCAAATAAACAAAGAATCATTGTGAATCCAATTGCTAGTCATATCTTTTCATGCTCAGGGAATCTGAAAACGTACACACAAACACTGTATGGGGGGAACTGTGCCGCTTGGCGGAGGTCTGCGCTCTCCGAGTGCTTTTCTAGTTTTTTTTTTGTTTTTTATGTGTCTACATCAGTTGTTTATTTGGTGAGCCACTCGCTCTTATTTTGAAGGGTTGTAAGACCGGATAGGAGCTCTTATTACCTCCGCCAGGCCTCCGCCAGGCCGAAAAGGCCAGGAGGAGGTAATGTTTTTGCCGGGGTTTGTCTGTGTGTTTGTCTGTTTGTCTGTCTGTCTGTTTGTCTGTTGGTTAGCAAGATAACTCAAAAAGTCTTGGACGGATTTCCATGAAACTTTCAGGCGTTGTTGGAAATGGTACAAGGAAGAACTGATTAAATTTTGGGGATGATCCGGATCACCGTCTGGATACAGGAATTTTTTAAAGCATTCTTTAACACTGTGACATACGGCTATTTTCAACATGTGCGCAGGCGCAATGGAGGGCGCTGGTCATCGTGTCTGACCAACATAAACTCCGCCTTCTTCAACGTTTTAGGCACAAAAGCACGCGGAAAACACTGGTGGGCTGGGCCCGCCACCGTGCCTGTGTTTGCACGACGCTGCAAAAGCTGAGACGGGCAGCTGTCCGCCGCCGGATTATTTGGCAGAAATTCCCCGGCCAGCCATAGGCGCTGCGCAAAAACGAGCTGCTCGGCAGTGTGCTGTGTGCCTGTGTTTGCGCAACGCTGCAAAAGCTCAGACGGCCAGCTGTCCGCCGCTGGATTATTTGGCAGAAATTCCCCGGTCAGCCATAGTAGCTCCGCAAAAAGAAGCTCTCTGCCGGGGAAGTTTCCAAATCATCTTTGGCCGCGGAGCGCAACCCCAATAAAGATAAAGATTAGATGTACCACGAAGGTCGAGTGCAAGCAAGATGTTTGTGTCTGTGAACATTCTGTCTTTTGGCGAGTTGATACGTAACAATGTTTACAGTTTGATGAGAAGGTTGCTGCCATGTAACAATCATCTTATATCAGCAGTTGTCGACTCGTCACTCACACTTCACTCCAGCATTTGGAAGTGGTGGCGTTCCATTTTATACTGAGTCCAATATTGTATGTTATTGTTGTTACAAGACCGCCGACTGTCTGCTGATCTGTATATACTTTTATTTATTTATTTATTTATTTTCTACTCCTTTTAGTTCTGCATTTAATATGAACCCTGAGTTTGAAATAAACGTTTGAATTTTGAATAAAACCCACGCCAACCCGTCTACCTAATTGGCATCCGTCAGTGAAGCCCTCAGTGCTGCTTTCAGTGATCTAAAACGCTCACATAACCCATTGGCCTGTGGGTTGTACGCAGTTGTGCCATGACTTCTTTTGTTTTTTCTTTTGAATTCTTGGATGGAACATGGGTGGCCAATATAAGCTGCGGATTCAGCCATCACATATTTCGGATAACTTATGTTGAACTGTATAATCAGAGGAGCTATTGTCTAATTTGACCTTGTTGGATTTTATTACCCCCTTTGTTATATTATTCACTTTCTTTTAACCTGTACTCTTAATCTATTCAAAATAAAGATTAATTCATTCATTCATTCAATTGCAACGCCCCCAGCCTGGGAGTTTGCAGATGCAGGACATGGACACAACACCAACACTTCAGTTTATTACCTCTGCCAAGGAGGTAATGCTTTTACTACTGAACCACTAATCCTATCATTGTGAATCCAATTGCTAGTCAGATGTTTTCATGGTCAAGGAATCTGACAACGTACACACAAACACTGTATGGGGGGGAACTGTGGCGCTTGGCGGAGGTCTGAGCTCTCCAAGTGCTTTTCTAGTTTGTTTAATTAATGTGAAGTGTTTTATAGCGCAATTGAATTGTAGACTTATTTAAAAATATTTAAAGGTGTCGAAACCACAGTTAACATTTTAATTATAAGTATAGTAATTATAAGTATAAGTATTATAATTTTTAAAAAGTACTTGAAAAACTAACTTGGAGTTCAGCCTGTGTACATGTGTTTTCAACATTATGTGTCTTGTTTGAACTGCCAACTAATTGTATTAACACATTTCTGATGTAGAGCTTAATTAAAATAATTTCTCAGAAATAATATTATGAAGAGGGTCTTCCATGTCCAGAAAACACTATTTCTGTACCATGACATAGATATTGCCATGATTCACTCACATCATTTGTCTTTCACTGACTTAGTCTAAAGTCATAGAGTATGTAACCGGCTTAAGAACAGCTGACACATCTACCAGTTGTCCAGGACTTCATCTCCAATGCTGCTCTCAGGATGTGGGACTTTGTCCATCTCAGCTACTGGGAGGTCTGAAGAAATAACCAAAAAAAAGTGTACGAGATGAATCATCAGCCCTTTACAGAAAGCTTATTAGACTATAAGTAAGGGATTTATTTTGTAAATAAATATAAAAAACAAGTAACATTATTTTATACACAGACTGCTGAGAAAGACATGTTTGTGATACTAATATTATTATTTTATAGATCAGTTTCATTTAATGGTTTTAATGAATGCAGTTGGACAGAGTATCCAAATATATGAGATAAATATGAGATGACAGCTTTGTGGCGCAGTGGTTAGCACTGTGGCAGCTCAGTAAGAAGGTCACGGGATCGATTCCACTCCTGATCATCGTGGGTTCAGTCCAACTCCCTGACTATCGGTGACCCTTCTGTGTGGAGTTTGCATGTTCTTCCCGTGTCTGTGTGGGTTTACCCCAGGTACTCCGGTTTCCTCCCACAGGCCAAAAACATGCAGGTTAGGTTAATTGGAGACTCTAAAGTTGCCCTAGGTGTGAATGTGTGTGTGTGAATATTGAAGGGATTGGCACTGCACCGTGGCTGCCTCATCCATCCAGGTGGATGTCCTGAATTTCCCTCTGGGATTAATAAAGTATATAAAATACAAATACAAATAAATGTGATGTATATATGTCATGTATAAAGTGATATTTTCAGAAAGACAAGTTTACACAAAAATTAAGGACATCACCAAATTTGCTATATTTGAAAGTTATAACTTACTGTATATTCTGTGTAGATCAGTGTAAAGGAACAGAGATTAGTGCGTATACTGATATATTAAGAAAATAAGCTCCATTAACAATGGCAATATAAGGAACATCCCTTAGAGCAGGGGCCGGCAACCCGCGGCCCTTCAGCCCCCATGCTGCGGCTCCCTGCAGTTACTATCTCAAAACACATGGAAATTAATGAAGCTCATTTTAATTATTTTATTTTTTAAATTATTGTTTGTTGCAATTGGATACACTTCTCAATGGAAATGCATACGTTTATGAATGTAAAATATATATATTTTTTTAAATTATTTATTATGTTGTCAACCATGCGTGACTGTGTCACATCTTATAGCGACTGCACAGAAAGCCGCTCAGCCTCTCCATCCACCGTCAGTGCATATGGAGGAGCACGGACAGTAGCCGCTTCCTGCCACCCTCGGTAAAACATGAACAGATCCAGAGAAAGTAAAATCACAGAGGAAAATAGAGAGTTTAATTCTGTGTGGACAGATTAATTTGTGTTCATGTCTGGTTGTTGTGGAGGGAATTTCTCCACAAGAACACAAGCAAGGAGAAAAACAGCTGCCTCATTAGTGTCTACAGGTCCATAAACAAGTCTTAAATGTGATTATCTAAAATCAACGCCTTAATTGTCCTTAAAAATGAGAAACAGTCCTTGAATTCCTCTTCAATAACCTTATAGTTGCCTGCGCTATAAATGCTGGATTCACCAGACATGACCAAAGTCTGAATTAGTGTGAATTTATTTTTACCGTCACAGCTCAGTACTTCCTGAGTGATATAAAAATAAAAGCCCTCTACAGCAATTCAGTTTTCAGAATGGTTGTTTTTGTTATGTGCTTTTATTATGAAACAATGTCAACCTGATATACTTGTCTGAAATCACAGCTGACAGTTTTTCCTCACAATTTGTAAGGGTGCATTCAGACGGCCACTGTTTGGTCTGGACCAAAGGACCAAACAGTGGATTCCGCGGATAGTTTGGTTCATTTGGTGCCATCTGAACATGCGCTGGAACTCTGGTGTGCACCAAACAAGTGAAGTCTGGACCACCTGAAAACGGGGGTCTCTGTTCTCTTGCAAACGAAGTCTGGTGCGCTCCGCTTGCAGTGTGAATCCAAACGGAGTATCCAGCAGACCAAAGGTCGGAAGTGCCCCTTGGCGTTTGTGTAACCATAGCAACACATAATCTGAGAAGAGCAAGTGGCATTTACTGTAGTACATTTTGGGTAGAAAATAACAATAAAGACAACTGTGCGAATCCGAGAAATCCTTTTGCCGGTGAAAACCGAGGACAAAAGTTAAAAAATGTCTCATTTGTGGTGGACAAACAACCCGGCTGAAGGGAACGGAGTTCTGTTTTCAGTCGTGGCCAATCGATGAGCCTGATTTTTCTTCTAAGCCAAGATTTTCTCTTCCTGGTCAGTGGTGGTTTCGGCTACAGCGCTCCAAACAACCAGTTGTTGTAACTGCGTGATGCTGTTCAGGTAGTTTGGTCCGCTGCAGTGTGACTGCAAACCAAACCAAACAAAGGTGTGAAAATTCTGGGCATTCCCTGCCCATTCGAACTGAGACCCCAGGACTATTCTGGTCTGAATGCAGCCCAAAGAAAAAAGAAAAAAGGAGAAGAGAGAAGATTCTGTGACAGTGATATAGAGGTGAGCCTTTTTTTTTTTTTTGTAATTTTCTCTTTATTGACATTCTTTAGAAAGTAGGTTTAAGCCATCATTTCATTTGATAATTACATTTGAATGTCCCTTTTTTTTAAAATGAAAAAGAAATAAGAAAAAAAAAGGGAGGGTCAGCTTAAACATCTGCATATAGGGAGTAAGTGTTGATGTACACACTCTTGTATATATATTAACAAGATCTGCTATATCAGTTCTGCAAATTGAAAGTCCGGCCTGAGTGGTGTTACATATTTAGTTCATTTTTCCCATTGTGACATAAACAAATCCTTTTTGTAATTGACATAAGCAGTTATTTTCTCCATCTTATAAATGTCCATTGTAATGTCCATCCACAACTCAAGAGATGGGCTCGCCTGTGAAAGCCATTTTTTTGTAATTGCCTTTCTGCTTACAATCATGAACAGAACAACATGAACAGCTTCTCCCCCTCTGCCATCAGACTGCTGAACACTAAGTGACTTATTAGACTCTCGTGCACTACGTACAGCAGCTCAACCGGACTCATGATAATTATCACTGTTTTCTTTTGCACTACCGACTGCACTATGTGGAACTCCACAATATCGGCTGCTTGTTAATATATTTAAAAATTGCATAGATTAGTATTACTCACTCATATTCTACATTTTATTGCATGCATAGTTTTTTATTTTTATCTTTAGTGCTACTCCATGTTTAATGTTGCAGCATTGCACCGAGACAAATTCCTAGTTTGTGTACTACATGAACAATGGCAATAAATCTCATTCTGATTCTGATTCTGAATCAGTAGAATACATAGTAAATATTTGTCCCTCTTTGACCAATCTGCGGGCACAAGCCCAAAGAATTGAGTTTTGCTTTCCAGTGGTAACTGACATCCAAAAATATCTTGTATATCTTTATGAATTTCCTTCCAATAATTTTGAATAACATGACGGAGCCAAAATATATGATAATGATTTGCATTTGTACTACTACATTTTCTCCAACAAGTTGGGGAGTTCCCTTTGTACTGAGCCTTCTGGGAAGGTGTGATAAAGTATCTAATTAGGCTTTTCCAGCCAAACTCCCTCCAGCTCTGTGAACTACTGCATTTCCATTGATTTGACCATATTAATGTCCATTCCTCTTCCGATATTTCTATTCCTCCTTCTTTTTCCCATTTTGTTTTAACATATAGCGTTGAGTGTCTTTTCAGGTTTATAAGACCTTTATATAAACCTGAAATTAAGCTTTTATCTTTGAGTTATATGCCCTCTTAAATAAATTTAGCAATGGTTTACATGATTCTGCTATACATTTTAACCTGTTATTTACAAAGTGTCTCATCTGTAAATAGCGTTAGAAGTCTTGTGATTCCAACTGATACTTCCCTTTAAGTGTTTCAAAACTAAGCAGTGTGTCATCTTTCATTATCTTACATATGGCTGTTAACCCTCTGTTTGCCCAAACTTTAAATCTTGTGTCTGACTTATTTGGAGTGAAATGTGAGTCATATGCGCACCACTTTAAAATTACTATGTTCTCTTCTAGATTATATTTTGATACTACTCTTCTCCAGATGTTAACCCCCCTTGCACTCCGGTCAATTTCCCTAAAAATGCCAAAATTAACGTGCCCAAATTAAATCCAAAGCTGTTCTTCAACCCTTTGCAGCATCTTCATGGGGTTGGTCTCATTTAAAAGAAAACACTTTGAATTTTTTGGCAAAACAGTCATAATCTCTCTAAGTGCTCCGGCCACTGAGTTACAGTCATCTAAACATAGTGAACTTGAAGAAAATAAATTTGGCCTGGGTGTTTTTTTGGATACAAATGCTTGCAAATAACACACAGCTTCAGATCCGGGCTGGAAAATGCAACAGAAATGTAGAACCAAGTGTTATCCAGCTGAGTTCCAAATTTTGTAACAATACCACAAAAAATGAATATATTACACAGCTTTTTCCTCAGGTAGTTCCCAGGCGTTTTGGAACTGTGCCAAATTGTGCCAAATGGCACAGTTTGGAAAAACGTCTGTAACTTTTGAATGCTTCAATGTAGAAGCTTCATTTTGGGCTCTA
Source organism: Pholidichthys leucotaenia (assembly GCA_020510985.1). Taxonomy (NCBI): domain Eukaryota; kingdom Metazoa; phylum Chordata; class Actinopteri; order Cichliformes; family Pholidichthyidae; genus Pholidichthys; species Pholidichthys leucotaenia. Next base: position 112,310,594 of record CM035838.1, on the reverse strand, counting down.
ATGAAAGGTCACACTCAGGGCTGTGTCTGTGTGTGTGTGTGTGTGTGTGTGTGGGGTTGTCCCCCCCCCCTCGCTACAGAGGATGGACATCGGCCATCGCTATATGACGGATTAGCCTCGTGTGGCGATGTGGGACAGCAGCGCAGTCACCGCAGCTTCCCCCCCCTCACTACAGAAGAATAGCCGGGGGGGGGGGCGGCGTTCACGGTCTGGACGCGGCGAACGACCCCTTGTACCGCGGCGCACGAACTTCAGACTTCGTGCGCCGCACAGTTGTAATTTACCGATCAGTCAAAAGTCATTTTGGATTACAATTTTCAGGGATAAAGAATAATTTAGCTTATAACACCTTACCTCTTCACAGCAGCAGAGTCCTGGTGAACTTCTTCTTCCTCATTGTCAGACGAACGTGACACTGGTCCGCTCGTGGTTCTGGTCTCGTGACCCGATCAAAACATAATTCCATTATTGCAGTTTTGTGCTTCCATGATTGCGGTTTTTGGCGAACGATTTTTCAAAACAAATAACAGTAGTAATTAAAAAAAGACTGGCGAAGGCATGTGTGCCACTCAGCCTTCGTCGTCGGTCTATGACCATGGAAGAAATCATAACGTCTACTCTGCTGGAACAAAAACAAAATAAGCACCGCCTGTGGCCGAACATGCCGATGCGCGAATGGCAGTCGCTGTCACACAGGTTGCATTTGTGGGTGGTCTCCGTGCTGCTGGGTCTGTGACGGTTCTTCCTGCGGGTCCTTTTTTGATCCGCTGCAGCAGTCAGTCTTCACACAGCCTTAAAAAAAACAGGTTGCGAACTTCTCTGCTTCAATTGGCTCACTGCATTCACAGCGTTGGTAGGCGGGTCCTTCTTGCTAGGTTTTCAGTCATTGGTTCTTCAAGGTTTCAGAATCCCAATTCAAGGCTCTTATTAGTCGAATGAGAGGTCAATCAGATGAACTAATCTGTTCGCGGCTGTGTCTGCAGCTTTTATTTTGAGTGCGCGCTTGGACGCCATCACCATCTCCATCATGCATCCTAGAGCGCACGAGGGCACACGAGAGCGCCCTCGTGTGCTCTGGGATGCAGAGACTTGCCCGTCCGCGATACAACGGAGTGCAAGAGGTTAAGAGTCCACTTAACCCATGGATTTTCTATGTTCTTGATAATGTCTTGTAACTTGTAGGTTACCATCAGCTATTGTCGCTTGTATAGGAGTGGGGCTCATTCCCTCTTCAATACTCTTCCACTGAGCAGTATATGAAGGATTACACCAGCAAATTATGGGTCTAAGTTGTGCTGCCCAATAATAGTCTCTCAGGGAAGGAAGGCCCCACCCCCCTTTTTGTTTTGACAATTGTAGAGTTTTAAATCGGATTCTAGGTTTCTTACCTTGCCATATGTACCTGGACAGCATTTTGTCCCATTCATTAAATTGTTTTTCACTTATCTCTATTGGCAAAATTTGAAATAAATATAATAATTTGGGGAGTATATTCATTTTAATTGAATCAGTTCTTGAATTTAGGTTTAAATATGGAATTAGATTCCATCTTGCGATGTCCTCTTTGATTTTTCTTTGGACTGGTGAATAATTGCATTCTAGTAGTTCAGAGAGGTTTTTCGGTATTATGACTCCCAAGTACTTTAAGAATTCTGTTTTCCAAGCAAATTGAAAATTATTTTTAATTTCTTCTGGTGGATTATAATTATATTTAAGCAATTGTGTTGTACTTATGTTAATTTTGTATCCTGATAATTGACCAAAATAGTTGAATGATTCCATAAGTTTAGGTAGGGAATCTGTTGGTTTCCCCAGGTAGATCAAAATATCATCTGCGTAGCAGGCCAATTTATGCTCCTTCCCATTTATATTAATGCCTTGTATTCCTTTGTTCTGTCTAATATACTGGGCAAATGGTTCCAGATATAATGCAAATAATAACGGTGAACATGCACAACCCTGTCTAGACCCTCTTTCTAGGTTAAAACTATTTGACAAACAGCCGTTAACTTTAATTCTTGCAGTGGATTTATTATGTAATGCCTGTATTGTTTTGATCATTTTTTCATGTAAGCCAAATCTGTATAAAACTTGATTAAGAAAACTCCAGTCCACAGAATCAAAGGCCTTTTCTGCATCAATACTGATTACCATTGCTGCGATATTTTTTCTTTGTATATGATTGATAATATGGAGAGTTCCGCATATATTATCTTGTGTTTGACGCTCTCGGATAAAGCCTGTCTGATCGTTGTGTATCAAATGTGATATGGATTTTTCTAATCTTCTAGCCATGATGGCAGTGAACAGCCTATAATCGATATTAAGAACCGATATTGGCCTATAGGATCCACATTCTAATTTATCCTTGTTTTCTTTTGGTTTAGCAGAAATTATTGCTTCATTCCAACTAGGTGGTATTTGTGCGTTCTTTAAAACCCAGTTGAATGTGGACAGTATCACCGGCATCAGTTCTTTAAACTCCTTATACCACTCTGCAGTGTACCCATCTGATCCTGGTGATTTGTTTAGTTTAAGTTTACTTATTGCTAATTGTAATTCCTTTTCTGTGATATCCTTGATCATTATTTTACTTTGTTCCCCGTTTAATACTGGTAAATCCAAGCAGTCCAAAAAAGAGTTTATGTCAGTAGTACTACATGTTGTGGTTTTAGAGTACAAAGTCTTATAAAATACTTCAAAGGCCCCCTGAATTTCATTTAATTTACTTTTTATCATTTTAGTATTTGGATCTTAATTTTATGAACTGTGTTCTGTGCTATTTTCTTTTTAAGTTTCCAAGCTAAAACTTTCATTGATTTTGATCCGCTTTCATAATATCTCTGTTTAAGGAACATTAACATCTAATTTTTTTGATTTCCTCCAATTTATCTTGTCCCATTGTTATTTTATGTTTTTTCTCTAATTCTTTTAATTTATTTTGGAGTTCCTCTAGTTTATTTGTCATTTTCTTCTTATAGGAGAATATTGCTATAATTTTCCCTCTTAGAACATCATCCCCTGACCATCGGTGACCCTTCTGTGTGGAGTTTGCATGTTCTTCCTGTGTCTGCGTGGGTTTACTTCGGGTACTCTGGTTTCCTCTCACAGGCCAAAGACATGCAGGTTTGGTTAATTGGCATCAACTGGGGATCCTAAATTGTCCTTCGGTGTGAATGTGAGGGTGAATGGTTGTGTGTCTCTTTGTGTTGGCCCTGTGATGGACTGGCGACCTGTCCAGGGTGTACCCTGCCTCTTGCCCAAAAGATGCTGGGATAGGCTCCATCCCCCCACGACCTGAAAAGGATTAAGCGGTAGAAGAAGGGTGGATGGATGGATTTTTAAAGTTATATTATTTAGAAAGTTGTTTAGAATTCTTTTTGTTTTATTCCAAAATAAAGAAGAGTATCAGGCAACCAATTATCAGACAACCAATCCACTCATTGTCAAATTGAGAGTCTGGAGAACAGGTGAAGGATACAAATTTATATTACACTGGTCAACACCAAATTTATTGTCTACGGGTTTTTTTAGCTGATTTAGGACAATTTTGATGTGCTGAATCCAAAAATCACATTGGTTTTGCTCAATCAGGTCAACTTTCTGAACTATGGCCACATGTTGTTTTTTACATTTTTGTTTACATGGACGGGTATTTTTGCTTTATATGATGCAAAATTCTTTTTTATTTCTTGAAATTTCTCGAACTCTGAAGAGTTTGCATGTGCCAATTTATGACATGATGTCATAAATTGTTATGATGGCTGATTACTGTTGGACTCTGAAGAGAGACATCCTGCTGCTGAGCATTCTAGAGGTTCGAATAAACGGAAGTTGAAGTTCTGAATTTTGAACAATGATGACGTAACATTCAATTTACATGTACTTACCTTTATCAATGTCTACTATTCAATTTACAGTAATCGAAGTTTGTAACATTTAATTGATTTAGTCAGAAGATCAGATTTTTTAAAAATCAACTTGGCATAAAAACCTGACCTGATCAAGAGAAACAGATGTCATTTTCGGATTCAGCGGTGAAAAATTGTCTTAAATCAGTTGATAAAACACAGACAACATACAAAAAAATTATTTTTGTAACCGTGTGTTATCATTATCACGCTTCACTCTATAAAAGCAAGAAATCTGTGTGTGTGTGTGTGTGTGTCACGCTTCATAGGACATCATAGGACTGCCTATGATCTCTGCCTGAACATCATAGGACGTCCTATGAACTCAGGCATCATAGGACACAGTCAAATGTGTTTTTAAGATGTCACACAGATTTGTAGGACACATAGACAAATGTGTCTTTATGATGTCATATAGACCATGTGTCTTTGAACTCAGGCATCAAAGCTAAAAAGCTAAAAGGACATGCTTTTTTTTTCCTGTTTAAGCTGGTAATGTTCAACTTTATTGCCTCAAGTTTTTTACTCTTAAATTACCACCTTTCTTTTAAAATTTTCTCATAAATTTGAGACTTAAATTTGACTTAACTTTTCAACTTTAATGATGTCATATAGACCATGTGTCTTTATGATTTTCATGATCCTGTCCATCCATCCATCCATCTTCTTCCACTTAATCGTTTTCGGGTCGCAGGGGGCTGGAGCCTATCCCAGCCCATGAATTAGAATTACGACGCACCTATCCCTCAACCAGTGGTCTCAACGAAGAAGAAGAAGACCCACCAGATGGAGGGCAATAGAATGACGACAACTGCTGCACGTCAGAAAAGATGCCATGAAGATGAAACACCTGAGGTTCCAGCAGTACATCGCACCCGTCTGAGACAGGAGGACACCCTTCACCAGCATAGGGTACGACAGACTTTAAAGCACGTTTCTAGGACATCATAGGATGGCCTATGATCTCTGCCTCATCATCATTGCACGTCCTATGAATTCAGGCATCATAGGACGACTCGCCATGCCTACATGACGGCAAATGTGTAACCTTGACAAATGCCAGTCTACACTACAAATGTGTAAAGTGCCAAACCAAACGCTGATTTTCTCCGGGTGCTCCGGTTTCTTGGTTTCTACGGGCATGCACGGGCCTTCCTGAACAGGGTCGAAAGCCACTTTTTCAGGATTGTGTCCATGAACTGGAATTACGACGCACCTATCCCTCAACCAGTGGTCTGAACGAAGAAGAAGAAACCCACCAGATGGAGAGCAATAGAATGAGGAGAACTGCTGCACGTCAGAAAGGATGCCGTGAACATGAAACACCTCAGGCTCCACCAGTATGCCGCAGATGACTGTGAACAACATAGCCGTCTGAGACGGGAGGAGACCCTTCAGTGGTCTGAACAAAGAAGACCCACCAGATGATGTCTATATGACGGCATATAGACAGAGCACATGACTCCCTACAAGACATTATCACTCTATAAAAGTAAGAAATCTCTGTGTGTGTCTGTCTGTCTGTGTGTGTGTGTGCCTGTCACGATCATAGGACATCATAGGACGGCCTATGAACTCAGGCATCATAGGACACATAGACAAATGTGTCTTTATGATGTAATATAGACCATGTGTCTTTGAACTCAGGCATCATAGGACACATAGACAAATGTGTATTTATGATGTCATATAGACCATGAGCTCAGGCATCATAGGATGACTCACGATGCCTATATGATGGCACATAGACAAGTGTGTCTTTATGATGTCATCATATACATCAAGCCCACGGCACATAGACAAATGTGTCTGTGATGTCATATACATCAAGCCTGCCTTCATGTCTTTATGATGCCATATCCAGTGACAGACAGCAGGCAACATGTCTTTATGATGTCATATACATCAAGGCTGCCTTCATGTCTTTATGATGTCATATACAGTGAGTCCATGCCGGAAAGCCTCTTTTTGCTCAGATCTGTTTTCATGATCCTGTCCATGAACTAGAATTACGACGCACCTATCCCTCACCCAGTAGTCTCAATGAAGAAGAAGAAGACCCACCAGATGGAGAGCAATAGAATGACGACAACTGCTGCACGTCAGAAATTCCTATTCCGATAGGTCCTATCCCCTCAACCAGTGGTCTGAACGAAGAAGAAGAAACCCACCAGATGGAGAGCAATAGAATGAGGAGAACTGCTGCACGTCAGAAAGGATGCCGTGAACATGAAACACCTCAGGCTCCACCAGTATGCCGCAGGCATGACTGTGAACAACACAGCCGTCTGAGACAGGAGGAGACCCTTCAGTGGTCTGAACAAAGAAGAAGAAGACCCACCAGATGATGTCTATATGACGGCATATAGACAGAGCACATGACTCCCTACAAGACATTATCACTCTATAAAAGCAAGAAATCTTTGTGTGTCTGTCTGTCTGTGTGTGTGTGCCTGTCACGATCATAGGACATCATAGGGCAGCCTATGATCTCTGCCTGAACATCATAGGACGTCCTGGGAACTCAGGCATCATAGGACACATAGACAAATGTGTCTTTATGATGTAATATAGACCATGTGTCTTTGAACTCAGGCATCGTAGGACACATAGACAAATGTGTCTTTATGATATCATATAGAGTCTATATGATATCATATAGATATCATATATCTATATGATATATCTATATGAGTTCATGGTCTATATTATAGACCATGAACTCAGGCATCATAGGATGACCCACGATGCCTATATGATGGCACATAGACAAATGTGTCTTTATGATGTCATATACATCAAGCCCACGGCACATAGACAAATGTGTCTTTATGATGTCATATACATCAAGCCTGCCTTCATGTCTTTATGATGCCATATCCAGTGACAGACATCAGGCAACATGTCTTTATGATGTTATATACATCAAGGCTGCCTTCATGTGTTTATGATGTCATATACTGTGAGTCCATGCCGGAAAGCCTCTTTTTGCTCAGATCTATTTTCATGATCCTGTCCATTAACTAGAATTACGACGCACCTACCCCTCACCCAGTGGTCTCAATGAAGAAGAAGAAGACCCACCAGATGGAGAGCAATAGAATGACAACAACTGCTGCACGTCAGAAAAGATGCCATGAAGATGAAACACCTGAGGTTCCAGCAGCACATCGCACCCGTCTGAGACAGGAGGACACCCTTCACCAGCATAGGGCATGGCAGACTTTAAAGCACGTTTCTAGGACATCATAGGCTGGCCTATGATCTCTGCCTCATCATCATAGCATGTCCTATGAACTCAGGCATCATAGGACGACTCGCCATGCCTACATGACGGCAAATGTGTAACCTTGATGAATGCCAGTCTACACTACAAATGTGTAAAATGCCAAGCAAAATGCTGATTTTCTCCGGGTGCTCCAGTTTCTTGGTTTCTACGGGCATGCACGGGCCTTCCTGAACAGGGTCGAAAGCCCCTTTTTTTGGATCGTGCCCATGAACTGGAATTACGATGCACCTGTCCTTCAACCAGTGGTCTGAACGAAGAAGAAGAAACCCACCAGATGGAGAGCAATAGAATGAGGAGAACTGCTGCACGTCAGAAAGGATGCCATGAACATGAAACACATCAGGTTCCACCAGTATGCCGCAGGCATGACTGTGAACAACACAGTCGTCTTGAGACGGGAGGAGACCCTTCAGTGGTCTGAACGAAGAAGAAGACCCACCAGATGATGTCTATATGACGGCACATAGACAGAGCACATGACTCCCTACAAGACATATGTATATAGACACAGGTAAGCAACATAACACAGAACAGTAACAGGCAGGAGAAGAAGTAACAAGCAGGGGCAAACAGCCCCAGATGGCAGGACATACTTTGTGTGATTTTTATGTTTTGCAGCATACAAAAGCCATCACATGTGATTGCCACTTAGTGCTGTGTTGCTATACCAACTGTCCTGTAACTGGCAAGAATTCTGTTCCAATGCATCCCCTCTACGGGCATGCACGGGTATGCACTAGTATTAATACATTTGAATAAGGAGCATTATGAGGAAGCATAAAAAGGATGACAAGTAGCTTCTTCTAAATAAAACTTTTGTCTCTGTTAAAATATCAGGAACTAAAGCTGTGTGATCACTGTTGAAAGTAAGATGGATTATATTTTTTCAGATTTAAAGAATTTATGAATGTGCTGATAATTAAAAAACTACACAAAAAATTATGGTCAGATATTCAGAAATTTATTTTTCAGCACAAACCAATTTGTAATATATTTCTAATACTTTTTTTTCCACAATATCTTTGTTGAACCTTTTTTTTTTAACAAACATGACACAAACAATCAAACACTAACACTAAAGTACTACAAAAAAAAAAAAAATGCACTAAAAACACCAACAACCACCAACAAAATCAAGTCTTCAACAATGCTCCTCTGTTTAGTCTAGACAATCCATTACATAAGTATACATATTATGTTCACCAGTTTGGAATTTACAAGGTCCACACACATCATTCACCTTCTTCTTCAAGAGTTATGTTTAAATTTTTTACATAATCAATAAAAGGTCTCCATATATTCTCAAACACAATTTCCTTTGATTTCAGTATATATGTTATTCTTTCTAATGGAAGGTTTGTTAACATCTGTCTTAACCACTGAGTCACATCTGGTCTATGAGTCTTTTTCCACAGTAGTGTAATACATTTTTTGGCATTAAGCAAACTGAGGTCTATGAATGTTCTTTCACTTTTATTAAAGTTATGCTTTTCTGGGTACAGACCCAACAAAAACAGTTTAGGATTCAATATGATTTGTTTTGAGATTATTTTTTCAATTGTTACCCTCACCTCTTCCCAAAACATTCTTATTATTCTACATTCCCATACACAATGAAATAGGGTTCCTTTACTTTCCATGCATTTTGTGCACGTATCTGGTATATTTTTGTTATATCTATTTAACTCCTCCAGTGTAACATACATCCGCATTAACCATTTGAAATGTATCAATTTAAGACGTACATTTATTGATTTGGTTTGAGCTTCTGTACAAGCCAATTCCCATTGTTCCTCTGAAATTTCAGTTTGCAGATCTTCTTTCCAGTAGTTTAATCTTTTCTGTGAGTTTTCACTTGAGGAAGTGTCAATGAGTTATAAAACTCTGAAATAATACCCTTTCTTTTACTATCTTTCATCAACATTTTTTCCAAGGATGAATAAATAAGTCGAGTGAGAGCTTTATTTTGATTTGATCGAATAAAGTTTCCAAGTTGAAGATATTTAAAAAAATGTGTTCTATTAAGATTAAATTTGATCCTCAGCTCTTCAAAAGACATTATGTTATCTGCACATGGCAAATATAAATCTTGAATCTTTTGAATCCCTTTTAAATTCCATACTTTAAATACAGCGTCCGCTCTCCCTGGTTTAAAATATTGATTACCCCATATTGGGCTAAATTGTGACAATAACTGTGGTTCTTTTAAATAGTTTTTAGCTTCACACCATATTTTGATCATATGCTTTACAAATGGATTTTTAACTTGTTTTTGTAATTTTTTTGCCGAATCTGAGTATATGAATATGGGAAGAGGTAAAGGCAAATTGTATGATTCCATTTCAGTCCAGTGAGGGAGATCATTTAATGAAAAATAATATGTCATAGACCTCAGTTGTGCCGACCAATAATACAACATAAAATTTGGACATTTCAGACCTCCACGATCAAATGGTAAATATAATAAAGACAGACGTAATCTAGCCCTCCTGTTGTTCCATATAAATTCCACTAACTTTTTTTTAATTCTTGAGAATAAATCTAAAGGTGGTGGTAAGGGAATGTATTGACATAAATAAAGTATTTTAGGTAAAATATTACTTTTAAGTATATTGATTCTCCCGATCATCGACATTGGTAGTGACATCCATCTCTGAATTAACTCATTGATATCTGTCATTAAGGCTTCATAGTTGACACTGGCGACTGATTCTAGCTTAGGCACAATTTGGATTCCTAAATATTTAAACTGATTTACAACGTTGAATTGATTTACCTCGGGGTCTGGGTAATTTCTCTGGGTCTCATTTAGCATTAATATTGAAGATTTAGTTTTATTTATTTTATATCCTGATATTTCCCCAAAATTCTTTATTAAATTCAACAAGGTCGGAATTGATTTTTTTAGATTCGACATAAACAAAATTATGTCATCGGCGTACAGGGAGATTTTATGTTCTGTTGGTCCAACTTTAATTCCATATATTTGTGAATGTAAACGTATCGCTATAGCTAAAGGTTCAATTGCCATAGTAAACAGTAAAGGTGAAAGTGGACAGCCTTGTCGACATCCTCTATTGATTTTTATTGATTTTGAAATATTGTTATTTGTTAGGATTTCTGCTGTAGCATTATTGTATATTATCTGAACCCATTTTATGAAATTATTTCCAAGTCCAAACTTTTGTAAGACTTCAAAAAGAAAGGGCCATTCGACTCTATCAAAGGCCTTTTCGGCGTCCAGTGATAGGAGAGCTGTATCCGGTGGTTCTTTATTAGAATAAATAATATTAAATAGTCTTCTTACATTATGGAAGCCTTGTCTTCCCTTTATAAAGCCATTCTGATCTCGATTAATAATATTTGGTAAAATTTCTTGTATTCGTCTTGCTAAAATTTTACAGATTATCTTAAGGTCGGCATTTAACAGGCTTATTGGTCTCATATTTTCACATTTATTAGAGGGCTTACCTGGTTTTGGCAACAGTATAATTAAGGCATTATTCATGTATGATGGTAAATTACTATTTTGAAATGCTTCTAAAACCATTTCCAAAAAAGGTTTTATTAATTTATTCTTAAATTTTTTATAAAGGTCAACTGGAAGACCATCTGGTCCTGCACTTTTTCCTGATTTCATATTATCAATGGCTAGCCCAACTTCTTCTTGACTAATTTTAGACTCCAATATCTCCCTGTTTTCATTTGGAATACACGGTATAGATAGTTCGTTCAAAAACCCATTTAGTTTTGTTAAATCAGATTCATTTTTGGTATCATATAATTTTTCATAGTAATCTCTAAAGGCTCTGTTAATTTCTAAAGGATCTATAACTACCTGTCCGTTACTTATAATACTGGTAATTGGTGTTTTAAATTCTAATTGTTTAATCTGCCATGCCAATAATTTTCCTGATTTTTCACCTTGTTCATAAAAAGATTGTTTCAATCTTAGAAGACTCGAGGCAGCTCTATTCGCTGATTTTTTATCGTATTCAGCTCTCAAAATCAGTAATTCATTCTCCAACCTTGGATCACTTCCTGAATACACTTTTTCCTGAAGACTTTTTATTTTATGTTCCAATTGGGCTCTCTCCTCTCGAGTCTTCTTAGATTTTGAACCTGTATAACTAATAATATGTCCCCTAATAAAAGCTTTGAAAGCCTCCCACTTTACACATGCTGATGTTTGTGTAGTATTGATGTCAAAGAACTCATTTATCTGTTTTTCTATGTACTTGACAAATTCCTCATCCTGAAGCCATTTATGCTGAAATTGCCATCTACCTGATTCCTTTGTCAATTTCTTATCTACATATATTAGACAGCAGGGTGCATGATCAGAGATCACGATGTTATCATAAAAGCAGTTTTGAATCTTGGACCTTAATTCTGTGGAAATCAAAAAATAATCAATACGTGAGAATGTTTTGTAGGTACTGGAATAACAAGAGTAGACTTTAACTTGTGGTTTCATTTCTCTCCATATATCTAGCAATCTCAATTCTTTCATAAAATGATTAATGGTCATCCTACATCCATTGTGCGTACAGTCCAGTCCTGTTGATCTATCTATACCGGGATTCAATGTACAATTAAAATCCCCTGCTATTATATGTTGCCCTGTAAGTGATGATAAGATAAGAAATAAATTAGCAAAGAACTTTTGATCATCTATATTGGGACCATATAAGTTCACCAAATTTATATTTTCTAATAGCAAAGATCCTTGAATGATTACATATCTTCCAAATTTGTCTCCAATTACATTTTTCACTTGAAAAGGGACTGATTTATGTATGAGAGTCATAACTCCCCTGGCTCGGGATGAAAATGATGAGGTGAAAACACTTCCTTGCCATCTACTCCTAATTCTTTTTACATCCTCCTCTATTAGATGAGTTTCTTGTAAAAACACAATTTTTGAACCCATGTCTTTTATTTTATTCATAACTTGTTTAAGTTTTTTTAAATTTTGTCGTCGTCGGCCTCCGTCGGTCTATGATGACCATGGAAGAGAATCCTAAACGTCTACTCTGCTGGAACAGCACCGCCTGTGGCTGAACAGGCCGATGCGCGAATGGCAGTCCCTGTCACACAGGTCGCACTTGCGGGTGGTCTCCGTGCTGCTGGGTCTGTGGCGGTTCTTCCTGCGGGTCCTTTTTTCATCTGCAGCAGCAGTCAGTCTCTCTTCACCCGCCTTGAGCTGTCTGGTCAGGGTGCCTCTCCATTTGGAGTGGTCCGTTGCAAGGTCCTCCCAGCGCTCTGTGTTGATCTCCAGGGCCTTCATGTCTCTCTTGCAGACGTCTCTAAAACGCAGCTGTGGGCGGCCACCGTCTCTCTTGCCAGTTGCCAGTTCTCCATAGAGGACGTCTTTGGGGATTCTGCCATCCTCCATACGGTGAACGTGGCCTAGCCAGCGGAGCCTGCGCTGTCTGAGTAGAGTGAACATGGAGGGAAGGCCGGCGCGGGACAGAACTTCTGTGTTGGGCACTTTGTCCTGCCAGGATATGTCCAGGATGTGGCGAATGCAGTACAAGTGGAAGGAGTTCAGTCTCTTTTCCTGCCGGGCGTATGTTGTCCACGTCTCACTCCCATAGAGCAGTGTGCTGGTGACGCAGGCGTTGTACACTGCCATCTTCGTCTTGACAGAGAGTTTGGGATTCTCCCACACTCGTGTGGTGAGGCGAGCGAGTGTGAAGGCTGATTTTCCAATCCTCTTGTTGATCTCTGTATCAAGGGAGAGGTTGTTGCTGATCGTGGACCCCAGGTACGTGAACTGATTCACGACCTCCAGCTCGTAGTCGTCAATGGTGATGGTTGGTGGTGCTTCCGTGCCTTGCGCCAAGACGTTAGTCTTCTTCAGGCTGATGGTAAGCCCGAAGTCCTTGCATGCCTGGGAGAAGCGGTCCATAAGGGTCTGAAGCTCCTGCTGTGTGTGGGTTGCGACTGCAGCGTCGTCTGCGAACAGCATGTCTCTGATTAGAGCCTTGCGTACTTTGGTTCTGGCTTTCAGGCGGGCGAGGTTGAAAAGCCTGCCGTCAGATCTTGTGTGCAGGTAGATTCCCTCTGTTGCTGTGCTGAAGGCATGCCTCAGGAGCATAGCAAAGAAAATCCCAAAGAGGGTTGGCGCAAGTACACAGCCCTGTTTCACTCCGCTGCGTATGTTGAAAGGCTCTGAGACGTTGCCATCGTGCTGCACTATCCCCTGCATGTTGGTGTGAAACGATTCAATGAGGCTTTGCAACTTTGGTGGGCATCCTATCTTTGGCAGGATCTTGAAAAGGCCCTCTCTGCTGACCAGATCGAACGCTTTGGTGAGGTCGATGAAGGCGACGTACAGGGGCATGTTCTGTTCTCTGCATTTCTCCTGGAGTTGGCGGATGGAGAATATCATGTCTACCGTCGATCGCTCAGCGCGGAAGCCACACTGAGACTCGGGGTAGACACGTTCGGCAAGCTTCTGTAGACGAACGAGAACAACTCGTGCGTAGACTTTGCCAACAATGCTGAGGAGGCAGATGCCCCTGTAGTTGTTGTAGTTGTTGTAAATTTTGTAGACCTCTGCAATTCCATGAAGTTAAATTAAGATTAACGCTTTGGTTTATGATCAATATGGAGTTTGGGATTACCTTGCAGTGTAAACATGCTCAAACAGAGAGGCAAAAAAATGAGTGGTTGAACATTCATCCTACAAACTACACACAAACAAATTCCCCCTTCCCACATTTGTGGCGAACCCCCCAAAATCAAAAGAAAAATTCCGTCTCCCGATATAGCCATCGACCGCTCCACACCCACGGGGAACAGCCAAAGCCACTCCTTCTTCATCCTCCCAATCACCCTAACTCTACTGCTTTTAATGACGTAACATTAACTCTCCTCTGTAGTTTTCCAACTTAACTCCAAAATTTTTAGCAACTTTGTACATCATAGTTTTTTTTTTGTTGTTGTTTTTTTTTAAATATATAATACAATCTATATTTTGTAAACTTGCTATTTGCTTCAAGTCAGTCAGATGCCTGTGCAAATGCTTAAATATTCTACCTTATATTTTGTTCATGCTTAGCTCCCACCAGTCTCTTCTTCTTGGATCTTCTTGATGAACTCCTGCGCCTCCTCTGGGGTCTTGAAGATGTGGGTTCTGCCCCCATACGTGGCCAACAGTCTCGCAGGATAGATTACACCATGACGAATCCCAAGGTTGCGCAGCTCCTTACGTACGGGATCAAACTGCTTCCTCAATTGTTGGATTCCTGTGGCCAAATCTGGGTAGAACCGCACCTGCTGGTCTTGGTGTTTAATCTCTCCTTTAGCTCGTGCTGCGTTGAAGATCTTCATCCTGTCTCTGTTGCTGAGAAACTTCATAATTAAGGTCCTCGGTGGTCCCTTATCTCCCCGTGGGCCAATACGGTGCGCGCCCTCCAGAACCACCGCCGACCGCAGCTCTGCGCTGCCCAGCGCCTCCGGAATCCACTTTTCCAGAAAGGAACACGAGTCCCGACCTTCGGATTCCTCCGGTAGACCCACCAGCCTCAAGTTGTTCCGTCTCGACCGGGATTCCAAATCCAGAATATTATCTTCCAGACATTTATTATTTTTTTTCCAAAGTGCGCACCTTTAATTGGAGACAAGTGACGTCATCTTCAGCACTGGAGACACGAAGCTCCATCTGCGCCATTCGTTCTACACAGTCACCCAATTCCTTTCTCATTCCTTCCAACGCTGCCATAATCCCATCAAATCTAGAGGAAAATTCCGCTCTCATTGAACTCATGGCTGCCAGCAACGCACCTGTGTCGCTTCCCGCAGATACCGCACCGCTGTTAGCTTCCTCCGCCATATTTGGTGCATTGTCTGCTGCGTCACAGACCTGAAAGTCCGTTAATTTGGACTGTTTCTGCGGCTCGCTTTTTCCTCTACCTGGTTTTCCAGCCTTAGGCTTCACCGACATATCCTCGCCCAAACGCTGGGATACGTTCTGTCCCAAATGAGAGAGTTATTTGCCGATTTTTTTTCTCCAGAAGCAGAGCAGAGTGAGACGTGTCCTTCTCACGTGGCAGCCATAACCGGAAGTATTTCTAATACTTTTATTTCACAAATGAAGCTATAACTATATATAAAGCTTGACAGTTTTTTCCACTGTTGTAGTATAAATTCATTAATGCCACATAATATTCAGAGCTATGTATATATATATAAAAAACTTTGTAAGCAGCATAATCTTTATTTTAAAGGTCAAATTACCGCTGCGGCCCTCAGCCACCTCTGTTTTAGTCAGAGACGGGCAAAACAGCTCTTTGGTTGGCAAAGGTTGCAGACCCCTGCCTTAGAGCATAAGAAATGTTCTGATCACATTTATATTATATCCAGTGGTGTGAAAAAGTGTTTTCCTCCTTCCTGATTTCTCATTTTTTTGTATGTTTGTCACACTTAAATCTTTCAGATCATCAAACAAATTTAAATATTAGACAAAGATAACACAAGTAAACACAAAATGCAGTTTTTAAATGAAGGTGTTTATTATTAAGGGTAAAATTCCATTATCCACAAATGGCGAAAACATGGAACAGTGGTGAACTTTCCCAGGAGTGGCCAGCCGACCAAAATTACTCCAAGAGCGCAGTGACGACTCATCCAGGAGGTCACAAAAGACCCTACAACAACATCCAAAGAACAGCAGACCTCACTTGCCTCAGTTAAGGTCAGTGTTCATGAATCCACCATAAGAAAGTGACTGGGCAAAAATGGCCTGTGTGGCAGAGTTCCAAGATGAAAACCACTGCTGAGCAAAAAGAACATAAAGGTTCATCTCAGTTTTGCCAGAAAACATCTTGATGATCCCCAAGACTTTTGGGAGAATACTCTGTGGACTGACAAGACAGAAGTTGAACTTTTTGGAAGTTGTGTGTCCCATTACATCCAGCATAAAAGTAACACATCATTTCAAAAAAGGAACATCATACCAGCAGTAAAACATGATGGTGGTAGTGTGATGGTCTGGGGCTGTTTTGTTGCTTCAGGACCTGGAACTTCCTGTGGTAAATGGAACCATGAATTGTGCTGTCTACCAAAAAGTCCTGAAGGAGAATGTCCGGCCATCTGTTCATGACCTCAAGCTGAAGCACACCTGGGTTCTGCCGCAGGACAATGATCCAAAACACACCAGCAAGTCCACCTCCGAATGGCTTAAGAAAAACAAAATGAAGACTTTGGAGTGGCCTAGTCAAAGTCCTTACCTGAATCTGATTAAGATGCTGTGGCATGACCTTAAAAAGGCAGTTCATGCTCGAAAACCCTCCAATGTGGCTGAATTACAACAATTCTGCAAAGATGAGTGGGCCAAAATTCCTCCACAGTGCTGTAAAAGGCTCATTGCCAGTTATCGCAAACGTTTAATTGCAGTTATTGCTGTTAAGGGCGGTCCAACCAGTTATTAGGTTTAGGGGGCAATCACTTTTTCACACAGGGCCATGTAGGTTTGGATTT
Organism: Pholidichthys leucotaenia; assembly: GCA_020510985.1. Classification (NCBI taxonomy): domain Eukaryota; kingdom Metazoa; phylum Chordata; class Actinopteri; order Cichliformes; family Pholidichthyidae; genus Pholidichthys; species Pholidichthys leucotaenia. The sequence continues at coordinate 112,293,905 of CM035838.1, read as the reverse complement.
TTTTTTTTTTACCCTTAATAGTAAACAACTTCATTTAAAAACTGCATTTTGTGTTTACTTGTGTTATCTTTGTCTAATATTTAAATCTGTTTGATGATCTGAAACATTTAAGTGTGACGAACATGCAAAAGAATAAGAAATCAGGAAGGGGGCAAACACTTTTTCACACAACTATAGTACTTCAACAAATAACTTCAACAGAAAAATATGAAATATAATCATATTATTATCAGTACTAACATTGATGCCCATTGAATATGGCATGCAGTGTTTCAGGGTGGTGGGACTACAATAGCAATAGCAAGCAAGTTTCACCTACATACATACATACACCACTGACACAATGCATCTTGCATGCGTTAAGCATGATGATACAGAAAGAGTGATCGCAAGGTTAAAATATAGAAACTTGCTGCACCAATGAACATTTTAGACATCTGCTGAGATGTTAAGTGGCTAATTTGCACTCACTCACGTCAGTCATTCCCATCTTAATCAGCTACCCTACAGAACGGTCCATGGAATCCCATGAAATCCTTTTTCTATTGTTGTATCAGTAATTTTATAATATTGTGTTCTGAGTTTTTGGACACAAACATTATGGAAAGGTGAAGTAAATAAGGTGAAGTTGGGAAATATAGCATTTATAAATTATAGTAGAACACATCATAATAACAGTAGGTCAAAACAAAGGGAAAATTATGGAAAACAGCAATAAAATACTAATTAATATGTAAGAACATGCATGATGGCCATGTCACTATTCTTAGTTAGAATGAAGCCTGTAAGCTTTGAAAGTCTCAGAGCTTCATTGAGGCTTCACCTGGCCATCACTACTGAAGAGCTGTAGCATTTATTGTTTTTAAAAGCAGCCTACCATGTACATTTACTGCTGTTTACAGCCTGTTAATCCTTACTTTCAATCAAGGTTAAAAGCTTTCCTATTTGCTGCTGCCCTTCAGTAGAACAATTGTTAATCTCCTACAATGCACTGTAACTTTTATTTCTTAAACTTTTTCTGTCTTATTCTATTTTAGCTTGTTTTTGTTTCTCTTTAATTTATCATTCAGTTTGCTTTTAAATTCTTATGTATTCCTTTTGCACCTTGCTGTAATGCTTAATGTTTTATGTAAAACACTTTGACTTGTCTTGTACACAAAATGTGCTATAGAAATAAGTTTGCCTTGCCCTTACTTTACTCCTGCTCCAATCAACATGGACTCTGGTGCACAGCGCTCCCTCACTCCTTCTCTTGCTCAGCCACATGCACAGAGTGTCACCTAGTATTGTTGTTTAAAAGCAGCCTACCATGTACATTTACTGCTGTTTACAGCCTGTTAATGCTTACTTTACTCCCGCTCCGATCAACACGGACTCCGGTGCACAGCTCTCCCTCACTCGCTGTCTTGCTTGACCACTCACACAGAGCATCACCTAGGTTTCAATTAGCGCTTCCTCTGCTGGAGGACACTATAATTGCATTTCCTCTACTGGCAGACACTATAATTGCATTTAAGAATGCAGTTTCAAAAATGATCAAAATGGTCAATGTTCGGTGGTTAGTGAAACTTGTCAGGTGCACTCTTCAGGTATTGTAGCATCGCAATGCAAGAGATGAAAGGCCGCGGCGAAGTGGCTTCTGAGTTAGTAGGCAGTCACAAGGCAACACAAAGTTTGCCATATACATATATACCCACACCACAGAATCCCCTTTATATATCTGTATATATATAGATTGTCATGACTGATTAGATAATTCAGCCCACGTGCAAGGTGTAGCAACAAAGAGACAATCAAACAGTACACACGTTTGAATGTTTTATTAAATAGCAAAAACCACACTGCTACAGAAGAGTCACTCGCCAGAGGAATGGGCCTATGGAGAGAGAACGAGAGCTGTAAGCAGAGGAATGTAGTAAGGGAAAATGGGTGAGCCAAATTACCACTTACGTGGGCTCCGAGGGAGCGCCGGCAAGACACCAGCAGGGTAGGGGACTGCTGGTGGAGCCTGACCGGGTGGACGTTACCATCGTGGGAGAAGAAGTGGCAGGAGAGCGCACACAGCCCTCAGTGACACACCCGCACGATGGCAGCAACCTGCACAGTGGAAAAAGCACACAGGTTAATAACTTCTTTTACCAGTGTTATGATGACTTGCTGTCTTTCAGCGGCAGTATACCCAGACAAGCCAGCGTGGAGTCACAGAAGGATGCCTCCTTAAGTACGCTGGCTGATGAGAGGGCGCAGGTGTGTCCTCTCCCTCAGGTGTGATGATGAGCAGCGGAGAGATGAACGGGAAGGAGGGGGCGTTCTCTCGCCGTCCATGACAGGGCCCCCCCTTCTAGGAGCACCTCCTGGCAGTCCACAAGGTTTGTTGGGATGGGCTTGATGGTAGGACCGGAGCATCTCTTTATCCAAGATTCAGGCCATAGGAACCCAGGATCGTTTCTCCGGGCCGTAACCCTCCCAGTCCACCAGATACTCGAGACCCCAGCCCCGATGGCGAACATCCAAGATCCAGGGGACCGTGCAGGCGTCGATGATCCGGGGAGGAGGAGGCGGCTTCGGGGGGGAGGGGGGGCAGAGAGGACTGGCTGAGAGGGGCTTGATGTGTGAGAAGTGAAAGGTCGGGTTCACTCGGAGGGTAGGTGGGAGTCTCAGCCGAAACGAGGCATCGTTGATAATCCTGGAGATCGGGAAGGGCCCGATGAAGCGCGGCGACAGCTTCTTCCAAGTGGTCTTCAACGGCACCTGACTGGCCACCAACCAGACCTGCTGTCCCACAGTGTACCTGGGCCCGGGCATCCGTTGTTTGTCCGCCAAAGCCCGGTTGCGCTCTACAGAGCGGGTAAGGGTGGTGCGCGTGGCTCTCCTGATGGGCCTACAGCGGGGAGCATGAGCCCCCATGGAGGGAACCGCGACCTCCCTCTTGGTCAGAGGAATATACCCCAATGACGCATCAAAAGGGGTAAGCCCCGTAGACGTGGAAATAGCTGAGTTCATAGAATACTCCACCCAGGTCAGGTGTGAACTCCTCGATGAAGGGCGTTTGGCTGCCACGCACCGCAGGGTGGCCTCCAAGGACTGATTGGCGTGCTCTGCCTGCCCGTTGCTCTGGGGGTGGTTCCCAGAGGAGAGGCTCACCGTCGTTCTCAGGGTGCGGCAGAAGGCCAACTTGTGATGTAAACTGCGGGCCCCGGTCAGACATGATGTCCACTGGGATACCATGGAGTCAAACCACATGATCAGTCAACAGGATGGCCGTCTCCAAGGCCGAGGGAAGTTTGGGAAGCGCCACCAATTGGACAGCCTTGGAGAAAATGGTCTACGATGGTCAGTATCACTGTTTTACCATGGGAGTGGGGAAGTCCAGTGACAAAGTCTACAGCAATGTGAGACCATGGCCGACCAGGGACGGGGAGGGGATGGAGGAGTCCAGATGGGGGTGGGGTGGGGGGGGGATCACACTTGGCCCGGACACAGGTCTGACAGGCCTGCTCGTACACCCGCACGTCCTGCCACAGCATGGGCCACCAGAACCCCCGCCGAACCAAATCTATACTGTGGGTGATTCCAGGATGACAGGTGAAGCGGCTGGTGTGACCCCACTGGATGACATCACTGTGGAGGGCAGCGGGGACGTACAGGCGGTCCGGGGGGCACCCTGCTGACACAGTCTCCCGAGACTGGGCCTAACGGACCCGCTGCTCGATATCCCACGTAAGGGCACCTAGGACGCATGAAGGGGGAAGAATGGATTGGCCGTGGGAAGGGGGCGCTACCTCCTCGGAATCAAATTGGCATGATAGCGCGCCCGGTTTGGTATTCCGAGAGCCAGGCCTGTAAATGATGGTGAAATTAAATCGCTGGAAAAATAAAGCCCAGCGAGCCTGCCTGGCGTTAAGTCGGCGGGCTGACTGCAAGTACTCAAGGTTCTTGTGATTGGTCCACACAACAATGGGGTGAATAGCCCCTTCTAACCAATGTTTCCATTCCTCTCATGCCAACTTAATGGCAAGCAGCTCTCTGTCCCCTACGTCGTAATTCCTCTCAGCTGGCCTAAGCCGACGAGAAATGCACGCATGGATGGAGCTTCTGATCGGAGGATGTGTGCTGTGAGAGAACAGCGCTGACCCCTGAATCAGACGCGTCCACCTCAAGGACAAACTGGAGCTGCGTGTCAACCTGAGCCAAGATTGGTGTTTCACTGAAAAGGGACCTTAACAGGGGTCAGCTGCGTTAAGGGCAGTGCTACTCCACTATAGTTCCTGATGAACCTGCGATAAAAATTCGCAAACCCGAGGAAGCGTTGAAGCTGCATACGGGAGCGGGGTGTCGGCCAGTCGAGCACTGCCCTCACCTTGGCGGGTCGGCAATCAGTCTCCCTTCAGCCACTATGAAGCCCAAGAAGGAAGTTGATGTTGTGGAGAACTCGCATTTCTCGGCCTTAACATAGAGCTGGTTCTCCAGGAGCCATTGTAAAACGGCCCTTACATGGACCTCATGTTCCTCTGGTGAGCCAGAAAAAATTAAAATCATCCAAATAGACGAACACAAATTGATAGAGCATATCACGGAGGATGTCGTTAATTAACCGTTGGAAGACAGCGGGGGCATTAGTGAGCCCAAATGGCATCACCAAATACTCGAATTGCCCCAAGTGTGTTTTAAACGCTGTCTTCCACTCGTCCCCCTCATGAATGCGAATGAGATGTACGCGTTGCGTAGGTCTAATTTGGTAGACACCCGTGAGTGCTGAAGGAGCTCAAATGCGGAATTCATCAAGGGCAGGGGATATTTGTCCTTAACTGTTATAGTGTTGAGCTCACGGTAATCGATACATGGGCGGAACGAGCCATCCTTCTTGCCAACAAAGAAGAATCCGGCCCCAAGAGGAGCCGAAGATGACCAAATAAGGCCGGCGTTCAGCGACTCTTTAACATACTTTTCCATAGCCTCCCTCTCCTTCCCAGAAATACTGTAGAGCCGGCTGGACAGCAGCCTCACCCCCGGGACAAGGTCCACAGCACAGTCATAAGAGCAATGAGGTGGAAGTGACAGCGCTCTTGACTTGCTGAAGACCTCCCCCAAATCATGATAAACCCGCGGGACGAGGCTGAGGTCCAGCAGCTCGACCGGAGGAGGAGAGACCGGAAGAGATGGAGCACATTTGGCTGAACTTAAACAACTGACCAAACAGAACGGACTCCAGGAGGAGATGGAATTACGCCACCAGTTTATTATGGGGTTGTGCCTCCAGATCCATGGATAACCTAGAATCATTGGGGATGATGAATTTGGGAGAACTAGAAATGTTTGTTCCTCCCGATGATTCCTGGACAAGAGGATGGCAACCAGCCGCGTGCATTCGGCGATAACTGCAACCTCACAGCCAGGTATGGTGGTAACACGTTGATGATGGGGCAATATAAGAGTGGGAATACCCAGGTCCTGGACGAGCCGGGCCGACACGAAATTGCCCTCTGCCCCTGAATCCACTAATGTCAGCACCCTCCTGTCAACTCCCGGCAATTGCACGAGGGCCAGAATAGAGAAATTGCTGGGGGGAGTTAACTTGGTTCTGCCTGCCAGACCCCCCCACGGTTACTGACGGGCCACATGTTTTGGCCACTGGGGGCGCTCGTCCCGACTGTGCTTCAGTGAACCACAGTACAAGCACGCGCCAGTCCTCCTCCTCCGCTGACGCTCATCGTTGGTTAATTGAAACCGACTGAGGTCCATCAGCTCGGGAGGAGGACCGGCCCCCCCCAGTGTCAGTCCCTGCAGCGGGCACCCGCTCGGCGGACAAGCGAGAGGAGACCTGTCGCTCCTTCGCGCACTCACGATAGCGGTTGTGCAACCCCACAGCCTGATCAATGAGACCATCGAATGTATCGGGAACGGCATAAACTGCCAGGTCGTCGCGAAGATGGGCGTTTAACCCATGGAGGAACGCGCTGCATAATGCAACCTTGTTCCACCCCGAGTCTGCCGTTTCGACCCGAAACTCCACAGAGAACTCAGCCACAGACCGGGCCCCCTGGCGGAGAGTCATAAGGCGGCTCATTATGTTCCCCTGACTCTCTGTGTTGTCGAACCCATGACAAAAAGCAGCCACAAATTGGTCAAACGTTTAACTACGGCCCTCAGGGCTGTCCGATGTGGCCCAAGCCCAACTGAGGGCTCGGTCCCGCAACAGTAAGGTGAAAAATTGAATCTTAACGATCTCCGTTGGGTACTCCCCTGCAACCTGCTCCAAATACATCTGCACCTGGTGTAAAAACTCCTTGCATTTCCCCACCTCCCCCGCGAATGGGGCAGGTGTGGAAATGGAGATGGTACGGCGAACTGGTGGTTGAACAACAGGGGCAGGCTGAGGAGGAGGAGCTGGAGGAACCGTCCCAGCCAAATGACGCGTGATGGTGTCCAATTGCTGCATCATTGTTTGCAGCTGCTGGTTCATCACGGAGACCTGTTGCTCGGTCGCCTCTAAGCGATCCAGAGCAGATTGTCCCCCTGTTACACCTGCTGAGCCAAGGTTTAGGCTGGCTCGTTGACTGATTAGATAATTCAGCGCACGTGCAAGGTGCAGCAACAAAGAGACAATAAAACAGTACACACATTTGAATGTTTTATTAAATAGCAAAAACTGCACTGCTACAGAACAGTCACTCGCCAGAGGAATGGGCCTATGGAGAGAGAACGAGAGCTGTAAGCACGAGGAATGTAGTAAGGGAAAATGAGCGAGCCAAATTACCACTTACGCAGGCTCTGATGGACCACCGGCAGGACTCCAGCGGTGAATAGACAAACCAGCAGGGTAGGGGACTGCTCATGGAGCCTGACCGGGTGGACGTTACCGTCGTGGGAGAAGAAGTGGCAGGACAGTGCGTGCAGCCCTCAGTGACACACCTGCACGATGGCAGCAACCTGCACAGTGGAAAAAGCACACTGGTTAATAACTTCTTGCCAGTGTTATGATGATTTGCTGTCTTTCAGAGGCAGTATACCCAGACGAGCCAGCGTTGAGTCACAGAAGGATGCCTCCTTAAGTACGCTGGCTGATGAGAGGGCGCAGGTATGTCCTCTCCCTCAGGTGTGATGATGAGCAGTGGAGAGATGAACGGGAAGGAGGGGGCGCGCTCTCGCCACCCATGACATAGATGACCATATAAGGAGTTCCTGCTGGGTATCCCAGCGGTCCTTATGTGGTCACGACCATAAAAGGTTCCGGAGCTCAGATTGGGTCCAAATTTTTAACAATTTATCCCACCAGCCTCCAGAGCCTGCCCTATGAATTTCAGCCCCCAACTCCCAGCGGTTATACCTTTTCCACCTCTGTGTTCATTTAATTGCTCCCCTATGGACATCCAATAAAGATTTCCCTCCTAAACTTCCACATATCCAAGGAGGCTGAAATACGGGGATGCACATCCTTGTAACCTCAGCAAATCACGTCTCAATCTGAGGTCATGTGTGACAAACAGTTTGAGAGATATGCGAGGAATAGACAGAATCTCTCTCTCTCTCTCTCTCTCTCTCTCTCTCTCTCTCTCTCTCTCTCTCTCTCTCTCTCACTCACACACACACACACACACACACACACACACACACAAAATTCTTGCATTTATACATAGATGAGTGCTTCATATTGCAGTGTAACTTTTGTTAATACTGATTTATGGATATGCAAATGGTGTATTTTCTTCCCCTCTGCTGAAATAATGTAAATTCCTTTATTTGGGGGGTGGGGGGGAAGTTAAGTGAGCTGGAAAAAAGCAGGACAACAAAGCTTGTTGAAATTTTATAGGCATTATTCCAAGCTTTAAAAAAAATCTATGTTTTTAACAGGTTACAGTCTATGGTTAATATCCATCCATTCACTGTATGAAACACACATCTTACTTAATAATGTTAGCCTCCAAAATATAGTGTTGCAATATTATCACATAAAGGGATAAAGATAATCTACATTAGAGTTTAGCTGCATAATGTTAGCTATATTTAGTCTTTATTATGTACATATTAACCCTGAATGATAGACAGGGCTCTCCTTCCACCCAACCCCTGTCTTTTTATCATAGCCAGGATGTTACCAAAACTTTCATTAATGAGAATAATTCTAAAAACACATCTTAGTGATAATAAAGGTTTATTAGCGTTAGCTAAAGGCTAGCTTCACCACTCACCTGTCCAGCTGTCTCCTGAAGTTGGATGCAGTCCTCTGGTGTCTTTAATCATTTTCCTTATTGTTAACAATGAACAGTTGATTTGTAGAGTCCCAGGTATACAGGTAATAATCCCCAAAGCCAAAGGGTAATTAGCTGGTGGTCACTTGGTCTCCACTGGTCTCATATCTTGTTTGCCCTTCTGATATACCAGACAGCAGTCAGCAACAAAATGGTGATAGACCAAAGCTAAAGATAGCAATTTTGATCTTCATACTATCCTGTGGCTTGAAGGTCTTAACACTTAAAAAGTAGGAAAGACCATCCATCCATCCATCCATCCATCCATCCATCTTCTACCGCTTTTCCGGAGGTCCGGGTCGCAGAGGCAGCAGTTCAAGCAGAGAAGCCCAGACTTCCCTCTCCCCAGCCACCTGCTCCAGCTCTTCAGAGAGGATACCAAGGCATTCCCAGACCAGCTGGGAGACATAGTCTCTCCACCAAGTCCTGGGTCTGCCCCGGGGTCTCCTTCCAGTGGGACGTGCCTGAAACACCTCAAGTGGGAGGCGTCCAGGAGGCATCCTAATCAGATGCCCATACCACCTCAACTGGCTCCTTTCAATGTGGAGGAGCAGCGGTTCTACTCTGAGCCTCTCCCGGATGACTGAGCTCCTCACCCTATCTCTGAGGGTGAGTCCAGCAATCCTACGGAGAAAGCTCATTTCAGCCGCTTGTATCCACGATCGTGTTCTTTCGGTCATTACCCAAAGCTCGTGACCATAGGTGAGAGTAGGAACGTAGATTGACTGGTAAATCGACAGCTTTGCCTTAGAACTCAGCTCCCTCTTCACCACAACAGACCAGTACAACGTCCGCATCACTGCAGATGCTGCTCCAATCCGTCTGTCGATCTCTCGCTCCATTCTCCCCTCACTCGTGAACAAGACCCCAAGATACTTAAACTCCTCCACTTGGGGCAGGAGCCTGTCCCCAACCCAGGTTTCCCAAGTAGGAAAGACGCCACGGAAAAAACAAACAAACAAAAAAAGCTCTGCCCTATAGAGACAACTCCTGCAATCAACTGCTGCTCACCTGCATTATTATTACTTTATGTTCCTATATAAATAATATATAACTTGGAAAGAGTTTGTAATACAAGAAAACAGTGAGTTTGTCGTTGACGAAGTTAAGCCCATCTGCATCTGGATGCAGCTCCACAGGTACTGTTGGCCCAGTGCAGCGCAATGTTATGTGCGTGTATGTGTGAGTCCCTGGATGTGCAGAGCAGAGACCTGGTGAAACTGTCTATGGAGCATCAAAGACTCTTAATTTTCACGAGTCATGTTAAGAGTCCGAGTTAATTTGGAGTCAAAAATGTTGAAGTCCAAAGTCAAATCTGAAGTCACGACTCGAGTTGAAGCTTCTCACTTGAGTCCCCATCTCTGTTGCGTTTTCACTGCGACAGTCGGTAGACTGGGGAGAGAGAAGTCTGGGCTTCTCTGCCTGGACTGCTGCACTCCGTGACCCAAACCCCCGGAAAAGTGCTAGAAGATGGAGTAGAATGGTATTGAATATTCTATCCATCCTGTATAGACATCCATTGTCCCAGCCAGATCATCTACCCACCGTTGACCACATATCCGCTGATCATGTGTTTCATTCATACATGTAATTTTAGCTTATTTTGATATAGTTTATTATACTCCAGCACAGATGGCTCATCATAATTAGTTGTTAGTGTTTGCTAGCAGAGCTAACCATTCACTCATTTTGGGTCATTTCTGCGCTTATTTCACCCCAGGATCCGGTCATGTCCTATTGACCACCTGTTTCTGATAATGCTTTATTTGGACTTCTACATTCTCACATTTAACCAATTTTACGTTAGTCCAAGAATCTGAGCTAATCAGCAAACATTAGCCTCTAACATTGTGTAGCATTAACATACAGATCTCAGAGAAATTAATGAAAGAGTGAGGATTGGGTAAAGCAAAATACCATTTAAATAGCCCGTTTTGAGGAAATCTCCTTCCCCTGTATGGAAAATTTTACTGCAGTAATTAAACCCTGAGTTGTTTTGACCAAAGCATGTGATAGACATTTCATTAACACCTCTGGGAACTGTCAACATGTGGAAAAAGTACATAATGGGACACTTTAAATAAAATGAGAGACTGTTTAATAATAGCTACAATTTATAATAGATGACAACTTTGAAATTACCATATATTACTATATATTCTCTATTGTTGCTCATTTAACTTCTGCTTCAATCTTGCTAGTAATATACAGTGCCTGAGTGAGTGCCTTGTCTAAATACAAAGCGTCAGAATACAAAAGCCTAGAGCCTTTACGAGACTCTTAACTTTGAAGTTTCATTTCTTCTAAATCAAGGGTGCTTTTCTGTGATAGTTCTTCTTAGCCAACTGGTCAAATGTAAATATTGTGATAGCTTTGGCCCTCTAATATTTTTCACAATAATTATTTCACAACTATATATTTTTTTCAAGAAAATATAGACTTTTATTCTGCACGTTTCTAAAAGTTTTGTGGATGTATTATTTTTTTAATTATGTTTTCATAGGAATGTCATCAATGTAACTAGAACCTTTAAAAGCATCCAAGACAGCATGACGTTGCTGCATCACTAGAGTTTTAAGAACAGAAATATGTATGTGTATCTGTTCTGCAAACACAGATGGAAAGCATAGCTCAGAGTCCTACAATGTCTTCTTCTCAATATGTTCACTGTTTCAAAAATATAGTAGGGTTTCTGATCATCTGAGCACAGGTTTCCTCTTCCTGTTTTGCCTGTGTAGGTATTGTTATACTTAATACACTGTTCTCTTCAGGAAATCAGTCTGTATCATGAGACATCTCTTTTTTTCTAGGCCAACGTGGGAAAAATTAAGAGGTGAAAGCAAAGTTTATACATATTCTATCTCAATGTAGATTTTTGTATTATGTGCTTGTAAAATAGCTTTGAACAACTTTATAGGCTTCAATATATAGGCTTAAATGCATAATAATATTTTCATTGCGTCTTATCAAATTGTGTAATGGTGTTGTAGAGAAAGCATAGTGTTGCAAGGGGTCAAATTATGCAAATGAAGTTGTCAGAGGCATGTAGCATCAAGGCTGATGGGAGGGCCTACCAGGCAGCCAATAGTCAGGTTGTGGCTGTGATCAGCCGAGCATGATGGGAGACTCCCCTGCACAGCAAGCACTGAGGCCCGGCACAGTCCCCCGATCAAAGCACTGGCCCTCTAAATATACAAGCATTTTGAGAGATGCTGCAGCCTGACGCACATGCACAAGCAGGAATTCACACAAAGTAACACCTGGATGCATGCAAACATACCAAAACCCTTGAAGACACCACTATCATTGCCTGCTGTCACAGAAATATGAAACACCATAAGTAGCAACTAAGTTGTAGCAGCCTTTTACAGACTGAAAGAGGAGGCTTGCTATGAATGGAATAAGTCAAATTCAAAGGAAGAAAATAACTTACAATTCTTTCACCTCTACTTTTGTACCCCCAAGATTTAGGGGTTTTTTTGTTCCCTAATTCTATGCCCAGTCATCTCCTTTCTCTTCATCCATGTCTTGTCATTTTCTTGTTGCCCTTCTTCAGTTATCTCATTAATAACCAGTCCTCTTGCCTGCCTCCTGTTAGCCTCCAGTATTAACTTGCTATTCGGTCTCTCACCCCGCCGCCTCTGTGTCTTTCCTCCCTTTCTACTCCTCTCCTCTCTGCTCAGGGTTCTTGTTTGAAATTCAAGACTGGTGCAGTGAGACTGCAATAACCTACATACAGATATCTTGTTCCCTCATTTTTATTTTCTTTCTCTATTCCTCTTTGGTCTCACTCTGTTAACATTTGTTTCTTTTTAATATTGTCATTCACAAAAACTGTTTAAAAGAATGTTCTTAAAGGAGCAATCTGTGTGTTTATTCTTCACCTTTGTACTTACACTCAGCATATCAGATGATCAAATTTACTTCATAATGTTTCATTCTTATTCTGTTGCCTTGCTTTGTTGCTCAGTAAACACCATGGTCTCCATACAGTACATGTGTGTGTACATATGTGAATGTGCATGCTTTAGTGCAAGTTTACGATGCTGGAGGTGCAACTCCTGTATGTCCCGCTGACTCCTCTGTGAACTCCTTTCTTGCAGATTAAAATAAAGACCGGATTAGATGGAGGTCTGATGAGAAGAAAGAAATGTGTGTCTGTATGTGTTGTGTGCGTGCACCGAAAGGGGCTGTCAGCAAGTGTACGAATACACTATTAAATCTGTGTGTAGTTCGTGTTTAGTTTCTCATGCTTTTACTTGTTTAAGGAAGTGACATATGTTGGCAGTGGGTGGCAGTGCAGGAAAAGCAAGCTGTCTTGCTGGTGGGGATCCTTAGTCAAGTGATCAGAAAAAAAAAATGTCACCCTCATGCTGTGTGTGGAAAATAGTGATTCATATCATACCCTTCTTCAGTGAGCTTAAATTGCCCGTCAATGCCCTTTCTCTGATCTCTGGTCTCACTGCTCTCCAGAAAATTGAAAATATATGATAGTTTATAAAAGTTATTTCATAATGATCCCCTAATATTTATTACAGGCAAACAAATTGTGCTATATTTAAAGCATGTTCAAAATAAAAGGTTTGATTTTCACCAGTTTAATGGGTAACATAAATATTTGATAACTATGTAAGGTCCTGTTATTTAATGTCAGGCATCCCATCAGTGTTTGTGCAACAAAGCACCAAAAGAATTAATCCTGACAAATTCATAGTCCTTACTTGGCCCTTGAGAAAATGCCTATTCTCATGCTTATGTTTGTGTGTTTAATGCCCATCACATGAAGTACTTCTACAGATTTGATCATTTTAAATATTCGTGGTTAACTTTTACTTCCTCAGAGTTAGTTGTATTGGGTAATTAAAGGTTTAAAGCTTAAGGCAGTGAGCTTTCTGTACCCAGAGAGGTGCTGCAAAATGAGAATGAAAGACAAATTATTACTTGGCATGGATCTACACATAGGGTCAGAACAAGAGTGTAAAGTCTGCAGTGCTTCAAACTCTCCAGTGGAACTTGATGTTTTTATGAAGGCAACAAAAAGAGAGAGAGAGAGAGAGAGAGAGGAGGGCAGATATTATACTGATAGCACGCCATGCTTCTCTTCTCCGTCCTGAATAATCATGATCCTGAGCTGATGGGATGCTTCTTCAAAAAGATGCATAAACTGTGGATGAACTGGAACCTGAATGTGAACCTGGGTTGTAGCCCAGCCCAGCCCAGCAGCCGTTTCTGCTTCCTTGACAGGCGTTTCCAGCCCTACATGGATGTAGATGTCAACAAAAGGAGGAGTGTTCATGTTTATATGTTCCTCAATGCCTGCAGAAGTATGGCTTTGATGATTTAATGTTAATTAAGTGAGTTCTGATCATTTGCTTTTGTGTGAATTTGGCAGTTTGTGTGTGTGATGCGGGCAGGGGCCAAAGAGAGAGCGAGACGGAGAGGTAGAGATTTGGTCTGACTGGGCTGGCAGGTGAGCAGACATTTGCTCCAGGCTGCTATGCTACCTTTTGATACAACAGGCTTTGTGGAACAGACATGATATTTCTCTTTTTTCCCTCTTTCAATCTCTCTATCCTTCTCTTTCTAAAACTGTCACTGTTTGCATGTAATCTCTTTAGGGCTTTTATCATTTCCCGGCCTCAGATCTAGCCTTTCTTATGGTGGTGTTTTTTTTTCTTTCTTTCTTTTTTTGAATAATTTCAAAACTTGAGTGACAGATCCTTGAATAGATGTTTGAAGAGCAGAGACAGGTGTACCAGTTCAGACAGATAGGTGGCAGTATGCTGTCAGACTAGATAAATACTCTTACTCTTTGCATTTATGCTCCTCTTCTTGATCTCTCTTTCTACTGACCAGTCAAACTAGATATTAAATATATACATATACTATGTGTGCTGTGGTGGTTTCAGGTGATCATATTTATACCTTCTCGCTCACTGTTCACATTTTTCATCCTCAAGCTTATCCCCATTCTCAAGCTTTCTCCAGGCTGTTTTACGATTTCTTAAGGCTTCGTTCTCTCCCCTTACATGCATTAATTGCCAAAATGCCATTCACTCATCTCTAGTGGTTTTTAAAGAAGGTGATGTGTAAGAAGTAGTGTTGTAGTATTGTATGTCAGGTGAGACTGAGGGCTGCCCAAGTGGTAAGGATGTAAGCAGATAAACACACACACACTGTTTGCCCAGATCAATGCCCTGGCTCTGAGGGAATTGAAGGAGATCAGGCACTGAGAGCCAGTGGAAACAGATGACTTTGTCATTGCAACACCCAACACTCCTCCCTGGAGGTGTGATGCTGTTGTAGCTCTGACTTTCTTCAGTTTGTTCACATCAACCTGCATCTGACACACAACCTGTGAAGACTGTGCTTTTCTCCTGTCTCATGTAATTTGCCTTGTCCTCAAGCTAAACAACGTAACTGAGGTTTTGTTGTTTTTTTTTTATTTTGGTTTTACTCCATTTTTAGTTTTCTCATTTATCTGTTAATTTTGCTTTTTACAGTATAGATGACTCTTTCTGATTTGGATGTAGCAATCCAAATAGTTTTGGAGTTTTGTAGTCCACAACTACAACATTTTATGGGTCTAAAAAAGTGTAATCCTATATCAGTTGCACTGTATATTATGTAAATAGGTGTGTCATGAACAACAACACATGGCCCTTGCAAAACGTTGCTCTGGTTGGGCTCAGAACTAAATTACTATGTGTTTACCCTACTGGACAATGAAAAATTATATACCAGCTTCCATATGTTCTAGTGCCACTGTGCGTAAGTGTCAAGAGGCGATTAATCAGCCACTGCTCTCACTCTGTCATCACGTACTGTAAGTATACAGTGGATACAAAAGTCTACACATGCCTGTTCAAATGCCAGGTTTTTGCGATGTGAAAATGAGACGAACATAAATCATTTCAAAACCTTTTCCACCATAAAGCTGGATTCATGCTGCACCTCTGCTGTCCGCGTATGTGTAACCGGAAACCTCGTGTGACGAAATTTACGTCATCGTCTCCACTCCGCTAGTGTCCGCAGTGCTCGACCGTGGACGACCGCGTGCAGCCCAAATTTTGTGACCACGCTGCCTGCCCATGACCTGAACTCATTGAAAAGCGCATGCGCAAGACTGAACGTCCCATTCACAAGGTGGCGATATCGGCACAGCATACCAAGATGAAGTAGACGAAGAAGGCAATGAGGAAACAGAAGATGAGAATAAACATATATGAATCATACATAAATACTTCAGCAGCAGCATCTTCGTGGAAAAGGAATGAAAACCGGGAAGTCAAGCAGCAGAAAGCAAGCAGCATTTCTTGGTTGGCGAAAATCCTGGCGCATCAGCGAATTGGCGCTACCTATCGGGCGGGAGTGAAACTACAAATGATGGTTGTACGCATGCATCAACCGCTTGGCCTGGGTAGATGAAAAAAGTGAGCATGTACAGTGCCGCGTGCGTACCGGGCTTGTCCAAAGCGCACGTTGACCAAAGCGGACTAGAGGGGAAATGCAGCATGAATAAGGCTTTAATAACCAAGGCTTTGATAACCATCCAATAACTGCATGGTTGGCGGTTCGAATCCCGCTCTCCCTGGATATCCTGTCATTGTGTCCCTGGGCAAGACACTTCACCCCCAGTTGCTCCTGGTGGGTCTGGAAGTGCCATGTTAGGTAGCATGCTGCCATCAGTGTGTGAATGTGTGTGTGAATGGGTGGATAGCAGGATCTGTAAAGCGCTTTGGTCATCAAGAGATGAGAATAAAAGCGCTATATAAGTGAATGCCATTTACCATTTAATGTGACCTATAACCTGTACAACCCTATTGAAAAACAAACTGAAATCTTTTAAGGGGAAAAATAAAGAAACTTACAATAACTTGGTTGCATAAATATGCACACTCTGTTACAACTGAGATGTGGCTGTGTTCAGAATTAACCAATCGCATTCAAACTCATGTTAAATGGGAGTCAGCACACACCTGCCATCATTTAAAGTGCCTCTGATTAACCCCAAATAAAGTAAACCTGTTCTAGTAGGCTTTTCCTGACATTTTTGTAGTCACATCTTACAGCACAAGCCAAGGTCCGCAGAGAGCTTCCAAAGCGTCAGAGGGGTGTCATTGTTCAAAGGTATCAGTCAGGGGAAGGGTACAAAAGAATTTCCAAGGCATTAAATATACCATGGAACACAGTGAAGACAGTCATCATCAGGTGGAGAAAATAAAGCACAACAGTGACATTACCAACAACTGGACTGCACTGAACTGGACTCCAAAACTGGCTGCACGGTGGCGCAGTGGTTTAGCACTGTGGCAGCACAGTTTTACCCTCGGCCGGGGGATCGCGGGGATCATGAGATCGTGGGTTCGATCCCAGCCCCCGACCAACAGTGAGCTGTGTGGAGTTTGCATGTTCTCCCCGTGTTGCGCGGGTTTACTGCGGGATTTCTCCGGTTTCCTCCTGCACACCAAAAAACATGTAGGTTTAGGGCGCTCGCGCACGCAGCGACCAGCAGCCGGTGGCTTGTCACCAGACTGCAAACCAAGTCTACCTACGGGTACAAATAAGTAACAAAAAAAAAAAAAAAAAACTGATGAAAAGACGAGAAGAAAACTGGTCAGGGAAGCTGCCAAGAGACCAACAGCAACATTGAAGAAGCTGCAGGAATTTCTGGCAAGTACTGGCTGTTTAGTTACATGTGACAGCAATCTCCTGTCTTCTTCATATGTCTGGCCTATGGGGTAGGGTGGCAAGACGAAAGCCTTATCTTATGAAGAAAAACGTCCAAGCCCGGCTAAAGTATCTCACAAAAGTGAGTACACCCCTTGTGAAAATGTCCAAATTTTGCCCAAAGTGTCAATATTTTGTGTGGCCACCATTATTTTCCAGCACTGCCTTAACTCTTTTGGGCATGGAGTTCACTAGAGCTTCACAGGTTGCCACTGGAATCCTCTACCACTCCTCCATGACGACATCATGGTGTTAGAGACCTTGCGCTCCTCCACCTTCCATTTGAGGATGCCCCACAAATGCTGGGTAGGATTTACAGTGGGGCAAAAAAGTATTTAGTCAGCCACCAATTATGCAAGTTCTCCCACTTAAAAGATGAGAAAGGTCTCCAATTTTCATCATAGGTATACCTCAACTACGAGAGACAAAATGAGAAAAAAAAAATCTAGAAAATCACATTGTCTGATTTTTAAAGAATTTATTTGCAAATTATGGTGGAAAATAAGTATTTGGTCACCTACAAACAAGCAGGATTTCTGGCTCTCACACACCTGTAACTTCTTCTTTAAGAGGCTCCTCTGTCCTTCACTCGTTACCTGTATTAATGGCACCTGTTTGAACTCGTTATCAGTATAAAAGACACCTGTTCACAACCTCAAACAGTCAGACTCCAAACTCCACTATGGCCAAGACCAAAGAGCTGTCAAAGGACACCAGAAACAAAATTGTAGACCTGCACCAGGCTGGGAAGACTGAATCTGCAATAGGTAAGCAGCTTGGTGTGAAGAAATCAACTGTGGGAGCAATTATTAGAAAATGGAAGACATACAAGACCACTGATAATCTCCCTCGATCTGGGGCTCCATGCAAGATCTCACCCAGTGGGGTCAAAATGATCACGAGAACGGTGAGCAAAAATCCCAGAACCACACGGGGGGACCTAGTGAATGACCTGCAGAGAGCAGGGACCAAAGTAACAAAGGCTACCATCAGTAACACACTACGCCGCCAGGGACTCAAATCCTACAGTGCCAGACATGTCCCCCTGCTTAAGCCAGTACATGTCCAGGCCCATCTGAAGTTTGCTAGAGAGCATTTGGATGATCCAGAAGAGGACTGGGAGAATGTCGTATCGTCAGATGAAACCAAAATAGAACTTTTTGGTAAAAACTCAACTTGTCGTGTTTGGAGGAGAAAGAATGCAGAGTTGCATCCAAAGAACACCATACCTACTGTGAAGCATGGGTGTGGAAACATCATGCTTTGGGGCTGTTTTTCTGCAAAGGGACCAGGACGACTGATCCGTGTAAAGGAAAGAATGAATGGGGCCATGTATCATGAGATTTTGAGTGAAAACCTCCTTCCATCAGCAAGGGCATTGAAGATGAAACGTGGCTGGGTCTTTCAGCATGACAATGATCCCAAACACACCGTCCGGGCAACGAAGGAGTGGCTTCGTAAGAAGCATTTCAAGGTCCTGGAGTGGCCTAGCCAGTCTCCAGATCTCAACCCCATAGAAAATCTTTGGAGGGAGTTGAAAGTCTGTGTTGCCCAGCGACAGCCCCAAAACATCTCTGCTCTAGAGGAGATCTGCATGGAGGAATGGGCCAAAATACCAGCAACAGTGTGTGAAAACCTTGTGAAGACTTACAGAAAACGTTTGACCTCTGTCATTGCCAACAAAGGGTATATAACAAAGTATTGAGATGAACTTTTGTTATTGACCAAATACTTATTTTCCACCATAATTTGCAAATAAATTCTTTAAAAATCAGACAATGTCATTTTCTGGATTTTTTTTCTCATTTTGTCTCTCATAGTTGAGGTATACCTATGATAAAAATTGGAGACCTCTCTCATCTTTTAAGTGGGAGAACTTGCGCAGTTGGTGGCTGACTAAATACTTTTTTGCCCCACTGTAGGTCTGGAGACATGCTTGGTCAGTCCATCACCTTTACCCTCAGTTTCTTTAACAAGGCAGTGGTCGTCTTGGAGGTGTGTTTGGGGTTGTTATTATGTTGGAATACTACCCTGCGGCCCAGTTTCTGAAGGGAGGGGATCATGCTGTGCTTTCAGTATGTCACAGTACATGTTAGGATTCATGGTTCCTTGAATGAACTGTAGCTCCCCAGTGCCGGCAGCACTCATGCAACCCCAAACCATGAGACCCCCCACCACCATGCTTGACTGTAGGCAAGACACATTTGTCTTTGTACTCCTCACCTGGTTTCCGCCACACATGCTTGACACCATCTGAATCAAATAAGTTTATCTTGGTCTCATCAGACCACAGGACATGGTTCCAGTAATCCATGTCCTTAGTCTGCTTGTCTTCAGCAAACTGTTTGCGGGCTTTCTTTTGCATCATCTTTAAAAGGGGCTTCTTTCTGGGACAACAGCCATGCAGACCAGTTTGATGCAGTGTGCGGTGTATGGTCTGAGCACTGACAGGCTGACCCCCCACCCCTTGAACCTTCTGCAGCAGTGCTGGCAGCACTCATATGTCTATTTTCAAACGACAACCTTTGGATATGATGCTGAGCATGTGCACTCAACTTCTTTGGTTGACCATGGCGAGGCCTGTTCTGAGTGGAACCTGTCCTGTTAAATCGCTGCATGGTCTTGTCCACTGCACTGCAGCTCAGGTTCAGGGTGTTGGCAATCTTCTTATAGCCTTGGCCATCTTTTTGTAGAGCAACACTTCTTTTTTTCAGATCCTCAGAGAGTTCTTTGCCATGAGGTGCCATGTTGAACTTCCAGTGACCACTATAAGAGAATGTGAGAGCGATAACACCAAATTTAACACACCTGCCCCCTATTCACACCTGAGACCTTGTAACACTAACGAATTACATGACACTGGGGAGGGAAAATGGTTAATTGGGTACAATTTGGACATTTCCACTTAGGGGGTGTATTCACTTTTGTTGCCAGCCGTTTAGACATTAATGGTTGTGTGTTGAGTTATTTTGAGGGGACAGCAGATTTACACTGTTATACAAGGTGTACACTGACTACTTTACATTGTATCAAAGTGTCATATCTTTAGTGTTGTCCCATGAAGAGATATAATGAAATATTTACAAAAATGTGAGGGGTGTAATCACTTTTGTGAGATACTGTACATTTGATACATTTGAAATTTCCTAGACGCATGTTGGGGAAATGTGTTATGGTCCAATGAAACCAAGGTTGAACTTTTGGCCATAATTCCAACAGGTATATTTGGCACAAACACAACACTGCTCATCACCAAAAGAACACCATATCTACAGTGAAGCATGGTGGTGGCAGCATCATGCTTTGGGGCTGTTTTTCTTCAGCTGGAACTGGGGCCTTAGTCAAGGCAGAGGGAATTATGAACAGTTCCAAATAACAGTCAGTGTTGGCACAAAGCCTTCAGGCTACTGCTAGAAGGCTGAAGACAAGATTCAAGATTCAAAAATTTTATTGTCAATACTACTATACGTGCAGGACATACAGGAGAATTGAAATGGCATTTCTCTCTCTCTTCATTGGTGTGCATAATATGAAAGGATAAGGAATTAGCCTGGGAAAAAAAGAAAACAACAACAGTAGCCTATGTACAGTAATGGCTTCAGTACCTTTTCCCCAAGGGCAGGGGGGTGAAGAGGGAGTTTGAGGGGTGGGAGGGGTGGGAGGTGTCACCTGTGATGCTGATGGCTCGGTGGGTGAGATGAATGTCTGAGAGGGGGGGCAGAGGGGCACCGATGATCTTGCTGGCTGCTTTCACTGTGCATTGTAGTGTCTTCCGGCAGATGGCCGTGCAGCCTCCATGCCACAGTGTGATGCAGCTGGTGAGGATGCTCTCAATGGTGCCACAGTAGAAAGAACACATGATGGGGGTGGGACTCGTGCTGTCCTTAGTTTGCGGAGGAAATGGGGGCAAGTTTAGTCCGTCTTGGTGATTGATGTGGTGTTGTTGGACCAAGAGAGGTCCTCAAAGATGTGCACTCCCAGGAACTTGGTGCTGCTCACCCTCTCCACAGCTGCACCATCGATGATCAGAGGGGGGTGCTGTGTGTGTCCTCTCCTGAAGTCGACCACAATCTCCTTGCTTTTTCCCATGTTCAAGAAGAGGTTATTGTCTTTGCACCACTGGACCAGTTGGCTCACCTCATTTCTGTAGTTGGCCTCCTCATTGTTGGTGATGAGGCCCTCCACCGTTGTGTCATCTGCAAACTCAATGATGTGGTTGGTGTTGTAGGCTGGTACGCAGTCATGGGTCAGCAGGGTAAAGAGCAGCGGGCTGAGCACGCACCCTTGTGGGGCTCCTGTGCTCAGTGTGATGGTCTGAGAGGTGTTGCTGCCAACCCGCACGTTCTGTGGCCTCCGTGTGAGAAAGTCCAGCGCCCAGTTACAGAGAGAGATTTTGAGTCCCAATTGTCTGTGTTTTTGTGTCAGGTGCTGGGGAATGATTGTGTTGAATGCTGAACTGAAGTCCAAGAACAGCATTCGCATGTAGGAGTTTTTTGAGTCCAGGTGGGGGAGGGCTGGATGGAGAGCAGCAGCGATGGCATCTTCTGTGGATCTGTTTGACCTGTATGCAAACTGGGAGGGGTTGTGGGAGGGAGGCAGGATGGACTTGATGTTCTGCATGACCAGCCGCTCGAAGCACTTCATTGTGATGAGGGTCAGTGCTACGGGCTGATAATCATTGTAGCTGGATGGGACGGGCTTCTTTGGGACTGATATTATGGTGGCAGTTTTGAAACGTGGGGACAGCAGCTTGAGACAGGGAGATGTTGAAGATGTCGGCCAGGACATTCTTAAGCTCCTCCGCACAGTCCTTCAGGACGCGACCCAGTATGTTGTCTGGGCCAGCTGCCTTGTGTGGGCTGATCCTGCTGAGGGTCCTCTTCACGCTAGCCGAATCCAGACTCATGGCCTGCTCGTCCGGAGGAGGAGCGGTCTTCTGTGCTGATGTGCTGTTTTGTGCTTCAGATTGGCCAAAGAAGTCGTTTAGGTTGTTGAGCAGTGTGATGTCACTCGAACAGATCTGAGGTGGAGGTTTGTAGTTTGTGAGAGTCTGTATGCCACGCCAGAGAGAACGTACATCTCTGGTGTTGCTCTAGTGTCCGGATATTTTCTTGCTGTACTATCGTTTTGCCTCCTTGATAGCGGGGGATAGGTTGGCCCTAGCTGTTGTTAGTCCTGCAGTGTCGCCAGCCCTGAAGGCTGCATCCTGAGCCCTCAGGAGTCTGTGGACCTCTGCTGTCATCCATGGCTTCTGGTTAGCACAAACAGTGATGATCTTGCAGTGAATGACTGACATCATCAATGTTGTATGCCACAACAACCTCAGTGTACTCCTCTAGGTTTGTGTGTCCATTGTGAGTGGCTGCATGCTTGAAAGTGTCCCAGTCTGTAGTGCTGAAGCAGTCTTTCAGAGCATCAGAGGCCCTTTCTGGCCACACACGTACCTGCTTTTTTGTTGGTCAGATGGCTTTCACTCTGGGTTTGTATGCCGGCCTTAACAGGATGATAATGTGATCAGAGAGACCCAGGGGGGATGTTGATATAGGTTTGGTAGGAGGGCCTTTAAATCTGCATGGTTGAAGTCTCCTGCTGTGATGAGGAATCCATCTGGATGCGCTGTTTGTGTCTCCCTGATGACCTGATAGAGTTCTTTCAGTGTTTTACTCCTCTCGCCGGTGCCAGTGGGCGGGTCATACACGGCGGCAAGTAAGACAGATGAAAATTCTCTTGGCATGTAAAAGGGTCGGCACTTGAGGATCATAAACTCCATGACAGATACGACAGTTGTATCTCTGCACCAAACATCACTGATGTAAACACACACTCCTCCACCCCCGGGTTTTCCCTCTTTCCATGAGCATTCTGTTGCTACAATAGCATATTAGCCCAGCTAGCTGAATGGCAGAGTCCGATATATTGTCATTTAACCACGTTTCCGTAAAGATAAAAACACAGCAGTTCCTCGCATCATGTTGTGTGGATCTCAGGAGCTGTATGTGGTCTATTTTGTTGTCTAGTGAGTGTACGTTGGCCAGAATGAGTGAAGGGATTGGGAGTCTGTGTGGGCTAGCGGTTAGCTTTGTTTGGATACCTCCACATTTACCTCACTTTTGTCTCCGCTCACACCGTTTACGGCATCTCCATTTGGGATGAGACACAGCAGTCGAGTTTGAGGGTGTGGAAGACTGGTGGAGAATACCCAGGCCACGGAGATCCTCTGTAACGCTCTGGTCCAAGACATAATGTTCAGTCATATTCCTTATCTCCAGAAGGCTTTGGCAACTGTAGCTTGTGTGCAGCATCATATATGTACATTAAACAATATAAACAACACTAAGTGGCACAAAAACACAAAGAGAGAAGAGAGACCGCTGCGTGATCACATGCCACCTAGAGGGCAGACAAAACAGAGCAGGGCAGAGACAGACAAAGAGGAACTTCATGTTTCAGCATGACAGTGACCCAAAGCACACATCCAAATCAACAAAAGAATGGCTTCACCAGAAGAAGATTAAGGTTTTGGAATGGCCCAGTCACAGTTCAGACCTGAATCCAATCGAACATCTGTAGAGTGATCTGAAGAGGGCTGTGCGCAGGAGATGCCCTTGCAATCTCACAGATTTGGAGCATTTTTGCAAAGAAGAGTGAGCAAATATTGCCACATCAAGATGCGCCACGCTGATAGACTCCTACTCAAAAAGACTGTGCTGTAATAAAAGCCAGAGCTACTGCAATGAGGTATTAGTTTAAAAGTGTGCATATTTATGCAACAATGTTATTGTAAGTTTTTTTATTTTTTCTAGTCTGCTCTCCAAAGCAGAGGCCAGTGGGACTTAACCTGATGAGCTGGTTGTCACTGTTGTGAAACTCCAAAGAATAATAATTGTGGTCCATTTCGTCAAAAGTCATCATAATTGCTCCCTTCGTTACATTCTTCCTATTTCAGAGGCTCTTCTGTTTGAGAAACTTGATTGCTAGAGCTGTGACTGAGAATCATGCAACATCTGAATTTGAACTCCAAAGCCGCGAGAAGTATATTGCATCTTGCTGATGAAGTATTCATATTTGTGTTTGACTGCAAAGAACTATGTTTTAGTCTAAGTGGGTGGTGGTCCTCTCTTTTCCCATTCTTTTCCCACTCCCATTCCCACACCTAGGAGTTGAGCATCTGTTGCGCTCAAGTTGATCACATGTTCACAGGGTCAGACAGATTAGATGGGTAAAAGCCAGCCTGCAGAGAGCCAGGGCAGGAAAACGGTTTGCTTTAACCAACATGATAACCTGGTGTCTGGGTAGGATGAGAGGGGGGTGAGGGTGGGCCTAAAAAGCATGTATCCTGTAGATTTGAGCAATACACTATCTACAATAGGGGGAATAAGTATTGAATGCATCAACATTTTTTTCAGTGCATACATTTAAAATGAGAATGTCCAAGCCACATTTTCACCAGTTTTGGGTATTAAAGGAAGATGGACAACATTCTGACCTCCTGGCCAGCGTGTCGCACTTGATCTTGCCCCAACTGGTTGGTAGAGACAAACATCAACATGCAGCATAAACTATTCTACAATCTCAGTTCTTTGGTGATTACAAACCAGATACAGCATATCAAACAAGGGCTCATTTGTGGTTGGAGGCAATGAAGGCAATGAAATGTGGCATCATCCTAGTTATGCTATTAGGTGTGACATTCTTACCGGCCACCGTAGTCTCATCATCCAACTTAAGTCATTTTCCACAGCATGTGGGATACCATGTGGTGTATAGGGTATTTCTGTGACCCTAGGCCACACAGCTACTGTAAGGGTGCATTCACACTGCCACTGTTTGGTTCAGACCAAAGGAACTCTGGTGCGCTTCTGCGGATAGTATGGTTTGGTGCAGTGTGAATGTGCAATCAAACTCTGGTGCACACCAAGCAAGCGGACTCTGGTCCATTTGAAAACTGGGGGTCTCGGTTCACTTGCAAGTGAACCCTGGTGCGGTTTGTTTGCAGTGTGAATGCAAACGGACTATCCAGTGGACCAAAGGGTGCAAGTGCCCCTTGGCGTTTGTGTAACCATAGCAACATGTAGTCTCAGAAGAGGAAGTGATGCTCACCCGTAGTGCATTTTGGGTAGAAAATAACAACAAAGACAACAGGGCGAATCCGAGAAATCGTTTTACCCAAGAAAGCCAAGGAGAAAAGTTAAAAAATGTCTTGTGGACAGACTTGGAATAGTGAGTAGTGAGAGAGCATGTGAATTTGGTGCTGCTCCATTGTTTGTTTGTGGTGGACAAACAACCTGGCTGAAGGGAACGAATTTCCATTTTCAGTCGTGGCCAATCAATGAGTCAGATTTTTCTTCTTCGCTGAGATTTTTTCTTCCTGGTCAGTGGTGGTTTTGGCTACAACGCCCCAAAAGAGCAGTTGTAACTGCATGACGTTGTCCAGGCAGTTTGGTCCGCTTGAGTAAAGCGCAGTGTGAATGTGAACCAAACCAAACAAAGGTGCACAAATTCTTGGCATTCCCCTCCCAATCGAGCCGAGACCCCTGGATGTGAGGGCTACAGTGGAGGAAGGGGGGTGGTCATTCCTCTGGTAGCTCTGTGTGCTAAATCATTCAACTGCTCAGATGTAAATATTATGCTTCTTTTGGACCCATAAAAATAAAAAGGTTTTTTTTCACCAATACATATTTTTAAAGAATATAAAGGCTTTATTTCGGCACCTTTCTAAACACTTTCTAAACACTTAAGGAGCTAATGTGATGCGGCGTCCGTTTAGCTATCCAGAATCACTACTCCACCTTGCCATTTGCCAATGCTCACCAAACTGACACAGTGATCCTCAGATAGGTCTGCATTCAGGTTGTGCTCAAGATCAAGGGTAAAGGTCAGGAGATCTGGGCGCTTATGTGATTTCTGAAAAATCCCTATTCCTCCTAGGAAATTGCCATAATGCTTGCCAAACTCATGCACAATAATCCTCAGATGGGTCTGCATCCAGGCTGTGCTCAAGATTAAGGTCAAGTTCAAAGGTCAGGAAATCTGGGTACATATGTGCTTTCAGAAAAATCACTACTCCTCCTAGGCACTTGCCACAGTGTTCACCAGATTCACTCTCAGTGATCCTCAGGTTGGTCTATACCTATAGGTCAGCTCAAGGTCAAAGTTCAGGAGATCTGGGCACTTAGGTGATTTCATGAAAATTGCTACTCCTAAGCGATTAAGATCCAGTGGTCACCAAACTCACTCACAAGGATCCTCTGGAGGGTCTTCATTCAGGTTGTGGCCAAGGTCAAAGGTCAGGAGATCTTTGCACTTGTGATTTTAGAAGAATTACTACTCATCCTAGGCAGTTACCTCAATTCTCACCTAACTCACAAGGACCCTGAAGGTATGTCTGCATCCAGGTTGAAGTCAAGGTCATTGTCAAAGGTCATGAGATCTGGGCATTTATGATTTCATGAAAAACATTATAGCTCCTAAGCCATTGACTTTGACCTTAAGCAGATCCCAGATGGGTCTGCATCTAGGCTGTGCTTAAGGCCAATGTCAATGGTCAGCACATCTGAGCACTCTTGGGTTGGTTTCAGAATGAGCTATTCTGTCATTGATAGTCTGTTTCAAAAATATTTTTTATGAAAATGCTATCAAGTACGCCTTTTGACCCAAGAAGTCCACACATGTAAAGAAAATAAACCATATAAGTCTATGAATAAAGTTATATATTAAAAAATAGATTAATAGGGGCAAAAAGTGTTGAACATGGTAACTTAAATTTATTCAATACTTGGTGAAAAAAGCCTTTATCTGTAATGAGAGTTTTAAAGTGACACTACGCCAAAAGTCCAGTTTTTTCTGTTATTAACATGCCTGTAACATGTTTTCTTGTGACTTACAAGACATCTCAAGAGCAAATTCAGTCCCAACTCTCAAGTCTGTGTTTTTCTCCTATGAATTTCCAGTTAGGCAATGCCCCCCCCCCCCTAAAAAAAAGACAAGTTTGGACAGAGCGTTTCTAGGTACATAAGCATTCCTGCTTAACCTGATTGGTTATAACATTAACCAATCAGGCTAAGCACTGGGCATGACTACAGACCTGAGTTCACTGCCTCGGGGGAAGAAGGAGGAGCCAAGAAGCAAGCAGCAGGAGCAGTGATTTTGTGTGTGTGTGTGTGTGTGTGTGTGTGTGTGTGTGTGTGTGTGTGTGTGTGTGTGTGTTCCTAGTTGAAAAGATGGCAGATTATACCTGGTCAGTTTTTGGCTGTATGAGCAAGAAATCCTCTTCTTTTAAATTACACGTCTTACCCACAGACATGAAAATACAACAGCGATGATTAATTTTATTTGGAAAAACCTCAATGTTCCTGCTAAAATACAAAAGAGAGGACATGGGTTTGCAGCCTGCATTTCACCCTGCATGGCAGGGGAGAGGGAGGAATGGGAGGCACACGGTTGGAAGGCCGAACCAGAGAGAGATATCTGCTCTTAGGGGGACGAAGGCACCAAGACCGCCACCTGTCCGCATGTGGCACAATGGCTGGGGTGAACTGGCGAGGCTACAGTCGTGGTTCCATGGCTACGGGCGGGTTTACTGGACTGCCGGCCCCCAGCGAGCTGCTCTCGGGGGGCTGCTCTCAGCACACTTCTCCGGCGGACAGGGCGCCGCACTGCTTGCCAGGAGATCTTCGGTGAGTGGGCAACTAGAGAACAGCGGGGAGCCCTCCAGCCTCCACGTTAGGCTGGGCAGCGACATTTCCACTCCACCGAGAATGATCCTTCCTCAAGTTGGATCGCCTTCTTGGAGCCCTAGCCCAATGTCCTCTCTTCTTCCAGCTACTGGTGGGTGGGAGTATGGGTGGAGCTAATTAGAATTATCATAGATTTGCACATATTTAAGTAGGTGGTAGAAGTAAAAGCTCTTTCCAAGCAATTCTAAGGCAATGAAAGTTTTTTTTTTGGTCTATGAAAAGCCACAGTATACTGTTTTGGGCACTATGGGCAATACACATTTGTTTTTGAGGTAGTTTTAGAGCCATCAGAGTGCTTCTTTAAGACCCTTCCTGTATGAAGAAACTAATCACCCACAGTGCTCAGGTGGGAGTTTGGCCCATTCTACTAAACAGACTGCCTTTAAGTCTTGATGATTCCAGCGCAGCCCTCTTGTGAATCCTGAATTCAATTGGATTCAAGTTAGGCGACTGACTGGGCCATTCTAAGAACTTTATTTTCTTTGTTGTTTTCTACACTGTGTGTTTGGGATCCTTGCCATGCTAGAAGGTCCACCCTAGTCTCATCCTCATCATGCTCGTGGATGGCAGCAGAGTATTTTAAGGAATACTCTAGTACATTCATTTTTTTTTCATTAATATTATGTTTGCCATTGCCATTGGGCAGCTTGGTGGCACAGTGGTTAGCACTGTGGCAGCACAGTAAGAAGGTCACGGGATTGATTCCACCCCTGACCATCGTGGGTTCGATCCCACCCCCTGACTATCGGTGACCCTTCTCTGTGGAGTTTGCATGTTCACCGCGTGTCTGCGTGGGCTTACCCCAGGTACTCCGGTTTCCTCCCACAGGCCAAAAACATGCAAGTTAGGTTAATTGGAGACTCTAAAGTGGCCTGAGGTGTGAATGTGTGTGTGAATGCTGAAGGGATTGATGCCGTACCGTGGCTGCCTCATCCATCCAGGTGGATGTCCTGAATTTCCCTCTGGGGATTAATAAAGTATATAAAATATATTTTTAAAAAATAAGATGAGAAACAATGCCATAGCATGATGCTTCCATCTCTAAATTTTACTGTTGGAGTAGTGTTTTATTAGGGGGGATGTGCAGTGCCATTTCTTCTCCAAACACGAATCCATAGTTACAACAGTTACTGGTAGTATATGTCTGCTTGCATCCTTTTGTGTATTTATTCCTGACTGATTAAATCATTTGGATGAATGGTGAAATGTTTCAGAAGTTAAAAAAATACTTGAATGTATTTAACTTGATTGAGCTTTCATAGTCTCCTCCAAACATGGTGTAATATTACAGCCAAAGTTCTAATTTCGCATTGTCTGATCACACTACATTCTCCCAGTATTCCATAGGCTTGTCCTAATTCTGCTAAGTAAACATTAAACTTTTACTTGCCTCTTCTTTAATAATGGAGTCTAATGAGGTGAGTGTGCATGAAGTCCATGGTGGTGGAATGCATTGCCTATTTTTTATCTGTCACAATGATACCTAGGTCTCTCTGGAGCTCTTTACAAGTTGTCTTAAGCTGGGTTCACACTATAATGATTGGACCTGCTTTTACTGACATTTTGAAAAATCAGAGAAATCAGTCCAAACGTTGGTGAAATTACTTTTACAAACTTTTACGAACTTTTGCTAGCATTTCCCAGCGTTGCATTCAACGTTGTCAAACTTTTGCCAACTTAAGCTAGTGTATGTGTAGCCGTTGCCAACTTAGGTTAACTTAAGCTAAAAATGCTCAGCTCAGGTCAGCTGACATCAGCATCAGGCGATGCTTATATAAAGATCAGCGTTTGTGGAGGCTTTCTGCCATCCTGGATCTGTTTTTTTGGGTGGATTCACACTACAACGTTTGGACCAACTTTTACTGACATTTTGGCAAACGTCTGGCTCTGCTGGAAAAAGCTGATAAAAGTTAATGATTGTTGTTTGTTGGCAAATGTTGGCAAAAGTTGTATTTGTTGAGAATTTTCAGCATGCTGAAAATTTGCGACATTTGGAAATAAACGTTGATGAAAGTTGTGCTCAGTTTGTAAAAGTTCCTGAGCACTGAGCTAAGTTAGCCTAAGTTAAGCTCCTTTGGCAAACGCTGACTGAAATGCTGGTGAAAACAGATGTTTTTAGACCGAAACTCACTTCAGACATGCACGATCGAAAGAGAAATGGAGAGAAGGGGGAATTAAAAAAAGAAAATATATATGTAAGAGGACAATGTACAGTATTTGCTTGGTGATAACAAGGTGTGTATGGCATGTTTTTTTAATTTTTTTTAATCTATGGGATTATATATATATATATATATATATATATATATATATAATATTACAACCATTTGATTCATTTTGAGTTGGATAGGTGTGGTCTGGTGAGTGGTTTGGGATTTTGTGTCTTTGCAGTATTATGTTTCTACCACTAGACTGTACTGTTGTGCAAATGTGTCTTTTGCCTGTAGGCTTACTGGGTACCTTGGAAACAGCAGCCATTGGAGACACTGATCTTTTTTTTTCCTGTCTGAAAAAACATTTTCTTGGTCCGTGGAATAAAGTTTTTTTTTGGATGAAATTTTCAGTCAGGAGTCTGTCAACTCTCTGCCTGCTACATATATACAGTATATGATCTCCCAAAAAATGTGACAGCCCAAAAGAAGAAAAATCTCCTCACTGAGGGATTTACTGTTCTTAATTTTCTGCTCCATGCATAATCATTCTCCAGGATTTATTGGTTTAGCTTCCATTGTAGGGAATCAAACAGCACTGATGTGGTGTCAAAAAGTAAATGACATTTAATGGGATTTTTTGTTATTGTAATGGAGAGAATTGTAACAGTCAAAATATAATCACCTGTCATTTTATTTATATGATGATTCACTAAATAGTTTTTTCCATGCACATTCACATTTTAATTGTGGACTTAGTGTTGGATTCTATGCATTGATTTATTATTTTTTATATGAATGAACAGGGGAAAATGGTATGTAGAAATAACTACATAGGAATATAAAACAAAAATAAATACTGAAAATGAATACTCCTACAAATATCTTGGGACGATTATTGATAGTAATTTAAATTTTGAAGAGAACTGTGAAAGGGTGTGCAAAAAGGGTCAGCAACATTTGCATTGCTTGAGAAAACTTGCACGCTTCCAAATTGACCGAACCATAATGACAATGTTTTATCGGGCTTTTATTGAATCTGTTTTATCCTTTTCTTTAGTGTCATGGTTTGGTCAGATAAAACTGAAACAGAGGAAATCCTTGGATCAGGTAGGTAGATGGTCCAGTCGTTTGCTTGGTGAGCCACAGCTGAGCCTGACATCCCTGTACACCAGACAAGTACAGAGGATGGCTACCTCCATTTTAAATGATGACTCCCACCCTTTGCACTGCAACTTTCAGCTTCTTCCCTCAAGATGGAGGTTTGCTGTCCCAAAAAGTAAAACCCAGCGCTACAAAAACAGCTTTGTTCCTGCTGCTGTCAAAGAGTTGAACAAGTTGTAACAATATATTGCACATAATTTAGGTACCTATTTATTAACTCCATTTTATATTTACTTATTTTTGCAGGATGTTATTTGGGTTCTAAATATTTTATTGGGTTTTAGACCTTTGAGTTTTTAACCTCTCTGACTAGTCTTTAACTTTTTAATATGACCCTTCTCTCTTACCTCTGGTTTTTCTCTTATCTCTTTGTCTTTATACCCTGATTGATGGAGCCTTGAGTATTTTTATCATGTTTATAGTCAGCTTCATGTGTACCTGTGTTTGTGTCTATGTTGAATGTAATTAGTGGCTTGTAAATATGGATGTCACCAGACTGCAAAACAAATCTACCTACGGGTACAAATACAGTAACCTGAACCTGAACCTGAAACATATGCCCAAAGGAGATGTGTTCACTCCAAAAGCAGGTCCAGAATGGCAGGAAGCCTCCACAAACGCATATGAGCCTCAACTAATGCTGATGTCAGCTGACCTGCGCTGGCTATTTCTCTGATTTTTCAAAACGTCAGTAAAAGTTGGTCCAAACACTATAGTGTGAACTCAGCTTTAACTTAAGTTGACTTAGGTAAACTCTGCATAACTTAGCCCAGCGCTCAGGAACTTTTACAAACTAAGCACAACGTGTATTCCCAAATGTCAGCAAATTTTCAGCAGGCTGAAAATTTTCAAAGAACACAACTTTTGACAGTGTTTGCCAACAAACACCAACTATCATTAACTTTTGCCAGCAGAGCCAGACATTTGCCAAAGCATCAGTAAAAGTTGGTCCAAACATTGTAGTGTGAATCCACCTTTAGCTCAAGGGTTGCTCCTGTGACTTTCCTTTCAACTCATTGGCAGATATCTTTTGTCTAGCTTGGTTGATGGTAGCGTGATGTTCCTTCCACTTGTGGATGATGGCAACACAGGGGCAAACCAGCAAACAACTCCAACCAACAACCGAGTCCATAGTCCATGAATCCCCATCACTCCACCAGAGGAGCACGCCCCCCTCCACAAATGCACATAAATAAAGGCGCGGTTTCAAAGTTTTCTGTATCTAACATTTTATTACTGTTCTCACAGTTTTTTGTTATGATATTATGTTACCTCCTTAGCAGAGCTAATAAAATGTCTGGTATTGGCTATATCCAAAAACTACTGGATGAATTTTAATAACATGATAACTTATGATACTCTGTCAGTTGACACATTTTAATCACATTTTACCAGTGGACAAACAGCCTTGCTGTCTGGTTTTTGTAATTGCTTACATTGTTTACGTTTTCCTGGAGCTGTAGTAATGGAATAGTCATAGTTTTTATTATATTTATTGCCTGTCTAATAACTTAAGCAAGTGAATCTCTTGATGAGAGCACATTTATTAGGTGTTGCATGTGTCTGTGGTTCTATGTGCTCAGTCTTTAGCAGTGTGCCACATCTCAAGCCCCTTATTCTTGGATAATTGCACTGTAAGTCCTCAACCTCCCCTTTATCCTGAAAACCAAGCTCATTGTGGCCCCCAAAGAGCCCCCCACACAGTAGAGAGAAAAAAAAAAATCCTAAGTTGTCCTTGTACATAAAAGTAGATTCTACTCTCCAACACCTTTTCAAATTAATATTTGTGATGGGCGCCATTCTGCAAGCCCCAGTTTCTGTTCCCTGCCTTTGTTCCTGCGTTTGATGTAATGGAGGCAAGGACAAAGAGGAGAGCAGGCAGAGTGTGTGAAAATGGTAGTTAAGTGGGCTTAAGGGCTCCTTCAGTACCTACTGAAAGGCCTGGACCTTGAATAGGACCCTCGCACTGCTAAGCTGTAGTGCAGTAAACAAGACAGGTCCAGCACAAAGGTGCGTCTCAAATGAGCACAGACACCCTCCTTCTCTTTCTCCTCACCCTGTCTCACCCCACCCTCCCACCCGAGTGTGACATCTGGCCAATCCCAAGATCTGTCCTCAGTCATCCCCTCCCCTTTTATCCCCCCCCCCCCCCATTTTTTTGCGCTCCTTCATATCTTTTCTCTTGTTCTGTACTCTGTTCTGGTGTATGAGTGTTTGTGTTTTGTTGTAGTCATCCTGGCTGGAAAGCTCGCTCCCCCAAGCCAGCTCGTCCCTAGTGTTTGGGCGGTTCGGCTCTTTTGTTTAGTTAATTGCAATGAGTATAATGTACTAGTCTCTCGGAGGTCCACGAAAGACAATTAGACAATCCCAAGAATTTAATGAGACACCACTAGCCCCAGTCCCCCTTCCTTGGCTTTGAGAAACACCCTGCTCCCGTTGGCACCAACTGTGATGTCGTGAGGAGGGGGTTGCAATGCAGGTCGCCTGTCTGTGTCTGTTTGTGTGTTTACCAGATTGTTGCTCTGCCCATCAGAGAAACCTCTAGAGAGAAAAGACCCAGTGAGATAAAATCCAAAAGAAAAAAAACCCCAAATAAAATAAAGAGGGACTTTAATTCTGCATTAATTTGGCACATTTCCAGGCTTGTTACACTATGGGATTCTCATCTAAAAAAAAACAAAACAAAAAAAACAACCCTTTTGCTTGACAAAAAAGACTTCCCAGTAATATCTGTGTAATTTCAAGAGTGATTATTCTGTTCATCCAGCAAAGGGACTGAACATTTGACAGTGTCATCCCCAAAAGGAAGAGGGATGTTTGGGGGGCCTGGGTGATGGACAAACCCTGGGTGGCCTTTTAAGGACTTCTCCCCACTCTCTCTTTCCTCGTCTTTCACTGTCTTTTCTCTGTCTTTTCTCTGTCTTTATTATTTCTCCCATGGTGTTCCCTTTCTTTGTCTCTTTCTGTCTCTTTTTTTCTGTCATGCATTCCATCATCGACTCTTAAGACTTCTCTGGATCATACCAAGATAAAGCCAGCATTAATACAGAAGAAATATCTAAAAGTGATTCATTGCATCCCTCTTCACCTCATGTAGAGATTAATTAATAATATAACTCTGGCATTATCAAGTGCCTATAATTCACAGCCTTAAAATCTACCTTTGTAGGAATTTTTATTCCTCTTATATTCCTTTTGTTCTCCTTTTCTCTACTTCATTCTTTTGCTCTCTGTCATCCCAGTGCTTTTTTTCTTCATGGCTAATCACGGTGTTACAACAAAAGACGGGGCTCCATTATTGCATGTGTCCATCCCAGAAGAAAGGAAATGAGAACGGGACACAGGGTGGCTGTGGCCTGACACCGCACTATTAATCTTCCAGTAAAGCCTTGTCAGGCAGAAACGGACACAAATGGATCACTCCCATTAACTGGGAGAGTGTAGGTAAGGGCTTTAACAAGCGTTTACCAGAGTCCATTTTGTCTCTAATGAAGAGGGGGAATACGCGACCTCCCAGCCAAACCTGCCAGACTGCACTTAAAAGTCTAGATAGAAGAGAAGAAGAGGGAGGAAGAAGAGCCTGAAGAAGACTGAAGGAGAGAATATGGGAGCAGGGATAAGGAGCTATGCTCTAAGTTTTGACATGTTGTTTCAGGCATGGTGAGAGGTTAAGACTGGGGCCACTTTACTGTTCATCCTTCATGGCTGCCCCATGGCACGGAAAAGCCTCTGCCATGGCACAGCCATGTTCTTGTGTCAAAAGACCAGTGAGCATATTTTGGAACTTCCATCATAACCCTCACGCAAATGAAAAAAAAACAACAAAAAACTACTGTCCCATTTTGGAAAGATTACAAAGGTAAAATTGGTAGTAATAATGATAATTATATAATTACTTGTGCATAAAATCCTATATAGATAAAAAATGCAACAGGTGTTTTGACATCTTTGTTCGTTTATGCATCATATTTTGGAAGAGATTTGGAAGAAATGCTAAAACACTGTTAAATTGGTTTAACAATTGACTTCATTACTTATATTCAGTGTTGGAAAAGTTACTAAAAATAGTAACTAGGTACAGATACTAGTTACTTCTTTTCAAAAGTAACTGAGTTGCTTACCAATTACTGCATGATTAAAGTAACTAGTTACTTGAAAAAGTAACTTTCACATTACTTTTAAATGCATACTTAAATCATCTTGCACACATAGCAAGATAATTTAATGAATGGATTTCATTACGGGCTTATTAATGTCAGGCTGAAAACAGACTGTTTCAGACAGCTTTTAGAACATGTTCAGTCTGCTTTATCCTGCCTTGAGAGCTCCTATTGTGGGAAAAATCTGAAGAAAATAAACATAAAATTGCCAGTAAATTCCTCATTTTGGGGTGAGAAATAGGGTTTGCAGAGTGAGAGAGAGGGGAGAAGAGTGAGAATCACTCCAAAAGAGTGAGTTGGCAACACTGCATAAAGCTGTCAGTGTTTCGTACCTTTATATTATGGATTAATCCGATGTTCAGTGATCCACAGAAAATGTCCATTATCCACAGTTCAGATGTCTACTGTGACAAAGAGACATGATCCAGTCCGTTAAATTCCTTTTGCAGGGATGTGATTTTTCCGCTAATTCGCGGAATTCCACTTTTTTTATCTTCCAAAATAAAAAAGAAATATATGAGTATATACCGGATTCCGACTTTTAGTAATTCCCTAACCGTAATTAAACGATGCACCTGATTGGCTGATCGTCCTTGCAGTGACCAATGAACACGGCTGTTGCAGTGATGTTGTTGATTGAACGTAAAGATGCTCTGAGAATTAAAGAAATTGACAAGATTGTGAAAAACAAATTTCGTTGGGATTAGCTAGAAAAGGAGATTGCAACGGATGTTGGTAAGAAAACTGTGACAAATTTGTTTAGCGATTTTATACGGAAAATCGACTGTGCCGGGAAGGTGCAGAAAACATGTACAAGAAGGAGCAAAAAACATGTACGAGGTCGCGGTCCACTAATTATTCAATTGCTGGAACTTTCGGTGTTCAGAAAAAAACCATCGAAACCATACGGCCTCCACCCTTTGTTAAGATAAGATAAGATAAGCCTTTATTAGTCCCACAACGGGGAAATTCCAGGATTGCAACAGCACAGGGATAGCAACACTCAGAGCAACAATCAGAAGGCAAGAAAAAAAACAAGCAAGCAAGAGCAGCTAATATACATATGTACATATTACTATAAAATATATATATACACACACACACACAGACACACAGTGCAGAGCATTGTAGCTGGATGGAATAAATATATGAATATATGAACACACAGTGCAGAGCATTGTAGCTAGATGGAATAAATATGTAAATATATAAACACCCACAGTACGGAGCATTGCAGCTAGGTGGAATAAATATGCAAGTATATAAACACACACAGTGCGGAGCAATGTAGCTAGATGGAATAATATGTAGATATATAAAAACACAGTGCGGAGCATTGTAGCTAGATGGAATAAATATATAGATATATAAATATAAACACACCCAGTGCTGAGCATTGTAGCTAGATGGAATAAATATGTAAATATATAAACACACACAGTGCAGAGCATTGTTGCTAGGTGGGATGAAACAGCATAACCGTCTACTTAGTTATCCTACATGGTATGATTATGTGCCCATACATATTCTCACCCTCCATAGCGACCGGTATGTTCCTAGTTGTATGCCGGAGAGGACCATTGTGTAAGTCTATTGCATCTTTTGCATTCAAAAAAACTATTAGTTTGTTATGTCTTTTTGCTATCTCTGCGAGCAGCCCTGCTTAGGTTGTACAGTCTGACAGCCGTTGGTAGGAAGGACCTACGAAACCTCTCGGTTGTGCACCTGGGATGATGTAGTCTGCTGCTAAATGAGCTCCTCAGTGCATCCAGTATGTCCTGCATAGGGTGGAACTCGGACTCCAGCAGAGATGACAGTTTAGCCACCGTCCTTCTCTCTCCTATCTCCTCCATCGGATCAAGGCGCTGCCCCAGGACAGAGCTAGCTTTCTTAATCAGTTTGTTCAGTCTCTTCCTATCGGCTGCAGTAATGCCACTGCCCCAGCAGACCACTCCAAAAGTGATGGCTGATGCCACCACCGTGTCATAGAATGACTTCAGTAGCGCCCCTTGTACACCAAACGACACGATCGGACACGGAAATCTAAAGGAATGATCCACCCCAACAACCAGTGCCAGTTGCGGACAGAGTAGTGAATTTGGAGGTATGTGAAGATATATTTTTGTATACATGTCATCTAGTTAATATTTTCTTCATCTTGCCTGCTGAAGAGGTTTTCGACTTTATTTAAAAAATATTTTTAACGCAGTGCACAGTGGACATTGACTCATAACTTTTGAATATTTCTAAGACTTAGCTACATCAGTGATTGTGCAAAATGAACTGCTCAAGACTCAATGGAGATTGAAACTGGTGATCTGAAATGAATGCTGAAATTATAAAAAGTAATGGTATGTTGGAATTTTATTTCTATTATGGAATAGATAAAATTAACTGATTTTGATTTGATCAAGTGTTAAAGCATGTGATGGATAATGCTTGTTGGAATATTTTAAGAATGCTATCTTCTTGGAACATAAGTCAGTATTATACAGTAATAAGTGGCATTCAGCTGTTTGTTTTATGTCATTTAAGCACAGTTCTGGTACTTAAAAATCAGAAAAACACAGGAGCTTCGGGGGGCAGAGCCCCCCCCGAACCCCCCTCACCAGGGCTCTGCCCCGGACCCCGTTGGGGGAGTCCGTCCTCCAGACCCCCTGCAAAATTTTCAGATAATTTCACCAACCCCAAATCACGTCCCTGCTTTTGGACATCAAATCCATTATTGAATAATCTTTATCCAGGTAGCAGGTAAATGTGTTTTAACTTCAGTGGATCACAGTCTCAGCTGTCTGATGGAAAATAACTATTATCAGATCTTCATTTTGTAATGACATATCTGGCATCAGTCGGTTTAATTCTTGCTGGGTCACAAGCTGTCCAGATGCATACCTGTGCTTGTAATCAGCCGCGGCTGTTCAGATAACGTAGATCTACTACACGGTGTTGTTAACATAGTGTAACATCGGGGCCGTGTTAAGGGGGTCAGGGATTTCCCAGCATGCTTTGCCAGCAGAGAACGTTACTTTGTGTGTGTATGTAATGTGATTACTGAGTTATTATACTGCTGTGTCATTATAACTGCGTTATAATGACCCAGCAGTGTTTATAGGCAGGATTAGGGCAAGCTGTATCATGTGTGTGTAACCATGATTGAAACGGAGGTCTGGGAGGATGACCTCCCCTCCTGTCTGTGCTCAGTGGTGTGTTTTAATAAAGCCTGTTGTGTCGCAACCATCTGCTCCTCTTCTTTGTGTGAACCTCGCCTACGTCACACTGGTGTCAGGAGTGGGGATGGAGCAAGATGGAAGCCAGGATCTGGGCGGAGATCCAGCAGCTGGAGCGATTCATCGCTCAGCTGGAAACGGATGACAGAGCTGAGACACCGACCCCCGGAGTGGCTCGCCGGTATGAATGGAGCAGTGGACCCGACGGGAGCAGTGTACCCTGCCTTCTGCCTTTTTCAAGGCAGAGCGGGCTGAGTAGAGCAAACCAGCTCCGCTTCCCGCCCTTTTCAGGGCAGGATGGGCTGGCGATTCCACAGCGATCAGGGGCAGCGATCGATCAGGAGGCGACCGTCCCACCCATCCGGCAGTGGGCCAAGATTCCCTGCTTCAACGGCGAGACCCTGTTGGAGAACTACCTGGCCCAGGTCGAGCTGGCTGCCACGCTGAACGACTGGTCACCGGAGGAAACCACCGTGCAGGTCGCGCTGGCCTTGGAAGGGAGGGCTCTCTGCACGCTCTCTGACCTCCGGCCCGAGGAGAGCCGCAGCTGGCCAGCGCTACAAGGAGCGCTCCAGAGACGATTTGGGAGAACGGCCGACGCTGAGCATGCCCAGGAACAGCTGACCAACCGCCGTCGAGGCAGCCAAGAGAGACTTGGAGCCTACACGGCGGACATACAGCTGCTAACACGGCGCAGCTACCCAGACTTCACGCCGGAGGTGGTAGAGAAGCTTGCCCTCCGGAACTTCATCCAAGGTCTCCGCCCGGCCCAGCTCCAGAGCCACGTCCTTATCAATGCTGCGAACGACTGGGAGACTGCAGTGGCAGAAGCGGAGCGGGTGGAGCCGCTGATGAATCGTACAATCGAAGCATCGACGCCAAGACAGAGAACCTTCCAGGCCACGGCTGAGAGCGAGGGGGAGGAGGAGGAGTTACGGCAGACCACGGCAGCGCGTCCACGGAGAAGACGGCCGCGGCGACTCGAGGAAGGGTGCTTCTGCTGCGGAGAGCCAGGGCACATCGCACGGTACTGCCCCCACCCACCCCACGACAAACTGGCCCCTCACCGATGTTAAACTAGAGCGAGGTGGCATGGACGGGGACAAGCCTCCTCCCGCAGATGCTTCCCCCAGCGGTGATGTCACAGAGACCCTCGGAGCGCAGCAGCAGCGGAGCGAGCAGGACAGATACGGCCTTTTCCCGGGCTCGGCAGGGGCTGGACGCCTGTACGCGGGCCAGCGGCCGCCTGGGAGGTCCTGGCCGCGGTGGGAGTCGACCGGAGCGGGCATATGACTCCCGCTGCCAGGGGAGGGACTGTGCGTAGTCCTACTGAAGCTGTTGGATGTGCTGATCGTCGGCATCGAAGGCCGCCCCGACACCTGGACTGATTTGGGTTGGACTTTGATTTTTCTGAGGACAGAAACCAGTCCGGGGGGGACAGTGTAATGTCGGGGCCGTGTTAAGGGGGGCAGGGATTTCCCAGCATGCTTTGCCAGTAGAGAACGTTACTTTGTGAGTGTATTTAATGTGATTACTGAGTTATTATACTGCTGTGTCATTACAACTGCGTTATGATGACCCAGCAGTGTTTATAGGCAGGATTAGGGCAAGATGTATCATGTGTGTGTAACCATGATTGAAACGGTGGTCTGGGAGGATGAACTCCCCTCCTGTCTGTGCTCAGTGGGTGTGTTTGAATAAAGCCTGTTTGTCGCAACCATCTGCTCCTCTTCTTTGTGGGAACCCCGCATATGTCACACTGGGGTCAGGAGTGGGATGGAGCAAGATGGAAGCCAGGATCCGGGCGGAGATCCAGCAGCCGGAGCGGTTCATTGCTCAGCTGGGAATGGACGGGAGAGCTGAGACACCGACCCCCGGAGTGGCTCACCGCAATGGACGGAGCAGCGGACTCGACGGGACGAGCGTACCCTGCCTTCTGCCTTTTTCAAGGCAGAGCGGGCCGAGCAGAGCAAACCAGCCCACTTCCCGCCCTTTTCAGTGCAGGACGGGCTGGCGATTCCACAGCGTTCCGGAGCGGTGATCGACCAGGAGGCGACCGTCACATCCATCCGGCAGTGGGCCAAAATTCCTCGCTACAACGGCGAGACCCTGTTGGATGACTACCTGGCCCAGGTCGAGCTGGCTGCCACGCTGAACGACTGGTCACCGGAGGACACCACCGTGCTGAGAGCGAGGGGGAGGAGGAGGAGTTACGGCAGACCACGGCAGCGTGTCCACGGAGAAGAGGGCCGTGGCGACGCGAGGAAGGGTGCTTTCACTGCGGAGAGCCAGGGCACATCGCACGGTACTGACCCGCACCCACCCCACGACAAACTGGCCCCTCGCCAACGTTAAACTAGAGCGAGGTGGCATGGACGGGGACAGGCCGCCTCCCGCAGATGCTTCCCCCGGAGGTGACGTCACAGAGGCCCTCGGTGCACAGCAGCAGCAGAGCGAGCAGGACAGATCTGGTCTTTTCCCGGGCTCGGCAGGGGCTGGACGCCTGGACGCGGGCCAGCGGCCGCCTGGGAGGTCCTGGCAGCGGTGGGAGTCAACCGGAGCAGGCATATGACTCCCGCTGTCAGGGGAGGGACTGTGCATAGTCCTACTGAAGCTGTTGGATGTGCTGGTTGTCGGCATCGAAGGCCGCCCCGACACCTGGACTGATTCGCGTTGGACTTCAGGGTTGGACTTTGATTTTTCTGGGGACAGAAACCAGTCCGGGGGGGGGGGGGGGGGCAGTGTAACGTCGGGGCCGTGTTAAGGGGGGCAGGGATTTCCCAGCATGCTTTGCCAGCAGAGAACGTTACTTTGTGTGTGTATGTAATGTGATTACTGAGTTATTATACTGCTGTGTCATTATAACTGTGTTATAATGACCCAGCAGTGTTTATAGGCAGGATTAGGGCAAGATGTATCATGTGTGTGTAACCATGATTGAAACGGGGGTCTGGGAGGGTGACCTCCCCTCCTGTCTGTGCTCAGGGGTGTGTTTTAATAAAGCCTGTTTGTCGCAACCATCTGCTCCTCTTCTTTGTGTGAACCTCACCTACGTCACAATAGCATAGCACTGGCTTTGTTGGCTCTTGTTGCTGTTCTTAGGCACTTCTGAAAATTGCAGTCAGTCTCAACCGCATTTAGCTTGCAACCCGCCAATATGCTTTTGTTCTTAACCGTGAAAAAGGAAAAGTAATCTGTTTTCCACAAAAACAAAGTAGCTTCATCTTTTCCCAGCAGTAGCAAGCTCCATTTGTGGCTGCTGGCTGCAACAGTGAACAGGCTCTTTGCAACAGATTACATTGACTGATGGCTGCGTTAGCTACACAGGGTCAGTTTGTATTTATTCGCACTAAAAATATCTATCCATATTAATAAAACGAGTAATGCATCTGATCAAATTTCAGTAACTGTAATGCATTACTGAATTTTTAAACAGTAATTTCGTTACACAGCACATTACTGCAAAAGCAGTGGCGTTACAGTAACGCATACATGCTACTCCCAACACTGCTTATATTACAACTAAAAATAACATCCCAGTCTTTTGTAGCACTTACCTTTCTGTGAAAAAACCTGTACCAAGTCTACCAAGCAAAAACAACAAAGTTAAACAAGTTACATAAATCTATCTGTGTACGACGGATGGATAAGGGACAAAAGGATGAAGACCTGTATTTACTGTATATAACACTTTATCTAAACTCAAAGGACACTCAAAGCACTTAACTAGTAACTACACTAACCCTTCATGATAGGGTTAGTGTAGTTATGATAGCCCTCTATGGGCTTATCAGAGACAGATACCTAGGACCATTTTAGAATCACCAATTGACCTAACATGCATGGTGTTTCATTGTGGGAGGAAACTGGAGCCAGGAACTGAGAATCTCCCTGCTGTGAAGGAGCATTGCTAACAACTGTTCAATCATGCTGCCCACCCCCTCACCCTCGCCACCACCACTCTTAAATAACATGAGATATTTGTGGTTCAGTTTGATTCATCTTAGGTTTAAAGAAAGTGACTTATTTTTGTTGATAATTTAAGACTTTTTGCAGCAGCACAAGTCTCTGGCTTTGCATGTTACGCTCATTTATTTATTCCATCCATCCATCTTCTACTGCTTTTCTGGGGGTCCGGGTCACGGAGGCAGCAGCTCAAGCAGAGAAGCCCAGACTTCCCTCTCCCCAGTCACCTGCTCCAGCTCTTCAGAGAGGATACCAAGGCGTCCCCAGACCAGCTGGGAGACGTAGTCTCTCCAGCGAGTCCTGGGTCTGCCCCAGGGTCTCTTCCTAGTGGGACGTGCCCGAAACATCTCAAGTGGGAGGCGTCCAGGAGGCATCCTGATCAGATGCCCAAACCACCTCAACTAGCTCCTTTCGATGTGGAGGAGCAGCAGTTCTACTTTGAGCCTCTCCCAGATGACTGAGCTCCTCACCCTATCTCTAAGGGTGAGTCCAGTAATCTTACGAAGAAAGCTCATTTCAGCCGCTTGTATCCGCGATCTCATTCTTTCGGTCATTACCCAAAACTCATGACCATAGATGAGGGTAGGAAAGTAGAGTGACCAACAAATTGACAGCTTTGCCTTAGAGCTTAGCTCCCTCTTCACCACAACAGACCGGTACAACACCCGCATCACTGCAGATGCTGCTCCGATCTGTCTGTCAAACTCTCGCTCCATTCTCCCCTCACTCGTGAATAAGACCACGAGATACTCCACTTGGGGCAGGAGCTTGTATCCAACCCGAAGAGGACAACCCACCTTTTTTCGGCTCAGGACTATGGACTCGGACTTGGAGGTACTGATTCTCATCCCAGCTGCTTCACACTCAGCAGCAAACCGTTCCAGTAAGACCTGTAGGTCATTGCTGGATGAAGCCAACAGGACAACATCATCTGCAAACAGCAGAGATGAGATCCTGTGGTCACCAAGCATGACACACTCCGCTCCCTGGCTGTGCCTAGAAATCCTGTCCATAAAAATTATGAACAGGATCGGTGACAAAGGGCAGCCCTGGCAGAGTCCAACTCTCACTGGGAATGAGTCCGACCGAGTGTTGGCAATATGAACCAAACTCTCACAACAATTGTATAGAGACCGGATAGCTCGTAATAACAAGCCCGATACCCCATACTCTCGAAGCGCCCCCCACAAAAAACCACGAGGGATGCTGT
Organism: Pholidichthys leucotaenia; assembly: GCA_020510985.1. NCBI lineage: Eukaryota > Metazoa > Chordata > Actinopteri > Cichliformes > Pholidichthyidae > Pholidichthys > Pholidichthys leucotaenia. The sequence continues at coordinate 112,250,313 of CM035838.1, read as the reverse complement.
TGAATGCATTTTCCAAGTCCACAAAACACATGTAAACTGGTTGGGCAAACTTCCACAAATCCTCGAAGATTCTCAAGAGGGTAAAGAGTTGGTCCGATGTGCCATGGCCAGGACGAAAACCACATTGCTCCTCCTGAATACGAGGTTCGACCAACGGCCGGACTTTCCTCTCCAATACCTTGAAATAGACCTTCCCAGGGAGCCTGAGGAGTGTGATCCCTCTAAAGTTGGAGCCCACCCTCCGGTCCACCTTCTTGAAGAGAGGAACCACCACCCCAGTTTGCCATGCCAAAGGCACTGTCCCCAACCTTCACACAATATTGCAGAGGCGTGTCAACCATGATAGCCCTACAACATCCAGGGCCTTGAGGTACTCAGGGCGAATCTCGTCCACCCCCAGGGCCCGGCCACCAAAGAGATTTTTAACCACCTTGGTGACCTCAGCCACTGTGATGGGTGAGTCATCCCCCTCGTCCACAAGCCCTGCTTCCTCTGTGGAAGGCGTATCAGTGGGATTGAGGAGATCCTCAAAGTATTCCTTCCACCACCCGACGATATCCCCATTCGAAGTCAACAGCGCCCCATCTGCACCATACACAGTGTGGACAGGGAGCTGCTTCCCCCTCCTGAGCCGCCGGACAGTTTGACAGAATCTCTTCGAGGTCAACCGAAAGTCTTGTTCCATGGCCTCACTGAACTCCTCCCATACCTGAGTTTTTGCTTCAGCAACCACCCAAGCTGCACTCCGCTTGGCCTGCCAGCGCACCTCAGCTGCTTTGGGAGTCCCACAAGCCAACCAAGCTCGATAGGACTCCTTCTTCAGCTTAATGGCCCTCCTCACCACTGGTGTCCACCACTTGGTTTGGGGGTTGCCACCACCAGATGCACCGATGTCCTTGTGGCCACAGCTCTGGCCAGCCGCTTCAACAACAGAGGTGGAGAACATGGCCCATTCAGACTCCATGTCTTCAGACTCCCTTGGATTGTGGTCGAAGTTCTTCCGGAGGTGGGAGTTGAAGACCTCCCGGACAGGGGCCTCAGCCAGATGTTCCTAGCACACCCTCACTATATGTTTGGGTCTACCAGGTCTGAATTGCATCCTCCCCTGCCATCGGATCCAACTCACCACCAGGTGGTGATCAGTTGACAGCTCTGCACCTCTCTTTACCTGATTTACCCTGATTTACGTATTTATTTATTTTTACCTGATTTTGTAGTCCAACACATGTTTTACTGATCTAACCTCTGCCAGCTATTGGCACAAAATAGCATCTAGACCTCAGCTGCATCCTTCTCACTACTGGTCACAGTGGCTTGTATTCTATTTTATGAATAAAAATGGTTTTAAAATCATAAAAGTGTGCTTTTTTTAAACAACTGAATATTGTGTCTACTGCTGAAATAAACTTATTTTTAAGATAAAATTAGGTTTAGCAAAGAAATATATTGTGGTAGGACGCAGAACCATTGCGCTTTTTATCTGCACATAATTTCACAAGCAAAATCAATGACTTCATGTCATGAGGAACTTTCACATCTGCGGCAACATGTACAAGTTTTTAGAGCATCATTCGTTGGTGTTTACACATCTTTGTCAGGGAGGATTTTACTCCTTATACAGGTGCATCTCAATAAATTAGAATACCATTGAAAAGTACGTTTATTTCAGAAATTCATTTCAAAAAGTGAAACTCATATTATATAGCTTCATTACACAGTGTTATATTTCAAGTGTTTATTCCTTTTAATTTTGATGATTATGGCTTAGAGCTAATGAAAACCCAAAATTCTGTTTCTCAAAAAACTAGAATATTGCATACGATCAAGTAAAAAAAAAAAAGAATTTTAATAGAAATGTTGGCCAACTGAATAGTATGTCCATGTACACACTCAATACTTGGTCAGGGTCCATTTTCCATGAATTACTGTATCAATGCGATGTGGCATGGAGGTGATTAGCCTGTGGTACTACTGAGGTGTTATGGAAGCTCATGTTGCTTTAATAGCGGCCTTCAGCTCGTCTGAAGAATGAAATCAGCATCTCCATAAAGCTTGCCAGCAGAGGGAAGCATGAAGTGCTCTAAAATTTCCTGGTAGACAGCTGCACTGATTTTGGACTTGATAAACCACAGTGGACCAACACCAGCAGATGAGAGAGAGGCACAAAATCCAACTTTCGTGAGGTCCAGTCTGAAATTTCCAGTCAGTGATGATTTGGGGAGCCATGTCACCTGCTGGTGTTGGCCCACCGTGTTTTATTAAGTTCAAAGTCAGCATGGCCATTTACCAAGAAATTTTAGAGCACTTCATGCTTCCTTCTGCTGACAAGCTTTATGAAGATGCTGATTTCATTTTTCAGCTGAACTTGGCACCTGCCCACATACCAAAACCACCAATACCTGGTTTAATGACCATGGTATCATTCTTCTTGATTGACCAGCAAACTGGTCTGACAAACCCCATATAGAATCTGTGGCATATTGTCAAGAGGATGGTGAGAGACACCAGACACAATAATGGAGATGAGCTGAAGGCCACTATCAAAGCGTCCTGGGCTTCCATAACACCTCAACAGTACCTCAGGGGCTGATTGCCTTCATGCCACACCACACTGATTCAGTAATTCATTCAAAAGGAGCCCCAACCAAGTATCCGCTGTGTACATGGACATACTTTTCACTCGGGCAACATTTTTATTAAAAAATCAATTTTTAAAAATTGGTGTCATGTAATATTCTAATTTTTTGAGAAACTAAATTTGGGTTTTCATCAGCTGTAAGCCATAATCAATCAAAATTAAAGAAATAAACACTTGCAATATATACAGCCGTGGACAAAATTGTTGGTACCCCTCTGTTAATGAAAGAAAAACCTACAATGGCCACAGAAATAACTTGAATCTGACAAAAATGGTTATAAATAAAAACTCTATGAAAATTAACCAATGAAAATCAGACAGTGCTTTTGAATTGTGGTTCAACAGAATTACTTTAACCTCTTGCACTCCGGTGTACCACGGGCGGTCACGTCTCTGCGTCCTAGAGCGCACTGAAAAAAAAAAAGCTGCATTTCTGTTCTTCCACTACAGACACAGCCGCGAACAGAAAGCCAAAGGAGTGCTTTGATTGGTTTAGATGTGATTGACCTCTCATTCGACTAATAAGAGCCTTGAATTGGGTTTCTGAAACCTTGAAGAACCAATGACTGAAAACCTAGCAAGAAGGACCCGCCTACCAATGGCTGCGAATACAGCGAGCCAATTTGAAGCACAGAAGTTCGAAAGCATGCGTCCCGTGCGTAAAATCTGTTTTGTGTAAGGCTGGGTGACACACACGCGTTCGCCAGTCATTTTTCTTACTACTGTTCTTATTTGTTTTGAAAAATCGTTTGCCAAAACCGCAATCATGGAAGCGCAAAACCGCAATAATGGAATTATGGTTTGACCGGGTCGCATGACCAGAACCACGAGTCCGTAACAAGCGGACCAGTGTCATGTTTGTCTGACAATGAGGAAGAGAAGTTCGCCAGCGACACTGCTGTTGTGGACAGGTAAGTGTTATAAGCTAGATTATTCTTTATCCCTGAAAATTGTAATCAAAATGACTTTTGACCGATCGGTAAATTACAACTGTGCGTCATCGCCACATGATGGATCGGTCCGTGCGCCGCGTCTGGACCGTGAAGGCCCCCCTCTGCCCCCGCTACTCTTCTGTAGCAGATTGCAGATATTATTGCAGATATTTTAGTACAACTGTGCGTAGTAGACCGCGGCACACCGTCACCGCTGTCCGTCATGTAGCGATGGGCGATGTAGCGGGGGGTGGTGGTGGGAGTTGTTATCTTCTACATTACAGATATTTTAGTATAATTTTTAGTGCACTGTAGGTTATTTTTTCTTGTAAAAAAAAGGCACATTTTTTACGTGGCATGCTTCTTTGTGTGTGGGGGTTTGTTTGTTCATTCATTCATTCATGAATGAATAAACAACCCCCCCCACACACACAGCACTTCACCTTTCATTAGAGCCCAAGATGAAGCTTCTATATTGAATCATTCAAAAGTTAGACGTTTTTCCAAACTGTGCCATTTGGCACAAATTGGCACAGTTCAAAAACGCCTGGGACCAACCTGAGTATAAAGCTGTGTAATATATTCATTTTTTGTGGTATTGTTACAAAATTTTGACCTCAGCTGGATAACACTTGGTTCTACATTTCTGTTGCATTTTCCAGCCCGGATCTGACAGCTGTGTGTTATTTGCAAGCATTTGTATCCAAAAAAACACCCAGGCGAACTTTATTCTCTTCAAGTTCAGTATGTTTAGATGACTGTTACTCAGTGGCAGGAGCACTTAGAGAGATTATGACTGTTTTGCCAAAAAATTCAAAGTGTTTTCTTTTAAATGAGACCAACCCCATGAAGATGCTGCAAATGGTTGAAGAACAGCTTTTGATTTACTTTGGGTACGTTATTTTTAGGCGTTTTTAGGGAAATGGACCAGAGTGCAAGGGGTTATAAAACAAACTCATGAAACAGGCCAGGACAAAAATGATGGTACCCCTAGAAAAGATAATAATGTGACCATAGGGACATGCTCAACCAAGATGTGTCCTCTAATTAACATCTCAGGTGTCTACAAACTTGTAATGAGTCAGTCGGCCTATTTAAAGGGTGACAAGTAGTCACTGTGCTGTTTGGTGACACGGTGCGTACCACACTAAACATGGACCAGAGGAAGCAAAGGAGAAAGTTATCTCAGGAGATTAGAAAGAAAATTATAGACAAGCACGTTAAAGGTAAAGGCTATAAGACCATCTCCAAGCAGCTTGATATTCCTGTGACTACAGTTGCACATATTATTCAGAAATTTAAGATCCACGGGACTGCAGCCAACCTCCCTGGACGTGGCCGCAGGAGGAGACGGATAATACAAATGGTAACAAAAGAGCCCAGAACAACCTCTAAACACATTCATGGTGAACTCCAAGGTCAAGGTACATCAGTGTCAGATCGCACCATCCGTCGTTCTGTGAGCCAAAGTGGACTTCATGGGAGACGACCAAGGAGGACACCACTGTTGAAAACAAATCATAAAAAAGCCAGACTGGAATTTGCCAAACTGCATGTTGACAAGCCACAAAGCTTCTGGGAGAATGTCCTATGGACAGACGAGACAAAACTGTAACTTTTTGGCAATGCACATCAGCTCTTTGTTCACAGATGCAAAAATGAAGGATACCAAGAAAAGAACACCGTCCCTACTGTGAAACATGGAGGAGGTTCTGTTATGTTCTGGGGCTGCTTTGCTGCATCTGGCGCAGGGTGTCTTGAATCTGTGCAGGGTACAATGAAATCTCAAGACTATCAAGGTATTCTAGAGAGAAATGTGCTGCCCAGTGTCAGACAGCTTGGTCTCAGTCGCAGGTCATGGGTCTTGCAACAGGATAATGACCCAAAACACACAGCTAAAAACACCCAAGAATGGCTAAGAGCCAAACATTGGACTATTCTAAAGTGGCCTTCTATGAGCCCTGATCTAAATCTTATTGAACATCTGTGGAAGGAGCTGAAACATGCCGTCTGGAGAAGGCACCCTTCAAACCTGAGACAACTGGAGCAGTTTGCTGATGAGGAGTGGGCCAAAATACCTGCTGAGAGGTGCAGAAGTCTCATTGACAGTTACAGAAATGGTTTGATTGCAGTGATTGCCTCAAAAGGTTGTGCAACAAAATATTAAGTTAAGGGTACCATCATTTTTGTCCAGGCCTGTTTCATGAGTTTGTTTTTTAAAATAATTCTGTTGAAGCACAATTCAAAAGCATTGTCTGATTTTCATTGGTTAATTTTCATAGAATTTTTATTTATTACCACTTTTGTCAGATTCAAGTTATTTCTGTGACCATTGTGGGTTTTTCTTTCATTAACAGAGGGGTACCAACAATTTTGTCCACGTGTGTAACTGTGTGTGTGTAATGAATGAATGAATCTTTATTTCGGATAGATTAGATTAAAAGATTAAAAGAAAGGAACAGTATAATATAACAAGGGTGAAGAGAAATCCAACAAGGTCAAATTAAACAGTAACTCCTTGGATTATACAATTCAACATAAGTTGTCCAAAATGGGTGATGGCTGAAGCCGCAGCTTATGTTGCCCACCCATGTTCCATTTAAGGATTAAAAAAAAAAGTGATTACAAATCAAAACAAAGCTAAGACAAAACGTGACAAAACAAAACTAAGCAAAAGCACAGCACAGACTGGATATGATAATCCTTATGTGATTTTACATGTCGTTTTGTATACAGTGGGGCAATAAAGTATTTAGTCAGCCACCAATTGTGCAAGTTCTCCCACTTAAAAGATGAGAGAGGTGTCCAATTTTCATCATAGGTATACCTCAACTATGAGAGACAAAATGAGAAAAAAAAAATTCAGAAAATCACATTGAATGATTTTTAATGAATTAATTGGTGAATTCCTTGGTAAAATAAGTATTTGGTCACCTACAAACAAGCAAGATTTCTGGCTCTCACAGACCTGTAACTTCTTTAAGAGGCTCCTCTGTCCTCCACTCGTTACCTGTATTAATGGCACCGGTTTGAACTCTTTATCAGTATAAAAGACACCTGTCCACAACCTCAAACAGTCAGACTCCAAACTCCACTATGGCCAAGACCAAAGAGCTGTCAAAGGACACCAGAAACAAAATTGTAGACCTACACCAGGCTGGGAAGACTGAATCTGCAATAGGTAAGCAGCTTGGTGTGAAGAAATCAACTGTGGGAGCAATTATTAGACATACAAGACCACTGATAATCTCCCTCGATCTGGGGCTCCACGCAAGATCTCACCCCATGGGGTCAAAATGATCATGAGAACGGTGAGCAAAAATCCCAGAACCACATGGGGGGACCTAGTGAATGACCTGCAGAGAGCTGGGACCAAAGTAACAAAGGCTACATCAGTAACACTCTACGCCGCCAGGGACTCAAATCCTGCAGTGCCAGACGTGTCCCCCTGCTTAAGCCAGTACATGTCCAGGCCCATCTGAAGTTTGCTAGAGAGCATTTGGATGATCCAGAAGAGGATTGGGAGAATGTCATATGGTCAGATGAAACCAAAATAGGACTTTTTGGTAAAAACTCAACTTGTCGTGTTTGGAGGAGAAAGAACACCATACCTACTGTGAAGCGTGGGTGTGGAAACATCATGCTTTGGGGCTGTTTTTCTGCAAAGGGACCAGGACGACTGATCCGTGTAAAGGAAAAAATGAATCGGGCCATGTATCGTGAGATTTTGAGTGAAAACCTCCTTCCATCAGCAAGGGCATTGAAGATGAAACGTGGCTGGGTCTTTCAGCATGACAATGATCCCAAACACACCGCCTGGGCAACGAAGGAGTGGCTTCGTAAGAAGCATTTCAAGGTCCTGGAGTGGCCTAGCCAGTCTCCTGATCTCAACCCCACAGAAAATCTTTGGAGGGAGTTGAAAGTCCGTGTTGCCCAGCGACAGCCCCAAAACATCACTGCTCTAGAGGAGATCTGCATGGAGGAATGGGCCAAAATACCAGCAACAGTGTGTGAAAACCTTGTGAAGACTTACAGAAAACGTTTGACCTCTGTCATTGCCAACACAGGGTATATAACAAAATACTGAGATGAACTTTTGTTATTGACCAAATACTTATTTTACCGAGGAATTTACCAATTAATTCATTAAAAATCATTCAATGTGATTTTCTGGATTTTTTTTTCTCATTTTGTCTCTCATAGTTGAGGTATACCTATGATGAAAATTGGAGACCTCTCTCATCTTTTAAGTGGGAGAACTTGCACAATTGGTGGCTGACTAAATACTTTTTTGCCCCACTGTATTATTCAGAAATTTAAGATCCACGGGACTGCAGCCATCCTCCCTGGACGTGGCCGCAGGAGGAAACTTGATGAAAAATGGAGAGACGGATAATACGAATGGTAACAAAAGAGCCCAGAACAACCTCTAAACACGTTCATGGTGAACTCCAAGGTCAAGGTACATCAGTGTCAGATCGCACCATCCGTCGTTCTTTGAGCCAAAGTGGACTTCATGGGAGACGACCAAGGAGGACACCACTGTTGAAAACAAGTCATAAAAAAGCCAGACTGGAATTTGCCAAATTGCATGTTGACATGCCACAAAGCTTCTGGGAGAACGTCCTATGGACAGACAGACAAAACTGGAACTTTTTGGCAAGGCACATCAGCTCTATGTTCACAGACGCAAAAATGAAGCATACCAAGAAAAGAACACTGTCCCTACTGTTAAACATGGAGGAGGTTCTGTTATGTTCTGGGGCTGCTTTGCTGCATCTGGCACAGGGTGTCTTGATTATTGAAGACACAGGGTGTCTTCATTATTTTCAATGTTTCATGAGTTTGTTTTTTAAAGTAATTCTGTTGAACCACAATTCAAAAGCATTGTCTGATTTTCATTGGTTAATTTTCATAGAATTTTTATTTATTACCACTTTTGTCAGATTCAAGTTATTTCGGTGACCATTGTAGGTTTTTCTTTCATTAACAGAGGGGTACCAACAATTTTGTCCATGTTATTCTTTATTATAAAGTTGTCAATTCTCTCACAGAATATTTTTTCGAGTATCTTTGAAAATTGCGGCAACAGTGAAATAGGCCTATAGTTTGAAAATTCCCCTCCGTCACCCGTCTTGTATATCGGAATTACTTTGGCTATTTTCATTGCGTTGGGAAATATACCTGTTTGGAGAGAGAGGTTACAGATATACGTCAGTGGCTTCACTAAGCATTCAATGATAGTTTTGACTAAAAGCATGTCAATACCATCGCAATCCGTAGATGTTTTACTTTTAAATGATTTAACAATTTCAATGACCTCTCTCATCTGTGTTCTTTATGAAAATGGAGTCTTTTATAGCAATGTTTTTGCTTATTATATCATCTGTAGGTGCCGTAATGGATATTTCTTGAGCCAAATTAGGACCAATGTTAACCAAAAAATTATTAAATTCATCTGCAGGTGAGACTGCATTCACACTCTGAGTTTTTTTTTTTCTTTGAAAGATTGGTTGGGTAGCTTGTATTTCTGTTTTTATTTCCAAGAATATTGTTTAGTCTTGTCCATGTATTTTTAGTGTTATCTGAGTGTAATGAATATATATAATATACGACTTTCACTTTTTGAATTGAATTACTGAAATAAATGAACTTTTCAATACTATTCTAATTTGTTGAGATGCACCTGTAGCAAGACACTGTCAACCTACACACACTGTTTGATTACTGAACTACCCTGTCTCCTGTCCAGATTTACCTGTTATCGAGAATATTAGCCAAGCTTTTGTGAAGAAATAAAGTTTCCACTTTTATTCTTTCAACGCAGTAATATTTCTATCCTCCTGCTAATGTGCCCACAAGCAAGCTAGCACATGAACAACCATAGTTTTCCTGTGTCAAACCTGAACTTTTTTTTTTTTATTATTTTACAATTTCTGTGATAGGTCTTATTGTTGGACTCGTCAGTCACAGGAGAAGAACAAAGAGCCACTAGGTATGATCTCGGACTGTAAAGAATTTGAATTCATGCTATGTTTTAAACATGCACTCGATATCCTCTTGAGCCCTCATGTCTAAGGACAGAGTCCTGCCCACACACCCCTGAAACCTGCTGCCACTGTGGCACGACTCGCCAGGAGGTCTCAGCATCACAACAGCACTCCCAGAGAGGAGTGTGCATGTGCTTTTGTTTATATATGTCTGTTTGGGATGTGTCCATACCTTTGAGTTTGCAAGGAACACTTGCATGTTGAATTTCTAATGCATAATGTCCCTTCTCCCTTGACACAAGTTCGATGGGTAAGTGATGGTTTTTGAAAAGGCACATGATAATAAGAGATGTGCTGGAAATGCATCAAAGATCAAACCACAGTGGCACGGTGTAATTCATCACCGCCCCTCCAGATGTCAAACTGTTTCTGTTTAAGCTTGTGAACATGTAAACTGATAATTAAATAATCGCCAAATTAGAGCTGTACAAAATATTTGCTTTCTGGCTACATTAGTTGTTGATCTCTGCATCCTTTAGATGCATGCATTCGGTTATTGTTTTTTCTTTATTTTCAGTGCCTGATCAAGACGAGACCAGTTTTGTGACCACAGTCAGTCAAAGCAGAGTCATTAAAAAGATGGTGGAACACAGTGGCCCCATGCGATACCAGAAAAACCAAGCAAGAGTGAAAAAGAAAGAGAGGAAATGCTTGGCCTGTTTGTTATCAGTGACTTTCTGTTCCATGGACTCTCAAGGGAAACTAGGAGACAAGAGGAAGACTTTACCTTCCTCCTCCCCGACGCCACTCCGCCTCACTTTTCCTTCCACCCCAATTCTGCAGCAAAGATCCCCTTCCGCCCCCCACACTCCAAACATTTTTAATTATATCTTCTCCCAAGTAATGCGGCTCAGTAACCAAGGAGCTGACATTGATGCATGTGCTGATAAATCCGCAAACACTGGAAACAAGATTAACAAAGATTTTGAGGAAAGGGTGACAGCTAATTTTGCGCAATGGTCGGTGCCTTATACAAGAGTGATGTTTTTGATAGAGCCAAGCCCCGCCTGAGAATTCATGCTTGACGCAGCGAAGAAGGACTCAAACAGCATGAAGAGTTCCGCAGCATTTACACTTTTTAAATTGTTTTTTTTTCTTGAATATTTTCCACTCTTTGTTGTTCAGGTTTTCGTTACACCTCTTAAGCATCTTGCTCTTGAGAATGTTTATTATTATTTTATTGAGTGTGGATCCACGCGTGATGCCCCACATATTTTAAGTGTACTAGGAAAATCTGGGAAAGCAGTACCCAATTGTGGCCATTGCAATAACTTCCAAAACACACAATTGTTCAGCTTCTTTTTTTCTGTAGACATTTATCTTTGTGTGTGTGTGTGTGTGTGCGCGCGCGCGCGCGTGTGTGTTTGAGAGAGAGAGAGAGAGAGAGTCTAATCACTGTGATCTAATCAGCGGTTTGCGTTATGAAGTCGGTGACATGCCACTCCAGGCCTATGGTCCTTCCTCTGAACTGACTCTAAACCCACTGAGACACCGATACACACTCCTCTGAGAGAGAGATATCAGTCTGCCGCATCACACACACACACACACACACACACACGCACACACACAGAGGTACACACTTGGGAAGAGAATGAGATAACAATCATACTTCCACAGCTGATTCCTTATTTTCTCATCGAAGAAAGCTCATCACCCTACCTCCTTTTTTCCTCTTTCTCCTCTCTGCAGCCAATTTCAGGTCTATACAGTAGAAACATCTTGCAAATTTCTTTTGTTCTTTTTTTTTTTCTCGTGCCTCTTCATGTGATGTCTCCCTCCTCAGAACCGCCTCCCCCTATCTTCATCTGTAGGCAGCTGACAGCTTCTTTCACTTTTCTTTGTCAATTTTTCCTCTCTGTCGCTCTCTCTCCCTGTCTCCTTAGCTCTCTTATTCATCTACCCTCCACCCCCCATTACCCCCCATCTGCTTTCGCTTTTGTTTGCCCAGCCCCTATCCCATCTTAACTTAAAGATGAGGAATGCAGTGTGACCCTGACCTCCATCGGTCCTGCAGCCACCTCCGACCCCTCCAGGTGACCTCCAGTCACTGTTTTGACAGCTTGATTAATTACCCAGTGTTATGATTTATGGGAAAAGCTGTATGTAAAAATAATAGACAACAGGTGGTCTTTTAAAAAAAAGTATTTGATTTGAAAGAGCTTCTGGAGAGGATTGTGGTGAAGGTGGGGATGAGGGTGGTCTGTACGTATGTGAAAAAGCGCGAAGGGGAATGGGGATTTGTATTGTTAATGCATTCAACCATTTTTGAGAGCTATATACATTTAATAAGAAAAGTCTATATCATCATGCATGGTTTCCTTAGTTACCACAGCATAGATTTGTGTGTGTGTGTGTGTGTGTGTGTGTGTTGATGGGATGAGGGGGATTGCATAGCCCCATGTGTGTGCTGAGAAGCATTGCCCCAGCCATGTGTTAATGACACTATGGAAAATGCGCTGGAACACAAAAGCATACACACCCAGAGAGCGATGTACTGTATTTTTTGCGGCCCCATTTTTTTTTAGGTTACATGCTGTGAAAATAAGCAGAATAAATGGTTGGACAGGCCAGCCGCAGTGTTTACCCTTCACACTTCAAACACAGCTTGTGATTGGCTGTAGCGACCTCCTGTGACTCATGGACCCGCAGTGCAACTCCACTTAGAGAGAGGTCAGACTTCTGGATGGCTGGAGCATATGTATGTCACTATAGTCATGGGTCTGTGTGCTAATTCAGCAGCGTTCACATTTAGTGCTGATTGTAGCCTGTTACATTCTCGCAGTGTTCAATATCTCAACAAATAGAAATTAATATTGTACTTTTTCCAAGATGAAGAATTTCATTTCGTGAAAGGTCAGACTTAGCAGGAAATATCACACACACACATCATATAGCAGCGGTCAGTAACATCAACAGGACCACCAGTTCTCTCTGTGGCTGTCCCTCGTAGGTCACAATAACAGGGCAAGGGTGGTGGGCTCCTCTTTAACCTTTGACCCATTGAGATCATAGTGGTCCTGTGATGTTCAGTAAGATTAATATGTTCTGTAGAACAGTCTCATTATTCACCAGCATGCTCCAGAATATTGGTAGGTGACACCCTAGTCAGCGTTTCTACAACACAGCTAAGAAACATCAAAAGCTGTGTTTATTTGAACTTCATTATGATTATAACATTACATGCAACAATGTGTAACTCATATGTGTCAAATCATGCGTCCTGGAGGGCCAAGACCCTTCAAATTTTCTTTCCAACCTGTCTCTTCAGCAGGTTATTTTGCTGAATTCCTTTTTATAGATGGTGGTTTCATAAAAACACCTGCTTTACTGACTGGCTGGAAGGAAAACCTGAAGGGTCCCAACCACCCATGACTGATTGGACTGGACTGGAGGCTGGACCCATGTGATTTCTGGGGCCAAGCCTAGCTGGATCTTATGGACAGAAACCCAGTAACCCCCAAAATGGGTGCGGTACACTGGATCCCTGTTGTAACTTCTTCATGGAGATCAACTGGATCGCTCTTGATCTGGCCCTTCACTCAGCACCAGTTTTCCTTAGGAGACCCTAAAAGGAGAAAATTTCCCCCAACAATATAGCTCCTTGGCTCATTAGGACACACAAACCCCTCCACCACGATAAGGTGGCATACTCTATCCTGTCTTACCAAAAAGTCTCTTAATCTTGCCAAAGAGTGAGCCTCTATTGATGTATGAAATATGTCTCATAAATTACTTAGAAGTGCTTGTTCATGAGTCATAAAGCATTTATAACATAATTGCTAACCTACATACAGTATAAACTATTTATAAATACTTCATTAGGGTAGTTTCTTTGTAAGGTGGTACTGTTTAATGTGATACATGTGTCAGTAATATTTAGATGTGCCCTACCTTTGACCCCAACTGACTCAGTCTGTGTACATACAGTATGGCTGTGCATTTCGCACACACCATATGTGCGTTTATGTATCAGCTACCTGTCAAGGTGGTGAAATGGAAACATTTGTGAGGCTTTTAAAAAAAAAATCATACTCTGATGAATTTCTTAACTTTACTTAAAGCAAAAGGCACACCTGGTTTTTGGTGCCATTTAGTGTCACTGTTATGATGATGCCCAGTGATTTGGTTTATTGTTATTACAGGTAGCAAAATGATTTTTTTTTTAATTAACATTGTTATTATGGATACCATTGGCATCAAGCATTGCGTTCCTTGCTTCTCACTGAAGACAGTTTTATATTTTTTTCTTTTCATAATTAGTGATTTTCAGGATAGGAGTGCTCTGGGGACACAAGGCACTCCTCTGGTCTTCCCTTTTTTCGAGCAGCTCCCCTGCCCTTCTCTCTGTGCTCACCTCTCCACCCTGATTTATACATTAAATAGTTAGGTGGGAGGGAAGGGAGGCACCTATCATTCCATGATCTATATCTCTAGGTGCCCTCATTAAAAATACATGTGTATGCTTAGGGAGACAATATAGAATATATAAATCAAAATGCTAACAGCATCAGAGTAAGCCTGCTGTATTTATTTCCCCATAGCTTTCCCTCTCTGGGCTGAGGAGTCCTCCTTCTTACTGTATTTCCCTTTCTGTGGCAAACACATTTGGCGCTCAAATATTAGAGAGTACTGGAGCTGTTGAGTTGAGATACAACTGATTTGAACATCTGTCTCAGCAGTGGTGAAGGTGGACTTATGACTCTTTTTTTAAATATATAAAAGTAGTTATAATTTCTTGCAGTTATGAAAAATACTAAACTTGTAAACACATTTATATATCTGACCGCTAAGCGGCTTTGGGAAATTACACTTTAATTTTTATGACTGTAAACATATGAGTTCCGTTTCAAAGTAGTGTCTTGACCAATAGCATGCTTTTCTGTCAAAAAAAAAAAAAAATTGACAAATTACTTGTGTAACATTTACTTGCACAATCGATAGCTCAGACGATTTCCACCTGGACGGTGATTAATGCTATATCCACCCCCAATCTAGCAGCCCAAACCCCCAACTCTACACCTCCTCCTGTGTGTGTCATGCTGAGAGCAGCCGAAGCGAGCCTCCGAAATCTGCGCATGTAAATGTATGTTTGAGTGTGTGTGTGTGTGTGTGTGTTCATGTGACAGTGTCTGTTTAGACGCTCCGATGTTTGATCAACCATTGAGCGTGGGTTTTGGCTGAACAAATCCAGAGATTAAGTTATGGTAAATAACTGACACATTCACTGGCTGTGGCATTTCACTGATGGAGTTACACAACAAGGATTGTGTGTGTGTGTGTGTGTGTGTGTGTGTGTGTGTGTGTGTGTGTGTGTGTTTAACATCTCTCCTCTTTCACAAAGGTGCTGAAAATAGTCAGGTTGGGAGGAATGAGACGGGAAGAAAAAAGTAGAAAGCAAAACAGAAAGTAAGAAATGTAAATTTGAGCATAAAACGAAGCTGAGGCATGAGGGATCAGAAGCTGTGCTGTTCTCTTCACTTTCTCCACCCCACTGCTCCACTTTGAACTCATTTATAAATATTCAACTCCACATATAAACAATATCCAAATGAACCCAGACATGCAAGCCAAGGTTAAAAACCCTGCTGCTTATTACAGACACAACTACTTGACTAGCTCAAAAGGTTCGCTTCTTATGCTGACCTAAACTATTTGTGCTCATTAAGATCAAGTAAAAGATAATCATTAACATGGAGTTATTTACTTTGGCCAAATTAGTGAACGACTACATTAAGGGAAGCAAAAGCAGAAGTGAGTCTTTGAATTTGAAGTGAGAAGTTAGATTTTGTGAAACTTAATTCAGTGTGCAGACTTTATGAGGGGGAAACCCATGCAGTCAGCAATTTGTTCAAAATTACAGGACAGATACAAGGATACAAAATAAAGCAAGATGAACACATTGTTTACAGCAACTTAGTCTTCCTTATAAAATGTCTGACTTTTTATTGAAAGTCACTGTTTAGAAAAAGATTTAGCTACATTCTTACATGACACCCCCTCCTCCCCCCCAGGTATTACTGGCTATTGAGAGGGATGAATTTTGACTGACAAGCTGATGGCAATTCTGTCTCATCCTTTCTCACATCAACTCCAACATCCACGTGTCTCTTCATAGCCCCTGTGGTACAGTAAGCGTTCCCTCACCCTTCTGCTCCCAGTAAAAAGATGGTGTGTTTGCTGGGCATGGTGAGGGTCTAGTGTTATGTTAAAATAAGAAATGGGGCACCGTGACTTAATCTGACAGTACTGTGCAAAGTGTGTGGTATCTCGGCCTCAGGGAGAGCAAAGAGAGAAATGGAGAGAGTGAAAGAGAGAAAACGGGGGATTCAATGGATAAAGGGGCCCCGCATGCAAAGCTAGCTCACATAGGGAATAAGACAGACAAGGTCACACAGAGCAGGGTGGCCCTGAGAGAGGGAGAGTGACCAAGAGTGCACTAGTTATTACAGCATCCTCTCCCCTGTAAACACTTCTGTATGTTAATTTCATGCCCTTTCAACCACTTGTAACTAAGGGGCATGGAAAGTGTGATGGCAAAACTTTGCTGTTCCTCATTTTCTAACTTTTGCTTGCTGCTTACCTGCAGACCGGCCTTCTGCTGTCCTGCTTGTATTGAGTGTGATATACAGGTTTACCATTTACTTTTTTGTCGGACAAGCCTGACGAGTGAATCAACTGAAATCAGGAAGTAGAGCCAAGGGTGTTAAATCACTTTCCCTATAATTTTCGCTACCACCTGACAGAAAACTTATATAACGAATATTATAACAGTAATTATTGAGATGCGAAATGCATGCACAAAGAGACAAATGCATTGCAAAGAATTTCGGGGCTCCCGTTCCACATAAAATACACCTTCAGCACATGCAATGTCCAATTCGTACAACCTTAGCATCCACTGTTCTTGCTGCATGCACCCGTGACCGCTATCAGCCGTGCTTTGTACCTGTCAAGTGCTGTCCTTTTCCGTGTGCCCAGAGCCCTGCTCACTACATGAGAGCTCTCACATCAAAGCCCCGCAGAGCCCCACACGCACAGATGAAACACACTCTCATTCCAGCCGCCTCTGTCCCCGCTCCTGCACATTAGACACATTTCATTTCATTACAACGCCACTGGAAAAATAGAGGTGCGGCAATCTTAAAGGGCCATCTTATTTACTCTCACTCAGACCTTTGTACGCTCACACACAAGGACACACGTAGGTGTATATACACAAACGGTATCCTCTTTCTTCTTTAACCGTTAACAAATGTAGTGGATGCAGTATTTCACCACGGATTGCATGTCAATACAGACTAATTGATTTTTTTTCCCCCTAACCCTTTGCACATGGTTAGTCTTACTAGTTTCACATTGCTAGTTATGGGGAGATGGTGGAGAACGGGTTTCATGTTGGTGACGAGATGAGCCCCAGTTCCCGTAGCAGCGGCAGCCTTTGTTGTACTATCTTGTGTCGGACAGGACGACAAAGGATAGCTAAGCAGCATCCAGAGCAGGGTGATGGGGTCGGGGTGTCCCCCTTCCAAGGGTCGGAGCGATCCTGTTGACCGCTGGCCCCAGGGCAGGGGCTCAGTGTGGTAGTGGCACAAGGGCACCCACAGGGCATGGGAAGAGATTTCAGCTGCATACTATAGCAGAAAGACGAGACTGACCTAATGCGAGGAGTGTGTGCATCTGTGTCCGTGTTCTATCAGGCAGTATGTGTGTATAGGACAAAGGCTGTGACCCAATGTTAGCAGTGTGTGTAAGAGAGATTTAGTGTTTAAAAAGGAGCTGTGTGACCCAAGGTTGGCAATGCGTATTTGTGTAAGACTCATACTTTGACAGCATGTCACAAAACAAAGTTTAAACGGGTGGGGGGTGGTGGGGTGGTAAACTTTAGCAGCTGGAAGGAGCAGAAAGGCTGAACTAAAATGCATTTATTTTGCTGGGACATCACAATGCAGGGACTTTGATACATGTGAAATGCATTGATGATGTGTTGAATTCCCCTTTTTAAATTTTTTAAAAGCATGGTTTAGTATATTATATTAAATTTAAAAACTGTGGCAGTGAGTTACTGTATCATGTTATGATTGCTTATAGTATTCCACTCAACACAATAGATTGACTTTTTTTTCCTGTAAAAAGTATTGAGAAATGTTTCATCTTGCTTACGCCACTAGCTCCAGATCCAGAGCCGTGTATGTGCTAGATGAAGAGAAGAATAAGGAGAGGAAGTGGCCAGACAGAAAAAGCTGTCGTGTTGACATCCACACAGACTTCTTAGTGTTCAAATGAATGATAGTTTCCGACATGGTGGTGAACTCTGCAGCCCCACTCCTCCAGGCTAAGTATGCCAGCGACACTGGTTGCCTTTACAACGATGTTCTTCTGGGTGACTGGACAGCTGAAAAGGTTAGTGCTGGGTTTCGTTAGGTAGGTGTGTACACCTCTCTAAACGATATTGTACAAGTCTCTTAGGCTGAGCATAAGGACGCTGAAGGCTAAGAACAGGGCCACTTGAGGTTAGGGTTTGTGGGTTTAAGGCTGGGAAGAGTTATTGACCAGTAATTGTTGGGGTAAGTGTACTGAGGACTAAACAGGGTTATAGGCCAGAGGGTTGCTATTAGAACTTGTGCACCAGTGTTGGTAGATTCAGTGATTAACCTTTGGCCTTAAGAACCTGGAACTGCATAAAAGTGATAATCACCGAAATGATGGTAGCAGCTTCTACTGTATATAAATAATTTGTATTTTTTTTGTGCACTCTTGTGCTGCTTCAACTCTGTCATAAATCCTACTTTTATGAACATTTTTTTTCTTGTTTTTGGTTACCTGATCAGAAGGATAACTCTACTTTTTGTGGTTATAATTTGTTTGTTCAATCACATCAGTTTATAGTTATTTATTTTGCATCCCATTAGCCTATGTAAGGTTGCGCCTTCATTATCTATGGGCTACTCTGTGGGTTTATATATTTCATATAACAGTATTGAATTATGGCATTGTTACCAAATAAATGTTCTTGTCAGTTATTTTATCAGGCTACCACCAGTGGGCAGTGGCACAAAGCTGGTGTGTATCAGACTATAGTACATCTTTCTGTCTCTCCTTCCTCCCTTCTCTTTCTGTCTTTGCCTTCTCATTTTTTATAATCCATTTGTATCTCACTTTCTCCCTCTGCCGCCTCTGCTTCCTCTTGGCTTATCCGCTTCCATCTCTTTTTCATCTGGTAATTCATCTGTCTGAAAATGTGGTTATGCATCTAAACTTCTGTATTTATGCACAGATGTCTCTGTTATGTCTGAAGGCTGTATCAAGTCATGCTAATAGGTCCTCATCCATCACCTCTCCAACTTCACTTTTCCGCTCTGAGTAATTAAAATCCAGGTTTGGAAACTGCTTCTACTTAGAATTTGCATTTAAATTATCATAATGGTGTTTAGATTTTTTTTTTTCTAAGTTGGGAATCCCTTTTCAAATCACTATTAGACCTGTTGTTCCTTGACATAAACTACCAAAAAAAATGTACTACCGAAAGCAGAGCCTTCTCTGAATGTGAAAGAGTGTGAATAAGACTAATTTTATAATCTGAATAAGTGTGAAAGTGCCATTTTCCATTGTCAACACGCGGCAGGTGCTAAGGAATAGGGTGTGTGTCAGGTTTTGATGTCGATGGGTACAGGAGGGACACACACACACATGCACGCTGTGTCAATGGAAGACAAGCACATTGTGTTAACACTTATTAAGGAAGAGAAGACATGCTGCCTTGAGACAAGAGTGTGTGACGATGATTTTCAGAGGAAGCGGAGCGACAGTGCCTCTGTTAACTCACTTTTCCTAAAGGTTTTTTTTGTCAGCACTGAGCTCTTTCACATTTCCCAGTGTGTGTCTTTGTGTTTGCTGAATTTGTGTGGGTTTGGAGAGGCATACACCCATAAGTTTTAGGGGTCTAAGGGTGCATTTATGTTCTCACAATTTAGGGTGGATATGAAAAGCACAGCTATGAGAAAACAGGAATTCATCCATTTCCTGCTTTAGTTTCAGAGTGCTTGGGATAATAAACACAGTTAATTAAAGTGCCTTCAAAGTTGAAGAAGTCACTTGGCTACAAAAAAAACAAAAACTTCCTTTCCTGCAGAATACACATCTTCTTAGTCGTTCTTTCTTTTTTATAACCAATAGTTGTTTTTTTTTCTATTCTAGGTACTTTTTTAAAATTTTGATTTTTTTTTACATTGTATATATTTGTAATTCTTTATGCAGACTTTTAAAGTGATTTGCACACATGTATGTACACATTTGTAGCTAACTCTTACCAAGTGATGGTGGGATCCATTTGGTTTGACGTTAAGTGACACATGGCCTTTGGAGTCACTAAATGCTGCTCAATAACTGAAACTACCGTCTGTGAATTCCAATCCCCCAGTTAATTTTCACACATGTCCCTGCACTGACGCTCTCTTCTCCTTCTCTTTCAACGCCATTTCATTCAGTCTTTACTTACATGCCCTAGCCATCATGCAAACTGTGTTTTTTTTTAATGGGATCATTTGCTCATGTATAACAATAAAATTGTTGGATTAAAAAATGATAATACTTTTAAAAAATGAAAAAAAACCAGCAAAAATGTTTTTGCACCACAATGATAATGAAGAGTGCAGTGGTATTTTTTTGCAGTTAAATTGCCCTTGATACTTGTGTAATATGAAATTGTTGGGAGGCCTGCTGCACATATGTATATATCTACGTAAAGGTTTTTTTTTAAAATTTGTGTATTATAGAAGTTGATGTATAGTAAATTTCTAGGGTTTTCTCCCATTTTGGCAGCTTCAAAAGGCTGTTTCATCATGAAAATATTCAAATCGGGCTCATGAAAAATGTTTGTAATATATTAGATGCATAAATGTCATCAAACAAATAGTAATAATAGTGACTACCATAATGCCTTGATTTTGAATGCACAAACTTATCTTCATTCTCTGCTTTAGGAGGGCTTTGGCGTGATGGTGCTCAACCCCAACGAGAACTACTTGGAAGTTGAAATGCCGGAAAAGTCCTCTCCCCTGCCCTCTCCTACCAAGCCCTCAGGTGAACCTGTCGAAAAGAAGGAGCGAAAAGATGATAAAGAGGGAAGAAAGAAGAGAGAATTTTACGAGAAATACCGAAATCCACAGAGGGAGACGGAGACGGAACGGATTCCTATAAGAGTGAGTTGGAGACATGGAGGGAAGGAGGGGAGGGTGATGGTAAAGGAAGGTAGAAGGGAAGTGCTTGTATCGCCAGAGTGGGAACACTGAATAATGGATGTTAATCAAAAACAAGCATGGATGGGACCGATGGTCAGTGTGACAGTTGGGAGGTCATAGGAGAGCAAACATGCTGGTTGAAAAAGGGGAGTTAGAAATTTGGATAAGTTTGGAATAAACAAAAGAGGCAAGAAAATGTGGGGAGGAGGTGGAATGGAGCTAGCTAAGCAAGCAAGCAAGGGAAGGATATGTTAGGTAACAAGGAATGGAGGGAGCATGGAAGGGAGAGGGAGAAAGAGAGGCTCTTGTGTGGTCAGCCTGTGTGTGAAGAGGTTGGCTGTGCTCCAGTCGCCTCTCAGTGAGCAAGTGTTAACCACATGGCTGCGTCCCTCTCTCCCTTCCTCCCCCTCTTTCCTTCTCTCTCTCTCTCTCTCTCTCTCTCTCTCTCTCTCTCTCTCTCTCTCTCTCTCTCTCTCTCTCTCTCTCTCTCTCTCTCAGATGGTTGGTTGGTCAGTGCAGCTCTGGCCCTTCGCTCTTGTTGACCGCTGGGATTATTATCTTCCTCACACACACTCTGCAAACACTACAACATTCTTATCATGTAATGCTGGCCGGACCGCTCCTAATTATACACATACACATATGCACACGCACATACCCACACGCATACACGCGCTGCTGGAGGTGCCTGGCTCGGCCAGTTTTACCAGTGGTCGCACAAAGGGAATGACCCCTTGTGTGAATCCAATTTCGTTGTGAAAATAAATCTGGCTCAAGTGTTGAAAAATGAGACCAAAGATGTGTTCATATACTTAAGTTGGGTTCAGGCAGTTATTAATGTGTGTGTTTTAATTCAGTGATGTTTTAAAAATCGAGGTTGCATATAGTGAAACTTTTCCTCCTCATTGTCATTGATTATCCATATCTTTCTTGGTTGATGGCAGCAGCGTCACAGTAAAGAATGTACATTTGTGCGTGTGGGTAGGTGTTTGTACATGTGTGTACGTGTGTGTGAAAGACGTCACTCTCTGGTGTCTGACAAGAGTTAGGGTTGCCGTGGGACCAGCGGGTGGTGTGTGAGCTGTCAGCGCAGGCTTTTTTTTCTCACCCCCTGGCAGTACCTTTATACAAGCTCTAATAGGGTTTAATTAGCTGCTGTGCTATCTTACTACATCACACTTTCCCACTCATACACTGGTTTCCTCATCATAGAGTTGCATGATGTACGTATACGATGTGAAGATAAGCGGTCCATTGTGTCATTTGCAGTAAGAATGCAACACAAAGCTGCATCTACTGCAAGTTCCCTCTTCGTTTATTTCAAATGTTTCAAGAAACGTGAATAATTCTTAGGTTGCATAATGATTGCTTTTTTCTCATGTGTATGTATTCTCCTTCTGCTCTCCTTTTCTTGAGCTGAGTCCTGACATGGTTATCCTTTAGCTGGGAGATTATACACACAGTCCCAACATTGTCCCAAGCTACAAGGAACCATACACCATACATTCATATTTCAACATTTGGCTCTGTTGGATTTAGTCATGCTTGCATGACGTACTCAGGCGGGTGCAGAGGAGGGGGTCACACCACAGACCCCATTTTACAGTTTTGGGTTGTTTTCATTTTTCTGTTATTAAATTTTACACTACAGTAGCAAATTGAAAATCGATTTAGCACCTTTATTTCAGAGCGGTGTCTAATATTAGGATAATTTTAAACAAGAACAGAGTTGCTTGCTCAACATTTTTATTCAGAACTGACCAGCAAAATCAAGTCAAAAATGCAGATTTTCAACCTAAATATACTTGTCTTATGATGCCAAGATTGCAAGGTCGTGGATAAAGATTAATGAATGAGCAGGTTAGGGCTTTGTTGCTGCCTCTTGAATTTTGACCTTTGACCAAAAGTGAGCAGGATGTTGGCATTCATGACCTCGCCTTTATCGTCCTTTCCTCCCCTCCCTTCCCTGCATCACTCTCTGCTCCTTGGTCTCTGTCCACCCCAGAGTGAGCTGTTAATGCACAAGCGCACATGAAGTATATGTGAAAACCACACACACCAGCAAGGTGAGAGAATAATACATCAGATTTATGTAGCGCTTTATCATAGACACTCAAAGATGCTTTACAAGTAGATACAGTACATTATTCATTCACTCCAGACAGACAATGGTAGTGGTAAGCTACTACTGTAGCCACAGCTTCCCTGGGGCAGGCTGACGGAAACGTGGCTGCCAATCCGCGCCAACGGCCTCTCCGGCCACCATCGAACATTTATACACATTCATACCCAGTGTTATGGACACTGGAAGCAAGGTGGGTAAAGTGTCTTGCCCAGGGACACAACGGCAGGATATCTGGGGAGAGTGGGATTCAAACCGCCAATCATCCGGTTATTGGACGACCTGCTCTACCTCCTGAGCCACTGCCACCCTGAATGAAAGAATGGAAGTTATTGTGTATGTGTTTTTTTTTCGTTTAGTTCACTCAGTCATGGTGGGTGGCAAATCAAATCAAACTTCTTAACGTCTGTTTTCATCTTCTTTTTTTTTTATATCATCCAACCAAGACACAATAACTCACCCACCTTTTTTTATTCACAACACCTCATATTCTTAACTCCCACTAAGCTGGAAGACCACCTGCACACAGCCATTCAGAAACACGGAGTCGAAACTATATACATCTACTAGTACCAAAGAGATCATGAAATCCAACGTGACACAAAAACATTACCATTAGCTTGAAATGATACTTGTCTTGCTGTGCATTTGTGCCTTTAAAACTCTAAAAATTATATTCTGTGGTTCCAGTCCTTCCCCTTTTCAGATTGTCACACAAATACACATCAGCCTGCCGATAGAGATGAGTTGATTAATACGCTTCCTTTCACTCATTGGTGAGCTCTTAACTGCTTTTAGGGTTCTTACTTCTTAGCCCAGGGTTCATAGTGTGCAACCCCCTCAACCTTGTCTAATTCCTCTCTTCTGTAATACTTCAGATCACACATCACTGGGCCATGTTTAGGGGGGATGTTTGTAGATGGGGGGAGGGCAAGGAGGAATAGAAAGTTTGATCGGAGGGATGCTGATGAGGATAGTGGTGGGGGAATTGGTGGGGGGGCACTTTTTTAGCACTTAGCCATATAGAAGTTTGGGAGTTCACTTTACTCTGAATTTTAGCAGTAATCCAGTTAGCTATTTTCTGTCAGCCAAGCGGAGGAATGGCAGGAACAAAAGGCACATTCATGGGCTTAAGAAGCTTCCAAAGAGTTCACCCAAGGCTGGCTGGCTGGGATTAGGCCAGCAGGCCCTGGAAAGAAGAAGGGGGGTGGGGGGAGCAAAGAGGACAAAAATACAGCTTCACTTTTCTTTAAGCACCACTTATTTTTTATAAATAACTAGAATGCTTTTCTCATATTTTTTGTTTTGGTTTTTGAATGTTCTATTTTAATGCTCCATGGCTCTCGTTTTCTTATGTACCTTTCCTTTTGCTGTATTCAGCTTCAGTACAACTTTGAGATTCTGTGATCGCTGTCACAAAGTCTGGAAGATGTAAAAAGCTTCTGCTATGACATACAAGATCTCTGCTTCTCTTTCTAGTTTTTCATTCCATCCAATCTTAGCATGGTAAAGATGGAACCTTGGGATGATTTAGTGTTCCATTTTAGTGTAAATCACACCAAACCCCTCACTCCAGCTGGGTTGAAGATATCTGTGAAGAGTTGGTAGCCTTTTTTTCAGTTTTCTTGGACATTGCTTTTGATATTTGCTTTGTATAGAAACTATTCTAATCTCTAGCCAGTTCCCTCTTGGTGGTTATCTTTTTGTGATCACATGACACAGTCACAGTACAATCAGTACCTCCAAGTCCATGGTGCTCAGTCAGAAAAGGGTAGATTGTCCTTTCCGGGTTGGGGACAAGGTCCTGCCCAAAGTGGAGGAGTTCAAGTATCTTGGCTGTCTTATTCATGAGTGACAGGAAAATGGAGTGGGAGATTGACGGATGAATCGGAGCAGCATCTGCAGTGATGCGGATCTTGTACCGGTATGTCATGGTGAAGACAGAGCTGAGCTCTAAAGCAAAGCTGGTAATTTACCGGTCAGTCTACGTTCCTACCTTCACCTATGGTCATGAACTTTGGGTATTGACTGAAAGAATGAGATCACAGTTACAAGCGGCTGAAATGAGTTTTCTCTGTAGAGTTGCTGGACTCACCCTTAGAGATAGGGTGAGGAGCTCAGTTTCTGTGAGAGACTCAGAGCAGAGCTGCTGCTCCTCTACATCAAAAGGAGCCAGTTGAGGTGGTTTGGGCGTTTAATTAGGAGGCCTTCTAGGCACCTCCCACTTGAGGTGTTTCATGCACATCTCACAGGAGGACATCCCAGGGCAGACCCAGGACACGCTGGAGAAACTGTCTCCCAGCTGGCCTGGAAACGTCTTGGTATCCTCTCTGAAGACCTGGAGGAGGTGGCTGGGAACAGGGAAGTCTGGACTTCTCTGTTTAGACTACTGCCTCCGTGACCCAGATCTCCGGAAAAGCAATAGAAGATGGATGGATGGATGGTGACGCTGTTAATGATAACTGATCTGTTTTTAATAAACCCTTAATTAGATCTTCCAATCTGAAGCTATCTGCTGAGTTCAGCTGGATTCTTGTACTACATAGTGTGTTTACCATTTTTGGAGTGGGGTCCATATGTAGTGCAATCACAGTATAAAACAGTATAAAAGTAGCGCCCAACAAATAGTTACTAGTTTTATTTACCTTGACGTGTTTTGGCAGCTGTTCCTGCTGCCTTAGTCAGAAGGGTCACAAGATGATGTTGTGACATGTCTTCTTCAGCTGTTTTATGTAGGCGTGAAAATGGAGACAAGATGAACTGTCTCCATTAATATGATCCACAAAAAATGGAAGAAAGAATAGCTTTGCATCGTCATATAAATACATGAGCATTTGTATTAATTCAGAATTATTTGATTATTGTAGTCTTTGGTCTGTTATGTTTTACTTGCACCCCACTAGTGAGTATCATGGCGATGTAGTGGTTAGCACTATTACGTCACAATAAGTACATCGTGGGTTGACATCCACCAGCCAGCAGGGCTTATCTGTGTAGAGATTGCATGTACCCCCCCCCACCACACCCATGCTTGTATGGGTTTACTCCAGGTGCTCAGGTTTCCTCTCACATTCCAGAAACATTCCCACATTAGGTTAATTGGAAACTAAAGTGGCCCTAGGTGAAGGGATTGGCGCTGCACTGTGGCTGCCTCATCCAGGTGGATACCTTTGAATTTCCCTCTGGGATTAACTCTTTAACTGTCCACATTAAATGGACGGGTTGCGTGCCCCCAGTGGCACAGTGCAGCAACTGCATCTGTCAACTTATTCACGTCCCCCGGCTATACTGAGAATTTGTAATGATCTGTATTGATCTGACAGTTCAGAAGGTGGCAGACACGCGTCGGAGGAATCATGGCTGACATGGAATACAGCAAAGAAGAAGAATTCCTCATTATTCTTCTCCCTTTTTTCCGCTTTGAGCTCACATTCTCCCTTTTTTCCGCTTTGAGCTCACAACACCAATGTGGCCGCCGCCATGACCGATCATGGCGGTGGCAATTCTGACTGAAACTGCATCATACAGGAAAAATAGCCATGTAATACAAATGAAATTTACATGGGATAATCATAAGAGTTTGTAGATGTGGTAGAGAGTGTAAATGACCAAGCAAATGCAAAACAATGAGCATGATGGACGAAAACGGACCGGTCACGTGAGCGAGTGAGCCCCCCCCCCCCCCCCCCCGGCAACAGGTAAGAGGCGAATATATGTTGTTGTTTTTTTACAATTTATTGATTTTCTGGTTCACATACTTTGAAGATTAGATAAAAACATACCCCTGTAGACAAAACGGTGTAAAAAAAAAAAAAAGAACCATTCTTTGTGTAAATATGTCCAAAGTCCACTGAGTTTTGTAATTTATATAGCTGCCGTGACATTATGCAAATTAGATACATAAATTTATTCCTGTCTGAAAATTTGGATCACATTCTACATTTTTCTAATTGACAGTAAGCCATTATCTCTTGCAACTTTCAAGTTATAGCCTTGGAAATCTGAACTATTTTATTGACAAAAATTTTTTACCACTCTTGACCACTAGGAGCCTTGACCACCCTTTAACCGTTCCAGTCACCATACGGTGACTGGGACAGCTAAAGAGTTAATAGACTATACATAAACAAACTAATAACATAATTAATGCTACAATGAAAATAAGATGAGTAGTATCTGAAAGTGTTATTGAATTTATGATATAGTGAGTAGTGGAGTATGTGATTTCAAATGCAACTTTTGCAGATGACTTCTTTGTTTATGCTGCATAGAAAAGGCTGTATTATAGTGAATATTATATTATATAATATATTATATAATTATATTATATACTATTATAAAGAACTGTATTATAGTGCAATTATACACTGACTCTTCACTGACAACTGCTTTGAAGTTTTAAATTTTGCATTTTTGCATTAATATTTTGCTGTTTATTCATGTAGACCTTTAAGCCTTTATTGAGTCCATCCATCCATCCATTTTCTACCGCTTTTCTGGAGGTCTGGGTTGCGGAGGCAGCAGCTCAAGCAGAGAAGCCCAGACTTCCCTCTCCCCAGCCACCTGTTCCAGCTCTTCAGAGAGGATACCAAGACATTCCCAGGCCAGCTGGGAGACGTAGTCTCTCCAGCGTGTTCTGGGTCCGCCCCGGGGTGTCCTCCCAGTGGGACGTGCCCAAAACACCTTAAATGGGAGGCGTCCAGGAGGCATCCTGATCAGATGCCCAAACCACCTCAACTGGCTCCTTTTGATATGGAAGAGCAGCTGTTCTACTCTGAGCCTCTCCTGGATGACTGAGCTCCTCATCCTATCTCTGAGGGTGAGTCCAGCAATCCTACGGAAAAAGCTTATTTCAGCCACTTGTATCCGCAATCTCATTCTTTCGGTCATTACCCAAAACTCATGACCATAGGTGAGAGTAGGAATGTAGGTTCACCTGTAGATCAATAACTTTTCTTTAGAGCTCAGCTCCCTCGTCAACACAACAGACCGGTACAACGTCCGCATCACTGCAGATGCTGCTCCAATCCATCTGTCAATCTCTCGCTCCAGTCTCCCCTCACTCGTGAATGGGACCCCAAGATACTTTAACTCCTCCACTTGGGGCAGGAGCTTGTCCCCAACCTGTAGAGTACAATTCACCTTTTTCTGGCTGAGGACCATGGACTCAGACTTGGAGGTGCTGATTCTCATCCCAGCCGCTTCACACTCAGTAGCAAACCGTTCCAGCAAGGCCTGTAGGTCATTGGTCGTGTGAAGCCAACAGGACAATATTATCTGCAAACAGCAGAGGTGAGATCCTTTGGTCACCGAGCATGACACCCTCCGATCCTTGGCTGCGCCTAGATATCCTGTCCATAAAAATTATGAACAGGCTCGGTGACAAAGGGCAGCCCTGGCGGAGTCCAGCTCTCACTGGAAACGAGTTTGACTGGGTGTTGGTAATATGAATCAAACTCTTGCAACGGTCGTATGGAGACGGAAGCGCTCGTAACAACGAGCCCGATACCCCATACTCCTGCAGCACCCCCCAGAAGAGACCACAAGGGACACGGTCAAATGCTTTCTCCAAGTCCACAAAACACATGTGGACTTGTTGGGCAAACTCCCACGAACCCTTGAGGATTCTCAAGAAGGTAAAGAGTTGGTCCGATGTGCCATGGCCAGAACGAAAACCACATTGCTCCTCCTGGATCCAAGGTTTGACCAGCAGTCGAACTCTCCTCTCCAGTACTCTGGCATAGACCTTCCCAGGGAGGCTGAGGAGTGTGACCCCCCTAAAGTTGGAACACACACCCCTTTTTAAAAAGAGGAACCACCACCCCAGTTTGCCATGCCAAAAGCACTGTCCCTGACCTCCACACAACATTGCAGAGGCGTGTCAACCATGCCAGGCCTACAGCATCCAGGGCCTTGAGGTACTCAGGACGAATCTCGTCCCTGGGACCCGGCCACCAAAGAGTTTTTTAACCACTTCGGCGACCTCAGCCCTGTGATGGGTGAGTTGTCCCCCTCGTCCTCAAGCCCTGCTTCCTCTGTGGAAGGTGTGTCATTGGGATTGAGGAGATCCTCGAAGTATTCCTTCCACCGCCCAACGATGTCCCCAGTTGAAGTGAGCAGCGCCCCATCTGCACCATACACAGTGTGGACACGTTGCTGCTTCCCTCTCCTGAGTCACTGGATAGTTTGCCAGAATCTCTTTGAGGCCGACCAAAAGTCTTGTTCCATGGCCTCGCCAAACTCGTCCCATACCCGAGTTTTTGCTTCAGCAACCACCCAAGCTGCACTCTGTTTGGCCTGCCGGTACACCTCATTTGCTTCAGGACTCCCACAAGCCAACCAAGGTTGATAGGACTCCTTCTTCAGCTTAATGGCCCCCCTCACCACTGGTGTCCATCACTTGGTTTGGGGGTTGCCATCACGAGATGCACCAGCAATCTTGTGGCCACAGCTTTGGGCAGCTGCTTCGACAATGGAGGTGGAGAACATGGCCCATTCAGACTCCCATGGCTCCAGACTCCCTCGGAATGTCAAAGTTCTTCCAGAGGTGGGAGTCGAAGACCTCCCGGACAGGGGCCTCAGCCAGACATTCCCAGCACACCCTCACTATAAGTTTAGGTCTACTGGGTCTGAGTGGCGTCCGCCCCTGCCATCAGATCCAACTCACCACCAGGTGGTGATCAGATGACAGCTCTGCACCACTCTTTACCCTAGTGTCCAAGACATGTGGTCACAGGTCTGATGACACGATAACAAAATTGATCATCGACCTGCAACCTTGGGTCTTGGTGCCAGGTGCACATATGAATACCCTTATTCTTGAACATGGTGTCCGTTATGGACAAACTGTGGTTAGCACAGAAGTCCAATAATTGAACACCACTCGTGTTCAAGTCGGGCAGACCGTTCCTCCCAATCATGCCCCTGCAGGTTTCACTGTCGTTGCCCATGTGTGCATTGAAGTCCCCCAGTAGGACAATGGGGTCTCCAAGAGGAGCACTCTCCAGCACCCCAGTCAGAGACTCCAAAAAGGGCGGGTACTCTGAACCATCATTTGGTGCATAGGCACAAATAATGGTCAGGATCTGTTTCCCAACCCAAAGGCGCAGGGAAACTACCCTTTCGTCCACTGGGGGAGAACTCCAATGTGGAGGCAGCAAGGCGGGGGGATACAAGATACCCACCCCTGTCAATGGCCTCTCGCCCAAGGCAACTCCAGAGTAAGCCAAGCTCCAGCCCCTCTCCAGGAAACTGGTTCCAGAACCGGAACTGTGTGTTGAGGTGAGCCCAACTACAGTCATATGAAAAAATTAGGACACCCCATTAAATATTCAGTTCTTTATTAAGAAATGTTCACATATCTATGTCTAACCTTGTTTTTGTTTTTATTTGCATTTTTAGCATTTATTTTAGCCATTTTAAGTGGGAATGAATGTGGGGGTGTCCTAAAAAAAGATGGAGGGTGTCCTAATTTATTCCTCACTATTTGTTTAGAATTACATTTTACAGAAAATCTGAAAAAAGTCTTTAATTCATTTTTAATTGTTTAGTTGTATTACATGAATCTCCCAGTATTTTGACATTGATGTTAAATATCCATATGTCCAAATATGTTTAAAAAAACCCACAGGCTTATACAGGGTGTCCTAATTTTTTCATGACTGTATATCTAGCCGGTATCTGTCAGCCTTGTGTACCAGCTCTGGCTCCTTCCCCACCAGAGAGGTGACGTTCCACATCCCAAAAGCCAGTTTTGAAAGCTGGGATCAGACTGTGAAGGTCTCTGCCTTCACCTGCCGCCTGATCCGCATAGCACCGGACCCCCATGGTCCCTCCTGCAGGTGGTGAGCCCGCTGGAGGATGATTTAATGGGTGATTTAATGGGAGATTTGTATAAAATGTGCTTCCTGTGAAGTTGTTGTAAAGAAGTGAAGTTTCTACAGAGACCAAAAGCATGCTTATTTTTGCTCTGAAGTTGGTCATTTTAGCATGAGGATCTATAGGGATTGGGTTGGTTTTACTGTCAGTAATTTTGAACTGCAATTGTGAAACTTTGCTGCTAGCTTCATTTCTTACCCTAGGCGATTGCTACCTGCTGTTTCCACTTGTTCACAATGCATTGCAAAGCATCCTGAGGGTTCACTAACATACATGCATCCGCTTCTACACACTTGATTATAAGAATTAAGACACCAATTTTTGCTCTTTGTCACCTTCACCCATTTGCCCCAATCTGTGTCCCACAAGTAATTATACAGACAGAGTTTATTTGACCTTTGATCTGCAGTCTTGCCAAGAAGTGAGGCTCAGCATTTCTGAGGACAGGTAGGGACTTGATTAACCTCTGAACTTGGTTAGAGGAGAGGTCAGTGGCCAGAGCTAGAGGGCAGTTTACTTGCTTGCTGCAAAGAAGAAATTGGCTAGATGCCATTTTGGTATTTGGCCGTGTATCTTTTTGTGAGTATGACGGTGGAAAAAGGTCTGTGCAAAACAAAAAAATGGCATTCCTGTTTAAGACTGAAGTGCATGGTGAATAAGCTTCATTTAACTTTTGTTTTAGCCATTCTTAGACGCTAGAGTGTAAATGCTTCTTAAACCTTTACGAGTACGGGTGGGGGGTGGGGGTGGGCTGAAAAGTTCATAGGCTGACTAAGAAGGAGTTATGCTACAGCAACGAAACTAGTCATGCATAAAAATTCAACCTTTTCTGATGCTAACTGCATTGTTTCTTTTCAAATACACTGACATTGGAGACTGTGTTGGAAAAATAAACCACATTTAGTCAAATTTGACCAGTGCGTCATGATCAGCCTATGAACTTTTCAGCCCCCCTCGTAAATCTATGCATGGATTTATGTAAATATAAATAATGTAGTACATGAGTGCGCACATACCTGGGTGCTTGTGTTCTTTCTCATAGCAGAGCAAGTGTAGTTGGTCTCAGATCCCTGCTCCCAATCTTCTAGTCAGGTCAACCATCAAACACATCTATCCTGCCCTCCCTCACACTTCCCCACCCACTAAGCTCCCTTTCTCCCTGTTTCCCCCTGCACACAACCCTGTTGTGGATACAGGCTGACCCGAATAAAGATATACAAAGACACGCACACACACAGGTACTCTCTCACACACACACACACACACACACACACACACACACACACACACACACACACACACACACACACACACACACACACACAGCACCTCAGGGTCATCCTGGAACAAACACAGCCTTGTCTGCCTGCCCGCTTTCCTTTACCTTATGTCAATTAATGACTCGCAGTAATTTCACCTGACAATCCTAGCGGCAGTGTGAGGCTGGCCAAGATGTCACAGCGATGACCTTTCTGGCCTGCAGACGCTCTTTTCTAATAAAGAATCTCACAAACCCACAGCAACTTCCTTTGTACTTTGTTAATGAGTTATTGATTTGAAACAATGCCCTGGCAAATATTGTCAGAGCAGACTGACCTCACCAAGGTCATGCTGTTTTATTGTATACAGTCTGTGCACGCTAATCTGAACGTGGGATGACATGCACACTCTAGTTTTCTCTCATTCTCTCTCTCCCTCACACTCATTCGCTCACTCACTCACTCACTCACTCACTCTTTTCCTTCACTGTATATCTCCTCTTTGCAAAGTCAAGTAACACACATACACATATAACCATCTTTCTCACACTCTCTCGCTTACACACACTCACACTCAGTTTCCCCACTCTTGTTAGTCTTGCACATGTTTTTCACCTCATTCTCCCTTTTCTCTGTCTCTTTCTCACATCATTATATTCCCAACTCTCCATAGGTACTATACCTGCTAATTACCTACAATGCCACAGTCATTATTTTCCCATCTCTGCTGCTAATTTGCTCCATACCTTCCTTTCCCCCGTTCTAGCAGACCCATCAGCTTCCCAGACAGCTTCCAGCTCGCCTCAGCTCTCTGTTTGCCTTTAAAGAGAGAAGAGAAGGAAATAAATACGGGGGGGGGGGGGAGCAAACGACTACACTTTCCAGACATTGATTAGAATGCAATTGCAAACAGGTGTCACAGAGGTCCACTTTTTAATTGTCTGCGCAGAGACATGTTCGGAATTACTCACATACACATGCACAAACACAGAGTAAGTCATTCCAATGTCTTCACTAACACCAAACATGTAATTACCTACATTGCTTATTTAATATTTAATCATTAGTCCAAATGAAAGCAATCCTGCTCTGTGCTGAGTTGGACATATTAAAGACTTTAATGACTGAGGCTGCAAGTTAGTTTACTCAGTGTGTGGCCTGAGAGCATGCAGGGACAGAAAGATTGAGAGATCAGTCAGCCTTTATCATGTGTATGAGAAAATAAGTGAGTGAGAAGGGGAGCAAGACAGAGCTCCTGTGTCATCTGGGTTATTTTTAATCCCGTGGAGTAATATTGTGTGAATATTTTAATTGATTCTTTAGTTCAGACATTACAAAAAAAAAAAAAAAATCCTTCCCAAAAAATTGAAGTCAAATCTGCCCAAAGCAAAAGAGACTAAACTTAATAAAGTTGTTTAGGGATCCTGTGACACTGTCCTGACATTTCTGGCATCTCCTGAAAAGGTTTGCTAAAGTGTAGTGGCCACAAGATCCCTTCCGGTCTCCACACCTTAACCCAACACAGAACTCAAGCTCCCACTGAGGTAGTCCTTATTTTTCTGCATCTATTTGGTGACTGAAGTGGGAGCAGAAGGGAGGATCAGGGAGGTCTGCAGTGGTTGTTTGTCAGATTGTGCTGATGTTGTTAGATTCATTGTTTCCTCTGTTGGTCAGACACTGGGTTTGTGTTGGCGTTGGGGATGTTATTCTGGCTGCTCTGTGTGCCTCTCTTTTGTTCTCCACTCCCTGCTTCTCATTACAGTAAATAAACACAGGGCAAGTATTGGAATGGACAACTGAGAGTGATTGTGCTTGCGGAACTGTATAGAGTGATGATATAGAGTGAAGTATGTGGCGGTAATGCACCTGTAAGCTGGTTGCCAACTGCCAATCAAATCTAAAAGAAGAAGAAGAAGAAGAAGAAGAAGGAATGGACAACTTTTTAAAGAAAGAAAAGAGGAGTGTGTTTTCATCCTCTCCTTTTCTCTATTTCTGTTGGCCTCTCACCGTGTGTGCATGTGTATGTGTTTGTGTGTTTTGACTGGGGTGTCTTTATTGTGTGACTAACTCAAAAGGCTAAATTGAAAATGTTTTAACTAGAAAATTGAAAGCCCTTCCATATTCCACAAAGCTCTAACATTTCAAGCCACAAATGGATTACAACTTAGGTAGATATTCATGCCAGGCATTGAGTAGAGTAGCAGGTTGTTCAGCAGTTGTAATATTGGTGCAATAAATTAAATTCAAATGATTGGGTTTAAAGGCCCCATTCACTGAAAAATTGTGTTTTTGTAGATTTTAAAATTGTAAAATGAGTCTAATGGTCATGCGATTATCTTAAAAACATCAAAACGCTCACTTTTCCAAAAAAGACTCAAAGCCTCTATATCGTTTCTGTGTCCAAATAGCCGCTTTTACTCGTCTGGGTTTGTTCTTCTACATCAAGAAAAGGTAAGCCCAGCATTGTTACATGCCACTGCTCTATTATTGGCCAACATAGCTGTCTGTCTGCAAACGTAGATGGTGGGGAGCCCAGCCAAGGCATTAGCTTTAGAGCTAGGGAGTTGGCTTACCAAGCTTGTTATTTTTCTTTAGATTTCAGTCGCCCTAATAGACATACAGTTAGGCCCAAAAATATTTGGACAGTGACACAAGTTTTGTTATTTTAGCTGTTTACGAAAACATATTCAGGATACAATTATATAATCAATATGGGCTTAAAGTGCAGACTCTCAGCTGTAATTTGAGAGTATTCACATCCAAATTGGAGCAAAGGTTTAGGAATTACAGCTCTGTAATACGTAGCCGCCTCTTTTTCAAGGGACCAAAAGTAATTGGACAATTGACTCAGAAGACTGCAAAAAAAAAAAAATAACAAGGCTGCATGGGCTCTTCCCTCATTAACCTGTCATCAATTAAGCAGTTAAAAGGTCTGGAGTTGATTCCAGGTGTGGTGTTTGCATTTGGAAGCTGTTGCTGTGAACACACAACATGCGGTCAAA
The DNA here is from genome assembly GCA_020510985.1 of Pholidichthys leucotaenia. Lineage (NCBI taxonomy): Eukaryota > Metazoa > Chordata > Actinopteri > Cichliformes > Pholidichthyidae > Pholidichthys > Pholidichthys leucotaenia. The sequence goes on along the minus strand of CM035838.1, from coordinate 112,215,192 downwards.
GGAGCTCTCAATGGAGGTGAAACAGACCATCCTGAGGCTGAAAAAAAAGAAGAAATCCATCAGAGAGATAGCAGAAATGTTAGGAGTGGCCAAATCAACAGTTTGGTACATTCTTAGGAAAAAAAGACTGCACTGGTGAGCTTGGGAACTCAAAAAGGCCTGGACGTCCACGGAAGACAACAGTGGTGGATGATCACAGAATCCTTTCCTGTGAAGAACAACCCCTTCACAACATCCACTCAAGTGAAGAACACTCTCCAGGAAGTGGGTGTATCAGTATCTGAGTCTACCATAAAGAGAAGACTTCATGAGAGTAAATACAAAGGATTCACCACAAGGCGCAAACCATGAATCATCCTCAAAAATATAAAGGCCAGAATTGACTTTGCCAAAAAACACCTGAAGAAGCCAGCCCAGTTCTGGAACAGCATTCTTTGGACAGATGAGACTAAGATCAACCTGTACCAGAATGATGGGAAGAAGAAAGTTTGGAGAAGAATTGGAACAGCTCATGATCCAAAGCACTACATCTTCTGTAAAACATGGTGGAGGCAGTGTGATGGCATGGGCATGCATGGCTTCCAATGGCACTGGGTCACTTGTGTTTATTGATGATGTGACAAAAGACAGAAGCATCCGGATGAATTCTGAAGTGTATAGGGATATACTTTCTGCTCAGATTCAGCCAAATGCAGCAAAGTTGATTGGACGGTGCTTCACCAATGATCCAAAACATACTGCAAAAGCAACCCAGGAGTTTTTTAAAGCAACAAAGTGGAATATTCTGCAATGGCCGAGTCAATCACCAGATCTCAACCCAATCAAGCATGCATTTCACTTGCTCAAGACAAAACTTAAGGCAGACAGACCCACAAACAAGCAACAACTGAAGACAGCTGCAGTAAAGGCCTGGCAAAGCATCAGAAAGGAGGAAACCCAATGTTTGGTGATGTCCATGGGTTCCAGACTTCAGGCAGTCATTGCCTGCAAAGGATTCTCAACAAAATATTGAAAAGTAACATTTTACTTAGGGTTATGTTTATTTGTCCAATTACTTTTGAGCCCCTGAAATGAGGAGTGTTTGTATAAAAATAGCTACAATTCCTACACGTTTAATCATATATTTTTGTTCAATCCCTTGAATTAAACCTTAAAGTCTGCACTTCAATTCCGTTGTAGTTGTTTCATTTCAAATCCAATGTGGTGGCATGCAGAGCTCAAATCATGAAGATTGTGTCACTGTCCAAATATTTCTGGGCCTAACTGTACCTGTTTATACCTGGTTCACTAATCCACAGTCAATAATATACCTTACATCTTTCTGGCTTATGTTGCTATATTGTCACAGTGATGCTGTATCGATCTGTTAGCATTAACTTGGCTAGGCGGTCACCGGCCAGCTAAAGCTAGCAGTTTAGCCACTCATTCACAAATGTTTCTGTGCTTACTGTACTCTAGGGACCAATCATATCCTACCACTGAAACCACACACCCCTATCCACCAATAAGATATGATAAGATAATCCTTTATCCTTGGGGCGGCAGTGGCTCAGAAGAGGACGAAGTTGGTTGTCCAATAACTGGAAGGTGGTTCGAATCCCACTCTCCTCAGACATCCTGCCATTGTGTCCCTGGGCAAGACACTTTACCCGCCTTGCCTCCAGTGTCCATGACACTGAGTATCAATGTGTATAAATGTTCGGTAGTGGTCGGAGATGCTGTTGGCATGGATTGACAGCCACGTATTGCTCAGTCTTCGCCAGAATAGCTGTGGCTACAGTAGTAGCTTACTGCTACCATTGTCTGTCTGTGGAGTAAATGAATAATGGATTTTCATTGTAAAGTGCTTTGGGTTTCTTGAAAGGCGCTATATAAATGCAATCCATTATTATTATTATTATTATTATCCCCGCCAAGGGAGGAGGTTATGTTTTTACTAGTGTTGGTTGGTTGGTTTGCTGGTTTGTCTGTTAGCAACATTACTCAAAAAATTCTGAATGGATTTTGATGAAACTGATGAAATTAAAGGTGTGTAATGGCGCCTGGAACAGCTGATTAGATTTTGGTGGTGATCCGCATCACGATCTGCATGCAGGAATTTTTTTGGGGGGAAAATAATAATAATGCTATTGAGCTTCCCCTTTAAGACGTGTTACCTTCACCTCCGCACCCATAAACAGTATATGATGGTTGACATTATTTCATCTGAAGACGCCAAGAAAAAGCAAGCAGAATGTGCGGTTTATGAACGGATTTTGAGAAACATGTTCAGGAAAGGCATGGGGAACAGAGTACCGGCAGACAAGCTAAGGATGTCTTGCGAGGGATGCTACCCCCACGGTATGTAAACACACAGCAATGGACAATGTTTCATTTTTATTACCTCCACCAATAGGAGGAGATAATGTTTTTGCCGGTGTCCTGCCAAAAAGTACACTGTAATTGTCCATTGTTGACACATAGAATATGTATTTATGCAGTATCTACATATACAGTGGTGTGAAAAAGTGTTTGCCCCTTCCTGATTTCTCAATTTTTTTGTTTGTTTGTCACACTTAAATGTTTCAGATCATCAAACAAATTTAAATATTAGACAAAGATAACACAAGTAAACACAAAATGCAGTTTTTAAATGAAAGTGTTTATTATTAAGGGAAAATAAAATCCAAACCTACATGGCCCTGTGTGAAAAAGTGATTGTCCCCTAAACGTAATAACTGGTTGGGCCACCCTTAGCAGCAGCAACTGCAATCAAGCATTTGCAATAATTGGCAGTGAGTCTTTTACAGCACTGTGGAGGAATTTTGGCCCACTCATCTTTGCAGAATTGTTGTAATTCAGCCACATTGGAGGGTTTTCTAGCATGAACCGCCTTTTTAAGGTCATGCCACAGCATCTCAATCGGATTCAGGTCAAGACTTTGACTAGGCCACTCCAAAGTCTTGATTTTGTTTTTCTTAAGCCATTCAGAGCTGGACCTGCTGGTGTGTTTTGGATCATTGTCCTGCTGCAGAACCCAAGTGTACTTCAGCTCGAGGTCACAAACAGATGGCCGGACATTCTTCTTTAGGATTTTTTGGTAGACAGCAGAATTCATGTTTCCATTTACCACAGCAAGTCTTCCAGGTCCTGAAGCAACAAAACAGCCCCAGACTATCACACTACCACCACCATATGCCGCCTCTAAAGTCATCGAGACCTGCTGTCCGCACCCCACTCCACCAACACCCCCCCACTCCCAGCACACAGCCCCCCAACCTGATCCTCACTAAGACCCAGGTGAGGACGTGGCTGAGGAAGATCAAGGCGAGGGAGGCCTCGGGACCGGACGGCATCAGCGCGAAGCTCCTCAAGTCCTGCGCAGACCAGCTGTGTGGGATTGTGGAGCACATCTTCAAGCTGAGCCTGAAGCTGGGGAGGGTACCACAGTTGTAGAAAACATATTGTGTGGTACCCGTACCAAAGACTGCCCACCCCAGAGACCTAAACAGCTGCAAACCAGTGGCCCTGACGTCTCACATGATGAAGACCCTGGAGAGACTGCTCCTTGCTCACCTCCGCCCCCTAGTGGGACCAGCAATGGATCCACTCCAGTTCGCCTACCAGCATGGCATCGGGGTGGTGGATGCAGTGATCTTCCTCCTTCACCGTTCCCTGTACCACCTGAAGAAGCCTGGGAACGCAGTGAGGATCATGTTCTTTGACTTCTCTAGTGGTTTCAACACCATCCAACCGATGATCCTGAGGGACAAGTTGCTGTGCGCAGGGGTGGACCAGCACCTGTCATCATGGATCCTGGACTACCTCACAAACCGGCCACAGTTTGTGAGAACCCGGGATTGTGTGTCCGACACGATCATGGGCAGCATGGGGGCCCCCCAGGGAACGGTTTTGGCTCCCTTCCTGTTCACCCTTTATACTGCGGACTTCTCACACAACACAACACACTGCCATCTACAAAGTTCTCTGATGACTCTGCGATCGTCGGCCTCCTCTCCAACGGAGATGAAGCTGAGTACAGAGGATTTATCCAGGACTTCGTGGACTGGTGCCATCGGAACTGCCTCCAGATCAATGCGAGGAAAACTAAGGAGCTGGTGGTGGACTGCCGCAGGCAAGGACAACCCCTCACGGCACCAGTAAACATCCAGTGAACAGACATTGAGATAGTGACATCCTACATCAGATGACATCCTGTTCATCTGAACAATAAACTAGACTGGTCACACAATACCGATGCACTCTACAAGAAAGGACAGCGCAGGCTGTTCCTGCTGAGGAGGCTCAGGTCTTTTGGTGTATAAGGGGTGCTTCTGAAGACATTCTACGACACGGTGGTGGCATCAGCCATCACTTTTGGAGTGGTCTGCTGGGGCAGTGGCATTACAGCAGCAGATAGGAAGAGACTGAACAAACTGATCAAGAAAGCTAGCTCTGTCCTGGGGCAACGCCTTGACCCAGTGGAGGAGATAGGAGAGAGAAGGATGGTGGCTAAACTGTCATCTCTGCTGGAGTCCGAGTCCCACCCTATGCAGGACATACTGAACGCACTGAGGAGCTCATTTAGCAGTAGACTACAACATCCTAGGTGCGCGACTGAGCGGTTTTGCAGGTCCTTCCTGCTTACATCTGTCAGACTTTATAACCTAAAGAGGGCTGCTCACAGAGATAGCCAAAAAAAAAAAAAAATGTGACAACCTAATAGTATTGAATGCAAAAGATGCAACAGACTTACACAAATGGTCCCCTCCAGTATACAACTAGGACAATATCAGTTGCTACAGAGGGTGACAATATGTATGGGTACATATTCATACTATGTAGGATAACTAAGTAGACGGTTATGCTGTTTATTGCATCTAGCTACAATGCTCCGCACTGAGTACTGTATATATATTTATATATTTATGTGTACATATGTATATTCACTGCTCTTATTTTCTTATCTTCTAAATTATTGCTCTGAGTGTTGCTGTCCCTGTGCTGTTGCAATCCTGGAATTTCCCCATTGTGGGACTAATAAAGGTTTATCTTATCTCATCTTATCTTATATTTTACTGTTGGTATGATGCTCCTTTTCTGAAATGTTGTTACTTTTATGCAGGATGTAATGGGACACACACCTTCCAGAAAGTTCAGCTTTTGTCTCATCAGTCCACAGAGTATTTTCCCAAAAGTCTTGGGGATCATCAAGATGTTTTCTGGCAAAACTGATACGAGCCTTTATGTTCTTTCTGGTCAGCAGTTGTTTTCGTCTTGGAACTCTGCCATGCAGGCCATTTTTTGTCTCTTTCTTCTGGTCGAGTTATGAACACTGACCTTAACTGAGGCAAGTGAGGCCTGCAGTTCTTTGGATGTTGTTGTGGGGTCTTTTGTGACCTCTTGGATGAGTCGTTACTGTGCTCTTGGGGTAATTTTGGTTGGCCGGCCACTCCTGGGAAGGTTCACCACTGTTCCATGTTTTCACCATTTGTGGATAATGGCTTTCACTGTGGTTTGCTGGAGTCCCAAAACTTTAGAAATGGCTTTATAACCTTTTCTAGACTGATAGATCTCAATTACTTTGTTTCTCATTTGTTCCTGAATTTCTCTGGATCGCAGCATGATGTCTAGCTTTTGAGGATCTTTTGGTGTACTTCACTTTGTCAGGCAGGTCCCTTTTAAGGGATTTCTTGATTGAGGACCGGTGTGGCAGTAATCAGGCCTGGGTGTGGCTCGAGGAGTTGAACTCAGCTTTCCAAAGATGTGATAAACCACAGTTAATTAACCACGGGGGGGGTGGGGAATCACATTTTCACAAAGGGCCATGTAGGTTTGGATTTTTTCTACCCTTGATAATAAATACCATCATTTAAAAAGTGCATTTTGTGTTTACTTGTGTTGTCTTTGCCTAATATTTAAATTTGTTTGATGATCTGAAACATTTAAGTGTGACAAACATACAAAAAAAAATAAGAAATCAGGAAACGGGAAAAAAATTTTCATACCACTGTGTGTGTGTGTGTGTCTGTATGCATGCATGTGTGTATATATATATATATATATATATATATATATATATATATCCAGTAAATCCATGCATTTTTTTCACCCTTGTCTTGCCAGGCAGCTAGGTAAGCAGAACAGGGATCTGTCACCCTTATTGTGCCAAAACAGATTTACTTTGCCAAGAGGAGCTTATACACTAACTATGTACTGTATATTGTTGTAAACGCCTCCTGTAATAACTTTTAACCCTTTATTTTAATTATTATACCCATGGAAGACCCGACAGGATGGGGAAGAGAGAAAGGAAGTGTGTGGAGGCGGGAAGAAAAGGAAGGGGAACAGACAAAAAGACAAACAAACCAACAACTAAAACAAACAGAAGACAGACTGCTTCTTCCACCGAAGAGGTCTCAGCACGAGTCTGGTTTCCACACCTGTAAAAGGAGAGACACTTGTGCATGTGCGTCTGTGTGCGTGTATATGAGAGCCCACGCAAAATAAGTGTGTGCATGTGAGTGGTTTGTCAGGAAACATTCAAAGCAGGGGGCCGGTCGCAGCAGCTCTTCCCCCGGGAACCCTGAGCAGGCAAGGCAGCGCCACCAGCCCCCACAGGGCACAAATATCTGAGGTCAGCAAGCCCCAGGAAAGCCAGGCATCTGCCCCCAGAGGGATGATCGAGAGAGGCCAGGCTGCCAGGCGGCTGGCTTGGCGCCCCCCCCCCCCCCCAGCGGGGCCAACACATGCCCCCGGGCCCCAGGCGCCAGGATGCTAGCGACCCCACTCCCCCGGGCCAGAGACCAGCCCACGCCCCCCGGCGTGAGCCCCCTCAAGCCCCCCCACAGCCCCCCCAAACACCCCAGGGACCCCCATGCCCAAAGAAGTCCCCCCGCCCAGGGGAGCCCACATTGCCGAGAGGCACTACCCACCTTAATCCAGCACCACCCGACTCGCAGATACACCCCTCCCCACACCTTCACACCCACATGCTCCCATGTGCACCCACATGCACTCCCTCACTCTCACTCACCCGGACCCACCCATTCTCTCTCACTCCTGTACCCGTTCAATCTCACCCCTCATTCACCCTTGTTTCTTAAGGCAGCTGCGAAGCAAATGCAGCGAGCCTGAACGCGCACTAGCACCCAGCAGTGGCCGGGGAGACTGCCGGCGCAGGCCAGCGGCCACCCCCCCGCCGACCATCCCAGGGCGGCTGCGGCCACAGAAGCAGACCCCCACCCCCAGCGCCCACCCAAGCGACTGATCAGCAGACCACTGCAGGTGCCCCGAAATGTCACCCGACACGCAAAGCGCCACACATCACCCCCTCACTCTCACTTACTCTCATATTCAGTCCGGCTCTCACTCCCTTGCTTGTATCTATGTATTTTTCTATGTAACCTTGTGATTGCATTATTTTAATTGCTTTTTATCCTACATCAAGCTTGTCTCTGGTAAAAAAAAATGCATCATAAGTGTTAAATATACACTACTCACAAAAAGATAGGGATATTTGGCTTTCGGCTGAAATTTATGGAAAATCTAAAAAGTTCATGCTACAGTGATATTATTTCATGAAAGTAGGGCATTTAAGTAGAAGCATACAATGGTGATTTCCTCATCTCAAGTAATTTATCGAAACAAAAGCCAACAACAGTGGTGGGTATACCATCACAAAAAAATGTTAATGTCTCAATAACTTCTCATGTGCCCTTGAGCATCAATTACAGCTTGACAACAATGTCTCATGCTGTTCACAAGCCGATTTATTGTCTGCTGAGGGATGGCATTTCACTTTTCTTGAAGGGCGGCTCTCAGGTCATTGAGGTTGTGGGGTGCAGGGTTACGAGCCTCTACATGGCAACTCAGCTGATCCCTTAGGTATTTCTATGGGATTCAAGTCCTGGAGAAAGTGTGCAGACAACTCCATTTGAGGTACCCAGCCTCCAACAACTGTTCCCTAATGATGCAACCTCGATAAGCTGGAGCATTGTCGTCATGAAGATGAAATTAGACCTGTGTTGTTCATGCAGGGCACAATGACTGGATTAATGATGTTATTCAGGTTGTAACAGCTTGTTACTGAACTAGTTACAAGGTGTAGAGCAGTTCTGTATTGACTAGACAAACCTGCCTAGACTGTAATACCACCACCACCAAATGCTCGTCTGGTGACAACAGTGGGCTGATGCATAGTGCTCTCCTTGATGTCTCCACCATTGTTGGCGGCCATCATTTCTACTCAACATGAGTTGACTTTCATCAGAGAACAGCACTGAGGCCCACTGGTCCCTGTCCAGCGTAAATGGTCCCTGCCCTTGCAAGATGATGATGCCAGTGCCTGATGGTGTGGTCAGGTACCCTTGCAGGTCATCTAGCACTGTTATGATCCACTTTCTGGGCCAAGGCCAGAATTGCCCACTTCAGCCTGGGATCATGAATCACACAAAGCACAAATCACTAGTCACAAAGTCCGTTTGACCCCCCCCCCCCCCCCCAGTCAAGGTGGACAGACCTATGTCACTTTCACCCTTAGGCAAGGTAGACACACACCTTCTAATATCCCAGGCTGAGTCTTGAACCCATGACACCGTGATCTCAAAACCTCTTACTCTACCACTGAACCAAAGAGGAATTCCTCACTAGCTCTCGGCTAGTAGTGGAGGTGTACTCTGACGGTGTCGTGAACTGCACCATGGACTAATTCCCCATGGAGGGGTGCGTAACAAGTATGCAGACCACCGATAATGTAAATGGTTTTGAATGGTCTGACGTGACACTTGAGTGCCCTCTCACCTCCCTTAAATGTTCCTGGAGTTGAGTACCATTCATTCTCCGGTTCTTTTTTTTTTTTTTTTTTTTTTTGTTACTTATTTGTACCCGTAGGTAGATTTGGTTTGCAGTCTGGTGACAAGCCACCGGCTGTTGGTCGCTGCGTGCGCGAGCGCCCTAAACCTACATGTTTTTGGTATGCGGGAGGAAACCGGAGAAATCCCGGAGTAAACCCACGCAACACGGGGAGAACATGCAAACTCCACACAGCTCACTGTTGGTCGGGGGCTGGGATCGAACCCACGATCTCATGATCCCCGCGATCCCCCGGCCGAGGGTAAACTGTGCTGCCACAGTGCTAAACCACTGCGCCACCGTGCAGCCGGTTCTGCAGGGCACTATTCACAATGAAGCAGTCATCAAAGATATGGCCAAAGGACATCCACTTCTATGCCTTTCTGTGACTCTTCCAGTCTCTCTGTATCTCTGTTGCAACCTGCTGATGACACTCTGTGACACTCGAAGCTTAGTGGCGACTTCCCTCTGAGAACATCCTGTTTGAAGTCTTGGAATGGCGAGGTACTGTTGATCAATTGTGAAGTGCCGTCTTGGTCTCATGATGTCAAAATGTGAACAGCATGATGAAGAGGACTGTTTAAATACCAATTCTAATTGAACCAGAAATTTTACTGATTGATTCATGGACCAAGTACCTGTTGTGAATTTTGCTGTTAAGCACCTTGTTAGAGAACAGCAAGTTATGCAAAAAGTACTGAAACATTGAACAGTTGGAAATGTGCATTCAAAAGGTTAGAGACGGTCAAATTAAGTTCACCTGTAAAGGTTCTAGTGCATTTCAAGTGCATCTTGAAATTTTACCCGAAAACCGAATATCCCTAACTTTTTGTCAGTAGTGTATCTTATTATACCTAGCTCAGTACTGTTTACCTGTTGAAATATATATTGTACAGTTAAAATAAACCCATAACTACAATATGGTACCTGGTGATCAATTTTTGGCAGCTGATCACTTTTTGCCATGACACCGGGATTGCTTTTGTCTGTCTGTCTGTCTCTTAGCAACATTACTCCAAAATTTATAAATGGATTTTGATGAAATTTTCAGGAAAGGTGTGTATTGGCATGGGGAACAGATGATTACATTTTTGTGGTGATCTGGATCACCACCTGGATCCAGGAATTTTTAGGAAAAATCAGTATCAACTTAGTACTTTTGCTGGTACACCAGAATTTCTGTAGCTATATTATCTAATACTATTTATTGTTATTTCAATAAATCTTATAGAAGAAAACTTGAATTAGTATTTTTCATCAATATCAAATGCAGAAAGGTTGCACTTAGAAAACTGCTGCATTTCTAACAATGTCATTTGGGGAAAATGAGCTGCTTGGCGGAGGTCTGCACTCCTGAGTGCTTTTCTAGTTGTTTTTGCTGCCCTTTCTCTATCTCTTAGCAGGATCATGCAAAAACTCATTGATGGATTCGGATGACATTTCACCAGAGGTGGCCCTTGGTCCAAAGACGAACTCATTACATGTTGGAGCTGGAGGTGATCCGTGACTGCTTACCTCTGCCAAGGCCCTATCTCGCAGTGTACAGATGGATGGCGATATGGACGGACAAAGGGACGGAGGGGAGTACAAAGGGAAGGAGGGAGGGAGGGAGACTTGGCAGAGGTGTGCGCTCTCTGAGTGCCCTCTAGTTATTTAGTAGTCCCACATTTGAGTTATTTACAGTATTGCAGCAACAAAGGGATAGTAGGTCAGAGCAATAATAAATAATAAGATAAACAATGGGCAAAAAACCCACTTCACAGTTGAATGAATACAGTGTTGTTACCACCTTCAGTAATAATTGTATTAACAGTGCATTGGAAAGGAACGATCCTTATGTAGAGTAGTAGTGTTATGTGTGGTCTCTATCAGCAGTGCAGACTGTAGAGTGTGACAGCAGCGGGCAGGAAGAACCTGCAAAACCTCTCACTCGTGCACTTTGGATGTTGCGACCTGCTGTTAAACGAGCTCCTCAGTGCACTCAGCATGTCTCGCATGGGGTGTGACTCAGACTCCAGCAGAGATGACAGCTTAACCACCATCCTCCTCTCTCCTATTGCTCCATTGGGTCAAGGTGACACCACAGAACAGAACAGAGCTGGCCTTCTTAATCAGTCTGTTCATTCTCTTCCTGTCAGCAGTTGTGATGCTGCTGCCCCAGCAGACCACTGCACACATGATAGCTAATGCCACTAGAGTCATAGGACTTAAGGAGTGCCCCCTGCACTCCACAAGTGGGATTTAGATAAAGGTGAAAGCCCTAGGGATTGCAGGGCGGGGGGAGGGGTAGACGGCTGATCAAACCTGTTGAAGAACAAGTTCAGATTGTTCACCCACTCCCTTCCTCCTACGGCCTGGGAGGTGGTATCGTGGTGCCCAGAGATGGTTTTAAGGCCTCTCCAGACACTTCTCCAGAGCCGCTAGCTCATCCGCCTTGTTTTGGAGTGACCTCACATTCCCCATGATGATGGATGGGAGAACAGTCTTGTACCTTCCTTTCCTCACACGTCACTCTGCTCCTGCCCAGCATCCTCATTGTTTACGCCTTAGCTCACGGGGGACATTGAATCTCTGCTGGAGAAGCACTGCTGAGCTACAGAGAGCTAATAGCTCATTCCTGGTGTAAACAATAGATTAACGCTGGGCGATATAGCTCAAAAAATGTATCACAATATAATTTCTTTATATCATGATACACGATACATATTGCAATATGTATTTTGTGTACTGAATGCCCTTTAATTATATATATAATTTTTCCCCCCTCCTCTGACGTCCAAAAACTGCAATATGTACAGAACTCTGCTGCCCGATTGATCACCCACTCCCGTTCCAGACACTAAATTACACCCATTTTGAAAAACGTATACTGGTTACTGGTACAACAGTGCATTCACTTCAAGATCCTGCTCATCACCTACAAAGCCCTCAATAACCTTGCTCCTCCATATTTGACAGACATCCTCCTCTGTCATGCCCTCACTGCTCGCCAACTCAGATCATCTGATGCAAACCTCCTGACCTCATCACCAGGATTAAACAATGTACAGTGGGGACCGAGCTTTTGTCATTGCTGCCCCAACCCTCTGGAATTCCCTGCCTCAGATATTCTCAATATGGACTCACTGCCCTCCTTTAAGAATAAACTTAAAAATCACCTTTTCAAGAAAGCTTTCAAGTGTTAACAGACCTTAACATTTTTTCTTCTTCTTGTAAAGCAACTTTGAGTTACAGAAAAGCGCTATATAAATCTGATGTTCACACACACACACACACACACACACACACACACACACACACACACACACACACACACACACACACACACACACTGCTCACAAACAGTTGGGGATATTCAGCTTTCTGGTGAAATTTCAGGATGCACATAAAAGGCAGTATAACCTTCACAGTTGAACTTAATTTGACCATCTCTAAACTTTTGAATGCACATGTCCACCTGTTCAGTGTTCCAGTACTTTTTGCATAACTTGCTGTTCTCTTTTTTTTTTTTGAATAAACAAAACAAAACAAAAACTTGCTGTTCTCTAACAAGGTGCTTAGCAAAATTAACAACAGGTGTTTGATCCATGAATGGACCAATACATTTTCTGGGTCAATTAGAATTGGTATTTAAACAGTCCTCTTCATCATGCTGTTCACATTTTGACGTCATGAGACCAGGACGACACCTAACAATTGATCAACAGTACCTCGCCATTGCGAGGCTTCAAACAGTATGTTGTCAGAGAGGGAAGTGTCACTGAGCGTAGTGTTACAGACTGTCATCAGCAGGTTACAACAGAGATCCAGAGAGACTGAAAGAGTCACAGAAAGGCATAGAAGTGGCCGTCCTTTGGCCACATCCCACACTGATGACGGCTTCATTGTGAACAGTGCCCTGCAGAACCGGAGGATGAATGCCACTCAACTTTAGGCACATTTAAGGGAGGTGCGAGATACCCCAAGTATCACGTCAGACCATTCAAGACTGTTTACATCAGTGTGGTCTGCATGCTAGATGACCTGCAAGGGTACCTGACCCCACCAGCAGGCACAGGCGTCATTGTCTTACAAGGGCCAGGGAGCAATTACGCTGGACAAGGGACCAGTGGGCCTCATTGCTGTTCTCTGATGAAAGTCGATACACATTGAGCAGAAATGATGGCTGCCAATGATGGTGGAGACGTCAATGAGAGCGCTGTGCATCATGCCACTGGTTGTCACCAGACGAGCCGTTGGTAGTGGTGGTGTTACAGTATGGACAGGTGGGTCTAGTCAATACAGAGAGCTACCCTACACCTTGTGACGGGTACATGACAAGCAATACTACCTGAATAACATCATTAATCAGTCACTGGGCCCCTGGCATGATCAGACACAGGCCTAAGTTCATCTGTCATGGACACAATGCTCCAGTTCATCGAGGTTGCATCATTAGGACGGCTGCTGGTAGGCTGGGGTACCTCAAATGGAGTTGCCTGCACTTTCTCCCAGACCTGAATCCCATAGAAAACCTATGGGATCAGCTGAGTCACCGTGTAGAGGCTCATAACCCAGCACGCCACAAACCTCAATGACCTGAGGGCCGCCCTTCAAGAAGAGGAAATGCCAATGCCTCAGCAGACAATAAGTCGACTTGTAAACAGCATGAAACCTCCATTGTCAAGCCTGTAATTGATGCTCAAGGGCACATGACAAGTTATTGAGACATTGTCATTTTTTGTTGTGGTATACCCACCACTGTTGTTGGCTTTTGTTTCAGTAAATTGGTTGAGATAAGGAAATGACCATTGCATGATCCTACTTAAATGCCTTCCTTTCATGATATAATATCTCTGTAGTGTGAACTTTTTACATTTTCCATAAGTTTCACCAGAAATCCAAATATCCCTAACTTTGTGTGAGTAGTGTAATCCATCAGTGCTTTGTTTGGTGAGCCACTCGCTCTTATTTTGAAGAGTTGCAAGACTTGGATAGGAGCTCTTACTTTGAAAGTCCGTTCGCTAAGTGAGCATGATTTTACAGCTGAAGAGAGTTCAGACTGGAAATGTTTATCTTCTCCTGGCTATTCAGTTATTTTCCTTTTCATCTCTGCTCACAGTAGTGTACATTTCTCTTTGAGAATGCAGGCCCTGCTGAGCTTCAGCTTTCAGCCAAATGTACCGATGCAATGAATATATTCAGTGTATCACCCAGACACAGTTGAATTGAAGAAAAAGATCATTAATATTAGTGCAAATGTGCAAACTTTAGTGTCCATGGTGCATGTGATGAATATAAGTTAACACAAGCAAGAAAAAAGTTGTAACAATAAACAAATAATAAAATAGAGCAGAGAAAGCTCAGTAGAGAGCGGAGCTGCTGTCAAAAGGGTGCAGCAAGTATATGATATATGATTTAAAGCAGGGGTGTCCAATCATGTGCCATGGAGGGCCAAGACCCCACAGGCTTTACCTCCAACCAGTGTCTTCTCTCACATTCTAAGCACGGGGGGATTCCTGCCAGGCTCAGTCTCTTTGCCTTTTTTCATATTTTTATAGTGTTGTAGTTTTGAGTTGCAGTTCCTGTTATTTTATCTTTGGTTGGTTTTCACATAGTCTGCATTGTATCTTAGTATGATTTATTTTCCTGTTTACGTTCATTGTAAGTTTTTGTATTTACATATTTGGGTTTATTGGTCTTTATTTGTTTTCTCATTATATTTTGCTGTATTTCCTCTCTTTTCCTGGGGGTGTAGCTGTCAGTGGCACTTTTGGGTTTTTTGCTCTGTTGTGGGCGGTGCTCCTGTCATCTGTCAGTCTTGTCTCTCCCTCTCATTGCTCCCAGCTGATCCGAGTTTGTTATCATTGTTTCCTCCTGCCCGCTCATGTGACCCACACATGTTATCACTTGTGTCATTTGTTTCTGGCCCTATTTGATGGCTGTTATTTTCATTCCTCTTTGCCGGAGTCTAACCAGCTTTTGTCCCCACCCAGAACCCTGGCCCTGTTTTGGTGTGCTGTATTGTATCATAAGTTTGCTTTGTATATCTGTTTGGATTTTCTGTTGGTGCACTGTTTGGACTTTGTGTTTTTGTCATTAAATATCACAAACTGCAGTTCAGCTCGTGGGTCTCTCCTCTCTGCCCCGAGGGGCAATTCATGACAGTCTTCAACAGCAGATTCCACTGATTTCTTCCACTGATTGCTAAGTGAAAACAGTTGCTGAAGAGACTGGATAGAAGAGAAAACCTGTAGGTCTTTAGCTCTCCATGGCACATGATTGGACACCCCTGATTAAAAAGTGACACTCCGCCAAAAAGTCCGTTCTGTTGACTTACAAGACATATCAAGAGCAAAATCAAACCCAAGTCTGTGTTTTTCTGCTGTGAATGTCCAGTTAAGCTTAACCCCCCCCCCCCCAAAAAAGGGCAACTTTGAACAGAGCGTTTCTAGCTACGCAAGCATTCTTGCTTAGCCTGATTGGTTATAATATTAACTAATCAGGCTAAGCACTGGACACGGCCTAAACCACCTGAGTTCACTCCCCCAGGGGAAGAGGGGAGGAACCGACATGGCTCTGTGGACAGAGGCTCACGGTCTACCTACCACTGACCACGCTGACAGTTAGCATCCCTTCCCAGGGACTGTGTGAAACCGACCACGGCCGGGCCGTAGTTTTCCACCGCTGGGGCCACCGTATCCGGAACCCCATAGAGCACACAGGACGCAGTCAGCTTGGAGACCGGAGTCCACTGGCTGCCTCAGGGTCCCGGAGGCACCCACAGAGGAATGGGAGGCACACGGTCAGGAGGCCAAACCAGAGAGACGTCTGCTTAGGGTGATGAAGGCGCCAAGATGGCCACCCATCCATTTTACATTCATTTGACTCAGTTCGGTGAAGAGGTTTTCAGAGGTAACAGAAACCTCCAGGTGCCCCATTCTGTTCTCGCCAGGGAGGACTGAGAGGAGCGAGGCGAGTTGGGTAACCGGGGGGAAACCGTGGGGCAACTGTCGGGGCGGAGACTGTGCCTGCCACACTGAGGTCGTGGTTCCACGGTGGTGGGCAGGCCCACTGGACCACTGGCCCCCAGCGAGATGCCCGATGGGCACTCATCAGCCCCTGTGTGTGACCGCCAAGAGCCAGCTCCCTTTGTCCGGGTCGGTGGCGTGTACAGCTGAATCACTCTGATGTTTTGACTAGCCATTGTTGCTTAGCAGGCAGTCTTCAGTGTTCTCAGGTCAGAGGACAGTGGAAGGCTGGCCTTGCAGCATCCGCTACTGGTGGGCAGGAGTGTGGGTGGAGCTAATTAGAATATCCACAGATCTGCACAATACTTAAGTAGGTGGAAGATGTAAAAGCTCTTTCCAAGCAATTTTAATGCAATGAAAACATGCAAGTTAGGTTAATTGGCATCAAACTGGGGATTCTAATTGTCCTTAGGTATGACTGAGAGAGTGAATGGTTGTCTGTCTCTCTGTGTTGGCCCTGCGATGACTGGCGATCTGTCCAGGGTGTACCCTGCCTCTCGCCCAAAGATGCGGGGATAGGCTCCAGCGCCCCCCCCCCCCCCGACCCAAAAAGGATTAAGTGGAAGAAGATGGATGGATGGATAGATGAAAGTTTTTTTGTGTATAAAACGCCACAATATGCTATCTTGGGCAATACACATTTGTTTTTGAGGTGGTTTTACAGTTGCCAGTGTCGTGCAAAATGCAGCAACAGAGGAACAATCAAAACACCAAACATGTTTGAGAATTTTATTAGATTTCAAAAGGTCTGGAGAACGGCTACGGAAAATGTCAATTGCCAGAGAAAAGGCCTGTGGAGAGAGAACGAGAGCTGTGAGAGGAGGAATGGAGATCGGGGGAAATGGGCGAGCTAAATTGCCACTTACATGGGATAAATAGGAGAAACCGGCAGGGACCCCAACGGAAGAGACGAACCAGCAGGATGAAGCGGGTTTGAACTGATGGTGCCTGACCGGGGTGGAGAGTAGTTGCAGCTGAGTGAGGATGATGGGGCAGGTGAGCACGACGCAGTTCCCAAAGATGCACCCGCACTGGTGGCAGCAACCTGGAGAAAGAAGAGGAGAGACACAGGTGAGTACGGAAACTTCACCATGGACATAAACGATACTTGCTTCTTTGAAACTGCTAGGCAGTAATACCCAGACGAGCCAGCGTTGAAGCACAGAAGAGATGATCCTTATAAACGCTGGCTGATGAGGCAGCAGGTGCGTTTCCTCTCTCAGGTGCGTTGATTGCCTGCGGAGAAGCAAACGGGAAGGAGGGGGACGCGCGCTCACCAACCATGACAGGCCTGAGTGCATCTTTAAGTGATTTCTTGATTCAGCAGGCCTGGCAGTACTCAGGTCTGGATGTGGTTAGTAAAATGAACTCAGCTTTCACAAAAACTGTGGGAACCACAATTAATTCATGATTGATAACCAGGGGAGGGGCCATTACTTTTTCACATAGGACCAGTAGGTTTGGAAAGCTTTTTTCCCTTAATAAATGAAATTATCATTTTAAAACTGTATTTTTGTATTTACCTCGGTTATCTTCGTGAAATATTTAAATTTGATTGATTATCTGAAATATACAAGTGTGAAAAATATGCAAAAATTTTTTTTTAAAAATCAGGAAGGGGGGCAAATACTTTTTCACAGCACTGTATTTAGTGACTAAAATGACCAATGGGGTCATTTATGATTCCATAATATTCTATGCAGGAATAGTTTCTGTTAATGGTTCTATTAATGTTTTTCCCCCCTCTATATCAGTGATTGAGGCTCTGAAATCTTTCGATGTAGCTAATTTTGGTTTTCAAAATTTGTTTTATAATTTTTTCAATTTAAAAAAAATTAATTTTTTTTTTAACATTTTCATTACATAAATGTCATTGTTCAAAATATGAAAATTAGTTAACAAAAGCCCTTTATTTTGTTTTTCTTTATACAATTTATTATATACATGTCGATAATCAACATTCAGTAATTTTCCAGTGTTTGCTTAATAGAATGTTCTATACATGTATGTTGAAAACAGCATCTTTGGGCTTATGAATGTCGCATGCACAAGTGCACATTAAAGTACTATATGCAATAGCAAACCATGCCTAATGGCTCAGTGTCACTTACCATTAGTTGTGTGTTAGAGATGGAGGTAGATAAGTGTGAAAAAGAGCGGGTTGGCCATGATGGCGGAGAAAAGAAGGCACAAGTGAAAGACTGAGAAAGGAAGCAGGATAATAATAATGGGCTTACAGATGAATGGTGACATGGTGGAGGAGAGAGGAGGGAGACCTTCAAGGGCTTTGATGTCACAGCCTTTCAGACAGACAACTTTACTTCAGCCGGCCCTGATACCTTCGTCCACACTCGCACACATGCGCACAAGTAGATGCACAGCCCTGATGGCGAAGGGCAGGGCAGAGTAAGTTGCCTGATCTTGCATCACACTCTGTGAATGGAGGTTGGTGCTGACATTACCAGCCCCTCATGCTAATCTTTTGCAAACACAAACACTCTGACAGGATAATTTACCTCTAGACAAACACGCAACAAAAAACACACATCAGCACATCATCAAATGGTACAAGCACACACTTACTTGTACACACAAATGCCAGCGGGTGGAAACATTGTATCAAATCACAAGCTGGCTTACTTTCTTAAAACCTGAAATTTTAGCCACAATTTTCAGTTTGCATTGGTTGAAACTTTTTCTTTCTGGTTTGTATACTAATTAAGAAGTGTATCTAAAAGTATTAAGATGTACTTCTGCAGTGTGTGTGGTGTAGAATGTATCTTGTGAAGTACCACCATGTGCAGTGTAACCTCATGTGGGAGTGTATTGGTTGATGTCTATTGTGAAACCAGACAGTTTTGAAAGGAATATCAAAGTGCAGAATCCAATGTCACAAGTTTCATTAATGGTTGCCCTTTTCTCACCTGTACTCTTACAGTTGTTCTTCCCAGCCCCAGATAAGCACTTAAATCTCAGGGCTAATAAACATGTCTTGTAGATTCCTCTGTGTGTTCGACTGTTGTACGTGCAGATGGGAGTAAGAACGAATGCCGGTGTATTCTTTTCAGATCGTGTTACGCTCATGCCATCTTGTGTGTTCTGTATATTCACAGCCACTGATTTTTTTTTTTTTTTTTCTTTGACCTTCCCATAGTGTCTCCCCTATTAAGCCCTGTACTGGTGTCAGATGGGGCCATTATTCAGTACCATGGTGACAAATTAAGATTTAAATGTTACGTCATCCTACCTATTGAGTTTTACATTTAGGGCATTTGCAATATTGCAAGACTTATTGATCTGCTGAAGAGTGGCTCTTTGTAGAAATCACCTCAGGCAAACCACTACTTGACTTTTTTGCATTTTTCTCCTTTTTTTTTGTCTGACCCTAGGGTGTAGGTTTTGATGCTGTAGCATTAAGCATCAATAGAGTTTAATAACTCTATTGATGCCTCCTTCTCATTGCTTAGAAAGATTTTAAATG
Organism: Pholidichthys leucotaenia; assembly: GCA_020510985.1. Lineage (NCBI taxonomy): Eukaryota > Metazoa > Chordata > Actinopteri > Cichliformes > Pholidichthyidae > Pholidichthys > Pholidichthys leucotaenia. The sequence continues at coordinate 112,195,869 of CM035838.1, read as the reverse complement.
TTTTGTAGTTTATCAGCCTTGAAGCACATACTGTTACTTTGGGTCTTTGTTATGATTATAAAGCGTGTGTGTGTGTGTGTGTGTGTGTGTGTATGTGTGTGTGTGTGTGTGTGTGTGTGTGTGTGTGTGTGTGTGTATTGCAGGAAAATGGATCCTCTGAAGAACATGTGCTGTATGTTTGGGACAACTTTGTGTCAAAAGCCACAGCCAAGAACGTCTTCATCATGGCCCACAGTTATGGAGGACTGTCTTTTGTTGAACTGGTGAGTTTCTTTTTAGTTTTCTGCTTGTCTTTCTTACCTCCTACTAACACAAACTATGTACTGAAACACAGAATACTCTCTCTCTCTCAAAAAAAAATCTACAGTTCTTGGACAAATATGAATACGCTCATCCGTACTTTCACCGGTTCCCTCCAAGATAGTGTCACCAGAATGATGGTGCATGAAAACATGGTGGCAGAATTAGGAATGAATGTGTATTGTTTTCATTCAGCAAATACTGCCTGTGACAGTCTTGCTCATCGTGGCCCTTGGAGATTAGTTTCCTCTATCGATCAGCAAGTGTTATTAGTGAAAATTCAGAGTTAATTGACTGCAAGTTAAAGGAAAATAACTAGGAGTTTTTACTAAAGCTGCTTTCCGAAACAAGACCCTGACCCATTGCAGTTTCAGATCTCCATCTTGTAGAAAGATGTCTATAGATCCGTTGATGGTTGCAGAGAAATCAGTTTGACTGAACTGTACTTTCTACAGAGAAGTCTGAACATGAAAGGTTAGGCTGTCTTTTAACCAAATAAAATAATCCTCTTCAACTAAGTGGGCATCCTCTGTGTCTACTTATGCTTATTTGGGGGTCTAAGGTTAATGCTTTTTTCTTAAGCTTTGTAGGTTTACAGTGGGTTCTGCATCACATATCTGTTATTTGCTCCTCTTCTGTTAGTGTTTTAATGAAGACCAATGGTAACTAACTAACTAACTAACTAATTGTTTAATTGTGGTGAAAAAAAACCCACACTGCCTGTTCATTCATTCATTCCCCTAAAAATAAATAAGTTAATGCCTAATCTCTAGGCTATACTCCTGTAGGTTTGTGATTAAAATAAAATGTGGACAAAGTTTAAAAAAAAAAATTCAGTGTATCATCACATTATAATTAAAGTGACGGGTAGCAATACTTTGATTATAACTGTTACAACTCTGTTTATTGCATGTGCTTGGATTTTCCGTGTTTCCTCATGTGTCCCTGTCAGTAGGAGTGCACCCACGATTATGAAATAGCATTAACAATGCACTTCTGATGGTAGACCTGCTTTTTGCAGATCAAAAATGCATTGACATGAAATGCACTAAAATAGCAAAGCACCAAGATTGCGCCAGGGCCACACCTCTTTTAAATGAGTCTGAACCTTGCAGCGTAAACAGGTACACCATCTACTTAGATGGTGTGACGCAAAGTGTGAAAACCAGACTATGTGCTGTCATAAACTATCAAATTCACCAGCGCAAAATGGGAAATGTGGCACAAATGTGCACCTTAGACTGTTGTAATAGGGCCCTTCATTTTCTCTGCGATCATTATTAAAAGCAGACTCTCTCTCCGTCTCTATGATCTTTGGCTGAACTCAGCTCCCCCACCTCCCTCTCAAAGCTGACACAAGAGAGAAATTTCCTGATAGCTTTCGTCAGAAGAGAATTTGTAAAGTTTGAGCTTATCAGTACTTTGGTCTTCAGTAACTATCTACAGTGACTGTTGCCACTGACAAGGTAAATATTTTAACTGACACAGGGTTTCAGTAATCAGTAACCCACAACTGCTGCAGGTTAAAGCAGACTAAAGACTCCTAAATTGACTAAGATTATTAGCATTTTCTCTTTAAAAGTAAGCTTATATATTAGCATTGAAAGAAATAAAAATACAGCATTAAGATTTTCTCACGTTATCTCCTACAAAACTGTGCCACACACCATCAGTCACTTGCCAAGACCATTATTTAAAAAATGCAAAAGTCAGCCTGATTAGTCGGTCAACCTCTATTCCTAACCACTTATTCATACTGTATATACATAGTGGACAGCTTGCCAATACATTGCAGGGCCAACACAAAGAAATAGGCTCTTTCACCTCCACGCCTACAGCTAAATAGGATCGTTGAATGCATTCATGTTTGAACTGTCGGAGGAAACTTAAGCTAAATACAAATGGCCAGCAGGCAGCAAGTTCAACCACAGAGCCTTTTGGTGTGATGTTAACACGCTGCCCATTTCCAAAACCACATTGTTCAGTTGAATGTAACTAACCTTGCTCAGTCCCAGACTGTTAAAATCAGGGTCGTGTTAAGGTTTAGAATATGGCTACTGCAAAAGAGCATGTTAAGCTTTGGTAAAAACACATTCTGATTGTTGGGGTTGCATTAGCCTCTGTGATCTAAGCACATGATGATCTGCTTGTTTCTTGATCTGGAGAGTCTGCTGTTAGACTCATTGCTCTTTTCTTACAAGGGGAGGTGGAACAATGAGATTGTAAGGGGAATAAAAGTGGGAACTTGTCCCACTGGTGCTTTCAGGAATGTTTTATTTTCTTTGTTTTTCTTTCCCCTACTCTTTTTTTTGTATTTTGTAATTTTAATTTGGCTACTAAATATTCATGCAGTACTTTGTCCATGACAGCTTCACAATCTCATGGGCTTTCTCACTGTGTGACGAAGAGTAGCTTCTCTCTTTCTTTGAATCTTTGTCTCCTTCAGTCAGACTCTGTCTGTGCACTTACTTGTTTATGAAGATGTTGTAACTGCTTTCTTTTGAGATGTCCTTGTCTTGTGAAGACCCACTTATACAGACTCACATACAGTATATATATACTATATACAGTGGATATAAATAAAATAGCTCATGGCCTAATTCCCTTCTGGGGAAAACATCAAAATAGACACTTTAAAGCTCATCTTGTTCACTTTTGGACAGGCTCTGGCATATGACTTTGTCAGCTTCCCTTGAGGCTTTGCAAAACTTGTTTCTGTCAGTGATTTAAAACTTCCCAATCCAAGGTGAACAGATATTAATGACAATGACCCTATTTCTGTAATTTTGCTATTGCAAACTCCCACAGTGAGTTTGAAACGAAGCAATAAAAATATGATTGTACTTGACAAAAAAGGTCACAACTGGAATTTAGCTACTGGGATTAAATGTTTTAACTGCCAACAAGTTATTTAACCCTAACGGATGCTGTGAGTAGCTTCTCATTTCTTAAGGGCCCCTTTACACAGATTTAAATTGTTGGGTGGCCATTCAGAAATTAAAATTTGACCTGATCTCTCAACGGTCTCCTGAAGCCATAAAAAAGCTGTTTCTGTGTAAATGTTTGAGAAATTGTTGTATGATTTTCATGGCAATCTATAGAGATCTTTTGAACGATCCCTGAGAGATCACTGAGAGACCAGGAGGAGATTGCTTAGGCATCACTGAGAGTTGTCTCATTGAGAGTGATTTCCACAGCCACCACAGTTGAGAGAGTCTTTTGTCTCAGTCCAAAACAATCTCTCAGAATCAGAATCAGAATCAGAATCAGGTTATTTGCCATTGTTCATGTAGTACACAAACTAGGAATTTGTCTCGGTACAATGCTGCAACATTAAACATGATAAGATAAGAGAAATAAACTATACATGTAATAAAGTGTAGGATAAGATTAAGTGATACTGGTCAACAGTTAAAATATATATTAGCCAGCAGCAGATACTGTGGAGAACTATATAGTGCAGTCGGTAATGCAGGAAGAAAACAGTGATGATTGACATGAGTCTGGTTGAGCTGCTGTACATGGTGCACGAGAGTCAATAAGTCACTTAGTGTTCAGCAGTCTAATGGCAGAGGGGAAGAAGCTGTTCATGTGACGGGAGGTTTTAGTCTGGATGGACCGAAGTCTTCTACCAGAGGGGAAGGGGGGCCAAACAGTACGTGACCAGGGTGTGAGGGATCGGCTATGATCCGGCCAGCACGCCTCCGGGTCCTGGAGATGTACAGATCCTGGAGAGATGGGAGCTTGCAGCCGATCACCTGTCTCAGCAGTGCGCACGACGCGCTGCAGCCTTAGTCTGTCCCCTGGCAGTGGCTCCTGCGTACCACACGGTTATGGAGGTGGTGAGGATGGACTCGATGATGGCTGTGTAGAACTGCACTAACATCTTGGTGGGTTAGCTTGAGCTTCCTCAGCTGTAGGCAGGAAGAACATCCTCTGCTGGGCTTTTTTGATGAGTGAGCTGATGGTCAGCTCCCATTTGAGGTCCCTGGTGATGGTAGTGCCTAGGAAGCGGAAGGAATCAGCAGTGGTGATGGGAGAGCCTGAGAGGGTGAGGGGGGGCAGAGGAGTAGTGACTTTCCTGAAGTCTACAATCATCTCCACTGTCTTCAGAGCGTTCAGCTGCAGGTTGTTATTGCTGCACCAGGACGCCAGCTGGGCACCTCTCTCCTGTAGGCAGGACTCGTCGCCGTTGGAGATGAGCCGATGAGGGTGGTGTCGTCCGCAAACTTGATCAACTTGACAGACTGGTGGCTGGAGGTGCAGGAGTTGGTGTAAAGGAGAGAAGAGTAGGGGGGAAAGTACACAGCCCTGGGGTGATCCGGTGCTGATGCTAGTATAGTCTGAGACAGTCTTTCCCCAGCCGCACATGCTGCCTCCGGTCCCGTCAGGAAGTCGATGATCCACCTGCAGAGGGAAGTCAGGCACGTTGAGCAGGGACAGCTTGTCCCGAGCAGAGCGGGGCGGATGGTGTTGAATGCGGAGCTGAAGTCCACAAACAGGATCCTGGCGTAGGTTCCCGGGGAGTCCCAGGTGCTGCAGGATGGAGTGGAGGGCCAGGTTGACTGCATCGTCTACAGACCTGTTGGCTCGGTAGGCAAACTGCAGCGGGTCCAGGAGAGGGGTGGTGATGGACTTGAGGTGGGACAGGACCAGGCGCTCAAAGGACTTCATGACTACAGAGGTGAGCGCCTACAGGTCTGTAGTCATTAAGTCCAGTGATCCGTGGCTTCTTGGGGACAGGGATGATGGTGGAGGATTTGAGGCAGGATGGCACGTGGCATAACTTAAGGGAGGTGTTAAAAATGTCTGTGAATACAGGAGCCAGCTGTTTCGCACAGAGTCTCAGGGTGGAGGGAGACACGCCGTCTGGGCCGGGGGCCTTGCGCGGGTTCAGTCTGGAGAACTGTTTGAGCACATCCTGCTCACTGATGATAAGGGGAGGGGGGGAGGGAGGGGGGGGGGGTGCCTTAAATGAAGTAGGGAATGTGGAGGCTGTGGAGCTGGAGGGAGGGGGGAGTTGGACACAGATGACGAGGTGTCCAAAACGGGCATAGTGTTGGGACAGTCTCTGACAAAGGGCTTTGTCATCCTGACCTTTAGGAGCCTTAGGTCGATAGTTGGTGATTTGCCTCAGTCTTCTCCACACGGAAGCCGAATCATTAGCAGTGAACTGCTGCTGGAGTCTCTCTGAGTACACAGATTTAGCCCTCTTCAGCTCTCTGTTAAACCGGTATTTAACCTCCCTGTAGCAGTCCCTGTCTCCACTTTTCAGCGCTGCTTCCTTCTCCTTCTAACCCCTGTGTCTCACGGAGCTGTGAATGCTGGCGAACATGGCAAGTTTGGGGTTTCATCAAGGTTTGTTAAAGGTTGCCAAACAGTTCACAAACAGTTTTTAAGGTCCCACAAAGTTTTTCTTTTGGGACCTTAAAACTGGGATTTGAACATGTTCATTTTTTTTTGGTGAATGTGTTTTTCTGCAAACAGTTGCAAATGTTTGCATAATAGTTGTAAGCAATTGCAAATGGTTGTAACACATATTGCCAAGTCTATTATTGGTTTACCAATTAGTGAACACTATAGCAAGTATCACTAGATGGTCTGACAGTTTAGGGTTTTATTATGTGAATATCTTTGTTTAAACAAAATGTACATGTCTCCCAGTCCATGGGTTTCCCTAAATGTATGTGTTTTATGTTTTCTGAAGTCTGGAATTCATTAAAATAAAAAAAATTTCAGAGCATTTATTCCTTGGACTGCCACTCGCTGTCATTTTCACCACAGCTATAACCATATAAGGAAGTATGTCCATATAAGAACTGCTTCAATTAGCAGGGATGTTTTCACAGTCTGTGCTTTTTGTTTTGTTGTTTTCCTCCTAATATTACATTGTATATCCTGTTCTGGGAAAGAGAACGATAGAGAAAAGGGAGAGGAATCATCATTTTATTTACCAGATAGCAACAAACAAATATGGATAGAGAAAAAAAAACTCCAAACAGACTCCAGGCTTCAGCCTCCATGAAAAAAAAGATCCCTGTCCGTTGACAGATCTGTTAGTAGGTAGTATGTTCACTCTAGGTAGGACATGCTACTACACAGACATTATTTTGGGAATATAAATTGATTTGGTATATGTAAACAAATGAAATTACCCTTGTAAAGAAAGAATTACAGTCTCAATAGCACAACCACCTGATGCTGGTTGCTGTCCTTCAGCACTACACTACTGGTCTCTGTGACACTGTTTAGGCCTGCATCATCTACAGGTAAAATAATTGGAAAAGATCTGTGACAGAAAGTAAGCAAAGCTGAAAATAATATCAATCCAGTAAATTCCAACAGAATTGAAAGAAATAATAGCTCTCCCAATAATTTGCACACTATCTCCAGATGAAGGTAGGACTCACTATATTTACATGCTGATTTAAAAAATACAGTGTATATAATTAGTGTGTGCGGTCTATGTTTGCATTTTGCAGTCTGGAGCTCATGTGAGCAGAGAAGAGGTGGGAAGCCTTTGCCCCAGCTATGTGCCACAGGTTTTGTCTTGTGTGCCACAGTAAATACCCTGTCAAACCAGGCGGAGCTATATCGTGTTTTGTGTTCATATCCGCTACTCACAAAAAGTTAGGGATATTTGGCTTTTGGGTGAAATTTCAGGATGCACCTAGAATCGAACAGAATAGAATAGGCTTTATTGTCATTGTATAGTAGTACAGTACAATGAAATTGTGGATGCTCCACCAGGCTACTGCGGAATCGAGCATGAGAGAAGGATTAGATAAAACATGGCTATAGAACACACTATTAAACACATGACTAAAATAAAAATAAAAATGGCCCAGGATTATGGAACTATACACAGGTATGATAGTGGCTATGCGGGTGGAACTACAGTATGTACATAAGAGGGCGGAGTGTAGAATACACAATTGAACACACAACTGAGTAAAATGGCCCAAGGATTATGGAAAATATACATAGTAGTGGTTTCATGGATGGGTCAATATACATGAAAGTGTGGAGTTCAAAGACAGGTGTGTTATTGTGATAACTAAAACGGTCCCCAGTTCTGTGCATGTGAGCGTCCGGAGGGAGGGGGTGGGGCCTCTGATTGTTTGCAGTTTGGGTGGCCCAGGGGAAGAAACTGTCATTCTGGAAGTGTGGGACCTGATTGATCTGAACCATCATCCAGAGGGGACCAGGTCAAACAGGTGGTGGGATGGATGTGAGGAGCCTCCTGTGATGGCCTTGATCTTTCTGAGACAGGAGGATGTGGAGATGTCCTCCAGGGAGGGAAGAGGGCTGCCGATGATTTTTTGGGCAGTGTTGGTGACCCTCTGCACAGCCTTCTTGTTTTCAGCCGTGGAGCTGGCATACCACACACCCAGACAGTAGGTGAGCACGCTCTCCACTGAGCAGGGATAGAAGGCCAGCAGCAGCTTCTGGTCCAGGTTGTTCTTCCTCAGGACATGGAGGAAATGCAGCGGCTGCTGGACTTTCTTCACCAGGGCCTTGTTGTTGACAGTCCAAGAGAGGTCAGAGGAGATGTAGGTGCTCAGGAACCTGAAGTTGGGGATGTTTTCCACACAGTCACCATTTATGTGGGAGGGTGGTCCTGTCTGTTCTTCCTGAAGTCCAGTATGAGTTCTTTGGTTTTTTGGATGTTAAGTTTCAGGTTGTTTGCTTGGCACCACAGCAGCAGGTTCTCTACCTCCGCCCTGTATGCCTTCTCATCGTCATCTGTGATGAACCTAACCAAGGTGGTGCCATCTGCATACTTCACGATGACGGTGGTTGGGTGGGTTGGAATACAGTCAAAGGTGTACAGGGAGTATAGTACAGGGCTTATCATGCAGCCCTGGAGGGAGCCAGTGCTAAGAGACAGTGTGGAGAAGTGGTGGGGGCCAAGTCTGACTGTTTGTGGGCAATTGGTGAGAAAGTTTTTTTTTTTTAATCTAGGAACAGGTAAGGGGGGAGATCTGGAGGAGGTGCAGTTTGTTGATCAGGATATCTGGGATGAAGGTGTTGAAAGCTGAGCTGTAGTCCACAAAGAGCGCTATGAAATGCACTATAACGTTTACAGGTGAACTTAATTTGACCTTCTCTAACTTTTTGAATGCACATGTCCAACTGTTCAATATTTCAGTACTTTTTGCGTAACAGGTTGTTCTTGAACAAGGTGCTTAACGGCAAAATTCACAACAGGCGTTTGATCCATCAATTGACCAATACATTTTCTGGTTCAGTTAGAATTGGTATTTAAACAGTCCTCTTCATCATGCTGTTCACATTTTGACATCATGAGACCAAGACAACACCTCATAATTGATCAACAGTACCTCGCCATTGTGAGGCTTCAAACAGGATGTTGTCAGAGGGAAGTGGCCACTGAGCTTAGAGTGTCACAGAGTGTCATCAGCAGGTTGCAACAGAGATACAGAGAGACTGGAAGAGTCACAGAAAGGCATAGAAGTGGGCGTCTTTTGGCCACATCCCGTGCTGATGACGGCTTCATTGTGAACAGTGCCCTGCGGAACTGGATGATAAATGGTACTCAACTCTAGTCACATTTAAGGAAGGTAAGAGACACCCAAGTGTTACGTCAGACCATTCAGAACCATTTACATCAGTGTGGTCTGCGTGCTAGACGACCTGCAAGGGTACCTGACCACACTACCAGGCACAGGTGTCATTGTCTTGCATGGGCCAGGGAGCATTTATGCTGGACAAGGGATCAGTGGGTCTCAGTGGTGTTATCTGATGAAAGTTGATTCATGTTGAACAGAAATGATGGCTGCCAACGATGGTGGAGATGTCAAGGAGAGCACTATGCATCAGCCACTGTTGTCACCAGATGAACCTTTGGTGGTGGTGTTGTTACAGTCTGGGCAGGTGTGTCTAGGCCTGAGATTCCCAAAGTGGGGGTCCGACCCCCCGTGGGGTCCTGAGATGCTGAGGGGGGTCGTGAGAGGATTTTCAGAATGCTCCTGAGGTGATTACGCAGGTGACATGTCACTTTAACTGCGCCACAGTAAACGTCACAGGACACACACAGGTCAGTGTGCACCAGTAGATTTCGTCTCAACAGCTCAAATCAACACACTATGCTTCAGGCCCAGGATATTATTTTTAAAAATGAAACGGTGGTTAATAGCGATCAAAGACAATGCAGAGAGGCCAGTGGAGACAGCAGTAGAGAATGGAGAAATGCCATCAGAAAGTCCATTGACTTCTGGTCCGGGGGGAGGAGGAGGACCGTACAGGGCTCCATAAGCACTCGGAATAGCCACCAAGTGTCGCAAGCATCGAGAGGAATATATTCAGTATGGATTCATGCATCGTTATCAGTGAAGTACAACATCCCTAATGTGTAGTGTGCACCAAGGTGCTTGCACATGAGAGTTTAAAGCCCATAAAAATGCTCAGACACTTGAAAACTAAGCACCCATCTCTTGCCGCTAAAGCAGCAGATTTTTTTCTGTACAAAGGAGAGGGAATTGCAAGACCAAAAGAAAGTCATAGCTAATCAAACAACAACCACTACTAAAGCTAAAAGGTGGCATATTTAATTGCACAGGCAAGAACGCCACACATAATCAGAGAAACCTTAATAAAACCTGCTGCTATTGTTATGAGTCAGACAGTGCATGGGGACAAACAGGCACGGGAGCTGGAAGCAGTGCCGCTGTCTGATGGGACCATATCCCGGCGCATCACGGACATGGCCCAGGACATAAAGTGTCAGCTGATCGACAGAGTGAAGAAAGGGAAATATGCTTTGCAGTTAGAGGAATCCATAGATATACCAAATTGTGCGCACTTTCTTAATTATCAGTCACCTCCGGGGATAGTGGGGGTCGCCAGTCTCTGTCACCGTTATTTTGGGGGTCGTGGGCTGAAAAGTTTTTGGGAACCCCTGGTCTAGTCAATACAGAACTGCCCTACACCTTGTGAATGGTACAGTGACAAGCTGATACTACCTGAATAATATCATTAATCCAGTCATTGTGCCCCTGCATGAACAATACAGGCCTAATTTCATCTTCATGGACGACAATGCTCCAGCTCATCGAGGTCGCATCATTAGGGATTTGGCTGTTGGAGGCTGAGGTACCTCAAACAGAGTAGCCTGCACTTTCTCCAGACCTGAATCCCACAGAAAACCTGTGGGATCAGCTGAGTCACCGTGTAGAGGCTCGTAGCCCTGCACGCCACAACCTCAGTGACCTAAGGGCCACCCTTCAAGAAGAGTGGAATGCCATGCCTCAGCAGACAATAAGTCGACTTGTGAACAGCATAAGACGTCGTTGTCAAGCTGTAATTGATGCTCAAGGGCACATGACAAGTTATTGAGACATTGTCATTTTTTGTTGTGGTATACCCACCACTGTTGTTGGCTTTTGTTTCAATAAATTGTTTGAGATGAGGAACTCACCACTGCATGCTTCTACTTAAATGCCCTACTTTCATGATATAATATCACTGTAGCGTGAACTTTTTAGATTTTCCATAAATTTCACCCGAAAGCCAAATATCCCTAACTTTTTTGTGAGTAGTGTGTTTTGTTTTTCAGTGTACAGCGGGCAAAATAAGTATTGAACACATCAACATTTTTCTCATTAAACAAATTTCTGATGGGGCCATTGACCTGAGATTTTCACCAGATATCAATAGCAACCCAAGTAATCCATACATACAAAAAAATCAAGGCAACTGTGTTCACAAAACAAGTTATATTTAATAAAGTGGAATGACACAGGGAATAAGTATTGAACACACGATGAAAAAGAGGTGCAAAAAGACAGAAAGCCAAGAAATCAGCTGAAATCCATCAGAATTTAGGAAGCCAAGCCATCCCATCCCCCATCAGTGCAAATTAATTTCAGCTGGTTAAGTCCTGACTGGTAGTCTTTAAAAAGGTCTGTGAATATCGGATTGCCATTCCACAAATAACTCATGATGGGTAGAAACAAAGAGCTCTCTCGAGACCTTCGCAACCTTATTGTTGCAAAACATAATGATGGCATTGGTTACAGGCGCATTTCTAATCTGCTGAATGGTCCAGTGAGCACTGTTGGAGCCATCATTCAGAAGTGGAAAGAACATCATTTTACATGAACCATCCACAACAGGAGCTCCTCGCATGATTTCTGACAGAGGAGTCAAAAGAATTATCAGAGGAGTTATCCAAGAGCCAAAGACCACTCAGAGAGTTAGCAAGTACTGCTGTTTCAAAGAAAACAATAAGTAATGCACTCACACCAATATGGGCTCTATGCCCGCTCACCTCGCAAGACTCCATTGCTGAAGAAAAAGTATGTTGAAGCTCATTTAAATTTTGCTGCACAACATTTGGGTAAGCCAGTAAAATACTGGGAGAATATAGTATTTTTCGTTTTCGTATTCAGAACTTTGTCATTCAGACATACACTACAGTGCACATAGAACGACATTTCGTTGCTTTGCTGTCTACAGCAATATTCAAAAATAAATGAATATAAAAGCAAGATAGATTAAAAAAGAATTTGCACGTTGTCCAAGTTAAAGTGCAATTACAACATTTTAAAATTTTACTCCCAACATATATAAAAATCTATACAGCTTAAAGATACATCTTCTGGCATCCTCGTCTCAAAGAGGCGATGGTTAGCGCGTAAAGGGTTGGAGCAGTGCCTGGAATGACTGTACAACCCAATCCTTGAGTGACAGTCTTTGGAGCAGTTGGCGCAGATGAAGATTGATGGTGCACGTGCTGATGCTGCGCGTTCTTTCCTCGCCACATGCTTTGTCGCCATCTGGACTCTTGTGTTCACTTCCATCTTGAGAACACCCTCTTTGACACTGTGGCACCAGGTGACTCGATCTTTGGCAATAACCCCCCAGTCATTGGCGTTGATCTGCGCACACCGCATGTCGCGTTTGCAAACATCTTTAAAACGCAACAGCGGTCGGCCCGCACAGCGGACACCCACCTGCAGTTCTCCATAAAGGATTTCTCTTGGCAGGCGGTCAAGCTCCATGTGGTGCACGTGGCCGAGCCACCAGAGTTGTCTCTGGCTGAGAAATGCAGGGATGCTTAGCAAGTCAGTGCGCTCAAGGACCTCAGTGTTGGGGACTCTGTCCTGCCACTTGATATGCATAAGGTGCCGAAAACAGCAAAGGTGGAACCCGTTTAACCGCTTCTCCTGTCTGGCATAAGCTGTCCAGGACTCGCTGCTATACAGAAGAGTGGACAGGACGCAAGCTTGGTAGACGAGTAGCTTGGTCTTCAAACTCAGCAGATTGTTGTTCCACACATGCCTGTTGAGTATGGCCATGACAGCAGCTGCTTTGGTGGTTCTGGAGCTGACTTCAGTGTCCAGCGGGAGTGTGTTTGAAACAGTGGACCCTAGGTAGGTGAAGGTGTCCACATCCTCCAGCTGTATATTGTCAATGGTAATGGCAGGAGAGGAAACAGCATTTTGCGTCATGATGTTGGTTTTCTTGAGGCTGATCGTAAGCCCAAACTCCTTGCAGGCGTGAGACAGTTTGTCGACCAGATGCTGCAGGCCCTCTTCGGTGTGCGATGCTAGAGCAGCATTGTCTGCAAACAGCAGCTCACGTATGAGGACCTCGTAGACTTTGGTTTTAGCACGAAGTCTTGTGATGTTGAGTTTTCTGTCTGATCTCGTGTGGACGTAGACACCTTCAGGACAGTCGGCGAAGGCGTAGTGGAGGAGCATTGAGAAAAAAATCCCAAAGAGATTTGGTGCTAAAACGCAACCCTGCTTCATTCCACTGCTGACTGGAAAGGCATCTGAAGTGGCTCCATCAAAGCAAACAGTACTATGCAAACAAATTTTACTCCCAACATATAGAAAAATCTATACAGCTTAAAGATACATCTATACAATCTAAAACTGTGCCTCTGCACTTGTTGCTGGGCAAAGAGTATTTTTGGAAGTTAAATTAAGTCTGGTCAGATGAGACCAAAATTTAACTTTTTGGATGTCACAACACACACACAGCATGTTTGGAGGAGAAATGGCACTGTGTCATGTATGCTCCTTTGGAGCAGAAGGATGAACCCACGCGCTGAATGGAGTTTTGTGCATTTTAATAACAAAAAAAACATAAAGAGTCCAAAAATAGTGCTGAACATACAAAAAGCAAACAAGTAACACTTACAGGCTTGGCACTCCTAAGCCAGCTTGACTCAGGAGGGGACGAGGCACTGATCTGAACAATGATCAGGAGGAAAATTCCAGTAAGGACACAAGAGTTTAGCTGCACCGACAAGGTGGAATGCTAGTGCTTAAATACACCCAAGTTCATGAGCTACAGGTGTGAGACACAAGCGAGCTGTTGACCTAATTACCTGATTGCCCACAGCTGCTCTGGAAGAAAAGCAGACAGTGGGCAGCCAGTGGGGAGAGTCTGGAGATAGAGGGGAAGAACTCTGTCACAAACCCAAATAAATAAACAAAATCTGACCATAAAATAATGACAACAGACAATCAACTAGAAATAAAGTGAGGATCTGAGCTCAGAGACAGCCTGAGCTCAGATACATGACACACTGCACATCCCATTATGGTGTGGGGGTGTTTTTCAGCACATGGCACAGGCAGACTTCATATAATTGAAGGAAAGTGAATGGACAAATGTACAGAGACATACTTGATAAGAACCTGTTGCCATTTGCCAAGATGCTGAAGATGAAATGAGGGTGGACATTTCAGCAAGACAGTGATTCCAAACACACAGCCAAGGAAACTCTCAACTGGCTCCAGAGGAGGAAAATAAAGCTGCTAGAATGGTCCATTCAGGCACCGGACCTGAATCCAATTGAAAAATGGAACAAACTGAAGATTAGTGGTCACAGAAGACACCCACGGAACTGTCAAGATTTGAAGACAGTTTGTGTGGAAGAATGGGCTAAAATCACTCCTGAGCAATGCCTGCGCCTAGTATCTTCATACAGGAGGTGACTAGCTGTTATTCCCAATAAAGGCTTTTCTACTAAATATTAAATGTATTTCACCAAGCGTGTTCAATACTTATTCCCTGTGTGATTCCACTTTATTAAAGGTAACTTGTTTTGTGAACACAGTTGCCTTGATTTCTTTTTTATGTATGGATTACTTGGGTTGTTACTGATATCTGGTGAAAATCTCAGGTCAATGGCTCCATCAGAAATATGTTTAATGAGAAAAATGTTGACGCGTTCAATACTTATTTTCCCCACTGTATGTTTTGTGTAGCTTCTACAGGTGCCTGTCTCCTACAGTGGTCAGAAGAAACTGAATGCTGGGGAGGGTTCGTGCACCCTGTTTTATCGGGTTGGATCCAAGATTTCCTTGACATTCACCTGGTGTTTTACCTGGAGTTTGCAAAAGGTCTCAAACGTTCTCAGACAGTGGCAAAAGAGGTATAAATAGTTGCAAATTGTTGTGAACACTGTCGCTAACATTGGCTGATAGTTGCTAATGTTCACCAGCTGTCTTTCACAAGCAGTCACAAACACTTGCGTGAATGTTGCAAATGGTTGTTAAATGTTGCTAAACATTGTTAATTGTTGCTAATGACAGGTGAACTCTGATATTCGTGAACATTCCTCGGAAAAGTTGGTGAATCAAAAAATTGCCACGTTCGTCAACATTTGCAGCTTCATGAGATACTACCCTCAACAATCACTTACGGAAAGCAATCTCTCAACAAACTCTCAATGAACTCTCAAGAAGCGCTCAACAATCTCATTGATCTCCCAATGATCTCTTGATGATCTTTCACTGAACTCTATTAGTCTTTCATCAATCATCCCTCACTGATCTCTGTCATCTCTACCTTCCAGGTAGAAAAATTTGACATTCGTTGAAAGATTGCTAAGAGATCATTGAAAGATCACTGAGGGATCATTGAAATATTGCTGAAAGGTCATTGGGAGACCGATAAAATTGTTGAGCGGTCAAGGAGAGCTTGAGAACAAAAATAACCACATTTAAAAACAAATCGTTTGGTTGTGGGAAAAGATGTTTAAGCTGTCTGGTTCAGGAGGGTCAAAGACAGAGAAACTAGTGAGAATGCATACCTCCACCAAGGCTCAGTCCCTCCCTTTGTCCATCTGTCTGTACCTCTGTCCATATGTACGTCCATCCGTACATTGCAAGATAGGGCCTTGGTGGAGGTATGCATTTATGGATCACCTCCAAAAAACTGATGGGTTTATCTGTAGCCCAAGGGCCACCTCTGGTGAAAATTTAATCCAAATCTGTCTGGTAGCGCTTGTGTAATCCTGTTAATACATTGTGAGAAGATAGGGCCTTGGCAGTAGGAGTGTGCCATATCAGTATAAATTTTGATACTGGTGTAAAAATGAATACTGTGATATTTCGGGTCTACTGCGTGACGACGTCACACCGTTACGCTGCCGACGGAAGTTATGCATCAGCACAGAAATGGCAGAACAAACATGGCGCAGGAAGCTGCAGCTCCGAAGTCGGATCATCTACATCCAGTTGAGTGGAAATATTTAAGCTTAAGTTTCAAACTGCTGCCATGTTAAAAAGAAAAGGTGCAGCAATGTGGATAATCTGCCTGCATTTTTTTCGTATGTCAACAACACTGCTGGAGTGGTGTTAACATCCGACAATGTGCCGCTCAATGCATCTTTAGTTGTATTTTCATTCCGTTTTGACTGCTTCATCTTGATTTTATTCAACCACCTTAAAAGGTGGGGGGAAAAAAAACAAAACAAAACATCCGTTCAGTGCAATGAAAGCCAAAAAGCCCAAGGGGAGGTCCGTGCAATGAGAGTTGCAATGCAGATAAAGTGATTCAGCATAAAACCTGACATCTATGTGCAATTAAGATGTAACGGTTTATATGATTTTCTTGTAATATTTGATACAGAACACAAAAATATGTTAAACTAAATCTGAACTGCTGTTTATAAACGGGAGAAATAAGAGTTTTTGTTTTGTTTTTCCTGAATATGTTGACTTTAAATAACGCTGGCCTGTGAAACTGTCCTCGCATAAATCTTAAAGAAAAAAAACTGTATTCTTTAACATTGTGAAAAATATCGTTATTGTGGAAATTCACAGAAATATTGTGATATCATTTTTAGGCCATATTGCCAACCCCTACTTGGCAGAGGTATGCACTGTTGGATCAACTCCAAAATCAGATGTGTTCATCAGTAGCCCATGTGCCACCTCTGGTCAAAATTTCATCCAAATCCATCAAGCAGTTTTTGTGTAATCCTGCTAGCACATTGCAAGAAGATAGGGTTTATGTGGAGGTATGCATTCTTTGATCATCTCTGAAATCTAATGTGTTCATCGTTAAGCCAAGAGCCACCTCTAGTCTGACCTCTGTGCTTGTCAACAAGAGTTTCTCCACCAAGTACTAAGTCATGTTTTTCTTGGGGATCAAATACTTTTTTCCCTTGATCAAATACAAATTAATTTATAACCCTTATTTAATATTTTTTTCTGGATTTTTTTGTAGATATTCTGTCTCCCTGTTAAAATGAACCTGCCATAAAAATTATAGACTGTTCATTTCTTTGTAAGGGGGTAAATTTACAAATTCAGCAGAGGATCAAATAATTATTTCCCTCATTGTATCTAAACCACTGACTCGTATATTTAATCTATCTCTGTACTGAAAAATTTCCAAATAAAATAAAAAATAGCAAAGGTCATTCCATTATACAAAGCTGGAGACAGACATTTACTTCCTAATTACAGACCTTTTTTTTTGCTCTCACAGTTCTCAAAAATATTAGGAAAAATATTTTTTAACAGATTAAATGGATTCCTTACTAAACATAATATACTATGTGATCAACAATATGGTTTCAGAGAAAACAGAAGCACCACATTAGCCCTGATTGACTTTGTAACAAAAATAACTTAAAACATCAACAGACAAGAATATGCATTTGGGGTGTTTCTTGATTTACAAGAAGCTTTTGATAGATAGATAGATAGATAGATAGATAGATAGATAGATAGATAGATAGATGTACTTTATTGATTCCAAACTGGGAAATTGCGGTGTAACAGCAGCATGACAGTAGACAACCAAATGACAGAAACACACACATGTCAGACAAAGGGATTACTCATGGAAAGTAAAACTAGCACAGCTATAAAAGCCTATATGCATCATAGCTGAATAGATGGTGACCCGTATAAACACATGAATCATACCCGCTGCACAATGCAGGACTATCAGGAGCAGAGTGAAATGTGAGGTGCCAGTTAGACTGTAAGGTGCAGTATGGGAGCATAGTTATGAACAGAATCCAACATCATAGTGAGTTATTGTACAGTGAAATGGCATGCGGCAGGAAAGATTTCCTCAAAGTAGCCATTCGACAGCGAAGCTGTAGTAGTCTACTGGAGAAAGTGCTCCGCTGTTTGTCCAGTGTGTGTGATACTATTGACCACAAACTGGTATTAAGAAAATTAGAAATGTGTGGTATTAGAGGGATCGCACATAGTTGGTTAAATAGCTACTTAGAAGATCGACATCACTATGTTCACATAGATGACACAAACTCACTACTTTTAAGGGTCACATGTTGTGTTCCTCTGGGCCGGTGCTTGATCCATTGCTTTTCATTTTGTATTTTAATGATTTGTGTAAGGTCTTTAATAATTATTACCTCCGCCAAGGAGGTAATGTTTTTAACGGCGTTTGTCTGTCTGTCTGTCTGTCTGTCTGTTACCAACATAATTCAAAAAGTTATGAACGGATTTTGATGAAATTTTCAGGAAAGGTGTGTAATGGCACGGAGAACAGATGATTAGATTTTGGTGATGATCTGAGAGTGCATACCTCCACCAAGGGCTTTGTTTGTATTTGTGCAGCAGGATTACACAAAAACCACTGGATGGATTTGGATGAAATTTTCACCAGAGGTGGTTCTTGGGCTACAAAGGGACCCATTATATTTTGGTGATGATCTGAGAATGCATACTTCAGCCAAGGCTCTTATCTTCTCACAGTGTGTTGGCAACAATACTCCAAAACTGATGGACAGACTTTGATGCAATTTTCACCACAAGTGGCTATAAGCCTACACACAAACCCATTACATTTTGGAGGTCATCCATGACAAACGGAAGGAGCCTTGGCGGAGGTATGCGTTCTGAGTGCTTTTCTAGTTTAAAATGTTTATTTGCTGATGACACAACTGTGTTTGGCAGTGGGGGAAATCTGGAACAGCTTGTGGATACTGTAGAGAAAGAACTAGAAAATGCCAAGAAATGGTTTGATATCAATAAGCTAATATTAAATATAAATAAAACTAAAGTATTAATATTTGGGAATCGATCTGTGAATTTAAATAGAAAACTCATGATAAACAAAATAGAAATTGATATTGTATTGAATTTTAAATTCTTCGGGGTGTTACTGGATGACAGATTAAGTTGGAAACCTCATATAAGATATATTAAAAATAAAATATCAAATTCTATTGCAATCCTGCCTAAAGCCAAGCATCTACTAAATCAGGATTTACTTTATACATTATACTGTTCACTTATAGTCCCATACCGTATATGACATATGGTGTTAAGGTTTGAGGAAATACTGTACATATAAAACAATCACTGATCATGTTTACATGTACATGAATAAACCGGTTATGATTGGATTTCTGGAGTTGTCTGATTATTCAAGTGACCGTGTAAACAGAGTAATCCGATAAAAGGCCATGTAACTCGGGTCATTAACTCTAGTGGTTTACCCTCCAATAATCTGTTTATTCAGTGCATATAAACGTGACAAAACTGATTATTATCATCCATCCATCCATCCATCTTCTACCGCTTTTCCGGAGGTCCGGGTCGCGGAGGCAGCAGTTCAAGCAGAGAAGCCCAGACTTCCCTCTCCCCAGCCACCTGCTCCAGCTCTTCAGAGGGGATACCAAGGCGTTCCCAGACCAGCTGGGAGACAGTCTCTCCACCGAGTCCTGGGTCTGCCCCGGGGTCTCCTCCCAGTGGGACATACCTGAAACACCTCAAGTGGAAGGCGTCCAGGAGGCATCCTAATCAGATGCCCATACCACCTCAACTGACTCCTTTCAATGTGGAGGAGCAGCGGTTCTACTCTGAGCCTCTCCCGGATGACTGAGCTCCTCACCTTATCTCTGAGGGTGAGTCCAGCAATCCTACGGAGAAAGCTCATTTCAGCCGCTTGTATCCGCGATCTCGTTCTTTCGGTCATTACCCAAAGCTCGTGACCATAGGTGAGAGTAGGAACGTAGATTGACTGGTAAATCGACAGCTTTGCCTTAGAACTAAGCTCCCTCTTCACCACAACAGACCGGTACAACGTCCGCATCACTGCAGATGCTGCTCCAATCCGTGTGTCGATCTCTCGCTCCATTTTCCCCTCACTCGTGAACAAGACCCCAAGATACTTAAACTCCTCCACTTGGGGCAGGAGCCTGTCCCCAACCCGGAGAGGACAATCCACCTTTTTCCGGCTGAGGACCATGGACTCGGACTTGGAGGTGCTGATTCTCATCCCAGCCGCTTCACACTCAGCGGCAAACCGTCCCAGCAAGAGCTGTAGGTCATTGCTGGATGAAGCTAACAGGACAACATCATCTGCAAACAACAGAGATGAGATCCTGTGGTCACCAAGCATGACACCCTCCATTCCCTGGCTGCGCCTAGAAATCCTGTCCATAAAAATTACGAACAGGATCGGTGACAAAGGGCAGCCCTGGCGGAGTCCAACTCTCACTGGGAATGACTCCGACCGAGTGTTGGCAATACGAACCAAACTCTCACAACGGTCGTACTGAGACCGAATAGCTCGTAACAACAAGCCCGATACCCCATACTCCCGAAGCACCCCCCACAAAAATCCACGAGGGACGCGGTCAAATGCCTTCTCCAAGTCCACAAAACACATGTAAACTGGTTGGGCAAACTCCCACGAACCCTCAAGAATTCTCGAGAGGGTAAAGAGCTGGTCCGATGTGCCACGGCCAGGACGAAAACCACATTGCTCCTCCTGAATCCGAGGTTCTACCAACGGCCGGACTCTCCTCTCCAGTACCTTGGCATAGACCTTCCCAGGGAGGCTGAGGAGTGTGATCCCTCTAAAGTTGGAGCACACCCTCAGGTCCCCTTTTTTGAAGAGAGGAACCACCACCCCGGTTTGCCATGCCAAAGGCACTGCCCCCGACCTCCACGCAATGTTGCAGAGGCGTGTCAACCATGACAACCCAACAACATCCAGGGCCTTGAGGTACTCAGGACGAATCTCGTCCACCCCCGGGGCCCGGCCACCAAGGAGATTTTTAACCACCTTGGCGACCTCAGCCCCTGTGATAGGCGAGTCATCCCCCTCGTCCCCAAACCCTGCTTCCTCTGTGGAAGGCGTATCAGTGGGATTGAGGAGATCCTCGAAGTATTCCTTCCACCGCCCGACGATATCCCCAGTTGAAGTCAACAGTGTCCCATCCGCACCATACACAGTGTGGACGGGGAGCTGCTTTCCCCTCCTGAGCCGCCGAACAGTTTGCCAGAATCTCTTTGAAGCCGACCGAAAGTCTTGTTCCATGGCCTCACCGAACTCCTCCCATACCCGCGTTTTTGCTTCAGCAACCACCCGAGCTGCACTCCGCTTGGCCTGCCGGTACACCTCAGCTGCATTGGGAGTCCCACAAGCCAACCAAGCTTGATAGGACTCCTTCTTCCTCCTCATGGATCGTCACCTTATCGTGGTGGGGGGGTTTGCGTGCCCCAGTGATCCCAGGAGCTATGTTGTCCGGGGGCAATTTGCCTCTGATAGGGTCTCCCAAGACAAACTGGTCCTGGGTGAAGGGCCAGACTAAGAACGATCCAACAGACTCTCATGATAAATTGTATATCAAGGATTCAGTGTACCCCGCCCGGTATGGGGTTACCGGGGCCCCACCCTAGAGCCAGGCCTGGGGGAGGGGCTCAAAGGCTAGCGTCTGGTGGCCGGATTTCCACCCATGGGACCCGGCCGGGCTCAGCCCGAAGGAGTTACATGGGTCCGCCCTCCAGTGGGTTCACCACCTGCAGGAGGGATCATGGGGGTCCGGTGCTATGTGGATTAGGTGGCGGTCAAAGGCGGAGACCTTGGCGGACTGATCCCAAGCTTGATTATTATCATAATCAGTTTATTCCCACTGCTGCACGGTGGCGCAGTGGTTAGCACCGCGGCAGCACAGTTTTACCCTCGGCCGGGGGATCGCGGGGATCATGAGATCGTGGGTTCGATCCCTGCCCCCGGCCAACAGTGATCTGTGTGGAGTTTGCATGTTCTCCCCGTGTTTGCGTGGGTTTACGCCGGGATTTCTCCGGTTTCCTCCCACATGCCAAAAAACATGCAGGTTAGGGAGTTAAGGGGTGCTTGCGCACGCAGCGACCGGCAGCTGGTGGCTTGTCACCGGACTGCAGAACAAATCTACCTACGGGTACAAAATAAGTCCAAAAAAAAAAAAAAATTTATCGTGACCATGTAACCGGGGTCACTAACTCAGTATTTTTATTGCAGAAGAAAGCAATAAGAATTGTGTGCAGAAAAAATTATAATTCAACAAATCCACCAAGTTTAGCGAACTAAGAGATTTTAAAACCATGCAAATTATGTATACAGTATAGAACTGATTGTTACCATCTAGTATCCTAGAGTTCTTTCAGTTGAGGGAAAGTAATTACAATCAATCAATTATTTAGTCAATCAAAACTTTATTTATAGAGCACTTTTCATACAAAAGGTTGTAGCACAAAGTGCTTTGCAAATTAAAAATATGACACAATTACACCCCCACCCCACCCCCTTCACCCCCCCTCCACACACACACACACACACACACACACACACACACACACACACACACACACACACATTCATCTATGTGAGACATGGCCGAGCTCCGAGGATCCAGGTGTAGAGGCACCATCCTAGGGAGCCATCAACACAAGGGAAGTGCCAGGTCCACAGCTACAGGGACACCACCTCTGCGACTACCTAAGACCAGTCATTGGGTGGGCCAGGGCAGTCACAGGTCAGTGCCCTGCAGCCAGAACCAGACAACCCCCTTTGGGAGTTCCCCCTATGAGGAAACACTGGAGCTAGGACAGGAGAAGATGAATAAAACTATCACTAATAATAATAATAATAATAAAATACACAATTTGCTAATAAAAGGATAATCATAAACCCCCCATTTAAACTCAAACAGTTTAAAATGTAATAGTATTTAATAACAAAGTGAATAATATAGCAAGAACAAGGCAAAATAAGTTTAAAATCAGAAATTAAGAAAATTAAAATAGGAAACTAATCAAAAGCAAGGTTAAAATAGTAGGTCTTGAGCCTGCTTTTAAAAACATGAACATTCTCGGCAGCCCTGATCTTCTCTGGCAGGCTGTTCCACAGATGTGGGCCATAGTACCTAAAAGCCACCTCACCGTGGGTGCATGTTCTGATGGTAGAGATGATTAAAAGGCCAGTGCCAGAGGACCTCAGGGGCCGTGGGGGCTCATATGTTAAAAGCAGTTCTGATAAATAAATTACAATTTAACGGTAGCATTTATTTTTCAGAAACCAAAAATAAGTACTCTTTTTTTTCTTTTGGCTGCTCCCTTTCAGGGTCACCACAGTGTAACATCACCTTATATAGTGATGATCCACATGTTGATTTGGCAAGGGTTTTTATGGCGGATGCCCTTCCTGACTCAGCCCTGCCCATTTATCTGGGCATGAGACCAGCACAGGGAGTACACTGGCTTGTGTATCCTCTGTGGCTGGGTAACCAACTTTCCTTCCTCCATTCTATTTTTTTCTGAGCACCAAGCTAGAAGGCAGGAAGTACCATTTTTATTTGGTCTTTGGTAGGACCCAGCCAGGACTTGAATCCATGACCTCCCTGTTGTGGGGCGGATGCTCTACCTGTAGGCCACCACTCCAGTAGAAACTAAAGATAAGAACAAATCATTGTTTTTCTGTTATTGGGGTAAAGCTATGGCATAATTGTACTTGCAGTTTGAAATTATGTTTTACATTTACTGAGTTTAAAATGTTGACAAAAAATTTTTTTGAATAGCTATTAGGGCATTTGAATTATTGTTATGATAATATGTAAGTCATTTAGGTTCAAACTATTGTTGTGATTTTGTTTTGGGGTTGCCATTAACCATGTATAGGAAATGGTATAAGCTTTTGCTTCAGCCTAAACCCTTTCTGTCTGTAAATTTGATTTGACTAAGCTATTGACTAAATATTGATTTGTGGAAGGTTTTCCCCTTCTTTTTTCTGTTTTTTTCTTTATGCAGACAGAAATAAAAACTAAAAACTGAACAGACAAACTGTCCCGATTACTTTACTTCCTTCATGGAGGTAACAACTAAGGGGATCACCAAAACTGGGTAAAGAACTATCCAACACTGTTAAAAAGCTGTTGGAAAAAAAAAAAAAAGAAGAAGAAATGTGGTTGAAAAAAATACAAAAACAATACAAGATCTTAGGAAAAATTAATGCAGTTCTGAATGAAAATAAATGTTGTGACATTGCACAAACTTACCAAAATGATGCCATGGCAAATGTGTGCCACAATCAAGGTTAAAGGCTTAAAGTCCAACAAAATATTAGTATGTGACACTTTTTTCTTGGCCAGTCACTGTAATATACACTTACTTTAATTTAGTGAGTTTCACAACAGTCTCTCTCTCTCTGGTTGTCTCTCGGGAGTCGAGGAAGACGATGCATTGTGCCGTCACCGGTAGATGCACATGTGGCTTTGAAGTCCAAAGTTTGAAGCACACATGCGGTTGCAGGTAGGGCATGGAATACCAGTGGTCAGGGCAGAGGTGGATGCAGCTTGGTGGCGCTGATCCCGTGCAGCTGCAAGGCGTTGGTGGTGGTCATCTTCGAAACAGTTGACTGCCTTCCTTGTTAGAGCACGCCAGCTGGTTCTATTCACTGCCTCAGTCTCTAGCTGTTAGAGCTGAAGGCCAGCCCATTTGATGTTGACATTGAGGTTGTCTTTGAACCTCTTCTTTGGGTGACGCTGCTTGCAGCTACCTCGTGCCAGCTCTCTGTTGAAGAGCTGATATGGGATTCTGGATTCTTTCATGCGGATGACATAGCCAGTCCACTGAAGCTGAGCTTGGAGGATCTTGGCTTTGATGCTTGTGATGTTGGATCTGTTCGGGACTTCTTGTTTATTATGCGGTCCTGCCAGCATATCCGCATGATCGACTGCAGGGAGCGTGTGTGGAATTGCTCCAGCTTCTTCGTGTGCCTACGGCATATAGTCCAGGTTTCACATCCGTACAGCAGTGATGTCAGTACGTCATCACTGCTGTACCAAATATCCCTGCGGTGCCAAATATCCCTGTGGTAACTTTTGTCACCTTCTGCTTAAAACCCAAAAAGTCAATTTGTTTGAGAGGTGAATGTCTTTATGCTCTAAGACCTTGGTGTGCAGTCTGCCCATTGCTTGACTGGCTTTCTGTGTCCTTGCTGTGACCTCCTTGTCTAGCGATGCATCATTAGAGATGGTGGTGCCCAGGTACTTGAAGGTATCAACATTCTTCAGCTGTGTGCCATCAATGGTGATGTTTGGCTCTTGGCAGACACTGTTCAGTGCAGGCTGGAAGAGGGCCTCTGTCTTCCCGAGGCTGATTGTCAGGCCGAACATCTTGGATACTACGGAGAACCTGTCAACGACTGTCTGTAGGTGGTTCTCTTCATGGGCCATCAGAGCACAGTCATTGGCAAACAGGGTTTCTGCTATGAACCTCTCCAGCACTGTCAGGAATCTCTGAAAACACTCAGAATATGATCGTATATTAGTTTGTTACCTCAATAAAGATTCGAGACACAAGAATATTCTTTTAAGAGTCTTTACTTGTATATATGGTATACAAGGAGCACGAACCTCAGGTTTCAGGAGGTCAGTACTGAAGGCTGCCTTCAGTGAGCAAGCTTATATACAAGGAGCAGTTGCAATACACAAACGATTTCAGCTGAATGCATCAAAGGCAGAAAGGGATGAAACAGGTCTGGCACATTATCAGCAGAGCTAGACAGAGTTTGTTAATCCAGAACCGGGTGTATTGACCTTCTTAAAGAACAAAGGGGGCCCTGCTCCCTTTCTCGCTCCGCAGGGGGCTCTTTGTGTCCTCTTGCTCTACAGGGAGCTTCCTGTACTTTTCCGGCAGAACTGGCTTCCTGCATTCAGTCTTAGTGTTAATTCAGAGGAACATGCTTCTCCGGCACTTTTCCACACTTCTACACTTGTACAAGGCTTAGATATGAAAAATGATAACATATGTGTACATTTTTCTGACAAGCACCTTTGTTTTCGTAGCAAGATATCGCAGATCAAACAGTGAGCCATCCAGGTGATATCTGATGTAGATACCAAGCTCGAGGTCTTTGACAGCATGAAGTAGTACTTGGGTAAAGAAGAGATTGAACAGCACTGGGGCAAGGACACAGCCTTATTTTATGCCATTTGAGATGTCAAATCTCTCAGAAAGTTCACCGTTGGACAGTGCTTCACCAGTCATGTATGTCATCATGAAACAGCTTGATGATTGAGGTGAACTTCACTGGGCGTCCGAGTTTGTGGAGGATGACCCACAGTGTGTTTCTGTTGACTGTGTCGAACGCTTTTGTCAGATCGATGAAGACTGCATAGAGGTTCATGTTCTGCTCAAGGCATTTCTCTTGAACCTGTCTCACCATAAAAACCATGTCAGCAGTGCTGCAATGAGGCCGAAAACCACATTATGATTTGGGGAGGTTCTTCTGTGAGACTGCCGAGATCAGTCCGTTCAGTCTGTTCAGAGATCAGTATTACTAAGATAAATGTGTAAGAATTATTGCAGCTTTTATAGCATCATTGAAAAGGCCTTTGTAAAGTATAATTTTATTATGATATATTTGTTCCTTGATCAGTGTCCAGTGAAAGCTAGCAGTTATTTAGCAGTAACATCTTTGGAATACTTTGCCAAAGCAAGCTCATTTGAATTTGAGGTCTGTGGACTGACTGAAGTCTTTCAAGAACATTTGTTTTTTCCCAAAAGAGCCTGTGGTTAGTTTTCATTATTTTTTTTGGTTCAATAGCATGTATTCTAACAGTATAGCACAGGGGTCTCCAACTAAAACTGCAAAAGATCTGATAAGTCAGTCCTCCTCCCCAGCCGAGGTCTGAACTCGGTGTGGGAATCTTTAGGCACCTCATGATTCGATTATGATTCAGAACTCCGACTTGATTCTAAAACAATTCTCAATGCATCTTGACACATTTTTTTTTTCTATTCAAGATTTTTCCCTCCCACTGTGTGACAACTTGGCCCTTTTAAAGCAAAGTATTTGCAATGACTCATGAATTTACTTCCAACATCTTCTATTAAAACAAATGGAAGAGAAATCTGACACATGGTGGGCAGTGGTGGCCTAATGGTTAGGGATGTGGACTGGTGAGCGAAGGGTTGTGAGTTCGATCCCTGGACCGGCAGGATTAGATCTGGGTGGGACAGTTAACATGGCAGTGTTTGCCCCACCCTCCTTAACCCCACTGTGGTGCCCTTGAGCAAGGCCCTTAACCCCACTTGCTCCAGTGGAGCTGCTCAGTGGCCACAGGTCAGTCTGTGGTTGTACTGACCAGGTTCCTGGTGTCAATATGAACAGGGCATCCTTGAAAAAGAGAGGTTTCATCTCAATGGAACTACCCTGTATAAATAAAGGTTAAATTAATAGATAAAATAAAAAACATGGACAAATTTATCTCAAAATGTGCTGTTTAGAACTGTCATCCTTTCATTGACATTCTTTCAGAAGACCACAGCTGTCTGCAGACAGGCCAGTATCATTTAGCTTGCTTTCACTCATTATTTTATTAAGCTCATGTTTTAGCTGCTTATAGCTTTATATTAATTTTTAAACAAAAAAATATTGAAATGAATTCTTTGTTCAATTTCAAACAAAACGTAATATAAAATTTTATAATACAGGAGAACACTAAATGTTGTCATAACCCGAGTGTCGGTTCTGGCCACACTCGGGTCTCATATCTTATTTCCCTGGCTTTGGCAGCAGAGGATTCCTTCCAGCTCCTCGGGCTCTTATTGTGAAGGCGCCCGGGGGAGCTCCCTGCTGTCAAAGTCAGCTGCTGTGCTGCTGTCATTGCGAGCAGCTGCGCCGCATTGGGGTCATTAGCGGCCAGAGATAAAAGCCGGTGCTGAATGTCCTCCAATGCGGCAGTCTCTGTTAATCTCTGTTTTATTCCTGTTGTGTTCCTGTTCTCCTTGCTCATCGTGGTTAACGGACTTGGGAATCCCCTGTTACCCGTCTGTTAACGGTCCCGTTGTTAAGGTACGCTCTGTGTGACTTTACCTTTGTGATTATCTCGTCTGGCGCATCGGGTGCTCCCCGGCCCAGGCGTCACCTGTTCACTGTATGTATCCTGTGCTTGTCCATCCCTCACTGTAAATAAACATTACTGCAAACTCACTGGTGACTGAGGCGTCTTGTGATGGTCCGTGAGGGCCATCGTGACAGTAGACTGCCGCCAAACGCCCGGAGAGGAGGCGTTGTATCGAGACGCCATTCACCGTGCAGTTTGCAGTAGTGGACTGTTTGTTCCTACCTGTCTGAGTGTCTGCAGCGGGGAGTATGACGTCATCCAGGGGCCGTTGTCGGCGCCTGGGCAGGCAGCTAGCGGAGGTTCTGGAGAATGTAGACTGCACCATCTTCACCACTACGCTGTTGGACGCTCCCAGCGACATTCGTAGACATCTGGACTATGCTGAGGAGTTTCTGCTCTATCTCCCCCTCGAGTATGACGATCACCCGGAGGTGACAGCGAGGTGGGAGGAACTCGCTGCACAGCGCGAGATACTCCTTGGGCTGGAGGGAAATCCCGGCAGGAAGCCGAAGAGGAGGAGACGTCGCCCCTCGCTTCGGGATCCCGCTCCTGCCTCCGTTCCGGCCCGGGAGTTCGCACCATCCGGAGGTTTTTTCCCATCAGGCATGTCGTCACTCGGGATTCCCCCAGAGAAGCTGCAGCTGACAGCAGACAAGATCTGGGACTGGGTGGTTGCTGCTTGCTCCGCTGGGAATCCACCAGCGGTTATGAAGCATGTGGTGGCGGCGGTTAGACTGGTGGAGAGGAATCCAGCGTTGCGTGAGTTTCCTGAGTTTGCCGACTTGCTTGCCGCTGTTTCTGCTCAGGAACGGTGATTTCCGAATCTCACCTTCGCCTTACCCCCTACAAGGAACCGTCGTCACACCGGCTCCCAACCTCGGCTAGAACCCCGTCTGGATGCTGTTCCGGGTCGCCGCAAGGGCTCAACCCCCCACACAGCTGTCACTCCTGCGCCTCGTCAGAGGGGAATCCCCGCAGCCTCGTCTTCTCCCGGGCCCTCGCCTGCTGTCATGGGGGTCCCTGACATTGAGCAGTTCAGTTCACCTTTTTCCACTTTTTTCCTCACCAAAATGAAACAGTCTCCCTTTTCCCCAAATTGTATCAGAAGGCTTCGGGGTCCAGACGGAGGACTCTCGGGGTCTGGATCTGGACCGGAGTCCACCAGTTGGTGACCCCTGGTATAGCAGCTTTTGACTGAATCTGAAAACTTTAGGATTTCTTCCCCCAACCGGAATTGCTTATGGGGATTCTGTCACTCATCCATGTTTGATGGATAACACCATTTCTGTTCTTTGCCTTCTACTCCTCCTATCATATTACTTAAGTGATGTTTTCTGGTGCATGCACTGGATTGTGTCATGAGTTAAAACATCTCTTTATGAAGTTAGTGAAGATGGCAAGCAAACTTAGGGGACTTCGTCTAAATGTAAAGAAGACCAAGGTCATAGTGGTTGATAATAACAAGAGCAGATTATTCAGACTTTATGCTGGATGATGAGCTAGAGGATGATAGGGGAAGTTGAAGAATTCATCTACCTAGGCTCTCTCATCACAAGTGAAGGTGGCTGCAGACCAGAAATCAGAAGACATCTAGCTATGGCCCACACAGCAGCAATGAATATGTTAGCCATATGGAAAAGCAGAGGAGTCGGGATCAAGCTCAAGATACGCTTGCTACAAGCAACTGCATTTTCCATTGCCTCATATGGATGTGAACCTTGAAGTATGACTAAGGTAGACCAAGAAAGGGTAGATGCTTTCAAGATGTGGGTTTATTGAACAGTATTGAGAGTGCCATGGATTGCTAAGAAGATAAACAAATGGTTCCTGGAAAAGACTGGTGAAAAGCTGATGCCGAGGAAGCAAATGGTGATTAGGAAAATGACATACTTTGGCCATGTAGTACATTGTGGAGGGTTCAATATAGACATTATACAGGGTTCTGTAGAGGGGAGAAGAAAACAAGGGAGACCAGCACCATCATGGGCAGATGATCAAGATATGGACCAATCTAGATTTAGCAGCCGCCAGCTCTGCTCCAAGTAACAGAAGCAATAGCAAGAACTCATGAAGGCTACCGCAGTGCTTATCGTGCCATCGTACTGAGACAGACAGATGTGAAGTTATGAAGTCTTCAGACTTTTTTAGGAGCAGGTTAAAGTATTCTTTTTTTAAGATTTATTTTTGGTTACTTTGATTTTACTTTGACCCAAAGGTGTGCTTATGCGTTTACTCCAGTGTTGGCATCAGTGTGAGGAATGTCATGATCCAGGTTAAAGTTGGTATGAATGGCTAGTGCTCCCTAGTACAGTCATGTGAAAAAATTAGGACACCCTGTGAAAGCCTATGTGGTTTTTTTTAACGTGATTGGACATATGGATATTTAATATCAATTTTAACAATACTGGAAGTTTTAAGTAATATACTATAACTAAACAATTAAAATGGAAGAAAAGATTTTTTTTGTAACTTTGATTTTTATTCATTTTTCATCATACATATTACATGCAGATCACAGTCTATATTTAAAAAAAAGGAGCTAGAGAAAGAAAGAAAAAAAAAAGAAAAAAAGGGGGGGGAACAAATGTTGGAGCATCAAGTTTTTAGTTTCCATCTCTTAATTCTTCTGGTTTTTCCAGTGTCTTTGGTTATTCTTTCAATTTCTGTCTCGTTGTTGCACTTTGTAGTGTGTCCATTTCCGCCATTTTTTTTCATATTGTCCTTCTTGCATTCTTTGTCGATATGTTAGTTTTTCCATCAAACGTATATCCTCAACAATGTCAGTCCATTGCTCTTGGTCAGGAAGAACTTCTGATCGCCATTTTCTTGTGATTGTTTTTTTACATGCAGTCAGCAAGATTTTAACTAGATATCTGTCCTCAGCCTGTATTACATTGTCTCTTTTAAGATCACATAAATACATCAAGTTACAGTTCATTGGTATATTATATCCTAATATCCTCTGTATTGTCACATGTATAGATTTCCAGAATGGTGAGATTTTGCAGCATTTCCAAAACATATGTGAGTGGTCTGCATTTTGAGCCCCACAGCCCCTCCAGCATAAAGATTGGGTATTTGTATATTTTCTTTGAATCTGTGGTGTAATGAAATAGCGAATCAGGTTTTTCCATCCAAATTCCCTCCATGTCCTTGAACTTGTTGATGTGTGTTGTGTTTTCCATATTTCTTGCCAGCTTTCTTCTGTTATGTTTAAATTTAGCTCTTTCTCCCATTTCTCCTTTATATAGTTACTTGAATGTTTGTTTGCCATAAGTTTCTGATATAGCTTTGAAATAATTCTTATTTTATTTCCTGTATATGAGCTTAAAATGATAGGTATAATCTCGCTCACATCTGTGTGGAGGTTATGTCTAATCTTCCTCATATAATAATCTCTCATCTGCAGATATCTGAAGAATTCCGATTTTTCTAGTTTAAATTTTCTTCTGAGGTTTACAAAACTCCCAAAATCTTTTTTTCCCATATTGCCCCATGCTGGGATTCCCTTGTTCACCAGATTTTTGTATCCCTATCTTGCTTTGCCAGTTCAAACTGACTGTCAAATGCTACCCATTTCAATAGTTTTATGTCCTCCTTTATGTTATACTTTTGTACTATTTTATACCACAGTTCCAAAGTAAATTTAGTGATTGGGTCTATTTGTTTGATTTGCTTATATGCATCCTTATCTCCTATTATGCTTTGTCCTGGGAGTCCCTCAATTTCCTTTTCTATTTCTTTCCATTTTGCCTCATATCCTCTGTCGCACCAACATATGATGTATCTTATTTGTGCTGAGTAGTAATATTCCTTTAGACTCGGTAGGCCCATGCCTCCTTTCTCTTTTGGCAACTGGAGAGTTTTATATTTCACTCTCGGCTTTTTACCTCCCCAAACAAATCTCGATATCATCCTGTCCCATTTTGAGAACTGGGCATCAGGAATCTCTGTTGGTAGAGCCTGGAAGAGGTAAAGCAGTCTAGGTTGTATGCTGATTTTGACTGTCTTAATTTTTGAATTCAGATCCATATTTAAGATTGACCATCTATCAATATCCTTTTTTATTTCTTGGTCCAACCTATCATAGTTTGCTTTATAGATTTTGCTTAGATCTTTAGGTATGCTCACTCCAAGGTATTTTATTTCTTTTTGTTTCCAGTTTAGTTTGATCTTATCAGTTATCTGGTTTAAAGGGTTATAGTGGAATGCCAGTATTTGTGTTTTTGTTATGTTTATCTTGTATCCTGATAATTTTCCAAAATTTTCTATCAAGTTCATCATTTCCATTATTGATTCATCTGGTTGTTCAAGGTAAACTATAATGTCGTCTGCAAATAGCCCAATCTTGTGTTCCGCTCCCTTTATTGTTACACCTTTTAATTTCTTATTTTGTCGCATCGCTTGAGCCAGTGGCTCTATGAACAGAGCAAACAAGGTGGGCGATAGGCAGCATCCCTGCCTAGTTGATCTTTGTATATTTACTTTGTCTGTTAAGCTACCGTTTATCTTGATTCTTGCCACAGGTTTTTGATACAGTGTCTTTATGCATTGTACTGATTTTTCGTTAAATCCAAAGCGTTCCAGCACATTGTATAGGAACTTCCAATTAACCCTATCAAATGCTTTTTCTGCATCTAAACTCATTATTACTGCGCTTTTCTTTTCTTTATGTATTTGATTAATTATGTGTAAAGTTCTCCTGATATTGTCATGTGTTTGGCGTCCCTCTATGAAACCAGTTTGATCATCCTCTATCAATTCCATCAAGAATGTCTTTATTCGTTTACATATAATTGTTGTATATATTTTATAATCCACATTTAATAAAGAGATTGGCCTATAGTTTCCGCATTGTTCCCCATCTTTCCCTGGCTTTAAAATAACTGAAATAATGGCTTTGTTCCATGATGGAGGTATTTTGTTGTTGTTTAATGTCCAATTAAATGACTTTAGGAGCTGTGGCATGAGTTCTTCTATAAACAGTTTCTAAAACTCAGATGGGTATCCATCACTACCTGGTGATTTACCGTTTTTAAGTGACTTAATCACATCTTTAATCTCTTGTGTTGTTATTTCTGCTGTTAGCTTTTCATTTTGTTGGTTTCCTATTGATGGCAAGTCCAATGTGCCTAGAAATTTTTTAATATCCTTAACATTTGTCTCTTCAGGTTGCGAGTATAGTTCTTGATAGAAATTATGGAATATTTCTTCGATGTTTTCTGGGTTAACTGTGGTTTTATTTGTGATGGGGTCCTTAATCTTATATACATTATTCACTGTTTGTTGTTTTCTTAACCGTTTTGCCAGCAGTTTTGTGGCCTTTGGCCCCGTTTCATAATATTTTTGTTTTAAATATCTATTTTTCCTTTCAATTTCATCTATTTGTATTTCTTTTATCTTTATTTTTTCTTCCTTAATTTCTTGATATATTTTTGGGTCGTTTGTGCTTAGATGTTTACGTTCTAATTCCCTCAGTCTCTCACATCTTTGTTCATATGATTCCAGTTTAGACTTATTTGCTTTTCCTGATTCAGCAATTAATTTACCTCTTAACATGGCTTTTAGTGCATCCCATAGTATTGTTGGGTCCACTTCTTCATTATCATTCTCTTCGATATACTCGTTTATGTTTACTTTTATTCTTTCTTTCATTTTCTCATCATTTAACAGTCCTACAT
Organism: Pholidichthys leucotaenia; assembly: GCA_020510985.1. Lineage (NCBI taxonomy): Eukaryota > Metazoa > Chordata > Actinopteri > Cichliformes > Pholidichthyidae > Pholidichthys > Pholidichthys leucotaenia. The sequence goes on along the minus strand of CM035838.1, from coordinate 112,162,458 downwards.
TAAGTTTCCATGTTGTTTGTCGTTTTCTATTGTTTAAATATATTTCCATGTATATAGGATTATGATCTGATATTTCTGCCCCTCCAATCCAACAATTTCTCACCCTGTCTGTCACCTTCATTCATAAGGAAGTAATCTATTCTAGAGTGTACTTTATGGGCTGCTGAATAATGTGTATAGTCTTTTACGAGTGGGTGCAGGTCCCTCCATATGTCTACCATACCCATTTCTGCCAGTGAGGTTCTTATGAACTTTGTTACATGTTTTTTTGTCTTCTTAACACTTGTTGTGTCAACCTCATGATCCATGACAACATTTAAGTCTCCTCCACAAATTAGGACTCCTTCACTGTGTGTTGCTATGAGATCAAACAGTTGTTGAAAAAAACCCTTGTCACTTTCTGGTGGGGCATAAATGTTCACTAATGTGATCTGCAAACCATCTATTCTTCCCTTTACTATTACATATCTGCCTTCTTTATCCTGGATTTCTTGTTCACATTCAAATTGTATTTTATTTGAAATTAGTATCATAACCCCCCTTTTAGTTCCTCCCTTAAATGAACTGTAGTAGGAGTTCTTATAGCCAAATCTCTTTAGTTTCTCATGTTCTGTCTTGCTCAAATTTGTCTCTTGCATAAATATAATTTCGGCTTTTTCCTTCTTGAGTTTTCTTATTATTCTTTCCCTTTTAACAGATGAGTTCAGACCATTCACGTTTAATGTCATTATCTTAAGATTTTTACCCATATTCATGTTTTTCCATTTTTTTTAACTTGTGCTCCTAACCCCTTTAACAACAAAACTAACATATATTTGTACAAAAACACATTACCAAATCTCGACCTCCGTACTTTGGGCCTTTCTTTTGCCCACTGGTCCCTGCTGGTGGGTGGAGGGAATGTCTTCACAGAGTGAAGGGCCCTCCCTAGACCTATATTTACTATCCAAGTAATAGTCATTAGTCTAGAAATGTCCAACAAAAATCACTTAACCCTCTCCTAGCCGTTTGTTTCTCTTTTACCTTGTCTTCTTGGCCTTCATTTCTTCTGTGTCCTTCTTAATCTTTGTTATAATCTAGGCTTTCCGTTGAAAGCCTTGCAGTTTTTCCTGGGCCTGGTGCGCCACGTCCGGCTCCCGTCTTCTGCCGCTCACTCGTCTCCACTCCGGCTGTCATGATGCGTTCAGTGCCGCCACTGCCCCAGCCGCTTCCTCCGGCACGCTCACCACAAAGCCTTGCTCCGTCATGTCCCGCGCTGCCTCTCTGGCTGTGTTGTACGTTTTCACGCCATCCTCCCAATGAATTCTCATCTTCGTTAGCGGCGTTTGGAATCTAATTTTTTTCTCTTTCAGTATTTATTTATTTATTTTTTTTTTATTTAAGTTTTTGTAAAGGGTATACAGGTCGTTACAGCAATGCATTGTTTACATTTTCATCACATGTTCCCTTATTTTCTGATATCTGACAACATTGGAAGATTAATTCTTACAACACCCCTTTTTTTTTTTAAAGTGAAAGAAAAAGTGAAATTAAAGAGAAAAAAAACAAAAAACAAATAACAAAAAAAACAAACAAACCAGTAAAAAACAAACAAAAAGAAAAAGTAAGTAAATAAAGATAAAAGAGCATCTGAGTAGCGTTGGAACAAAGAGCGGAACCATTATTGAAATGGTATTTGTCAAAGATTAGATCTAATGGAAGACACATATGCGGTCCAGGGTTGCCAAAAGTTCATGAACCCATCCATGTCCTGTCTCAGTGCGAATGTCAACTTTTCCATCGAGTAAATGTCTTGGATCACGTTAGTCCAATCTTCAGGTGTAGGACAGTCCTTCAACATCCATTTTTTAGTTAGAGCTTTTTTGCTTGCCAATATTAAAACATTGAATAAGTATTTTTCTCCTCGTCTTTCCAGTGAGTCCGGTAGTAAACCCAAATACAAAGTTACAAAAGAAAAGGGAACTGTAATTTTGAATATTTTCCCCAATATTGTCTGTACCTTGGTCCAATATTGGTGGATAACTGGGCATGACCAAAACACATGAAAATGATTTGCAGTCTTTTCACCACACAAGCGCCAACAGTTCAATCCCTTATGGGTAAATTTGTTTTGTGCAGGTGTTCTGAAAAATCTTGCCAAGTTTTTCCATCCAAATTCTCTCCACTGCAGGGATGAGGTACTTTTCCATTGCTGTTTATTTAGCTTTTCCCATATTTCCAGTTGTAAAGTGAAATTCCCCTCTTTTTCCCATCTCTCTTTTATATAAGATGTGTTGTCTCCTTTTAAGTCTTGAAGACCTTGGTATATTTTAGAAATGTATCTGATCCCTGGGATCCCTTTATATGCCATTAAGAAGACCTTCAGAACACCTGACTGGGCCCTTTCCAAAACCTCCTTTTTAAGTATATTGTTTATGTGGTGTCTAAGCTGGAAGAACCTGTAAAGGTCTTGATTTATTAGGCCTTGTTTTTTCAAATCTTCAAAACTTCTTAAGATTTGCCCTTTAAAAAAATCGTAATATTTTATCAGCCCTTTCTCCTTCCACTTTTTAAATCTGGTGTCTGTTTTATTAGGAGTAAAGTCCTGATCATAGGCAATCCATTGCAGAAGTCGATAGGGCTCTTTAGTTTGATTCTCTCTGACTATCTTAAACCAAATTTTTAGCGGGGTCTCTATCCACGGGTTAGTGTTATTCAAAAGCTTAGGTAAGGCATTGTTCCCTATTATCGCCTGTAGGGGGATGTCACTTGTTATTTGGCATTCGATCTCCTTCCATTGTGCAGTGTAGACTGGGTTACATATCTCTACTAAAGTTTTAATTTGTGCGGCTTTAAAGTAGTCCCTGATATTTGGCAGCGCGAGCCCACCTTTGTCTTTGTTTAGCTGTAGGGTTCTATATCTGATTCTAGGTCTCTTGCCCTGCCATATGAATCTTGAGATCCTTCTGTCCAGCTCCTGCCATGTTTTTTGGGGAGGTTCTACCGGTATTGTTTGGAAAAGGTATAGAAGACGTGGAAGTATATTCATTTTGACTGCTTCAATTCTTTGTGCAGTACCCAAGAATGGTATCATATTCCATCTTGCTAGGTCAGGTTTTATTTTTGTCACCAGTGGATCATAGTTTAGTGATATAATTTTGTTGAGTTGTTTCGGGATATTGACCCCCAGATATTTCATAGATTCCGACTCCCAGTTAGTTTTGAGTTTGCTTAGTGAATAATGATTTGGGTCAAAGTTGAATGTTAAAACTTGGGTTTTATGCATGTTTAATTTGTACCCCGATAAATCTCCATACTCTGAAAAAACTGAGGTTAGTTCTGGTAAAGAAGTGTTCGGCTGCCCTAGGTATATTAAAATGTCATCAGCAAAGAGTGCTATTTTATGTTCCTTCTGACCAAGTGTAATACCTTGAATTTTTTGGTTTTGTCTTATCCATTGGCTCAGAGGTTCTATGAAGATTGCAAAGAGCAGTGGAGACAGGGGGCAGCCCTGACGACATCCTCTTTCCAGTTCAAAAGATGATGATAAATTACCGTTAATCCTTATTTTAGCTGTTGGTTTTTTATATAATGCCTGTATAGTTCTAATGAAGTTGTTATGAAAATTGAAACTGGATAAGATTCTATATAGAAAAGACCAGTCAACCGAATCGAATGCTTTTTCAGCATCTAATCCCAATATGACTGCATTTAAGTTATATTTTTTTATATGATGAATTATGTGTAAAGTGCATCGAATGTTGTCTTGTGTCTGTCTTTGTCTTATAAAACCTGTTTGGTCTAAATGAATTAGGTCTGTCAGTATATTTTCTAACCTTTTGGCAAGGATAATGGTAAAAAGCTTATAGTCCTGATTTAGTACACTGATTGGTCTGTAGTTGGAGCACTCTAGTTTATCCTTTTCAGGTTTAGGTATAACTGCAATGACCCCTTCTCTCCAGGAGGGGGGGATTTCCCCTGTGTGGAGGACATAATTAAATGTTTTCAGGAGGAGAGGAGATAGTTGCTGTTTAAAGGTTTTGTACCACTCTGCTGTATAGCCATCAGCTCCTGGGGATTTGTTAGCTTTAAGTTTCATAATTGCTTTTTCCAATTCTTTAGGATGTATTTCTGACAGTAGTGTTTTATTTTGTGACTCCGTAAGTTGGGGAAGGTTTAATGTGTTTAGGAATACCTCGGATGCGTTTTTATGTTTTTTGTGGGAGTATAAGTTCTTATAGTAATTCTCGAAGTTTTTAAGAATATCCTGAATTCTGAATTTTATTTCCTTTGATACTGGGTCTCTGATTTTGTAGATTGCTCTTTCTGTTTGATGTTTCCTCAATTTATAGGCTAGCAATTTTGCCGATTTACTGCCTGCTTCATAGTATTTTTGTTTCAGAAATGTAAGTTTCCTCTGGATTTCTATTGTGTAGATCTCATTTATTTGGTTTTTAATTTCCTTAATCTTGAGCGAGTCAGTAGAATGAGTGTTGCCTTTGTGTTCTTTTTCTAGGTTCCTAAGTTCTGACTCTAATGTGGATAGTTTTTCTTGTCTTAGTTTCTTTTGGGTTGCCAGTTTTGCAATAATCTTTCCTCTTATTACAGCTTTGCATGCATCCCACAGTATTAAAGGGGATACTTCTCCATTATCGTTATCTTCCAAATATCTGAGAATATCTGATTCCAATTCATCTTTCAATGGTCCTTTCAGGACATTTGAATTTAACCTCCAAGAAAATGTATTATTTGTGTATTTTTGGATATTTAAGTCCATGTAGATCGGACTGTGGTCGGAGAGATCCATCAGTCCTATTTTACATGTTTTTACTCTTCCAATGTCTCTATTAAACATAAAAAAATAGTCAATCCTTGAGTAAGATGAATGTGGAGTTGAGTAAAATGTATAGTCTTTTACACTGGGGTTGAGTTCCCTCCACACGTCACAGATTCCCATTTCTTTTAGTAGCATCCGAGTCTTCCTGTTTTGGGTGTTATTTTGATGTGGGGAATTACCAGAAGCATCCCAGTATGGATTCAGTCTAAGATTGAAGTCCCCACCACATATCACTAAACCTTGAGCTTTAGTTATCATTAGGTCGAATACATTTTTATAAAATTTCCAGTTAGCCCCTGGGGGAGCATACACATTCAGCAGGGTGATATCTTCTCCCTCTAGCCGCCCAGTTACCAAACTGTATCTCCCTTCTTTATCTTTGTGTTCTGATTTTTTTTCAAATGTAATTTTGGTTGATATCAATGTCGCTACTCCCCTCCTCCTCCCTGATTTATATGAAGATGAAGAGATCATTTTAAACCCTTGTCTACTGAGTTTATTGTGTTCCACGTCTGTTAGGTGGGTTTCTTGTAAAAATATTATTCCTGCTTTGTCTTTTTTCATTTTGCCTAGAATCTTGGATCTTTTAACTGGATTCAGGATTCCTTTTACATTATATATGAAATTATTTTGGTTCCACCCTGTTTCTCCATTGTGTTGTTTTGTTTAGTATAACTGTGTGGTGGCCCTCATTTGTGCTACTCAGAAACTGAAAGAACATTAAAAACAAGAAAAACATTAAGAACATAGTGTAAAAAACTTTAAAACAAAAAGCTGTCATAAGAACTTCCTGAGCTGAGGTCTTTTTAAAGACCCTGGAAGAGCCTTGATGGAGTGAAGGCCCTGAGGGAAATTCCTCAAACTCTGTTACGTGTTGAGGGCCCTCTCTTACCACTGAAAGTAGTCCCATGCTTTTAACGTGAGTTTCAGAACCCAATCCAAACTTGTAATGATTTTTTTTTTTTTCCTTTTATGCCTAAACCCTGTGAAATTGTGTGCACCCTCCCACCCCCATCACATCAAACATTCACGCAAAAACAGTATTTGTTAGTATGAGGAGAACATGTGGATTATTGTCACATTTCTATTTTAACAAGTTTTTTTTTTTTTTTTTATTACAAAGACTTATTTGTTTCAAATAATATGATTGTTCCATGAAATGTTTTACCACATGCTGAATATGCATCTCCTTTAATGTTTGTTACCTTGTATGAGGGGGGTTGGATGTGCGGATTGATTCAAGAGAAAAGAAAAAAAAAAAAAAAAGGTCGCTATTCCAACCTGAAAACGGATAGTTTATCCGCGACGCTCTGGCGCTGGGTTTCCCGCTGCTGGTCCGTGGATTTTGAGGGTCTTTGTGTTGTCCATGTTTGCGCTTTGATCTTCTCACTCGGGTCTGCTGCGGGTTTAAATACCGTTACCGGGAGCCCTCTTTTCGCCATGTCAGCTGTTGCTTCTTCCGCCGAATTATAGAGACACGTTTCATCGCCGTAGAAGACCCTTAACTTCGCAGGAAATGGAGTCTGAAAGCGCAATTTCTTCTCTCTTAACACCTTTTTCGCGTCATTGTATTCCCTGCGCTTTTTAAGGACCTCCGGGGCGTAATCGTGTTCCACGTAGACTTTTCTCTCCTGGTGCATAAATCCTTTTTTCTGCCAGGCCAGTCTTACAACCTCTTGTTTTATTTTGAAATTGGAAAATCTTACCAACACCGAACGTGGTGGCGCTTCCGCCGCCGGCCTAGCGGCTAATGAACGATGTGCCTTTTCTATCTTCAAGTCGGTGGTTTGTGGAATATCCAATTTCTCTCTTAGTAAGGATTCCACGCATTCTGCCATTGAGTTAAAACCATTTTCGGTTCCTTCTATCAGACCATGAATTCTTATGTTGTCTCTTCTTTGTTTTCCTTCTTGGTCGGTTAGCTTAGCCTCTATAGCTGCTTGTCTTTTGCGTAGGTCTAGCACAGAATCTTCGAGCACTTTTATTCGATCCTCTGTTTCCAAGATTCGGTTCTCGGCCTGGTCCACTCTGCTGTTTGTCCTTTTCAATTCTTCTCTGAATTCCCGAAATTCGGCCGTAACTTCTCGGCGAAATCGTCGTAGCTCCTCAAATAGTGATTTCAGGCTAACCCTTTTGTTAGCTATCACCAGTTCCTCGTCTTCTGAACGGAGATCTTCCAGTTCAGATTCTCCGGCCGATACGTGTCCTGGCCTGGAGAATTTCAGTTTCTTCTGTTTTCCTTTAGACATGATGATTTTGTCTTTTGATTTTCACTCCTCCAAAAATCCGTTAAGTTTGATTTTCAAGGTGTTATCCTGGATTGGGTCTGAGAGCTTCAGTGTTAAGCTGCAGTCGCCATGGCGTCCAGACCGGAAGTGCTCTTTCAGTATTTTTTTAATGTTGGCATATTTCTTTCGCTGCTGTACAATTTCTGTCGGGTAGTCATGGTCAAAGAATATCTGTTTGTCGCCGATTCCTATCTTTTTTTTCCACGCTTGTGTCAGGATTCTTTCCTTTACATCATATTTCAGAAAGTTTACCACAACTGACCTGGGTGTAGAGCTTGGATTCGGGTTCTGTGCCGAGGCTCTGTGCGCTCGTTGGATCTGCAAGTCTGCTTCATTGGGCAACTCAAGCTCTTTTTTTAAGAAATGATCCATGAATTTCGTCATCGAGTTGCCTTCAATGCCCTCCGGAATCCCGAAGATGCGTATATTGCTCCGCCTGGACCTGCTCTCCAGGTCGGTTATTTTTTCCTGCATCCTCTGTGTTTGCGCCGTCAGGGTCTGCAGCCGCTCGCTTGCCTCGGTCTTCCAGTCTTCCAACTCCGATATTCGAGCCTGTGCTTCTGTCCTACACGCCCGTTGAGTGCGCAGCTCCTCGATGTTTTCTGCTAGCTTGCGCTCCGTTTCTCTTCGGAGACCCATAATTTCCTCCTTCATCTCTTTTTTCAGCTCTTCCTTAAGAGCCGTTAAATCCTGTTGGAGTTGTCGCTTAAAGTCTTTTAAGTCTTTACCTAAATTGGCGATGCCAGTGTTCATAGCATCGAGTTTGGCGTCCTCCATTTTCTCTGCTGTAGTTGCCTCGTTTCCCTGGGCCTCGTGTACAGCGATTTCTCCTGCGTTGTTGAAGGGGGATTCTTCAGTTTTACCCTGCTTTTGTCCGTGTGCCCGGCTTCTTCGTGTTTTCATCCCTTGGTTTATTGGTCCATTTATGTCGAGTCGGCCATTTACCAATGATTTTTAATCCGACTAGGAAGAGCTCTCTGTTTAAGCATTATGTCTCTCCGCCATCTTCCTGGAAGTCCAGTGAGCCGGAAGAAAAGATTTTTAAAAAATTTTCTGTAAAATGTAATTTCTGGTGAGGAATAAATTAGGACACCCCCACATTTATTCCCACTTAAAATGGCTAAAATCACACACAGGTGTATCACATCAGGTGCACATGATTAAAACATTGTTACTAGCTCAAGTAAGTTCATTTTGTCTTTGCTTTCGAAGGCTGCAGTGCACAGTCGAAACATGTAATGAAGGTGAAAACGTCTCCTTTCTATTTTTGTCTTTAATAAGAACAAAGGGTAAATAAAGAACATTGTTACTCAGCATTTTGAAGGAGGCTTGTCCTATTTAAACCTCAGACATTTAGTTTGGTGTGCTCCTGACTGTTGAAGTGAGAGTGAACACCATAGTGAGATTGAAAGAACTTTCTGAGGCCTTCAGAAAGAAGATTGTAGCAGCTTATGAGTCTGGTAAGGGATTTAAAAAGATCTCAAAAGAATTTGAAATCAGCCATTCCATTACAAATGGAGGACATTCAAAACCACTGCCATCATGCCCAGGTCTGGCCATACAAGCAAGTTCACCATGAGAGCAGACTGCAAGCTGCTAAAAGAAGTCTTCAAAAACCCTAAAATGTCATCACGGGACGTACAGCAGGCTCTTGCTACTGTTGATGTGAAAGTGCATGCCTCTACAATCAGAAAGAGACTGCACAAGTTTAACTTGCATGGGAGGCGTCCAAGGAGGAAACTGTCATGAATGGCCCCTCAGGGCAGAGAGACAGACCCACGCGCTGAACTGTGAGTTGTGAGATTTATTGAAAATAACAAAAACATGAAGTCCAAAACAGTGCTCAAACACAAAATTCCAACAAGAGAAAGTAACTTACAAATTACGCACCAGAGATAGATAGATGTACAGCAAGGACAGGGCTCCGGTGGAGACGAGGAGAAACTCAGGTGAGAATTACTCAGGCTTACTCAAGACAGTGGCAACATGAAATGAAAATAATCACATGAGTGGGAGCGGGCAGAAGGAAACAATGATTAATAATTTAGATCAGCTGGAAGTAATGAGAGGAGAGTGACCGGCTGACAGCTGACAGGGCTACGCCCACACAGAGCACCAACCAGGAAATGCCCCGACAGCTGTCAACCACAACGATAAGGAATAGAAGAATAAAATATGAACAAGTACAAACTGAGAAATAGATACCAACTGATACAGAATCAGAACATAGTAAAACTGAGACATAAACAGAAAAATTAAAAACATTGCAGGGATAACAAAAACCAAAAGGCACAAAAATGAAACAAATATATAAATACAGAGAAAAAGCCACGAGACTGAGCATCTCGGAAATCTCCAGTGCTTAGCTCGTGATAGAAACCTTTGCTCTCTAAGAGAAACATGAAGGCCAGACTGAAGTTTGCCAGAGAGAACGTAGACAAAGACCAGGACTTCTGGAATAATGTTCTTTGGACAGATGAGTCTAAAATTTAAATATTTGGACACAAGAACAGAGCACGTGTTTGACGTAGACCAAATACAGCATTCCAGGAAAAGAACCTGGTACCAACTGTGGAGCATGAAGGTGGAAGTGTCATGGTTTGGGGATGCTTTGTTGCAGCAGGACCTGGCCAGCTCATCATCATAGAATCCACCATGAATTCTACCGTGTATCAGAGGATGCTTGAGGACCACATGAGACCATCTGTTAAAAAGAAAAATTAAAGCTTAAGCGGAATTGGACCTTGCAACATGACAATGACCCAAAACATACCCGTAAATCCACCAAAGACTGGCTAACTAAGAAATGGAGAAAGTGGAATGGCTGAATCAAAGCCCAGATCTTAATCCCACTGAGATGCTGTGGGGTGACTTGAAACGGACTGTAGATGTAAGAAACCCCTCAAACATGGGGCTGCACGGTGGCGCAGTGGTTTAGCACTGTGGCAGCACAGTTTTACCCTTGGCCGGGGATCGCGGGGATCATGAGATCGTGGGTTCGATCCCAGCCCCCGACCAACAGTGAGCTGTGTGGAGTTTGCATGTTCTCCCCGTGTTGCGTGGGTTTACTCTGGGATTTCTCCGGTTTCCTCCCGCACACCAAAAACATGTAGGTTTAGGGCGCTCGCGCACGCAGCGACCAGCAGCCGGTGGCTTGTCACCAGACTGCAAACCAAATCTACCTACGGGTACAAATAAGTAACAAAAAAAAAAAAAAAAAAAATCTCACAGCTGAAATAATTCTGCATTGAGAAGTGGAGCAAACTTTCCTTAGACTGATGTCAGAGACTGGTAGATGGCTACAAGAAGCGTCTCACTGAAGTTATTTCAGCCAAAGGGGGTAACACTAGCTATTAGGCGGTAGGGTGTCCTATCTTGTTCCTCAGTTAGAATACACATTTTTGTTATCTTTTGTTTAATGAGTAAAACAAGGTATTTTTTGTTTTTTACCTGCAATTAAATCACCTTCTTTTCTAGAGATAAATAAAACAAGATTAGACATCAGTATGTGAACATTTCTTAAGAAAGAACTAAATATTTAATGGGGTGTCCTAATTTTTTCACATGACTGTACATGTCACTGTCAACAGCAAACTTAGTTGAGCTGTACTACACATAAATTTCCACACATACATTAATTTTGAAAGGTTTAAGGTTTAGGTCCGAATGCCATCTTAATTAAAACATGATTAATATTTTACCTGCATGTCATTTTGTTCCATGATTATTGATTCAGTATCTTTGTATTTTCAAAGATTGAAGATTCAAAGATTTTATTTGTCAATACTACTATACATACAGGACATACAGGAGGATTGAAATGCCGTCTCTTTCTCTTCAGTGGTGTGCGCAATATAAAAAAAAAGGAATAAGGCTGGAAAACAGCAACAGCAGCCTATGTACAGTAATGCTACCTGTAGTGCAAATAACGGTAAAAGATAAAACCCAGACATGCCGTAGGGCAAATAAAGATAAATGATAAAACCCAGCAATCCTACATACAGAAAAGGTAGGGCAGTAATACTTGTAGTTGCAAGTTCGATGCAGTAGTGTAGGTGCAGACAGTAACAGATTGGACTTTATATGATCAGTATTGCAATAACAGACAGCAGCAGGTACGGCATTTGTGCAAATGGTTGCAGTAAGGTGTAGAGACATACAGCAGCAGATATATTACTGTTGGTGTACCAAGTCTTTCTGTGCCAACAGTCGAGGTAGTTATTGTGTGGGAGAGTGCAATACAGTCCGTTGGGCGTGGGGGTGGGGCGGGGATCAGGGTCCTGATGAGCTGGTGAACATAACTGTTTAGCAGTCTTGTGGAGCGGGCCAGGAGGCTCCGGTACCTTTTCCCCCAGGGCAGGGGGCTGAAGAGGGAGTGTAAGGGGTGGGAGGTCTCACCTGCAATGTTGATGGCTCTGTGGGTGAGGCGGGTGAGGTAGATGTCTGGGGGGGGGGCAGAGGGGTACCGATGATCTTGCTGGCTGCTTTCACTGCACGTTGTAGTGTCTTCTGCCAAGAGGCTGTGCAGCTTCCGTACCATACCGTGATGCAGCTGGTGGTCTCATGCTGTCCTCAGTTTGTGGAGGAAATGGATGCAAGTTTGAGCCTTCTTGGCCAGTGATGTGGTGTTGCTGGACCAGGAGAGGTCCTCAGAGATGTGCACCCTCAGGAACTTGGTGCTGCTCACCCTCTCCACAGCTGCTCCATCAATGATCAGAGAGGGATGCTGTGTGTGTCCCCTCCTGAAGTTGACCACAATGTCCTTGGTTTTTCCCACGTTCAGGAAGAAATTGTTGTCTTTACACCAATGGACCAGATGGCTCACCTCATTTCTATAGTTGGCCTCCTCGTTGTTGGTGATGAGGCCCACCACCGTCGTGTTGTCCGCAAACCTGATGATGTGGTTGGTGTTGTAGACTGGTACACAGTCATGGGTCAGCAGGGTGATGACTGTGTACCATGTGTATTTTTGTTTATCATTGTGTTTGAGTTTGGTATGTCCACAGCATAATCATTATGTACAGTCATGAAAAAATTAGGACACCCCATTAAATATTCAGTTCTTTATTAAGAAATGTTCACATATACTGTATATGTCTAGCCTTGTTTTTGCTTTTATTTGCATTTTTTAACATTTATTTTAGCCATTTTAAGCGGGAATGTGGGGGTGTCCTAAAAAAGATGGGGGGTTTTCTAATTTATTCCTCACATTTGTTTAGAATTACATTTTCCAGGAAATTTGAAAATAGTCTTTAATTCATTTTTAATTGTTTAGTTGTATTACATTAATTTCCAGTATTTTTAACATTGATATTTAATATCCACATGTCCAAATATGTTAAAAAAAAAACCAACCCACACAGGCTGGTACAGGGTGTCCTAATTTTTTCACATGACTGCATGTGCATATTATTGAGATTTGAATAAATTGAGGTATCTTGTATTCATACAACATATGTTCCCATTCATGGTTGAGTATGCTTTGTGCTCTCCTTTGCTACCATTTCTGGTTTTACAAATGCATCAGAACTTATCACTACTTTCAGATATATACATTTTTTTTTACTTGTTATTGCTGTTTTTTTTTTCTCTCTCACACACAAACATACACGTACAACAACACACACACATGCACTTGGTGTACTTAATTGAGGAGAAAGTGGTCCAGTGGGATAGGATGGGAGGAGTGTGCGCGCACGTGTGTGTGTGCATGCGCACGTGCATGTGTGCACACCAGCATGCTGGTAAGTGGAGAGTTGGGCCTTGCAGGATGAACCATTTGACACATGAGAAGACCCAGCGAAAACAAGCTGTGTGTGGGTTAATTACTACTCCCTCTTTGCAGTTAATAAATACATTTCTGATCAAGCACATCAAAAAAGCCCAGCATTAATTTCTCCTGCTTGCTCCCTTGTTGTCAAGCATGTTAGCCCCAGTTTAAAGCGCTCAACTGTTTCAATGCAGTTTGATTCTTTTAAAACACTTCAGAGGGTTTACGGACTAATTATAGATGTATCAAAGAGTTACTAACTGGCTTTGAATGAGAGAAAGGGAGGCAGTTGCTGCAGGGAAAAGGTTGCATTCTCTTCCCCTGATTTCCACTGACTGGTTGTGTTCCATTACGGCTGCGATGCAGCGTCTGGAGCAGATTGTTCCCACTCTAGTCAATGCTCATCCTTCCACCACCTTTCCACAATGCATTGTGTCACAGATCCAACTTGCCACAACGGGATCACTTAAAAACTTCCAAGTCTATTCTGGGCAGAGCCCACATCCACTATGCAAGGAAGTTCCACAGTACCTGCTGCTTGCTCAGTTTAAAAAAATATGTATATAAGGACTTGCTTTTAAATAAATTACCTTTTACAATAGTTCATTGCAACTGCTTTGAATGGAAATTAGGCCTTGCCAAAACGTATCTGTCCATCACTGTTCTATACCTATCATCTGTAACATGAACATAGAATTGTTCCTTTAATTTTCTTATTTTCGTTAACCCAGTTTTCCAAAGGCACCGTCAAATTAAAAGGAAGTTTACTTGATCTCTGTGTGTTCCTCTCAAACTCGTAGAAAACCTACAGTATTAAATTGCTGTGTTTATTTAGTTCCTAGGTTTACAGAGGGGATTGAACCATAGAGAATGACAACCCTGCATCTCCTGCTTCCTCCACTCAGCCAGCCATTTCATCTTTTTTCCAGGAATTAGTGGGGGGGGGGGGGACTTATAAATGTAAGTGGTGTTGAGGAAGGGTTGTTTAACCCATGTTAGCCTTCCTAGTTGCAGAGTGAAAAAGGAGCACTCTTACTGGATAGGACAGGGTAACATTATATAAGGTCTTATGTAAGAATGCATCTGTCTTCAAATGTGTGGGTGCCAACCAGACAAATAGCCAGCCACCACAACAGCCCCTCAAAAAGCACTTATAGAATTTGAGTGGCCTCTGCGAACACACCACATACGTACATTCTCTACTTTCAGAGTGTCATCTTGTGCGTGTATGTATCATTCCATCTGGTTGCATCTATATTAGGTATACCCTAGTTTCTCGTCATTGGTTTTTAGTGTGTCTGTTGTGGCTATGCGTCAGATGTAGGAAGACATCCTGGAGATACAGTAGAGATTTTCTTCACTCCTTGCAGACTTTAGTTTGATACTACTGTCTGCCCCAATTGGATTTGTAAGTTAAAGTACAAGTTAGGAGAAGTGCTTACATAGTTTCTCTATGATTTCCAAGTCATTCCCTACAGACTTTTCTAAACAAAGCACATTGCCATTTCACTACACAATGCTACTTTTTATTCTTTTTAATTTGCATACCTGGTGTGAAAAAAAAAACTAAAGATATTGAGAAAGAAACGCCGAGACTGGGGCATCATGGCAACCCAAAATCCAATTTGCTGCCCTTTTTTGAAACCTTATTTACTTTATTCTACAATACCCCTCTCTACCACTTTTGGCAGCTCTCAGGGAAGGGTTAAATTCAGCTTTTCTCCTTTCCAATAAACTAGTACATACAGTGGAGCAAAAAAGTATTTAGTCAGCCACCAATTGTGCAAGTTCTCCCACTTAAAAGATGAGAGAGGTCTCCAATTTTGTCTCTCTCCAACTATGAGAGACAAAATGAGAAAAAAAAAATCCAGAAAGTCACACTGAAGGATTTTTAATGAATTAATTGGTAAATTCCTCAGTAAAATAAGTATTTGGTCACCTACAAGCAAGCAAGATTTCTGGCTCCCACAGACCTGTAACTTCTTCTTCAAGAGGCTCCTCTGTCCTCCACTCGTTACCTGTATTAATGGCACCAGTTTGAATTCGTTATCAGTATAAAAGACATCTGTCCACAACCTCAAACAGTCAGACTCCAAACTCAACTATGGCCAAGACCAAAGAGCTGTCAAAGGACACCAGAAACAAAATTGTAGACCTGCACCAGGCTGGGAAGACTGAATCTGCAATAGGTAAGCAGCTTGGTGTGAAGAAATCAACTGTGGGAGCAATTATTAGAAAATGGAAGACATACAAGACCACTGATAATCTCCCTCGATCTGGGGCTCCACGCGAGATCTCACCCCATGGGGTCAAAATTATCACGAGAACGGTGAGCAAAAATCCCAGAACCACATGGGAGGATCTAGTGAATGACCTGCAGAGAGCTGGGACCAAAGTAACAAAGGCTACATCAGAAACACACTACGCCGCCAGGGACTCAAATCCTGCAGTGCCAGACGTGTCCCCCTGCTTAAGCCAGTACATGTCCAGGCCCGTCTGAAGTTTGCTAGAGAGCATTTGGATGATCCAGAAGAGGATTGGGAGAATGTCATATGGTCAGATGAAACCAAAATAGAACTTTTTGGTAAAAACTCAACTTGTCGTGTTTGGAGGAGAAAGAACACCATACCTACTGTGAAGCATGGGGGTGGAAACATCATACTTTGGGGCTGTTTTTCTGCAAAGGGACCAGGACGACTGATCCGTGTAAAGGAAAGAATGAATGGGGCCATGTATTGTGAGATTTTGAGTGAAAACCTCCTTCCACCAGCAAGGGCATTGAAGATGAAACGTGGCTGGGTCTTTCAGCATGACAATGATCCCAAACACACCACCCGGGCAACGAAGGAGTGGCTTCGTAAGAAGCATTTCAAGGTCCTGGAGTGGCCTAGCCAGTCTCCAGATCTCAACCCCATAGAAAATCTTTGGAGGGAGTTGAAAGTCTGTGTTGCCCAGCGACAGCCCCAAAACATCACTGCTCTAGAGGAGATCTGCATGGAGGAATGGGCCAAAATACCAGCAACAGTGTGTGAAAACCTTGTGAAGACTTACAGAAAACGTTTGACCTCTGTCATTGCCAACAAAGGGTATATAACAAAGTACTGAGATGAACTTTTGTTATTGACCAAATACTTATTTTACCGAGGAATTTACCAATTAATTCATTAAAAATCCTTCAATGCGATTTTCTGGATTTTTTTTTTCTTATTTTGTCTCTCATAGTTGAGGTATACCTATGATGAAAATTGGAGACCTCTCTCATCTTTTAAGTGGGAGAACTTGCACAATTGGTGGCTGACTAAATACTTTTTTACCCCACTGTACCTGTGCATACCCGTCCATCCCCATAGAAACCAAGTATAAGCAAGTATTTCTGCATGCCTGTTGCTGAAGGGTCTCCTCCTGTCTCAAACGGCTGTGTTGTTCAGTCATGCCTGCGGTGTACCGCTGGAACCTGAGGTGTTTTATGTTCACGGCATCTTTTCTGACGTGCAGCAATTCTCCTCATTCTATTGCTCTCCATTTGCTGGGTCTTCTTCTTTGTTCAGACCACTGGTTGAGGGATATGTGTGTCGTAATTGCAGTTCATGGACAGGATCCTGAAAATAGATCTGAGCAGAAAGTGGCTTTCGACCCTGTTCAGGAAGACCCATGCATGCCTGAAGAAACCAAGAGGGATAGGTGCATCGTAATTCCAGTTCGTGGACAGGATCATGAAAATAAGATCTGAGCAAAAAGTGGCTTTCGACCCTGTTCAGGAAGGCCCGTGCATGCCCGTAGAAACCAAAAAACCGGAGCACCCAGAGAAAATCAGTGCTTTGCTTGGCATTTTATACATTTGTAGTGTAGACTGGCATTCTTCAAGGTTACACATCTGTACCATGTCAGCGCCTCTTTAAAAACCACATTGCTCGGAAAGCGAGCTTAGTGCTTAGTGCTTAGTGTCTTCATCTTGAGCAAGAATATGAAGACTGCTTGATCTGGCAACTGTGCTCGCCGTAGCGTAGAATTGGCCATGCCTGAAGAAATCTGTTGTGCAGAAAACACCAACACGCTGTAAAGACTGGCCCTGTGACTTATTCACCTTGGCAATTTTGAGCCATATGACATCATAAAGACACATTAGTCTAGACTCTAGGCATCGTGAGTGATGGTCAATATAACATCATAAAGACATATTTGTCTATATGACGACATCATCGCGAGTCCTGTGATGCCTGAGATCATAGGATCATCATAGGACATCCGGCAGACATCATAGGCTGTCCTATGATGTCCTATGATCGTGACAGACAGACACACAGTGCATACCTGTCCATGCCCGTAGAAACCAAGTATAAGCAACTATTTGTGCATGCCCGTGACTGAAGGGTCTCCTCCTGTTTCAGACGGCTGTGTTGTTCACAGTCATGCCTGCGGCGTACTGCTGGAACCTGAGGTGTTTCATGTTCACGGCATCTTTTCTGACGTGCAGCAGTTCTCCTCATTCTATCTCCATCTGGTGGGTCTTCTTCTTCGTGCAGACCACTAGTTGAGGGATAGGTGCATCGTAATTCCATCGTTGGTGGCCAGCCGACTATTACGCATCTTCTCGGTCTCAGCTTGTCTGTGCCTTGCATGGAATTCACTGTCCCTGGCCAGCAGACTATTCCGCATCTCCTCGGTCTCAGCTTGTTTGTGCCTTGCCTGGCATGCAGCGTTACTCGCTTTGTGGGCATTTTGGGCTTCAAGTGACTCAGCACTTGCATGGCGCAATGCCTTATGTTTCCTGTCTGTTTGTGCATCCCTTGTCTGTTGTACCCTATGCTGGTGAAGGATCTCCTCCTGTCTCAGACGGGTGCGATGTACTGCTGGAACCTCAGGTGTTTCATCTTCATGGCATCTTTTCTGACATGCAGCAGTTCTCGTCATTCTATTGCTGTCCATCTGGTGGGTCTTCTTCTTCTTCTTCGTCTTCGTCTTCTTCTTCTTCGAGACCACTGGTTGAGGGACAGGTGTATTGCAATTTCAGTTCATGGACAGGATCATGAAAATAGATCTGAGCAAAAAGAGGCTTTCAGGCGTGGATTCAATGTATATGGCATCATAAAGACATGAGAGTCCTATATGACATCATAAAGACACATTTGTCTATGTGCCGTCATATAGGCATCGCATGAGAGTCGTATATGACATCATAAAGGCACATTTGTCTATGTGCCGTCATATAGGCATCGCGAATGCGAGTCCTATGATGCCTGAGATCACACACACACACACACACACACACACACACACACACACACACACACACACACACACACACAGATTTCTTGCTTTAATAGAGTGATGAAGAGTGATGGGCCTGGCAAAAGTCTGTAAAGGTACATAAGTGACAAAGTAGTAGCCATGGGCGTCACACCTGTGGGTGTTATGGGTGTTTTAACACCCACAGTTTTCAAGGGGAGACTGTTGAACACCAACAGATTTTCCAGTTTCCCGCAAACACCACTCAGTTTCTCTGGTTTCTGTGCACTCTCTGCTCTCCCCCTCCCTCTCCTGTTCCTTGGAAACATGACACAGTTGACCGGCTGAGTGTGACCGCCTGATTTACGTTCCTGTAAAGTTGAAAGGCTCACAAGTGAGCAATGAAATAAATGTAGGATTAAAATAACTACATACAGTTTTTTTAGTTCAGTTTGTGAAAGAGGTCTATTGAAGAAAAAGCGGTCATGTGTGTGCGTGCGTGCATGTGTGTGTGTGTATTGGGTGGTGCTTATTTTCCTCCAAGGTGCACACGTGTCTGATGTGTGTGTGTGTGTGCTTGTGATTATAAAATTCCTAATTTCATGTTATGATGTTGTGTTGTGATGCTCGTGGACTGACCCTTTGCCCCCTGAAGTGCCCTCCTAGAGTTTTTACACCCAGTTTGTGATTCATTTTTTAACAAGAGGATGTTCATGAATGTAGTACACCATGTAAGCATAATTTCAGTACAAATTTGCAAGAATAAAGGTGCAAAAATATGATAAAAGATGCTAATTTACAATTTTAAAAGTCCCAAATTTATTATAAGCAAGTCACAAATTTATGAGAAAAAAGTAAATTGTAAAGTGCTCTTTATAAGGACAGTGCAAGTTGATGAGCATTGATATCAATCAATGTAAACTTGCCAGATTGTAGCCAGTGGCTAATTTCCGTTACATTTTCATGAGAAAATTCACAGCTTCCAAATGCAGAAAAAACTCCCACATTTCCAAGAAAAAAGTCCTAAATTTACAACAATAAAGCTGCACATTTACAAGAAAAAAAGCCTTTTTCTCTCATAACTGTGGCCATAAGTGGTGGCCTAGTGGTAGAGCATCCGCCCCACAGCCGGGAAGTCATGGGTTCAAGCCCCAGCCAGGTCATACCAAAGACCATATAAAAAAATGGTACTTCCCACCTTCTAGCTTGGTGCTTAGCATAATAGAATGGGGGAAGGAAAAGTTGTTTGTGGCAGCAGCCCCTCCTGATTCTAGATGTGATTAACATTGTAGATAGGAGAAACATAATTTGTTGTACTGTGCATGGATTGAATGACAATAAAATTGGCTTCTTGTTCTTAATTGTCCAATTTTCTCACCATTTAGTGAAGTTTTTCTTGTAAACTAACATTTTTCTTGGAAAGTTATAACTTTTTTTTTTTTATAAATGTGCAACTTTTTCCTGGCATGTTTATTATTTTTGTAGTAAATTTTGTATTTTTTACCTGTAAATTTGGCATGTTTTGTGATAAAATTGTTACCTTTTCCCCCACACAGATTTACAACAGTATAATCATAAATTTACAACTTTTTCCTACCAAATTTTCAACTTTTTTCCTATAGCATTTGCAACAATTTTTCTCATATTTTAATGTTTTTTCTTGTACATTTTCTACTATCCTCTCACTGATATACTAAGCTGCCCTGTACAAACTGTCCTTGCAATCTTTATGAGGATTGAGGGTGGCAGGTTAATAGAGGGGAGGATTTTGACTCATTTTGCTGACAAAGGTAATGGCCTTTTTTATTAAATGTTTTTGAAAGGATTTACTTATATAAATGGAGGTTTAATATTTTATTTATTGGAAGAAAAGCCTTTTTTCAGATTTTTGCAAAGATGTACGGGGGGGGAGGGTGTGTGTGAAAGTTCATCGTGGTCAAATTGGTCAAATTTGACCAAATGTGGTTTATTTTCCAACATAGTCTCTCCTTTGGTCCACACACTTCTTCCATCAGTGTTGCAGCACTTGGATCCCTGCGGTTGAAAAATAAACCACATTTGGTCATATTTGACCACTATAAACTTTTCAGCCCCCCTCCTATGTATTTTCAACAGATTTATTTTTCAATGAAAGCTGCCTATTTTTTTTTTTGTCATTGACCCTTTGTCCTGTAAATACATAAGTAATGATGAAGATCATGGTCTTTGCAAAAATCTACTGGGTATTAAATACCCAGCTGGCCAAACTGCAACACCCACACTTTTGAAAAGCTTGCTACACCCCTGGTAGTAGCCAAACATTAATTTTGCTTCCAAACAAATTCTTAAGGATTTTCAAGATGCCAGAGATACTCTAGTTGTTTTCCTTTGGTTGGCATTCAACAAAAATAATAAATGACTATATAAATTAAACATTTGAAGGAAAAGTTTATTTTCTTATGAACATACTTATATTATGTCCTGTATTTTACCTCCACCAAGGAGGTAATGTGATTGGAGTGATTTTTCTGTTTGTGAACAGGATTACACAAAAACTGGACAAATTTGGGTGCTATTTTCACCAGAGGTGGTTCTTGGACTACTGATGAACCCATTAGATAAAGGAGGTGATGCATGAGCACATACCTCCGCCAAGGCACTAGCTCGCAGTGTTAACAGGTGGAAACTATTGGACAGATTTTGAAGAAATTTACCCCAGAGGTGGCCCTTGGGCTACGGATGAACCCATTAGATTTTGGAGGGGATTCATGTGTGCATACCTCTGTTAAGGCCCTATCTTGCATTGTACGGAGGGACCGTTGGATAGAAAGATGGACAGAGGGAGGGAGGGAGCTTTGGCAGAGGTAAGCACTCTCTTGTGTTACAGCTCGCATTTTCTTTGAAAATATGCATACAGCTTTTTCTTTCAAAACCCGATTCCCCATGTTTTCCCAACCTGATCTTATCTAGATGTGGAATACTTTGTTGTGATATAGGAAATGTGCCCTTTTCCACAGTCTTCAAGTTTCCTTTTAATTTTGAAGGTGGGGAGATGAACATGACCATCAGCCCATTCTTGGTCTTAGAGGATTTTGTGTAGTTCTTGGAAAGCTTTGTTTTGGGTTTATTATAGTGTGGTACTTGATCAGGATCAAAATGATTAAATGCTGATGAACTCGAGTAGAAGAACAAAAGAAGCAGAGCAGCGGTATAAAACATACAAAAATAAGTTAACATATATAATAAGATGTAGTAAAAGAGACTATTACAGTAAAGAACTGGAAAAAAACAAAGACAATATTAAAAATACATGGACAATAATCAACAGTATCCTTGGAAATAAAAGCAGAAATACCAGCTACCCAACTAACACTCCAAAAAATAATAAATCGACTCCGAATGTGAATATAGCTTCACCTGCAGATGAATTTAATAATTTTTTTGTTAACATTGGACCTAAACTGGCCCGAGAAATACCCACTACGGTGCCAACAGGTGATTCAATATGCAATAACACTGCTGTAAAAGACACCATCTTCATAAAGAACACAGACGAAAGAGAGGTCATTGAAATTGTTAAATCGTTCAAAAGTAAAACATCTACTGACTGCGATGGTATTGATATGCTACTAGTCAAAACTGTTATCGAATGCATAGTGAAACCACTGACGTATATCTGTAACCTGTCTCTCCAATCAGGTATATTTCCCAATGCAATGAAAACAGCTAAAGTAATTCCAATTTACAAGACAGGCGACAGAGGGGAACTCTCCAACTACAGACCAATTTCACTATTACCGCAATTTTCCAAGATACTTGAAAAAATATTCTATGAGAGAATTGACAACTTCATACTGAAGAATGATTTATTGTGTGAGCAGCAATATGGGTTCAGACACAAAAGGACAACAGCATATGCCTTAATGGAATTTACAGAAAAAATATCAACAGCCATTGAAAATAAAGAGTATTCAGTTGGAGTATTCCTGGATCTTAAAAAAGCATTTGATACAGTAGATCACAATCTATTATTAAAGAAACTACAAAATTGTGGTATCAGAGGGGTAGCACTGTCCTGGTTAAGAAGTTACTTAAAGAATAGATATCAGTTTGTATGTGTTAACAACAAAAACTCAGAGCTACTGAAGGTCACCTGTGGAGTCCCACAGGGTTCAGTTTTGGGACCATTATTATTCAATATGTATATAAATGATATATGTAAAGTTTCAGAAAAAATGGACTTAATATTGTTTGCTGATGACACTAACCTGCTATGCAGTGGAAACAACTTGGAACAACTTCTGGATACACTCGGAAAGGAATTAGGAAAGCTGAAACTGTGGTTTGATTCAAACAAATTAACGCTCAATTTAAGCAAGACAAAATTTATAGTCTTTAACAACCATCACAACTACCCAGTACCCAAACTCAGTGTAAATGGTGTAGAGATTGAAAGGGTATCCGAAACTAAATTCCTTGGAGTAATAATTGATAACAAACTGTGTTGGAAGCCACATATTAATTATATAAAAGGTAAAGTATCCAAATCAATTGCAATATTACACAGAGTGAAAAATTTGCTGAATCAACCCACACTATACACCTTGTATCATTCATTAATACTCCCATACATGACATATTGTAATGAAGTATGGGGAAATACATATAAAACAAACATATATCCACTCTTTATGCTTCAAAAGAGAGCTATTAGAATAATCAACAAAGCAGCTTACAGGGAACCAACAAACCCACTTTTTCTTAAACAAAAAACTCTCAAGTTGAAAGATCTGATCGACTTTAAAACCGCAATAATAATGTTCAAAGTGAAGAATCTATCACTGCCCGCAAATATCCAAAAGTTGTTCCAAACAAGGGAGAAACGATATCACTTCAGAGGAACATGTATATTTCAAAAGCCTACAGTGAGAACAACTACCAAGCAACACTGTATTTCAGTGCAAGGTGTCAGATTATGGAACGATTTTGGACCTGAATTAAAATCATGTACAAAGCTTGGACAATTTAAACAAAAACTAAAGGAAGAAATACTCCAAACATATTTACAAGACGACATGTAAACTCACATAAGGATTGACATTTCCAGCCTGTGTTGTGTTATAGCTTAGTTTTTCTTTTTTCTCTGTGACACTATGTCTTAGATTTGTTTTTGAATAGTAACCGCTTAACTTAGACTAGCTCAGTTTTCTTTTTCTCTCAGTCATATTTTGTCTTAGCCTTGTTTTAAATTGTAATCGCTCTTGTCTTGTTTTCTCTTTTTTCTCCTTTGAATTCTTGGATGGAATATGGGTGGGCAATATAAGCTGCGGCTTCAGCCATCACCCATTTCGGATAACTCACGTGGAATTGTATAGTAGAAGGAGTCTTTGTCTAATTTGACCTTGTTGTTATATTATACAGTTTCTTTTAACCTGTAATGTACTATCCGAAATAAATTCATTCATTCAAAAGAAAACTATGTGGAATTTACACCAGTGAAACATGAGGTAAGGTGAGTTATTTTAGTACCAGGACATTGATATACATGGAACCATAATATACATTTCTTTTTACACTCATCTGGAAATGTTGTGCAATCCCATTTTTTTTTTTATGTTTCATTTCAAGGGCAGCGCGGTGGCGGAGTGGTTAGGACTGTGGCAGCACAGCAACTTATCCTTGGCTGGGGGATCCTGAGTTCGATCCCAGCCCCCAACCAACAGTGATCTGTGTGGAGTTTGCATATTCTCCCCATGTCTGCATGGGTTTACTCCTGGATTTCTCCAGTTTCCTCCCACATGCCAAAAAAACATGCAAGTTAGGTTAATTGGCATCAAACTGGGGATTCTAAATTGTCCTTAGGTGTGACTGTGAGAGTGAATGGTTGTCTGTCTCTATGTGTTGGCCCTGCGATGGACTGGCGCTCTGTCCAGGGTGTACCCTGCCTCTCGCCCAAAGATGCTGGGATAGGCTCCAGCCCCACCGCGACCCGAAAAGGATTAAGTGGAAGAAGATGGATGGATGGATGGATGTTTCATTTTACTCTGGTTTTCTCTTTGCAATTACTCAGCTGGAGCATCAGATTAGGTTTGGTTAACATTACAAAACATTATAGGCAGTCATCAAACTGCAACTAATAGTTTCCATGTTTAATAAAAATAATGATGTTCTTTCGAACCTTTGGACCCTGCCTTGCATGAACAACCATTCCACCCCGTGTCTAGCCAGTGTAAAACATCCCACGGGCGGGACACCGGAATGGTAAGAGGGTAAAAGTTAACAGCTCACAAATGTCTTAATGAAATGTTTGTGACAACGTTTGTTTCTTTAATTATTTCATTATTGCAGCAAATTTGTTTTTTATTTTTTCAGCCTTCTGAAAATGACTGGTTTTGGTGCTCTATCACTTAAAAATCTCTGAGACTGTATTCAGCTCCGCCCTCCCTTTTACATCACTATTAGGGATTGGTGATACCAGCATTTTTCCTTTCGATACAATACCATTAATTTATGGGATGTTTTCTTGGATACCAATACTTTTTGCCCCTTAAAGGAAAATCACATGATTGCAGTTTCATTAACAACTTTATTGCAAGGGCAATATGACATAAGAATAAATCTCATGAAGGCAAGGCAAGGCAAGTTTGTTTGTATAGCACATTTCATGTACAACACAGTTCAAAGTGTTTTACATAAAAACATTAAAGCATTACAGCAAGTTGCAAAAGGAATACATAAGAATTTAAAAGCAAACTAAAAAGTAAATTAAAGAGAAACAAAAACAAGCTAAAATAGAATACAACAGAAATAAAAATTTACAGTGCATTGTAGGAGATTAACAATTGTTCTACTAAAAGGCCACAACAAACAGGAGAGTTTTTAACCTGGATTTAAAGCAGCTGAGAGTTTCAACAGCCCTGGTGCTTTCTGGGAGTTTGTTCCATACGTAAGGGGCATAAAACCTAAATGCTGCCTCACCATGTTTGGTTCTAACTCTGGGCACAGATAGTAGGCCTGACCCTGATGACCTGAGGGCTCTGGGTGGTTCATAATGGACTAGCAGATCTGAAATGTATTTTGGCCCTAAACCATTCAGAGCTTTATAAACCAACAGCAGTATTTTGAAATCTATTCTTTGACAGACAGGAAGCCAGTGTAAAGATTTGAGAACTGGGGTTGTATGATCTACTTTCTTGGTCTTGGTGAGGGCTCAAGCTGCAGCGTTCTGAACCAACTGCAGCTGTCTGATGGACTTTTTAGGGAGACCTGTGAGGACAGCATTACAGTAGTCCAGTTTACTGAAGATAAATGCATGGACAGGTTTTTCTAGATCCTGCTGAGACATCAGATCTTTAATCTTTGCTCTGTTCTTTAAGTTATAATAGGCTGTTGTGCAATCCTATTTTACTTGAAAGAAATGCTTATAAAATGATAATAAAATAGAACAATGAGCAAAGCAAATAAAAATAAAATGAAATATAATTAAATTATAATAAAAATAATTATGACTTAAAATGAATGCAAAATTAATTCATTGTCTTAATTTGGTGAAGATTCTCAGTCATCCAGGCGGGTAAGTTTGCTGTATGAAAGCTCAGTCAAGTCAACTGGATTCAAGTATTTTTTCCTTCTGAAATGTCTCACCATTCATCGAAATTCTATAGTAATACCAAGCAGCATGTATGTGTAATTTTTTTCACAATGCAGTGTTTTTTAATTTTTATTTTATTATTTATTTTATTTTTACACTATTATTTTAGAAGCTTAAATAGTGCTCCTTTTGTTTATTTTTCAAAATTATGCTACTTGATATCACCATAGAATTTGGATGAATGGTGTAACATTTCAGAAGTAATACTTCTTCTGCGCTCACTCTGCTCTGCAACAGAGTCAGTAGTGACTGCTTGACTGAGGCTGCCATTGCGCAGTGAGTCTTCGGTTCTGACATCTAATGGGCTGACATAATCATGTGACATATCAGACCATTTCTAAAACATGCCTGGGCTGGTTTTTCACCAGTTTTCACACATAAATTTAATGCCTAAAACTCTCAGAAGTGAAAACAAATTGCACGTTTTGTATTAACACGGTGGTATCACGATATTCAAAAATAGTATTGACTCCAAAGTATCGACCAGCTGGTATCGAAGTATCGATACTTGAGTATCGATGTGCCCATCCCTAATCACTATTTCTAACATTAGCTGCTCGTAGCTGCCAAGCTCGGAGCCAGCGGGCGTAAATTTGTTTCAGAGAATGAATGAAATAATGCATCACTGGTGGGCAGTGTCATGTCCGCTGCGTAATTTCGCAGCGAACATATGAATTGGCAGCGAGCCCAAAACGCAGTGTAAGTAACGTGTTTATTTACAGTGGGAAAATGTACAAAATGTCCGAATAATGGTCACAGTGAAAATGGGTGAGACACCCAGCTACAAACTTCACTGGCTCAGAGGGAATGCCTAATGTGCTCCAAGCAGACAGGAGCAGAGAGAAAAGGCACAAAAGGAAGACTTACAATTGTGTTGGAGTGGAAAGGCTCTGAGGGAACAACACGATTTAGTCCAGGAAAAACCAACAGACGCGAGCCAGGATGTCCAGGGTTGACTTTAAAGGTCTGATGACACGTTTTTGACCTTTTTTAGCATGTTGTGTAAACCCCAAAGTCATTGTCAGTGATCAATATAATATTTACAACCGCACCTGCATAAACTAGTTATCAAAAAACAGCAGCTGCTGACTGGACTTTGGAGCCACCCACCGAATGAAGGGCGTCACCCCCATGACGTAATCGACAGAACGGACTCCGTTCTTGTTGACTGGAACAACAGCAGCTTTGTGGCTCACAGTTTCTCTGGTTTCTTGTTTTAATTTTACGGCTATGCCTTCGCGTTGTGTCGCAGGCTTAGATAAAGTGTGTGATGTGTGAAAGACCACATCACATGCTTCAGTTTGAGCCTGCTCTCCTCTGCGCTTTTATGCAGGAGGAGCGCGAGGAAGGGAAGGATTAATGGATTTATGTGCAGCTTTGACCTACTTTCTCTAATCGCACGCCAGTCCGGGCACGTCCCCTCTCTCATTATCAACAGGTGATTCAAACTCCCGCTGATCATGTTTCCTGGTCCTCGCCCAGGAGCTTGTCATCACACCATCACCAGCAGTGCGTTAATGGCAAACGGCCGCCAAAATGTACACGCACTGCTGGTCAATAGTATTGTCATCTGTGCTGTTAGTCTGCCAGTATTTTCAGCACTCTCACGACGTGTTAGCCACTCCACACAGTCATGGTTCTCGTGCGTTCTTGAAGCGATGTTGGCTCTGGTGCGCAACCGTGGTTAATACGTCTCCTTTCCATGTTCACTGAGTTATTTTGGCCCCGAACGCTTACTGTTTGTGTTTCTGTATATTATTTGTAAGTCTTCAGCTTTTTGGGAATTGTCTGTCGTTCTATATTAAATGTGCTGTGGTGAATCCTGCCCTTAAATCCTCGTTATTTCATGCGCCCTCTCCCTGCCCTGCGTAAGAGCGCATGGAGAGGGATGATTTATGCATAAATAACGAGGATTTACACAAGGATTTAAGGGCAGGATTCACCACAGCACATTTAATATAGAACGACAGACAATTCCCAAAAAGCTGAAGACTTACAAATAATATATAGAAAAACAGTAGGCGTTCGAGACCGACATCGCTCAGCGAACATGGAGAGGAGATGTATTAACCACGGTTGTGCACCAGAGCCGACATCACTACAAGGGGCGCAACAGAGCCACGACTGTGTGGAGTGGCTAACACGTTGCAATAGTGTTGGCAATATTGGCTGGCTGACAACACGGCAGATGATGCACACAAAATATGAACAGCTGACTGTCACTGAGTCTGACTCGCTAGGTACAATGCCCGCTTGGCACGGCTCAAACCTATACAGTTTGATGCCCCCAGATTCTTCATTGTCATCCCATTCTTCGGAACTATAATCGTCTGAAGATTGGACAACACAAACTAATTCCAGACTACATGTGCTGGAACCATGCTCGATGTTTTCAACTGCTTCCATCCTGTGTGTACAAAGGGCAGCCAGGCGCTGTGTTCTATCGATGACATTACAACATGACCGGGGGGTTTTCGAGCCACTGACGCAATGGGTGACGTGGCGCTCATGAAAACGTTGGATATTCACGTGAAAAAAAGCCTGTTTCACTTAAAACTGCGCAGACAAACTGATTTCGTCATATTGTATTATGTGTTGAAAAATTAGAGGAAGTCAAGAACATGTCATCAGACCTTTAAGCTGCCACACTGACTGGTCACACTGCTTCGCTATTAATACACAAAACTCTAACGAAGGCAAGTGGACACAGCCATGTGGCAAGCAGGTGCGGGACTGATTGAAACAGTGTGTGTGTGCGCGTGCACGCATGTGGTGATAAGATACCACCAGTAAATGTCTGGTAAGAGGAGAAGACGTGGCCGTAGGACTGTCAGAGAGCAAGGCTCAATCTGACAGCTGAAATTAATAAACAATAATCAAAACCTACAGCCGCAGGTCATGGACGGGGTGAATGACCCCGAACATGACAGGCAGGGGTGTGTGATTTCATTGGTTGATAGGATGTGACTGGTTCCTGGAGAAACATACATGAATGAATGGCCAAACTGCTCGCTTCAGCTCACTGCCTTGAATCACAGCTGAGAAATCATAACTTTAACTAACCTAAAATAATGTCTAGAATAAAAAATGAATAAATGGTCAAGTGTTGTTAGATGAACAAGGATTTCAGTGGAGGTGAATAGAATTTGTAGAAAATAACAATCAAAACTGGCTGGATCCAGGCGGCTTGTCCGTCACCTTCTCCCTGCTGAGGTGAGCTGTGTCTGGTTATAGCGATCGACGTGAGCCGCCTAGCCTGCTAGTGCTAACAGTTTAATGTAAAATTACTGTGAAAATATTACAAAATTAGACAGAATAACAACAGATATGTTATCGACTATGGATTAGTGAACTCGGTGGAAGCAGGGATGCCTATTAGGGTGACTGAAAGAAAATGACAATATAAACCGCGCTTGGTGCAAGCTTCCTAGTGCTGCTGTTAGCTTGGAAGCTAATATCTTTGGCTTCCCACCACACATGACAGAAAGTTAGGCTGACCAATAATAGAGCACTGGGCAGGTATCAAGGCTAGTGATGTTTCCCATTTTTTGACGTACATGAAAATATCCGGAAGAGTCAAAACGGCTTCTTGGAGAGAAAAACAAGATAAAGGTTGTGGCTGTTTTTGGAATGTTCACTCACTCACTCCCTACTTGATATATAGTGTATATATACAGGTACATCTCAAAAAATTATAATATCATGAAATCACTGCGGCAGCACAGCAACTCACCCTTGACTGGGGGATCATGGGTTCGATCCCAGCCCCCAACCAACAGTGATCTGTGTGGAGTTTGCATGTTCTTCCCGTGTCTGCGTGGGTTTAGGCCGGGATTTCTCCGGTTTCCTCCCACATGCCAAAAACATGCAAGTTAGGTTAATTGGCATCAAAACTGGGGATTCTAAATTGTCCTTAGGTATGACTGTGAGAGTGAATGGTTGTCTGTCTCTCTGTGTTGGCCCTGCGATGGACTGGCGATCTGCCCAGGGTGTACCCTGCCTCTCGCCCAAAGATGCTGGGATAGGCTCCATCCCCTCTGCGACCCGAAAAGAATTAAGCGGAAGAAGATGGATGGATGGATGGATGAAGTTCATTATTTTTTGTCACTCATTTCAGAAAGTGAAACTCATATACAGTATGTATTATATAGACTCATTACACAGAGTGCAGTATATTTCAAGTGTTTATTTATTTTAATTTGGATGATTATGGCTTACAGCCCACGAAAACCTCAAATTCAGTTTCTCAAAAAATTAGAATATTACATAAAATTCGTTTTAAAAAATAGTTTTTAAAAAGAAATGTTGGCCGAATGAAAAGTATGTCCATGTACACATCCAATTCTTGGTCGGGGCTCCTTTTGGATTAATTACTGTATCAATGTGGCGTGGCATGGAGGTGATCAGCCTGTGGTACTGCTGAGGTGTTATGAAGGTCCAGGTTGTTTTGATAGTGACCTTCAGCTCGTCTGCATTGTTGGGTCTGGTGTCTCTCATCTTCCTCTTGACAATACTCCATAGATTCTCTATGGGGTTTAGGTCAGGAGAGTTTGCTGGCCAATCAAACACAGTGATGCCATGGTCATTAAACCAGGTTTTGATACTTTTGGCAGTGTTGGGGGGGGGGGGGGCGTATCAAGTCCTGCTGGAAAAAGAAATCAGCTTCTCCATAAAGCTTGTCAGCAGAGGGAAGCATGAACTTGTCTAAAATTTCCTGGTAGACGACTGCGCTGACTTTGGTCTTGACAAAACACAGTGGACAAACACCAGCAGATGACATGGTTCCTCAAATCATCACTGACTGTGGAAACTTCACACTAAACCTCAAACAACTTAGATTCTGTGCCTCTCCCCTCTTTCTCCAGACTCTGGGACTTTGATTTACAAATGAAATGCAAAATTTTTATCTGAACAGAGGTCATCTGCTGGTGTTTGTCCACTGTGTTTTTTCAAAACCAAAGTCAGCACAGTCGTCTACCTGGAAATTTTAGCGCACTTCATGCTTCCCTCTGCTAACAAGCTTTATGGAGAAGCTGATTTCTTTTTCCAGCAGGACTTGGCACACACTCCCCCCCCCCCCCACACACACACACACACACTGCCAAAAGTATCAAAACCTGGTTTAATGACTATGGCATCACTGTGTTTGATTGGCCAGCAAACTCTCCTGACCTAAACCCCATAGAGAATCTACGGAGTATTGTCAAGAGGAAGATGAGAGACACCAGGCCCAACAATGCAGATGAGCTGAAGGTCACTATCAAAACAACCTGGACCTTCATAACACCTCAGCAGTGCCATAGGCTGATCACCTCCATGCCATGCCACATTGATACAGTAATTAATCCAAAAGGAGCCTCGACCAAGCATTGAGTGTGTACATGGACATACTTTTCAGTCAGCCAACATTTCTATTAAAAAAATATTTTTTTTTAACGCTGGGATAGGCTCCAGCCCCCCCGCGACCCGAAAAGGATTAAGCGGAAGAAGATGAATGAATGAATTTTATGTAATATTCTAATTTTTTGAGAAACTGAATTTGGGGTTTTCATGGGCTGTAAGCCATAATCATCCCAAATTAAAATAAATAAACACTTGAAATATATCACTCTCTGTGTAATGAATCTATTGTGGAGAATGTGGAAATGATGAGGGTGAGTTTATCTCAAGGGTCAGGTTTATTCCATTCTCCAACATCATCCAAAAACAGAAAAAAGAGAAAGAAACCCCCAGACATTCGTCCCTTTATACCCCAGGACATCAAAGCGCACAGTCACATTGTATTTAATCCCAAGTCACAATGCGTCTTCTTCCAGGTCTTCTCACCTCCACCTAAATTCACTGGTGGCCAGGAAATCCCTCAAGGCCATCTCTTTGCATACAAAAGGCCACATTTCACATCCTCCTGTTATCTCTTAGGAGGCTCAGTCCTTTTGTTCATCTGAGATGTGAAGCATACAGTAAGCATACAGTAATATACATGTGAAGCATATGAAACCCACATATACTGTATGTCCCACACTATATAATATATGGGTTTCACTTTCTGAAATGAGTGACAAAAAATATTGAACTTTTTCATGATATTCTAATTTTTTGAGATGTACCTCTATGTGTATATATATAGTATATACACATGTGTGTGTGTGTGTGTGTGTGTGTGTGTGTGTGTGTATATATATATATATATACTGTATATATATATATATATATAGTGGACTGTATAGTAAACTTAATATAGCAATAAAATGAACAGCTTTCAGACACTACTGGGCTTGTTTTCGCAGCGTGGATAATGATGTCATTATAATGAGACAGTAAAATGTAACTGTAGTAAAAAAAAATGAATACCTGCAAGTAATTTGTAGTAAATATGTATTAAGTCAAATTGTTTTTGCTGGATTAATAAATATAAATACCTGAAGGTAGTTTATGCTGTGATGTGAAGCTTTCCTCTCACTGCTCTGTTGGCTGTGCATTGCATTATGGGATATATTGGCTAATTTAGTGACCATCCATTGTACACTACTTTTCAAAATGCATTGCGGGATATTTTGAGTGTACTATATAGTGAATGAAAGTTTCAGTTAAGATTTTGAACAGCACTGCAAAATGGCTGATTCATGATATAGTACACTATATGGGGAACAAGTGAACATTTTGAACACAGCAGTGTCAGTGGCAGTGGCAAGATGGCTCCTGTGACTGGTACGGCCTCTGCTGCTCTTTCGCTGCTGGCGTTTTTATTCCTGCTATGTCTATCTGAAGCCATTTCAACATACCCTTCTGAGCTACATTATGATCGTACAATGCTGATGCAAATTAAGACATCTATGGAACAACACAGTGCGAAGTGGGGCCGATGCTTCTTTGCTCCACCATTTGTTTGTGCTGACCTGTCACTTGGAAATCTACTGCTGCTGCCTCCACTGCATAGAAGGCCATGGAGGCGTGGATCCCGAGCTGGCATCCAGGTGAGGCTGAGGTGCACCAGCCGCCTAAACTGAGAGGAATACATGAGTTGTTTGTATCCCATCCACGTGCAAACACCTGAGGAGGACTACAACCCCACACCACCGCTCCGGTATGACCTGTTCTACCGCCACCTTTGCTCCCAGACAATTTCTACTCCACGGTACCGCTGTTAGACAGCTGTCAACATTCAGTCAGCTGGGCGTGACGCTGCGGATTAAGATGGCTCTGCTGAACACTTGCTCCATCTCAAACAAATCGTTTTTCCTGAACGATTTGATTGGGAAAGAAAATCTGGATTTTTTATTTCTGACTGAAACGTGGCAATGACAGGATGAATTCGCTTACCTGAGATCTGCCCTACAGACTGCGCCTTCATTGCGACACCTCGCCTGAGTGGACGCGGAGGTGGCCTGGCTGTCATTTTCCACAACCGCTTCAAATGCCGGTCTGTGAACTCTAAGCGTTTCTCGTCATTTGAACTTCAGATATCGAAGATAAGTGCCTCAACTCCTTTTTATTGTGTTTTAATCTACCGCCCGCCAGGCCCAGCTGGTGTGTTTTTATCGGAATTCTCAGACTTTTTATCTTCCATTATTAAACTAGGAAGAGTTTTAATTTTAGGTGATTTTAATATACATGTAAATGACACGTCTGCTAATGCTGCTGCAGACTTTTTAACTATTACAGAGGCTCACAATTTCAGGCAGCACGTCTCTGGTGCTACACATAATAAAGGGTGCTCCTTGGACCTTGGCTTTTCACTGGGACTGAGTTTGGACAATGTTAAAGTGGAGGATGTTTGTGTCAGTGATCATTGTTGTGTTTTCTTTGAGCTGTCAGTTAATGTGGAACAGCATGAATGTAAAACATTAAGACAGAGGCGCATTGTTAACCAGCAGGCTGTGGATAGATTTATTTCAGCTTTTGACACTCATCTTGTTGCAGGACGTGAGGATGTAAATTCTATGGTGGATTGCTTTAACCAACAGTGCCAACTGGTACTTGATAAAGTGGTTCCTATTTAACCTCTTGCACTCTGGTGTACTGCGGGTGGGCACGTCTCTGCGTCCTAGAGCGCACAAGGGCGCTGCGTCCTAGGGCGCACTGAAAAAAAAAGCTGCATTTCCGTTCTTCCACTACAGACACAGCCGCGAACAGATTAGATGTGATTGACCTCTCATTCGACCAATAACAGTCTTGAATTGGGTTTCTGAAACCTTGAAGAACCAATGACTGAAAACCTAGCAAGAAGGACCTGCCTACCAACGGCTGCGAATGCAGCCAGCCAATTGAAGCACAGAAGTTCGAAAGCTGTTTTGTGTAAGGCTGGGTGAAGAGAGACTGACTGCTGCAGCAGATGAAAAAAGTACCCGCAGGAAGAACCGCCACAGACCCAGCAGCACGGAGACCACCCACAAGTGTGACCTGTGTGACAGGGACTGCCATTCGCGCATCGGCCTGTTCAGCCACAGGCGGTGCTGTCCCAGCAGAGTAGACGATTAGGATTCTCTTCCATGGTCATCATAGACCGTCGGAGGCCGACGACGAAGGCTGGGTGACACACACGCATTCGCCAGTCTTTTTTTATTACTACTGTTATTTGTTTTGAAAAATCGTTCGCCAAAACCGCAATCATGGAAGCGCAAAACCGCAATAATGGAATTATGTTTTGACCGGGTCGCGTGACCAGAACCACGAGTCCGTAATAAGCGGACCAGCTTCATGTTCGTCTGACAATGAGGAAGAGAAGTTTGCCAGCTACGCTGCTGTTGTGAACAGGTAAGTGCTATAAGCTAAATTATTCTTTATCCCTGAAAATTGTAATCAAAAATGACTTTTGACCGATCGGTAAATTACAGCTGTGCGTAGTAGACCACGGCGCAACGGGCAATGTCCGTCCTCTGTAGCGGGGGGGGGGGACAACCCCCCCCCCACACACACACACACAGCCCTGAGTGTCACCTTTCATTAGAGCCCAAGATGAAGCTTCTATATTGAATCATTCAAAAGTTACAGACGTTTTTCCAAACTGTGCCATTTGGCACAGTTCAAAAACGCCTGGGAACAACCTGAGAACAAAGCTGTGTAATATATTCATTTTTTGTGGTATTGTTACAAAATTTTGACCTCAGCTGGATAACCCTTGGTTCTACATTTCTGTTGCATTTTCCAGCCCGGATCTGAAGCTGTGTGTTATTTGCAAGCATTTGTATCCAAAAAAACACCCAGGCGAAATTTGTTTTCTTCAAGTTCACTATGTTTAGATGACTGTTACTCAGTGGCCGGAGCACTTAGAGAGATTATGACTGTTTTGCCAAAAAATTCAAAGTGTTTTCTTTTAAATGAGACCAACCCCATGAAGATGCTGCAAAGGGTTGAAGGACAGCTTTTGATTTACTTTGGGCACTTTATTTTTTGGCGTTTTTAGGGAAATTGACCAGAGTGCAAGGGGTTAATATAGCTATACTTATCCTAAGAAACCATGCCCTTGGTTAAATGAAGAGATCTGTATTCTTAGGAGAAGTTGTCAGAAGGTGGAACGTTTGTGGAAGGCCACCAAGCTTGAGGTGCACAGACTCCACCTCAAAGACCTCATAACCTCACTAAATGATATGATGAAGGATTCGAGAACAAACTACTTTGCTCAGCTTATATCCTTAAACAAGGGAAATCCCAAGTTTTTCTTTGACACCATTAATTCCATTGTTTCACCTGATTTAGCCATGGTTCCTGCTTATTCTAATGCTGAATGTGATGACTTTGCAAATTTTATGGTGAATAAGGTGAATGATATTAGAGCAAGCACTACACTATCTGCTGAGGACCTTGGCCTGAATCAGGCCCCCTCTAACATGTGGTCCTCATTCACTCCAGTCACGCGACTGGATGTAAATGGTCTTCTGGCCTCTATGAAGCCCTCTTCAAGCCCCTTAGATATCCTCCCAACATCACTGCTTTTCAAAATATTTGACTCTATCGGGCCTTTAATTGTCGAAATCATTAATTGGTCACTTTTATCAGGCACTGTTCCCAGCTCTTTTAAACAAGCAGTGGTTGAACCCAACTTAAAGAAACAAAACTTAGACCCTACAGAACTGAACAATTGCAGGCCAATTTCAAAGCTTCCCTTCTTATCCAAAATGCTTGAGAAAGTAGTAGCCGAGCAATTAATTACATTCATAGAGAGAAATAAAATCTTAGACACCTTCCAGTCTGGTTTCCGCAAAACGCACTCCACCGAGACAGCACTAATTAAAATCTCCAGTGACATCATGATGGCAGCAGATTCTGGTTAGTACTCGGTCCTGGTGTTGTTGGATCTCACCGCTGCTTTTGACACGGTGGACCACAATATATTGATAAATAGGATGAAGGACACGTTTGGTATTTCAGGGTTAGTTCTGAAATGGTTCTCATCTTATTTAACTGACAGATGGTTTTGTGTTTTATTTAATGAGAAGATGTCAGAGGTTAAAGGACTTTCCTGTGGGGTTCCTCAAGGCTCAGTTCTGGGCCCTACTCTGTTTTTGTCATGACTTGCTGCTCATCAGTGGCGCCAGCCGCGCGCACACCTGCTCCTCGTCAGCGGCGAGGTATTTAATCCACTCTGCCCTGGGCTTCGGCCTGAAGCCGTCTCTCAACTTCAGCCCCTTTGCTACTACGGATCTCAAACCGACTAGTGAAGATAACTTGGGTAAGCTCCCCTTACCTCTCTCCTCTAGCCTTCCCCTGTGCACAGGTGGACATTCCCGGCGGCGGACTTCCTCACCTCGCCGTTGGCTCTACGCTGCTGCCACAGGTACTGCAGGTCGCTGTCTCCCGGGCCTCGCCCTTGTCGACGCCAGCCACCTGTCATAACCAAGTAAGCCAGCTATCATCATTATTCCCTGTATTGGTGTGGTGCCCGTTACCCTTCTCCCTCTGCTCTCTCCCACAGGGTTGTCCGGCTGTACGGCCTCCTGCCCCCGTGCCTGACGCAGACGCCACCACCAATACATTCTTATTCCACAGACACGCAGCCATACACTTCCTTGTTGCTAATAAAGCTGTTAAATCTATCCTGAGCCTGCGTGTGTGTCTCCTGGGCCGTGCATTATGTCAGTACGGCTTCAGCAGAGCGGCTCGGCAGACAGCGGGCTCGCACGCCGTCTTTCCACCCTCGAGGCTCGGGTGGATTTAATAGCCCATCAGCAACAGGTGATATTAAATCAATTAATTGTCATTACTAACCGATTAGACCGCCTGGACCCCCAGCAGCCGTTCCCCTCGGCTCGTCCGGGTGGCGCGGCTCCTGCGGCTCCGGTGGCCGTCCAGCCCGCTCCGGGTGCGCCAACACGGCTCACACCAATCCCCACTCCTGCTCGCTTTAGCGGTAAGCTGGGTGGAGCTCGGGGTTTTATTATGCAGTGTGAGTCCGTGTTTCTTCGCGTTCCCAGAGATTTTCCCTCAGACCATAGCAGAATTGGCTATATAGGTAATCTCCTTGAGGGTCGTGCGCTTACCTGGGCTTACGCCATTATGGTGAAGCCCAGCTACGCCACCCTCACCTATGGCCAGTTTGTGCGACAGTTTCTGGAAATGTTCGATCATTCGCGTTTGGACAGTGTCCAGGTCGACCGCCTTCTCGGACTCCAACAGGGGAGCCGATCGGTGGCCGACTACGCGATCGACTCCCGGGTTACCGCGGAGGAAGTTGGCTGGGAAGAGCGTGCGCTCTGCGGCATCTTCCTTCGCAGCCTAAATTCTGGTCTGAGGGATGAGCTGGCCGGACGGGATACCCCGGAGACGCTGGCGGAGCTGATTTCTCTCACCATCAGTTTGGATAACAGGCTGCACGAGTGTGCCTCCGAGCGGAAGCAGTCTTCTCGCTCGCGGGGCGCCTCTGCACGCCTGCCCCAAGCTCGCCACCTGGCGTTGCCGCCGCCGGAGGTCTCCGAGGAGTCGGAACCAATGGTGACGGGCCGGACAAAGCTCCCCCTGGCAGAGAAACAGCGCCGTCGTGACCTGGGCCTCTGCATGTATTGCGGAGGTAGCCAGCACACGGTGGAGCATTGTCCGGAGAAGCCAAACGAGGTGGTCCGCGAGTCACTGTAGGGGGCCTCGCGGACGCTAATCGGTTAAATCCCCTCACACATTTGACGCTGCCCATCCGCTTCTGTCACAACCTCACTGGGCACCTCACACATGCACTGGTGGATTCAGGCGCGGAGGGTAGCTTTATGTCACAAAGCCTGGCAACCCGACTGGGCATCCATTGTCACCCCCTCGACACTCCTGTCGCCCTGGTTAATCTTTCCCAAGTTTCCCTGGGAAAAGTAACTCACCAAACATCCCCCGTCCCGGTGATCATCTCTGGAAACCATCGGGAGGATATCTCCTTCTACGTCCTGCCCACCTCAGTAACTCCTGTCATCCTCGGATATCCCTGGCTCCACCTCCACAACCCCGCCTTGGACTGGAAGACTGGGAAGGTGTCAGCGTGGAGCACTTTCTGCATGGGCACCTGCCTCCAATCCGCGGCCTGCGCCCCATCCTCGCCTCCCATAGCTCTGGACACCGCGCCCCCGGATCTCACCCTAGTGCCCTCAGAGTTCCACGACCTGGGTGCTGTTTTCAGTAAGTCCAAGGCGATGTCTCTGCCTCCTCACCGGCCCTACGACTGTGCCATTAACATCCGCCAGGGGGCGCCCTTACCTTCAGGACGCCTCTATAGCCTGTCAGCGCCGGAGAAGGAGGCAATGAACAGCTATTTGAAGGAGTCGCTCAGTGCTGGGATCATCCGACCATCCTCCTCTCCAGTAGGTGCAGGGTTCTTCTTCGTGGGAAAGAAGGACGGATCTCTTCGTCCTTGTATCGATTATCGAGCTCTCAACGATATCACGTCGAAGGACCGGTATACCCTGCCCCTTATGGATGCTGCCTTCCACTCCCTCCAGGGGGCGACCTGGTTTACTAAGCTGGATCTCCGCAGCGCTTACCACCTCGTCCGGATCCGGGAGGGAGATGAGTGGAAGACCGCCTTCCGTACCCCAAACGGTCATTTTGAATACCTCGTGATGCCTTTTGGGTTGACCAACGCTCCAGCCGTCTTTCAGCGCCTCATCAATGACGTCCTCCGGGACTTCATCGGCCTGTTTGTATTCGTCTACCTGGACGATATTCTCATCTTCTCCAGGTCCAGGGATGAACACCGGGTCCACGTGAGGCGGGTCCTGCAGAGACTGCTGGAGAACCGTCTGTACGTCAAGGCGGAAAAATGTGAATTCTACGCCAAAACGACTTCCTTCCTGGGGTTTGTCATCTCCCATGACCAGGTGCTTCCGGACCCAGCGAAGATCAAAGCGGTGGTGGATTGGCCCACACCTACCTCTCGGAAACAGGTTCAGCAATTCATCGGGTTCGCCAATTTCTACCGCCGCTTTGTCCCGAACTTTGGAGCCATCGTCGGGCCCCTGACCCGCCTCACCTCTCCTAAGACCCCGTTCCGGTGGACTGAAGAGGCCACTACGGCCTTCCAGGCGCTGAAGACGGAGTTCTCCTCCTCCTGGGTCCTCAGCCAGGTCGACCCCGCGCTGCAGTGCATTGTGGAGGTGGACGCTTCGGACACGGGGGTGGGGGCGGTGTTGTCCCAGCGGTCCCCAGCCAACGGAGTCAAGCGACCCTGCGCCTTCTTCTCTCGGCGTCTGTCCCCGGCGGAACGAAACTACGATGTGGGGGACAGAGAGCTTCTTGCCATCAAGCTTGCCCTTCAAGAATGGCGTCACTGGCTGGAGGGGGCAGCCTTGCCTTTTGTGGTCCTCACTGACCACAAGAACCTGGAGTACCTGAGATCTGCCAAGCGTCTGAACGCCCGCCAGGCGCGTTGGTCCCTGTTCTTTGCAAGGTTTAAGTTCAGCATCACATATAGGCCTGGCTCCAAGAACGGCCTGCCCGACGCCCTCTCCAGGCAATTTGCCCCGGAGGCCGCAGAAGACGTTGCTCACACCATCTTGCCCAGGTCGTGTGTCGTGGGGGCTGTTTCATGGGACATAGAAGACAAGATCCGGAGGGCGCAGGAGTCGGAACCGGACCCTGGCGGCGGACCGGAGGGGAGGCTCTTCGTGCCATCTGCCGTCCGGGGGGACGTTATACACTGGCTCCATACCTCCAAGCTCACCTGCCATCCTGGAGCTTCACGGATGATTGACCTTCTCCAGCAATCCTTTTGGTGGACAGGCCTGCGGAAGGATGCCGCCCGTTACGCCCGGGCCTGCCCCGTCTGTGCTACCAATAAGTCAGGTAACGCTCCCCCTGCGGGTCTGCTCCAGCCCCTGCCCATCCCTGGCAGGCCCTGGTCGCACATCGCCCTAGACTTCGTCATCGGGCTCCCGGTCTCCAACAACTTTGACACAGTTCTGACCATTGTAGACCGTTTTACCAAGGCCGCCCTCTTTGTGCCCCTACGTGGGCTCCCCTCAGCCTTGGAGACGGCGGACCTCCTCATCCAGCACGTGGTCAGACTGCATGGAATCCCGGTCGACGTGGTCTCCGACCGCGGCCCCCAGTTCTCTTCGGACGTCTGGAGGTCATTTTGCAACGCCCTTGGAGCCAAGGTAAGCCTCTCCTCCGGCCATCACCCCCAGTCTAACGGGCAGTGTGAGCGGACTAACCAGGAGCTGGAGGCTACGCTCCGCTGCGTCACTTCATCCAAACCCACGTCCTGGAGTTCTCACCTCGCCTGGGTGAAGTACGCCCACAACACCTCTCGCTCTACTGCCATCGGGATGTCGCCCTTTAAAGCATCCTTGGGCTATGATCCACCTCTATTCCCCGCGCAGGAGGGCGAGTTGGCTGTCCCCTCTGTCCAGGCACATCTGAGGCGGTGTCGCTCCCTTTGGTCCACGGTGCGTAATGCGCTTTTACGCACGGCGGAGCGCAATAAGTCTACGGCGGATCGACATAGGAGACCTGCACCTGCCTACCAGGTGGGACAGCAAGTTTGGGTATCCACACAGGACGTTAACCTAAAGGGTGAGAGGAGAAAGCTGGCCCAACGGTTCATCGGCCCTTATCCCATAACCAGGATCATCAACCCGGTGGCTGTGCGTGTGGCTATTCCCTCCTCCCTCCACATCCATTCCACCTTCCACGTCTCCAAAATTAAACCGGTGGTCTCTGATCCCCTTTGCCCTCCACCTGCGGCGCACCCCGCTCCCCGGATGATTGGTGGCCATCCGGCCTGGACCGTCGCTGAGATCTTGGACGCCCGACGCCGGGGTCGCGGATTGCAGTACCTGGTGGATTGGGAGGGCTATGGACCCGAGTGGAGACAGTGGGTGCCTTCCTCGCTGGTGTTGGACCGGTCACTCATTTCTGAGTTTCATCGAGCGCACCCGGAAAGACCGTCGCCAGGAGGCGCTGCTAGAGGGGGGAGTACTGTCATGACTCGCCGCTCATCAGCGG
The DNA here is from genome assembly GCA_020510985.1 of Pholidichthys leucotaenia. Taxonomy (NCBI): domain Eukaryota; kingdom Metazoa; phylum Chordata; class Actinopteri; order Cichliformes; family Pholidichthyidae; genus Pholidichthys; species Pholidichthys leucotaenia. The sequence goes on along the minus strand of CM035838.1, from coordinate 112,121,311 downwards.
CGCCAGCCCCGCGCACACCTGCTCCTCGTCAGCGGCGAGGTATTTAATCCACTCTGCCCTGGGCTTCGGCCTGAAGCCGTCTCTCAACTTCGGCCCCTTTGCTACTACGGATCTCAAACCGACTAGTGAAGATAACTTGGGTAAGCTCCCCTTACCTCTCTCCTCTAGCCTTCCCCTGTGCACAGGTGGACATTCCCGGCGGCGGACTTCCTCACCTCGCCGTTGGCTCTACGCTGCTGCCACAGGTACTGCAGGTCGCTGTCTCCCGGGCCTCGCCCTTGTCGACGCCAGCCACCTGTCATAACCAAGTAAGCCAGCTATCATCATTATTCCCTGTATTGGTGTGGTGCCCGTTACCCTTCTCCCTCTGCTCTCTCCCACAGGGTTGTCCGGCTGTACGGCCTCCTGCCCCCGTGCCTGACGCAGACGCCACCACCAATACATTCTTATTCCACAGACACGCAGCCGTACACTTCCTTGTTGCTAATAAAGCTGTTAAATCTATCCTGAGCCTGCGTGTGTGTCTCCTGGGCCGTGCATTATGTAAGTTTTTATTGTATTTAACCTCACTTGGCCAGATTATTAGTCAGTTTAAGGGTGTTTCTTACCATTTTTACACAGACGACATTCAGCTTTACTGCTCTTTTAAAGAAAATGAGCTGAACATTTTGTCAAACTTAATCTCTTGCCTGTCTGCCATTAACAAATGGTTAAACAATAACTTCCTACAATTAAATCTTAACAAGACAGAAACACTGATCATCGCTCCAGACAGTAAAATTCCTCTGATAAGGCAACGCTTAGGTCACCTAGGCTCTTCTGTCCAGCCCAGCCTACATAACCTGGGTGTTGTTTTTGACAATGCTATGTCACTGGGCTGCCATGGTTGGCAACTAGTCAGAAATTGCTTTTTTCATCTGAGGAATATAGCAAAACTTAGACCTATTGTCTCAACACCTGAACTGGAAATGACCATTCATGCTTTTATCTCATCTCGCTTAGATTATTGTAATACCATTTTTATGTGTTTTAACAAAACTGCTGTTGCCTGCCTTCAGACTGTGCAAAATGCAGCAGCTCGGCTTTTAACCAGGACGAAGAAAAAGGAACACATTTCCCCAGTTTTATCGTCCCTTCATTGGTTGCCAGTTGCTTTTAGATTTCATTTTAAGATTTTAATTTTGACTTTTAGAGCTCTTAATGGCCAAGCGCCTTCATACATCTCAGCCCTCTTGGCTCCTTAAGCCACGACACAATCACTAAGATCCTCAGACCAGAGACTGCTGGTGGTCCCTCGGACCAAGTTCAGAACCCGTTGAGATCGATCTTTCCAGGCCACTGCACCACAGCTTTGGAACGCACTTCCCCTGTCCTTGCGCAGCCTTGAATCTGTTGACTCTTTTAAGAAGGAGTTAAAAACTCATTTGTTCAGACAGGCTTTTATCTCTCATTGAATGGCTTTTATTTCTTCACTGTTTTCTCTTTTTATCCCTATTAATATGTATATTGTATCTTATTTCTACTGATTTTAATTTCTGTGTATTTGTAAATTTTAACTTGCTGTGAAGCACTTTGTGATATATATCTGTGAAAAGTGCTATACAAATAAACTTTGCTTGCTTGCCTTTTTTTTTTAAGAGAAGTGAGCATTTTGATGTTTTTTCAATAATCACGTGACCGATGGACACATTTTGTAAAACCTACAAAAACACAATTTTTCAGTCAGTTAGGGCAACACCTCTTAATCATTGAATTCAGGTGTCTAGCTAAACCTTTGTGCTTTAGTTTTCCAAGATATTTTGGACAATTCTACACATCTATATTGGTGGGAATAGTTTGGGGAACTATACTGTTTCAGTGTGAATGGGCCCCAGTGCACAAGGCAACGTTCATAATGGCATGGTTGGATGAGCTTGGTATAGAAGAACTTGACTGACCTCAGCCACATCCCGGGCACCTGGGATGAACTAGAACAGAGGTTGGAGCCAGACTCTCTTGTTGAACATCAGCGTCTGACTTCACAAATGCTCTTCTGGAAGAATGGCCAAAAATTCTCACAGACACACCCCAAAACCTTACAGAAAGTCTACCCAGAAGAGTGGAAGCTGTTTAAGATGCAAAGAATGACTAACTTTGTGTATATATGGATGTATTTATGCATGTGGATTTAGAGTAGAATGTCATAAAAGTAATGTGTAGGCAGCCCAATACTTCTGTCCATATTTTGTACTATTTTTGTTGTGCATGGTCCTCAATATATTCGTATTTATTTCACCCCTCACATACACTACTCACAAAAAGTTCAGGATATTTGGCTTTTGGGTAAAATTTATGGAAAATGTGAAAAGTTCACACTACAGTGATATTATATAATGAAAGTAGGGCATTTAAGTAGAAGCATGCAATGGTGATTTCCTCATCTCAAATCAGTTTATTGAAACAAATGCCAACAACAGTAGGGGGTATACCACAACAAAAAAGGTCAGTGTCTCAATAACTTGTCATGCGCCTTTGAGCATCAATTTCAGCTTGACAACAATGTCTCATGCTGTTCACAAGTCGACTTATTGTCTGCTGAGGCATGGCATTCCACTGTTCTTGAAGGGTGGCCCTCAGGTCATTGAGGTTGTGGGGTGCAGGGTTACGAGCCTCTACACGGCAACTCAGCTGATCCCATAGGTTTTCTATGGGATTCAGGTCTGGAGAAAGTGCAGACCACTCCATATGAGGCACCCCAGCCTCCAGCAGCCATTCCCTAATGATGCAACCTCGATGAGCTGGAGTATTGTCATCCATGAAGTTGAAATTAGGCCTGTGATGTTCATGCACTGGCACAATGACTGAATTAATGTCGTTATTCAGGTAGTATTGGCTTGTCACTGTACCATTTACAAGGTGTATGGCAGTTCTGTATTGACTAGACACACCTGCTCAGACTGTAACACCACCACCACCAAAGGCAGATGCATAGCACTCTCCTTGACATCTCCAACATCATTGGCAGCCATTATTTCTGCTCAACGTGAATCAAGTTTCATCAGAGAACAACACTGAGGCCCACTGGTCCCTTGTCCAGCGTAAATGCTCCCTGGCCCACGCCTGTGCCTTTTGGTGTGGTTAGGTACCCTTGCAGGTCATCTAGCACACAGACCATGGTGATATAAATGGTTTTGAATGGTCTGATGTGACACTTGGGTGCCTCTCATCTCCCTTAAATGTGCCTGGAGTTGAGTGGCATTCATCATTCGGTTCCACAGGGCGCTGTTCACAATGAAGCAGTCATCAGCGTGGGATGTACAGACGTGGACAAAATTGTTGGTACCCCTCTGTTAATGAAAGAAAAACCCACAATGGTCACAGAAATAACTTGAATCTGACAAAAGTGGTAATAAATAAAAATTCTATGAAAATTAACCAATGAAAATCAGACAACGCTTTTGAATTGCGGTTCAACAGAATTATTTTAAAAAACAAACTCATGAAACAGGCCTGGACAAAAATGATGGTACCCTTAACTTAATATTTTGTTGCACAACCATTTGAGGCAATCACTGCAATCAAACGATTTCTATAACTGTCAGTGAGACTTCTGCATCTATCAGCAGGTATTCTGGCCCACTCCTCATGAGCAAACTGCTCCAGTTGTCTCAGGTTTGAAGGGTGCCTTCTCCAGACGGCATGTTTCAGCTCCTTCCACAGATGTTCAATAGGATTTAGATCAGGGTTCATAGAAGGCCACTTTAGAACAGTCCAATGTTTCGCTCTTAGCCATTCTTGGGTGTTTTTAGCTGTGTGTTTTGGGCCATTATCCTGTTGCAAGACCCATGACCTGCGACTGAGACCAAGCTGTCTGACGCTGGGCAGCACATTTTTCTCTAGAATACATTGTACCCTACACAGATTCAAGACACCTTGTGCCAGATGCAGCAAAGCAGCCCCAGAACATAACAGAACCTCCTCCATGTTTCACAGTAGGGACAGTGTTCTTTTCTTGGTATGCTTCATTTTTGCGTCTGTGAACATAGATCTGATGTGCCTTGCCAAAAAGTTCCAGTTTTGTCTCGTCTGTCCATAGGACATTCTCCCAGAAGCTTTGTGGCTTGTCAAAATGCAGTCTGGCAAATTCCAGTCTGGCTTTTTTATGATTTGTTTTCAACAGTGGTGTCCTCCTTGGTCGTCTCCCATGAAGTCCACTTTGGCTCAAACAGTGACGGATGGTGCAATCTGACACTGATGTACCTTGACCTTGGAGTTCACCATGAATGTGTTTAGAGGTTGTTCTGGGCTCTTTTGTTACCATTCGTATTATCCGTCTCCTCCTGCGGCCACGTCCAGGAGGTTGGCTGCAGTCCCGTGGATCTTAAATTTCTGAATAATATGTGCAACTGTAGTCATAGGAACATCAAGCTGCTTGTAGATGGTCTTATAGCCTTTACCTTTAACATGCTTGTCTATAATTTTCTTTCTAATCTCCTGAGACAACTCTCTCCTTTGCTTCCTCTGATCCATGTTTAGTGTGGTACACACCATGTCAACAAACAGCACAGTGACTACTTGTCACCCTTTAAATAGGCCGACTGACTGATTACAAGTTTGTAGACACCTGTGATGTTAATTAGAGGACGCATCTTGGTCGAACATGTCCCTATGGTCACATTATTTATAATCTTTTCTAGGGGTACCATCATTTTTGTCCAGGCCTGTTTCATGAGTTTGTTTTTTAAAGTAATTCTGTTGAACCACAATTCAAAAGCATTGTCTGATTTTCATTGGTTAATTTTCATAGAATTTTTATTTATTACCACTTTTGTCAGATTCAAGTTATTTCTGTGACCATTGTGGGTTTTTCTTTCATTAACAGAAGGGTACCAACAATTTTGTCCATGTCTGTAGCCAAAAGACATCCACTTCTATGCCTTTCTGTGACTCTTCCAGTCTCTCTGCATCTCTGTTGCAACCTGCTGATGACACTGTGACACTCTGAGCTCAGTGGCCACTTCCCTCTGACAACATCCTGTTTGAAGCCTCGCTATGGCGAGGTACTGTTGATCAACTGTTAGATGTCATCTTGGTCTCATGATGTCAAAATGTGAACAGCATGATGAAGAGGACTGTTTAAATTCCAATTCTAATTGACCCAGAAAATTTATTGGTCGATTCATGAATCAAACACCAGTTGTGAATTTTGCCGTTAAGCACCTTGTAAGAGAACAGCAAGTTATGCAAAAAGTACTGAAACATTGAACAGTTGGACATGTGCATTCATAAGGTTAGAGAAGGTCAAATTACATTCACCTGTAAAGGTTACAGTGCATTTTAGGTGCCTCCTGATATTTCACCTGAAAGCTGAATATCCCTAACTTTTTGTGAGTCGTGTGTGTTTGCTTTTGTTTATTTCACTGAAAAATAGTTCAAATGGAAATCTTAGTTGCTTTCCCACTGACACGTTTTTATTTTTCTTCATTCTGCATGAAGACTTCAGAATTGTAGTTTATGGTACTTGTGATATTCCATGTTAAAGTTTGGGAAAAAAAATGTAAATTGATCACTTTCTAATGATTGCACAGTTTTTTTTTTAAAGTATTCAAAAAGTTCAGCTGATTTTTGAATAAATTGTTTGGCACATAGTTAGAATTGATTTTAAGCAAGCAAGCAAGCAAAGTTTATTTGTATAGCACTTTTCACAGATATACACTACCGTTCAAAAGTTTGGGGTCACTTAGAAATTTCCTTATTTTTGAAAGAAAACACTTTTTTTCAATGAAAATAACTTTAAACTAATCAGAAATACACTCTATACATTGCTAATGTGGTAAATGACTATTCTAGCTGCAAATGTCGGGTTTTTGGTGCAATATCTACATAGGTGTATAGAGGCCCATTTCCAGCAACTATCACTCCAGTGTTCTAATGGTACAATGTGTTTGCTCATTGTGTCAGAAGGCTAATGGATGATTAGAAAACCCTTGTGCAATCATGTTAGGTCTGCAATGCTGTAATTGCTGCAAATGAAGGATTCTTTGACGAAAGCAAAGTTTGAAGGAAAAAATTATTATTTCAAATACAAATCATTATTTCTAACCTTGTCAATGTCTTGACTATATTTTCTATTCATTTTACAACTCATGGTGGTAAATAAGTGTGACTTTTCATGGAAAACACAAAATAATTGTCTGGGTGACCCCAAACTTTTGAGCGGTAGTGTATATCACAAAGTGCTTCACAGCAAATTAAAATTTACAAATACACAGAAATTAAAATCAATAGAAATAAGATAACATATTCATATTAATAGGAATAAAAAGAGAACACAGTGAAAGACTAAAAGCCATTCAATGAGAGCTAAAAGCCTGTCTAAACAAATGAGTTTTTAACTCCTTCTTAAAGGAGTCAACAGACTCAAGACAGCGGAAGGACAGGGGAAGTTCGTTCCAAAGCCATGGTGCAGCGGCCTGGAAAGACCGATCTCAACGGGTTTTGAATTTGGTCCGAGGGCCCACCAGCAGTCTCTGGTCTGAAGGTCTTAGTGATGGCGTCGTGGTATAAGGCATCAAGAGGGCTGAGATGTATGAAGGGGCTTGGCCATTAAGAGCTCTAAAAGTCAAAATTAAAATCTTAAAATGAAATCTTGATGTTGTTGGGTTGTCATCGTTGACACGCCTCTGCAACATTGCGTGGAGGTCGGGGGCAGTGCCTTTGGCATGGCAAACCGGGGTGGTGGTTCCTCTCTTCAAAAAAGGGGACCGGAGGGTGTGCTCCAACTTTAGAGGGATCACACTCCTCAGCCTCCCTGGGAAGGTCTATGCCAAGGTACTGGAGAGGAGAGTCCGGCCGTTGGTCGAACCTCGGATTCAGGAGGAGCAATGTGGTTTTCGTCCTGGCCGTGGCACATCGGACCAGCTCTTTACCCTCTCGAGAATTCTTGAGGGTTCGTGGGAGTTTGCCCAACCAGTTTACATGTGTTTTGTGGACTTGGAGAAGGCCTTTGACCGCGTCCCTCGTGGATTTTTGTGGGGGGTGCTTCGGGAGTATGGGGTATCGGGCTTGTTGTTACGAGCTATTCGGTCTCTGTACGACCGTTGTGAGAGTTTGGTTCGTATTGCCAACACCCGGTCGGAGTCATTCCCAGTGAGAGTTGGACTCCGCCAGGGCTGCCCTTTGTCACCGATCCTGTTCATAATTTTTATGGACAGGATTTCTTGGCGCAGCCAGGGAATGGAGGGTGTCATGCTTGGTGACCACAGGATCTCATCTCTGTTGTTTGCAGATGATGTTGTCCTGTTGGCTTCATCCAGCAATGACCTACAGCTCTTGCTGGGACGGTTTGCCGCTGAGTGTGAAGCGGCTGGGATGAGAATCAGCACCTCCAAGTCCGAGTCCATGGTCCTCAGCCGGAAAAAGGTGGATTGTCCTCTCCGGGTTGGGGACAGGCTCCTGCCCCAAGTGGAGGAGTTTAAGTATCTTGGGGTCTTGTTCACGAGTGAGGGGAAAATGGAGCGAGAGATCGACACACGGATTGGAGCAGCATCTGCAGTGATGCGGACGTTGTACCGGTCTGTTGTGGTGAAGAGGGAGCTTAGTTCTAAGGCAAAGCTGTCGATTTACCAGTCAATCTACGTTCCTACTCTCACCTATGGTCACGAGCTTTGGGTAATGACCGAAAGAACGAGATCGCGGATACAAGCGGCTGAAATGAGCTTTCTCCGTAGGATTGCTGGACTCACCCTCAGAGATAGGGTGAGGAGCTCAGTCATCCGGGAGAGGCTCAGAGTAGAACCGCTGCTCCTCCACATTGAAAGGAGTCAGTTGAGGTGGTATGGGCATCTGATTAGGATGCCTCCTGGACGCCTCCCACTTGAGGTGTTTCAGGCACGTCCCACTGGGAGGAGACCCCGGGGCAGACCCAGGACTCGGTGGAGAGACTAAGTCTCCCAGCTGGTCTGGGAACGCCTTGGTATCCCCTCTGAAGAGCTGGAGCAGGTGGCTGGGGAGAGGGAAGTCTGGGCTTCTCTGCTTGAACTGCTGCCTCCGCGACCCGGTCCTCCGGAAAAGCGGTAGAAGATGGATGGATGGATGGATGGATGGAAAATGAAATCTAAAAGCAACTGGCAGCCAGAGAAGGGACGATAATACTGGAGACATGTGTTCCCTTTTCTTCATCCGGGTTAAAAGCCGAGCTGCTGCATTTTGCACAGTCTGAAGGTGGGCAACAGCAGTTTTATTAAAACACATGAAAAGGGCATTACAATAATCTAAGCAAGACGAGATTAAAGCATGAATGGTCATTTCCAGTTCAGGTGTTGAGACAATAGGTCTAAGTTTTGCTATATTCCTCAGATGAAAAAAGCAATTTCTGACTAGTTGCCAACCATGGCAGTCCAGTGACATAGCATTGTCAAAAACAACACCCAGGTTATGTAGGCTGGACTAACAGAAGAGCTTAGGTAACCTAAGTGTTGCCTTATCAGAGGAATTTTACTGTCTGGAGCGATGATCAGTGTTTCTGTCTTGTTAAGATTTAATTGTAGGAAGTTATTGTTTAACCATTTGTTAATGGCAGACAGGCAAGAGATTAAGTTTGATAAAATGTTCAGCTCATTTTCTTTAAAAGAGCAGTAAAGCTGAATGTCGTCTGTGTAAAAATGGTAAGAAACACCCTTAAACTGACTGATAATCTGAACAAGTGAGGTTAAATACAATAAAATCAGAGTACGGCCCAGAACTGAGCCTTGAGGAACCCCACAGAAAAGTCCTTTAACCTCTGACATCTTCTCGTTGAACAAAACACAAAACCATCTGTCAGTTAAATGAGAACCATTTCAGAACTAATCCTGAAATACCAAACGTGTCCTTCATCCTATTTATCAATATATTGTGGTCCACTGTGTCAAAAGCAGCGGTGAGATCCAACAACACCAAGACCGAGTACTGACCAGAATCTGCTGCCATCATGATGTCACTGGAGACTTTAATTAGCGCTGTCTCGGTGGAGTGCATTTAACGGAAACCAGACTGGAAGGTATCTAAGATTTTATTTCTCTCTATGAATGTAGTTAATTGCTCATCTACTACTTTCTCAAGCATTTTGGATAAGAAGGGAAGCTTTGAAATTGGCCTGTAATTGTTCAATTCTGTAGGGTCTAAGTTTTGTTTCTTTAATTTAGGTTCAACCACTCCTTCTTTAAAAGAACTGGGAACAGTGCCTAATAAAAGTGACCAATTAATGATTTCAACAATTGAAGGCCCGATAGAGTCAGATATTTTGAAAAGCAGTGATGTTGGGAGAATATCTAAGGGGCTTGAAGAGGGCTTCATAGAGGCCAGAAGACCATTTACATCCAGTAGCGTGACTGGAGTGAATAAGGACCATTTGTCAGAGGGGGCCTGATTCAGGCCAAGGTCCTCAGCAGATAGTGTAGTGCTTGCTCTAATATCATTTACCTTATTCACCATAAAATTTGCAAAGTCATTACATTCAGCATTAATCTTCTTCTAGTATCTATGTCCCTGCCAGGAAGAAAATATCTTTTTCTCTCAAGTGTTGTAATATTCCTGTAAACAGTGTTAAACTACTGTATGTTCTATGTTTATATTTATCAGAAATATTCTTCTAAGGACCAGTTCAACCTTCACCCAGGTTCGTTACCACACAAGCATAAATCACTTAAATTTGTTGACAAAATTTATGCTGTGAAGTTGTCCATATTGAAGGCTCTGAAAATCCCCTCATCTAATGTTGTATGCACATCTCACCCGCCTTCAAAAGTCTAAGTGCTTGCCTGTCTGTTGCTTCTGGAGGGGATGAAGAGAAGGTTTGTTTTTATCTCAAGGTTCTCCATAGCTGCCGGGTTTGCAAGTGGTGCAGTTGTAGTGCAGTTTCCTCCACATATGTCTGTGTCTGTTTGTGTGTGCATGGGCTTGTGCTCTTGCCCGTATGTATATGCACATGCTTCTGTGTGTTAGCCCTTGCCGGGAGAAGGCTGTATCGTCCCGAACAGAACAGCTTGGTAGAGAGAGCTATCAGTGCCACGTTAGGAGAGGAGAGGAGGAAAGGGTGAGAGGCAATGATAAATGGCTGGGGCACACTAGCAGAAATTAGTGGAGCCGTATGCAAAGCTGTGGCGTTTTGTTTGATGTGAAACAAAAGGACCACCATGACAAAAGTCCCTGCCAGCTTGCACAGTAGGACAGCAGCCCTCAGGACATACACCATAGCCGCTAACAAAGTGTGTATGTCTATTTGCACGGGTGTGCATGTTTTGCTACGGACTTGCAAGTGCACTCATGTGGTAATGCATAGTGCTGTTTTCTTGTCCTGTCTATATTATGTATATTATCTGTCTCTGTGTTTTTGTGCTGCGGTTGTAATGACAGACAATGCCTGGCCCTTTGTACACCATGAAAAGATACGGTTTCTTCCTCAGTTCGGCTACAGCATATTTGCTCTATTAAGCGGCTGAAATATAGCCGTCTAATTTCTTTGCGAATGAATAGGATCTTAGAGAGCGCCTCTCCTCTTAACATAAGGATGTAAATTGAACTGTTTAAATGTCACGGCTAGCAAGCTGATTTGATTTGAATTGATTTGCTTGTTTCCAGAAAAAAGACCTCCCTTGCCAAACCTTAGCCGCGCTGGTTGCCACAGATAGACCAAGGTCTTTCTTTCCACCTCAACAACACATTGTAGGGCCCCTGAATTCTTCTATCTGCTGTGATTATGTACAAATGGCCTTCATTTGCCATCCATTTCAAAGCTGTAGTGCTGCATTGTGACTGGAGGCAGATGACGCAGACCAAATTACAACGGGTTTTCTGCCTGAAAGGGATACTCACACAATAGGCTTTGTGAAGTATTCCCTTCAATACGTCGCCATTATTCTCACCTTTGTTGGTATTTCTCTCTCTGTTTCAGGAGCATCTTTGGTTTCTAGATTGCATTTGTGGTGTCAGAGAGGAGCAGTGGGTTGAAAATACTCACCTCTTGTCAGAGTTATACTAAAAAAAAAAAAAGATTTTTCTAAATTAAAAAAAATAATTATTTCATTATATTTTATATATGTTTTGCTTGCTGTAATGGTGTAATATATAGGAATCAAAGTATCTCTTTTTATACATGTATTATTGTCTAAAAACAGAATTTATTATTTCTCTTTGTAAACTGGCAATATGATATCTGTTTTATCAATTATTGTCTTATCCTCTGACTTATATTTCTCATCCGACTTTTTTGTGTATAGTACAGCAAGAACCGACTTGGTAGCTTATTAGTTAAGTGTTCTCATATGCCCACTTTCTTTCTTTCTGTGAAAAATTGTACACAAGTGGCTTATTACCATTTAGCTAATACCAAAATCTAGTTCATTAGCAGTGTTTCAAATGTCTTGATAACTGGATTATTGTATCCCACACAATGAAGCTGGGAAAGGTATAATATTTTTGTCTGTCAGTCAGTCCATCCGTTCATTTGACATTTTCTGTTGTCGCCAGAACAGCTTCTATATTTCTGATCAGAAGGACTTCAGACTTATACAGAATCTTTAACTCATCAATATCCTGAACAACTTTGATTTAGAGATAAATCTAACGAAATTAACCAACAACCAAAAGGACTTGAATATGAACTTTTTTCTTCGATTGAAAACGACAGTAATTTCTTTAGCTACATGCCAGATTTATATTTGCATCTGATGAGGGCATACATTACATTGTTCAGCGACAACGATGATATGGGGATGTGTGGGGTTTTTTCATCACACTTAACGTTGTCCAGCCTTCAAGTTGCAAGCTAAGTCAATATAGAGGAATGCTGACAAGAAATGTTCATTTATTTAAGACTTTCCAGAACTTTGTTTCAGAAATACAGAAGGTACGAGGGGGGGCTGAAAAGTTCATAGTGGTCAAATTTGACCAAATGTGGTTTATTTTTCAACCGCAGGGATCCAAGTGCTGCAGTACCGATGGAAGAAGTGTGTGGACCGAAGGGAAGACTATGTTGGAAAAATAAACCACATTTGGTCAAATTTGACCACTATGAACTTTTCAGCTCCCCCTCGTATAGTCAACAGCTACAGTACAGAGTACATCTTATCTTGTTTCTCTCTTGCTTCATTAATATAAAGGCTGTCTTAGACATAGACATCGCCAAGGGCATTTGACTACACCGTTTTTTTTTATTTTTAGACATTTCAGAATTTTGATCAAGATTTCTTGTTGTGCCTCCACTATCCCATAGTCAGAGGAGGAGCTGGTCTCACCTCAAGCAATGTGAAGCAACAGGTAGTGCGCTTACATACTTTACTTACATTGTGTTTTCCATTTCCAGTTAACAAATTCTTCTTTCTCTGGGTGTCCTTCACCATTTTAAAAGCATATTTTTCTTTTTCATGCTTTCTGCTCCATGTGACTTGCAGTACTAGCAAGAAGCTCAGCAAATATAATCAGTTCATTGAATGGCTTCTTATAGACATTCTATTTATGAAAAGGAAAGTTATTTTACCCATACTAAAGGAGGTGCTTGTAATTGTTCTGGGCTAGCCTTTATTTTTATCCATTTTGAGTCCATACCAGTTTCAGTCATATTAGTGCAAAACTAAATGGCAACTGTCCATTTGGATAGGGTTTTTTTTTTTGTCTAATCCAGTCCTTGCTCTGACCATCCATGGCTCTAAATGGCCAGGCAAGCTTTCACCAGGTCGTCACAGTTACTCATCCCTCTCCTTCAGATTTTTTCTTCATAACACGAAGATGTTGCCATGGTGATGTAATTGAAAATCGTTACATCTCAAACAACTATTGTTGAGGTGACTATTCATAAGTCTCACCTTTTTGTCTTCCTGTTTTTTCTTCACCAGAAAGGAAGTGCAAAATCCATCAATCTGTAAAGGCTCTTTTTAGTTGTTCTTGTCCCATCTCCCCTGTACCCTACCTCTCAACACACAATCTTATTCACCACTTTATGATATGAAATACAGCGCTAGTTAAAGTTCATTTGAGTTCAGTTAAATCTTTAGGGATTCATCATTACATATTTACTGGCTGAGGCTGATCTTGCTGTAAGGTTCTACCCTCGTCCCATTGATCTAGTGCGCATGTTCACTCCCGAGGTTACAGGACGTGCTTCCATTTGCATAAGGCCCTGGGCAAGGTTCTTTCCACCATTGATTGGCCTGTCCATGAGCGCCCCGTGCCTTCTCACATTGATCACTTTGTTTTTTCCCGGAGACAGTACTACTCAGAGTTCAGCTGCAGCTCTGGCATATCAGACCTGCCGTAGGAGGAGAGAGAGAGAGAGAGAGACTGAGAGGGAGACAGAAAGAATAGGAAAAAGAAAGACGGGGCATGAAGGAGTCACAGATAGATGAAAAACTTTGAAACCAGTGTCTTAATAATCTTTTACGTACTTTTATTAGCAATACATATAAAGTAACAGCTCTTTCCTTCTAGCAGCCCTTGTGACAACACTACTTTAGTTTGTTTTCGTGATCATGCTGCTTGAGTAAATGAATCGTGTACTTCACAAAACAACCACCACACTTAGACAGATATTAATGTTTCCACTTTTAACTGAATTTCTGCTAAAAACTGGGCAGCGCTCCTCCCTTCTTTTTCTTCATCACCCTCTGTTTCACCTCTGATCTGCTTGTATCAGTGGGCTACAGAGAAAACTCTTCTCTGAGCTGTATTTTACTTCAGATTTGTTTCTTCTTCTTTCTGTGCTCTTACCAATCACATCTGAAGGGTACATAGAGTGCTGTGAAAAAAGTATTTGCTCCCTTCCTGATTTCTTATATTTTTGCATATTTGTCACACTAACCCAAGCAAATAGAAAATGTAGTTTTTAAATGATTTCATTTATTAAGGGATAAAGGCTATCCAAACCTTCCTGGCCCTATGTGAAAAAGTAATCGCCCCCAAACCTAATAACTGGTTGAGCCACCCTTGGTGGCAACAGCTGCAATCAAGTGTTTGTGATAACTGGCAATGAGTCTTTGACATTGCTGTTGTGGAATTTTCTTCTTTGCGGAATTGTTTTAATTCAGCCACATTGAAGGGCTTGAGGTCACAAACTAATGGTGGGACATTCTTCATCAGGATTTTCTGGTTGAGAGCAGTACTCATGGTTCCATCCATTAGGGCAAGTCATCCAGGTCCTGAAGCAGCAAAGCAGCCCCAGACCATCACACTACCTCCACCATGTTTGACTGTTAGTATTAGTATTACTGTGTGTTTCATACTAGATGTGTCAGGATGCATACCTTCCAGAAAGTTCAACTTTTGTGTCACCAGTCTACAGAATATCTTCCCAAAAGTCTTGGGGATCATCAAGATGTTTTTTGGTAAATGTGAGACGAGCCTTTGTGTTCTTTTTGGTCATTAGTGGTTTTTGCCTTGGAACTCTCCCATGGATGTCATTTTTGCCAGTCTCTTTTTTATTGTTGAATCATGGACCAGTATCCAAACTGAGGCAAGTGAACCTGCAGCTCTGTAGATGTTCTTTAGATGTTGTTCTGGGTTTTTGTTTCTCATCTGTGCTGAATTTTTTTAGATCGCAGCATAATGTGTTACTTTTTGAGCTCCTGTAGCTGACTTCACTTTGTCAAACAGGTTCTATTTAAGTGATTTCTTTATTCAGCAGGTCTGGCAGTAATCAGGACTGGGTGTGGCTTGTGAAATTGAGCCCAGTGTTCCAAAAAATGTGGTTAATTACAAGTAATTCATGATATAACGGGAGCTATAATTACTTTTTCACATAGGGCCAGGTAGGTTTAGATAGCTTTTTCCCTTAATAAATGAAATTATCTTTTGAAAAACTGCATTTTGTATTTATTCAGGTTATCTTTGTCTATTATTAAAATTTGTTTGAGGATCTGAAACGTTTAAGTGTGACAAATATGCAAAAATATGAGAAATCAGGAAGGAGGCAAATACTTTTTCACAGCGCTGTAAATGGACTGTTTTCCTTGTAACCGTCCTGTTGACCCGGTCAGTGAGGATGCTTTCATGGTTCCCGACTGCCAACTGTCTTTTTTATTGTGCTGTTGTAAAAGAACAAGAAATTATCTATTTATAATTAAAATAATTATTTATGCGGAAGTTAAATATATTTAGGTATTTCCCTTAAATATTGAACTGCTGTACACATGGTCTATTGATGTACTGTATGTCATTAAAATGTATGTGTTTGCATTTTGATTTGTGCCACCATTTTTTTTAATTTTTGTTTTTGTTTTTTCATTTTCCCCAAGCATGGCGTTAGTGACAGCGCAAGTATCAGACTCCCATGATGCACCTCTTCTCTTTGTTCTGTCCTGTGAAAGCAGTGCACAGCTTTGTCTGCCTTTCTCATTCCACTTGGCTCGTTGCCTCAACGGCAAAGTCTCAGTCCCTTCTCACTCGTTTACATCCCACCTTCATCGTCCTTTTACTCACTGCTTTAACAGAAGTAGGGCTGTTGTCCATATTTTTCCATATTTATCTTCTCTGCCATTTATTGGATTTTCACTTCCTTCTAAATTCGCTACAGAACTCGCCCCTTGCCCTTCTTTTTTTCAGCTGTCAAACCACTCCCAATGACCAGCCTTTTTTTTTCTTTTTTTTACAGTTTATGACACTCCTGTGCTTCTTTGGCCACTCTGATTCACCACTTAAACTAACCTCTAATTCTTCTTTGTATCTTGTCCCATAGCGTTTATGTTCTTTTTCCTTTTCTTTGCTTCAGATTCTGTTGTCTTCATTTTCCCTTTCCGCTTAACCTCAACTTCACATCCAACTTGCTGCAGCATTCTTTCAACACGATTCTTATTCTTCACTTGAATCTGATCCTATTTTTCTCCTTTTCACTCCACTTCAAAATAAACGTTTTTAAATATTCTTGCTCTAGGGCAACAATTTCGGCTTAAGACCTATTTTTCAGTAATTCTAACACAATTTTTTTTACAGCTTTATTAAAATAAATTTCTGCAGTGTTGTTTTTGTGAAACTAATAAAATTATTTTTTTTCCTTAACTTTATCACCCATTGTCATCAACAGTGCAAACTACACAGTCTTAAACTGCAACCCCATGTAGTTTTTTTTTTAATACATAGATCATTTGCATTTTTGTTATTCTTTATTATTCATTTAGTGTTTGCCATTCTGCTCTGTCCCTGCTGTGGTATTTTCATGCATCCACCTGCTGCATGTGAGTATGTTGGCCGGTTACGACCCAGGTCACCTTCAACAGACAGGCAATACAAGTGCTTGACACGGGGTTTGATTGTGGTGAAGATGACATGTTGACAGCTCAAATGAATTACTTGTCACATCATTTTTCACCCCGCACCCCCATTAATTGTTTGATAATAATAAAACAGTATAGGAGAGAAATCTCGAGCCCACACAAGGTTGCAAACTGTCACCCAAGAAATGCTCAGATTCAACACCTTGAATCTGTTTTGCCTTTTTTTTTTTTCCTGCCGCTGTCTGTGAACGGTCTCATTCTGTGGCAAAAGTAGAATGAAGAATGAAAAGAGAGAATGTTTTGTCTTTGAAAAGTTGTGAGGCGCAGCTAGGTGGACCCTGGTGCAAATGTCACTGAACTCAGTGACTCAAGGGTTGAAGTTAAAATCCGCGCTCTCTCCTGTGCCTCTCTCTCTCTTGTCTCCTCTTAACCTTTCTTTTTTCTTTTTTCTTTTTTTTTTTTTTGCACTTGTCCTTCAAACTCGGCATCTTCACGCCTTTTTTATCGCTCTGTCTTTAACTGCAGTTAGCTGAATGCTGTGTTGGTATTCTGTTTCTTGCCTCCCCCAACTCCTCAGCATCAGGGTCACATTTTGTTTTAAATCTTTAGAAAAATTTTGTTAGAATAAATGCATCACCTGAAGACAGTTTTACTTTTTTCTGAAGATGCTGGGCTGATGGCAAATGGAAAACACTCCATGTCAGAGCTCACTATATCTCATACAGGCTATTCGGCTGATCTATTCCCAATTCTATAGCCTTCAATACGTATGGAAAGCATGGTTTAAATCCTTTATGACACTATTTAATTTTTTTTTTTTTTTTTTTTTTGCTGGGATGTGTTTTAGTTATGTACCTGCAGTAAAACATATTTAATTTTTTAAGCCTAGAAAGCTGACAGTGAAAAGAGATGAACTGTTTTATGTGCCATTTTAAGGTTTTATGTGCTGTGAAATATGATGGGGGTTATGAAAGACCAAAGGAAGGTAGAGAGAGGAAGGGAGAAGGAGGGCGAGCGAGCGAGAGACTCCATGGTGTGGAGCACCCTTTGATGTTGTAGTCGGCTCGGAGTTGAATGTGGAGCTCGCTGAAGAGCAGGCCTTGTTTCATGGTGGGAATCTGAACCAAGATTTGGTGTCCGAGTGCGGGGGGTGGGGGGGGGGACTTTAGTCCATGGATTCTTTTCACACATTTGTGCTGTTATCCTCTAGCGTGAGTGTGCATTTAACTCCACAAAGGCTTGTCCCAGTAAACTAACTTTTCATTTTCCCTTCCATCGTGTCACTCATTAGTTTATGCTTCATTTTTAGATCTTTCCCCAGGCCCTTTGTAAGTCATAAACTGTGTCTCTCATCTTTTCACTCATCACCTTTATCATTAAACTCTGCCATTGTCAAGTAACTTTTAACCAGGATGACCACTTACCAACCAATGTGGCCACATGTACGATACATCCTTCAGCCACCATGCTTGCTTGTTAACTTCATTTTGTCTTCAGTCACATTTCCTCCATCACTCTGACTCCTTTCTCCAGTGTCTTCCCACCATCACCTTACTCGCTCACCTCCATGCCAGTGCCTTCCACACACGAAGCCATTCCTCTCTTTGAATCATATCAGTCCTCTTCAACTCTCGCCTCCCCAAAACTCTTTTCCCTCTTCCTCCTCTCCTGTATTTGTTTTTGTGGCGTTGCTTGGGGGTGATGGATAGTTGATTTGGTCTGAGCTCTCTTTGATGAAAACACTAGGGGGCACTGCCTGTCCTTTGTTACCCTACTCTTTCCCTTAGAAGGCTTTCATGTGTGTCTTTTTTCCCCCCTGTATGCACGTTTTATCTTTGTCTGTATGCCCATGCATGTGCTGCTGTTTGTGTTTGCATTTTGTGTTAAAAAGCAGTCCCCTGTCTGTAATGGATGACACAGATCTGCATACAGACGGACAGGAAGGCAGGCAGGCAGCAAGTCTCTGGTGGTCACAGAGGCCAACGCTCCCTACCCATCCGCATCCCTCTGTACTCACTCTCACCCCTTGTTTCTGTTTGGCGAGCCCAGGGGTGTGGGTTAATGAAAAAGGCTCAGACCTTGGAGAGGACCGACAGTCATCTCCCAGCCACCTCTGCTCACCTCCAACCCTCAGAGACCCTCGCTCCATGACAGCACCCCCTCCCCACCCCCTTCGTTTCTCTTTACCCACGTCGGCCTCTGTCCCCTGAGTCACGTCACTTTGTCTGGCTGCCCACTGGCCGCCAAACACAAAGGTAGAAAAAAGCAAAAAGAGAGAAGTGGATCGTCCCTATCCTGTTTATTCAAAAGTCAATTTAGACAACTTTGGTGTCTAGAGATCACTTTGGAAGTTGAAAGGGACGCAGGCTAGTGTGCCACTCCACTTCATGGCTACACCAATAGTAATCCAGTGGGGGGGGTTTGTTCTTCTTTATGTCTGTCTCTTATTTAAGCACAAGGAATACTTTGCAATTAGCGATCGTGTCCTGTCCATGCGTCTTTAAGTCTTTTGATGAGTTTGACTCTTTCTGAAGGAAACTCTGAATTATTGATTTGTTGTGTTTTCTGTGCTGAGCGGACAGATGATGAGGGGTGTTTGATAGTGCTAATTGGCAGCTCCCATCCATACAGTGTGTGGCTGGCAGTGGGATGGGGCTGGGCGATGTGAGGCGCTGTTATTGTTTAGACGTGTCAAACCCAACGCAGAACAAAGAGGATGGGAGAGATGCGTCGCGCTTGCCCATCAGCGCCTGAATGCGACTTGCATGCACACGCATTCACACTTGTGTGGATGTACATTTTATATATGTATGAATGCACGTGTGTCTGTCCATTGGCACTCGCAGCATCACATTACCTGGCCTCATATGCAGCATTCAGTCACTCTGACGTGAACGCACAAACACCTACTGCTGCACACATGCACAGGAAAAGAAGAAAAAAAATGGTTTGGAAGTGACAAGATAATCACCACATTCAAACTTACCTTCAGCTCTGCATAAATGCCTTTCTCCAAGATAAACTAATAAATATATTTTCTTTTCAAATACGCTTCTCCGAAGGCCCTAATTACCATACGCTGACAAAGACCTGACAGAGGTGTAATAGTTAAAAGGTAATTTTACTACAAGTAGGAGTTTGGGTAGGGAAAAGGGTCATTGCTCCCCCCCCACCACCCCAACAGTTTATTCACGCTTTTCGAGGACTTTTTGCATGATTGACTGACAAGGTCTTTTTCCGAAATAGCATCTTCAGTAATAAGAAATAATTGACTCCCTAATCAAAAAGGGGTTCATGGAATCCACAAACCCAACTGTAATCTTCTGTGGCATTTCCAGCAAAATTGACAGTTCTCATAGCTTCAGGCTCTATACCACTTTGATTTAATTGCTTTTTTTATAAGATTAATAATATGCTTTATAGTGAGTTGTGTGTGTGTGTGTGTGTGTGTGTGCGCACGCGCGCTGCGCGTCTGTCTGTTTGTGCGTGTGCATGTGTGTTATCTGCTTCTAAGGCTTTAGTTTTTTTAATCAACAAAAAACACTTGAAAAGAACTTCAACTGGTGTACCTTTTTTCTCATAAATTTCATATTTAATTTGTTAAGGGAGTCATTACGGTAACACAGAGCTGTGGTTGTTGAGCACGTTTAAAAAGCTGCCTCATAAATTTATTCTAAAACTCATGTTGTAAGTATTGGTATTGCTGGTGTGTAGGAACGCAGTTTTTTGTGTTTGTTTAGCCTTTCAGCCATATATTTTCTTTTAAATTTGAACGTCTTGCAATTCAATTAAAGTTTTAGTTTTTCACCATTCATTTAATTGGTTAATTGAATTGATTTGTATTTTCATATACCCTGCATTAATACTAATTGTTATCTTTTAGTCTCGATTACTTTGGGCATAAAAATCATAATTTAAGTGAGAATGCCCTGGGAAGTGCAAAGTTTTTACATGATGGGCCAAATTAACTTGTAGCTTCTTCCCTGCCTGTCCAATTTGTAATATGGCCTCAACCCCTCTCTCCCTCTCGTTCTTTTCAAACTCATCTTTCCTCTCGTTAAAAAGCGGTTTTAAATCATGGCTCGTGGCAATGGGAAGTTAATTTCAGATTGTTATATATTACCATTAATTTCATTCGGCCTTCTGTAGATCCCACACTCCCGCTTTTCTTCTTCCTTTGAGGATAAGGAGTTCACAGCCTTTTTTTTTGTTGTTGTTGTTGCTTATTTGTTTTGGGCCTCTCTCTTTTTCTTTTCTCTTTGCGCCATAGCAAAAGAGTCATAATTATGGAATATAGAGGAACACTTTCTTCAACACATCTTTTAACCCTTTCACTTTACATCTTTTTTTTTCTCTTGACCAATGATCTGTTTTACTCAGAGATGTACACATGTACAGTACAATAGTTGGGTTTGTATGTTTGCTATTTAAAAACTGTAAATATTAAAAAAAATACAGTGTTCTTGGTAGCGGCATTAGTAGTCAAAATATGGCACAACTGGTAATATTTTTTTCCTCTACTTCACCCTACTTTAATCACATGTAGAAGAACTGAGTGAAAATTCCACATCATAGCTGGTCGAGATTTTCCTCACTGCACCCCAATTTAGAAATGTTGGCCAGAATGCCAACTTTGGGCTCCGTTAGTACAAGAAATCAGTGTTTATCAGCCCCGGAGGCTGTGTGTGTGTCTTAGAAATGGACAGCAGCACCCAATGGATATTTAACACATTAGCTTTGGCAGAACTGAGAGGGGTGTGAAAACACACTGATTTCCTAAGTGGCAATCATATCAGCCTCACCATCAGAGAGGCAGCGGAGAGCAAACATCTGTGTGTGTGTGTGTGTGTGTGTGTGTGTGTGCGTGCGTGCGTGCGCACGTGCGTGCATGCACGCACGCGTGCCCCAGAAGCATGCATGTGGGGTGTTTGTCCCTGTAATTTAGATGCTGATTCTTGTCTTTAGTCAGTGCACTTTGTTATTAGGCTTTATGTGACTGTGCAGAATGAGCTAAGCAGGGGTTTGTATTTATTTGAACAAATGTTTTCTGTGTACATACTTGAGTGTATATGTATTCCTATATTGCTTCACAGTGTGTGTGTGTGTGTGTGTGTGTGTGTGTGTGTGTGTGTGTTGTCCTCCTCTGTCAGTGGTAAGCTGCCTTCCTGCTGCCAGAGTTCAGGAAGCTTCAGTTTTCTTCGATGTCAGTATCACCCCAAGTCGTAGCACAAAGGTCTCAGCCTCCTCCTCCTCTGCCCACCCTTGTTAGGCCCTCTCATTCACCCCCTCCTTCCATCAATCTCATTCTCGCTTGCCCTCTCCATCCTCGTCTCCAGCTGAGAGTCACCCATCCGAAACTATGTTAAAACAGGGTCGTCCCCCGGTGTACACTTAAGAGGCCGTCCCTTTAACCTGCTCCGAAATACTTACGGCTATTATTATAGCTTATAAATCATTAAGAAAGTTTAATTATACGAAAATTTCATGGTAGAAATGTGCAAGCTGACACATGGGAAGGGGAATTTAATGGGCCAGCAAGTCCCAGCATCGTGAGGGAAAATATTGAGGTTAGGTTTCTATTTTACAGCATTGCCGGAGGGTTGGAAGACGGGGAGAAAGACAAGAAAGAAGCACTTTCAGAGCATGAGAGAGGGAGGCAAAAGGCGATCCGAGAGGCCTAGACCACATCCTCTGCACAAAAGTAACTTTTCTGTTTCACTCTGCAAATCAAAGCTGTTAATATGACTAGTGATTTGGGAATGATAGGCATTGCCCACCATACCTTGTGTTGGTTTTCTAAAGTGATAGTATTCTAATTATTCATTCATTCATTCATTCATCTTCTTCCGCTTAATCCTTTTCGGGTCGTGGGGGGGCTGGAGCCTATCCCAGGGTCTTTGGGCGAGAGGCAGGGTACACCCTGGACAGATCGCCAGTCCATCACAGGGCCAACACAGAGAGACAGACAACCATTCACTCTCACAGTCATACCTAAGGACAATTTAGAATCCCCAGTTTGATACCAATTAACCTAACTTGCATTAACCATTCTTTAATTGGTTGCCATAATTTCATGGCAAAAGAACAATGTCTAATTAGGAAAATCATTACTGCTGTTGCCAAACGATGTATGAACATCCTTAACTACTAATGTTGCAAAACTTTGTCCTCTTCTTAACTGTGCTATTATTAATTGAGTGAATGACTGCTATGTAGGTATTGGTAACAGAGTGTGAAAATATAGACATTGGCTACTAGTCTTCAACATGACCCATCATTCGTCTGTTGATGCTGATAAAAAGGTTTTTATTATGATTATTATTGTTATTATTATTATTTTATCTAAACATTTTTTGGTCATAATTTAGAACTTTTGAAAGGTAAAAAATTCAATAAAAAAAAATTCAATAGAATTCTACAGAAATGAATAAATGTAGAAAAAAGTTTTTGTAGTTGTGTAAAAAACAATGTATATGTATGCATTCAAGAAGTTATTGCTATTCTATGCAGCTGATGTATTATTGGTTTTAATAAACTGCACATATCTTGGGATGTCCAGAAAAATAAGTGTTTTTTTTTTTTCTATGAGTGTCACGGTCACAACAAAATCGTAATGGAGTGTTGAAAATTGTAAGCAGACTACTGCGATCAGAGGTGTCAGTTGTCCCATAAAAGGTTGTTATTGGATTGGTGGGGAATGGTGGATAGATACATTCTGCTCAAGCAATTAAATGGGACTTCTTAGGCTCCAAGGCTAAAAAAAGAACAATAGTTTGAAGAGGTGCTATATCCCTATGCACAAGTTAAACTCTGTCCCCCATAAAAGTGCATTCAACCTTGTTTTGAAAAACTTAAACGAAGGCCGACTTATTTTCACCGAGACACTCTGAGCATTTTTCTTACACTTATCCTTCCCTTCCTCCCTGCCCAGTCTCTGATTCATTCTGTCTTCCGATCTTCGTGTTGTTTTCCATCTGGGCACAAGCGGGCCGCAGCACCCACAGCCGGCAGGTTTCCTGGCACGCCGCTCCTCATCCTCTGCCTTTTGTTTCCACCACTGGACA
This sequence comes from Pholidichthys leucotaenia, assembly GCA_020510985.1. Classification (NCBI taxonomy): domain Eukaryota; kingdom Metazoa; phylum Chordata; class Actinopteri; order Cichliformes; family Pholidichthyidae; genus Pholidichthys; species Pholidichthys leucotaenia. The sequence continues at coordinate 112,098,027 of CM035838.1, read as the reverse complement.
GCCGCTCTCCACCTCTGCTGTGTCAGTAAATATTTATTGGCCTTCCTTTTCCTCACCCCCCCCCCCCCAACTCCCACCGATGTTGCTGTGTGTTCATAAACGTGTGTGTGGCTTGCATGTTTGTACACCACATACAGCCCTCCTCATTGCATACACTGGAAATACACCACCTCCCACTAACCAGTGTCCGGTGCTGTCACTCACACAATTCAGCAACGCTCCCTTGTCACCCTGTCACACCACCCACCGTCCTTCTATTCTGTCCCTCATATTTTCTCCATCTTGCATTTGGCACGCAGTCATGAGAGGAAAGAGGAAAGAGAAGAGGAAGTTATTGCAGTTTTCTCCCGCTCTCTCTCCCCTGCGCGTGTTATGACCAAAGTTTATGCACTGGGCAGCCAGAGGGGAAAAAACCCTGCGAGTAAATGCATGTGACCCCGGTGAGCCAAACCTCCGCACAGTCCAACTACACTAAAGGTTGCTCATGCACAAACACACTCCCTCTCGGTCTCTAGAGCCCCGTGGCCTCATGCTAGAGAGGGCTTCCTTCCTGAAGTTAAGACAAAGGAAACAGGGGACCGACAGGGGACCTGAGACCGCCGCTTCAAAGCCACAGGAAGCGCTGGTGTTGTCTCTTCCTGTGGCGGGTGTTGAAGTGTAGGGGGCCAGCTGCCTGTGTTTTCACAGCCAGGGACAAACAGGGATGAGCCTCTGTGTGTGTGTGTGTGTGTGTGTGTGTGTGTGTGTGTGTGTGTGTGTGTGTGTGTGTGTGTGTGTGTGTGTGTGTCACAAGTTTGGTGAGATTGCTGAATATGCTGAACTCCAACTTCTGTCCGCCCTCTGTGACCTGAGATCAGTTGCAACATCAAGTAGAGAATAATAGTAATAAAGCTCAAATATCATCACTGGTTTCAACTGAATGGAAATTAAAAGCCAAAATTCAGATACACAATGAAAGTGGCGTGAAATAATCCCTATAAAAACCCAAGTTATCCTATATTTTCCTCTGCTTTGCCCTTGCCATGCCATCATCTCTGGAGAATGCTTTCAGTGTGTACATGTTTGTATGTGTTTGTGTTTGTGCCCCCTGTCCAATGTTGTGCAGCGATTTATGGGGGTGTATGTGTTGGTGTGTCTGAGCCATGTGTTTTCAAACCTTCCCGTGTGCACCCACATGCGTGTTTGTTTGTTTTGTCTGTGTTCGCCCTGGCTTCTCTGATGCTGTCCTCTTACTCTCTGGCAGCAACAGGACAGTTAATCAATCAAATATTTAAGCAGTGCTTCAGTGCTCAGTGGGTAGTCCTAGATTATCCGTAGCTGTTGGCAGTGCATGGCGCAGCCACATTATAAGCCTTGTCTCTGACTGGCATCATTGCGGGGTGCTTCTCTCGCTCGCTCTCCTCATATCGCTCAACCTCTCTCGCTCGCGCGCGCGCACACACACACACACACACACACTACTTCTTTACCCACTACTCAGTCTTTGCTCACTCTCCCATGACGCTCTACATTTTGTCCTTTTTCATTCTCACCTATTTTCTGTCATTCTCCCTCTATCCCTTGTTTTCCTTTATCTTGTTTGCCACGCTCGCACACATGCACACATGCGCACACTCTTTCTCTCCCTGTATAATTGTGGCTTTTCACATTGACTATCTGACAGTGAGCAAGGCCCCTTAAAGAGCTCTCATCTCTCTGTCTTTGCGCGTTTCTCTCTTCTCTCTCGCTCTGCATTCTTTCTAGGGATGAGTCTGCCTGTCTCCCCACAGGGAACTCCATTGTGGATTACCATTCAGTTCTCGCCCAATTATCGAGTGGCTTTTGCTGCCTTTGACACATAATTATCAAAGGCCTAAATAATTGTCTTTATTATTGCCGGTGTTTAGATGTAGAGTCAGTGGAGCAATCGCGAGCAAGGGAGCGTCACATGGCGAGGAGAGAAATGAAGTATTTATCTCGACCAGAGATTAGCTTAGCATGCTGTTAAATGATGTCTTGGTGCGTATTTCAGCTCCTCGTCCAGATATATAAACATGATTAATATGCCCCCCCCATCCCTCCTCCATACACACAACAATTGCATATCACATTCTGCGCCAGTCCTGAAAATAAGATTATGCACAAGAAGAAGTCTAGCAATTAGCTGCATTTGTAGCAGACGGCAGCTTAAAGCACTAAACACTATACTTTGCTGAGGGTCATATGAGGGGTCAGGTACAAGATACAGGAGTTAGAGAAAAGTCTGTGTGTGTGTGTCTCCGTGTAGCTCCAAGTGCTTTGGGGTGGGCTATTTCAAAGGGCTTCTGAAAAGCAAGATTTAGTAAAATTGTGCCAACCAGGGGGTCAGGAAATGTGATGGTTGCTGCTCCATAGCAACCAGGCCCTCTGCAGGGAAAATCAGAAAATAAATGGTCTATAAAGAGGAGAGGGACAAAAGAGGGAGGTAAAAAGAGGGAGAGAAAGATTTTAAAGTTCATGCAGAGTTTGGATGTATGTGGGGTGCAGGGTGAGCTCAAGTCTGCATCATCAGTTGTGAGTCAGACGTGTTGTGGTGGTTCAGCCGAACGTAAATGTGTTGCGTAGTCGGGGTCAAATTGAATCCAAATCACAGAATCAGAATCAGAATCAGAATCAGGTTTATTGCCATTGTTCATGTAGTACACAAACTAGGAATTTGTCTCGGTACAATGCTGCAACATTAAACATGATAAGATAAGAGAAATAAACTATACATGTAATAAAGTGTAGGATAAGATTAAGTGATACTGGTCAACAGTTAAAATATATATTAGCCAGCAGCAGATACTGTGGAGAACTATATAGTGCAGTCGGTAATGCAGGAAGAAAACAGTGATGATTGACATGAGTCTGGTTGAGCTGCTGTACATGGTGCACGAGAGTCAATAAGTCACTTAGTGTTCAGCAGTCTAATGGCAGAGGGGAAGAAGCTGTTCATGTGACGGGAGGTTTTAGTCTGGATGGACCGAAGTCTTCTACCAGAGAGGAGGGGGGCAAACAGTACGTGACCAGGGTGTGAGGGATCGGCTATGATCCGGCCAGCACGCCTCCGGGTCCTGGAGATGTACAGATCCTGGAGAGATGGGAGCTTGCAGCCGATCACCTTCTCAGCAGTGCGCACGACGCGCTGCAGCCTTAGTCTGTCCCTGGCAGTGGCTCCTACGTACCACACGGTTATGGAGGTGGTGAGGATGGACTCGATGATGGCTGTGTAGAACTGCACTAACATCTTGGTGGGTAGCTTGAGCTTCCTCAGCTGCCGCAGGAAGAACATCCTCTGCTGGGCTTTTTTGATGAGTGAGCTGATGGTCAGCTCCCATTTGAGGTCCCTGGTGATGGTAGTGCCTAGGAAGCGGAAGGAATCAGCAGTGGTGATTGGAGAGCCTGAAAGGGTGAGGGGGGGCAGAGGAGTAGTGACTTTCCTGAAGTCTACAATGATCTCCACTGTCTTCAGAGCGTTCAGCTGCAGGTTGTTATTGCTGCACCAGGACGCCAGCTGGGCCACCTCTCTCCTGTAGGCGGACTCGTCGCCGTTGGAGATGAGCCCGATGAGGGTGGTGTCGTCCGCAAACTTGATCAACTTGACAGACTGGTGGCTGGAGGTGCAGGAGTTGGTGTAAAGGGAGAAGAGTAGGGGGGAAAGTACACAGCCCTGGGGTGATCCGGTGCTGATGCTAGTATAGTCTGAGACAGTCTTTCCCAGCCGCACATGCTGCCTCCGGTCCGTCAGGAAGTCGATGATCCACCTGCAGAGGGAGTCAGGCACGTTGAGCAGGGACAGCTTGTCCCGGAGCAGAGCAGGGCGGATGGTGTTGAATGCGGAGCTGAAGTCCACAAACAGGATCCTGGCGTAGGTTCCCGGGGAGTCCAGGTGCTGCAGGATGGAGTGGAGGGCCAGGTTGACTGCATCGTCTACAGACCTGTTGGCTCGGTAGGCAAACTGCAGCGGGTCCAGGAGAGGGGTGGTGATGGACTTGAGGTGGGACAGGACCAGGCGCTCAAAGGACTTCATGACTACAGTGGTGAGCGCTACAGGTCTGTAGTCATTAAGTCCAGTGATCCGTGGCTTCTTGGGGACAGGGATGATGGTGGAGGATTTGAGGCAGGACGGCACGTGGCATAAATTAAGGGAGGTGTTAAAAATGTCTGTGAATACAGGAGCCAGCTGTTTCGCACAGAGTCTCAGGGTGGAGGGAGACACGCCGTCTGGGCCGGGGGCCTTGCGCGGGTTCAGTCTGGAGAACTGTTTGAGCACATCCTGCTCACTGATGATAAGGGGAGGGGGGGAGGAGGGGGGGTGCCTTAAATGAAGTAGGGAATGTGGAGGCTGTGGAGCTGGAGGGAGGGGGGGGGGGGTTGGACACAGATGACGAGGTGTCAAAACGGGCATAGTGTTGGGACAGTCTTTGACAAAGGGCTTTGTCATCCTGACCTTTAGGAGCCTTAGGTCGATAGTTGGTGATTTGCCTCAGTCCTCTCCACACGGAAGCTGAATCATTAGCAGTGAACTGCTGCTGGAGTCTCTCTGAGTATAGAGATTTAGCCCTCTTCAGCTCTCTGTTAAACCGGTATTTAACCTCCCTGTAGCAGTCCCTGTCTCCACTTTTCAGCGCTGCTTCCTTCTCCTTCCTGATCTGTCTGAGCTTAGCTGTGAACCAGGGTTTGTCATTAGAGTAACTCACCCTGGTGCGTGATGGAAGAATGTTCTCTTCACAAAAGTGGATATATGAGTTCACAGTGTCCGTGTACTCATCCAGATCATGCGTGGCTCCTTTAAGCATGCCCCAGTCAGATATTTCCATGCACGTTTCCAGCTTCTCCTCAGCATCACTGGTCCGTATCTTCGTAGTGCTCACAACAGGTTTAGTGAGCTTCAATCTCTGTCTGTATGTGGGAATGAGGTGAACCATCACGTGATCAGATAATCCCAGCGCAGCTCGAGGGACAGCGCGATATGCGTCTTTCACTGTGGTGTAACAGTGATCCAGTGTGTTTAATCCTCTGGTGGGGCATTTAATAAACTGTTTGTAGCGGGGGAGATCGTGGCTCAGATTGCACTGATTAAAGTCGCCAGCCACAATAATCAGCGAGTCTGGAAAACTCCGCTCTGTGTGTTGAATGTGATCCGCGAGCACGCGCTGAGCTTCGCGCGTGTCCGCGTCGGGAGGGGCGTACACAGCGATCATTATGAAAGAAGCAAACTCCCGCGGGGAATAGAAGGGCTTGCAATTGATAACAAGAAATTCCAAGGCAGGAGAACAGTGTTTGGAAATTACCGTTACATCAGAGCACCAGCTGCAGTTGATGTAGAAGCAGACACCGCCTCCTGTGGTCTTGCCGGAAAGCTCTGTGTCACGATCAGCACGGAAGAGCTGGAAGCCGTCGAGGCGCAGCGCGCTGTCCGGTATATTTTCCCGGAGCCAGGTCTCAGTAAAGCAGAGGACAGCTGAGGAGGCGAGGTCCTTAAAACGCATCAGCAGTCTCAGTTCATCTACCTTGTTAGAGAGAGAGTTGGTATTGGACAGAAATATGCCAGGCAGCGCCGTTCGCGAGCCTCTCCTGCGAAGTCGTACGAGAGCGCCCGCTCGTCTTCCTCTCTTCCGCCGTCTCACTTTCCGAGCCAAACAATAAACCAGATCGGCGGCAGGGGCTAGAAAAACTGGGAGGAGGTCCGTGGGGGTGAAAGTCCTGATATTTAGAAGTTCTTCACGGGTATAAGTGCAAGCAGACACACAATTGACAAACAAAAACAAACAAAGAGCGCAGCGAAGCACCATGTCGACCGCTGTGGGCGCCATCTTGGTCAGAAAAAAAAAAACTCACTCACAATGAGTGAGTGTGATACCGTCAAAGAAATGAGAGTGCTATTTTTTTCAGTTTCTTTTTTTTCTTTTTGAGAAATGACCACAATGATTTTACTGAATTATAGTTTTAAGACTGTTGGGGACAGAAGACATTACAGTACTTTAGACTGATGATAAACATTTCATCAAGGTGCTCTCGGGAGTATGGCGGTCACCCTTCAAGCTGACAACTCCGACTCAAACCCCTGTGATGGGATGCATTGTTCCATCCAAGCTTAATTTTCTGCTTATATTTTTGGAACACAGCAAAAGCCAAGTTGCTTCAGGTGTCCACGGGTAAAGAGAAAAGTATTTTTCCCCCTGAAGTTTTTGCTGCTCAGATCTGAATAGTGGACTGTTGTTTGTCTTGCTTTATCTCCTTATTTGTTTCTTTTACACAATTCTGTTTGTTTTGTTTCATATAGTCTCCTCCCTTTCTACTCCTCTTACATTTTTTATACATAAGCGCCACATGTCCAACACCCACTCACACCCATCTGAACTTTACTCTGCATATCCAGCTGCTCTAGCATTTAAGCAAAGGCCAGCGGAGAGGCAGCAAATGTCTCAACATCTGTGTGTTGGTTTTAAGTTCAACAAGTATTTCCACATGTTTCTCTTCTCGTTTCCCTGTCCAATACAAGACTGATCACCACAGCTGGCTTGTGTCCTTGTTTTAGCTGCTGTCTGCCGTTACATAGTGGATTAGCACCTTTAGCATTCTGGGAATATGAGGCTAGCACGAACTCACTGTCTAAAATGGTGAGATATATGATAAGATGGCTTATACTTGGGAGTAACTTACAGCATGTTTCTCACTGACTATGAGTGTTACCCACCTAAAAGAAGACACCAACATACATTTATTATGCTTTCACCATGAAGCTAACCACAGATGTCACTGTGGCTTGTAAAACATGGGACACAGTGGGTGTCAAAATTACTGTGGTTAAGGGCCACACTGCATAGAGTACTGTCTCCAGGAGTCATTATTTCTCAACCTATTACCCCAACTATTACCATAGCCAAGTGCATGTGTGGAGACATTGCGGCAGTGGAAGCTGTCAGAGTGAGTGATTGATATAGCCAGTGTTGGGAGATGGAATTTCTTTGGTCTTTAATCTTGAGGCATCATAAGGAAAACAGACTTTGCTTGGTTTGAGTTCCTAATTGGTTTTTCCTCCTCCTTTCTGCACGTATAAAAAACAAAACAAAACACTGAATATCTTTAAATAGGAAATCACAGAATAACACAAGCACAAAAGTTTATCAAATGAAGGCAGAAACACTACAAAGCTTTGTTTACAGTTGGTTTGAAATACAATTTCACTATTAAGATTTAGCTTGGTGAATCTTGTTATGAGTACATAAAACCATCTACAGGTGCTAAAGCTTGAAATTTGAACAAGATTATGTTCTATTTTTTAAAACAAATTCCTCGCTCATCATCTCTCTGCTTAATGAAACACAAAATTATCTTTTTCTCTCTTGTATTTTAGGTCCAGTTTCAGACAAATGTACCCAAATCTGCCTATAACCTAGCTTCACTCCCACATTACCAGCTGTGCTTTTCTGTTTATACATGCCTTTATCTCTGTCTAGCGACTCACTTCTTCACAAAACAGACTCTGTTGCGCTCTCATATCTGCTCTCATATGTATACACACATGCAGCCACACACAACACTCACCCTGTTTTATTTTTTTTAATGTTTTTTTTTCTGTCACTAATTTCCCTTTGCCTGCATATCTGTTGTTTTCTCTAAAGTACAATGTTTTTAAAACTTGTAATGTCAAAAACTTTAAACAATGATATGAATGAAAAAAATAGAAATCCTAAAGGCAGGTTGGTAGATATTTTGAAGTTTACCCAAGCTTGCTGGAACTCTTGTGCAAATTATGTACCTGTGATTTCCAGTGCACCTTCCTGATCTATGGAAAACGTTCTAATAAAATCTAAACATATTGAAATGGGTGTGTGTTAGAAGCATGCAGTAGAAATGATTAGACAGCAGTACATCCTCTTGCAAATAGAAAGTTGTGTTTAGGTTTCAGCCACTGTGTTTTTGACATGCTCGTGGTATTTTACAATGTTCAGCCAATCTAGAAAGTGGTTTGCTGCTTTCTCGCTTCTGCTGGTGTCCTCTTTACTTAGGCTTTGGCCCATTTGGCTAGTGTCAGACAAGAAGACCTCGACTGACACCTCCAGTTTTAAAAGGTTGACTTTGTTACTCCCATGGGCCCAGTTCTGCCAGTGGATAGCTTTCCAGCCAACCGTGAATGAAGAGGGATTACAGTGAGAAGTGTGTATCAGTGTTTATGTGACTGTGTTTTTTTTTTTTTTTTTAGGAGTGAGCAAATGTGTCTTTGCATACATATGCGCAGTCTACCTTTTTTGTGTCTGTTAAGTTCAGAAATCTGTTCCAAAATTGTTCCTCCTCAACTGTTAGTCTGCTGTTTTTGCTGCCACAGTGAAAATGTGTCAGTGGAAGTATAATCAGCTGGGTGATGTATGAGCCTTTTGTACCTTAATAGATCAATTTATCTCTATACACTCCCACTTTAATTTGGCTGGGCATGAGAGGATATATTCAAATGCCCAATGTCATTTATTGTATGGCCAGCCAGCTTACTGTGTTTGCTCCAGTCTTGTTCAGGCAGATTCACCCTCCATTTCTACTTAAATGCAACTTTGTACTCATGTAATTTTTATCCCCCATCAGTTGAAGCCCTAAGGGGGATTATGTTATGGGTCAGTCAGTCCATCTGTCCGTCTATCCATCTGTCTGTCCGTCCGTCCATATGTCCCACTTTTGTGAAATCAATTCCTCCTACTGTCATGTCCGCTGCGTAACTTCACAATGGACAATTGAATTAATATGAGCCCAAAACGCAGGTGAAGTGAACGTGTTTATTAACAAAAAGGGGAAACTCAAAAATACACAAAATACAGGGACAATGTTCAATGGTTGCACAGTCTGGTGCACAAGCGATGGACGCCCAAGCTCAGTTGGCTAGATAGGAAGCCCCACACGGTCCAAGGGTGGAATTGGGCAGCAGAGAGAGAAGGGCGAGCAAGACGAAAGACTTACTTGGGGCGTCGGAGCTCAGTGGGCTCTGGGGAAACAACACCGTAGAAGTCCATCGGGGAAGACTGCCAACAGCTCCAGAGGAATACATCATCCGGTGACTACAGGCTGAACTGTGTAGTGTAGACTGACGCCATGACACTGAATGCCCCCACTGTCACTCAACAAATACCAAGCAGGCTAATGAGTGTCAAGTGGACGCAGGTGTGTGGCGGCAGTCTGTACAAGAGTGTGTGTGTGTGTGTGTGTGTGTGTGTGTGTGTGTGTGTGTGTGTGTGTGTGTGTGTGTGTGTGCGTGCATGGGTGTGTGTGTGGACAGGAACAAATGAGAAAATAATTAACAGCTGGTGAGTGTCTGGTAGAGAGAGGGGTGTGGCTGTAGACTGGCAAGGGCAAGCTCAGGGCTCAACTTGCCAGCTGGAACCAGTTAACAACAAATCAGAAGCTACAGCCACAAATCATGTGCGGAGCTGGTGTTTCAGCTCCGCACATGACAGAGCCCCCCCCCCCCACCCAAGGGGTGGATTCCAGACACCCACCGAACCATCATACAAGGACACAAAACACAGGAGAAAACTTGCCCCCCCCTCCCCAGAAGGTCAACACGACTAACCAGGGTGGGAGGTGGGGGGAACAGGTCAGGAGGGAACAAATCAACAGAGAATACAACAACACAACACAAGGGAGCACAAAAAATCCCAACCCCAAAACTAAGACTAACCCACCCCACCCCAAGAGTCCCACAGTTCAGGGGGCCAACCAGAGTCCAAGGCCCAGCAGGCGGCCCGTAGAACAGTGTCAGGCGGTCTGCCAGGGCACACGGGCCACCCAGCTAGGAAACCCAGTCTTTCGGGCAGCCTGTCCACATGGTTAAGCCACTAGGTCTGGAACAGCAGATGAGGCGGCAGCCTACCCACCGGAAGGCTGAGAGGTGGGTGGCCGAACAGAGGAAGGGGAACCCCTGCGGTCACAGGTGGTGGAGAAAATAGAACCATGACGGTGCCCAGCAGAAGGAGGAGGAACACCCACAGGGCCTCCAGAAGGGAAGGGAAGACCCTGGTGTCCCCAGACTGTCTGGTAGCATCCTCGGTGGTCCCGACATGGGACTGGAACTCGGTTGTACCCGCGGTGGACCCGGGCTGGGCCATGGCTGCACCTGCGGTGGTCCTGGCCTGGGACACCGTTGCACCAGTGGTGGCCCCTTCCCCTGACCTCATTGCTCCCGCAGTGAGCCCCAACTGGGCCTGCGTTGCACCCATGGTGGACCCAACCGAGCCATGGTTGCACCCACGGTGAAGCCCAGCTGGGCCACTGCTGACCCCAACGCCGCTTTAACTGTGTGCCAGCTGACCCGTCTGAGCACCCGAGCCAGAAGGCGATCGATTACGGGCACCCAAGGCTGGAGCAGAGCACCCACAATGACCTCCTCAGCAGGGGAGGCCGGACCCACAGTGACCTCCAGCGGCAAACCTGGATCCTTGGACCCATCTGGCGATGTTGGACTTTCTCCAGCGACCCTGGAAGAGAACTTAGACAGGGAGAAAGAAGGGTCAGGGTTGCTGGCAGCGGCGGAACCCAGCGAGGCAAGCTCAGACGCAGCGGTTGACTGTGCCCGGTTCTCCTCACCAAGAGCTAGGCAAAAAGGCTCAATAATGGAAAGGAGGAGTAATGGAAAGACAAAGGAGAGCACTTACCTTATCTCAAGCTCCACCGCCGTTCAGGACTCCGACGATCCGAGAGATGTACTCCCAGGCTCGGCCTCCTGGAGGTGCAGCTTAAGTGTAGACTCTTTCTGCGGAGGCATTATGGTTTCTGCAGTCATCATAGTCTCAGCCATCATGACCCACGCTGGTGATTCTTCCTCCAGCGTGGCGGCTGATGTCTGGCCCACCGTTGCTGCGGGGGAAGAATCCTCCCGGACCTCTAGCTACTCCCAGTCATGACAGTCCAGCATTCAGGGGAGATGAAAGAGAGCATGGAGAGGGCTGGTGAACCATTCTTAACAGCAGCAGGTGGGGAGAACTCAGGGGATTGCTTTCCCTGAGTGTCCCTACCAGGAATCAGGCAAGACATTTCATCATTTATAGGAATAGAATGAAAATTAACTTGCCTGTTTTCCTGGATTAAGATGTTGGCTGCTGCTGTTGTTTGGGTGTCATCACCCGTCCATCCAGAAAAGGTGGTGTTTGGCCCCTCTACTGACAGTTTAGGAGCCGCCCCTCTCACCACAGGAATGGGAACCACTGGTGAGGAAAACAAGCACCCCTTTACTGCCTGCGGATTCACCAAGGAAGGAGACCTTGCAGCGGATGTGGACGAGGATTCTGCAGACGGGACTGCTTGGGACTGATTATGTGAATGAGGATCCGCTGCAGGGGTAACAGAGCTCGGTGTGGAGACAGGAGCAGTTGGCAGGGCTGGATTGTTCTTTCGGTAATCCGGGGCCGGATGACATTGACACTGGTGACCTGGTTGCGGCCATCTTGGAGCAGGAGATGGAGCAGAGGAAAAGATGGCCACCGGCTGAAAAGAGCGTTTCTGCTTCGGCTTGGTGCAGAAAGCACTTCTCAGGTCAGGAAAAGCCTGTTCGAGTGTGCAGACAGCGGACAGCAGTTCGGAGTATTTGGGGTAATTCCAGAGGCCCCAATGAGCCCCCAGGATCCTTACCACTCCGTTGAGGCAGTCCAGTCTTTCTCCAGGACCGATGGCATCATAAGTGTCCTCCAGCAACTCCCAGATCAACCAGGCTGCCTCCTGCTCCTCTGCACTGGGATGTCCCGCTGCCCACACTGCAAAAAATGACTTCTTAGTAAGAAAAAATATCTGAAATCAAGGATACAATTCTTGTTTTTTGTCTGACAAGATATTTTTTCTTGTCGTGCAGTTTTCTGTAAGAAAATCTGACCTATTATAAGATTTTTTTTCCTTGTTTTAAGCAGTTTAATCTGGTTTCAAGTAAGAAATTTCTGCCAATGGAGCAAGAAAATTTTACTTATGAAATTTCTTAAAACAAGTATAATTTTTTTGCCCGGAAATTTATACTTGTTTCAAGCAATTTGATAAGTAAAATTTTCTTGCTCCATTGGCAGAAATTTCTTACTTGAAACCAGATTAAATTGCTTAAAACAAGGAAAAAAATCTTATAATAGGTCAGATTTTCTTACAGAAAACTGCAAGACAAGAAAAAATATCTTGTCAGACAAAAAACAAGAATTGTATCCTTGATTTCCGTTTTTTTTTTTTTTGTTACTAAGAAGTCATTTTTTGCAGTGCATCCACTTTTGCTGGTGTGGAAACGGTCCGTCGAGGACATCGTGCTCCGAACAGGGATTTGGAAAAAACACACAAAAATGAAAAAAAAGGTCACACCACTTCACCGCTTGGGCTCACAGGGTCATGGCGTACTGTCATGTCCGCTATGTAACTTCGCAACAGACAGTTGAATTAATACGAGCCCAAAACGCAGGTGAAGTGAACGTGTTTATTAACAAAAAGGGGAAACTCAAAAATACACAAAATACAGGGACAATGTTCAATGGTTGCACAGTCTGGTACACAAGCGATGGACGCCCGAGCTCAGTTGGCTAGATAGGAAGCCCCACATGCTCCCAGGGCAGAACTGGGCAGCAGAGAGAGAAGGACGAGCAAGACGAGAGACTTACTTGGGGTGTCGGAGCTCAGTGGGCTCTGGGGAAACAACACCGTAGAAGTCCATCGGGGAAGTGTGCCAACAGCTCCAGGGGAGTGCATCAGCCGGTGACTACAGGCTGAACTGTGTAGTGTAGACTGATGCCATGACACCGAATGCCCCCACTGTCACTCAACAAATACTAAGCAGGCAAATGAGTGACAAGTGGACGCAGGTGTGTGGCGGGAGTCTGTGCAAGAGTGTGTGTGTGTGTGCATGAATGTGTGTGTGGGGGGGGGGGCAGGAACAAATGAGAAAATAACTAACAGTTGGTGAGTGTCTGGTAGAGAGAGGGGTGTGGCTGTAGACTGGCAAGGACAAGCTCAGGGCTCAATCTGCCAGCTGGAACCAATTAACAACAAATCAGAAGCTACAGCCACAAATCATGTAGCTGAAACACCAGCTCCGCACATGACACCTACAGTTTTGGTCTGATTGCTTTGAAATTTGGTACCATGGTTTGATGTACACTGAAGATGCACATATTGCAATTTTTTTTTTCCACAATATCTTTATTGAACCTTTTCTTTTTTTTTTTTTTTAACAAACATGATACAAACAATCAAACACTAACACTAAAGTACTACAAAAAAAAATGCACTAAAAACACCAACAACCACCAACAAAATCAAGTCTTCAACAATGCTCCTCTGTTTAGTCTAGACAATCCAATACATAAGTATACATATTATGTTCACCAGTTTGGAATTTACAAGGTCCACACACATCATTCACCTTCTTCTTCAAGAGTTATGTTTAAATTTTTTACATAATCAATAAAAGGTCTCCATATATTCTCAAACACAATTTCCTTTGATTTTAGTATATATGTTATTCTTTCTAATGGAAGGTTTGTTAACATCTGTCTTAACCACTGAGTCACATCTGGTCTATGAGTCTTTTTCCATAATAGTGCAATACATTTTTTGGCATTAAGCAAACTGAGGTCTATGAATGTTCTTTCACTTTTATTAAAATTATGCTTTTCTGGGTACAGACCCAACAAAAACAGTTTAGGATTCAATATGATTTGTTTTGAGATTATTTTTTCAATTGTTACCCTCACCTCTTCCCAAAACATTCTTATTAATCTACATTCCCATAAACAATGAAATAGGGTTCCTTTACTTTCCATGCATTTTGTGCATGTATCTGGTATATTTTTGTTATATCTATTTAACTCCTCCGGTGTAACATACATCCGCATTAACCATTTGAAATGTATCAATTTAAGGCGTGCATTTATTGATTTGGTTTGAGCTTCTGTACAAGCCAATTCCCATTGTTCCTCTGAAATTTCAATTTGCAGATCTTCTTTCCAGTAGTTTAATCTTTTCAGTGAATTTTCACTTGAAGATAGTGTCAATGAGTTATAAAACTCTGAAATAATACCCTTTCTTTTACTATCTTTCATCATCATTTTTTCCAAGGATGAATAAATAGGTCGAGTGAGAGCTTTATTTTGATTTGATCGAATAAAGTTTCTAAGTTGAAGATATTTAAAAAAATGTGTTCTATTGAGATTAAATTTGATCCTCAGCTCTTCAAAAGACATTATGTTGTCTGCACCTGGCAAATATAAATCCTGAATCTTTTGTATCCCTTTTAAATTCCATACTTTAAATACAGCGTCCGCTCTCCCTGGTTTAAAATATTGATTACCCCATATTGGACTAAATTGTGACAATAACTGTGGTTCTTTTAAATAGTTTTTAGCTTCACACCATATTTTGATCATATGCTTTACAAATGGATTTTTAACTTGTTTTTGTAATTTTTTTGCCGAATCTGAGTATATGAATATGGGAAGAGGTAAAGGTAAATTGTATGATTCCATTTCAGTCCAGTGGGGGAGATCATTTGATGAAAAATAATATGTCATAGACCTCAGTTGTGCCGACCAATAATACAACATAAAATTTGGACATTTCAGACCTCCACGATCAAATGGTAAATATAATAAAGACAAACGTAATCTAGCCCTCCTGTTGTTCCATATAAATTCCACTAACTTTTTTTTTATTCTTGAGAATAAATCTAAAGGTGGTGATAAGGGAATGTATTGAAATAAATAAAGTATTTTAGGTAAAATATTACTTTTAAGTATATTGATTCTCCCGATCATCGACATTGGTAGTGACATCCATCTCTGAGTTAACTCATTGATATCTGACATTAAGGCTTCATAGTTGACACTGGCGACTGATTCTAGCTTAGGCATAATTTGGATTCCTAAATATTTAAACTGATTTACAACATTGAATTGATTTACCTCAGGGGCTGGGTAATTTCTCTGGGTCTCATTTAGCATTAATATTGAAGATTTAGTTTTATTTATTTTATATCCTGATATTTCCCCAAAATTCTTTATTAAATTCAACAAGGTTGGAATTGATTTTTTTAGATTCGACATAAACAAAATTATGTCATCGGCGTACAGGGAGATTTTATGTTCTGTTGGTCCAACTTTAATTCCATATATTTGTGAATGTAAACGTATCGCTATCGCTAAAGGTTCAATTGCCATAGTAAACAGTAAAGGTGAAAGTGGACAGCCTTGTCGACATCCTCTATTTATTTTTATTGGTTTTGAAATATTGTTATTTGTTAGGATTTCTGCTGTAGCATTATTGTATATTATTTGAACCCATTTTATGAAATTATTTCCAAGTCCAAACCTTTGTAGTACTTCAAAAAGAAAGGGCCATTCAACTCTATCAAAGGCCTTTTCGGCGTCCAATGATAGGAGAGCTGTATCCGGTGCTTCTTTATTAAAATAAATAATATTAAATAGTCTTCTTACATTATGGAAGCCTTGTCTACCCTTTATAAAGCCATTCTGATCTCGATTAATAATATTTGGTAAAATTTCTTGTATTCGTCTTGCTAAAATTTTACAGATTATCTTAAGGTCGGCGTTTAATAGGCTTATTGGTCTCATATTTTCACATTTATTAGAGGGCTTACCTGGTTTTGGCAGCAGTATAATTAAGGCATTATTTATGTATGATGGTAAATTATTATTTTGAAATGCTTCTAAAACCATTTCCAAAAAAGGTTTTATTAATTTATTCTTAAATTTTTTATAAAGGTCAACTGGAAGACCATCTGGTCCTGCACTTTTTCCTGATTTCATATTATCAATGGCTAGCCCAACTTCTTCTTGACTAATTTTAGACTCCAATATCTCCCTGTTTTCATTTGGAATACACGGTATAGATAGTTCGTTCAAAAACCCATTTAGTTTTGTTAATTCAGGTTCATTTTTGGTATCATATAATTTTTCATAGTAATCTCTAAAGGCTCTATTAATTTCTAAAGGATCTATAACTACCTGTCCATTACTTATAATACTGGTAATTGGTGTTTTAATTTCCAATTGTTTAATCTGCCATGCTAATAATTTTCCTGATTTTTCACCTTGTTCATAAAAAGATTGTTTCAATCTTAGAAGACTCGAGGCAGCTCTATTCGCTGATTTTTTGTCGTATTCAGCTCTCAAAATCAGTAATTCATTCTCCAACCTTGGGTCACTTCCTGCATACACTTTTTCCTGAAGATTTTTTATTTTATGTTCCAATTTAGCTCTCTCCTCTCGAGTCTTCTTAGATTTTGATCCTGTATAACTAATAATATGTCCCCTAATAAAAGCTTTGAAAGCCTCCCACTTTACACATGCTGATGTTTGTGTAGTATTGATGTCAAAGAACTCGTCTATCTGTTTTTCTATATACTTGACAAATTCCTCATCCTGAAGCCATTTATGCTGAAATTGCCATCTACCTGATTCCTTTATCAATTTTTTATCTACATATATTAGACAACAGGGTGCATGGTCAGAGATCACGATGTTATCATAAAAGCAGTTTTGAATCTTGGACCTTAATTCTGTGGAAATCAAAAAATAATCAATACGTGAGAATGTCTTGTAGGTACTGGAATAACAAGAATAGGCTTTAACTTGTGGTTTCATTTCTCTCCATATATCTAACAATCTCAATTCTTTCATAAAATGATTAATAGTCATCCTACATCCAATGTGCGTACAATCCAGTCCTGTTGATCTATCCACACCTGGATTCAATGTACAATTAAAATCCCCTGCTATTATATGTTGCCCTGTAAGTGATGATAAGATGAGAAATAAATTAGCAAAGAACTTCTGGTCATCTATATTGGGACCATATAAGTTCACAAGATTTATATTTTCTAATAGCAAAGAACCTTGAATGATTACATATCTTCCAAATTTGTCTCCAATTACATTTTTCACTTGAAAAGGAACTGATTTATGTATGAGAGTCATAACTCCCCTGGCTCGGGATGAAAATGAAGAGGTGAATACACTTCCCTGCCATCTACTCCTAATTCTTTTAACATCCTCCTCTATCAGATGAGTTTCTTGTAAAAACACAATTCTTGAACCCATGTCCTTTATTTTATTCATAACTTGTTTAAGTTTTTTTAAATTTTGTAGACCTCTGCAATTCCATGAAGTTAAATTAAGATTAACACTTTGGTCCATGATCAATAGAGAGTTTGGGATTACCTTGCAGTGTAAACATGCTCATACAGAGAAGCAAAAACATGAGTGGTTGAACATTCATCCTACAAACTACACACAAACAAATTCCCCCTTCCCACACTTGTGGCAAACCCCCCAAAATCAAAAGAAAAATTCTGTCTCCCGATATAGCCATCGACTGTTCCACATCCACGGGGAACAGCCTAAGCCACTCCTTCTTCATCCTCCCAATCACCCTAACTCTACTGCTTTTAATGACGTAACATTAACTCTCCTCTGTAGTTTTCCAACTTAACTCCAAAATTTTTACCAACTTTGTACATCCTAGTTTTTTTTTTTTGTTTGTTTTGTTTTTGTTTTGTTTTTTTTTAATATATAATACAATCTATATTTTGTAAACTTACTATTTACTTCAAGTCAGTCAGATGCCTGTGCAAATGCTTAGTTATTCTACCTTATATTTTGTTCATGCTTAGCTCCCACCAGTCTCTTCTTCTTCTTTGATCTTCTTGATGAACTCCTGCGCCTCCTCTGGGGTCTTGAAGATGTGGGTTCTGCCCTCATACGTGGTCAGCAGTCTCGCAGGATAGATTACACCATGACGAATCCCAAGGTTGCGCAGCTCCTTACGTACGGGATCAAACTGCTTCCTCAATTGCTGGATTCCTGTGGCCAAATCTGGGTAGAACCGCACCTGCTGGTCCTGGTGTTTAATCTCTCCTTTAGCACGTGCAGCGTTGAAGATCTTCATCCTGTCTCTGTTGCTTAGAAACTTCATAATTAAGGTCCTCGGCGGTCCCTTATCTCTCCGTGGGCCAATACGATGTGCTTTTTCCAGAACCACTGCTGATTGCAACTCCTCGCTGCCCAGCACCTCCGGAATCCACTTTTCCAGAAAGGAACATACGTCCCGACCTTCTGATTCCTCTGGAAGACCCACCAGCCTCAAGTTATTCTGTCTCGACCGAGATTCCAAATCCAAAATATTATCTTCCAGAGATTTATTTTTTTTTTCCAAAGTGCGCACCTTTAATTGAAGACGGGTGACGTCATCTTCAGCACTAGCGAGACGGAGCTCCATCTGCGCCGTTCGTTCTACACAGTCACCCAATTCCTTTCTTATTCCTTCCAGCGCTGTCATAATCCCATCAAATCTAGAGGAAAAGTCCGCTCTCATTGAACTCATGGCAGCCATCAGCGCATCTGCGCCATTCCCCGCAGAAATCGCACCGCCGCCAGCTTCCTCCGCCATATATGGAGCCTTGTTTGCTGCGTCACAGACCTGAAAGTCCGTTAATTTGGACTGTTTCGGCGGCTCGCTTTTTCCTTTTCCTGGTTTTCCAGCCTTAGGCTTCGCCGACATATCCTCGCCCAAATGCTGGGATACGTTCTGTCCCAAATGAGAGAGTTATTTGCCGATTTTTTTTTTTCCAGGAGCAGAGCAGAGCGAGACACGTCCGTCCTACGTGGCAGCCATAACCGGAAGTCCACATATTGCAATTTGGTTCTGATTGGGTTATTTTTGCAGGAACTGTAGCCCCTGACCTATGATCTCCTGTTTCACCTCACTTCATATACAGTAACTGTCTTGTGAAATCAACTCCCTACAGTTTTGTTCCAATTGTTTTGAAACTCGTGACCATGGTTTGATATACTCTGATGATGCACATATTGCAATTTAACTCTCACTGGATGACCTTGAGGTCAAAGGTCAGGTCAGATTTTTCCTTAAATATTGTAAGTATTGTATTGTAAATATTGTGGAGTTCCACAGGGATCTGTGCTTGGCCCTACTCTTTTTAGTTTATATATGCTTCCGTTAGGCAACATTATTAGAAAGCACTGTATACATTTTCACTGTTATGCAGATGACACACAATTATACCTGTCAATGAAGCCAGATGATACTAATCAATTAGCCAAGTTAGAAGCCTGTCTTAAGGAAATCAAAGTTTGGATGACTTGTAATTTCCTGCTATTAAATTCAGATAAGACTGAAGTCATTCTTGTTGGTCCAAAACACCTTAGAAATTCCTTTCCAAATCAAACTTTCAGTTTGGATGCAGTTACTCTTTCTCTTAATAGCTCTGTGAGGAACCTTGGAGTTATTTTTGATCAGGATTTGTCCTTCAATTCACATATTAAATTTGTTTCTAAGACTGCCTTCTATCATTTGCGTAATATTGCCAAGATTAGGAGCATCTTGTCTCAGAGTGATGCTGAGAAGCTGATCCACGCTTTTGTTAGCTCGAGATTAGATTATTGTAATTCTTTATTATCAGGTTGTCCTAAAACATCTTTAAAAAGTCTTCAGCTGATCCAAAATGCTGCAGCAAGAGTTTTAACAGGTACTAGAAAGAGAGATCATATCTCTCCGGTTCTGGCCTCCCTTCATTGGCTTCCCATAGAGTTTAGAATTAAGTTTAAAATCCTTCTTCTTACTTACAAAGCTCTAAACAATCAGGCTCCTTTTTATTTAAAAGATCTGATACTACCGTATCATCCTAACAGAGCACTACGCTCCCAAAATGCAGGTTTACTTGTAATACCTAGAATCTCCAAAAGTACAATGGGAGGCAGAGCCTTCAGTTATCAAGCTCCTCTCCTGTGGAATCAGCTGCCAATCTGGATTCGGGAGTCAGACTCGATCTCTGTTTTTAAGAATAGGGCTAAAACCTACCTTTTTGATATAGCCTACAATTAGGGAGGGATCATGTGTTTTCTGAACCCTCCCTTAGTTATGCTGCTAATAGGTTTAGTCAGCCGGGGGACCTCCAGTAATGCACTGGGCCTCACTCCTTTCCTCACTCTCTATGAAATATTTTTTTTTTGCTGGTCATTAACATTTGTTTGTTCTCTCCCATAGATTGAGTCCCCATCGTGCTGTTTGCTCTCTACATGTCTGTTCTTTTCTTCTTCTCTATCCCCTCACCCCCCAGCCAGTCGCAGCAGATGACTGCCCCTCCCTGAGCCTGGTTCTGCTGGAGGTTTCTTCCTGTTAAAAGGGAGTTTTTCCTCTCCACCGTCGCCAAGTGCTTGCTCACAGGGGATCGCCTGATTGCTGGGGTCTTTCTGCAACTGTGGGGGTCCTCCCTACAGTTGATAGTGCTATGAGATGACTGTTGTTGTGAAATGGCGCTATATAAATAAAGTTGAATTGAATTGAATTGAATTGAATTAAACACAGTAACTACTGACAGAAATGAAAGCACCAAGGTGCTGATGCCTCGATGCCAGAGCCTTGGCGGAGGTATGCATTCTCAGATCATCACCAAAATGTTATGGGTTCTTCTCTAGCCCCAAGGACCACCTCTGGTAAATATCTCATCCAAATCCATCAAGTTGTTTTGGAGTACACGCATGTGCAGTGAAAATAATCTGCAGCTCACATGCCCATAGTGTTGGTGGCAGCTAAGAGTCACCAAATTGATTTGAACAGCTGCAATCCAAACACAGAAGAAGAGCTCGGTGGCAGACATTTTAAATGGTGAAAGCGATGGAGGTACGTGAATACAATGACAATCAAGACGAACAGGAGCTTTTGCTGTTTAGTGGTAGAGGAAAAAAACAGACAGACAAAAAGATGGACATTTGTTCACCCAGTATTGGTGGATTGCTCAGTACTTTCCTCTGGCGGGAGTTTCCGGGTGCATATGTTAAACTGAGAACTGTCACCGGAACAACCACCAGAGCAATCACTAGAGGAAACTGTGAGGTCCCCCACAGACGCACCACATTTGCTCAATCTGTGCTATCAGTGAGGGGTACTAAGATCTGGAATAACATACCACCTGCAATCAGAGAACATACCACACTAAACACTTTTAAGATGCATTGTAAAAATTGTCTTTTAAACAACCAAAACTGTACCCATAACTAGTGGTTGCTCTGTGGCATACGCATGTACAGTATGTGTGTGTGTGTGTGTGCGCGCACCTGTGCGTCACACACATATGCCCCACCTCTTGTTTGTTGCTGTCTCTTGTTGCTGTGAGGTGCCTGGGTGCATGTGTGTGTACACATACGCAGTACTTCACTTGTGTGACATTTGAATGTCTTGTTTTGTAACCCCTTAACTCTTGGACTTTAGCTTATCCACCTTGTACAGTTTTATTGCAGTTGTTCTTCTCGTGTATGGTTGTTTGTGTGTTTTTGTGACCCGCCGGGGGACTACACATGCAGATTAGCAGTATTGCTAAATCTGGCATACTTACATTTGTATTAATGTTCATTAGTATGTATTGCCCCTTTCAAATAAACATTAAACTTAAACATGCACAGTACCGTTCCATTGAGGGTAAAGGTGAGCTATTTTTGTGTTTATTTCAAAAACAAAGCATTATTTCGAAATTCTGGCAAATTAAAAGTCAAGAAAATATGGTGATACAATGATACAAGCCTTTAGTTCCTCTTAATTTTGACCGGGCGAGCTGAAACAGAGAGGTGGACGGACAGATACACACAGCCACAAACAGACGCACTAACCGACTACCGTATGCTTCTCAGTTTCACTGAGGCATAATGATGTAAGCTTTTCAAATTGATACAGTAGTTTTATCTAATACACATCTTGGATGATTTACACCCCAGCCTAACTATGGGTTTAGGGTGAAGTGGTCAAAGGTTCAGAGTTAACATTGCAGTTGCACTATGGTAGATACTACATTTACTATTACTATAAAATGAGTAAAGCTAGGGCCACCAAACCTAGTATACAGGTTCACCTTGGGATCCTGAACTCTGACTATGGGTTTGGGGTCAAAAGGTCAAAGGTCAAGGTTAACATTTCCTATGCCTTATTACTGTACAATGAGTAAAATTAGGGTCACCAGACTTTGTACACAGGTTCACCCTGTGACCCTCAAGTGTGACTATGATCTTGCAATCCCAAAACCAAAGGTCAACATCAAAATGACTTATAAACTATATCTCAATAACAAAGAAAGCTAGGGTCACCAAACTTGCTACACAGGTTCACCTTGGTAACCTGTCCTCTGACTATGGGTTTGGGGTCAAAGGTCACGGTTAACATTCCTTATGCCATATTACTGTACAAGTAAAGCTAGGGCCACCAAACTTGGTACACAGGATCACCCTGTGACCCTGAAGTGTGACTGTGGTTTTGGGATTGCAAGGTCAAAGTTCAACATCAAAATGGCTTATAAACTATATTTCAACAACAAAGAAAGCTAGGGTCACCAAACTTGCTACACAGGTTCACATGTGTGGAAAAACACATGTGTGGCTTATAAACTATATCTCAACAACAAAGAAAGGTAGGGTCACCAAACCTGGTACACAAGTTCACTCTGACACCATAACCTCTGACTACAGGTTTGGGGTCAAAAGGTCAAGGTTGGCATGCCCTATGATCTCTTACTATAGAATGTGTAAAGCTCTAGACCCTAGAGTCTAGGGTCACCACACTTGCTACACAGGTTCACCTTGGGATCCTGATCTATAACTATGGGTTGTATACTTTGTTATATATTTGTGGATGATGGGCTTATCATAATTTGGTTCTGCCACAGTAATTGTATTGAAAAAATTGAAAACTGCTTTCCATCAGTACGTATAGGGATCTTCAAAGAAAACAGAGACGGGGGTATTGCATTCGCCTCAGAGTGCTCTTGTATCTTATTACACATGAACTATTTTATTCTTGCTTTAGACCTAACCTTACTACTAAGGTGTTGAGGGCTGTACACATTAAGAACTGCAACAAAATTGATAATTAATAAAATGTGAGGGTCCACACTGATGAATGATAATGCTCTGTAGACAGCCGAACCAAGCACACGCTGCACTCTCCAGGCAATGGGGTCACAACAGACCTTGAAATTGGAGGGAAATTGTCACAATCATTGATGTATCATTTGTAAACATTTGTGCTCTTGAAATTTTGCTTGCACTTTTACAGTTTATGAGATATTAAAAGAAATTTTTTATAGGTCATTCAGGTTGTAGCAAGTGCTAATGACAGCACTGGAAATAAAAGCTCTAATATCTCAAGAAATGTAAATGCACAAATGACAATTTCAAGTGCACAAATGAAAATGATGCACGAACAATTGAGGCTATTTCCATCTAGTTACCCATGCTGACTATGAGTCGCATGGGTAGAGCGTTCAGTGTCCTCTGTGGCTGGCCAGCTTTTCAGGTTTTAGTCTAGTCGGCCTCCGTCGGTCTATGATGACCATGGAAGAGAATCCTAAACGTCTACTCTGCTGGAACAGCACCGCCTGTGGCTGAACAGGCCAATGCGCGAATGGCAGTCGCTGTCACACAGGTCGCACTTGTGGGTGGTCTCCGTGCTGCTGGGTTTGTGGCGGTTCTTCCTGCGGGTCCTTTTTTCATCTGCTGCAGCAGTCAGTCTCTCTTCACCCTCCTTGAGCTGTCTGGTCAGGGTGCCTCTCCATTTGGAGCGGTCCATTGCAAGGTCCTCCCAGCACTCTGTGTTGATCTCCAGGGCCTTCATGTCTCTCTTGCAGACGTCTCTAAAGCGCAGCTGTGGGCGGCCAACGTCTCTCCTGCCAGTTGCCAGTTCTCCGTAGAGGACGTCTTTGGGGATTCTGCCATCCTCCATACGGTGAACGTGGCCTAGCCAGCGGAGCCTGCGCTGCCTTGAGTAGAGTGAACATGGAGGGAAGGCCGGCGCGGGACAGAACTTCTGTGTTGGGCACTTTGTCCTGCCAGGATATGTCCAGGATGTGGCGAATGCAGCGCAAGTGGAAGGAGTTCAGTCTCTTTTCCTGCCGGGTGTATGTTGTCCACGTCTCACTCCCATAGAGCAGTGTGCTGATGACGCAGGTGTTGTATACTGCCATCTTCGTCTTGACAGAGAGTTTGGGATTCTCCCACACTTGTGTGGTGAGGCGAGCGAGTGTGAAGGATGATTTTCCAATCCTCTTGTTGATCTCTGTATCAGGAGGGAGGTTGTTGCTGATCGTGGACCCCAGGTACGTGAACTGATTCACGACCTCCAGCTCGTGGTCGTCGATGGTGATGGTTGGTGGTGCTTCCGTGCCTTGCGCCAAGATGTTAGTCTTCTTCAGGCTGATGGTAAGCCCGAAGTCCTTGCATGCCTAGGAAAAGCGGTCCATCAGGGTCTGAAGCTCCTGCTGTGTGTGGGTTGTGACTGCAGCGTTGTCTGCAAACAGCATGTCTCTGATTAGAGCCTCGCGTACTTTGGTTCTGGCTTTCAGGCGGGCGAGGTTGAAAAGCCTGCCATCAGATCTTGTGTGCAGGTAGATTCCCTCTGTTGCTGTGCTGAAGGCATGCCTCAGGAGCATAGCAAAGAAAATCCTAAAGAGGGTTGGCGCAAGTACACAGCCCTGTTTCATTCCGCTGCGTATGTTGAATGGCTCTGAGACCTTGCCGTCGTGCTGCACTATCCCCTGCATGTTGGTGTGAAACGATTCGATGAGGCTTTGCAACTTTGGTGGGCATCCTGTCTTTGGCAGGATCTTGAAAAGGCCCTCTCTGCTGACCAGATCGAACGCTTTGGTGAGGTCGATGAAGGCGATGTACAGGGGCATGTTCTGTTCTCTGCATTTCTCCTGGAGTTGGCGGATGGAGAATATCATGTCTACCGTTGATTGCTCAGCGCGGAAGCCACACTGAGACTCGGGGTAGACACGTTCGGCATGCTTCTGTAGATGAACGAGAACAACTCGTGCGTAGACTTTGCCAACAATGCTGAGGAGGGAGATGCCCCTGTAGTTGTTGCAGTCGCTTCTCTCCCCTTTGTTTTTGTAGAGGGTGATGATCTTGGCGTCCCTCCTGTCCTGTGGTACGGCACCTTCCTTCCAGCACTGGCAGAGGACGTCATGCAGTGGCAGCAGTAGGGCGGTCTTGCAGTGCTTGATCAGGTCGGGGGGTATGCCGTCGTTGCCGGGTGCCTTGCCAGCGGCCAAGCTATCAATGGCCTTGCTGAGTTCGTCGATGGTTGGCTCTGCGTCAAGTTCGTCCATGGATGGCAGGCAGTCGATGGCATCAAGGGCTGACGGCGTCACGGTGTTCTGTCTGGAGTAGAGGTCGGAGTAGTGTTCCACCCATGTCGCCATCTGCTTGTTCTTTTCTGTGATCATCTCCCCAGTGGAGGATTTGAGGGGGGCCGTCTTGCTCTGAGCCGGACCAAGTGCTTTCTTGATGCCATCGTACATACCACGGATGTTCCCTGTTATGGCAGCGGTTTGAATGTCTTGGCTGAGCTGAGTCCAGTACTCGTTGGCACAGCGCCGAGCAGTCTGCTGAACTTTACTTCTCGCAGCCCTGAGAATCTGGAGATTCTTCTCGTTTGGGTACTTCTTGTACTCAGCGAGTGCTGAGTGCTTGGCCTCAATGACGGGGGTCATCTCAGTCAACTTGGCATCAAACCAGTCCTGTGACTTCGAGGTCTTCCTCTCAAAGGTAGCCAAGGCTGTGCGGTGGATGGTGTTCCCACTTCTGCTTTGCAGATTCTCCTTCTTGTGGTACACCAAGTTCCTTCTCAAAGGTGGAGGAAAACTGCTCAACAAGTTCTGGTTGGGCCATCTTGCTGGTGTCAATCCGTGCCTTTCCAGGCTGTCTAGCATGATGGAATTTCTTCAGCTGCAGCTTGACCTTGCAACACACCAATGAATGGTCTGTGTCACAATCTGCACTCTGGAACGAACGGGTGATTAGCACGTTCTTCAGTGAGGTGCGCCTGGTCAGGATCAAGTCCAGCTGGTGTCAGTACTTTGAGCGCGGATGTCGCCAGGAAACCTTGTGTTGGGGCTTGGTCTTGAAGAACGAGTTTGTGATGCACAGATCGTGATATGTGCAGAACTCGAGCAGCCGCTGTCCGTTGTCGTTCATTCTGCCCACGCCAAATGGTCCAAGACAGGAGGGCCAGGAGTCGTGGTCAGCACCCACTCTGGCATTGAAGTCTCCAAGGAGAATGAGTTGTTCATAGTTGGGGATGATCCTGACAGTTGTTGCAAGATTCTCGTAGAACTCGTCTTTTTCCTCTGGTGTGGCTGTCAGTGTTGGGGCATACACACTGACGAGGGTGACTGGGCCTTGAGTGGTGTTGAGGCGGAGGGTGAGGAGTCGTGCAGAGCCAGTGCTGCCCGGTTCCACCATCTTCAGCAAGGTGCTCTTCACTGCGAACCCCACTCCGTGTTCCCTGTGTTTGTCACTGCCCTTTCCCTGCCAGTAGAACGTGTAGTCCTTCTCTCTCAGTGTGCCTGCGTCAGCCAACCGTGTTTCCTGGAGAGTGGCAATATCCACTCCCAGTCTCTTCAGCTCATTATTGATGATGGCAGTCTTCCTGGTGTCGTTGATGTCCTTGAGGTTAGCAGCGAGTCCTGTCATCATAGTGTGGACGTTCCAAGTTCCCAGTTTTAGAGTTGGTCTCTTTTGTTTTTTTGTCTTGCCTGGTGCGAAGGTTCTCAGCCTGCTGTTCGGACTTCTCCTCATCCCCATGCACCCAATGAGGAAAGCAAGCTGTGGCGGGACAACACCTTATTGGCTGGGGGCTGCCCAGCTTGAGGCGGGCGGTAGCTGTCCAGTGAGATCCGATGATCCCTCCCACTGTCGGGAACAACCCCTGGCGCCGCGCTCTATGCCAGTTGAGCGGTGGCTTTTAACCGGTAACTGTCATTCCCCGTGTTTTTTCTACGCCAAGGGCGAAGCTGGAGTGTCCTCTCCAGTGATCCGGTGTTCTACCTTCCAGCGTTGGGCGTTGGTAGGATTCAAGCCTGGGCAGGAAGATATGGAGGACAAGATGTTGCCCATGCAACATGTCCCCCCTCTCCACGTCACTGATGGATCCAAAGGAACAGCAGGGCTGCTACAGTTTGGCACCAGCGCCGTCGCAGGAGCTGCCAGAACGATGTTGAGCACAACAGAGAACTGCCTTAGGGGCTCAGACTCCGGATTTTTCCTCAGGGTTGACTCCCGAAGCCTTTCCCATGACTGGGTGTGCCGCAAGGCAGCGGAGGTTTGAAATCAGGGTTTACCTTCCCCTAGATGGGCTACCTTCCCAGGTTGACGAGCCACCATCTACCCGAAGCATCTGGTTTTAAGGCGCCAGAGATCCGCCCTCGCCCCTTCTCCTATTAGTAAAAGCAGTTCCGCCGGGCTTAGAGACTAAACCCCACGGGCAGGCTAAGAGTTGGACTTAGTTGTCAGAGGCTTTTCGAGATGCATGCCATAAGGAGCATTTTATGAGCACTGGGAGCTTAACCCCAGTGCCGCTCCTGGCTATGACAACCTTGGAATCTGTGCTCTAACTCGATAGGGAATGAGGCTGGAGCCACCAAACTTGGAAAGTGGGTTGATCTTGGGACTAATACCTTTGGCTATACTTTCGGGGACAAAGGTCAAGGTCACAGGGTCAAGGTCAAAGGGTCATATAAGGTCAAAATCCATTTTGGCCTGTAGTGACTTCATTACTGCACCTTGCCAAGGAATTTTAATGCAATTTTGAATTGGATATTTGACACCTGGGGAAGGTCAAATGGCTTTGATCTGGGCTTTGACCTAGAAGATCAGTAGAGTGTGCAAAAAAAAAGAAATAACTTTTTGGCTTATTACCATGATTATTGTAATTGCTGTAAAGTAAAAGTAAATTATCTTAAATTTCGGTTAGCTTAATGTTTTTTCACACCCAAAGGAAGTACTATAAGGAGATTTAGGCATTAATTCAAATTATGCTTTTGAATGCTACAAACATTCTGTAAATCTAACGAAAGCTGTGGGTCTGCATCTCAGTTGAGTGCATTCTAGTTTTGTGTTAGATGAGGGGCTTCACATACAGTAGGTCCACACCACTGGTTTCAATCACACCACTGTTTTTTTTATTGTTACATGTCTTCCTTCTTATTCATTGTGTATAGCAAAAAATAAGAAAAGCGTGGATTCATGAAATTTTTTAAAGGACCCTTTTCTTTGTGCCAAAGCTTCCTTGGACCCACAGCCAGAATATTGATGCAACTATTGATCAAAAGAAAAAAAAAATTCGAAAGGCCACGGCAGGCCAAGTAAGGGCCTAATAAAATTGATAACCGCATGCCAGTAAATAATACTTTTGATTTTGCTTCCTTTTATTCCAGTCCCACACACTTTTCTACAAATTATACAAGAATGGTAAAATAAGTGGAAAGAAACAAAGAAACAAAACACAAAACTACCAAAAAACCAATACTATCAGCTATAGTCAACAGAAGATTTCTCACCCTTGCTCACCCTACCTCTATACTCAAGTGCCATGTAAAGTGAGCAGGTGAATCCACTGATTAATAATGAGGTAGAGCACATCCACACTGAGACACCCTTCAACCCTCTACCAATCAAAAGTGTAGACACAAACCAATCTCCCTTATGTGAGTAACTCACTTATTTGGCTCCTACATAGGATATGGTGGCCGCATCAAGACAGTGTTGTGCAATGATGGAACAGAAAGAGTCAGGCTTGCCATCCATGTGGATTGCACAGAAGTTATAAAAATAATTTATAACGATCCATCCGTCCATCCAGCCATTCATCCATTTTCTACCGCTTTTCTAGAGGGCCAGGTCGCAGAGGCAGCAGTTCAAGCAGAGAAGCCCAGACTTCCCTCTCCCCAGTCAACTCCTCCAGCTCTTCAGAACCTAGGCATTACCAGGCCAGCTGGAAAACATTGTCTCTTAAGCACATTTTGGTTCTTCCCCTGTGATCTCCTCCCAGTGGGATGTGCCTGAAACACCTCAAATGGGAGACATCCTGATCAGATGCCCAAATGTGGAGGAGCAGCAGCCCCACACTGAGCCTCTCCCAGGTGACTGAGCTCATCACCATATCTCTAAGGGTGAGTTCAGCAACCCTGTGGAGAAAGCTCATTTCAGCCGCTTGTATCCGTGATCTCATTCTTTCGGTCATTACCCAAAGTTCATGACCATAGATGAGGGTAGGAACCTAGATTGACCGATAAATTGGCCTCTCAGACAGGGGCCTCAGCCAGACGTTCCCAGCACACTCTGATTGTCCGTTTTGATCTACCAGGTCACCACCTGGTGGGGATCAGTTGACAGCTCTGCACCTCTCTTTACCCTAGTGTCCAAAACATAAGGTCGCAGGTCTAATGACACAATCACAAAATTGATCCTCAACCTGCAACCTAGGGTGTCCTGGTGCCAAATATATATATGGACACCCTTTTCTTGAGCATGGTGTTCATTATGTATAAACTGTGGATAACACAGAAGTCCAACAATTGAACCCCACTCGAGTTCAGATCGGGCAGGCTGTTCCTCCCAATCACACCCCTCCAGGTTTCTCTGTTGTTGACCATGTGTGCATTAAAGTCCCCCAGTAGGACAATGGAGTCTCCAAGAGGAACGCTTTCCAGCACCCCAGTCAGAGACTCCAAAAAGGGTGGGTACTCTGAACCATCGTTTGGTACATAAACTACCGTTCAAAAGTTTGGGGTCACTTAGAAATTTCCTTATTTTTGAAAGAAAAGCACTTTTTTTCAATGAAGATAACTTTAAACTAATCAGAAATACACTCTATACATTGCTAATGTGGTAAATGACTATTCTAGCTGCAAATGTCTGGTTTTTGGTGCAATATCTACATAGGTGTATAGAGGCCCATTTCCAGCAACTATCACTCCAGTGTTCTAATGGTACAATGTGTTTGCTCATTGCGTCAGAAGGCTAATGGATGATTAGAAATCCCTTGTGCAATCATGTTAGGTCTGCAATGCTGTAATTGCTGCAAATGGAGGATTCTTTGATGAAAGCAAAGTTTGAAAGAAAAAAATTATTATTTCAAATACAAATCATTATTTCTAACCTTGTCAATGTCTTGACTATATTTTCTATTCATTTTACAACTCATGGTGGTAAATAAGTGTGACTTTTAATGGAAAACACAAAATAATTGTCTGGGTGACCCCAAACTTTTGAACGGTAGTGTATATAGGCACAAATGATAGTAAGGACCCATTTCCCAACCTGCTCTTCCACCTGGGAGAACTTCAGTATAGAGGCAGCAAGGTGAGGGATACAAGAATATGCTCGCCACCTCTTGTCTGGGACAACTCCAGAGTAGGCCAAGCTCTGGCCTCTCTCCAGAAAACTGGTTTCAGAACCGGAGCTGTGCATGGAGGTGAGCCCAACTATATCTAGTCGGTATCTCTCAACTTCGTGCACCAGCTCAGGCTCCTTCCCTACCAGAGAGGTGGCATTCCACACCCCAAAAGCCAGCTTACAAAGCCGGGGATCAGACCACCAAGGTCTCTGCCTTTGACCGCCACCTGATCCACATAGTACCAAACCCCCATGGTCTCTCCCGCAGGTAGTGTGCCCACTGAAGGGCGGACCCATGTAGCTCCTTCAGGCTGAGCCCAGCTGGGTCCCATGGGCATAAACTTGGCCACCAGATGCTTGCCACTGAGCCCCTCCCCCGGGCCTGGCTCCAGGGTGGGGCCCTGGTAACCCTACACCAGGCGGGGTACACTGAATCCTTGGTTGTGCATCCACTTTGTCTTGGGAGACCCTACCAAAGACAAATGTCCTCAGACAACATAGCTCCTGGGATCACTAGGGCACTCAAACCCCCCACCATGATAAGATGATGATCCACGGGTGTTCATAATAATACTGAAAATATTTTCAACTTGGGCACAGGCGCTCTATGACAATTGCCCAACGCGTCCAATCATCAAATCCTCATCCTCCTCCTCCCGGACACTCAATATCCTATCTGAAAGCAGGTATGAAGTACCAAGACTCAGCCTCAGTGTCCACGCTTTCCCAGTGCTCTGTCACTGATTCCAGCCCTGCCTTCAGAGCTGGTGTAATGAACATGACAGCTGGATGTATTTTGCTTGGCTATCAGCATTTTGATGAGTCATCAAATTGCTCTGAAAGTTGAGTCGTCGGCCTCCGTCGATCTATGATGACCATGGAAGAGAATCCTAAACATCTACTCTGCTGGAACAGCACCGCCTGTGGCTGAACAGGCCGATGCACACCAGTATTCTACCTTCCAGCGTTGGGCGTTGGTACGATTCAAGCCTGGGCAGGAAGATATGGAGGACAAGATGTTACCCATGCAGCATGTCCCCCCTCTCCACGACACTGATGAATCCAAAGGAACAGCAGGGCTGCTATAGTTTGGCACCAGCGCCGTCGCAGGAGCTGCCAGAACGATGTTGAGCACAACAGAGAACTGCCTTAGGGGCTCCGACTCCGGATTTTTCCTCAGGGTTGACTCCCAAAGCCTTTCCCGTTACCGGGTGTGCCGCAAGGCAGCGGAGGTTTGAAATCAGGGTTTACCTTCCCCTAGATGGGCTACCTTCCCAGGTTGACGAGCCACCATCTACCCGAAGCATCTGGTTTTAAGGCGCCAGAGATCCGCCCTCGCCCCTTCTCCTATTAGTAAAAGCAGTTCCGCCGGGCTTAGAGACTAAACCACACGGGCAGGCTAGGAGTTGGACTTAGCTGTCAGAGGCTTTTCGAGACGCACGCCGTAAGGAGCATTTTATGAGCACTGGGAGCTTAACCCCAGTACCGCTCCTGGATATGACAGCCTTGGAACCTGCTCTGAAATATCCAATATCGTTTTTGACTTTTGTTATCATTATTGTTCTAGTGTGCACCCTGCTATTAACTTGAGTTGGAGTGATTTTTAAAACACTACATTTATTGTTATCGTTATAACTCTTGGTGTGGACAGCCCTTTAGTCTTGTATATCTACACTAAGCCAGAAGTACAGTATTATGTACAGTATTAGTGCTATGAGTAGATGACAAGTTAATCACTAAACTGAGTGCTATTCTGCATCACAGTGTCCACCTTAGGTCCACAGGTCTCTTTTTTTTTAGCTTCACTAAACCTGTAGAGTTGTTAACCTATTGTTATAATTCATGTTCTTTTTCCTTGCCTTTTTATCTTGAAGTGTAGCAAAGTGAAACAGCTCGTTCCCAAGGCCTGGCATTAGTACTCCTTGGGGTGGGCGGGCAGTGTAGGAAGTCTATTGTAGTGTAGTAACAAGTCCTTTGTGTGACATTTTCCTTGGCATTGACATTCAGAGGGGAATATGAAGACAGGCCTGTGAGCGCCACATTCTCTGACATGTGAAGAGAGAGGATATTAAGAATGGGGGCCAAGGTATTTGAACGAGCGCAGGGAAGGACATTTGCACAGAACGTGTCAAGGACACACTACGGTGGAGCGGTGCTCTTTCATATTTCACTTTATAACATTATGCTATACATCAGGTTGAATCTGTATCCTCCGGTTACAAAGCTGCCCACTGGGCCATTGCCATCATAGTCTAAGAAGTTGATTTGCAGTGCATAGGATAATATTTTTATTATTGTTGTTATTTTTACACAAAGGTTTACAGCAACACTGTAAATATTGCATCAGAATGATGTTGTAGCCACTCAAACATTTCAGCAGGGATGATTTTTTTTAATAAACTTAACTCATAACACTTATGTTTCTTTGTCATTCATGTGTTTTGAGAATGATTTTTCTTCACCAATGTCTGTGTCATTATATTCCTTAAAGGGTGACTAACATCTCCAGTGGGGTTTTTTTTGTTTTTGTTTTGTTAAATTCTAGATGAATCAGAGGGAAATGCGGGTGAAAAACAGAGTTTGTGCTGTGGCTCTAACGGACTCTGCTCACAACATCTGGCTACAGGAGACCACCAAAGGGACGCAGGAGTGGATGCAGCAGGTGAAATTCCAACACATGCCCAAACACATGGTGGCCCCAAAATTGACCCCTCAGCAGTTGTTTCTACATTATTACATTTGGTATCCAGTAGTCATAGGGTATTTCATCACTAACCATTACGAAGTTGTAACATTTCATCACTGATGTTGCTTAGTTGTGTGTTATCATACTGAGTCAACCACTCTCTAACCACAGTACTCAAAACTAGTTTTGTGGTTGTTCCCACTAGAAGTAGCCCTGGACCACATTTTAGTATCCTGGTGCTCAGACATACACACGCATGCTAAGCTGTTGTTTTGTTTTTCTTTTGAATTCTTGGATGGAATATGGGTGGGCAATATAAGCTGCGGCTTCAGCCATCACCCATTTCGGATAACTTATGTCGAACGGTATAATCAGAGGAGTTATTGTCTAATTTGACCTTGTTGGATTTTCTTTCCCCCTTTGTTATATTATTCTGTTTCTTTTTAATCTGTACTTTTAATCTATCCGAAATAAAGATTCATTCATTCATTCATTCAAGCTGACAAGATGAAAACAGTAGTCACCGCTGGATGCAAAACTGGACCTTGGTTCATTGCTGAGCTTTCATCTCATGTAAATTAACTTAAATTGGTGAACTAAAATCTCTCAGATTGTGCTTTTTCTTTGTCTCTTCCTGCTTAACCCTCTGACCTATGCAGTGTCTCAGACTAACAGCTAACCCAAATGCAGAGATGAACCGTCGTTTGGGCGGTACTTTTTTTTTTATCAGGCTCTCCTTTTTATCCCGGGAGTAGTACCTGTAAGCATCTCTGAATTTCATGATATGCCTGTGTGGTTTAGGATTGTGAGGTGAAATGCACGTGTACATGTGAATTCGTGTTAGCTTTCATTTTAGCATTTGCCCTTTCTGGTGTGACCTCTGTGCCATATGCATCACCTGGGCTCACTCAGTATGCACATACAGATAAGGACTAACCAAGACCAAAGCTGCCGGAGAGCCCAAGTTGCAAATGTCATATGCATACACACACACATACAATTACAATATACACTCCAATTTGTATTACATTCTCTTCTTTGTTCCTCTCTTTATCTTTTGCCTTTTATTTTTGATATTTCTGTGGTTCTTGTGCTTAAGTGCATTGCATATCTTTGCATGTGCATTAGTTTGAGTGATGGGGATTGAAGCTTCCATTTGGTCCCTTTTGGTATCTCCTATTTTTGTTTCATCTAAGGCTTGTGTGGAACACTACATAATTAGAGTGTTAAGTGATTTTTCTGTTTGTGATGATTACCCAGAACAATAAACCTGAATTAACCTTCATTGTCCATTTGGAGGAAGAGGATCGGCAGTAATTCACACACATACCTGATAATTCACTGTCTTTGGAATAATGAGAGGTCTCATTAAAACAAAATAATGTCACACAAATGCTTTGCTTTAGCCATCTGTTTGGCAAAGTTTAAGAACATTGCCCATACTAATTTTACTCTTCTATGGATTTGTTTTATGTCTCAAGCTCAGATCTTTCTGTGCTGATGCTGGGTGTTGGAGTTCAATGGTTCTGTACAGTATATTATCTCTTCCTAAGAATTTACTCTTCTGACCAGTGACTTCAGATGTTCGGCCTTAAATCTACTGAAGCCACTCTCCTTGTGGGGTTAACCCCTGATGCTCTTATTTAAACTGAGACCAATTTGGACTTCACCTTCTATTCCTCTGTTTTTGTTGTTCATCAGTCCCTGAAACTTATCTGTTTTCTTAGGCTTTTTCCTGATTTTGCTGTAAGCCGAGATTGCCACATCAATCACAGCCGCTTCTTGTCACTATGAGTGGTTAGTTTTTCCCAGCAGCTGCTTGTCAGTATGAAATTCAATTCCTCACAGTCTCGTGGCCAATTTGTCCTCCACCAGTTACTAAGGTGATTGGGTCTTTGGGCCCTCAAATCCATACATAAAGAGATGTCCCTCTGCTTTGTCTGGTCACATTATTATGCCTATTAATATATAGGGCCCTATTTTGATGGTAATCAGTGGACTTTTCCACCAACTTCCTTCCATACGCCAGTGTTTTTGTTAGTTTCTGTCAGTGCATTGTCTGGTTTTTTACGCTTTGCTTTACACCATCTAATTACCCGAGTTTCCAGCTGGGCCAAGGCCTATTGCACCTCACCTACAGTTGTGGTTCTCCCTCAGCAAGCTACCTGACTGCCACCCGAAGTGGGCTCGCTTTGTGGCAGGGGTTGACAGCGGACAGGAAGCCACGCCAGATCTCCTCCTTTTTCGTATGCCCAACAATATTTATTGATACCTCACTCACGCTCATGTAATATTGCTTAATTAACATATTTTACAGTATATTTTTAGAAGATATGTTGTAATTTTTAGATATATTTCTGTTATTTGTTTTTATCCATTGTCATCAAACCTCCATTGTTGTCATCCTGCCAGCCGACATCTTGCCTTACTCAGGAACCGCACTGGAAATAAGTGGTAACACTTTAGTGTGTAATCTTAGATTCTCGTATATGTACATTATGTTTTTATCATATGTACCATGTTGATGAATCTGAATAAAATCAAATCAAGTCACCAAACTCACACACAATGATCCTCAGGTGGGTGTGCCTCCAGGTTGTGCTCAAGGTCAAGATCAAACATCAATAGATCTGGGCACTTAGATGATTTCAGAAAAATCACTACTTCTCCTTGGCAATTGCCTTGATTCTCACCAAACTCACTCACAATAATTCTCAGGTGAGTCTGCATGCAAATTGTGTTCAAGGTCAAAGGTCAGGAGATCTGAGCACTTATCAGAAAACTCAATACTCTTGGCAGTTGCTCTAATTCTCAACAAATTCATGCACAATTATCGTCAGGTGGGTCTGTGTGTTTGCGTGTCTCGAGCTGAGCGCTGGAGGCTTTCCCAGGCTCAGTCTTGTGGCTTTTCTCTGTATTTATATATATTTGTTGTAGTTTTATGCCTTTTGAGTTGTTATTCTGCTTTCTATTTTCTGTTTATGTTTCAGTTTTGTCACGGCCATGTTTCGTTTCATTTGTAATTATTTATTAGTCTGCAGTTGATTATGTTATCCTTTATATTTTTACTGTGACGTCTTTCTTGGGGTTGACAGCTGTTAGGCGGTGCTTCCAGTTTTGCCGTCCGTGGGGGTGTTGCCCTGTCAGCTGTCAAGCTCTGCTGCTCCTCTCTCATCTCTGCCAGCTGATTCCTGTTACTAGTTATTGTTCCCTTTTCCCGCTCATGTGAACCCACACCTGTTATCATTCATGTTAGTTGTTCTGTTCCTATGTAAGGACTGTCTTTCCTTCTCATTATTGCTGCTGTCTTAATGATTTTTCTCTTCTCATCTCCACCAGAGCCCTGCTTTGCTCTGGTGCGTAAATCTCGTAAGTGTTCTCTCTCGTTTGCATTTTGTTTTTGGAGCACTTGGTTGAACTTTATGTTTGTTGTTATTTTTGTAATAAACTTCACAAGCTCACAGTACAGTGCATGGGTCTCACCTCTCTGCTCTGAGGGGCATTCATGACACAGCATCAAGGTCGTGCTTAAGGTCAAGAGATCTCAGTGCTTGTTTCTTAATTTTATGAAAATTGTTACTCCTCCTAGGCAATTGCCCTTCCTGATGCAATCCTTCCCATTTCCCTGGGCTTGGGACCAGCACTAGGAGTACTAGGAAGCTTGTGCTCCCCCTGTGACTGGGTAACCAACTTTCCTTTCCACATTCTATTATGCCGAGCACCAAGCTAATAGGTGGAAAGTACCATTTTTATATGGTCTTTGGTATGGCCCAGCTGGGGTGTGAACCCACAACCTTCCCGTTGTGGGGCAGATGCTTTACCACTAGGCCACCACTTTGGTATATTTCTAACAAGTAAAGAAAAATATTTCAAGCTTTTTTTTTGTTTTAATTTTGATGATAATGGTATATAGCTTATGGAAATCAGAAAAAGTATCTCAAATTATGAGAATATTCTCTTAAGATCAATCCAAAATAAGAATTCATAGTACAGAACTGTCCATCTTCTGAAAAATGTCCTGATGTTTAATGTTTTTGAGAAGCACTTATAGTATTTCCTTATTACTGATACTGAACATTAATTGCAATGCTTCTTAGCAAGCCTCTGGTTATCAGGAGGAAGGTGTAGGTAGATGCAAAATTTGCAGTTTAAGTTATAGTAGAAGAAATCAAATGGCAGTGTTCCCACTAGGGGGATCTTTGTGTTGAGATTACAGTGTTTGCTGAGACAGTGGCCCTTTTTAAAGGGCATCTGTATGAGTAAGCCATGCACAGCTGGATCTGTAAATAACACTTGAATTGCACTCTGAGATATTGATATAAATTCACTCAATAGGAGGGCAACCTCAATGCTGCCTCACATCACAGAGCAGCTCCAGAACTGAACCCAAGTAATGCCCTGGGTGGTGCCCAAACAAGTGGGTACCTGCAAGGTCATGGCACCCCAACCATGTACACCTCTTTTCTCTTCGGACAAAGATAATTTCCTTCCTCCAGGGTTCAAGAGGTTGTTGGATGGTAGGATGGAGTGATGAGATGAGTGTAAAAGAGAAGGTGAGATTTAGAGATCAGCGCCTGCTGAGCCAGGTTGCATAGACTAGATGGGTCAGACAAGGGGCAGCTGACGTCACAGCAAGGAGACAAAATACAGAATGAAGGTAAGACAAAGGGGGGAAAGGTAAGCCTAGGCTAGGCTAAATTGAAAATATTTACCCAGAGGTCGAGGCAGAATAAAAAATAGACAAAGAAATGAAGTATGAGAAACGTTCAATTATTTAAATCCAACTGACTTCCACAGAGAAAGCACAGGGTAGAACTGTGAAAAAGTGGGGAAAAAAGACAGGTACGATATGAATGGAGTGAATACTGATGGAGGAGAAGGGATGAAGAGATGTATGCTGGAGGTAGATGAGTAGCATAGTGAGGAGAAGTGTGAGAGAGAGAGAAATCCAAATCGTGGTGTACAGCTGGCAGCCTGTCACAATCTCCAAGATGTCTCCTGTCACTGTACTGGCCTGCTGTCACACTCTAGTGGCCTGCCCAGAGTGTGTGCGCACACACACAAACATACACACATCCTGTGTACACTGTGGTCATGAATAAACCATCCTAATCCATAGAGATTATACAGCAACTGGGAGAGGTGGGAGAAAGACAGTCACAGAGAGAGTGAGCCAGAACTGATACTCAGGACTTATTTCTGAGAAGTTAGGCTCCAACCTGTCATGCATGTTATGGTTAAGGACACTTTTGTGCACTGTAGTTTAGGAATTGCATTGTGTGCTCTCAGAATGATGAATTGGGATAGTTTTTACTTCGCCCCCAGAGAGGTGATCAGTCTGTCCATGTGTTTTTGTGTTTGTGTTTCTGCACCTGTAAAAAAGAGGGTTCACCATGAGGCAGTTTCCTCTCCTTCCTTTACCCCAAATTCAAAGAGTTGTCCAAAACACCAAAAGTTTGTAATGGATGTAATGAAAATTTGCAGGACTCACGACTGTCTTCTTCTAGATTCCATTTAATTAGTAAAATGTGGTGACCTAAATAGGGCTGGGTGATAGGAGTCAAAAATCATATCTCGGTATAATTATTCTTTATCTTGATACACAATATACAGTGGGGAAAATAAGTATTGAACACATCAACATTTTTCTCATTAAACATATTTCTTATGGAGCCATTGACCTGAAATTTTCAATAGATATCAGTAACAACCCAAGTAGTCTTATTCACAAGTGAGGGAAGAATGGAGCGAGAGATTGACAGATAGACCAGAGCTGCTTTTGCAGGGATGCGGACGTTGTACTGGTCTATTGTGATGAAGAGGGAGCTATGCTCTGAAGCAAAGCTGTCAATTTACCGGTCAATCTACGTTCCTACCCTCACCTATGGTCATGAACTTTGGGTAATGACAGAAAGAATGAAATCATGGATACAAGTGGCTGAAATGAGCTTTCCTTGTAGGATTGCTGGTCTCACCCTTAGAGATAGGGTGAGGAGCTCAGTCATCCGCGAGAGGCTCAGAGTAGAACCGCTGCTCCTCCACATTGAAAGGAGCCAGTTGAGGTGGTATGGGCATCTGATCAGGATCCCTCCTGGATGCCTCCCACTTGAGATGTTTTGGGCACGTCCCACTGGGAGAAGACCCCAGGGAAGACCCAGGACTCACTGGAGAGACTACGTCTCCCAGCTGGTCTAGGAATACCTTGGTATCCTCTGAAGAGCTGGAGCAGGTGGCTGGGGAGAGGGAAGTCTGGGCTTCTCTGCTTGGACTGCTGCCTCCGCGACCCGGCCCTCCAGAAAAGTGGTTGAAGATGGATGGATGGATGGATGGATGGATGAACAGCCCAAGTAACATACAAAGAAACCAAGGCAACTGTGTTCACAAAACAGGTTATATTTAATAAAGTGGAATGACACAGGGAATAAGTATTGAACGCGTGAAGAAAAAGAGGTGCAAAAAGGCATAGAAAGCCAAGAAACCAGCTGAAATCCATCAGAATTTAGGAAGCCATCCCATCCCCTATCAGTGCAAATTAATTTCAGCTGGTTAAGTCCTGACTGATAGCCTTTAAAAAGGTCTGTGAATATCAGATTGTCACACCATTAAGAACTCATGATGGGTAGCAGCAAAGAGCTCTCTCTAGACCTTTGCAACCTTATTTTCACAAAACATAATGATGGCATTGGTTACAGGCACATTTCTAAAATTGCTGAATGTTCTATTGAGCACTGTTGGAGCCATCATTCAGAAGTGGAAAGAACATCATTTTACCATAAACCGGCCATGACCAGGAGCTCCTTGCAAGATTTCTGACAGAGGAATCAAAAGAATTATCAGAAGAGTAATCCAAGAGCCAAAGACCACTCCTGGAGAGCTCCAGAAAACCCTGAAGTTAGCAGCTACTGCTGTTTCAAAGAAAACAATAAGTAATCCATTCAACCGACATAGGCTTTATGCCCACTCACCTCGCAAGACTCCATTGCTGAAGAAAAAGGATGTTGAAGCGTGTTTAAAGTTTGCTGCACAACATTTGGGCAAGCCAGTAAAATACTGTGAGACAATAGTTTGGTGAGATAAGACCAAAATTGAGCTTTTTGGATGCAACAACACATAATTTGTTTGGAGGAGAAATGGCATTGCACATCAGCCCAAAAACACCATACCAACAGTGAAGTTTGGAGGTGGGAGCATCATGGTGTGCAGGTGTTTTTCAGCTCATGGTACAGGCAGACTTCATATAATTGAAGGAAAGATGAATGGACAGCTGTGCAGAGACATCCTTGATAAGAACCTGTTGCCATCTGCCAAGATGTTGAAGATGAAACAAGCTTGGACATTTCAGCAAGACAATGATCCCCCACAGCCAAGGAAACTCTCAGCTGGTTCCAAAGAAGGACAATAAAGTTGTTAGAATGGCCCAGTCAGTCACCTGACCTGAATCCAATTGAAAATCTATGGAATGAACTGAAGATTAGAGTTCATAGAAGACACCCATGAATCCATTCTTCCACACAAAATGCCTTCAAATCAGTTTATGTGGTAGAATGGGCTAAAATCACTCCTGAGCAATGCCTGCGCCAAGTTTCCCCATACAGGAGGTGTTTAGAAGCTGTTATTACCAACATAGCCTTTTCTACTAAATATTAAATGAATTTCACCAAGCTTCACCAGAAGCCCCACAATACAATATTATCCTGATACTTGGCTTGCAATACTATATTACCTCAATCTTGCGATACACCAGGGGTGTCCAACCATGTGCCATGGAGAGCCAAGACCCTGCAGGTTTTCTCTTCTACCCAGTCTCTTCAGCAGGTGTTTTCACTTATCAGCAATCAGTGGGAAGAAGTTCACTGAAATCTGCTGTTGAAGACACTGGTTGGAGGTAAAACCTGCAGGGTCTTGGCTCTCCATGGCACATGGTTGGACACCCCTGCGATACACGGTATTTCAATATCATATATTGTGCCTTCCCATCCTGATATCTGCCTTGTTCAGCTTCTGGCTAAATCTTAGGAGTCACTCTTTTGCTATACTGACCTAACCAGACATTGTTGAGAATTGTTTTTTTAATTACTCTGGTACCCCCCCTCCCCGCCCAAAAGGAAAATTTGAAAAAAAAATTAAAAAAATTACTACTTTTAAGTGTCACGATCCTGGTTTCTCTGAGTTGATACAGTATCATAGACACAGTGGGCCTCAAGCAAGAACCATTAGTACGAACAGATTTGTTCGTAAATGTGATGTACGATCAATTTACCTGAACTTGTGGGATTCATCAACCTGTTAGTATCTACAAATTTAGCACATTTACTAACAAAATTTACAAGTGGTCCAGACCAGTTGTTAGAGATACAGTATGTGTTAATAGTTTGCTGTTATTCTAACTTTAGGTTTCACTAAATGGCTGTATATTTTATTTTTCTCATCAAGTATAAAAGTGTAAACCCTATAAACTAATAATTAATTGACAAGATTTGACACTTCAAGTTATAATTAAAAATGAAATATAACTTCTTCTTTCAGCTGCTCCCTTTAGGGGTCACCACAGAGGATCATCTGCCTCCAGCTCACCCTATCCTTACATCTTCCTCTGTAATACTAACCCTCTCCATGTCCTCCTTCACTACGTACATGGATCTTCTCTGTGGTCATCCTCGTTCCCTCCTGCCTAGCAGCTCCATCTTCAACATCTTTTGTCCAATATATCCATTATCCCTCCTCTGTGCATGTCCAAACCATCTCAACCTTGCCTCTCTTACTTTGTCTCCAAACCGCTCAACCTGAGCTGTCCCTCTGATATACTCATTTTTGATCCTGTCCCTCCTAGTCATTCCCAATGAGAATCTTAGCATCTTCAACTCTGCCACATCCAGCTCCGCCTGCTGTCTTTTTGTCAGTGCCACCATTTCCAAACTATACATCATAGCAGGTCTCATTACAGCCTTTCAAATCTTCCTTTTCACTCTTGCTGCTATCCTTCTGTCACAGATCACTCCTGACACTTATCTCCACCCACTCCACCCAGCCTACACGCTCTTCTTCACCTCTCTTGTGCATTTTCCATTGGTTTGGGTGGTTGACCCCAGGTATTTAAACTCATCTACTTTGACTCTACTTCTTCTACTTTGACTACCTCTACTCCTTCCATCTTCACCATTACACCTGCCTCCCTCTCATTCACACTCGTGTATTCTGTCTTGCTTCTACTGACTTTCATTCTTCTTCTTCTCTCCAGAGCATACCTCCACCTCTCGAGGTTCTCTTCCACTTGCTCACTACAGATTACAGTGTCATTTGCGAATATCATAGTCTACAGAAATTCCTTCCTGGCCTCGTCTGTCAGTTTGTCCATCACCATGGCAAACAAGAAGGGACTCAGAACTGATTCCTGATGAAATCCCACCCCCACTTTGAATTCATCTGTCACTCCTACAGCACACCTCACCATCGTCTCACTGTTCTCATACATGTCCTGCACCACCCTCACATACTTTACTGCCACTCCTGACTTTCTCATACAGTACTACACTTCCTCTCTTAGTACCCAATCATATGCTTTCTCTAGATCCACAAAGACACAGTGCAGCTCTTTCTGACCTTCTCTATTCTTCTCCATCAGCACTCTTAGAGCAAATTGCATCTGTAGTACTCTTTCTTAGCATGAAACCATACTGCTGCTCACTGATTGTCACTTTTTCTCTTAACCTGGCTTCAGCAACTCATTCCCATGTCTTCATAGGGTGGCTGATCAACTTTATGCCTCTGTAGTTACTACAACTCTGAGTGTCACCCTTGTTCTTGAAAATTGGTACCAAAATACTTCTTCTCCACTACTCAGGCATCCTTTCACTCTCCAAGATTGTTATGGTAAATGGCATTCACTTATATACAATAGTGCTTTTTCTCATGTCTAAATGACCAAAGCTCTTTCCAGATCCTGCTATCCACCCATTCATACACATCCACACACTGATGGCGGTGGAGCCGCCATGCACTGGCGCTGGCCTGACCCACCAGGAACAACTGGGGGTTCAGTGTCTTGCTTAAGGACACTTCAACATACAGACTGCAGACAGAGCGGGACTCGAACCCCAGACCCTCTGATCAGTAGTCGGCCACACTACACCTGCGCCACAGCCACCCCAATGTTAAACAATCTGGTTAAAAAGTTCACTGCCATCTCTCCTAAACATCTCCATACCTGCACAGGTATGTCATCTGGACCAACCACCTTTCCATTCTTCATCCTCTTCAAAGCTGCTCTCACTTCCAACTTGCTAATGCTTGGAACTTCCTAGTTTACTATCTTTCCTTCATCCATCCTCCTTTCTCTCTCATTTTCTTCATTCATCAGCTCCTCAAAGTACTCCTTCCATCTTCTCAACACACTTTCATCATTTGTTAATAAATTATCATTTCTGTCCTTAGTGAACCTAACTTGCTGCAAATCCTTTCCACCTCAATCTCTTTGTCTAGTCAATCGATACATGTCCTTTTCTCCTTCCTTGGTGTCAAGCCTCTCATACAACTCACTATATACCTTTTCCTTTTCCTTTGCCACCTCTCTCTTTGCTATGCACCTAGCTTCCAAATACTCCTTTCTACTATCTTCCTCTCCCTGATTTTCCCACTTTTTCTTTGCCATCCTCTTCCTTTGAATTCTTTCCTGTACCTCCTCATTTCACCACCAAGTCTCCTTGTCTTTTTTCCTCTGTCCAGAGGATGCACCGTATACTTTTCTACCTGTTTTCCTCAATACTTTTGCTGTACTTTCCCAGTCATCTAATAATTCTTCCCTACCACCTAGAGCCTGTATCAGCTCC
The DNA here is from genome assembly GCA_020510985.1 of Pholidichthys leucotaenia. Taxonomy (NCBI): domain Eukaryota; kingdom Metazoa; phylum Chordata; class Actinopteri; order Cichliformes; family Pholidichthyidae; genus Pholidichthys; species Pholidichthys leucotaenia. The sequence continues at coordinate 112,054,312 of CM035838.1, read as the reverse complement.
TTCCTGAACTTTGTGCAACCGTGTTCCTTCTGTAACTTCCCCCACTTAATCTTTGGCTCTGCCTTCACTCTCTCCTCTTCTTGCTTTCCAAAGTCATGTGACAGACTGCCATCCGATGCTGTCTAGCTACATTCTCCCATGCCACGACCTTGCAGTCTCCTATCTCTTTCATATTTCTCCTGCATAAGATGTAGTCCACCTGTGTGGACCTTCTGTGGCTGGGTTAAAATTTGTATTAACAAAAATAAAATGCAGCTAAAAATAATTAAAAGCAGTATCCTTCCATCAATGTTCAAATCATATCAGATGTAAAATAGCCCACATTGTTGAAATGTGTCATCAGGGCTGTTTCCTGGTTTTGGGGGCCCTATGCAAGATTGTATTTTGGGAGCCCCTAATGCAGGGGTGTCCAATCATGTGCCATGGAGGGCCAAGACCCTGCAGGTTTTACCTCCAACCAGTGTCTTCAACAGCAGATTTGACTGAATTCCTTCCTACTGGTTGCTGATAAGTGAAAATACCTGCTAAAGAGACTGGGTAGAAGAGAAAACCTGCAGGGTCTTGGCCCTCCATGGCACATGATTGGACACCCCTGCCCTAATGTATCAGTTTGGTACCCCAAAGAAAAACAAGCTTCCCATTTCCCAGCAGCCCTTGCAGGTGACAGGACATGTTTTAAAATGAGTATCTCCTCCTTAGTTAGTGTACTACGGGGCAGATTTACTAAGGCAGCGCAAATTAGCGAGTGCGCAAATTAGACAGAGCGTCTCAGGGAGTGGCCAATTTTTGCCAGTGATCTGCTAACAACAAGGAAAATTATGAACACAGACACAGTCACTTCATTTCAATAATGCCCACCCATCCACCAAGAGCACCGCAAAATTGCGCACAGGCACAGTCAGTACAGAGGAGCATAATACAGTATATAAAGCTTTTTTAAAAGTTTTTTTTAAGCGCAAACCCCATATTTTTGTTAATTATATTTCAAACTTTAAATTTTCAGTTAACATGGCAGACTTTTTTGTTTAATATGTATAAATGAAGCATTTGTATCTAATTTAGTAAGTGACTACACATGAATAAACTGATTATTTCACTAACATGTTTATTTTAGTAACACTAGAACCATCAAGATGGTCTGATGGAGACTCTGGGGTTTTATTATGTGAATAACTTTATTTTAACAAAATCTACAGGTCTCCCAGTTCACAACTTTTTATAAATGCCATTGAGTTACAGTGTTGCAATTTTGGGGGACGTTTCTATGGATCTGTGCGCTCTTTTTGTTAATAATTGCATTGTTGTTTTCCTTCTATATTGTGTATCCTGAACTGTCCATCCATCCATCCACCTTCTACCACTTTTCCGGAGGTCCGGGTCGCGGAGGCAGCAGTTCAAGCAGAGAAGCCCAGACTTCCCTCTCCCCAGCCACCTGCTCCAGCTCTTCAGAGAGGATACCAAGGCGTTCCCAGACCAGCTGGGAGACATAGTCTCTCCACCGAGTCCTGGGTCTGCCCCGGGGTCTCCTCCCAGTGGGACGTGCCTGAAACACCTCAAGTGGGAGGCATCCAGGAGGCATCCTAATCAGATGCCCATACCACCTCAACTGACTCCTTTCAATGTGGAGGAGCAACGGTTCTACTCTGAGCCTCTCCCAGATGACTGAGCTCCTCACAATATCTCTGAGGGTGAGTCCAGCAATCCTATGGAGAAAGCTCATTTCAGCTGCTTGTATCCGCAATCTCGTTCTTTTGGTCATTACTCAAAGCTCGTGACCATAGGTGAGAGTAGGAACGTAGATTGACTGGTAAATCGACAGCTTTGCCTTAGAACTAAGCTCCTTCTTCACCACAACAGACCGGTACAATGTCCGCATCACTGCAGATGCTGCTGCGATTCGTCTGTCAATTTCTCACTCCATTTTCCCCTCACTCGTGAATAAGACCCCAAAATACTTAAACTCCTCCACTTGAGGCAGGAGCCTATCCCCAACCCAGAGAGGACAATCCACCTTTTTCCGGCTGAGGACCATGGACTCGGACTTGGAGGCACTGATTCTCATCCCAGCCGCTTCACACTCAGCGGCAAACCGTCTCAGCAAGAACTGTAGGTCATTGCTGGATGAAGCCAACAGGACAACATCATCTGCAAACAACAGAGATGAGATCCTGTGGTCATCAAGCATGACACCCTCCATTCCCTGGCTGCGCCTAGAAATCCTGTCCATAAGAATTATGAACAGGATCGGTGACAAAGGGCAGCCCTGGCGGAGTCCAACTCTCACTGGGAATGAGTCTGACCGAGTGTTGGCAATACGAACCAAACTCTCACAACGGTCGTACAGAGACCAAATAGCTTGTAGCAACAAGCCCGATACCCCATACTCCTGAAGCACCCCCCACAAAAAACCACGAGGGACGCGGTCAAATGCCTTCTCCAAGTCCACAAAACACATGTAAACTGGTTGGGCAAACTCCCACGAACCCTCGAGAATTCTTGTGAGGGTAAAGAGCCGGTCCGATGTGCCACGGCCAGGACGAAAACCACATTGCTCCTCCTGAATCCGAGGTTCGACCAACGGTCGGACTCTTCTCTCCAGTACCTTGGCATAGACCTTACCAGGGAGGCAGAGGAGTGTAATCCCTCTAAAGTTGGAGCACACCCTGCGGTCCCCTTTTTTGAAGAGAGGAACCACCACCCCAGTTTGCCATGCCAAAGGCACTGCCCCTGGCCTCCACGCAATGTTGCGTGCCAACCATGACAGCCCTACAACATCCAGGGCCTTGAGGTACTCAGGGCGAATCTTGTCCACCCCCGTGGCCTGGCCACCAAGGAGATTTTTAACCAGCTTGGCAACCTCAGCCCCTGTGATAGGCAAGTCATCCCACTCGTCCACAAGCCCTGCTTCCTCTGTGGAAGGCGTATCAGTGGGACTGAGGAGATCCTCAAAGTATTCCTTCCACCGCCTGACGATATCCCCAGTCAAAGTCAACAGCGCCCCATCCGCACCATACACAGTGTGGACAGGGAGCTGCTTCCCCCTCCAGAGCCGCCGGACAGTTTGCCTGATAGGACTCCTTTAGCTTAATGGCCCCCCTCACTACTGGTGTCCACCACTTGGTTCGGGGGTTGCCACCACGAGATGCATTGACCACCTTGCGGCCGCAGCTCTGGGCCGCTGCTTCAACAATAGAAGTGGAGAACATAGCCCATTCAGACTCCATGTCTCCAGACTCCCTCGGAATGTGGTTGAAGTTCTTCCGGAGGTGGGAATTGAAGACCTCCCGGACAGGGGCCTCAGCCAGACGTTCCCAGCACACCCTCACTATACGTTTGGGTCTACCAGGTCTGAATGGCTTCCTCCCCTGCCATCGGATCCAACTCACCACCAGGTGGTGATCAGTTGACAGCTCTGCACCTCTCTTTACCCGAGTGTCCAAGACATACGGTCGCAGGTCTGATGACATGATAACAAAATCGATCATTGACCTGCGACCTAGGGTGTCCTGGTGCCAGGTGCACATATGGACACCTTTTTGTTTGAACATGGTGTTCGTTGTGGACAAACTGTGGTTAGCACAGAAGTCCAATAACTGAACACCACTCGGGTTCAGATCGGGCAGGCCGTTCCTCCCAATCACCCCTTTCCAGGTTTCACTGTCGTTGCCCACGTGCGCATTGAAGTCCCCCAGTAGGACAATAGAGTCTCCAAGAGGAGCACCCTCCAGCACCCCAGTCACAGACTCCAAAAAGGGTGGGTACTCCATAGGCACAAATGATTGTCAGGACCCGTTTCCCAACCCGAAGGCGCAGGGAAGCAACCCTTTCATCCACCGGGTAAAACTCCAATATAGAGGCAGCAAGGTGGGGGGATATAAGAATACCCACCCCTGCTCGTCGCCTCTCGCCCGGGGCAACTCCAGAAAAGGCCATGCTCCAGCCCCTCTCCAGGAGACTGGTTCGGGAACCAGAGCTGTGTGTTGAGGTGAGGCCAACTATATCTAGCCGGTATCTCTCAACCTCGTACACCAGCTCAGGCTCCTTCCCCACCAGAGAGGTGACATTCCACGTACCAAAAGCCAATTTAGAAAGCTTGGGATCAGTCTGCCAAGGTCTCCGCCTTTGACCGCCACCTAATCCACATAGCACCGGACCCCCATGATCCCTCCTGCAGGTGGTGAGCCCACTGGAGTGCGGACCCATGAGACTCCTTGGGGCTGAGCCCGGCCGGCTCCCATGGGTGGAAACCCGGCCACCAGACGTTAGCCATCAAGCCCCTCCCCCAGGCCTGGTTCCAGGGTGGGGCCCCGGTAACCCCATACTGGGCGGAGTACACTGAATCCTTGATCTAGAATTTATCATGAGAGTCTGTTGGATCGTTCTTAGTCTGGCCCTTCATCCAGGACCAGTTTGTCTTGGGTGACCCTATCAGAGGCACATTGCCCCGGACAGCACAGCTCCTGGGATCACTGGGGCACGCAAACCTCCCACCACAATAAGGTGATGATCCATGAGGGGAACTGGAAGAGAGAAATAGAGAGAAGAGGGAACTGAATTACCGTTTTATGTACAGCAAAAAGAAATACTGTAAATATAGAATTATGGATAGAGAAAAAAAAATGAAGAAAATTGGCAATGTGGAAGATTTTGCTTCAAAAGCAAGGGGGATTTTAGGAAAACTCCAGAGTCCAAGTCTAACCTCTGCAGAAAAGGAAAAAAAGAGTCATTATTGGCTGACACCATCTCTATGTCCACTGCGGGTATAAGGGCTCTTATTGTACCCTATTTTATGGATACAAGTTCATGTACGTAGTAGGCTATATACAGTATAAACAAAGGAAATTTAAAAAAAAAAACCTGCCAGCTGACATCCAGTTCAGCGTAACCCCATTCTTTGTGAGACTGTTGATTTTCATATACACCGCGTTCCAAATTATTATGCAAATGATATTTGTCTCTGATTTTCCTAAATAGTCGATGCAAATGACAGTCATCAACTGTTAGAGCATAAGCATAATTCAAATTTTATTGAACAAACCTCCCAATGATAACTATTTTTTGCAAAAATAAAAAAAATCAAAATGCACTGTTCCAAATTATTATGCACAACAGAGTTTCAAAACATTTTATTGGTTGTAAGGAACTGAAAATGGTCATTTGTTGAATTTGCAGCATTAGGAGGTCATATTTACTGAACTCAAAAGTTATTTCAATCAAGCATTTTAACAGGCCAAGTTACATGTTAACATAGGACCCCTTCTTTGATATAACCTTCACAATTCTTGCATCCATTGAACTTGTGAGTTTTTGGAGAGTTACTGCATGAATTTCTTTGCAACATGTCAGAATAGCCACCCACAGCTGCTGTTTTGATGTGAACTGCCTCCCACCCTCATAGATCTTTTGCTTGAGGATACTCCAAAGGTTCTCAGTAGGGTTGAGGTCAGAGGAGGATGGGAGCCACACCATGAGTTTCTCTCCTTTTATGCCCATAGCAGCCAATGACACAGAGGTATTCTTTGCAGCATGAGATGGTGCATTGTCATGCATGAAGATAATTTTGCTACAGAAGGCACAGTTCTTTTTGTACCATGGAAGAAAGTGGTCAGTCAGAAACTCTATATACTTTGCCGAGGTCACTTTCACACCTTCAGGGACCCTTAAGGGGCCTACCAGCTCTCTCCCCATGATTCTGGCCCAAAACATGACTCCGCCACCTCCTTGCTGACGTCACAGCCTTGTTGGGACATGGTGGCCATCCACTAACCATCCATCTGGACCATCCAGGGTTGCACGGCGCTCATCAGTAAGCAAGACTGTTTGAAAATTAGTCTTCATGTATTTCTGGGCCCACTGCAACCATTTCTGCTTGTGAGCATTGGCTAGGGGTGGCCAAATAGTAGGTTTATGCACAACTGCAAGTTTCTGGAGGATCCTACACCTTGAGGTTCATGGGATTTCAGAGGCATCAGCAGCTTCAAATACCTGTTTGCTGCTTTGTAATGGCCTTTTTTGCAGCTGCTTCCTTAATTGATGAATTTGTCTGGCAGAAACCTTCCTCATTATGCCTTTATCTGCACAAACCAGTCTGTGCTCTGAATCAGCCACAAATTTCTTCACAGTACGATGATCACACTTAAGTTTTCGTGAAATATCTAATGTTTTCATACCTTGTCCAAGGCATTGCACTATTTGACACTTTTCGGCAGCATAGAGATCCTTTTTCTTTCCCATATTGCTTGAAACCTGTGGCATGCTTAGTAATGTGGAACATCCTTCTTTAGTAGTTTTCCTTTAATTGGATTCACCTGGCAAACTAATTATGGCAGGTGTCTGAGATTGATATCAGTGGTCCAAAGAGCCCTGAGACACAATACAATCCATGAGTTTAAATGAAAAACAATAAATTGAATGTTTATGGCACTAAAATCCTATTTGCATAATAATATGGAACACAGTGTAATCTGTTCTTCAGTCATGCCAAATAACGTCACGAGCAGAGAGAAGCTTCTGCCACACGCCCTCGGTTCTCATCCTGGCACCAACGATCGCTATCATGTCAGGCGCAGATGAATTAAGACAAGCTTTTTTGGGCGTTAAATCCTGGCGCTTTTAGCAGGAGAATGACAACCACAAACCTTAGTAAATCACCTTGCACCAGTCATTTAAATACTCCCCTCCCTCAAATTTGCACTTTGACATGACAACTCCCACAAATACATATGCAGTGAGGCCAGGCACAGAATTAACATAGTCCTGTCACGAACCGAGCCTGTGTTTTCTGTTGGCTCGGTTCTGACCATTCTTGGTGGCTCAGGCATTGGGGTTATTATGTGTTGTTTTCTTTTGATTTCTCATTGTTTGCATGTCTGTGTACTGTTACTTTTCCTTGCCTGTAGCCGCCGCTCTGGCCGGTTTGGCCACGCCCCCTCTCTCTCTGACAGTCAGCTGTTTGCCCCGGTAATTATCTGTCCCGCGCCTTGCCCAGGCTTTTCCAATCTGTCACGCCAGTGGTGTTTGTACTTAGGCAGTGCTTTGCCAGTCAAACACCACTGGACCATTGTATGTGTTCACACGGTTGTTCTCCGCCGTGTGACAGTCACATCTGTGAAGGATTGTTTGTGTGTGCGCTTGCTGGCAGACTTGGACGACTTGGACTGTTCCTGTACGGCGAGTAAGCGCTGTCTACGTTTCTGTTTGCAGTTGTGCTGCTACGCTTGTCTGTAGCATTTCCCCTTTGCGGCGCAACTGCTACGCTTAGGCACTGTTGCCCAGCTTCTTCTCCCGTGCCAGTCGAGTGTCCTGGAGGACTCTAAGTTTCACCCGAGCTGTCTATGTTATTGTGGTCTGTCTATTTGTGTATCAATAAATGTGTATTTGGTGTAATCCGGCACTTAAGTTCATCCTTCTTTTTCCTCCTCCATGCGCTGTGGCAAAGCACACGGGGAAGTTTAAGACAAGTCCACGCCTTTCCACCGCAAATTTTGCCCTGCGCCCTTTAGTAAATCTCAACAGTAGATTTTTAATGCCAAAATTTCCAATACGCTCTTAGGACGCAGCGCCCTCGTGCGTCCTAGAGCGCACGAGAGCGCACGAGAGCGCCCTCGTGCGCTGTAGGACGCAGAGACCTGCCCGTCCGCGGTACACCGGAGTGCAAGAGGTTAAACAGCGTGACAATGGCATCCTCCATTCCTCTGTGAGGCCTATAGGCAAACTGCAAAGGATCCAATGCATGCTCAGTCTGCTTTAGGACCTCAAATCTGACCAGTTTTTCAAAAATTTTCATTAAAATTGAAGTCAAAGCAACTGGTCTAAAATCATTTACTGTTTTAGGACAGCTGGATTTTGGAACGGGGACAACCACGGCATCTTTCCAGATCTTAGGCACATGTTGTGTCTGTAAGGACTTATTGAAAATATAGTGAAACACAGGACTCAGTTCATGTGCACAGGACTTTACCAAGCGCCCACATACGTATATTATCAGGGCCCTGACTTTTGTTCGCTTTTACAGCACAGAATGCCCTTTTAACATCCTGCACCTCAATATTAAAAGTGCTGATTGTCTTTGAGTTTCTGTTTAAAATCTTGGGTTTCTGTGGTAAAATCAAAGGAATCAAAACGACCATAAAAACAATTAAGAGCATTAGCCAGCTCTGTGTCTGAACTAAAACCATCTAAAAACACACGATTACTGCGCTCTGTGCTCTGAAGGCCTGCAATAGTTTTCATACTGGCCCAGGCTGAACCAAGCTTCTTTGTTGCCATCTTGCTTTCCAACTCTGATTTATAATTCTGTTTTGCTCTTAAAATTTCGGCCTTCAGCTCTTTTGTGGCTACCTGTAGCTCAGAAACAACCCCCTGTTTAAAGGCAAGTGCTTTCCTCTGTAAGCAGGATTTAAATAATTTTGTAACCCATGGCTTGTTGTTGGGATATATTTTGACACGTTTACGTGGAACGATCATGTCTCTGCAGAAAGCCATGTATGAGCATGTCACGTCCACTAAAGAGTCCAAATCTTCTCCGCAGGTGAGCGTGAACACCTCCAAGTCCGTACAGTTAAAGCATTCCTGGAGGCAGTGCACTGAATCCTCTGTCCACACATTTATGTCTCTGGTCGTCGCCTTGCCTCTTCTGAGAGCAGTTTTATATGTGGGCAGCAAATGTACACAGTTGTGATCTGAGGATCCTAAAGGAGGAAGGGGAAGAGATTTAAAGGCCCTCTCTATGGATCTGTAGCACAGGTCCAATGTCTTTTTTCGCCTGGTTGGGCAGGAGACATACTGATAAAAGTTTTTAAGTGTCTTCTTTAAAGACACATGGTTAAAATCCCCAATGATAAAATTTGGAGCTTCTGGGGAAATCGACTGCAACCGCTGTACCACATCAAAGACGGTGCTGGAGGCGCAGGCAGCATCTGCCCTCGGGTGAATGTACACAGTCATTATGAAAAGTTGGGGGAACTCCCGGGGCAGATAAATGGGGCGTAGTGACACAGACAGAAGCTCCACATCTGGTGTACAGATGCGCTCTCTGACTGTGACAGATGTACAGTACTGTTTATTAATATACAAACATACGCCGCCCCCCTGACATTTCCCTGTTACCTCTTCCTGCCGATCCGAGCGAAGTGGGGCTCCAAAGCCGTCAATCCACAGGTCCGCATCCTGGTCATGCGCCGTAAGCCACATCTCCGTGTAAGCCATGACACAGCAGTTCTTTAAATCCTTTTGATATCGTACATTTCCTTGAATTTCATCCACTTTATTTCTCAGGGATTGTACGTTCCCCATAATAATGGAAGGAAGAGGAATGCGGTTAAGCTGACGCCTCCTCAAGTTTAATCTTATGCCGCCACGCTTTCCGCGTTTCCTCTTCTTGTCTTTCTTTTCATCGCTGTGTCCATGAAAATCTCTTAAAATAAAGTCCGGCAGTTGCAGCACAGACTCAAACACAGATGCTGCATTATCCATGTTTAAATGCAGTAACATTTCTCTGGAATATGGCATTCTTCCCGGCATGATCGCGATTGCGCTTACCTCCAAGACAAAGAGCCGGTAAGAAAGAAACGACAGTGCAAAAACAAGAAGGAAATCCATACTGATGGAACCAGGGAGCTCTTCGTTATATGGTCCACAAACATTCAAGGACAAAAACGGCACAGGGAATTAAGTTAAAACATATTAAAGGGCATAAAAACAGAGACACAGACGTCAAACTTTTCTCACCCGCTGCCGGTCGCTGCATGCGCATACAATCCAGTACTCAATCCTAATACTCATGGATGCTTATAACGCACACATCAACACACAGTTAGGCAGTAGAGGAATGAAATTGAAAATTCACTGGATGACTAAAGTGATAGTGGTATATTGATCCATCCATCCATCCATCTTCTACCGCTTTTCCGAAGGTCCGGGTGACGGAGGCAGCAGTTCAAGCAGAGAAGCCCAGACTTCCCTCTCCCCAGCCACCTGCTCCAGCTCCTCAGAGAGGATACCAAGACGTTCCCAGACCAGCTGGGAGACATAGTCTCTCCACCGAATCCTGGGTCTGCCCCGGGGTCTCCTCCCAGTGGGACGTGCCTGAAACACCTCAAGTGGGAGGTGTCCAGGAGGCATCCTTATCAGATGCCCATACCACCTCAACTGACTCCTTTCAATGTGGAGGAGCAGCGGTTCTACTCTGAGCCTCTCCCGGATGACTGAGCTCCTCACCTTATCTCTGAGGGAGAGTCCAGCAATCCTACAGAGAAAGCTCATTTCAGCCGCTTGTATCCGTGATCTTGTTCTTTCGGACATTACCCAAAGCTCATGACCATAGGTGAGAGTAGGAACCTAGATTGACTGGTAAATTGACAGCTTTACCTTAGAACTCAGCTCCCTCTTCACCACAACAGACCGGTACAACATCCGCATCACTGCAGATGGTGCTCCAATCCATCTGTCAATCTCTCGCTCCATTTTCCCCTCACTCGTGAATAAGACCCCAAGATACTTAAACTCCTCCACTTGGGGCAGGAGCCTGTCCCCAACTCAGAGAGGACAATCCACCTTTTTCCGGCTGAGGACCATGGACTCGGACTTGGAGATGCTGATTCTTGTCCCAGCCACTTCACACTCAGCGGAAAACCGTCCCAGCAAGAGCTGTAGGTCATTGCTGGATGAAGCCAACAGGATAACGTCATCTGCAAACAACAGAGATGAGATCCTGTGGTCACCAAGCATGACACCCTCCATTCCCTGGCTGCACCTAGAAATCCTGTCCATAAAAATTATGAACAGGATCGGTGACAAAGGGCAGCCCTGGCGGAGTCCAACTCTCACTGGGAATGAGTCCGACCGAGTGTTGGCAATACGAACCAAACTCTCACAACGGTTGTACAGAGACCGAATAGCTCGTAACAACAAACCCGATACCCCATACTCCCGAAGCACCCCCCACAAAAAAACATGAGGGACGCGGTCAAACGCCTTCTCCAAGTCCACAAAACACATGTACACTGGTTGGGCAAACTCCCATGAACCCTCCCGTGAATTATCAGAGATAATGTGAACCAGAGATGGCATGAACCTATGTACAGTGTGCAAATGAGCATTGTGCAACCTGATGTGAACCTGAGATGGCACAGACTTATGTACAGTATGCAAATGAGCACTGTGCAACAAGCAGTGTATAATTACAAATTATTTCTGTAACAATAGTACCAGTAGACTGTGCATGATAAGTAGCATCAGAGATGATATGGACATCAGACGGGTGATACTATATCTACTGTACAGGTGAGCAGTGTGCAAATTTAGCAGCCGGTGTGTGAGTTTCTCTATGCAAAGCTGTGTTACAGAGTTTTGGGAGTTATTATCTGTCCAGGAGTCTGATGGTAGTGGGAAAGAAGGAGTTTTTCAGTCTGGTTGTCCTGCATTTCACACTTCTGTACTTCCAGCCTGAGGGTAGAAGTGTGAACAGTCTGTGCTGGGGGTGGGTGGGGTCCCGGAGGATGGCGTCAGCTCTCTTTTGGACTCTGCGGTGGTAGATGCTCTGCAGAGAGGGGAGTGGAGTCCTGATGATCTTCTCCGCTGTCTTCGCCACTCTGTGCAGGTGTTTGCCATCCAAAGCAGTAGTGCTGCCGTACCACGCAGTGATGCAGTTGGTCAGGATGCGCTCGATGATGCAGCTGTAGAAATTGTTGAGGATCCTGGAAGACATGCCAAACTTCTTCAGCCTCCTCAGAAAGTACAGTTGCTGTTGAGCTTTCTTAACCAGTTCCGTGGTGTTGTGTGTCCACTGAAGGTCCTTTCTGATGTGGATGTCCAGGTATTTAAAACTGCTCACCCTCTCCACCTCAAGCTTCTGGATGAACAGCAGCCGATGGGGTCTCCTCCTCCCTTTCCTCATGTCCACTATCATCTCCTTTGTCTTGTCCGTGTTGAGGGTGAGGTTGTTGTCCTCACACCATGACACCAGGTTGGCCACCTCCCTCCTGTAGGATGCTTCGTCATCACCAGTGATGTGTCCTATCACTGCTGTGTCATCTGCAAACTTTACGATGATAATATTGTCCTTGTGGGAGGCAACACAGTCATGGGTGAAGAGGCTGTCGAGGATGGGGATGAGAACACACCCCCCGTGGGACACCTGTGTTTGTGATAATGCTGGCTGAGGTTCTGTTACCAATCCTGACAGACTGAGGCATGCCAGTTAGAAAGTCCAGTAGCCAGTCACAGAGGGTGGGGTGCAGGCCAAGTGAAGACAGTTTGTTGGTGAGTTTGTGGGGGATGACCGTGTTGAAGGCGGAGCTGTAGTCAACAAAGAGCATCCTACTGTAGGAGTCTTTATCTTCCAAGTGGGAGAGAGAATAATGAAGTGCTGCAGCGATGGCATCTGAGGTGGACCTGTTGGGCCAGTAGGTGTACTGCAGGGGGTCCAGGGTGCCCGGTATGCTGTCCTGCATGAGGGGGCAGCACAACTCTCTCAAAGCACTTCATGATGATTGGAGGGAGTGCTACTGGTCTGTAATCATTCAGACAGGTTGGCGGGCTCCTTTCGGGGAGGGGGATGATGGTTGTCGTTTTGAAGCAGGAGGGGACTATGTTCTGGTTGAGGGAGAGGTTGAAGATTGCTGTGAGAACGTCAGTCAGCTCTGCAGCGCATGCTCTGAGGGCCCACCCAGGTATGTTGTCTGGTCCTGCTGGCTGCCTTGCAGGGGTTGATATTCCTCAGTGCTTTGTTTACTTGGCCTGGTGTGACTCTTAGTGGGTGGGGGTGGGGGGTGCGTGAGTTTGTGTCTCTTCTCTGTACTGTGGCTGGTGGTCTCAAAGTGGGTGTAAAAGATGTTGAGATCGTCCGGCAGGCTGTCTGTAGAGCTAGTGGTGCTGCTGTTGGTCCTCTTGTAGTCTGTGATGTGTTGCAGGCCTTGCCACATGCTGCGCCCTGGGTCAGGAGTGGAGTAGAGGCTGTCCATCTTTTCTCTGTACTGCCTCTTGGCTGTTGCTATAGCCTCTCTCATTCCATACTTTGCAGCTTTGTACTCAACCTCACAGCCTGATTTAAATGCACGAGAGCGAGCACGCAGCATCTGATGTACCTGAGTGTTGATCCAGGACTTCTGGTTGGAGAACTTCCTGACCTGGTATGGTGGGTACGATGGTATCCACACACGTGCTGATGTACCATGAGTATAGATGGTATGACAGCAATGCAATACCCGCCAACCCCACCTGGAAAGCAGGACCTTATATAATAGTTTTTGAGTGTCAATTATGCAAATTTTCATTTTACATACACACTTACACATGGGTAGAATCCTCATTCCATGAGTATCATGGATCTGTCAGCAGATGACTGCCCCTCCCTGAGCCTGGTTCTGCTGGAGGTTTCTTCCTGTTAAAAGGGAGTTTTTCCTCTCCACCGTCGCCAAGTGCTTGCTCACAGGGGATCGCCTGATTGCTGGGGTCTTTCTGCAACTGTGGGGGTCCTCCCTACAGTTGATAGTGCTATGAGATGACTGTTGTTGTGAAATGGCGCTATATAAATAAAGTTGAATTGAATTGAATTGAATTGAATAGAATCCTCCATTTTTACACATGCTGTTTACACACGTTAGGAGGACATACAAGTGTTTGTTGAATCAGGAGTGACTCGTTGGTACTAACGCTGCTTACTGACAAAATGCTTGTAATTTGCACATACTAATACTAACATGTTCTTGCATGAGGCCCAGTGTGTTGCGATACTACACTTTAATGATTTTTTTTGCCCCACTCCTACAATATCTACAACTTCTTCTTTTGGCTGCTCCCTTTTGGGGTCGCCGCAGTGTATTGTCACCTGTTATACATGTGGGCGCAGATGCTCTACCATCAAGCCACCACTCTGATTCCATACAATATACACAACATACTGTATACTTTTAATGTACAGTACATTCACAGTAAAATTAACACTGAAATTGTCTCTATCACTATGTTTCCATGATGCAGCCTTAGCCCGATTAGCACCAACAATCAGGCTAAGGCTGTTGGTGCTAATCAGGCTAAGGCTGTCTCATTGAAGTTCATAACGTCAGTTTAAATCAGGCTAAGTCTGATCTGATTAATAGGGCTGGATAACACAGTATTAGTCTGATTTCTCAATAATCAGGCTAAAGCTGTGTCATGGAAATATAGTGCATGTGTTCACTCTTTTGTAATGTTGATTTTAACACTGTCGGAGTTACACAGCAAACTTGAAAGTGTTAAATTCACTCTAAGCGTGTAAAATTAACTCAGAGAGGGTTAAAATTCAACACTAAAAAATGTAGACACATTTTTTTAGCTGGCAACAGTTTTTCTTTGTTGGCAGTTTCAGCTTTTATCAAAGTATTTTTTTTCATAGTCATACTTGGGGGGGGGGGGGTTATGATTAGCTTTTCTGCATTGCTGCTTCTTCCACTTTCAAGTGATTCATAGTTTTGTTTTTTTGAGTAATTTCCACAAAATATACTAAAAAATACAAGTCCATGCATGCAAAGAAGCAAACAGAGCAGATGTGGGGGAAAGGTTTTGGTTTTTTTTTTTTTTGGAAAATCAAATATGTTTACTTTTTTTCTTTGTTTGTTTTCTGACTGGCCACCATTGATCGGTCAATGAGCTGCTTGAAGTGATGATGCTGTGTCAGAGGCAGCCCATGTGATGTGCCATCCTTTTGTCATGTTGCCCTTCTCTAATCCCAGCCAGCAGGCCTCGCTTTTCATGTGACTGCTGTTATGCCTGCAGTCTCCCACAGCAATGGGGCTTTGTGGTGTGTGTGTGTGTGTGTGTGTATGTGTGTGTGCATTTATGCAAGAGTTTGTGTGCACATATGTGTTGTTGCCTTGACAAATCTATTCAAACCTCAGCCTCCCTGCCTCCATTGGTGTCGATGGTGGAGGTGTTGGGAGGGAGGAGGGTCCTTTGAAAGACTCCCCTCCTTTCCTTCTCTCCAGCCGCCTTCAGCCCACTGCTCCACAGCCCAGCTGACATCTTCCTCCAGACAGACAGAATGAATTAAAGGAGATACAATAAGACACTTGATGTAGCATTCAAGGAGCCCCACTGCTTCTGTGCTATGCTACATCGCTCTGCCCTCAAGCCCAGGCTCAGAGGAGAGCACATCTAGGGCAAAGCAAAGGATCTAAAAATACACAATATGCCACTGTTTACCAAGAGGACTTGTCATCTTCCCCCCAACGCCAAACCCTCCAGCACTCCCTACGACCATACCCTCTCATTTCTGGGTGGATCTTTCTACTTTTTATTCCATATCCCTGCCAACTGTTAGCACATTTGATTGACAGAACTAGAAATAAAATAAAGAGAAGCTAGTGAATGGGGTTTTTATTGAGTTCATTTATTGAGTGTATTTATTTATTTTTGTTTGTTTCACAGGAATGGATTATAAATGTTCAAAAAGATATTTGATCAACATTTCCCAATGGAATATTGTTTACTAACTTAATAATATCTGGTAAGGATTTGCAAACGTCTACCAGATGTTGTAATGCAATGAATTTCTATACATCTCTATAAGCTTATAGTAAATACATTAGATTGGAACAGCAGAACACAAATATGTCAAACAGATGGCAACATAAGAGATTTACTTCACCATAACTGCACACAGTTCTGTCAACAAAAGCAATGCAAAACACAAGATCAATAGTGATCAAATTTGTTCACCACCTCTCTATCCAGGGAACATGTACAGTATACACAACTAAAAGACAAATTAACCTCTAGCCATACTTGCCAGTTTTCCCAAAAATGATCAGTGTGTGTCTGTGTGAAATAGTTTACTTCAGAGATGATAGCTAATGAGAAGTGTAGAGCAACTTAAGCTTTTTCTTCTTGTGTACATTTTAGAAGTCCAACCTGGAGAAGTTTTTCAGCGCCTTAGGAGTCAGGGTCATAGAGAGCGGAGATACAAAAGCACATGTCCTTTGTGTATGGGTAGTTCACAGTACTACACAGCTTTGTGGGAGACCCCCGATAGAACGACACTGACCGACACACACGCACACATGCACACAAAAACACGTACAACACGGTAATGGCTGTCAGGGGGCCAGGGTGAAAGTAAACAAGGGCAGATAAGCAGCGATTCAGAAGGACACCAGCTGCACATTCTAATCTCTTTACATTTTCTCTTTCTTCTATTGAACTTTTATCTTATCTGGGGAGCGTCTTCTCTGAGCATGACTTCTCAGCCTGTCTCCATCTCTTTCTCCCTTTTCCTTGTTTTTGTGCCGACCTTAAATTCCACAGCATACCAATCCACATTGACAAGGGAAAGCATGCTTTGATGAGCTGCCATCAGCTGACCCACAGAGTGAAAACTCAATGCGTGGCGTAAATTGTTTTGTTGTAGGGCATTGATACCCATCATTAATCGCGCACCAAGGTTAAACTCTATATGTCTGAAATAACCGGCTGTTGTGTATAGAAAGCATTGCCATAGCAAGATGAAGATGGCAAAAAACAAGAGGAAAAAAAACAAATAAAGAGGTCCTCTCCGCTTTCTGACAGGAGAGTTGTCATCCACAGGGGTTTTGAGAGGAGTAGGGGTGTTTGTGGAGGGTTATGGGTCAGCAAGCTGGGCAGACACCCTCCCTAGGGCCCCCTCTCATCCACTATGGTAGAAGGCCTCAGCACTCCACCACAAACAAACGCCAAGCTGTCTGAGCAACATGTCACAGAGCTTTTAATTGCTTGTTCCTGTCTTTCCCTCTCCTTCGCTTTCCCCCCACTGTGCTCATTCATACACACCTCTATCATGCTTATTGTTTTCTTTTGCACCTATCTGCTTTGCGTCCCTTGCTTTGTTTTTCTTTTTTGTTAATTTCCATACTTGTGTTTGTTTGTTTTGCCCCCACTTTCTTCTTAATATCTTTGTGTTGTTAGAAGTAATTCTAGATTCTTACTGATGTGTACACCATCCACATGCAATAGAAATCTATGTGAAAGTCATAAATAAATCAGGATGGAAAAAAAGAAAAGATATTTATCCTGGTTATTGTTGGTGAGAGTTTATTTTTTCTCTCAACAGCATTGTTGCAACTGGGTATCGAGTCCAGAGCCCTTGGACACACCACTGGATCCCATGTTGCCAGACTGCCCAAGGGTCTCTGCAGGTAAGGAACAAACTATGTACAAATGTTTCACAAGCACTGATGTCATCACAGATTCATGCAGTATCTCACAAAAGTGAGTACATCCCTCACATTTTTGTAAATATTCTATTATATCTTTTCATGGGACAACACTGAAGATATGACACTTTGATACAATGTAAAGTAGTCAGTGTACAGCTTGTATAACAGTGTAAATTTGCTGTCCCCTCAAAATAACTCAACACACAGCCATTAATGTCTAGACCGTTGGCAACAAAAGTGAGTACACCCCTAAGTGAAAATGTCCAAATTGTGCCCAATTAGCCATTTTCCCTCCCCGGTGTCATGTGACTCGTTAGTATTACAAGGTCTTAGGTGTGAATGGGGAGCAGGTTTGTTAAATTTGGTGTTATCGCGCTCACACTTTCTCATACTGGTCATTGGAAGTTCAACGTGGCACTTCATGGCAAAGAACTCTCTGAGGATCTGAAAAAAAGAAGTGTTGCTCTTCATAAAGATGACCTAGGCTATAGGAAGATTGCGAACACCCTGAAACTGAGCTGCAGCACGGTGGCCAAGACCATACAGTGGTTTAACAGGACAGGTTCCACTCAGAACAGGCCTCGCCATGGTCAACCAAAGAAGTTGAGTGCACATGCTCAGCGTCATATCCCGTGTTGTCCTTTGAAAATAGACGTATGAGTGCTGCCAGCATTGCTGCAGAGGTTGAAGGGGTGGGGGGTCAGACTGTCAGTGCTCAGACCATATGCCGCACACTGCATCAAATTGGTCTGCATGGCTGTTGTCCCAGAAAGAAGCCCCCTTTTAAAGATGATGCACAAGAAAGCCCAAAAACAGTTTGCTGAAGACAAGCAGACTAAGGACATGGATTACTGGAACCATGTCCTGTGGTCTGATGAGACCAAGGTAAAGTCATTTGGTTCAGATGGTGTCAAGCATGTGTGGCGGCAACCAAGTGTGTCTTGCCTACAGTCAAGCATGGTGGTGGGACTGTCATGGTTTGGGACTACATGAGTGCTGCCGACACTGGGGAGCTACAATTCATTCAGGGAACCATGAATGCCAACATGTACTGTGACATACTGAAGCAGAGCATGATCCCCTCCCTTCGGAAACTGGGCAGCAGGGCAGTATTCCAACATGATAACGATCCCAAACACACCTCCAAGATGACCACTGCCTTGCTAAAGAAACTGAGGGTAAAGGTGATGGACTGACCAAGCATGTCTCCAGACCTACTGTAAACCCTATTGAGCATCTGTGGGGCATCCTCAAAAAGAAGGTGGAGGAGCGCAAGGTCTCTAACATCCACCAGCTCCGTGATGTTGTCATGAGGATTCCACTGACAACCTGTGAAGCTCTAGTGAACTCCCAAGTCCAAGAGAGTTAAGGCAGTGCTGGAAAATAAAGGTGGCCACACAAAATATTGACACCTTGGGCACAGTTTGGACATTTTCACAAGGAGTGCACTCACTTTTGTTGCCAGCAATTTAGACATTAATGGCTGTGTGTTGAGTTATTTTGAGGGGACAGCAGATTTACACTGTTATACAAGCTGTACACTGACTACTTTACATTGTTTCAAAGTGTCATATCTTCAGTGTTGTCCCATGAAAAGATATAATAAAATATTTACAAAAATGTGAGGGGTGTTCTCACTTTTATGAGATACTGTATGTAGGCAATGAGCTTCTCTGAGTGGTCATAGATTAAATAATAAAGGTAAAATGATCGCAGCAAATTAAGACAGTCAACTTTTTTTTAAATGTACTGGCCATTTTTTATAAAGGTAAAGAAAAAAAGAAAATATTTTGGCAAACCTTGCAGAGAAAAAAAATTGTAAATTGATGAAAAAAGGCCTCAGATTTACATGAAGTCTTTACAAATATATAAATAAAAAAGCTAAATTAAATGAAGAAATTGGAAATTCATTCGGGAAAAAATCAAAAATTTATGAGAAGAGCCAACAATTTAAGAAAAAAACGATGTGTTTTTTCAGAAAAAAGTAGTACATTTACAAGTAGAAATCACTTTTTTAAAAAAGAAAATAGGTGCAAATTTACACAAATAAATAGCAAGAAAAAAAATTCAGAATTCATAAGAAAAGTTGCAAATTTCTGGTAAGACATTCATTATATGTTGTAGTTCTTTGAGGGAGAAGAAAGACATTACAGCATATTCAGATATTTTATATGGATTACTACTGAATACTCTGAGCCCTAAAATTGGTATTTGGGACAGCACTAATGATGTCCCAGCTCATCTAAGTGAAACTGACTAAAATTATAGATGTGCTGAGTATGAATATGTTCCTTACTAAGGGCTATCACTCAGTATTTTTGTTCCTCAGTGGTTTACAGTTGTCTGTGTGTTCATTCAGTGCAGTGTGGTGTGTTTGCTGATGGCCTGTGTTTTGTGTGCATATATGTCTGGATGCTTCTGGATAAGGAGCACATCCTAGGTCTTAGCCTGATTAGGAGGAGCTGTTTTCCAAGAATTTGAGAAACAGCAGCAGAGACAGATTATTTTGAAACAAAAAAATAATAGTGTTTCACATTCAACACAGAAATATTCTGTTTGAATCATTTCTATTTTCATTTTCTTTGTCACCCTCTCTCCCTTTTCCCATCATCCACTCTGTCTCCTATATTCATTAATCCGTTCCTGTGGTGTTTGGCTTCCTGTCCTTGTGCCCTCTCTGTGGTTTACTGGCCTAGATGATGTCATGTCCATCATGAGAATGTGTCCTTAATGTAGGATTAGGGATGAAAGCTGTAATCCTCAACATGACTGTTGATAAGAGATGATGATTGCAGTGTTGTTTGAAGAGTGACACACGTGTAATCGTGTGAGTACAGGCACACACACACACACACACACACAGAAACAAAAGGTTAGCCATTAACAGGAAACGGTATACACTAGTTGCCACTGTAGTAAAAAAAAATCACCTGTTTGTAATGCCTGTTATAAACATTGATTGCTAGCGTTTTGCACACGTATAGTACAGACATGCATCCTTGCCTCACCTCTTGTTTTCATCACCGCTCAGAATGTCTCACTTTGTGATTTTATTCTTTTCAAAGATCCTCGCTGACATCATGGTAATTATATATAGGTCATCTTACACATGCTCCACATGTCTGTGAATTCATCTCTAACACTCATATCTCATCTCGGTCACTAAAACGGTATGTCTCACAAGGAGCTCTGTGGGTGGGTGGGTGGCCTCGACATCTACCAGTGAATCAGCTTCTTGAAATGTCATCTATGCTTCAATACAAATCCCATGCTGTATTTCATGTTCAAATGTCAGGCTTTTTTTTTTTTTTAAACTTTGATGATTTATGTCTCTTCTTAGTGATCGCTGTCAGTCCAGAGACGGCAACAATTGCACCAAAAATATTGAGGTCACCTTTTGAAACTTTTGGTATGCCTAACATTGTCCTCACACAGACCTATTTGACACATCGTCTATCCACATGTATGCTCTATTGACTTGTGCTCCATTGACTTTTGCTACTTTAACTGAGCTGAAAAGATCTGGGTCTCTAGCCTGTTAACAGAGCTGCCAACTCGGCTTGTCTCTGGTCTTTTAGTGGCAGCTTCTGATGTCAAAGGTTGGCTCAGTCATCTTTGTGTCCTTGGCAGCCTGGCAGGTTCACAAGCAGCAGCCATTGTGGTGAGAGCCACAGAAGAGCAAGAGAGGTGACGAGGTTGAGAAAGGTTGAGAGAAGGCTGTCAGGGCATCGCAGCCCTGCACTTCAATCACCACGCACACTGCTCCCAACAGTCACCTCTTCTCTGCCATGGCTGCTGTTGTTGTCCGGGTTGCTATTGTATAGCGGGAGGTGGTGTGTGTAGGTGTTGCTAATCGGGGCAGAAGATAAAACCTCTCAGCAACAGAAAACAGACCAGTGAATCCTTGTTGTAATGTATGCACATGCACACATCGCCATGACACACATCACAATTCGAATCGCTGCTCTGCTCTGGAGCCAGACTGAGCCCAGGCCCTGGGCAGCTTGGCTACAGCGGAGAATGGCATCTAATCACACATACGCGCGCGCACACACACACACACACACACACTCTTAACACTTGCCATGTATTGAATGTGTATTAAGCAGGCAGCACGATAGGAGAATGGGTTAAAGGACAAGTCTCACTCCTGCATTTCTGCTTCTTTCTTTACCAACTCGTCTCTTTTTCTTGTTTCTCCTCCTTACCTCCTTGAGTACGATGGGATATGAAGATTGTGTTCACCATGCTAGTAGATTGTTTGCAGAAGGGGTAAGAAGTAAATGCAGAGCTTGCCATCTATTCTTAATCATCTGTGAAGTAATGCTGTTATTATATTTTATTACTGTATGTAGCAGATGTGTTAGCCGTTTTGTTGTTTAAATGTTATAAAAAATGTACTCTGTCCAGTGACTGCTTTTCTTCCGCCTTGTCTTTCTTTCTTCTTTTGTGTTTCTGTGTGTGTGTGTGGGGGGGGGGGGGGCTTAATCTTACTTTTCTGCGTGTGTGTGTATATATCGTAATATGTTTTCCATCTAGCAAAAGGAGTTTATCCTAGGCAGAAGGTCATTGCTCTGGCGTTTGGCAGTGGCCTGGCATACAGGCTGAATTTTAGCAGTTAGCAGCATGCAGAACACAGGCTAAATATGCAGATAAAGTGGAACCAATCTGCTGGAAAGATTCCCCTGTTTGTGTGTGCATTGTAGTAGTTACAAGGCTGACACAAATAAGTTTGGGAGTTAGCTGGGTGCTTGTTAAGTGGAGTTGCTTATGTGAGCCTTCTGAACCTTTAGTGCCGCCATGATGCCAGAAGAATAAAACATTAAATGAGAACAAGGATGAAGAAAGCTAAAAACCATGAAGCACCACGTCTTAAGCATCTTCTGTTTTTGTTGCTTAGTTTGATTTTTTCCCTTTTGTGTAATGAAATGGATAATGGGTTGTTTGATCAGTAAGGCAGCTACTTCAAAGGTGGGAAAACCCCTTTGCTAATAACACATGGATACGTAAGGACACACATGTGCTCACACAACTTCCTCCTGGGTGATTACTCATTGTCCAAGCTGATTATTAATTACAAAGGGAGTGCTCTCTGAAGGTAAACACTGATTAATGGCTAACAAAAGTAAGTTAATGTCTTACCTGTACTTTAATTACCAATCCTGCTCTTGTACAAGCATCCCAGCACAAAGCTGTAATTAACCATAATGGACTGCAGGAAGGGACTCACTTTCATTTTATTTTGCAGTGTATATACATTATACCACACCATTTGTAAGCACGCCTATTTATTATTAAAATTAGGGTTTTATAAAATTTCTCAAGTTGTGTATTCAGCATAATAATAAAAGAAACTAGTGTTTTAAAGGTAAGGAGATATATAGAAATGTGATATGAATAGGATGACTTGAGGGGTAACATTGTCACTTTTTCACTTTTCTTCTTTACCTCTGGCACACAATTCTGCATGAACAATAAACAATAATGTATCAAGATGAAGAGACTCAAAAGAATGTCTTGAAATGTTGTAAATGCAGTCAGACTGACACGCTGCCATAATTTATTTGTAGGTGCATTTTATATTTTTCTAAGGTTGGCTTGACTGTCATCCACAATTCGATGATGCATGCACTGCTGACCACAAGGCACCTCTGTGCACACACATATACACACACTGATGCTTTCTGACTGATGTTTGTGTAGCTTAATTTTTTAGGAGGTCAGGTCCACTCAAATGAACCCAGGCGCCCAATCCCCACATCCCTGTTTTTTCAGCTTGGCAAGGTGGAAGTCCGCCGCCTTGGTGGACGATTTGTTTTCTTAGCCTGATCAGCACATACTCTGTCGCAGGATATAGTCAGGTAAACTCTAGTAACCTGGGGCCTAACCTCTGATCCGGATTCACGAGGGATTTACCAGGGCATTGTCTGGGTCACTTTTTTGACAAATTCATAATGATGTGGAAAATACTTATGTCAGGGAATCAGGAATTTGTGTCTGTCAGAAACTCAATTCACAAAACCGAATAAAATAGAATTTTCTGAGATTTGTCAGCGTGAACTCTCGGAAGCTCAGAATATGAGTGCTGCTTGTACTGGTTAGTGACTGGGGATTACAGAAATTATATCACAGGCAAATGGTCAGTCTGGGAAGAAAAGAACAGCATCTTCAAGTGTTCAAAAAATCTTTCTCCCTTTGTACCTTATTTTGTTGTTGAAGTATACCTTTGTATTTTTGTGCCATGGTATGTGTACAAATAACCATATGTTTCTTTCATTCTTTTTTTAGCTGTTGATTTTTGCTACCATATTTCAAGCAATGTGAATATATAATTACTGAACCTTAAAGTTGTCACAAGCAACCACTTTGACAGTGGATGATGATAAAAAGCACTGTATGAGTAAATGAAACAATAGGGAAACAATAAGTTATACATAATTCTTTTATTTTTGTTTTCTATTGAAAATTAGATTTAGGACATTTATGGCAAGTGCTATGTGGGTCGAACAAAGGCTTGCACTTTTATGCAACAATTTGAGCACCCCTTGTGAAATGGCATATTTTGGTGATTATGTTTTTAAATTGAAAAAATGTAAATACAGTCTCTGTGGGATATTGTAAAAATTGACAATGTTACTACCAAATTTAAATTCATAATTACTTTTCATTTCATAACTCAGCCACAGGGGGCACACAAGCCAGTGCACTCCTAGCGTTGACCACAAGCTCAGGTAATTGGGGAGCAATGTTTCAGGAAGGGCATCCGGCGTAAAATCTTTGCCAACTCAAACATGCAGATTATGACAAACAAGACTTCCATATCAGATCAGTTGCGGCCCAGGTTAACGACGGAAATTGGGCTACTGTTGGTCAAAGGTCAAGGACAAGGAAAAGGGGAAGGTATGTATGGAGGCAGAGAGAGAAAAAGAGAGGTAGAAGTGTGGAGATGAGAGTAGGGTCTTTAAATGTAGGTACTTTGACTGGTAAAGGCAAAAAGTTGGCTGATATGATGGAGAGAAGGAAAACAGATATATTATGTGTTCAATAAACCAGATGGAAGGGAAGCAAGGCTAGAAGCATTGGAGATGGATTCAGACTGTTCTACAATGGTGTAGATAAGAAAAGAAATGGAGTAGGGGTAATCTTGAAGAAAGAATATGTGAAGAGTTTTCGGGGTAAAGAGAAGAGTCAGACAGGATCATGAGTTTGAAGCTAGAAATCAAAGGTGGGATGTTGAATGTTGTCAGTGCGTATGCTTCATAAGTCGGATGTTAGTAGCAGAGAAAGAGGAATTCTGGAGTAAGTTGGATGAAGTGGAAGAGATTGTTCCCAGATGGGAGAGAGTGGTGATTGGAGGGAACTTTAATGGGCATGTAGGTGAACAGAACACCTACATGCCCATTAAATGAGGAGGTCCTGGGTAGGTATGGTCTTAAGGAGAGAAATTTGGAAGGACAGATGGTTGTGGATTTTGCTAAAAGGGGTACTAAACAAAATAAAAACTTAACTGTGGCATGTGTGCAAAAGTCTGGGCAACATAAGTGTTCTTTTGTCCGATGATGTTTACAAATTTTTACAAACTCAGATCTAAATTAGATCCTTAGACTTGTCAACAGTTGTCATTAGGAGGTGCCCACTGCTGCCAGTTTCAAAGCATTTAAATTCTTTGACTCTTCAAACCATGTGCAACTACAGGTTCCTATAAGCAGCTGTGTTATACAATGAAGATGAAAGTTTTGATACCCAAAGTGCAGGAGAAGGCAGCAAGAAGATGGCAAAGCATTTTCAGCTTGCAGTTTCCACAGAGCGAAATATACTTAAGAGATGCCAGTTGAGGGGAACTCACTGAGGGAACTGCATGTAAGCTGGTCAGAATGGCAAATTGAAACCCCCATTTGAATGCAAAAAGCAAACTCAAAAGTAGTGGTACATCATTCCACTGTGTAGCACAAAAGACCTTCACAGAAGAGTCTATAAGAGAAGACCTTACCAATGTCCTCATCGTAAAATCCGGTGTCAGAAGTATGCAATGGAACATCTATAGAAGTCTGACACATTTTAGAAACAAATACTATGGACTGATAAAGGTAATCTAGAACTCTTCAGCCACAATCAGCAAAGCCATGTTTGGAGAAAATAAAAAGCATAATTTCATGAAAAGAACCTTTTGGTCGCTGTTAAGCATGGGGTTGGATTCGTTATGCTTTGGTTGTATTTCTGCCAGTGGTGGGGAAGAATGATTTTCACTAAATACCAGCAGATTCTGGAAGCAAACATCATACCGTTGAAGGATAATGAACAGATTCTACAAGAGGACTTACGATCCAAAACTTACTTAAAAATTCGCCATAGGGCTACCTGAAGAGATGGAAGCTGATCATTAAAAAGCTGTGGCTAGATGTTAAAAGAGCTGTGCATACAAGACAGCCCAAGAATATTGCAGAACTACAAGGAAGAATTGAAGAAAATCTGAAATACAGGAATTGAAAGACATCTTGCCATTAAAAGTATTTACAATCTTTAGTTCTGTGGTGCAGTGGTTAGCACTGTAGCAGCACAGTCAGAAGGTCGTGGGTTCGATCCCACCCCTTGAACATCAGTGACAGTTCTGTGTGGAGTTTGCATGTTCTCCCCATGACTGTGTAGGTTTACCGGATACTCCGGTTTCCTCCCACAGGCCAAAAACATGCAAGTTAGGTTAATTGGAGACTCTAAAGTGGCCCTAGGTGTGAATGTGTGTGTGAATGGTGAAGGGATTGGCGTTGCACTGTGGCTGCCTCATCCATCCACGTGGATGCCTTAAATTTTTAGATTAGATTAGATTAGATTCAACTTTATTGTCATTACACATGTATGAATACAAGGTAACGAAACACAGTTTAGCATCCAATCAGAAGTGCAAAGGACAGCAGTGCAGTATATACAGTAATTAACAGTATGTGCAATTTAAGCAAATATATGCAAATATATGCAGCAGTGCAGAAAGTTAAAAGTACTGTTATGTGCAAATAATGTGCAATAAGTTAGATGTAGTTATGTAGTTATGCAGTTATGTACAGGTGAGGATGGTAAAAGATGATTGTAAAAGAGTCAGCAGGGAACTAAGTTCAATAACGTGACAGCTGTTGGAAAGAAACTGTTCCTAAACCTGCTGGTTCTAGTCCGAAGGCTTCTGAAACGTCTTCTGGAGGGGAGAAGCTGGAACAGTCCATGACCAGGATGGTTGGAGTCCCTAAGAATGCTGCGTGCCCGGCGCAGACATCTTTTCCTGTAGACGTCCTCTATAGCTGGAAGTGGAGTCCCTGTGATGCGTTGGGCGGTTTTCACCACCCGCTGCAGCGCCTTGCGGTCAGCTACAGAGCAGCTCCCATACCAGAGTGTGATACAGTTGGTCAGGGTGCTCTCTATCACGCAGCGGTAGAAGTTGCCCAGGATGTCAGTTGACAGATGGTTCTTCTTCAATGTCCTCAAGAAGAAGAGGCTCTGATGGGCCTTCTTGATCAGGCTGGTGGTGTTAACTGACCAGGACAGGTCCTCCGAGATGTGGGTCCCCAGGAATTTGAAGCTGGGGACACATTCAACAGCTATGCCATTGATATGGATGGGGTCATGTGTCTCTTCCCTCTCCTTCCTGTAGTCCACTATGAGCTCCTTAGTTTTGCTGGTGTTAAGGAGCAGGTTATTGTCAGCGCACCAAGTAGCCAAGTGCTCAACCTCTGCCCTGTAATCTGACTCGTCG
The DNA here is from genome assembly GCA_020510985.1 of Pholidichthys leucotaenia. Taxonomy (NCBI): domain Eukaryota; kingdom Metazoa; phylum Chordata; class Actinopteri; order Cichliformes; family Pholidichthyidae; genus Pholidichthys; species Pholidichthys leucotaenia. The sequence continues at coordinate 112,027,405 of CM035838.1, read as the reverse complement.
TTGTCCCTGATGAGTCCAATCACCGTGGTGTCATCTGCGAACTTTATGATGGAATTGGATCCATACATAGGCCTGCAGTCATGGGTGTAGAGGGAGTAGAGGAATGGGCTGAGCACACAGCCCTGTGGTACACCAGTGTTGAGTGTGATGACGGAAGAACGGTTGGGGCCTGACCTAACATGCTGGGGTCTGTTGGTCAGAAAATCCATGATCCAGTTGCAGGTGGAGGTACTGATTCCCAGGTCCCCAAGTTTGGTGAGCAACTTGGAGGGGATAACTGTGTTGAATGCTGAGCTGAAGTCAATAAACAGCATTCTTGCGTAGGTGTTCTTGTCATCCAGGTGTGAGAGTACATAGTGCAGCGCTGTAGAAACCGCATCCTCTGTACTCCTGTTGCTCCGGTAGGCGAACTGATGAGGGTCCAGTGTAGGGGGCAGGCCTTTTTTGAGCTGTGCCAAGACCAGTCGCTCAAAGCACTTCATGACTATGGGCGTCAGTGCCACAGGGCGATAGTCATTTAGGCACGATGGTGTTGAATGTTTCGGCACTGGTACTATTGAAGTGGTCTTGAAGCACGCTGGTACCACGGCCTGGGCCAGGGACAGATTGAAGATGTCTGTGAAGACCCCTGCCAGCTGCTCAGCGCATGCCCTCAGCACACGCCCAGGAATGCCATCAGGGCCAGCAGCCTTACGTACGTTGACATGACTCAGTGCATTACGGACGTCGGTGTGGGTGAGTGTGAGGTGGTGGAGGTCATCAGAGGGTGGGAAATTGATGTTCTTTTCATTGTTGTCCTTGTCAAAACGAGCATAGAAGTTATTTAGCTCATTAAGAAAGGGCACAGTCATGGCTATAGGTATGGAGTTGCTGGGCTTATAATCAGAGATAGCTTGAATGCCCTGCCACATACGTCGGGGGTCAGAGTCCCCAAAATGTTCCTCCACCTTCAGCTTGTAGCTGTGCTTGGCCTTCTTGATGCCCCTCTTCAGATCTGCCCTGGATGAACTGTAGGCCTGTGCATCACCAGATCTAAAGGCATTGTTACGTGCTTTTAGCAGAAGTCGCACTTCTCTGTTCATCCACGGCTTCTGATTTGGGTACGTGGTGATCTGTCTTTCCGTGGTGACACTGTCAATAGTGGTGTTGATATGGTCCAGGACTGAGTGAGTGTAAGAGTTGATGTTTATGTGGGAGCCACAGGTAGCCTGAGAGGTGAACATACTCCAGTCTGTGTTCCTAAACTTCTCCTGGAGTACAGAGTCAACCCCCTCTGGCCACACTTTGATGGTCCTCACTGATGGCTTCACCCGGTTGATGAGCGGTACATACTTGGGGGTAAGGAACAAGGATAAATGATCAGACTGACCTAGGTGGGGGAGGGGAGTTGCTGTGTAGGCTCCCACAATATTGATGTAAACATTTCCCTCTGGGATTAATAAAGTATGCAAAATAAATAAAAATAAAACTATAAATAATAGCTGGAAAGTTCTGAGTGTCTAGGCTGTCCAGAATTTTACACAAGCCACAAAGATGCTTTGTTACCTATTGGGGCTTTCACGCATAAACTGCATGGTCCAGACTTTCAGACTTTTTAGTTTGATTCAGACCAAAATTTTAGTGTGTGAAACCTCCTCTAAACCACAGTCCAGACCAAAGAGCCAAAATTTGGTCTCGCAAAAAGAAGTGGTCTGGGTCCGGATCAAGTCAAACCTTTGTTTGGTTTGCTTAGTGTGTGAAAGGAAATTTCAGAAAGGTTTGGACCTTCGGACCAAACACAGGAAGTTAAGGCAGCTGATAAGAGGGAAGATAAATTGGTAATACTCAAAGAGAGGGAATACAGCAATCAGTGGCAAAAACAGTTACTTGAAAAAAATCATCAGGGTATTGTCGTGACAACAAGACATACTGTAGGTGTGGTCATGTAAAGTTGTTTAGTTCACTTGACTCTGTGTTGGCCCTGCGATGGACTGACAATCTGTCCAGGGTGTACCCTGCCTCTCGCCCAAAGATGCTGGGATAGGCTCCAGCCCCCCCGCGACCCGAAAAGGATTAAGCGGAAGAAGAAGATGGATGGATGGATGGATGGATGGAAAAAGAGCAGAGTGAACCCAACCCTAATTTGAGCAAATGTATACAGTGTAACTGTCACATTCTAGCACGGGGGGGATTTCACCATGCTTTGTCTCTTTGCCTTTTTGTTTTTCCTTATTTGTATAATATTGTATTTTGGAGTTCTTTGCCAGTGATGTTATTTCTAGTTTGTTTTCACAGTTGTTTCTTTGTATGATTTATTTTCCTGTTTATGTTCAGTGTAGTTTTGTTGTTTACATATTTGGGTTTATCCATCCATCTTCTACCGCTTTTCCGGAGGTCTGGATCGCGGAGGCAGCAGTTCAAGCAGAGAAGCCCAGACTTCCCTCTCCCCAGCCACCTGCTCCAGCTCTTCAGAGAGGATAACAAGGCGTTCCCAGAGCAGCTGGGAGACATAGTCTCTCCAGCGAGTCCTGGGTCTGCCCTGGGGTCTCCTCCCAGTGGGATGTGCCCGAAACATCTCAAATGGGAGGCGTCCAGGAGGCATCCTGATCAGATGCCCATACTACCTCAACTGGCTCCTTTCAACATGGAGGAGCAATGGTTCTACTCTGAGCCTCTCGCGGATGACTGAGCTCCTCACCCTATATCTGAGGGTTAGTCCAGCAATCCTACGAAGAAAGCTTATTTCAGCTGCTTGTATCTGCAATCTCGTTCTTTCGGTCATTACCCAAAGCTCATGACCATAGGTGAGGGTAGGAACGTAGATTGACTGGTAAATTGACAGCTTTGCCTTAGAGCTCAGCTCCCTCTTCAGCACAACAGACCAGTACAACATCCGCATCACTGCAGATGTTGCTTCGATCCGTCTGTCAATCTCTCACTCCATTCTCCCCTCACTCGTGAAAAAGACCCCAAGATACTTAAACTCCTCCACTTGGGACAGGAGCCTGTCCCCAACCCGGAGAGGACAATCCATCTTTTTCCGGCTGAGGACCATGGACTCGGACTTGGAGGTACTGATTCTCATCCCAGCCGCTTCACACTCAGCAGCAAACCGTCCCAGCAAGAACTGTAGGTCATTGCTGGATGAAGCCAGCAGGACAACATCATCTGTAAACAACAGAGATGAGATCCTGTGGTCACCAAGCATGACACCCTCCATTCCCTGGCTGCACCTAGAAATCCTGTCCATAAAGATTATGAACAGGATCGGTGACAAAGGGCAGCCCTGGCAGAGTCCAACTCTCACTGGGAATGAGTCTGATCGAGTGTTGGCAATACGAACCAAACTCTCACAACAGTCGTACAGAGACCGAATAGCTCGTAACAACAAGCCCAATACCCCATACTCCCGAAGCACCCCCCACAAAAAAAACATGAAGGACACGGTCGAATGCCTTCTCCAAGTCCACAAAACACATGTACACTGGTTGGGCAAGCAAACTCTCACGAACCCTCAAGGATTCTCGAGAGGGTAAAGAGCTGGTTTGATGTGCCATGGCCAGGACAAAAACCACATTGCTCCTCCTTAATCCGAGGTTCAACCAATGGCCAGACTCTCCTCTCCAGTACCTTGGCATAGTCCTTCCCAGGGAGGCTGAGGAGTGTGATTCCTCTAAAGTTGGAGCACACCCTCCGGTCCCCTTTTTTGAAGAGAGGAACCACCACCCCAGTTTGCCATGCCAAAGGCACAGCCCCCGACCTCCACGCAATGTTGCAGAGGCGTGTCAACCATGACAGCCCTACAACATCCAGGGCCTTGAGGTACTCAGGGCAAATCTCGTCCACCCCCTGGGCCCGGCCACCAAAGAGATTTTTAACCACCTTGGTGACCTCAGCCCCTGTGATAGGTGAGTCGTCTCCCTCGTCCACAAGCCCTGCTTCCTCTGTGGAAGGCGTATCAGTGGGATTGAGGAGATCCTCGAAGTATTCCTTCCACCACCCGACGATATCCCCCTTCGAAGTCAACAGCACTCCATTCGCACCATACACAGTGTGGAAAGGGAGCTGCTTCCCCCTCCTGAGCCGCCGGACAGTTTGCCAGAATCTCTTCGAGGCCGACCAAAAGTCTTGTTCCATGGCTTCACTGAACTCCTCCCATACCCGAGTTTTTGCTTTGGCAACCATCCAAGCTGCACTCCGCTTGGCCTGCCGGTACACCTCAGCTGTTTCGGGAGTCCCACAAGCCGACTCGTGCACCATGTACAGCAGCTCAACCAGACTCATGTCAATCATCACTGTTTTCTTCCTGCATTACCGACTGCACTATATAGTTCTCCACTGTATCTGCTGCTGGCTAATATATATTTTAACTGTTGACCAGTATCACTTAATCTTATCCTACACTTTATTACATGTATAGTTTATTTCTCTTATCTTATCATGTTTAATGTTGCAGCATTGTACCGAGACAAATTCCTAGTTTGTGTACTACATGAACAATGGCAATAAACCTGATTCTGATTCTGATTCTGATTCTGACCAAGCTCGATAGGACTCCTTCTTCAGCTTAATGGCTCCCCTCACCACTGGTGTCCACCACTTGGTTCGAGGGTTGCCACCACAAGATGCACCGACGACCTTGCGGCCGCAGCTCTGGGTTTCTGCTTCAACAATAGAGGTGGAGAACATGGCCCATTCAGACTCCATGTCTCCAGACTCCCTCGGAATGTGGTCAGAGTTCTTCTGGAGGTGGGAGTTGAAGACCTCCCGGACAGGGGCCTCAGCCAGATGTTCCCAGCACACCCTCACTATACGCTTGGGTCTCCCAGGTCTAAATGGCATCCTCCCCTGCCATCCGATCCAACTCACCACCAGGTGGTGATCGGTTGACAGCTCTGCACCTCTGATTGTGCATCTGCCGGTTCATACACCCGTGAAGAACTACTAAATATCAGGACTCTCACCCCCATGGACCTTCTTCCAGTTTTTTTAGCTCCTGCCGTTGATCTGATCCATTGTTTGGCCAAAAAAGCAAGACGGCGGAAAAGAGGGAAGAGAGGAGGGATTCTCGCTCGGCTACGAAAAAGAGGCTCGCGAACAGCCTTGCCTGGCATATTTCTATCCAATGCCAATTCTCTCCTGAACAAGGTAGAAGAATTAAGACTGCTGATGCGTTTCAAGGACCTCGCTTCCTCGTCTGTCATCTGCTTCTCTGAGACCTGGCTTAATGAGAACATTCCAGATAGCGCGATCAGCCTCGAGGGTTTCCAGCTGATTCGTGCTGACCGCGTCACAGAGCTGTCCGGTAAGTCTATCGGAGGAGGAGTGTGCTTCTATATTAACAACAGCTGGTGCTCTGATGTAACGGTGATTTCCAAACACTGTTCTCCCGCCCTGGAATTTTTTTTTATTAACTGCAAGCCATTCTATTCCCCGCGCGAGTTTGCCTCATTCATTCTCGTCGCTGTGTACGCCCCTCCTGACGCGGACACGCGCGAAGCTCAGCGCGTGCTCGCAGATCACATCCAACTTACGGAGCGGAACTTTCCAGACTCCCTGGTTATCGTGGTGGGCGATTTTAACCAGAGCAATCTGAGTCACGAGCTCCCCCGCTACAAACAGTGTATTAAATGTCCAACCAGAGGAAATAACACGCTAGATCACTGTTATACTTCAGTAAAGGACGCATATCGCGCTGTTCCCCGCGCTGCGCTGGGACTATCTGATCACGTGATGGTTCACCTCATCCCCACATACAGACAGAGACTGAAACTCACTAAACCTGTGGTGACCACCACAAAGAAATTGACCAGTGAAGCTGGAGAGAAACTGAACACATGCATGGAAATAACTGACTGGGGCATGTTTAAAAGAGCCACACATGATCTTAATGAGTACACATACACTGTGAACTCATATATCAACTTCTGTGAAGAGCACATTCTCCCATCGCGCACCAGGATAAGATATTCTAATGACAAGCCTTGGTTCACAGCTAAGCTCAGACGGATCAGGAAGGAGAAGGAAGCAGCGTTGAAAAGTGGAGACAGAGACTGCTACAGGGAGGTCAAATATCGGTTTAACAGAGAGCTGAGGAGAGCTAAATCTGTATATTCTGAGAGACTCCAGCAGCAGTTCACTGCTAATGACTCGGCTTCTGTGTGGAGAGGACTGAGGCAAATCACCAACTATCGGCCTCAGGCTTCTAAAGGTCAGGATGACAAAGCCCTTTGTCAAAGACTGTCCCAACACTATGCCCGTTTTGACACCTCGTCAGCTGTGTCCAACTCACCCACTCCACCCAGCTCCTCTGCCTCCTCAGCCCCTAATTCATCAAGAGCGGTCCCCCCCTCCTCCTCCTCCTCCTCCCCCCCTCCCCTTGTCATCAGTGAGCAGGACGTGCACAGACAGTTCTCCAGACTGAACCCGCGCAAGGCCCCCGGGCCGGACGGTGTGTCTCCCTCCACCCTGAGACACTGTGCGAAAGAGCTGGCTCCTGTCTTCACAGACATTTTTAACACCTCTCTTAAGCAATGTCAGGTGCCGACCTGCCTCAAATCCTCCACCATCATCCCTGTCCCCAAGAAGCCACGGATTACTGGACTTAACGACTACAGACCTGTAGCGCTCACCTCTGTAGTCATGAAGTCCTTTGAGCGCCTGGTCCTGTCTCACCTCAAGTCCATCACCACACCCCTCCTAGACCCGCTGCAGTTTGCCTACCGTGCTAACAGGTCTGTGGATGACGCAGTCAACCTGGCCCTCCACTCCATCCTGCAGCACCTGGACTCCCCGGGAACCTACGCCAGGATTCTGTTTGTGGACTTCAGCTCCGCATTCAACACCATCCGCCCCGATCTGCTCCAGGACAAGCTGTCCCTGCTCAACGTGCCTGACTCCCTCTGCAGGTGGATCACCGACTTCCTGACGGACCGGAGACAGCATGTGCGGCTGGGGAAGTCTGTCTCAGACTCTGTTAGCATCAGCATTGGATCACCCCAGGGCTGTGTACTTTCCCCCCTACTCTTCTCCCTTTATACCAACTCCTGCACCTCCTCCCACCAGTCTGTTAAGCTGATTAAGTTTGCGGACGACACCACCCTCATCGGGCTCATCTCCAACGGTGACGAGTCCGCCTACAGGAAAGAGGTGGCCCAGCTGGTGTCCTGGTGCAGCCACAACAACCTGCAGCTGAATGCTCTGAAGACAGCGGAGATGATTGTGGACTTCAGGAAAGTCACATCCCCCCTGCCCCCCCTCACCATCACAGGCTCTCCCATCACCTTTGCAGATTCCTTCCGCTTCTTGGGCACCACCATCACCCGAGACCTCAAATGGGAGCCAACCATCAGCTCCCTCATCAAAAAGGCCCAGCAGAGGATGTTCTTTCTGCGGCAGCTGAGGAAGCTCAAGCTACCCACCAAGATGTTAGTGCAGTTCTACACGGCCATCATCGAGTCCATCCTCACCTCCTCCATAACTGTGTGGTACGCAGGAGCCACTGCCAGGGACAGACTAAGGCTGCAGCGCGTCGTGCGCACTGCTGAGAAGGTGATAGGCTGCAAGCTCCCATCTCTCCAGGACCTGTACATCTCCAGGACCCGGAGGCGTGCTGGCCGGATCATAGCCGATCCTTCACATCCTGGTCACGTGCTGTTTGCCCCCCTCCCCTCAGGTAGAAGGCTTCGGTCCATTCGGACTAAAACCTCTCGGCACATGAACAGCTTTTTCCCCTCTGCCATCAGACTGCTGAACACTAAGTGACTTTTGACTCTCGTGCACTATGTACAGCAGCTCAACCAGACTCATGTCATTCATCACTGTTTTTCTGTTGCATTATTGACTGCACTATGTGGTACTTCACATTATCTGCTACATGCTAATTTTTTAAACTGCCTTGACTAGTACTACTCATTATTACTAGTATTATTATTATTATTACTTATTACTACTTATTTTTCTACACTTATTGCACGTTTCTAGTCCTTTAGTTTTTTAGTTTATCCCTTTTTCTCATTATGTTTTTAATGTTGCAGCATGGCACCGAGACAAATTCCTAGTTTGTGTATCACATGAACAATGGCAATAAACCTGATTCTGATTCTGATTCTGACCTCTCTTTACCCGAGTTTCCACGACATACGGTCGCAGGTCTGATGACACGATAACAAAATCAATCATCGACCTGCGACCTAGGGTGTCTTGGTGCCAGGTGCACATATGGACACCCATATGCTTGAACATGGTGTTTGTTATGGACAAACTGTGGTTAGCACAGAAGTCTAATAACTGAACACCACTCAGGTTCAGATCGGGCAGGCCATTCCTCCCAATCACCCCCTTCCAGGTTTCACTGTCGTTGCCCACGTGTGCATTGAAGTCCCCCAGTAGGACAATGGAGTCTCCAAGAGAAGCACTCTCCAGCACCCAGTCAGAGACTCCAAAAAGGGTGGGTACTCTGAACCATCATTTGGTGCATAGACACAAATGATGGTCAGGACCCATTTCCCAACCCGAAGGCACAGGGAAACAACCCTTTCATCCACCGGGGAAAACTCCAATATAGAGGCAGCAAGGTGGGGGGGATACAAGAATACCCACCCCTGCTCGTTGCCTTTCGCCCGGGGCAACTCCGGAGTGGGCCAAACTCCAGTCCCTCTCCAGGAGACTGGTTCTGATACTGGAGGTGTGTGTTGAGGTGAGGCCGACTATATCTAGCCGGTATCTCTCAACCTCATGCACCAGCTCAGGCGACTTCCCCACCAGAGAGGTGACATTCCACATCCCAAAAGCCAGGTTAGGAAGCTTGGGATCAGACCGCCAAGGTCTCCGCCTTTGACTGCCACCTGATCCTAACCCTAACCCTAACCCTAACCTGCCACCTAACCCTAACACTGTAGTTGGTTTTAAGGAATATAGCATTTTATATAGAAGAGGCTTTATTGTCATTGCACAGTTAGTTGTACAGTACAACGAAATTGTGGGTGCTCCACCAGGCTGCTGCACAATAAAGTAAGAGAGAAGGATTAGATAAAACATGGTTACAGAACACAAGTTTAAACACATGACTGAAATTAAAATAGCCCAGGATTACGGAAATACAGTCATGAAAAAATTAGAACACCCTGTAGAAGCCTCTTTGTTTTTTTTAACATATTTGGACATATGGATATTTAATATCAATATTAAAAATACTGGCAGATTCATGTAATACAACTAGCCAATTAAAAATGGTTTAAATACTTTATTCAAATTTTCTGTAAAATGTAATTATAAACAAATACTGAGGAATAAATTAGGACACCCCCCATCTTTTTTTAGAACACCCCCACATTCATTCCCACTTAAAATGGCTAAAATAAATGTTCAAAATGCAATTAAAAACAAAAGCAAGGGTAGACATAGATACGTGAACATTTCTTAATAAAGAACTGAATATTTTGAATTTTTTTTTTTTTTTTGAATTTTGTAAACTTTATTGATCCCCAGAGGGGAAATTGAGGGCATCCACCTGGATGGATGAAGCAGCCACGGTACGGCGCTATTCCTTAACCATTCACACGCACATTCACACCTAGGGCCACTTTAGAGTCTCCAATTAACCTAACCTGCATGTTTTTTGGCCTGTGGGAGGAAACCGGAGAAATCCCGGAATAAACCCACGCAGATACGGAGAGAAACATGCAAACTCCACACAGATCACTGTTGGTCAGGGGCTGGGATCGAACCAGGGATCCCATGGCCAGGGGTGAGTTGCTGTGCTGGCGCAGTGCTAACCACTGCGCCGCCGCACCATTTAATGGGGTGTCCTAATTTTTTCACATAACTGGTTACACAGGTATGGTAATGGCTTCACAGATTGAACTGTGTACATGAGGGCGAAGTGCAGAACACACAGTTGAACATACAATTGAGTAAAATGGCCCAAAGATTATGGAAAATATACATAGTAGTGGTTTCATGGATTGGTCAATATACACGAGTGCATGTCAGCACTGGGGAGGGGGGGGGTGACTGCAGTTCGTATGGTCCAGGGGAAGAAACTGTTGGTCAGTCTGGAGGTGTGGTCCCTGATTGATCTGAACCGTCGTCCAGAGGGGAGCAGGTCAAACAGGTTGTGGGTGGGATGTGAGGGGTCTCCTGTTATGGCCTTCATTTTTCTGAGACAGGCCACCGATAATTTTTTGGGCGGTGTTAATGACCCTCTTCACAGCCTTCCTGTTCTCAGCTGTGGAGCCGGCATACCACACACCCAGACAGTAGGTGAGCACACTCTCCACTGAGCAGCGGTAGAAGGCCTTAAGTTCTGTGGAGGTAGGATACAGTGCATCCGGAAATTATTCACAGCGCTGCTCTTTTTCCACATTTTGTTATGTTACAGCCTTATTCCAAAATGGATTAAATTCAGTTTTATTCCTCAAAATTCTACACACAATACCCCATAATGACAACGTGAAAAAAGACTTTTTGAGATTTTTGCATTAAAAATAAAAAAACTAAGAAATCGCATGTACATAAGTATTCACAGCCTTTGCCATGAAGCTCAAAATTGAGCTCAGGTGCATCTTGTTTCCACTGATCATCCTTGAGATGTTGCTACAGCTTAAATGGAGTCCACCTGTGGTAAATTTAGTTGATTGGACATGATTTCGAAAGGCACACAATTGTCTAGAGAAAGTCCCACAGTTGACAGTGCATGTCCGGGCATAAACCAACCATAAAGTCAAAGGAATTGCCTGGAGACTTCCGAGACAGGATTGTCTCAAGGCATAAATCTGGGGAAAGGTACACAAAAAATTTCTGCTGCTTTGAAGGTCCCAATGAACACAGTGGCCTCCATTGTCTGTAAATGGAGAAAGTTCAGAACCACCAGGCCCAGTCTTTTTCTTATGGTGGAGTCATGAACACTGACCTTAACTGAAGCAAGTGAAGCCTGCAGTTCTTTGGATGTTGTTGTGGGGTCTTTTGTGACCTCTTGGATGAGTTGTCAATGCGCTCTTCAAGTAATTTTGGTCAGCGGGCCACACCTGGGAAGGTTCACCACTGTTCCATGTTTTCGCCATTTGTGGATAATGGCTCTCACTGTAGTTCACTGGAGTCCCAAAGCTTTAGAAATGGCTTTATAAACTTTTCCAGACTGATGGATCTCAATTACTTTGTTTCTCATTTGTTCCTAAATTTCTTTGGATCACAGCATGATATCTAGCTTTTGAGGATCTTTTGGTCTACTTCACGTTGTCAGGCAGGTCCTATTTAAGTGATTTCTTGATTGAGAACAGGTGTGGCAGTAATCAGGCCTGGATGTGACTAGAGAAATTGAACTCAGCTTTCCAAAGATGTGATAAACCACAGTTAATTTATGTTTTAACAGGGGGCAATCACTTTTTCACACAGGGCCATGTAGATTTGGATTTTTTTCCCCTTAATAATAAATGCCTTCATTTAAAAAACTGCATTTTGTGTTATCTTTGTCTAATATTTAAATTTGTTGGATGATCTGAAACATTTAAGTGTGACAAACATACAAAAAAAGGAGAAATCAGGCAGGGGGTAAACACTTTTTCACACCACTGTATCGCTCTATCTGCTCATTGATTAAGTTCATTATAAGGTCTGTTGGAACTGTAATATTTGATTTTTCTTCAGTAAAGCTCTGTGTAACATTCATTTTGGACAGCAGCATCACAGAAGAGATGGCGATTGAGAGCATTCCTGGGTGTGAAGGCTCTTGTAATCAACTCATCAAGAGATTACAAGAGCTGAATCGGTATAACAAATCTGATTGTGGCAAAGTCACCATGTTGGGAAGAGAACAAGCTACGACTGTTAATTGAAGTAAGCATTGTTATTTTCCTTATTTACTTATAGATCTGTTCCTCCCTACACCTTTATCAAGAAAAACTGGAATTTTTATAGTACGTTTCTGTTAAAATAAATATATGTCAGAGTATGGCTCATCAAAATTAAATTTACTGGAATAGTTGGTCTAGCAAACAACCAACACTAAAAACATATACAGTATACTGTATATATACAGTATATATGTATATACTGTATATATATATATATATATATATATATATATATATATATATATATATATATATATATATATATATATATATATACACACTACCGTTCAAAAGTTTGGGGTCACTTAGAAATTTCCTTATTTTTGAAAGAAAAGCACTGTTTTTTTCAATGAAGATAACTTTAAACTAATCAGAAATACACTCTAATATCTAATATACATTGCTAATGTGGTAAATGACTATTCTAGCTGCAAATGTCTGGTTTTTGGTGCAATATCTACATAGGTGTATAGAGGCCCATTTCCAGCAACTATCACTCCAGTGTTCTAATGGTACAATGTGTTTGCTCATTGCTTCAGAAGGCTAATGGATGATTAGAAAACCCTTGTGCAATCATGTTAGGTCTGCAATGCTGTAATTGCTGCAAATGGAGGATTCTTTGACGAAAGCAAAGTTTGAAGGAAAAAATTATTATTTCAAATACAAACCATTATTTCTAACCTTGTCAATGTGTTGACTATATTTTCTATTCCTTTTACAACTCATGGTGGTAAATAAGTGTGACTTTTCATGGAAAACACAAAATAATTGTCTGGGTGACCCCAAACTTTTGAACGGTAGTGTATATACATATATATATATATATATATATATATATATATATATATATATATATATATATATATATATATATACACTACCACACACACACACACACACACACACACACACAGTCGTGAAAACATTTGGACAACCCTTTGAATATTCAGTTCTTTATTAAGAAATGTTCATGTATCTATGTCTAGCCTTGTTTTTGTTTTTATTTGCATTTTTTAAAATTTATTTTAGCCATTGTAAGTGGAAATTAATGTGGGGGGGGCCTAAAAAAGATGGGGGGGTCCTAATTTATTCCTTACTATTTGTTTAGAATTACATTTTATAGAAAAATTGAAAAAAGTCTTTAATTCATTTTTAATTGTTTAGTTGTATTACGTGAATCGTCCAGTATTTTTAACATTGATTTTAAATATCCATATGTCCAAATATGTTAAAAAACACAGGCTTATACAAGGTGTCATAATTTTTTCACGACTGTATATATATATACAGGTGTGCACATAAGTGGTGGGCAGGTGTGCATGCGTGATCGAAATAAGCATTGCGCACCAGATCAAATGTTGTAACACGCATTTGCGTACCTCGGGACAGATAAATTCTAAACATTGGACTGCAGTGCAGATTATGAGTGACTGCTTTTAGGATTTTTCCTTTCATTAAAATGCCCAAGAAGCAAGCTTCTTTAAGCAATTACTTTGGTGTTCCTCTATCTCCAAACAAATGCCAGACTGAACCTGAACTGTAAAAGAAGCATGCGTTCTCAGAAAAGTGGCTGCAGGAGGTCAGCTGGCTTTCAACAAATGGCGCCCGCATCGAGATGTGGTGCAAATTATGCCATGAAAATCCCACTCTAGGGGATAAAAACAGCACCTTTTATACAGGTACTAAAAACTTTAATCATCCAGCTTTTGATAAGCATGCGAATAGCAGAGAGCACCAGAAAGTAGTACAAGCGATTGATATTGCTAGCAGGCACAGCGAGGGCCAGAGGCCCAGTGGTCCGCTCATCAGACGGCAAGACGAGCTGAATGAAGAACAGCATCAAGCAATGAGTAACGTTTTTCTGTTGGCCTTTCACAAAGTGAAACATGCACGTCCTCTGCGTTCATATGAGGAGAGTAGTCCGCTTCTCAAAAGGCTTGGAGTTAATGTTGGACCGCTTATCATTCTCTAGAATCATTCCGTGCTTTTTAATGGCAATAACTATTGTCAGTGCTTAAAAAGCTGTCATTTCATTTGGTTTTCATTGTTTGAAAATCAGACATTTGTACATTTGGTTTTCAGTGCTTGAAGTGCAGTCATTTCATTAGAAAGTTACATACTATGGAGCTTTAAAGAACAGACATTTTGTTGTAATGCTTTCATTCATTTTCAGTTGAAATTAAAATGTGTGTTACGTTGTCCACTTATTTTTCTATTTTGTGAGGTGGGTCAAGGAACAAAATGAGGACCAAGCAGCAATCTAAGGTTCTCCCCTGAGAACAAGACCAAAAAAGTTATGTGCATCCTTGTGTGTGTATATACAGTGCTGTGGAAAAAGTATTTACCCCCTTCCTGATTTCTTATATTTTTTTCATATTTGTCACACTTCAGTGTTTCAGATCATCAAACAAATTTTAATATCAGACATAGATAAACTGAATAAATACAGAATGCAGTTTTCAAATGATGATTTCATTTATTAAAGGAAAAAAAAACTATCCAAACCTACCTGGCCCTATGTCAAAAAGTAATTGCCCCTCTTGTTACATCATGAATTAGCTGTGATTAACCATATTTTTTGGAAAGCTGAGTTCAGTTTCAGTAGCTACACCCAAGCCTGATTACTGCCAGACTTGTTGAATCAAGAAATTACTTAAATAGAACCTGTCTGACAACCTGAAGTAGGCTAAAAGATCTCAAAAAACAACACATCCCACTGTGATCTCAAGAAATTCAAGAGCAGATGAGAAACAAAAACCCAGAACAACATCTAAAGAACTGCAGGCCTCACTTGCCTCAGTTTGGACACTGGTCCACGATGGAACAATAAGAAAGAGACTGGGCAAAAATGGCATCCATAGGAAAGTTCCAAGACAAGAACCGCTGCTGGACAGAAAGAGTGCAAAGCCTTGTCTCTCATTTGCCAGAAAACTTCTAGATGATCCTCAAGAATTTTGGGAAAATATTCTGGGGACTGATGAGACAAAAGTTGAACTTTTTGGACAACGTGTGTTCTGTTTTATCTGGCATAAAACTAACACAGAATTTCATAAAAAGAACATTGTATTAACAGTCAAACATGGTGGTGATAGTGCCATGGCCTGGGGCTGCTTTGCTGCTTCAGGACCTGGACAACTTGTCCTAACTGAAGAACCATGAATTCTGCTCTAAACCAGAAAATCCTGAAGGAGAATGTCCAGCCATCAGTTTGTGAAGTCCTCCAGTGTGACTGAATTTAAACAATTCTGCACAGAAGAGTGGGTGAAAATTCCTCAACAGCGATGTAAAAGACTCATTGCCAGTTCTTGGCACCAATGGTGACGCAACCAGTTATTAGGTTTAGGGGGCATTTAGGGGGCAGTTACTTTTTCACATAGGGCCAGGTAGGTTTGGATAGCTTTTTTCCCTTAATAAATGAAACCATCATTTGAAAACTGCATTTTGTATTTACTTGGGTTATCTTTGTCTGTCATTGACATTTGTTTGATGATCTGAAACATTTAGGTGTGACAAATATGCAAAAATATAAGAAATCAGGAAGGGGCAAATACTTTTTCACAGCAATGTATATATAGCATGTACAGTATAGCTGTCATAGACTAACAATGTGACCACTTTTGCATACCAAATGTTATGCCAAATAAACCAGTGGGGGAACTTCACACCAACTCAACCTGGAGGTCATTCATTACACATCACTGTGCTTGAAGTCATTGTGAAGATGAAAACAATCCAGTTAATTTTGGTTGCATGTCTGCACAATGAAGCTGAAAGATTATCCAATATCTACACTTAATAGAATGGTGCAGTCATGGGAGAAAATTTTCATTGTTGATCAAGATGGCAGTCACTCATGGGTGTAGCAAAACATCCCATTTTGTCGGACTAAAGCAAACTCAGATCTGATTAATGATCTCTAAATGCAGGTGGCTCCCATCGTTTGGTGGCCTGTGTCTTGTCATGGGAGCTGCGGTGTTGAAGAATGTGAAGTTTGTCTCCTTCTCTCTCTCTCTCTCTCTCTCTCTCTCTCTCTCTGTGTGTGTGTGTGTGTGTGTGTGTGTGTGTGTGTGTGCGTGCGTGTGTGTGCGACAGAGAGTGAGAGAGAGAGCAATCCTTCAATGCTAAATTAATAAGTAGTTTAAGTGACTGCTGTGTCTGTAACTAACCAGTATAGTCAGCAACTTTTAGTTCACTATGCATTATTCTTCCATTATTTCAGATTGTGAGTGAATCTGAAATAATGTTTTTTTTAATGTTTTTTTTTTTAATAATGTTTTTTTTTTTGGCGTAGACAAAAAAAAAAACATGGCACCCTAAATCTATTATTTTGTGCCATCATCTTTTGCAGCAACCACTGCCAACAAGTGATCTTTGTACTTCACAATGAGACATCTGCTTTTGCCAACAAGTAGTTTGGACCACTCTTCCTGCGCAAACTGCTCAAACTGTCTCAGGTTTGAAGGGTGGCATCTCCACACTGAAATTTTCAGATCTTTCCATAGATGTTCAATTGGATTAAGATGTGGGGTCATAGAGGGCCAGTTAAGAATAGCCCAATGTGTTTTCTCAGCCATTTTCTTGAGTAGTAGTAGATTAGTTTATTTGACAGGGACAGTGCAATAAACATAGACAATTAATCAAAGACAATCAATCTGATGTGTTGCACATAGAGTGTATAGCTATTAGCTAATTTGCAACTCTTGTCCCTGGATGGGCTTTAGAAAAAAGAATCAAGATAAAAAATATACACAATAACCACATACATCAATGCAGAAAAATTATAAATACACAATTATAAATATTATAAATATTATAAATACACAAATATAACAGCCTGACTCACATTTAACATAAATATTATAAATATTATAAATACACAAATATAACAGCCTGACTCACATTTAACACATATAACATAACTCACATTTGCCTATTTCAGGCCTTCCTCCCTCCGTCACTCACTATAAACAAACACATTTATTCCTTCCCTTCATTCACTCTCACTTTGCAGACAAATAATTCATACATGAGTACATTCTTGTTTATTTTTCAGCCAATTTTTAACATTTTTAGTGAATGTTTTAAAGTCCGTTATTATTTTAATTTCATTTGGCATTGTGTTCCAGATGTGACTGCCCTTTATAGAGAAAGCTGTTTGTCCAAATGTGGTTCTGCGGTGGAATATTTTACAGTTATTGTTAACAGAACTCCTGGTGGCTCTGCTGCTGTCCTGTCTTTGGACGAAACCAGCAAGTGGCTCGGGTGCTGATTTATGGAAACATTTGAACGTTAATTTCAGAAGACAGAGGTCAATGAAGCTCTCAAAACTCAATAGGTTGTATTTTTTTAAAACATTACAGTGATGCCACCTAATGGGCTTTTTGTCCAAGATTTTTAGGGTTTGATTATATAATGAACCTATATGTCTTATTGTGGAAGGGGCTGCTTGAGCCCAGACTGTCAAACAGTATGATATATGAGAAAAAACCATAGAATGCATATACAGTGCAGCTGCTTCGTAAGGTATGTAATATCTGTGGCTTTAGCTAGAGGCTAGTGGCTTTAGCTAGAGGAGCTGCATGTCAGCAGGCAAGCCAGGCAAAGGCTTAGGACCCCAGGCCAGAAGGGGGCTCCCTGAGGGTTGACCAACTTTGATTCGCTATAGCAGTGACAGTGTAGAGCAGGGGTGTCCAATCATGTGCCATGGAGGGCTAAGACCCTGCAGGTTTTCTCTTCTACCCAGCCTCTTCAGCAGGTGTTTTCACTTATCAGCAATCAGTGGGAAGAAATTCAGTGGAATCTGCTGTTGAAGACACTGGTTGGAGGTAAAGCCTGCAGGGTCTTGGGCCTCCATGGCACATGATTGGACACCCCGGTGTAGAGAGTTTGCAATCACAGTGGTAGGCCAGCACAGAACTCCCTAAAGGGGCCCCACCCCTACCTCTCACTCTCAAGTACCGGTATGCATCTTATGTAAGCAAACATGTGAGAATGGCTGTACGAAAATGATGCAAAGTTGTCAGTCTGGCAATGACAAAAGAAAGAAGAAGGAGAAAAGAAAGCAAGTCATTGTGACTTGACTTTTTGAGTCAAGATGGTGACACATTCACATGCAGCAGCTAGACACTCCGGTCTACTGCACCCCTTCTTGTGTCTTTTCTGCCTTTTTCTGTGCTCATTCTGTGATGGACTGATTACCTACAGTCGCCAGGAACTTGGGCTATGGTCACACTGCAGGTTTTAATGCTCAATTCTGATTTTTTTGCACAAATGTGACCCATATCTGATTTTTTTAATGACAGTCAGAACAGCACATATCCAGTTTTTTCACACCAGACCCAGGCCACTTTCATATGTGGTACTAATTCGGATACGTATCTGATATTTTCCAAAGCGACCTCAGTCTGAACAGTCATGTCGCATTTCATCTGACTTTTTCCTCATTGAAGTGAGACAGACGCTACAATTCTGCAGTGGAGGATGCAGCAAGCATGGCAGACACAGCTGATTTGTGCTCTCTTTTTAATCAATCTTCTTGCCTTTATCACTGGATTATAATTTTGTCGACTCCGACTGTACAATAACTTCAAAATTGTGGGGGTGGGGGGAGAGTTTGGGGCTTAAACCATCAGACAAGCAAGCGCACAGTAATGGCACATTTTTTTAAAAAGTAACGGCACATTTACTGGATGCTGCAAATTCCATTTGCACTGTAAACAACACAGTCCTGGCCGCTGTAATATGTAAAGTTAATACCGACATGACTGTGGAGCGGAATGGCCAGATAGGGGCATACACCCTGACTGTGTGTATGCCCAGTGAGGCGGCATGAAAAAATAAGCAGCAGTGCTGTGGTTTTAAGCAGGTTTTATTATATCATGTCGCCTTCACGGGATCCCCTCTCCGGTGCATAGTGGAGCAGCCCGGAGCGGGATCCCTAAGCTCTCAGAGAAGGAGAGGAGGACACGTGTGTGTCTACCAGTTGCAGGATCAGAGTGAGAGAAGAAGAGAGAGATTGCGTTACAGAGTTGCACCTTAAATACTTGATCATAACAATACATCAAAAAAGACATACCCCACAGTCTAGAAGTCTTTTTTTTTTTTTTTTTTTTTTCCTCTCGGCGCCACACCAGTCGGCTGCCTTTTGCAACAGCGGCTCGATTCCGAGTTTTTTTTTCCCTTCCTCTCTCTTTTGATCACTTTTTTTTTTCACCCCACGTATATCACGGACACACAGATCATCCCAAATGTCTCCTGAGCCGGTGGACGGAGCCACTGTTTATAGCAGGATACGATATAACAGGGAAGAGCTGCTAGCATTTAACCGCCACCCGGTCCCACTGGAAAAACTCGACATACCGAGAGAACTGAGGCGAAAACGCCGCGGCTGCCGGGCTGGAGTAAGGCGGAGGACAAAAAATATAAGGTACAGACCCTCCCTTCCATCTGTTGTCATGGGAAATGTACGGTCGATACTGGGAAAGTTAGATGAGCTAGCGGCTATCTCCCGTTATGATAGCACTTACTGGGAGTGCTCTCTCCTTTTGTTTACTGAGACGTGGCTAACTGAACTAGCAGCAGATGCTAACATTGAGCTGGAGGGTTTTCACACGATACGAGCTGACCGAACACCAGAGAGTGGCAAAACTAGGGGCGGTGGAGTGATCATGTATGTTAACAACAACTGGTGCAGACCGGGACATATCACTGTTAAACAACGACACTGCAGCAAAGACATTGAGTTGCTAGCTGTTAGCATGAGGCCTACATATCTCCCGAGAGAACACTCACACGTGATCTGCATTGTTGTTTATGCAAATCCGACGGCGAACGCTGGGACAGCGCGTGACGTCATCCATTCAGTAACCAGCAGGCTGCAGACAGAACACCCAGATGCTCTTCTCCTCATCTCAGGCGATTTCAACCACGTTTCACTGTCTCCCATTCTGCCCACTTTCACCCAGTATGTCACATGCCACACTAGAGACAATAAAACACTGGATTTGTTCTACGCAAACACTAAGGAGGCGTACACCTCATCACAACTCCCCCCACTTGGGAGATCGGATCACAACTTGGTTCATCTCCGACCGGTGTACAAACCCCTAGTGCACAGACAACCTCCGGCCATGCACATTGTGGAGTTATGGTCTGAGGAGACAATGGACACTCTAAAGGACTGTTTTGAAGCCACTGCCTGGAAGCAGCTCTGCGATCCACATGGTGAGGACATCGATGGCCTCATTCACACCTTCACGGGCTACCTCAGCTTCTGTGTGGACAAATCCGTTCCCACCAAGACCATACGGCGTCACTCAAACAACAAACCCTGGATCAACCCTGAGATAAAAACACTTCTGAGAGAGAAGAAGAGGATCTTCAGGTCGGGGAACAGGGAGATGCTGAAGTCCGTACAGAGGGAGCTGAGGAGAAAGATCAGAGAAGGCAAGGACAGCTTCAGGAAGAAGATGGAGGACAAGCTGCAACAGAGCGACATCAGCGGGGTCTGGAGAAACCTCAAAACCATCTCGGGGCTCCAGAATACCTCCCCCCAGGCCACGGGGGGCAGGGAGTGGGCGAACAACCTGAATCTGTTTTTCAATAGATTTGACCAACCGCCCTCCCCCCTGTCTGCACAACAACCACTGCTGCCTCTAAGAAATCAAGTCCTGCTACCCACTCCCCACTCCACCGACACCCCCCCCACTCCCAACACACAGCCCCCCATCCTGACCCTGACCAAGACCCAGGTGAGGACGGAGCTGAGGAAGATCAAGGCGAGGAAGGCGTCGGGACCGGACGGCATCAGCGCAAAGCTCCTCAAGTCCTGTGCAGACCAGCTGTGTGGGATTGTGACGTATATCTTCAACATGAGCCTGAAACTGGGGAGGGTACCACAGCTGTGGAAAACATCTTGTGTGGTACCTGTACCAAAAACTTCCCACCCCAAAGACCTGAACAGCTTCAGACCGGTGGCCTTGACGTCCCACTTGATGAAGACCCTGGAGAGACTGCTCCTTGCTCATCTCCGCCCCCTGGTGGAACCAGCGATGGATCCACTCCAGTTCGCCTACCAGCATGGCATTGGGGTGGAGGATGCGGTGATCTTCCTCCTTCACCGTTCTCTGTCCCACCTGGAGAAGCCCGGGAATATGGTGAGGATCATGTTCTTTGACTTCTCCAGTGCTTTCAACACCATCCAACCGATGATCCTGAAGGACAAGCTGCTGCGCGCAGGGGTGGACCAGCACCTGTCATCATGGATCCTGGACTACCTCACGAACCGGCCTCAGTTTGTGAGAACCCGGGACTGTGTTTCCGACACGATCATCAGTAGCACGGGGGCCCCCCAGGGAACGGTGCTGGCTCCCTTCTTGTTCACTCTTTATACTGCGGACTTCTCACACAACACAACACATTGCCATCTACAGAAGTTCTCTGATGACTCTGCGATCGTTGGTCTCATCTCCAGCGGAGATGAAGCTGAGTACAGAGGGCTTATCCAGGACTTTGTGGACTGGTGCCATCGGAACTGCCTCCAGATCAACGCGAGGAAAACTAAGGAGCTGGTGGTGGACTGCCGCAGGCATGGGCAGCCCCTCACAGCACCAGTAAATATACAGGGAACAGACATCGAGATGGTGACATCCTACAAGTACCTGGGTATTCATCTGAACAATAAACTAGACTGGTCACACAATACTGACGCACTCTACAAGAAGGGACAGCGCAGGCTGTTCCTGCTGAGGAGACTCAGGTCTTTTGGTGTACAAGGGGCGCTGCTGAAGTCATTCTATGACACGGTGGTGGCATCAGCCATCACTTTTGGAGTGGTCTGCTGGGGCAGTGGCATTACTGCAGCCGATAGGAAGAGACTGAACAAACTGATTAAGAAAGCTAGCTCTGTCCTGGGGCAACGCCTTGATCCGATGGAGGAGATAGGAGAGAGAAGGACGGTGGCTAAACTGTCATCTCTGCTGGAGTCCGAGTTCCACCCTATGCAGGACATACTGGATGCACTGAGGAGCTCATTTAGCAGCAGACTACATCATCCCAGGTGCACAACCGAGAGGTTTCGTAGGTCCTTCCTACCAACGGCTGTCAGACTGTACAACCTAAGCAGGGCTGCTCGCAGAGATAGCAAAAAGACGTAACAAACTAATAGTTTTTTTTTTTTTTTTTTTTTTTTTGAATGCAAAAGATGCAATAGACTTACACAATGGTCCTCTCCGGCATACAACTAGGAACATACCGGTCGCTATGGAGGGTGAGAATATGTATGGGCACATAATCATACCATGTAGGATAACTAAATAGACGGTTATGCTGTTTCATCCCACCTAGCAACAATGCTCTGCACTGTGTGTGTTTATATATTTACATATTTATTCCATCTAGCTACAATGCTCTGCACTGGGTGTGTTTATATTTATATATCTATATATTTATTCCATCTAGCTACAATGCTCCGCACTGTGTTTTTATATATCTACATATTATTCCATCTAGCTACATTGCTCCGCACTGTGTGTGTTTATATACTTGCATATTTATTCCACCTAGCTGCAATGCTCCATACTGTGGGTGTTTATTTTTTTACATATTTATTCCATCTAGCTACAATGCTCTGCACTGTGTGTTCATATATTCATATATTTATTCCATCCAGCTACAATGCTCTGCACTGTGTGTCTGTGTGTGTGTGTGTGTGTGTGTGTATATATATATTTTATAGTAATATGTACATATGTATATTAGCTGCTCTTGCTTGCTTGTTTTTTCTTGCCTTCTGATTGTTGCTCTGAGTGTTGCTATCCCTGTGCTGTTGCAATCCTGGAATTTCCCCGTTGTGGGACTAATAAAGGCTTATCTTATCTTATCTTATCTTACACAAACACAGTCCAGGAGGGGGGAGTCTCTGGTGGCTTCTCCTTCCTGTGCGGGACCAGTGTTACGCTGCTATTGTGGCGTACTGTGGTATGTTTATTAGGATGAGAGCCCTATTGTAATCGCTACAATTATTTATTATTAACCTTATTTATACAGGTAATCCCATTGAGACACGTGGTCTCATTTTCAATAGAGCTGTTTAATCGATCAGTTCTGTTAAAGCAGAGCTGATCACAGTGGTTATCTGGCGTGTAGAGAAATGAGGATGGTCTCCTTTATTTTGTGCACAATCATTTTTGAATTTTTTTAATATTTTATTTTGTTGCGCTGCATCAAGGTGAAGAAGTTCTGTCCCCCTCAATCGTTCGGGGCTCATATTTACTTCTGTAAACACAACGCTGTGTCTGACGTTACATTTTCTTCTGTGCATGTGGGTCACTTTATAGCTGAAGACCGTTCATACTGGAGTCTGATGGGGGTCGCATTTAAATTATAATGTGAATGACCACACAAAAAAATTGGATCTCAGCAAAAAATCGGAATCGAGCATTAAGACCTGCAGTGTGACCGTAGCCTTATAGACATCAGTAGCCAACTCACCTTCGACATCTCCAGCGCTCATTCCAGTGACTACCACCACATCCCTGAGGAGATCGCCAGACCTCCAGGCTCTCCTTGGTTCGTTCGTTATGCCCCACAAGTGGTGCAGACAACAGGACAGGAAACAGAAACGAGGCTGCAGGGCTGGCCTTCGTACCCAGCTGTACAAACTTTGTTCCAAACCACCGTGGCCTTCAGTTTTTCTCACCAACGCCAGATCCCTCACTAACAAAATGGATGAGCTGCGAACAGAGATCACCTACAGTCGCTACGTCCGGGACTGTTGTATTCTGATTGTGACCGAGTCATGGCTGAACGAACGCATTATGGCTGCCGCTGTGGAATTACCTGGTCGAACAACACACCGTTCTGACCGCAATACTGATTCTGGTAAGGGAAGGGGAGGAGGGCTCTGTGTTTATGGGCTTCAGACTTGGTGTAAAAACAGCAGAATAATTCATAGCCACTGTTCACCGGACTTAGAGGCCATGTCCTTCCTGTGTAAGCCTTTTTATCTCCCCCGCGAGCTAATGGCAATAATTTTACCAGCCATTTACTGTATATTCCTCCAGATGCTAACATTAGCTTAGCACTCAGTCACCTCCAGCACATTGTCAGCAGACAGCAAAGAGATCACCCCTATGCAGTCCACATTATTGCAGGGGATTCTAACAAAGCATGCTTTAAGACTGTACTCCCCAAATTCTACCAACATGTTAAGTGTCCCACAACAAGGGAAAGAACACTGGATCATGTTTACAGCAACATTAAGCATGCCTACAGAGCCACCCCTTCCCCCACCTTGGACAATCAGACCATCTCTCTCTGTTTCTAATATCTGACTACCCCCCCCCCCCTCCCCAGGAAGAGTCCCCCACCAACCAAACAAACAATTAAAACCTGGCCTGAAAACACTCTTCCCCAGCTACAAGACTGCTTTGCCTGCACTGATTGGAGCATCTTTGAACAGCAGGACCTGGACTCCTATACTGATTCTGTCCTTTTCTACATCAAATGCTGTGTGGAAAATGTGACAGTCACCAAACACATCCGGGTATTTCCAAACTGAAAACCCTGGATGACCAGTGCAGTCCAGGCTCTGATCAGAGTCCACAACTCAGCCTTCAGACAGAGGGACAACTCTGTACAGCACTGCTAGAGCTAACCTGAGGAGCGGCATAAAACTCGCTAAAAATGCCTATAGGAGGAAGGTGGAGGGCTTCTTCACAGACAGCAACCCCCGACAGATTTGGAGAGGCATCCAGGCCCTCACCATCTACAGGGGCCAGGGCCCCCCAGCATCAGACAGCAGCCTCACTCAGGCAGAGGAGCTTAACAGCTTCTTTGCCCGGTTTGAACCCCCCCCCCCCCCAAACCCGCCCCCCTTGTCCCCTCTCTCCCCGTCCTCCCCACCCCCACAGATGCACGAGATGAGGAGGCAACTGAGAGCAGTGAACCCGTGCAGAGCTGCTGGTCCAGACAGCATCCCAGGAGCAGTGGTCAAAGCATGTGCAGACTAACTGGCAGGGATCCTCACCAAGCTGTTCAACCTCTACTCTACTGCATGACAGGCGCCTTGCATGGCTGCCGCGTCATTGGATGCGCCTAACGTGCGCGCCCAATGTCAAGTCAAATTCCTCGTATGTTTACTTGTAAATATACTTGGCAATTAAGCTGATTCTGATTCTGATTCTCTCCCTGATGTACACCACTGCCCCCTCCTGCCTCAAGGCCTCCACCATCATCCCCATCCCCCAAAAGTCCACAATTGACAGCCTGAATGACTACAGACCCATAGCACTCACATCTGTAGTCATTAAGTGTACGTTTTGAGTGACTGGTGTCCCAGCACATCAGGCCCTGTCTCTCCCCCCCCCCCCAACCCCCTATCAGTTCAACTATAGGGAGAACCAGTCTACAGAAGACGTCATTACCACCACTCTTCACAGAGCGCTGAACCACTTGGAGAACCCAAGGAGCTATGTGAGGATGCTCTTTGTGGACTACAGCTCAGCTTTTAACACAATCATCCCGGGCATCCTGATCAACAAACTGCACCTCCTCCAGATCCCCCCCCCCCACCTGCTCCTGGATAAAGAACTTTATCACCAACCACCCACAAATAGACTCAGCCCCCACCACTCCTCCACACTGTCTCTCAGCACTGGTTCCCCACAAGGCTGCATGCTAAGCCCTATACTGTCCTCCTTGTACACCTTTGACTGTATTCCAACCCACCCAACCACCATCATCATGAAGTATGCGGACAACACCGCCTTTGTTGGGCTCATCACCGACGACAATGAGGAGGCATACAGGGCAGAGGTAGAGAATCTGCTGCTGTGGTGCCAAACAAACAACCTGAAACTGAATGTCCAAAAACCAAAGAGCTCATACTGGACTTCAGACAGGATTTCCCCCCACACACACACTCCTCATAAATGGAGACCATGTGAAAAAAGTCCCCACCTTCAGGTTCCTGAGCACCCACATCTCCTCTGACCTCTCCTGGACTGTCAACACCAAGGCCCTAGTGAAGCAAGCCCAGCAGCGGCTGCACTTCCTCCATGTTCTGAGGAAGCACAACCTGAACCAGAAGCTGCTGCTGGCCTTCTATCGCTGCTCAGTGGAGAGCGTGCTCACGCACTGTCTGGGTGTGTGGTACACCGGCTCCACGGCTGAGAACAGGAAAGCTGTGCAGAGGGTCATCAACACCGCCCCAGAAATTATCGGCAGCCCTCTGTCCTCCCTGCAAGACATCTCCAGATCCTCCTGTCTCAGAAGGATCAAGGCCATCACAGGAGACCCCTCACATCCCACCCACCACCTGTTTGACCTGCTTTCCTCTGGACGACGGTTCAGCTCAATCAGGTCCCACACCTCCAGACTGACAAACAGTTTCTTTCACTGGGCCAGCCAAACTGCCAACAATCAGAGGCCCCACCCCCTCCCTCCATATGCTCACATGCACTGAACTGAGGACCTTTTAATTATCGCAGTAACTCACCTGTCTTTGCACTCCTCACTTTCATGTATATTGACCCATCCATGAAATCACTACTGTACTGTCATGAGCTCCTCGTGTGCTTTTCCACAGTACACGGAGGAGGGGAAAAAGGACGAGGATTTAGGCGCAGGTTTCACCACACACATTTATTAGACACAGGCACAGACCAACAGCTCCAACAGACATTAACCGTCAGAGTAATAAAGAGTCCTCCAGGATGCCCAACAGGCACGGGGGGAATAAAATCGGGCAGCAGCCAAAGCGTAGCAGTTGTGCTGCACGGGGGGGAACGCTACAATAAATCATAGCAGCACAACTGCGCACAGAAACGCTGACAGTTTTTACTCACGGAGTCGGGGCAGTCCGAGTAGTCCAAATAAGGCTTTGAGGGAACACAATCCTTAGTTGACCTTGGTTTCAATGGCAAAAGATGACCACATGAAGCACAATGACCCAGCAATGCATGACTGAAAAAAGGCTCCTGAAGTACATGCATTGCTGGATCCACAAATTGAGCACACCTGGGCGAGGAGCAGGGAGATGGCACACAGGAGTGGGAATAGCTGGCAGTAATAGAGAGGGGGCGTGGTCCGACCGGCAGACAGTTAGACAACGCTCACTCCAGTGTGAGCCCAAGTGGCTGCCTCACTGCTGCCGGCCAGAAAGCAGTGGCTGTGGGTACGGCAGAGTACACAGAAATACGTACTAACATACATACAATGTGGCACGTACCCACAGAGAGGCCAGGACCAAGCCGGGGGAAACCAAGCTGGCTCGGTTCCTGACACTGTACATACTTTCCATAATCCTTGGCCCATTTTACTCAATTATGTGTTCTACACTCCACACTCTTATGTACATACTGTAGTTCCACCCGTGAAGCCACTACCGTACCTGTGTATATACCTATGGGCTATTTTTATTTTTACCTTTATTTTTATTTCAGTGGTATGGCTAATCATGTGTTCTGTAACTGTATTTTATTCAAATTCTTCTCTCTTACTTTATTGTGCAACAGCCTGGTGGAGCACCCACAATTTTGTTGTGCTGTACAACTGTACAATGACAAAGTCTGTTCTATTCTATTGTAAGTAATACAATAGTTAATTTAGCTCAGAGCAGCTTAGTGTGTCCTGCCTCTGCTGGTCCTGATGTGACCATGCTGAGTACCTGGGTGTCACTGTAAGGACACTGGTACTCATCTTGTTTGCTCAGCTAGCAGGCTGAAAATAAAAAGAGTTAACTTGAACAGTACTTTTTCTTTAGTAATCAAATTAAAACGATGCCCAGCCAAGCTTAACTATCAAGGTAAGGCTGCATTCAGACCATGATAGTCTGGAGGTCTATGCCGAAAATTTTCACGCCTTCGTTTGGTTTGGTTTGCATTCACACTGCAGTGGACCAAACTGCCTGGACAACGTCAGGCAGTTACAACAACTGCTTGTTTGGGGCGCTGTAGCCAAAACCACCACTGACCAGGAAAAAAAAATGAATGAATGAATGAATGAATGAATGAATTTATTTCGGATAGTACATTACAGGTTAAAAGAAACTGTATAATATAACAACAAGGTCAAATTAGACAAAGACTCCTTCTACTATACAATTCCACGTGAGTTATCCGAAATGGGTGATGGCTGAAGCCGCAGCTTATATTGCCCACCCATATTCCATCCAAGAATTCAAAGGAGAAAAAAGAGAAAACAAGACAAGAGCGATTACAATTTAAAACAAGGCTAAGACAAAATGTGACTGAGAGAAAAAGAAAACTGAGCTAGTCTAAGTTAAGCGGTTACTATTCAAAAACAAATCTAAGACATAGTGTCACAGAGAAAAAAGAAAAACTAAGCTATAACACAACACAGGCTGGAAATGTCAATCCTTATGTGAGTTTACATGTCGTCTTGTAAATATGTTTGGAGTATTTCTTCCTTTAGTTTTTGTTTAAATTGTCCAAGCTTTGTACATGATTTTAATTCAGGTCCAAAATCGTTCCATAATCTGACACCTTGCACTGAAATACAATGTTGCTTGGTAGTTGTTCTCACTGTAGGCTTTTGAAATATACATGTTCCTCTGAAGTGATATCGTTTCTCCCTTGTTTGGAACAACTTTTGGATATTTGCGGGCAGTGATAGATTCTTCACTTTGAACATTATTATTACGGTTTTAAAGTCGATCAGATCTTTCAACTTGAGAGTTTTTTGTTTAAGAAAAAGTGGGTTTGTTGGTTCCCTGTAAGCTGCTTTGTTGATTATTCTAATAGCTCTCTTTTGAAGCATAAAGAGTGGATATATGTTTGTTTTATATGTATTTCCCCATACTTCATTACAATATGTCATGTATGGGAGTATTAATGAATGATACAAGGTGTATAGTGTGGGTTGATTCAGCAAATTTTTCACTCTGTGTAATATTGCAATTGATTTGGATACTTTACCTTTTATATAATTAATATGTGGCTTCCAACACAGTTTGTTATCAATTATTACTCCAAGGAATTTAGTTTCGGATACCCTTTCAATCTCTACACCATTTACACTGAGTTTGGGTACTGGGTAGTTGTGATGGTTGTTAAAGACTATAAATTTTGTCTTGCTTAAATTGAGCGTTAATTTGTTTGAATCAAACCACAGTTTCAGCTTTCCTAATTCCTTTCCGAGTGTATCCAGAAGTTGTTCCAAGTTGTTTCCACTGCATAGCAGGTTAGTGTCATCAGCAAACAATATTAAGTCCATTTTTTCTGAAACTTTACATATATCATTTATATACATATTGAATAATAATGGTCCCAAAACTGAACCCTGTGGGACTCCACAGGTGACCTTCAGTAGCTCTGAGTTTTTGTTGTTAACACATACAAACTGATATCTATTCTTTAAGTAACTTCTTAACCAGGACAGTGCTACCCCTCTGATACCACAATTTTGTAGTTTCTTTAATAATAGATTGTGATCTACTGTATCAAATGCTTTTTTAAGATCCAGGAATACTCCAACTGAATACTCTTTATTTTCAATGGCTGTTGATATTTTTTCTGTAAATTCCATTAAGGCATATGCTGTTGTCCTTTTGTGTCTGAACCCATATTGCTGCTCACACAATAAATCATTCTTCAGTATGAAGTTGTCAATTCTCTCATAGAATATTTTTTCAAGTATCTTGGAAAATTGCGGTAATAGTGAAATTGGTCTGTAGTTGGAGAGTTCCCCTCTGTCGCCTGTCTTGTAAATCGGAATTACTTTAGCTATTTTCATTGCACTGGGAAATATACCTGATTGGAGAGACAGGTTACAGATATACGTCAGTGGTTTCACTATGCATTCGATAACAGTTTTGACTAGTAGCATATCAATACCATCGCAGTCAGTAGATGTTTTACTTTTGAACGATTTAACAATTTCAATGACCTCTCTTTCGTCTGTGTTCTTTATGAAGATGGTGTCTTTTACAGCAGTGTTATTGCATATTGAATCACCTGTTGGCACCGTAGTGGGTATTTCTCGGGCCAGTTTAGGTCCAATGTTAACAAAAAAATTATTAAATTCATCTGCAGGTGAAGCTATATTCACATTCGGAGTCGATTTATTATTTTTTGGAGTGTTAGTTGGGTAGCTGGTATTTCTGCTTTTATTTCCAAGGATACTGTTGATTATTGTCCATGTATTTTTAATATTGTCTTTGTTTTTTTCCAGTTCTTTACTGTAATAGTCTCTTTTACTACATCTTATTATATATGTTAACTTATTTTTGTATGTTTTATACCGCTGCTCTGCTTCTTTTGTCCTTTTCTTTATGAAAGCTTTATATAATAAATTTTTCTTTTTACACGCCTTTTGTAGTCCTTTGGTTAGCCATGGTTTGTCAGTAAATTTGTGTTTAAGCTTTTTTTTAACTAATGGGCAGTTTTTTTCATAAAGAGTGGTTACAATGTTTGTAAATGCGTCATAGGCTTCATTTACATCTGATACATAGACTTCTGTCCAGTCTTGCTTCAGCAAGTCCTCTTTAAAAGAACTGATTGCGTTTGGTGATTTGTGTCTGAACGATTTTGAGATTTTTTCTGGGTTGGGCCCCGTGTGGCCATGGATAAGTGCAAAGATTGGCAAGTGGTCGCTTATATCATTTATCAATAATCCACTTTCTATTTTCTTGTCGAGA
Source organism: Pholidichthys leucotaenia (assembly GCA_020510985.1). NCBI lineage: Eukaryota > Metazoa > Chordata > Actinopteri > Cichliformes > Pholidichthyidae > Pholidichthys > Pholidichthys leucotaenia. Next base: position 111,996,916 of record CM035838.1, on the reverse strand, counting down.
ACATTGACAAACAGGTTGTCAATAAGTGTAGCAGAGTGAGCTGTGATTCTACTGGGATGTGTTATTGTGGGATATAGACTCATGCTGTACATAGAGTTCATGAACTCTGTAACTACATTTTGTTGATGTGGATTAAGTAGGTCAATATTGAAATCTCCACAAATTGCTACCATTTTCTTACTAGTAATATTATTGTACAGCTCGACTAATTTATCTCTGAATGTCTCAATGCAAGTTCCCGGCGTTCTGTATATGCAGCTTATGATTAGATTTTTTGTTTTGTCTAGGTCAATCTCAACAGTAACACATTCCAGAAGCCCTGGTAGTGCTGAGGACATTTCATTTACAAGCTTACATCTATATAGGTCATCAATATACAGTGCAACACCACCACCCTTTTTTTGAGATCTGTTAATGTTAAACATCTGATATCCCTCTATTGCCATCAGGGGAGCCTGGTCTTCATTAAGCCAGGTTTCAGAGACTGCTATAGCTGTGAATTTTCTGTTTAGCTGTTTTAAATAGTCCTGAATCTGTGAGAAGTTTTTGTTAAGACTTCTGCTATTGAAGTGTATTATTGACAGTTTACCATCTAATTGCACTTGACTTTTGAATTGCTTTTCAGTGTAATATTCACAGTGGTTATGAATATTATTGAAAAAGTGGTTATCAGGATCAATATCATTCTCCATCTCTTGTGGTTTATGTTCAGCATAGTGGCATATTTTTAGAGTTTGAGTTTCCTCACTCTGTGTTTCATAGACAGTGTTCATCTGTATTTATCTAAGTCAGTAGCATCTCTGATCATTATACTTTTTGCTTGCTCAGGTGTTCCATTTAGTTTAATCCAAATTCTACAATTTCTTGTCCAGGTTGACTGTATCTTATTATGTTTCTTTAGCATCCGTGCCTGCCGTGCTAATTCAGCGTTTTTTTTTTGTCAGGTGTTCATTTAGGTAAACTTGAGTTTCCTTTAGTTTTTTGGCCTGCCTCAGTATGTCATTTTTCACCCTCCTGTTCACAAAGCGCATCACAATTAATTTCTTTGTTTTGTTATCTTTCTTCGGTAAAGCATAACAGGCTGAGATCGCATTGGCTTCTACCTTAATGTCTTTATCATTAAGGAACTGAAGCACTTGGTTTTCTAAGGACATTGATTCACTTATGGAAGCATGTTCACCACTCAGTCCTGTAGCGGCATGGGCGTACGACTGATATCTGATGTCTAGTCCACTTATAACTATGTCATCAATGCGAGAACCTTGTTCAAGATCCTCGACGTGTTGCTCCAAAAGACGCCCGTGTTGCTCCAGGTCCATAATTTTTTTGTCTTTTTCTTTTATTATTGAATGTAGGGCTTGTACCTCCTGTATTAGGTCTAATATTTTGTCCTGCTGGCTAGTCACTTTGGCCAGTTCATCTAACACAAAGTTCAGAGTTTTTTTAATTTCTTCCATTTCCTCTTTTTTGGGTGGCATTTTACTGACCTGTGGATAGAAATAAGCAGAGAATCCGGCTAGGCCTCAACTAGCTCGGTCACTACTGGACCCGCCGCTCCTGCGCAGCTTCTCCGCCGAGTGACGCTGCTCAGCTCCGCAGATCACCGCCGTCTATCGCCGGTGCCTGCCTCCGTCTACCTGGCCAGTTGTGTCGTGCACCGCCGGCGCAGCCGGAATCCACCAATCACAGCCACTCGTCGCCGTCTGGCTAGGCGGCTCCTCCGCTGGGCCCCGTCTAGGCCCCGTCACCAACCGCCGTCAGTCTGGTCGTTCCTCGGCTGGGCCTCGCAATTGAGCACCGGTTCAGACCACTGTCCTGCTGGATCCAGGTGGCCCCCGTCTCTCACCAACGCCGCGCCCGAGCTCCCAATCGCCGCCTCGGTTGGTTCGTCCTCCTTTTAAATCCTTCTCTCCTCGGCTCCAGATGGCCAGATGTAAAGAATACCTTCTCACTGCTGCAGTTACTCTGGGTTAGCATCTGGGTTAGCATCAGAGGCGAGCCTTTAGAGGTCGGAAACGGGGCGAAACGGAGCCAGATCTACCAGAACCTTCACCAGGTCAGCACTGGGTCGTAAGGGTATTCCCCACGTTTGTTGGTAGCCAACAGAAGTCCTTATTTTGATGGTTTTGCTTAAAATTCTCGGCTCATATCAAGCATTACAAGTGCAGCACCGGAAGTACCGCCGGAAGGTGGTAGGTGGTAGTGATCTCAGCGAAGAAGAAAAATCAGGCTCATTGATTGGCCAGGACCGAAAATGGACATCCATTTCCTTCAGTTGGGTTGTTTGTCCACCACAAACAAGACATTTTTTAACTTTTCTCCTCGGCTTTCACCAGTAAAAGGATTTCTCAGATTCGCGTGGTTGTCTTTATTGTTATTTTCTACCCAAAATGTACAACGGTAAACGCCACTTTCTCTTCTCAGACTGTGTGTTGCTGTGGTTACACAAGTGCCGAGGGGCACTTCCACCCTTTGGTCCGCTGGATACCCCATTTGGATTCAGACTCCAAGCGGAGCACACCATACTTGGTTTGCAAGAGAACCGAGACCCCCATTTTCAGGGGGTCCAGACTTGGCTTGTTTGGTGCACACCAAAATTCCAGTGCGTGTTCAGATGGCACCAAACGAATCAAACTATCCGCGGAATCCACTGTTTGGTCCTTTGGTCTGGACGAAACGGGGGCCGTCTGAATGCGCCCTCAGACAGGTGATTCTAGCGTCTCTTGTCATGTAAAGTTAATTGTTTATGTTTTTACCATTCTGCTTTTATTGCTCTTCAGAATTCTGTTTTTTTAATCTAATGTTTATGTTATTATTTTGAAAAGATACTAATATGCACAAAAAAAGTTTGCATTTCAGATTTTTTTGTTTGTGTCACATTTAAGCCATATTACACTCAATGTCGTTACGGTATCATGAATTCATGATACCGTGACAACATTGAGTGTAATATTGCTTTTATACAACAGTTCCAGCAAGCACAATTTATTAAATGACAGCAATACTGGACAAAATATTATGATTTGTTTGTTTAACCAGCTGTTTTGCGCAGCTGAGAAAAAAAATGCTCCCTTCTAATTGTAGCCAGTAACTGTTGCTAAACATCTCAATCAACAAGAAGACAACTATTGTCATTTTGCACACATGTAAACATATTAAATATTGTCAAGTGCAAAAGTAATAAATGTTTATAAAACATATGCAGTGGATATAAAAAGTCTACACACCCCCGTTCAAATGCCAGGTCTTTGTGATATAAAAAAGTGAGACCAAGAAAAATCATTTCAAAACTTTTTTCCACCATTAATGTGACCTATAACCTGTACAACACAATTGAAAAACAAACTGAAATCTTTTAAGGGGAAAAATAAAAAATAAAAAACTTACAATATCCTGGTTGCATAAATATGCACACCCTGTTATAACTGGGGATGTGGCTGTGTTCAGAATTAACCAGTCACATTCAAACTCATGTTAAATGGGAGTCAGTACACACCTGCCACCATTTACAGTGCCTCTGATTAACGCCAAATAAAGTTCAGCTGTTCTAGTAGACTTTTCCTGACATTTTTGTAGTCACATCTTACAGCACAAGCCATGGTCCACAGAGAGCTTCCAAAGCATCACAGGGATCTCATTGGTCAAATGTATCAGTCAGGAGAAGGGAACAAAAGAATTTCCAAAGCATTAAATATACCATAGAATACAGTGAAGCAGTAATTTTCAAGTGGAGAAAATATGGCACAACAGTGACATTACCAAGAAGTGGATGTCCCTCCAAAATTGATGAAAAGACGAGAAGAAAACTGGTTAGGGAGGCTGCCAAGAGGCCGACTGCAACATTGAAGGAGCTGCAGGAACTTCTGGCAAGTACTGGCTGTTAAGTACATGTGACAACAATCTCCCATCTATGGTAGCTGTCATAAGCTCCCCGTGCGCTTTTCCATAGAGCACAGAGGAGGAAAAAAGGACGAATGGATTTACGTGCTGAGTTACACCAAACACACATTTATTAACACAAAGTGAATATACAAAAAGACATAGACAGCTCAGGTACACTTAAGAGTCCTTAAGGACGCCCAACACACACACCGGAGGATTACTGGGCAATCAGCCAAAGCGTAGCGGCTGTGCTGCACAGGGGGAAACACTGCGGAAATCGTAGTAGCACAGCAGTGAACAGAAACACTACAGTTACTCACAGTGAAGGGGCAGTCCGAGTAATCACAGCATCCCAGCAAGCACACATGAAAACAGTCCTTTAGAGACGAGACGTCTAGACGGCAGAGAACAACCATTTAACACATATAATGGTCCAGCGGTGTTTGTGTAGCAAGGAGCCACTTAAGTATAAACACCGCTGGCCAAACAATTGAGAACACCTGGGTGAGGCGCGGGAAAGATAATTACCAGGGTGAACAGCTGACTGTCAGAGAAAGAGGGGGCATGGCCAGACAGGCCAGAGCGGCAACTACAGGCAGGAACAGAAACCATACACAGACATGAAAACAACGTGAAATCAAAACATAACACCACATGATAAACCCACTGCCTGAGCCACCAGGAATGATCAGAACCGAGCCCACAGGAAACGATGGGCTCAGTTCAAGACAGAGCCCCTCCCTCTAGGGGTGGATACCAGACACCCATGGTAACATCATAAGGAAAGAACACCCCCACCACCAACAACCCCAACAGGCACAACAATAACACACAAACCCGGGTGGGAGGTAGAGGGAACGGGAAAGGAAGGAACACAATACCCCGCCCAGGGTCCAGAATTAACCCCCCCAAGTCCAAAGACGTGGAGGCTCGGGAGGCCGCCCTGAGTCCCAGGCCCAGCAGGCAGTTCGGCGAACCCAGTCTGGTGGCCTGCCGGAGAACACGGGCCATCTGGCCCAAAGACTCAGTCCCTCAGGCGGTCGGCCAACGTTGTTAATCCACCAGGGCCAACGGGGTGAGGCAGGAGGCAGCCTGCCTACCAGGAAGCTCACTGGTGGGTGACCGGACCGAAGGGAGGGAACCCCCATGGCATAGGACCGGGAGGAGAAGGGGACCACAGCGTCCTTATGGCGATCCGCAGCGCCCTCGGGGATCCCAGCTTGGGACCCTGCTGCACCCGCGGTGGACCCCGACCGGGCCGGCTCCGCTGCACCCATGATGGACTCCAGTGGGGGCCTTGCTGCACCCACAATGACCTCCGGCTGAGGCTCTGCAGTACCCATGGTAACCTCCGGCTGAGGCTCTGCAGTACCTGTGGTGACCTCCGGCTGAGGCTCTGCTGCACCCATGGTGACCACTGGCTGAGGCTCAGCTGCACCCGCGGTGACCTCCGGCTGAGGCTCAGCTGCACCCACAGTGGACCCTGATTGGGCCAGAGCTGCACCCATGACGGTCCCGGTCTGGGATGTGGCTGCACCCCTGATGGGCTCCGGTTGGAGCACCGTTGCACCAGCGGTGACGCCCATCAGGGGCCTCATTGCTCCCGCGGTGGCCTCCCCAGTGAAGGAGGTGATGCTCCTAATGCCACCTGACGCTGGATCCCGATCCTCGGTGACTTCTGACAAGGTCAGCTGCTCTCAGGCGACCCTGGCAGGGGGTTCCAACCCTGGAGGGAGAGAAAAAGAAACCGGGTCAGGGTTGCTGGCAGCGGCAGAGCCCGGTGAGGCGGCCCTGAGGGCTACTACGAGCTGCCCCGGGCCCTCCTTGCCATGAGTCAGGCAGTGTGACATTAACATCTGAGGTATTGATATAATGGAGCACATTTGCCTGAACTTGGGCTCCACCGCCGTCCAGGACTCCGGCGATTTGGGGTGCGTAGCGTCCATTGTTGAGCCCGGTGCTGTGCCCCCATCAACCTCCTCCGGGGCCGCCAACGTCTCGTCGTCGTCAGTAGGCAACGCTGGTGATGGCGGCTCCTCCCCGGCGACCCTAGTGAGGGGCTCGACAGGCATGGGAGAGAAGGAAAGGTTCGGGTCACCGGCAGCGGCAGAGCCCAGTGAGGGGAGCTCAGGCGCGGCTGAGAGCCACACCTGTCTCTCTTCCCCAAGAGCCAGACAAGATCTCTCAATCAAAGGCAGTTGAACTACAGGAGAGATAACTTGCCTGTGCTCGAGCTCTACCACCATCCAGGACTCCCGACGCAGTCGACGATGATGGTCCGGATCCCGTCGGCTGGGGGGCTGGTCCGGGGGATGATTCAGCTGTGGCAGTCCCCGCAGCAGGCATGATAGTGGTCGCAGTCTCAAGGCCCCCAGGTGATGTTCCCCACACCAGTGGCCCATCCAGCATGGCGGCTGGGGGCTTCCTCTCCGCCGACCCTGGGACAGGATCCTCCAAGGCCTCGGGCTCCTCTTCTGCCTGGCGACTCGGTTTGGGAACCGGCGAATTCACCGAAGCACACAAAGAGGACACGGAGAGGACAGGTGAGGGATTGTCACATGCGGCTGGTCGGGAGAACTCAGGGGACTGCGGGCCCTGAGTCTCTTGACCAGGGAACAGGCAAAATTGTTCATCAACAAAAGATATAGAATGAAAAGGAACTTGCTTGTTTTCCAGGTGTTCAATGTCTCCAGCGGTGCCAGAAACACTTCTCTCCTCCTCCGTGTCCACAGCGGCCCAGGGCTCCTCTATATGCAGAGGAGAAACTTCCAAAACAGGCACAGGGGTAGAGGAATTCGGGAGAGAAACTGCAACCCCCACATTAGCGGAGGTAAAAGTTATGGAGGAGACGGGTGCAGGTGACACCTTGGGAGCAACCAGCGGCTCTGCAGCAGGATTCTCCTTCTCCTCAGCAGACGGAGCAGGCCGTGATTCCGGAGAAGGAAGCTGAGCTGCCGCAGGCGAAGCTCAGGGCTTCCTATGGTGCACGCGCCTCCTCTTAATATGGACCGGCTCCGTCGTCAATCCCAACAATGAAGACTCGGGCCCGGCCTCCAGGAAGTCCGGCTCAGGCTCCCACTCCGCTGCAACAGCCTCCACAGCAGGCGAGATTGTAGTATCAGTCCTATGCTCCTCCTGCAGCGACTCCAACACTGGGGATTCCTCCGGCGTGGCTGCAGGGGAGCCTGTCCATGCTGGCTCCGGGAAAGGATCATCCGAGGCCGCTGGCTTCTCCACCGTCTGATGGCCCTGACCTTGGGCCAACAGGCCCTCAGGGAGAATAGGAGGAGACACGGAGAGGCGAAAAAGTGAATTAATATCTGCAGCTGAAGGGGAGGACCCAGCGGACTGTTGAAACTGGGCTTCTCCCTCGGGAGACAGACAAGGTTTGTAATTAGATTGAGTAGAATGAAAAAACACTTGCTTGTCACCCCAATTCCCGATGTTGACAGCTGCAGACAGTTGGCAGTCACCCTTCTCCGTGTCACTGACTCCTTCAAAGGATTGTGGAGGAGCCAGCTCCGATGACGCGGAGGTAGGCGTAGCCGGGACAATCTTGGAGGACCTCTCGGCGACTGGAGTGATGACAGCCGCCGAAGACAAGGGGGGGCTTCCTCCGGCGAGGCTTCCTTCTCCTCACGGGCAGTTGGAGCACCAGATAGTCTGGGATTCTGAGCACACCGTCCGGCTGCAAGTAATCAAGGCCGATGAACTCCAGAGTATCAGGAAACGAAGGCGGTGTAGCCACGGGGGGCTCGAGCTCTGGGAGCTCCTCACCTGACCCCTTGGACGGCAGGGCGAAAATCTCCCGGAGAATCCGGGCCGCCTCCAGATGATCCTACAGGTTATCCTGATTCATCACCCTCACTGCCGCGTCCCGAGCCCGTCGAACTGTTGCGGATGAGCAGGGCTCCAGCGCCCATGAAAGTATGTCCTCCAGCAGACAAAGCGAGCGCAGCTCCCTCTCCAGCAGCTCAGCCATCGTGCCCGGAAAGGAGGTGAGTGAAACGAGACAGTCCAAGAAATGAAAAAATAATTTGTGTGGCTGTAACCCGCTAAATCCTTTTAGGTGGCTGGACCATTCTGTCATAAGGTCCCCGTGCGCTTTTCCATAGCGCACGGAGGAGGAAAAAAAGGACGAATGGATTTACATGCTGAGTTACACCAAACACACATTTATTAACACAAAGTGAATATACAAAAAGACATAGATAGCTCGGGTACACTTAAGAGTCCTTCAGGACGCCCAACAAACACACCGGAGAATTACTGGGCAATCAGCCAAAGCGTAGCGGCTGTGCTGCACAGGGGGAAACGCTGTGGAAAGCATAACAGCACAGCGGCGAACAGAAACACTATAGTTACTCACAGTGAGGGGGCAGTCCGAGTAATCACAGCATCCCAGTGAGCACACATGAAAACAGTCCTTTAGAGACGAGACGTTTAGATGGCGGAGAACAACCATCTAACACATATAATGGTCCAGCGGTGTTTGTGTAGCAAGGAGCCACTTAAGTATAAACACCGCTGGCCAAACAATTGAGAACACCTGGGCGAGGTGCGGGAAAAATAATTACCGGGGCAAACAGCTGACTGTCAGAGAAAGAGGGGGCGTGGCCGGACAGACCAGAGCAGCAGCTACAGGCGGAACAGAAACCATACACAGACATGAAAACAACATGAAATCAAAACATAACACCACATGATAAATCCACTGCCTGAACCACCAGGAACAATCAGAATCGAGCCCACAGGAAATACGGGCTCGGTTCATGACAGTAGCAAGGACAGAAGCCTTATCTTCTGAATTAAACATCCAAGCCTGGCTACATTTTGCAAAAACACATTTGAAATCTCCTTAACGCATGTGGGAAAATGTGTTATGGTCCTTTGAAACCAAGATTGAACTTTCTGGCCATAATTCCAAAAGGTATATTTGGTACCATATCCACAGTGATGCATGGTGGTGGCAGCATCATGCTTTGTGGGTGTTTTTCTTCAGCTGGAACTGGGGCCTTAGTCAAGGCGGAGGGAATTATGAACAGTTCCAAATACCAGTCAGTGTTGGCACAAAACCTTCAGGCGTCTGCTAGAAAGCTGACGATGAAGAGGAACTTTATCTTTCAGCATGACAATGACCCAAAGCACACATCCAAATCAACAAAAGAATGGCTTCACCAGAAGAAGATTAAGGTTTTGGAATGGCCCAGTCAGAGTCCAGCCCTGAATCCAATCGAACATCTGTGGGATGATCTGAAGAGGGCTGTGCACAGGAGATGCCCTCGCAATCTGACAGATTTGGAATGTTTTTGCAAAGAAGAGTGGGCAAATATTGCCACATCAAGATATGCCACGCTAATAGACTCCTACCCAAAAAGACTGAGTGCTGTAATAAAAGCCAAAGGTGCTTCAACAAAGTATTAGTTTAAGGGTGTGCATATTTATACAAACAGGTTATTGTAAATTTTTTATTTTTTATTTTTCTTCTTAAAAGATTTCAGTTTGTTTTTCAGTTGGGTTGTACAGGTTATATAGGTCACATTAATGGTGGAAAAAGTTTTGAAATGATTTATCTTGGTCTCATTTATTTACATCACAAAAACCTGGCATTTGAACAGGGGTGTGTAAACTTTTTATATCCACTGTACCTGTTGAGTCGGTACTGCAGAAGACCCCAGATCAAAACGCATCCAATGCCAGTCGTCAGAATCACCGGTAAATAGCCGGTAGCTAGAAGTTTGCATGCTAGCGATTTAGCACACTTTGCTCATTTTTTTTGCATTTTCAGATGAAACAGAGTCCATCACCACAAAGGTATTGTGGTTTGTTAATGGAGACAATAAATCAAACTCTAGCACTGCCTAATTTTTGAAACAGATGTGAAATAGCTTTATGATAGCTTAATGAGCTTAATGATGGAAGAGTAGATGAGTAGGCGGAAACAGTTTTTTTCAAAAGGGTGGGACTTTCGGGTCACAGATGTATAATTTCTTGTCAAACAGCACCTCACTGTGGAAATTAAGGTATACAAAACAGTACTGCAATTGTCAGAGAGTTAATAGTAAATTACTGTTAGTAATTAACGGTTACATGAACACCTTTGAAGTGGAGCAATACATATCCAGTGAAATTGGAGTGCAATTATTGTGGAATATAGTAACTCCTGGAATCCCTATTGTCCAATCAAATAGCTCCCTCGGAACTAACTATTGTATATTATATAAGAGTGATGCACGCTGGTTGGAGGGGCCCCCTATGAATTTTTGCCTAGAGCCCAAAGAGATGCTAGAATCACCTCTGCCTTTAGCTGTATGTTTTGGGTCATTATCCAGTTGGAGGACCCATGACCTGTGACTGAGCTGAGCTTTATGACACTGCAGTATTTTTTGCTCCAGCATGCCTTGGTAGTCCTGAGACTTCATTTGTGCCCTGCACAGATTCAACTTTCCTTGTCCCAGATGCTGCGTAGCACCCAAAAACAAAACTGAGTCCCCACCATTTTTCACAGTAGGTGTTGTGTTCTTTTCTTTTTAGGCTCCCCTTTCTGTAAACATAGAGCTGATGTGACTATACAAAAAGCTCCAGTTTTGTCTCATCAGTCCAAAGGACATTTTCCCAGAAGGTTTGGAGCTTGTCTGCATGCATTTTAGCTGGGGTTTTTTTTTGTTGTTTTTTCTGCATTTTTCTGTCAGTAGTGGAGCCCTCCTGGTCTTCCTCCATGGATTCCATTACTGTTCAAAATGTGACCCATGGTGCGACCAGAAAGTGATGTGTCATGATCCCGAGTGCGGTTCTGTACCGTGCTTGGGTCCCCTGTTTATTGTCCTTCTTCTGTGTATGCATTTAGTCATGTTTATCTGTCTTTATAATTGTGCTTTTATTTTGACAGTGCCGCGGCAGGACTTCCGCCTGTCAGTCTGTGCCTGGCCTGTCACAGCTGATTGTGCTTCAGTAATTACTTTCTCTCCACACCAGTTTATTTGCATTTCATGTACTATTTAAGCTCGCCAGCAAGGGTCATTCCTCACGGTGACCTCGCCCTACTCAGGCTGGAATCCCCTACCCCTGATTCCAGTCTACTCTCTGCTTTTGGACTGTGGACTCTCTTACTGTTCTTAAGTTACCTTTCATGGTTTTTGGCACTTATATGTTTTACGTTGTTCCCCCTTGAGGGCATCTTATGGTTGTTTGTATTTTGCCCCTCGTGGCACATTACTTTGTTCCTTATTATTTAATAAATAAGCAAACTCACTACTGGCGATTGGTGCCTCATTTATGCCCTGCAAGGGGCAAACATAACATGATGTGCCTTTACCTTGGAGATCAGCTTGAAGGATTTTGGATGGTTTCCTAGGCTCTTTTCTACAGTACACACTGTCCTTCTAATCAACCTCTCGTTGCATTTCCTTATGAGTCCACGTCTTGGGAGGTTGCCTACATTCCCATGAACCTTATGCTTTTTATTAACAATATTGGTAACTGTGGTCACAGGAACATAAAGCTGCTTGGAGATGGTCTTATAGCCTTTACTTTTAACATGGTTATCTATAATCTTCTTTTTGAGCTCCTCAGACAGTTCTCTCCTTTGCTCCGTGTGGTGCACTTAAAGATACCAGTTTTTTTCCCTTTAAATAGGCTGAATGGCTGACAAAAATGCAGACATCTCATTGTGAAGTGCAGAGATCACTTGTTAGCAATGACTGCTACAAAAGGTGGTGCCACAAAATATTAAATTTAAGGGTACCATCTTTTCTGTCCATGCCATTTTACTTTAATTATATAAAATATTCAAATAAAGGATGCCATTAAACATTTGTTAGTTTCCGGGGGTGGGAGGTGGGAGGTGGGGAAGGGTAACAACAGATCTGTCCTGAATATAGCACATGCATGTACAGTAGTACGTATGCAAAACCTGTGTCTGTGTCTGGCAAGCCCAGTCTGTGGTCTTCAGTTTAACCCTGCACTAGGTAAACTCTATCCACAAGGTATTTTATCCTCTCTGTACTAAGGCTCTACCCGTCATCCTAAGCAAGAGAAGAAAGCAGAGACAAAAAAGGAAAGAGCCTGGCATGCATAAATGAAAGTTCAACAAGGTTCAATGAAACACTTATACAATTTGCCGCAATATAGTGGGGTTTTATAATCTCATTATCATCTTAGTGCCAGATTTGCCCATGAGGGCCGTTCCGTATTCACTCTTATTAGCTCCTCAGATTTGTCCATTTGTCCTTCTGCTACTAGCCTTGCAGCCAATCACTGAAACCTAATCTCTAATAAATACCCCCTCCTTTTTTCTTTCTTTTTTTTTTTTTGTTTTATCTCTGCTTATATTTTTTCTCCAGCTATACCTCTTACACCCTTATTATTTCTTTAGTTTTTGTTGCTATGGGGCAGACACATCGAGTTATTATTGGGATGATAGCTGCATAAATGCATTTATGTAATTTCCCTATAAACACTTTTGTTTCTACACACAGGACATTATTCTCTGTATACTTCTATGTGGTTTTAAAGAATTACTCTATTGCAATTTTAATGCTTGATTGGTATGACTGTTTTTGGGTGAATGTGCCATTATTGTTGCACAAGATAATTTACTTTCCACTTCGTTTACTCTTTTCTAACAACAGAGTTCGAGTTTATCGTGTCAGATGAGGGCGCTGATGTGAAAGGTATAGAGTAGGCCATTGGATGGTTTTGAATCATCAAGCCTCTTAGCTACTGTGGGTGGTGTCCATCCTTGGTCACTCAGGGCATCCTCAGATTAGTGGTTCATGGACATGGATCTCATTTGCCCATATGGCCTCTACTCATTGAGATGATATAGGCTGTAATCCGCCCAGCGTTTATCCCTGACCTCAACATGTGGCAAACTACTTAGGAAAAAAATACACACAAACCCTCCATATACAGTGTTTGATAGTCACAGGATCTAGTTTAAGGATGATGAAAGACTGTGGCCAGTATGTTTCTGTTCATACAAAGCTGCTGAATGTTTATATGCTTTTAGGTTGCTATTTATTTAAAAGGGAGGAAATGCTAACTAGCAAGTTGACTTATTGTCATCTAGGACTTTTAGGTGCATTTCCTATTCCCTAAATAAATCCAATAAGCTCCCAAGGGGGACAGCAAATCCTAAACATGTATTGCATTATGTCTTTTACTAGTTACCACTGCTTAATATTTCCCCCGTCCTCTCATTAAAAATTGAGATTGTGATTCCTTTCATTTTTTTATTGATACCGACTTTGTGAAGATGGTAATATAATGAAGACACTTAAAAATCCTGCTTTGGCTATGTTTTTATATACATATATACAGTATATACAGAAACTCACAAAAGTGCGTACACTCCTCACATTTTTGTAAATATTTTATTATATCTTTTCATGGGACAACACTGAAAATATGACACTTTGATACAATGTAAAGTAGTCAGTGTACAGCTTGTATAACAGTGTAAATTTGCTGTCCCCTCAAAATAACTCAACACACAGCCATTAATGTCTAAACCACTGGCAACAAAAGTGAGTACACCCCTAAGTGAAAATGTCCAAATTGTGCCCAATTAGCCATTTTCCCTTCCCAGTGTCATGTGGCTCATTAGTGTTACAAGGTGTCAGGTGTGAATGGGGAGCAGGTGTGTTAAATTTGGTGTCATATAGTGTCATATCTTCAGTGTTGTCCCATGAAAAGCTATAATAAAATATTTACAAAAATGTGAGGGGTGTACTCACTTTTGTGAGATACTGTATTGTTGCCATTTTTTGCAGGGACTGTAACTAGTTTTGGCCAAAATTGTAGTATTATTCTCATGTAGTTTAATGGTTGACATCAAATAGATAGGTCAAGGAGAGGCCATGCTATTGAATAATCATGTGAGCATCACCATAAAACTTGATGTTCACCTAGCCAAAAAACAAACAAACAAACAAACCTCTCCACACTACTTTTAAATCACAGGTAAGGTTATGAATATTATAAAAGAGGTTTATTTTTAAGTTTAAAGTAATATGAGTTATTTTATTTTTGAAGTATTTTGTTTGTCTCAGCCAGATATACTAATAATCATGTGTTAACACCTAAATTACAAAAAGTATATAAAGCATAATGTGCTTAAAAATCTAATTAATAAACAGTGGTCTGAAACACTGATTGCATGTTTTTAAAAAGATGAAATTATTATTCTCAATGCAGCTCAATCACACCTTATTATCAAACAGATCTTTGCTTGTTTTAACAAAGTAAAGAGTTCAGGGTTACATATACAAATCAGTTTTGTTATGCAGCTGTTTGTTTCTTTTTGTTTTTGAAATATTATCATTTTTTTATATTTTTCTGAATCATTTTCACTTTTTTGTAAAACTAGGAAAACTGTTCTTCATCCCTTTGTTTGCTTCACTGCTGTGAAAAAGTATTTGCTAAGTCCCTGGTTTCTTATATTTTTGCACATTTAACACCTAAATACTGTATTTCAGATGATCAAACAAATTTAAATATTAGACAAAGGTGACCTGAGTAAATGCAAAATGCAGTTTTGTTTTTTTTTTATTTAAGTTTTTGTAAAGGGTATACATGTCATTACAGCATTGCATTGTTTACATTTTCATCACATTCCCTTTTTTTTGTTTTTTGACAACATTGGAAGAATAATTATTACAACACCCTTTTTTTAAGTGAAAGACAAAGAGAAATTAAAGAAAGAACAAAAAAAACAAAACAAGAAAAAACAAAAACAAAACAAAAGAGCAAAAAAACAAAATAAAAAAAAATAAAAGAGCATCTGAGTAGCATTGGAACAAAGAGTGGTGCCATTATTGAAATGGTATTTGTCAAAGATTAGATCTGATGGAAGACACATATGCGTTCCAGGGTTGCCAAAAGTTCAAGAACCCATCCATGTCCTGTCTCAGTGCGAATGTCAACTTTTCCATTGAGTAAATGTCTTGAATCACGTTAATCCAATCTTCAGGTGTAGGACAATCCTTCAACATCCATTTTTTAGTTAGAGCTTTTTTACTTGCCAATATTAAAACAGTGAATAAGTATTTTTCTCCTCGTCTTTCCAGTGAGTCCGGTAGTAAACCCAAATACAAAGTTACAAAAGAAAAGGGGACTGTTATTTTGAATATTTTCCCCAATATTGTCTGTACATTGGTCCAATATTGGTGGATAACTAGGCATGACCAAAACACATGAAAATGATTTGCAGTCTCTTCACCACACAAGCGCCAACAATTCAACCCCTTACGAGTAAATTTGTTTTGTGCAGGTGTTCTGAAAAATCTTACCAAATTTTTCCATCCAAATTCTCTCCACTGCAGGGATGAGGTACTTTTCCATTGTTGTTTATTTAGCTTTTCCCATATTTCCAGTTGTAAAGTGAAATTCCCCTCCTTTTCCCATCTCTCTTTTATATATGATGTGTTGTCTCCTTTTAAGTCTTGAAGACCTTGGTATATTTTAGAAATGCATCTGATCCCTGGGATCCCTTTATATGCCATTAAGAAGACCTTCAGAACACCTGGCTGGGCCCTTTCCAAATCCTCCTTTTTAAGTATTTTGTTTATGTGGTGTCTAAGCTGAAAGAACCTGTAAAGGTCTTGATTTATTAGACCTTGTTTTTTCAAATCTTCAAAACTTCTTAAAATTTGCCCTTTAAAAAAATCGTAATATTTTATCAGTCCGTTCTCTTTCCACTTTTTAAATTTAGTGTCTGTTTTATTAGGAGTAAAGTCTTGATCATAGGCAATCCATTGCAGTAATCGATAGAGTTCTTTAGTTTGATTCTCTCTGACTATCTTAAACCAAATTTTTAGCGGGGTCTCTATCCACAGGTTAGTGTTATTCAAAAGTTTAGGTAAGGCATTGTTCCCTATTATCGCCTGTAGGGGGATGTCATTTGTTATATGGCATTCCATCTCCTTCCATTGTGCAGTGTAGACTGGGTTACATACCTCTACTAAAGTTTTAATTTGTGCGGCTTTAAAATAGTCCCTGATATTTGGCAGCGCGAGCCCACCTTTGTCTTTGTTTAGCTGTAGGGTTCTATATCTGATTCTAGGTCTCTTGCCCTGCCATATGAATGTCTTATCCATTGGCTCAGAGGTTCTATGAAGATTGTAAAGAGCAGTGGAGACAAGGGGCAGCCCTGACGACATCCTCTTTCCAGTTCAAAAGATGATGATAATTTACCGTTAATCCTTATTTTAGCTGTTGGTTTTTTATATAATGCCTGGATAGTTCTAATGAAGTTGTTATGAAAAGTGAAACTGGATAAGATCCTATATAGGAAAGACCAGTCAACCGAATCAAATGCTTTTTCAGCGTCTAATCCCAATATGGCTGCATTTAAGTTATATTTTTTTATATGATGAATTATGTGTAAAGTGCGTCTAATGTTGTCTTGTGTCTGTCTTTGTCTTATAAAACCTGTTTGGTCTAAATGAATTAAGTCTGTCAGTATATTTTCTAACCTTTTGGCAAGGATAGTGGTAAAAAGCTTATAGTCCTGATTTAACACACTGATTGGTCTGTAGTTGGAGCAGTCTAGTTTATCCTTTTCAGGTTTAGGTATGACTGCAATGACCCCTTCTCTCCAGGAGGGGGGGTTTCCCCTGTGTGGAGGACATAGTTAAATGTTTTCAGGAGGAGAGGAGATAGTTGCTGTTTAAAGGTTTTGTACCACTCTGCTGTATAGCCATCTACTCCTGGGGATTTGTTAGCTTTAAGTTTCATAATTGCTTTTTTCTAATTCTTTAGGTTGTATTTCTGACAGTAGTGTTTTATTTTGTGACTCAGTAAGTTGGGGAAGGTTTAATGTGTTTAGGAATGCTTCGGATGCGTTTTTATGTTTTTTGAGGGAGTACAAGTTCTTATAGTAGTTCTCGAAGCTTTTAAGAATATCCTGAATTCTAAATTTTATTTCCTTTGATACTGGGTCTCTGATTTTGTAGATTGCTCTCTCTGTTTGTTGTTTCCTCAATTTATAGGCTAGTAATTTTGCCAATTTGCTGCCTGTTTCATAGTATTTTTGTTTCAGAAATGTAAGTTTCTTCTGGATTTCTATTGTGTAGATCTCATTTATTTATTTTTTAATTTCCTTAATTTTGAGCGAGTCATTAGAATGAGTGTTGTCTTTGTGCTCTTTTTCTAGGTTCTTAAGTTCTGATTCTAATGTGATTAGTTTTTCTTGTCTCAGTTTCTTTTGGATTGCCAGTTTTGCGATAATCTTTCCCCTTATTACAGTTTTGCATGCGTCCCACAGTATTAAAGGGGATACTTCTCCATTATCATTTTCTTCCAGATATCTGAGAATATCTGATTCCAATTCATCTTTCAGTGGTCCTTTCAGCACATTTGAATTTAACCTCCAAGAAAATGTATTATTTGTGTATTTTTGGATACTTAAGTCCATATAGATCGGACTGTGGTCAGAGAGATCCATCAGTCCTATTTTACATGTTTTTACTCTTCCAATGTCTCTATTAAACATAAAAAAAATAGTCAATCCTTGAGTATGATGAATGTGGTGCTGAGTAAAATGTATAATCTTTTACACTGGGGTTGAATTCCCTCCACACATCACAGATTCCCATTTCTTTTAGTAGCATCCGAGTTTTTCTACTTTGAGTGTTATTTTGATGTGGAGAATTACCTGATGCATCCCAGTATGGATTCAGTCTTAGATTGAAGTCTCCACCACATATCACTAAACCTTGGGCTTTAGTTATCATTAGGTCAAATACATTTTTATAAAATTTCCAGTTAGCCCCTGGAGGTGCATATACATTCAGCAGGGTGATATCTTCTCCCTCTAGCCGCCCAAGTACCATACTGAATCTCCCTTCTTTATCTTTGTGTTCTGATTTTTTTTCAAATATAATTTTGGTTGAGATCAATGTTGCTACTCCCCTCCTCCTCCCTGACTTATATGAAGATGAAGAGATCATTTTAAACCCTTGTCTATTGAGTTTAGTGTGCTCCACGTTTGTTAGGTGGGTTTCCTGTAAAAATATTATTCCTGCTTTGTCTTTTTTCATTTTGCCTAGAATCTTGGATCTTTTAACTGGATTCAGGATCCCTTTTACATTATATGAGATTATTTTGGTTACACCCTGTTTCTCCATTGTGTTGTCTTATTTAGTGGCCCTTTTTTATGCTACTCAGAAACTGAAAGAACATTAAGAACATAAAAAACATTTAGAACATAGTATATAAAACTTTAAAACAAAAAACTGACAAAAGATCTTCCTGAGCTGAGGTCTTTTTAGTGACCTTAGAAGAGCCTTGATGGTGTGTTGGCTCTGAGGGAAATTCCTCAGATTCCGTTACGTGCTGAGGGCCCTCTCTTACCCCTGTAAGTTGTCCCAAGTTTTTAATATGAATTTCAGATCCCAATCCGAACTTGTAATGATTTTTTTTTTTTATGCCTATACCCTATGAAATTGTGCACAACCTCCCGCCACCATCACAGCAAACAGTCACGTTAATACAGTATTTGTTAGTGTGGAGAGATCACGTGGTTCATTGTCACATTTCTATTTTAACAAGTTTTTTTTTTTTTTAAAGACTTATTTGTTTCTAATATTATGTCTGTTCCATGAAATGTTTTACCACTTGCTGATTCTGCATCTCCTTTAATGTTTGTTACCTTGTAGGAGGAGTGTTGGATGCGCAGATTGACTAAAAATATCGTTATTCCCACCTGTAAACGGCCAGTTTTTCCTTATAGCTCTGGCGCTGGGTTTCCCGCTGCTGGCCCGTGGATTTTGAGGGTCTCTGTGTGGACCACGTTTGAGCCTTGATTCTTTCAATCGGGTCTGCTGCAGGTTTATACACCGTTACCGGGAGTCCTCTTCTCGCCATATCCGTGGTTGCTTCTTCTGCCGAGTTGTAGAGACACGTCTCATCTCCGTAAAACACCCTCTGCTTCGCCGGAAATAGAGTCTGAAAGCGCAGTTTCTTCTCTCGTAGTACCTTTTTTGCATCGTTGTATTCCCGGCGCTTTTTAAGGACCTCCGGGGCGTAGTCATGTTCCACGAAAACTTTTCTCTCTTGGTGCATAAATCCTTTTTTCTGCCAAGCCAGTCTTACAACCTCTTCTTTTATTCTGGAGTTGGAGAACTTCACCACCACCGATCTTGGTGGCGCTTCCGCCGCCGGCCCAGGGGCTAATGTACGGTGCGCCCTTTCTATCTTCAAGTCGGTGGTTTGGGGAATATCCAACTTCTCTCTCAGTAAGGATTCCACACATGCCGCCATTGTGGTGAAACCGTCCTCGACTCCTTCTTTCAGACCATGAATTCTTATGTTGTCTCTTCTTAGTCTTCCTTCTTGGTCGGTTAGCTTAGCCTCCAGTCTTGACTGTCATTTGTATAGTTCCAGCACGGTATCTTCCAGCCCTTTTATTCTTTCCTCTGCTTCCATGATTCGGTCCTCGGCCTGGTCCACTCTGCTGTTTGTCCTTTTTATTTTGTCTTTGATTTCTCGAAATTCGGCCCAACACTCTCGGCGAAATTGTCTTAATTCTTTAAGTACCATTTTTAAGCTAACCTTGTTGCTAGCTTCATTCAGCTCCTCGTCTTCTGAATGGATATCATCCGGATCAGATTCTCCAGCCGATGCGTGTCCTGGCCTGGTAAATGTCGATTTCTTCTGTTTTCCTTTAGGCATGATGACTTTGTCTTTTGATTTTCACTCTTCCAAAAATCCGTTAAATCTGATTTTCAAGGTATTTTCCTGGATTGGGTCTGGGAGCTTCAGCGTTAAGCTGCTATCACTATGGTGTCCAGACCGGAAGTCCATAATGCAGTTTTTAAATGATGATTTAATTTATTAAGGGAAACAAGCTATCCATACCTACCTGACCCTATGTGAAAAAGTAATTGCCACCTTAACCTAATAACTCTTTGTGCCACCCTTGCCGACAACAACTTTTACATCGCTGTTGAAGAATTTTGGTCCACTCTTCTTTGCACAATTGTTTTAATTTAGCTACACTGGAGGACTTGAGTTTGAGGTCACAAACTGATGGTAGGACACTCTCCTTTAGGATTTTCTGGTAGAGAGCAGAATTCATAATTCCATCAATTACAGCAAGTTGTCCAGTTCCTGAAATAGCCCTAGACCATCACACTACCACCACCATTTTTGACTGTTGGTACGATGTTCTTTTTATGAAATGCTCTGTTAGTTTTACTGCATATGTAACGGCACACACGCCTTCCAAAAAGTTCAACTTTTGTCTTGTCAGTCCACAGAATATTTTCCCAAAAGTCTTGAGGATTATCAAGATGGGGTTTTTTTGTTTGGTTTTTTTTTTGTTTTTTTTTGGGGGGTGGGGGGGGGTTGCAAATGTGAGATGAGTTTTTTTGACCTTTTTGGTCAGCAGTGATGTTTGCCTTGGAACTCTCCCATGGATGTCATTTTTTCCCAGTCTCTTTCTTATTGTTGAATCATGGACCAGTGTCCAAACTAAGGCAAGTGATGCCAGCAGTTCTGTAGATGTTGCTTGGGGTTTTTGTTTCTCATCTGTTCTGGAGTTTCTTTACACAACAGCATGATGTGTTGCTTTTTGAGCTCTTTTAGCCTACTTCAGGTTGTCAGACAGGTTCTACTTAAGTGATTTCTTGATTCAACAGGTCTGGCAGTAATCAGGCCTGGGTGTGGCTAGTGAAATTGGACTCAGTTTTTCAAAAAGTGTGGTTAATCACAGTTGATTCATGATGTAACAAGGGGACAGTTAATTTATCACATAGGGCCAGGTAGGTTTGAATAGCTTTTACTCTTAATAAAATAAATCATCATTTAAAAAACTTTTTACAGCTTTTTTTTCAGCCAAAAGTCAACAAAATTGTAATTTTTTTTTAATTTTATTGTATTTATCTATAGTCATAAACGGTTTTCATTTAATTCCATAAATTATGTTTAAGCAATATTACACGAGACTGAGTACGGTATCAACTTATATAGTAACTGCAGGTGTGATATGTCTATTGTTATTTCACACATGTAAACAAATTAAATATTGTCAAGTGCAAAAGTAATAAGTGTTTATAAAACATATACCTGTTGAGTCGGTACTGCAGAAGACCCCGGATCAAAACATATTCAGAACACCGTAGCTAGCCAGTAGCTAGTAGTTAGCATGCTAGTGATTTAGCACACTTTGCTCACTTTTCTTCACATTTTCAGATGAAACAAACAGCCCATCACCACAAAGGTATTGTGGTTTGTTAATCGAGACAATAAATCAAACTTTAGCACTGCCTATTTTTTTAAACAGATGTGAAGTGGCTTAATGAGCTTAGTGACGGGCAGAAGGAAACAGGGTTTTTCAAAAGGGTGGGATTTCATTGCTTGTCAAACAGCACCTCACTGTGGAAATTAAGGTATCCAAAACAGTACTGAAATTCTCAGAGAGTTGATAGTAAATTACTGTAAGTAATTAATGGTTACATGAACACCTTTGAAGTGGAGTGATGTATATCCAGTGAAGTTGGAGTGCAATTATCATGGAATATAGTAACTCCTGGAGTCCCTATTGTCCAATCAAATTGCTCAGTCGGAACTAACTGTTGTATAATGTGTTTGTAAACGTATTTATTAGCTTTACATTTAAGTATAATTTAATTGTGATAACTCATACCTGTAAAAATGTCTGGCAGTTTTTAGAAATACTATGACAGACTTTGTAGTCGCTTTCTGCACAACTAGTTTATAATTAAATGCATATTTAAATGTTGAAAAGGACAGGACACCTCGTTACAATGAAAATAGATTTGAAATGCACATAATTGTCAAAGACATTATTAGAAATTTAAAAAAAATTCTCCTTGAAGGTCCTTCAGGCATAATCAGCCTGAAATTTTAATGTGTATTTGTCTTTTTTTTTCTTTTTCTTTTTTTTGCTAAGAAAAGAAAAGGAAATCTTATTTATATAATAATTATGTAAACAAAAGTAGAACCCATGCCCAGTCAGGTTGTGCATATGCAGCAGTGACCTTGAATCATCTCCTGTGCTACAGCTTGACAGATTAAAAACTTTATTAAGTAACCATCACCAAGGCAGGAGACAAATCGCCTGTGAAACCAGTGTGTGTTTTTATTAAAGAAATATGGCAATTAGAGAATGATTCATTCTCCAGTGAAAGGACAAGGTGTTTGAAGGGGTAATAAACACAGCTTGTTTGTGGCCTACGAAGCAGCAATTATGAAGTGCTCAGAGAGCAGTTGTGCTTATTGTGCCCGAGAGTAATCAGATAGGCTACACTGATCCCTCACTGATGCTATGGTTCCTAATCCTCAACCCTCTTTTCCTACTGCCCTTGTTTACCCAACATCCTCTTACTGTTGCTGGCCTGTCATCACTCTAGGTTATACCAAGTAACTTTTGACCTGTGTGTCCACTGACTTTTGAGCTTTAAATGGTCTGCCTTCATGTAAAAGTAACTGGTTATCAAATTAATTAAAGACTCCTGGTGATTGTGGGGTGTGTTTGTCAAGCTGAAATGAGGAACTCTCACTGACAGTCTGGTTCCATTTTTCTAATTTGTTATAACTGGTCTGTTGTACTGAGTTGGACTTGAGTGCATGAATGTTTAATTCAGAAGATACTATGTTTCAATGTGAGAATCTATTATTTTTTTCCTCTTCTTGGTGGTTTCAGAGCTAAATTCCTTGCACAAGTGATAATCATTGTTGATTTCTGCTCAACCATTCATTTATATATATATATCATCATAAGCTCCAATTTGTTATGAGAGAGAAAGCGATTTTGACGAGCAGAATTTCATGAAAATGTTCCAAAACCACTTGTTTCCCATATGTTTTAACGTGGGAAATATGTGTACGACATGTACAGTGGGGTAAAAAAGTATTTAGTCAGCCACCAATTGTGCAAGTTCTCCCGCTTAAAAGATGAGAGAGGTCTCCAATTTTCATCATAGGTATACCTCAACTATGAGAGACAAAATGAGAAAAAAAAATCCAGAAAATCACATTGAAGGATTTTTAATGAATTAATTGGTAAATTCCTCGGTAAAATAAGTATTTGGTCACCTACAAACAAGCAAGATTTCTGGCTCTCACAGACATGTAACTTCTTCTTTAAGAGACTCCTCTGTCCTCCACTCATTACCTGTATTAATGGCACCTGTTTGAACTCATTATCAGTATAAAAGACACCTGTCCACAACCTGAAACAGTCAGACTCCAAACTCCACTATGGCCAAGACCAAAGAACTGTCAAAGGACACCAGAAACAAAATTGTAGACCTGCACCAGGCTGGGAAGACTGAATCTGCAATAGGTAAGCAGCTTGGTGTGAAGAAATCAACTGTGGGAGCAATTATTAGAAAATGGAAGACATACAAGACCACTGATAATCTCCCTCGATCTGGGGCTCCACACAAGATCTCACCCCGTGGGGTCAAAATGATCACGAGAACGGTGAGCAAAAATCCCAGAACCACACGGGGGGATCTAGTGAATGACCTGCAGAGAGCTGGGACCAAAGTAACAAAGGCTACCATCAGTAACACACTATGCCGCCAGGGACTCAAATCCTGCAGTGCCAGACGTGTCCCCCTGCTTAAGCCAGTACACGTCCAGGCCCATCTGAAGTTTGCTAGAGAGCATTTGGATGATCCAGAAGAGGATTGGGAGAATGTCATATGGTCAGATGAAACCAAAATAGAACTTTTTGGTAAAAACTCAACTTGTCGTGTTTGGAGGAGAAAGAACACCATACCTACTGTGAAGGATGGGGGTGGAAACATCATGCTTTGGGGCTTTTTTTCCGCAAAGGGACCAGGACAACTGATCCGTGTAAAGGAAAGAATGAATGGGGCCATGTATTGTGAGATTTTGAGTGAAAACCTCCTTCCATCAGCAAGGGCATTGAAGATGAAACGTGGCTGAGTCTTTCAGCATGACAATGATCCCAAACACACCGCCCGGGCAATGAAGGAGTGGCTTCGTAAGAAGCATTTCAAGGTCCTGGAGTGGCCTAGCCAGTCTCCAGATCTCAACCCCATAGAAAATCTTTGGAGGGAGTTGAAAGTCCGTGTTGCCCAGCGATAGCCCCAAAACATCACTGCTCTAGAGGAGATCTGCATGGAGGAATGGGCCAAAATACCAGCAACAGTGTGTGAAAACCTTGTGAAGACTTACAGAAAACGTTTGACTTCTGTCATTGCCAACAAAGGGTATATAACAAAGTATTGAGATGAACTTTTGTTATTGACAAAATACTTATTTTACCGAGGAATTTACCAATTAATTCATTAAAAATCTTTCAGTGGGATTTTCTGGATTTTTTTTTTCTCATTTTGTCTCTCATAGTTGAGGTATACCTATGATGAAAATTGGAGACCTCTCTCATCTTTTAAGTGGGAGAACTTGCACAGTTGGTGGCTGACTAAATACTTTTTTACCCCACTGTATTTAACAAGTGTTTTTGTGCATGTGAAACACAGTCTTTCTGTAAGGACTCTTTTAAATGTTCAACTACAAACCCAATTCCGGTGAAGTTGGGATGTTGTGCAAAATGTAAATAAAACCAAAATACAATAATTTAAAAATCATTTTCAACCTGTGTTCAATTGAATACACTACAAAGACAAGATATTTAATGTTCAAACTGATAAACTTTGGGTTGTTTTGCAAATATTCACTCATTTTGAATATGATGCCTGTAGCACATTCCAAAAAAGCTGGGACAGGGGCATGTTTACCACTGTCTTACATCACCTTTTGTTTTAACACAACTCAGTAACACTTTAGGAATTGAGGACACTAATTGTTGAAGCGTTGTAGGTAGAATTCTTTCCCATTCTTGCTTGATGTACAACTTCAGTTGTTCAACAGTCCAGGGTCTCTATTGGCACATTTTGCGCTTCATAATGTGCCACACATTTTCAGTGGGAGACAGGTGTGGACTACAGTCAGGCCAGTCTAGTACCTGCTCTCTTTTACTACATTATATTCTGTATGTTGTAACACGTATAGACTGTGGCTTGGCATTGTCTTGCTGAAATAAGCAGGAACATCCCTGAAAAAGACGTTGCTTGGATGGCAGCATATGTTGCTCCGAAACTTGTATGTACCATTCAACATTAATGGTGCCTTCATAGATGTGTAAGTTACCCATGCCATGGACACTAACACACCCCCAATAACATCACAGATGCTGGCTTTTGAACTTAACGCTGATAACAATCTGGATGGTCCTTTTCCTCTTTAGCCCGGAGGACACGACATCCATGGTTTCTGTAAACAATCTGAAATGTGGACTCGTCAGACCACAGCACACTTTTCCACTGATGAAAATTAAAATGTTTGGGGTTTTTTTTTTTACTTTTTTGTTATCACACACTGCTTTAAGCATTTATAGCATGTAATAATAATGACAAACACTTGTCAGATTTTGAAAGTTACATTTCTCCTGGAGAAAGGGCAAAATAATAAAAAATTTAAATAAATTTCTCCAGATTGTCTGAATCTTATGATTATATTATGGATTGTAGATGATGAAATGTTGAGAAATGTTGTTCTTAAACTGTTGGACTATTTGCCCATGCAGTTGTTCACAAATTGCTGAACCTTGCCCCATCCTTGCTAGTGAACTCCTGAACCTTTCCGGGATGCTCCTTTTATACCCAATCATGACACTCACCTGTTTCCAGTTATCCTGTGTACCTGTGGAGTGTTCCAAAAAGGTGTTGTTTTGCACGTTCCTCAACTTTTCCATCCTCTTCTTGCCCCTGTCACACCTTTTATGGAATGTGTGTTAAGCATCAATTGCTTGCTAGAATGATGATTTGCAACAAAACAATAAAGTTTATCAGTTTGAACATTTGTCTTTGGAGTGTATTCAATTGAATATGGGTTGAAATTTTTTTTTAAATTATTGTGTTTTGTTTTATTTATGTTTTGCACAGCGTTCCAACTTCACCGGAATTAGGGTTGTGTTGTCAACTCTTATTAGAGACAGAAGGTAAGCTGTGAGGGTGTTTTGGTACCAAGAATACTAAAAATGAAATATAAAGGCACATGTTCTTACTATCTATGTTCTGTCTATAGGGGGTGATATTATACATTGTAAGAAGCATCTTTTTCTCTCAAACATAAAGTAAATGGTAATTCTCCAGGGGTTTTGCGTCTGTGTCAACGAAGGCGGGTAATGTTAAACAATGTGGTTTTCTGTTGCCTTAATATAGCAGTGGAGATATATGTACACACGTCCATGCATATACTAGTACAGAGACCTGCACTTGCACTTTTATGTATTCTCCTTAGATGAAGAATGCTGTTTGTACAGCCATCTTATCAGGCTGACCTAAAGACAGACTGGTTATCACCTCTGCAAGCCTCTCAGGGCTAAACTACAAAGCCAGTGGAAAATCACCTATCCTGCCTGTGCATCTGTGTGGTAGTCAGCCAGTATGTCAACCTGCTGCTGGGCACACCTCCTATCTAATCAGCATGGACAAGCCACTTGTCCAGATACACACAAGCAAAAACTGCATGTATCCTCACAGGTTCACAAACAGAGAGACCCTCTTAAATGTAGCACTACGTATGTAGACATACTTAGTGATACATTCCTATAGACACTCACACCAGGCATCCCTCACAAACCCATATTGATTTGGGTCCACTCTGGATGTACTTTGTGGTCTAGAGACCTGACAGGATCAAAAGCCAGGTTAAGGTGGGACAAGGGGGCCTCGATGCATAAAGTTCATTTATTTGCCCACCATACTCACCGATCCCATCCCTGATTTCAAGTTAATACTGCCATGTGTATCAGTGCATACCTGTTTAATCACATCCCAATAATAAGTTGAAGGAGTCTGATTTTTCATATCACAGGGTGTAGTATTGATATTTGCTGGAATTGATGTTTATACTATACCATTCTGGGTTTATTTGTGTTTTTCACTATATCTCAGATTTTTTAGAAACCAGAGCAGGAAAAAGATGGGGTTTATTCTTCATATCTTAAACACTTGACGAGCGCTAAGTGAATTTGGCACCAGTAGCTGGATCAGAGCTGAGGAGAATAGGCATGAATGAATTGCGTTTGGCACCAGCCTGCTATCAGGTTGTAATTAGTATAGCTAACATCCTAGATGAAAGAGTCAAGTCTAGGTCAGGATAAAAACTTCAACGGTCTTAGTGGGCATGGGTTGGAGGCCAAGCCATGCCCTCCTACCTTCCCTGAATATTAGCTCATGCCGTGCCTGCTCAGATTTGCTGAAATCTGTATTGACCTTTGACCTTGAGGTGTTGCAGCTGGTCACATGTCAGGTTGGCTCCTGTGGACTATGCTGAATGTGTTCATATTAGACTGTCTTCATAGTTCCTGTTGAAGACCTGCTTAACCCTACCCAACACAGACATTCTGTCTACATGATGAGGCTTTTGACATAGATGTTACCTTGCAGCTTAAAGCCATACTTGGCATTCCAGCCCCACTCTGGCCCCATGATCAACCTTTTTACTGTCGCACAGACACATCATTAAAGCAATCATCAGGCAAATGTGTACATGTATAGATGGATGAGAACGAGAAATAGATTTGAAAATAATAAAATAATCTCTTTTATATATGAAAAAGGCTGGTGAGAAATTTCTGATTGATGTATGTGTCTGTATAGATGGGTGTGGGGGGTCACACCATTTGCTCACTTCTTGTTCCTTAAAAGACATATAATCCCCTAATGCAACCATAATCTTCTTTAATACATTGAATATTAGTCGACAAATCACATGGTAATAAAGTGGTATGAAAATGTTTCTTTCGATTGACACGGTAAAGCAAGGATTTAACCTGAGGGTCTAATCGCAGCTGACACTCAGTACTTACGTTGACCATGTCATAAGGTTTATGTCTACTGTTTTGCTGTAGCCTTCACACGACAGAGCTCACCAATTGTCTGCTCTCAGTTGTCACCAACACAGAAAACATCTTTATTTTCAGCTGAAACCTTTTTGTGAACCTCTGACATGGTGTCTTTGTTCCAGCCACTATGAGCAATATGTCTATACAAATGAACTGATTTAATGCAAAGTAATCAGGGATTTGTGTGTGTTCTATGTGTCAAATACTTTCCTCTAAATGACTTCACTCTCTGAGGAAATAAGACAAGCAAGGTTCTATGAGAGAGGGAAAAAAAACAGTTTGAACTATGCGAACTTTGGTGTGTTTCATTTATCCAGTCTGCTATTTGTGGTGCTTTTCATCTCTTGAATCCTGGCCTACATTCTGTATCTTGTTTTGGGAAAACATGAGCTAAGCTGGAGTACACACACACCACACAGCCATTAGATCACTGCACTGTATGTCTGACCTCTGACTAGCTAAGCTCCTGCCCCGCCCCCGGTAAACCTCTCACCCCCACCCTTCCCACACCTGCCTGCGTGATGCCCTGCCCCATCCCCATTGCTTCTTGGAAATGATATTATGGTGGTAGAATCATCCTCCTTGTCTTTCTCCATACTGTAATCCTATTTGCTTTGTCATGTGTTGCTTGTCACAGATGGTGTATGTATGTTGGGGGGGGGGACTTCATTACAGCTGTTTGAAACTCACTAGATTTGGCACAAAAACGTGTGTATGTACCCATTCACATGGTCAGAGAGGTGTCATATTTTGGGTTGCCAGAAAGCCGAAGTTTGTTGCCTTGCTTCAGTGAGCTTCCTTTATTTCCGTCATTTGCCCATCCCTTGACTCATCTTAATGAAAATGTTAGGCTGAATGAATTGAGGGTGTGGTGGGGAGACTGGGTGCAGGTGGGAGGCTGCGAGTTTCCCCCCCTCATTGTTCAGTCTCAGGCAGCATGTGAGAGCAAGAGCTCAGCGGGGTGAGAGGTCCTTGGCAGCAGTCCAACAGTTGGCGTCTCTGTGTCCACACTTAGTTCCAGCTGAGTGCCCACAGTGGGCATGACTATGCTGCCTTCGCTGTGACCCCTCGACTGAGGACACTGCTTGCGTGTTTTCACCACCCCTTTTGATTTTGTCTTTTCTTCTCTTTTTAACCCCCCTCCCCATCTTTGTGTTTCAGAAATCGCTTTACAACAGCCAAAATGGTGGCATTTTGGAATTGATTTGTCAAAGCTGAAAAAAAAAAAAAGTTTTGTGATTGGACGAACAGTGTGATGCCTTTGGGTGTCTGCTTTCTAAACAGAGGGAAATCTGTCATTCACTCAGAATAACAAATGATAGTATTTTCAGTTGACATTCACAATAAATTTCAACTGGTGTTATATAACTAATTTTTCTTTCAAGTATCAAATAATTGCATTTACCCCAATTTAGGATGCTTTTCCCGTGTGCTTGGTATTATGTGGCAGACAGCGATTAAACTTCTTCCCAATGCATACATATTTTTATAAAGGTGGATTGTTGGCTTGGGATGGTTTCTCCTTACCTTAATCTTTAAGTATTTCTTTAAATACTTTGTGATATGTATAAGTTTGTATAGTGTTTGTCATTGCTTTTATGAAATGAAAAGCCACGTGATTCTGCTGCATACCAGTTTCCCTATAGGGACAAATAAAGTCTGTCTACTGATTGACAAATATTAATTAACTAAAATGTTTAATTGTGGTACAAAGAAATGGAGTTTTAAAAATATTTGGTTGTTCCTTGGAGACATATTGCTGCATTGTAGTATTTAATTTTTCATTGATATTTGACAGACATTCTGTTCTTTTTTTAATCTAACATTTGTCTGGTTCCCTCCAATGGCTTTATTTGAACATAGTTTGAAATTAATTTCAAAATTTATAGTCAGTGTTCAACAAAGAATTGTCATTGAAAGTTTACTTTTTCTATCTCCAGTCCATGAGTTTTACTCCTTTACTAAAACTTTTTTAAACACTAAACCTACCTGAAAGTACAACATTTGTAATGCAGTTTAAAATGAAATGCAATGCATTTCTCTACGACAGACAATGGTTTTTATTATACTTTTGATTCATTGTTACTTCCTATCTCAAGTAACTGGATTTGCTTGTTATTCAGGGTTTTTTTTTTTAAGTGAGACTAGATGCAGCTAATAAATGTGCAAATAGAATAAATGCTTTGAAAATATTGAAATATTGCACAATTATTAGCTATTAATTTTTCTTGATGGAATTTTCAGTTTTTGAATTGTACAATTATATAAATAACCACTGTTCCTTAAAGGAGGGCAGCTCGGTACAACTGTATGGAAAATGAACACTCGCATGCAAGTCACTAAAGCAACCCTGTATTCACACCTATCAGGCAGAGTGTGTGTGATGGCATGGGCAGGGTTGTTGCCTTTTTGCCCTATAAAACCCTCTGCCATCACGTACTAACCTCAAGTCGCTCTTTGCTGAGCCAAAGTGTGAGGCAGGACTACTCTGAATTGTACCAAGTTCCCCTCTTTTGAGGAACAGTGGTTATATGCATAACATTAGGTTTCACTACACTCTGTCCACTCAGTACAACTGTGTGTGACATGTATAAGTGCCCTATTGAGACACTAGAGGAACCAGGACCACATACCTCTGCCTCAGGGCAGAGAGGTACCAGCTGAAAGTATAGCGTGTGCCAGAGAAGGGGAAATCATGTCTAAAGAGTAAAACTGTACAAAAGTGTGCTGTGTTAACCCTCTGGCTGCTACACAAATGCCAGCCAAAGACACTTCCTTAAATAAACCTTAACTAACTAACTAACTAACTAACCTGCACTTATATAGCGCTTTTCTAGTCACAAAGACCACTCAAAGCGCTTTCATTAATACTAACCCTCTATTCTAAGGGCCTATAGGAAACAGATATCTAGGGACAATTTAGAACAGCCAGTTAACCTAACATGCATGTTTTTGGCATGTGGGAGGAAACCGGAGAAATCCCGGAGTAAACCCACGCAACACGGGGAGAACATGCAAACTCCACACAGATCACTGTTGGTCGGGGGCTGGGATCGAACCCACGATCCCACGATCCCCACAATCCCCCGGCCAAGGGTAAACTGTGCTGCCGCAGTGCTAACCACTGCGCCATCGTGAAGCCCCTTAAGAAGTGGCACTGCCCATAGTAGAGTGTTCCCTAACACCAGGCCCTTAATGGAGTATGCAGTAGAAATTCCCTCAACAATCCAGTGAGAAAGCCTCAATTTGGTCTATGGTTTGCCCTTGGCCAGGTGAGCAAAGCCCACAAAGAGCTACTTGGTGGAGTACATCTCCCAAGTGCGGTCCATGAAGGTGCAGGGTGCTCGAAATGGATAGAGGCAATCTAGCTTTGTTTGCTCATCAGAAAGGCAGGAGGCTGGAAGCTAAGATGGCTAAGAGTAGTGGACTAAAAGTTGAGGGGATAAGCATGTAAGGGCACAGCAGGGCCTTAGATCCATCAGAATAAATGGTGAGAAGAGAAGAGAATGCAGGAATGGTGCACCAAGAGGGCATGCAGGTCTCCTGTGTGCTTTGCAGAAGTGAGCGTTAACAAGAGGGCAATCTTGTAGGAGGTGAACTTCTTGTCCACTGACTGCAGGGATTCAAAGACAAACAGGAGGTCCCATGTAACATTGAAATGCATTGCAGACATGAACCAGTGGACACACCTAAGAAAACGGATGGCCATAGGATGTGCACCTGGGGCGACACCACTTAACTCTGAGTGGCACACCATAAGATACACCTTGACCATGGAGAAGGAGAGGCTCTTATCCGAAAAGGTCTGCAGGAAAGAGAGGATGTCCCGAATGATATTCTGTGAGAGAAGGACCTTTGAGTTGCTCAGGGCAGGAAGGACAAAGGGAACACTGTAGTTCAATGTATGGGATCTGCTGCACTTGCAGGCTTCATGAAATATGCATACTTGGGCATGACTGCATGGATGGAGAGGATTAGGTCATCTCCAAGACAAGGTCTAGGAATGCACACCTAGTTTTGGCCCCCAAAAAATAAGACAATGTCTAGGTTGAAGGAGGAATGGGGTCACTCTCTGCAGCACAGTGAGCAAGAGAAGGATGGTGTCCAACATATCCACTGGCTCTGGGTGGCAAGCTGTTTGACAGAAGGACACTTCTCATCTTCTCAGAAAGGTTGTGGACATCTAGGCCAATATTCAGCACTTGGTCAGTACATGGTCATGGCTAGCAATGGTATTATCCTCACCGACAACAGCCTTGAAGAGGATCTGGTTTCAGTGCACCTGGCTTTTCATGGGGCAATGACCCTACAATCTTCGTCATGGAGCGGGATGGAGCTAGCCCATTGGATGGAATAAGCGTCTCCTTGTGAGTAGCCTCTTTGGTCCCCAGGGCTCCATGGCAAACGGTATACATCTCTGGAGGACAGACCAGCATATGTAGTAGCTGGCCGAAGAGGAAGGATCTGTCGGGGTTTCTTCAACATGGTGTTCACACCAAAATCCAGGGGATCAGACTTCTTCCTCCAAACACTTATGCTGCCAAGGTCCACAGCAACCAGGTTGAGCCCAACACGAACAGATAGACGGTTTAGCTGGTACACCGCAGGCAGGCAGCTTGCTTGGCCTACAGAAGGTGAAGACCAAAGGACTGAGCATCCTTCCAACAAGGTTTGCTTCACAAGGTGAATCGCAAAAGGAATGAAGTCAGAATGTGATGGTCATGGATTATATTGGATAAAAGGGCAGAAACCCTGCCCATACCATCATGGGAACTCTACCTGATGGGCGTGAATAGAGGTTTTCTTTAGTGACATGCACTCAATCATACATTTCCCACTCAGTTGTATCAACTGGGCCAAGGAGAACACTTAGGGCCCTATTTTGACAGTCATCGGTGGACTTTTGCGCCAGACTTCCCGCTGTACACCAGTGTTTTTGTTAGTTTCTGTCAGCGCGTTGTCTGTTTTTAACACTTTGCGTCATGCCATTTAATTACAAGCAGACAGTGTACCATCTTTGCGCTGGGAGATGGAGGCTCATTTCAAAGAGGTGTGTCAGCACGCAGTCTTATGTGCACCGATATTATGGTGCATGTAATGACAATGAGCTTTTGATCAGGAAAAAGGAGGTCTGTCATCAGAAGCACATTGTTTAATGTTATTTCAGTGGCGTGTTTTGAAATTGCACAGCTCTGGAGCTCGTGAGGAAACAGCATGCACTGGGATTTTCTGTTATTTTAATACAGTTGTAACAGTCATAAGATAATCACCTGTCATTTTATTTATATGATGATATGCTAAATTGTTTTTTTTTATTACATACACATCCATCCATTTTCTACCACTTTTCCGGAGGTCCGGGTCACGGAGGCAGCAGCTCAAGCAGAGAAGCCCAGACTTCCCTCTCCCCGGCCACCTGCTCCAGCTCTTCAGAGAGGTTACTAAGATGTTCAAAGGCCAATTGGGAGATGTAGTCTCTCCAGCGTGTCCTGGGTTTGCCCCGGGGTCTCCTTCCAGTGGGACATGCATGAAACACCTCAAGTGGGAGGTGTCCAGGAGCCATCCTGATTACAGTAGATGCCCAATTCACCTCTTCTGGCTCCTTTCGATATGGAGGAGCAACGGTTCTACTCTGAGCCTCTCCCAGATGACTAAGCTCCTCACCCTATCTCTGAGGGAGAGTCTAGCAATCCTACGGGGAAAAGCTCATTTTAGCCGCTTGTATCCGCAATCTCATTCTTTCAGTCATTACCCAAAGCTCATGACCATAGGTGAGGGTAGGAACATAGATTGACCGGTAAAGTGACAGCTTTGCCTTAGAGCTCAGCTCCCACTTCACCATAACAGACAGGTACAATGTCTGCATCACTGCAGATGCTGCTCCGATCTGTCTGTCAATCTCTCACTCCATTCTCCCCTCACTCATGAATGACACCCCTAGATACTTCAGAATTGGAGGCACTGATTCTCATCCCAGCCGCTTCACACTCAGTAGCAAACCGTCCCAGCAAGACCTGTAGGTCATTGGTTGGTGAAGCCAACAGGACAACATCATCTGCAAACAGCAGAGATGAGATCCTGTGGTCACAGAGCGCACCACCCTCCGATCCTTGGCTGCACCTAGATATCCTGTCCATAAAAATTATGAACAGGATCGGTGACAAAGGGCAGCCCTGGCGGAGTCCAACGCTCACTGGAAATGAGTTTGACTGGGTGTTGGCAATACGAACCAAACTCTTGCAGTGATTGTATAGGGACCTGATAGCTCATAACAATGAGCCCAATACCCTATACTTCTGCAGCACCCCCCACAAGAGACCACGAGGGACTCAGTCGAATGCTTTCTCCAAGTTCACAAAACACATGTGGACTGGTTGGGGAAAACTCCCATGAACCCTTGAGGATTCTTGAGAGGGTAAAGAGTTGGTCTGATGTGCCACGACCAGGACAAAAACCACATTGCTCCTCCTGGAGCCGAGGTTCGACCAGCGGTTGGATTCTCCTCTCCAGTACCCTGACATAGACCTTCCCAGGAAGGCTGAGAAGTGTGATCCCCCTAAAGTTGGAACACACTCTCCAGTCCCCCTTTTTAAAAAGAGGAGCCACCACCCTGGTTTGCCATGCCAAAGGCACTGTCCCCGACCTCCACGCAACATTGCCAAGGCGTGTCAACCATGACAGGCCTACAACATCCAGGGTCTTGAAGTACTCAGGGCAAATCTCGTCCACCCCCGGGGCCTAGCCATCAAAAAGTTTTTTAACCACTTCGGTGAGCTCAGTCCCTGTGATGGACGAGTTGTCCCCCTCATCCTCAAGCCCTGCTTCTTCTGTGGAAGGCGTGTCAGTGGGATTGAGGAGATCATCGAAGTATTCCTTCCACCACCCGACAATGTCCCCAGTCGAAGTCAGCAGCGCCCCATCTGTACCATACACAATATGGACAGAGAGCTGCTTCCCCCTCCTGAGTTGCCGGACAGTTTGCCAGAATCTCTTCAAGGCCAGCCAGAAGTCTTGTCCCATGGCCTCACCAAACTCCTCCCACACCCGAGTTTTTGCTTCAGCAGCCACCCAAGCTGCACTCTGCTTGGCCTGCCGGTACACCTCAGCTGCTTCAGGAGTCCCACAAGCCAACCAAGCTCGATAGGACTCCTTCTTCAGCTTGATGGCCCCCCTCACCATTGGTGTCCACCACTTAGTTCAGGGGTTTCCACCATGAGATGCACCGACGACCTTGCAGCCACAGCTCTGGGGAGCTGCTTCAATAATGGAGGTGGAGAACATGGCCCATTCATACTCCATATCCCCAGACTCCCTTGGAATGTGGTTGAAGTTCTTCCGGAGGTGGGAGTTAAGATAAGATAAGATAAGATAAGATCTTTATTGTCCATTTACACGGAAATTTGTGTTGCAACACCCGTTTATTAAAATACATGAAAGACAAAACACATAAAAGACTCATAACCAAAAAAACACCAAGACACAGTCCAATCCAAATTGGAAGATGGATGGGGAAGGGGAAAGGGAAGTCCTATGTTATATATGTGTGTATGCACATACATAACATACATGTCCGGGAGTTGAAGACCTCCCGGACAGGGGCCTCAGCCAGACATTCCCAGCAAACCCTCACTATTTGCTTAGGTCTACTGGGTCTGAGTGGCATCCACCCCTGCCATCGGATCCAACTCACCACCAGGTGGTAATCAGTTGACAGCTCTGCACCTTTCTTTACCCGAGTGTCCAAGATGTACAGTATGGTCGCAGGTCTGATGACACGATAACAAAATCGATCATTGACCTGCGACCTAGGGTGTCCTGGTGCCAGGTGCACATATGGACACCCTTATTCTTGAACATGGTGTTTGTTATGGACAAATTGTGGTTGGCACAGAAATCCAATGACTGAACACCACTCGGGTTCAGATCAGGCAGGCCGTTCCTCCCAATCACCCCCCTTCCAGGTTTCACTGTTGTTGCCAACGTGTGCATTGAAGTCCCCCAGTAGGACAGTGGAGTCTCCAAGAGGAGCACTCTCCAGCACCCCAGTCAGAGACTCCAAAAAGGGTGGGTACTCTGAACCATCATTTGGTGCATAGGCATAAATGATGGTTAGGACCCATTTCCCAACCCGAAGGAGCAGAGAAACTACCTTTTCATACACCAGGGAGAACTCCAATGTCGAGGCTGCAAGGTGGGGGGATACAAGAATACCCACCCCTACTCATTGCCTCTCACCTGGGGCAGCTCCAGAGTAGGCCAAGCTCCAGCCTCTCTCCAGGAAACTGGTTCCAGAACTGGAGCTGTGCATTGAGGTGAGCCCAACTATATCTAGCCGGTATCTCTCAACCTCGTGCACCAGCTCCAGTTCCTTCCCCACCAGAGAGGTGATGTTCCATGTCCCAAAAGCCAGTTTTGAAAGCCATGCACATTTTCATTTTAATTATAGACTTACCATTAGAGTCTATAGATTAGGCATTAATGTATGATTTCTTTTTAGGGGACTGAATGAATGAACAGGGAGCACATGTATGTTCTATTGTGGATGCAGCGCCCAGGAAGGAAGTCTGAAGATTTTTATTCCATCCACATTTTTGTTTTCATCACGGGCTTATTAAGCATTAATGTGTTTATTTTTAGGGGACTGAAGGAATGAATAAACAGGGTTTTACTTTTCACTGTAACTTCCCAGAGAGACAGGAGATGTGTCTACATTTGGCTGCTGCTGCACACCCCCAGGTTTCCAGCCGGGCCAGGGTTGCTCATACTGCACTTTAATGGTCAGGGTTCTCTAGCTGGTTCTTGGAGTCCCGATCAGATGCCACCCTTCAGCACCGGGACGTGGCACTGAGACCGGGCTTGCATCTTGCGAGGGTCAGTAGCTGGATGTCCTCCTTCCCTCCCGCCAGGGACAGAGAGTCACAAACCTCCGCAGACTCCCGCACGAGATGGGGGAGACCCTCGTTTGGCAAAAGCAACAGGAGAAGGGAGCACTCCCATCTCCCCATGGGCCAGAAGCAACTTCCCCACCACTGTTAATGATACTTTTGTGAAAGTTTGCACAGACCTCATCCTCTTTTCCTGAAGTTTCAAACCCATTCATGTCTATGTGTTGCATCCATGCGTACTATGTTAAAGTGTTCAGCTGATTTTTCAGCACAGCATTAGCTATATCTTCCCCATTTGTTCTCTCTAAAATAACTAACTAGGCATCAACTGTGATTGATGTTTTCCTTATTACCAAGCAGCGTTACTATTGCATGCATTTTCGCTCATGCACACACCCTTTGGCCAATGGAAAACCAATTTTAAACAAACCGTAATGATCAGAATTCACCTTAGCTAATGTGTCTGTGTATTAAAGGGATGGACAGGAACGCTTTT
The DNA here is from genome assembly GCA_020510985.1 of Pholidichthys leucotaenia. Lineage (NCBI taxonomy): Eukaryota > Metazoa > Chordata > Actinopteri > Cichliformes > Pholidichthyidae > Pholidichthys > Pholidichthys leucotaenia. Next base: position 111,959,742 of record CM035838.1, on the reverse strand, counting down.
GATTGGATTATCCAAAACACACCTCTGAATAAATAGACATCTGTTACACCTTGCACCCAGCGGAATATTTGTTTATGCGCTGCTGTGATAAGGAAATGAACTTGAAAATGCCCGTGAATGCATTCTGCGTCAGTGAGAACTGACTGTGGACCACATCATTGTAATACGGCCCTTAGTTTTCTGTTAGACAATAAAACTTTTATATTTATGGTAGTAAATGGTGAGTTAAATCTTTCTTTACTGAATTATTGTAATTGTATATAGAAACATTTATATGGCATACATATTTTGGAAGACTGAATGAACTGTACCTGTTTTGACCTTTATTCAAAAATTTTTGTATAACTCATAAAAAAGAGGAAGTGAGGTTATTTGCATTGTGGCTAAGTCAGGATGCAGATAGTAGGTTAAAGACTGGTTATTGATGAGATAGAGCCAGTTGAATGAGCCACAAAGCCTGAAATAAACTGTCGGAGGCACACGGCCAGTCATTGCAGTCAAGCCACCTAGCCCTGCTCAACCTTGAGCCCAGTCGATAAGCTATTACAACCATGTAAATTGTGGCCAAATCAAAGACCTGACATATTGGTATTATATTCTTGTGCATTCACCGGGTTACGCGTCATTATTGTGTTCCAGCAACGATATGCATATTATTTTTCAGTGTATAGTGCCACAAGAAGAAAATAGTACCAGAAGAACAAAATAATTGTGCATGTGTGCTGTGGCTGTATTGAATTGCTTTCTTAGAAGACAAGAAATGAACAGATATGTTTGTGCAGTTTCTTTCCCTTTTCCTTCTCTGGTTTCTTTTTTCATTATTATTATTATTATTAAACTTTCCTCTTCATCTTACTCCATCCCTATCCTAGCCTCAACTATCTAATGTTGCTCTCACACAGATTTTTTTTTTTCCTCATTTCTCTTCTTTCAGTAGAGTGGCAGTCTGCCAGGTCATTTACTTGCACTGATAGTGTGACGCATCCAGTGGACCAGCATTTGGATGATGTAATTTGGACTAAAGACTGAGTAAACACTGCTGTGACCTTGGTTTTCGATTTGTCAATAGGGCTGGGTTGGAGAACAGAGAGGAGGATTGTATTGGATTGAGAGCAATGTCGACTGGCTATGATAGTTGGAAGTCTGAGTGACTGTTGTGATAACCTGAGATATCTTGGTCCTACCTCTGACCCAGGCTGCACTCCTTTAACTATAGGGTTCTCCTCTCACCTCTCCTTCACTCCTTTCTTTTTGATGTTGGAGCCGTCACTTCTTCTTCAGCGGTAGTTATTGTCTTCCCCGCATGTTTTCTCTACCTTGTTCTTTCTCTGACCCTGTGCCTTTTTTTGATAGCAGTAGCTCTCCCTTTCGCTAGGCAGTTTATCTGGTGTTGGCTTTCATCTTCCCTGCATCAGGGCCTTTCTCTGTTCGTACTGTCATTCATACTGTTTTGATCATTATGAACTCCAGAGGTCAATGCAGGTGAACACTGGCCAACAATGCAGACAACACAGCTATTGGTTTGGTCAGAGAGGTGATAGCCTTCCTGGTGAACCTTGATGACGATTGTGACCCCAAGGTTTAAACTACACCATCCTGAGTCTTTCATTCAGGAGAGAATAGAAAAGTCAGTGTAAGGCCAGTAGTCCACCAATGTTAGACCACAATAAATGTTTTATGTGTTTCAGCAATACTTGGTGGATCATATCACTCCAGAAGGATGAACAGAAGCATGTTTTGTGTAACTTAACAGATTGCTATGTTAGTTTATTGTTTAGTAGATTTCTCATAGCTGCTGCTTTCTGCTTTGGGGTAGTTAAGTCTTACCCTACCTCAACCAATCAATCAATCAATCAATCAATCAATCAATCAATCAATCAATCAATCAATCACTCAATCAGACTTTATTTATAAAGCACTTTTCATACAATATAGCAGCTCAAAGTGCTGTACAAAATAATAAACAACATACACCAAAAGCCAAAGCATAGTCTCACCCACATACACACACATACACTCACAACACACCGACTAATCGACCTACCATATAAAACCATGTAAAAAAAAACATAAGACATTAAAACTGAACTGAGGAAGCGCTATCAGTGAGGAAAAACCAGAGGTAATAAGACATAAAACCAAGCAATAACATGTTAAAAAAAATGTTAAAACAGGATAAATACAAATAAAAACAGGATAAAAAACTGTTAAAACAGGATAAAAATGTGTAAGAAAAGGTAAAAGGGGGAAAAGCAAAAATAAATTCAAATAAAAGCCAGGTCTAAAAGGTGGGTCTTTAGTTTGGTTTTAAAAGTATTAGCATTCTCTGCAGCCCTCAGGTCTTCAGGAAGGCTGTTCCACAGACATGGACCATAGTGATAGAAAGCCATCTCACCATGAGTTTTAGTTCTGACTTTAGGAATGATTAAAAAATTTTGACCTGAAGACCTGAGGGTTCTTGACGGCTCATAATGTAAAGGCAATTCTGATAATCAGGACTAAGACCATTAAGAGCCTTAAAAACCAATCAAAGAACCTTAAAATCTATTCTGAAGCTGACAGGAAGCCAATGCAGAGACTTTAAAATGTGTGTTATGTGTGCTCTCTTTCTGGTCTTGGTCAGAACCCGGGCGGCTAAGTTCTGGAGTAGTTGTGGGGGGGCTATAGTCTTTTTAGGAAGACGAGAAAGAAGAGCATTGCAATAATCTATTCTAGAAGAAATAAAATCATGTAAAAGAGTCTCTGCATCGGCTTGAGAGAGAAACTGCCACACTCTGGAGATATTCTTTAAATGATAAAAACCAGCCTTAGTTACATTTCTGATATGTTGTTCAAAACTAAGATTCTGGTCAAAGATCACTCCCAAATTTTTCACAGTTTTGGAGGACTTCATTGCCAGTATCTGTCATGATCCTGGGTGCGGGCGGGGGCTGTGCCCAGTTTCCAGTCTTAGTTCAGTCCTTTTCTGTTCGTTTGTTTTTTTGTTTATTATGATCTTTTGTATCTGGTTTCTGTTTATTTATGAGTTGTTGTATTCTTAGTTGTGTTCTTATAGTTTTGTCTAGTTATTGTGTGTCATTCTGTAGTTACAAGTTTGTTTATATCTTTTGGGGGTTGTATTATTTTATGCTGTATTAGTTAGTTCCGGTCTGTATTTTTATTTTGACAGTGCTGTGCAACTTCCGGCTGTCAAACTGTTTTGCGGGCTGCACAGCTGTCACTTATTGTTTTGATTACGTTCTCACTCATGTACCCACACCTGATGATCATCTGGTTATTCCTATTTAAGCGGGCCTATGTTACTCATTCTTTGCAGCGATTTTTTGTTTCCAGACATTTATGTTACGTTTCTCTACACTCCCGGTTGGAGCCCCCGTATGGTAGAATCTCCAGGTGCTCCCTGTTTCCATACTTTAAGCTGTAAGTGTGTATTTTCGTTTGTGTGTGTTTCTTGTTAATAAACGTGCAAACTCACAGTCTGCATCTGGCATCTCCAGTCAGCCTGTGAAAAGGGCGTTTTATGACAGAAGACCGCTGCCAGAGTGAGACGCCAGTAGGCTGTGAGTGTTGCTTTTTCTTTTTTCTTTTCCCTCCCATATTTTCCCTTTAAATCTGTTTTTTCACTGGCATGGCAGCACTCTTGGACTACAGTCAGTGTGGACTTAGCAAGGTGGAATGTTGGACTGTAAGTGTGCTGCAGAACATCTTATTGGAGGATCGTGTTTCTCACACTCCTGAGACAGCTCGGGAGTGTCTGGTTGGAGCTGCACAAGTGCTTGAAGCATGTCCCAGCCTGTGGAGCCATCCGGAGCTCACAGACCTTCTCCTCTCCATTATTAACCCATCGTCCTTGCTCCATGGGCTGGGGGAAACCTCTTCCACATCCATGCCTGCGCCAATGAGGAAGTGGCCCCGGGCGCTGAAGCGCCACTCTTCAGCAGCAGCAGCCCCGCCTTCCCCTCCCGAATAGTGGCCCGCACTATCAGCTGCTTCTCTGATGCCAGAAGGACCTGCAATCGGCACATCGCCCTCGTGCCTCCCGACGGTCCTACTGCAGAGGAGCTAGAGGAATGTCAGGGGGTTTTAACAGCAGAGGCAGAGCTGCTTTTGGAATACAAGCCATGGCTCCTTCCTGAACTTGCGGTCCAAGTCAAGGGAGGATGTCCAGCTCCACCCGTCATTATGCCTGCAGGGCTGGATCGGCCAGGATCTGCATTGGTGTCTTCGCCCCCTGCAGCCAGTAGGGAGGAATCTTCTGGGCCATCTGTAGCAGCCACCACCACACCTAGGGAGCAAAGGCAAGTATCTTTTCATTCTATAACATCTGAAAATGAATTGTCTTGCTCCACTCCACAGCTGCCAGTGACTCTCACCCAGTGTTTGTCTGTGCTCTGTCTGAGTCTTCTCCTGAGGTCCCTGTGGGTCCCTTACCTTTGCCAGAAGACTTTGTGGGTCCCCTACCTCAGCCAGAGGCCTCCGTGGGTCCCCTACCTCTGCCAGAAGCCTCTGTGGGTCCTTCCTTCCTGCCGGAGGTCTCCGTGGGTCCTTCCTCCCTGCCGGAAGTCTCCATGGGTCCTTCCGCCCTGCCAGAGGTCTCTATGGGTGCTACGCCTCAGTTCAGGGCCTCCGTGGGTGCTACGCCTCAGTCTGGGGCCTCCGTGGGTGATACACCTCCGCCTGAGTTCGTGGAGGGTCCTTTGCTGTCACCTGAGGTCGTGGAGGGTCCTTTGATGTCACTTGAGGTCATCATGGATCCTTCACTGGGGCTCGCCAAGGGTCATCGGGTGCCACTGGGGGTCATCACTGAACAATCTTCATCGCTGGTTGGTTGCCTCACGGGGCTGGTGCTCCCTTCCCCTGGTGTCCCTGCTGGTCCGCCATCATCACTGCCTGGCTCCGCTGTTGGCCAGCAGTTAGCGTCGGGAACCAACCGTCCGCAGCCCTTGTTCCACTTCATCCACACTGTAGTCCATGCAGTCCGTTGGGGGCTTCGGTTCCAGCTACCGCCTCCAGGAGGGGGCGCGTTGTGCTTCGCGGCCCATTGGCTCAGGAATAGGGGGAGACCACCTGACTGGCTGCGCCATTTAGTTGGGTGGCTCATGAACTCTGGGAGGCCATGTGACGGATTATATCCCCTGCAGTGGTGGCTCTGGAGTTCGGGAATGTCACCTGACTCACTCTACCACAAGCTCCGGTGGTCTTGGGACTCTGGGAGACCACCCGAACTATCTCAACTTGCTTTTTTGGTTCCTTGGCATTCCATTACCACCCGTTGTACAAGCGTTGTGGGTCATGAGTTTTTTCTTTTGTTTTCCGGTTGGGTTCGGCCCCTCCATGCCTGGGTTCCCCCTCCTCCTGCCTGGGGTGGGTTGTTTTTCTGGTTGGGGGGGTCTCCTTTGTGGGTGGGTCTTCTTTTTTGCTGTTGCCCTGGGGTGTCTGGGGTCCACACCTCGGAGGGGGAGCACTGTCATGATCCTGGGCGCAGTGGGGGCCGTGCCCAGTTTCCAGTCTTAGTTTAGTCATTTTCTGTTTGTTTGTTTGTTTTTTGTTTATTATGATCTTTTGTATCTAGTTTCTGTTAATTTATGAGTTGTTGTATTCTTAGTTGTGTTCTTATAGTTTTGTCTAGTGTCATTTTGTAGTTGCGGGTTTGGTTATATCTTTTGGGGGTTGTGTTATTTTATGCTGTACTAGTTAGGTCTGGTCTGTACTTTTATTTTGACAGTGCTGTGCAGCTTCTGGCTGTCAAACTTTTTGTGGACTGTGCAGCTGTTACTTATTGTTTTGATTACGTTCTTACCCATGTACCCACACCTGAGGATCATCTGGTTATTCCTATCTAAGTTGGCCTATGTTACTCATTCTTCGCAGTGGTCTTTTGTTTCCAGACGTTTATGTTACGTTTGTCTACACTCCTAGACGGAGCCTCCATCTGGTAGAGTCTCCAGGCACTCCTTGTTTCCCTACTTTAAGCTGTAAGTGTGTATTTTCATTTGTGTGTGTTTTTTGTTAATAAACGTGCAAACTCACAGTCTGCATCTGGCGTGTTCAGTCAGTCCCTGAAAAGGGTGTTTTATGACAGTATCTGTAAATGTACTGACAGTTTCTCTGAGTTTCTGTTCCAATAACTAAAACTTCTGTTTTGTCCTGGTTGAGCTGTAAAAAGTTGTCTGCCATGTACTGTTTAATATCATAACTACAGTTTGAAAGAGAATCATTAAGTGCAGGGTCATCAGGATACACGGCCATGTAGAGCTGGGTGTCATCATGAAAATTTATGTCATTCTTCTTGACGACCTCACCCAGCGGCAATATATAGAGATTAAAAAGTGATGGACCTAAAATTGAACCTTGCGGAACACCGTAATTTTTCTTATAGCTTTTAGATGACCGACCCTCAATATTTACAAAGAACTCTCTGTTAGTGAGATATGATTGAAACCATTTTAAAACTGAACCAGAAAGGCCAATAAAATGAAGTCTATCTGAAAGAATTGAGTGGTCCACAGTATCAAAGGCTGCAGTTAAGTCAAGTAGCGCTAAAACTGAAGGCTTATTCTAATCCATGTTTGATCTTTCCTGCCGCATGCCATTTCACTGTACTGTAACTCACTATGATGTTGTATTCTGGTCATAACTATGCTGCCATACTGCACCTTACAGTCTAACTGGTACCTCACATATCACTCTTCTCCTGATAGTCCTGCATTGTGCAGCGGGTATGATTCATGTGTTTATACGGGTGACCATCTATTCAGCTATGATGTATATGGGCTTTTATAGTAGTGTTAGTTTTACTTTCCATTGGTAATCCCTTTGTCATGCATGTGTTTCTGTCATTTGGTTGTCTACTGTCATGCTGCTGTTACACTGCAATTTCCCAGTTTGGGATCAATAAAGTACATCTGTCTGTCTGTCTGTCTGTCAGTCAGTCATCATTTAAAATCTTAACTAATGCAGTGTCTGTATTGTGGCAAGCCCAAAAACCAGATTGATATTTCTCACATTTATTGTGTGAAATTAAAAACCCATGTAAATGACAAGAAACAATCTTCTCTGAAATTTTACTTAAAAATGGTACATTAGATATGGACCTGTAATTGTTCAGTTGGGAAGGGTCTGAGTTTTTTCTCTTCAGATAGGGCTTAACCACAGCAGTCTTAAGCACTGAGGTAACACTCCCATCTGAAGAGAATAGTTTACTATGTTAAGAACTTCATCCTTAAAAAAGCCATGAAATGTTTTAAAAAAAAGTCAGTGGGGATTCAATTCAATTCAATTCAACTTTATTTATATAGCGCCATTTCACAACAACAGTCATCTTATAGCACTATCAACTGTAGGGGGAACCCCCACAGTTGCAGAAAGACCCCAGCAATCAGGCGATCTCCTGTGAGCAAGCACTTGGCGGCGGTGGAGAGGAAAAACTCCCTTTTAACAGGAAGAAACCTCCAGCAGAACCAGGCTCAGGGAGGGGCAGTCATCTGCTGCGACTGGCTGGGGGGTGAGGGGATAGAGAAGATGAAAAGAACAGACATGTAGAGAGCAAACAGCACGATGGGGACTCAATCTATGGGAGAGAACAAACAAATGTTAATGACCAGCAAAAAAAATATTTCATAGAGAGTGAGGAAAGGAGTGAGGCCCAGTGCATTACTGGAGGTCCCCCGGCTGACTAAACCTATTAGCAGCATAACTAAGGGAGGGTTCAGAAACACATGATCCCTCCCTAATTGTAGGCTATATCAAAAAGGTAGGTTTTAGCCCTATTCTTAAAAACAGAGATCGAGTCTGACTCCCGAATCCAGATTGGCAGCTGGTTCCACAGGAGAGGAGCTTGATAACTGAAGGCTCTGCCTCCCATTGTTCTTTTGGAGATTCTAGGTATTACAAGTAATCCTGCATTTTGGGAGCGTAGTGCTCTGTTAGGATAATAAGGTAGTATCAGATCTTTTAAATAAAAAGGAGCCTGATTGTTTAGAGCTTTGTAAGTAAGAAGAAGGATTTTAAACTTAATTCTAAACTCTATGGGAAGCCAATGAAGGGAGGCCAGAACCGGAGAGATATGATCTCTCTTTCTAGTACCTGTTAAAACTCTTGCTGCAGCATTTTGGATCAGCTGAAGACTTTTTAAAGATGTTTTAGGACAGCCTGATAATAAAGAATTACAATAATCTAATCTCGAGCTAACAAAAGCGTGGATCAGTTTCTCAGCATCACTCTGAGACAAGATGCTCCTAATCTTGGCAATATTACGCAAATGATAGAAGGCAGTCTTAGAAACAAATTTGATATGTGAATTGAAGGACAGATCCTGATCAAAAATAATTCCAAGGTTCCTCACAGAGCTATTAAGAGAAAGAGTAACCGCATCCAAACTGAAAGTTTGATTTGGAAAGGAATTTCTAAGGTTTTTTGGACCAACAAGAATGACTTCAGTCTTATCTGAATTTAATAGCAGGAAATTACAAGTCATCCAAGCTTTGATTTCCTTAAGACAGGCTTCTAACTTGGCTAATTGATTACTATCATCTGGCTTCATTGACAGGTATAATTGTGTGTCATCTGCATAACAATGAAAATGTATACAGTGCTTTCTAATAATGTTGCCTAACGGAAGCATATATAAACTAAAAAGAGTAGGGCCTAGCACAGATCCCTGTGGAACTCCATGACTAAGCTTTGAGTTGAAAGAAAACTCATTATTTACATGAACAAACTGGAACCTATCAGATAAATAAGATCTAAACCACTGCAATGAAGTTCCATTAAGTCCAACATAGTGTTCTAATCTATCAAGTAGAATATTATGATCGATAGTATCAAAAGCTGCACTAAGGTCTAAAAGGACAAGTACAGAAACCAGTCCATTATCAGATGTGATGAGGAGGTCGTTAGTGACCTTTGCTAAGGCTGTTTCAGTACTATGATGGATTCTAAACCCAGATTGAAACTCTTCAAGTAAACCATTTCCCTGCAGGTGGTCAAATAATTGCGTAGCAACAACTCTTTCTAAGATTTTTGAAATGAAAGGGAGATTAGAGATTGGTCTATAGTTAGCTAAAGCTCCTGGATCTAGTGTTGGCTTTTTGAGTAAGGGTTTAATTACAGCCGTTTTAAAAGCTTGCGGTACATGGCCTAAAGTTAATGAAGAATTGATTATATGAAGAATAAAGCTACCAATAAGTGGGAAGACTTCTTTAAATAACCTGGTAGGAATAGGGTCTAAAAGACAAGTTGAAGGTTTGGATGAGGAAATTATTTTGTCTAACTCACAAAGGTCGATTGGAGTAAACACATCAAGACAGACATCAATAGAAGGAGTTGTAGTAGTTACAGTATTTAAGTTAACTGTGGGAAGAATCTGATTGATTTTATCTCTGATGGATGAAATTTTATTATTGAAAAAGTTCATAAAGTCCTGACTAGTAAGCTCTAAGGGAATGCTAGGATTGACAGAGTCCTGACTCTTTGTCAACCTGGCTACAGTGCTGAAAAGAAACCTGGGATTATTCGTGTTCTCTTCTATTAATGCAGAGTAATAACTCGTTCTAGCTTTTCTAAGAGATTTTTTATAAATTAAAAGATGATTTCTCCAAGCTAAGTAGATTTCATCTAAATTAGTGGAGTGCCATTTTCTTTCTAACTGACGAGTCTTCTGTTTTAAGCTACGAGTTTCTGTGTTGAACCAAGGAGTTAGAAATCTCTGATTAGACTTTTTCTTTTTTAAGGGGGCCACCAAGTCTAGAGTCTGATGCAGAGAAGCTGTAACACTATCCACCATGTTATCAATTACAGAATGAGCAAGCTGTCTATAGCTTATTTCCGTTGTGTTGACACATGGCATAGAGGAAACAATCTGCATAAATTTAGTAACAGCATCATCTGAGAGACATCTACTGTAATAATATTTTTCTTTAGGAGCCAAATAGTCAGAAATAGTAAAATCAAAGGTTAACAGACAATGGTCTGACAGTACAGGGTTATGAGGAGACACTACAAGATTTTCTATTTCTATGCCATATGTCAGAACAAGGTCCAATGTATGGTGGAGGTAATGAGTAGAATTTCCTACTTTCTGAGAAAACCCAATCGAGTCTAATATTGAATTAAATGCCACATTAAGGCAGTCACTATCTACATCCACATGTATATTAAAGTCCCCTACTATAATTATTCTATCAGATTTCAGCACTAAATCAGCTAAGAAATCAGCAAATTCGGATAAAAATTCTGAGTAGGTTGATGGGGGACGATAAACTATGGCAAATAAAATTGGGTTTAACCTAAAATTGCTCAAGTGCCCAACACTGAGGACCAGGCCCTCAAAGGAATTATAACATGTTTTTTGCTTTACATTAACTAGTAATTTGGAATGGTAAATTGTTGCTACTCCTCCTCCATGACCAGAACTTCTGGGATTTTGACAGTTTAAATAACCAGAGGGAGATGATTCATTTAAACCAACATAATCCTCTTGCCCTAACCAAGTCTCTGTAAGGGAAATTAAATCAATCTGATGATCAATTAACAGATCATGGACTAACAGAGACTTGGGAGTTAGAGACCTAATATTTAATAAACCACATTTAATTTTTAAATTATGAGGAGGAACAGAGGCCAAATCATTCAATTTAGAGGCTTTATGTTTAATTTGAGTTTTACCAATATTTTGCTTAATCACTTTGGGATGCTTATACATTATATTTTTATTTACTTTGGAGGGAGCAGACAACGATTCTCTGATGGGGAAGACAGGGGCTAAGTTGAGGGGTGGCGGATGAAGAGGAGCTGCAGAGAGGCGTGTAAGACTGCGACTCTGCTTCCTGGTCCCAACTCTGAGTAGTCACGGTTTTGGAAATTTGGATAAAAAAAGATGCCAGATTGTTAGATAAATGAGAAGCACCATCCAAAGTGGGATGAATGCTGTCTCGTCTCATAAGACCAGGTTTTCCCCAAAAAGAGCTCCAATTGTCAATGTAGCCCACGTTATTTGCAGGACACCACACAGACAGCCAGCGGTTCAAGGATGACGAGCGGCTAAACATGTCATCACTGGTCAGATTGGGGAGGGGCCCAGAGAACACTACAGTGGCAGACATCGTTTTTGCAAAGTCACACACCGATTCTACATTAAGTTTCGTGACTTCCGACTGCCGGAGACGGATGTCATTAATGCTGGCGTGAATAACAATTGTGGAGTATTTACAGTTACTTTTAGCCAGCATTTTCAAATTTGACTCGATGTCGCCTGCTCTGGCCCCAGGAATGCGTTTGACTATGGCCGCTGGAGTCTCTAGGTTCACGTTTCTGACTACAGAGTCGCCAATGATCAGAGTTTTTTCCTCAGCGGGTGTGTCGCTGAGCGGGGAAAAACGATTAGAAACATGAACAGGTTGGTGGTGAACCGGGGCTTTGCGACTAGGCTTCCTTCTCACCGTCACCCATCCAGTCTCCTCGCTGCTGAGGAGAGCTGGAGGACCGCTAACAGTGGGGCCTAAGCTAGCTAGCTCCGCTGCAGCTAAAGGGCATCCGTCAAGAGTAACTGGCACAGACGGTGTTTCAATGCAGCGGAGCCGGGATTCCAAATCAGACAACCTCGCCTCAAGCGCCTCAAAAAGACAACATTTATTACATTTACCATTATCGCTAAAAGAGGCAGAGGTGTAGCTAAACATCTGACAGAGAGAGCACACCAGAGGAGGAGAGGAAGGAGAGCTAGTAGCCATAGCTAGTGGCTAACCCAAAGCTCAGGAGAGTAAGGAGAGCAAATCACACAGGCAGACAGCAAAACAGGAAGTGACGATACGTTACCACAAGGAAGTGACAATCAATGGGATGGGATCTAAAAGATAGCTAGCGTAATTGAGTGAAGAAATATCTTTTAAAAGCATTTCAGCATCAACCAGGGCAAGCTCTTCCAGTTTTTCCTCACATAAGTAAAAACATTCTGCAGAGTTAGAGTTTATCAGTTGTTGATTTGTCAAACATGATTGTCATGAACCGAGCTGGGGATTCTCCCGAGCTCGGCTTCATGGCGGTTTTTCTGTTTCTCTATGATCTGTGCTTTCGGTTACCTTTTGAGTTCCATATTGTGTTTCTTTGTTTGGCCATGTTCTGTTGTATTTTTGGTGCTTATTATTTGCTCTTTGCCCTTTGATTATTTTGTGAGTTATTTGTAATTATTCCTTAGTCTGTGTTTGGTTTTGTGTTTATATATTTTAGTATCTTACGGCCACACCTCCCTCTCCTGTCTATTACTGACAGCTGATTCCAATCTGTCATTGCCTCTCCCTGCTCAGGCTTACACACATGCACACACATACACACATACACGCACACTCTCTTTCACACCTGCATTCACTCAACTCAACACATTCCTATTCACAAACACATGTCACTACACCCACGCACACACTCACGCACACCTGGTTTCACTCAGTTTATTATTTCTGGTATTGTTTAAGCTTTGTCTGCGCACTTGTGTATTGTCGGTGCATTGGATTGTCAACCTTTCACCAGAGCACTGTTTGACTCTGGTGATCCCATCTCTGCAAGTACCTACACTTGTCAGTTATCCACAGTGTTAGGTTTCTCTCTGTGTTTTCCCGGCGCTACCTTGGTGCAGCCTGTTGAGCCTTGGGTTGCCCGGCTCCAGCTTGCACTTTTGTTTCAGGAGCGCTTAGTCCTGTATTTATCCTTCCCCCCGCCCGCCATTATGCTGGGAGCATTCGGGCCATTTTGTATGTTGTCCGTTTCCAGTGAGTTTGGGGACAACTTGTGTCTACTTGTAACTGCACCTGCTCACCTGTTTGTATATTGGAGTTTTTGTTTGGAAATTTATGTTAATAAAACACACAGCATCCTCCTGCACTTGGGTTTTCTGTCTCTGCTGCCTCGGAGAGGCAGCGAATCGTGACAGTGATCTAATGTTTTCAACTTTACTGATGGACAGCATAATCACCACAGGTAAAATGATTTAAAAAATATTGTTTGGTACTAGGGTTGATTAAGCAGTCGATGGTGGAGAAGAGAATGTTGGTATTTTTATGGTTGTCTTGAATGAGTTCAGAAAAATGTGCATGTCTGGCTTGTTTTATGGTTTTGTTTTAGATGGTCATCTGTTTTCAAAATATCTTATGATTTATTGTTAGTTTATTCTTTATCTGTTTTCTTTCTGCCATACGACATTTCCTCTTTAATTGCTTTATTTCCTCATTTCTCCTTGGGAGTTTTAGATTGGTTCTTACATTTTTGTTTTTCAGAGGGGCTACTTTGTCAAGAATGGATTGTAATTTACTGTTAAAACTGTCCACCATAAAATCACAGGAAGAGGGTAAAATATCAGTGGGAGAATCACATAAAAGCTCGATAAAATTTGCTGCCACTTCAGCAGTAAGATAGTGCTTCCTAACAGTTCGTTCAGCAATCCTCTGTGGATTAAAACCATGAACCTTAAAAAAACATTCAGTAGTGATCAGACAAACCTACTGTATATCAACAACTGAGGTGATATCACATTAGAGACCATGAGTTATTGCAAGATCTAAAATGTGCCTTTGGCATGAGTAGATTGAATAACTGTCACATTTAGCGAACAGGACCCAGATGCAATATTTAAAGTTCCTGGTTGATTTGTTTAGAGCTGGCCAACTGGCGCAGCTTGAAGGTGGAAAAAAAAAACCCACAAAAGATGATCGACAGCTCTGGAGCTGTAACAAAAACTCACAGATACATGGCAGGCAGGATACAGACATTATGAGAACGTGTGTTGCTCACACATATGACGAGGACTGCTTGATAATAAGGAAAATATCAATCAAAGTTGATGCCGTTATGTTAAAAAAAACAAAACGGGTAAGAATGGGCTGAAAAATAAGCTGAATGCCCATGAATCATCCGCGCACTTTTTAGACAGACTTTTCACTGTGCACCAGTGTTTTTGCTAGTTTCTGTCGGCGCATTTTCTGTTTTTTACGCCTTGTATCATGCCATCAAATTACCAGTAGACAGTGCGCCCGCTATGCGCTCGGAGCAGGTGCTTCATTTCAAAGAGGTGTGGTGGCGCACAATCTAATGCGCATTACTATTATAGTACATTCCATGAGAATCTGCTTTTGATAATGAAAAAGGAGGTCTATCGTCAGAAGCGCATTGTTTAATGATATTTCAGTGGCATGTTTTGACATTGTGCAGCTCCAGAGCTCAGGAAACGGCATGCGCTGGGATCTTGTAACAGTCATAATCGCCCGTCATTTTAATTATATGATGATCACACACTATTTTATTTATTCCATCCTGGTCTATAGATGAGGCTTTTTTTTCCCCTTGTCCCGTCAGGCAGCTAGCTAGGTAAGCAGAACAGAGATCTGTTACCCTTATTGTGCCAAAACAGATTTACTTTGCCAAAAGGAGCTTTATACAGTACCTATCTATGTACTGTATATTGTTGCAAACGCCTCCTGTAATAACTTTTAATACTTTATTTAAATTATTTTACCCATGAAGGACCAGACAGGATGGGGAATGTGGAAAGGAAGTGTGCCGAGGGGGAAAGAAAAAAAGAGAGGAACATACAAAAAAAGACAAACAAACCAACAACTAAAACAAACAGAAGTCAAACTGCTTTTTCCACCGAAGAGGTCTCAGCACGAGTCTGGTATCCGCACCTGTTAAAAGGGAGACATTTGTGCGTGTGCATCCGTGTGCATGTATATGAGAATGCGTGCAAAATAAATGTGTGCATGTGAGTGATTTGTCAGGAAACAAACGAAGAGGGGGGCTGGTCGCAGCAACTCCCCACCACCCCAGAAACTCTGAGAAGGCAAGGCAGTGCCACCAACCCCCACAGGGCACAAATGCCCGGGGCCTACAAGCTCCAAGAACGCCAGGCATCCACCCCCAGAGGGACGGCCAAGGGAGGCCAACACCAGCCCCCCGGGCCCCAAGTGCCAGAAGGCCAGCGCCCCCACCACCTGGGCTGAAGATGGCCCGCACCCTCCAGCATGGGGCCCCCCAGGTACTCCCAACGGGCTCGCCCGCCCCCAGCACCACTGCTGCACACCCCGGGGACCCCCATACCCAAAGAAGTCCCCCACCCCTGCTCAAGGGAGCCCACGTAGCCGAGAGGCATTACCCCCCTCAATCCAGCACCTCTCAACTAACAGACACACTCATTCCCACACCACACCCTTTTGCTCTCATATCCCACAAGCACTCACTCACTCTCACTCACCCATTCCCCCACCCAGTCCCACTCTCGCACTCCCGAACCCACCATTTTCTCACACTCCTGAACCCACTCAATCTCGCTCACCCTCAGGGTCACCCACACACTCTCATGTTCACCCACACACGCACTCTCACTCCCACTCCTACTCCGACCTACTCACATCCATTCATGCTCTCCCCCTCACACTCACCCACCCTCATTCACCCCTATTTCTTAGGGCAACTGCGATGCAGATGCAGCGAGCCTGAATGCGCACCAGCTCCTGGCAGCAGCCGGGAAGACCACTGGCACAGGCCAGCAGCCGCCCCCCCCCCCCACACCAACCCACCCAGGGCGGCCGCTGCCACACAAGCAGACCCCCACCCCCAGCGCCCACCCGAGCGACTGATCAGGAGATCACCGCAGGTGCCCCAAGATGTCACCCGACACACAAAGTGCCACACAAAAACCGACCCACCAACACCATCTCCACTCATCAATCCCTCACTCTTGCTTACTCTCTTATTCAATTCCTCTCTCACTCCCTTGCTTGTATCTATTCAAGCAGCACCCAGGGATTTTGACAACATGACAGGTCCCAGGGTCCCCCGCCGGGCCCCCAGGCCCCTGGCAGAAGGAGGACAACGGGGTGGGGTAAGACCCCCCCTTGCACAAAACATGATATGTGTGTGTCAGTTGTATGATGTGATTGTGTGTAGGTGTGTGAACTACCATGGTGCAGTTAAAATTGGGGGGATGGTGGTTGGAGCACCACTAGCCACGGCGATAGGCAGCGGGGCTCCCATTTTCCCAAGCCCTCAGTGTCTAAAATGCAATTAAAATTGAGGTGAGGGGACTTCCGGTCTGGACACCATGGTGATTGCAGCTTAACGCTGAAGCTCCCAGACTCAATCCAGGAAAATATCTTGAAAATCAGATTTAACGGATTTTTGGAAGAGTGAAAATCAAAAGACAAATTCATCATGCCTAAAGGAAAACAGAAGAAATCGACATTTTCCAGGCCAGGACACGCATCGGCCGAAGAATCTGATCGGGAGGATTTCCATTCAGAAGACGAGGAGCTGAATGTAGCTAACAAGAAGGTTAGCTTGAAAACATTATTTGAAGAATTAAGACGATTTCGCCGAGAGGTTTGGGCCGAATTTCGTGAATTCAGAGAAGAATTAAAAAGGACAAACAGCAGAGTGGACCAGGTCGAGGACCGAATCTTGGAAGCAGAACAAAGAATAAAAGGGCTTGAAGATTCCGTGCTGGATCTACACAAAAGACAGTCAAGACTGGAGGCTAAGCTAACTGACCAAGAAGAAAGACTAAGAAGAGACAACATAAGAATTCATGGTCTGAAAGAAGGAGTCGAGGATGGTTTCAACACAATGGCGGAATGTGTGGAATCCTTACTGAGAGAGAAGTTGGATATTCCCCAAACCATCGACTTGAAGATAGAAAGGGCCCACCGTACATTAGCTCCTAGGCCGGCGGCGGAAGCGCCACCACGATCGGTGGTGGTAAGATTCTTCAATTTCAAAATAAAACAAGAGGTTGTAAGACTGGCTTGGCAGAAAAAAGGATTTATGCACCAAGAGAGAAAAGTCTTCGTGGAACACGATTACGCCCCGGAGGTCCTTAAAAAGCGCCGGGAATACAACGACGCTAAAAAGGTGCTACGAGAGAAAAAAACTGCGCTTTCAGACGCCATTTCCTGTGAAGTTAAGGGTCTTCTACGGTGAAGAGACATGTCTCTATAATTCGGTGGAAGAAGCAACAGCTGACATGGCGAGAAGAGGGCTCCCGGTAACGGTGTTTAAACCCGCAGCAGACCCGAGCGATAGGATCAAGGCTCAAACGTGGTCCACACAGAGACCTTCAAAATCCACGGGCCAGCAGCGGGAAACCCAGCGCCAGAGCTATAAGGATAAACTGGCCGTTTACAGGAGGGAATAGCGACCTTTTTTTTTAGTCAATCTGCACATCCAACCCCCCTCCTACAAGGTAACAAACATTAAAGGAGATGCAGAATCAGCATGTGGTAAAACATTTCATGGAACAGTCATAATATTAGAAATAAATAAGTCTTTTTAATAAAAAAAAAAAAACTTGTTAAAATAGAAATGTGACAATGATCCACATGTTCTCCCCACACTAACAAATACTGTATTAGCGTGAATGTTTGCTGTGATGGTGGTGGGAGGGTGCACACAATTTCATAGGGTATAGGCATAAAAAAAAATTAAAAAAATTAAAAAAAATCATTACAAGTTCGGATTGGGATCTGAAATTCACGTTAAAAACATGGGTCAACTTACAGGGGTAAGAGAGGGCCCTCAACACGTAACAGAGTTTGAGGAATTTCCCTCAGAGCCTACACTCCATCAAGGCTCTTCCAGGGTCTTTAAAAAGACCTCAGCTCAGGAAGTTCTTTTGACAGTTTTTTGTTTTAAAGTTTTATACACTATGTTCTTAATGTTTTTTATGTTCTTAATGTTCTTTCAGTTTCTGAGTAGCATAAAAGAGGGCCACCACACTGTTATACTAAATAAGACAATACAATGGAGAAACAGGGTGTAACCAAAATAATCTCATATAATGTAAAAGGAATCCTGAATCCAGTTAAAAGATCCAAGATTCTAGGCAAAATGAAAAAAGAAAAAGCAGGAATAATATTTTTACAAGAAACCCACCTAACAGACGTGGAGCACACTAAACTCAATAGACAAGGGTTTAAAATGATCTCTTCATCTTCATATAAGTCAGGGAGGAGGAGGGGAGTAGCGACATTGATTTCAACCAAAATTACATTTGAAAAAAATCAGAACACAAAGATAAAGAAGGGAGGTACAGCTTGGTAATTGGGCGGCTAGAGGGAGAAGATATCGCCCTGCTGAATGTATATGCACCTCCAGGGGCTAACTGGAAATTTTATAAAAATATATTTGACCTTATGATAACTAAAGCCCAGGGTTTAGTGATATGTGGTGGAGACTTCAATCTAAGACTGAATCCATACTGGCATGCATCAGGTAATTCTCCACATCAAAATAACACTCAAAGTAAGAAAACTCGGATGCTACTAAAAGAAATGGGAATCTGTGATGTATGGAGGGAATTCAACCCCAGTGTAAAAGATTATACATTTTACTCAGCACCACATTCATCTTACTCAAAGATTGACTATTTTTTTATGTTTAATAGAGACATTGGAAGAGTAAAAACATGTAAAATAGGACTGATGGATCTCTCTGACCACAGTCCGATCTATATGGACTTAAGTATCCAAAAATACACAAATAATACATTTTCTTGGAGGATGAATTCAAATGTCCTGAAAGGACCACTGAAAGATGAATTGGAATCGGATATTCTCAGATATTTGGAAGAAAACGATAATGGAGAAATATCCCCTATAATACTGTGGGATGCATGCAAAGCTGTAATAAGGGGAAAGATTATTGCAAAACTGGCAATCCAAAAGAAACTGAGACAAGAAAAACTAATCACATTAGAGTCAGAACTTAAGAACCTAGAAAAAGAACACAAAGGCAACACTCATTCTAATGACTCGCTCAAAATTAAGGAAATTAAAAATCAAATAAATGAGATCTACACAATAGAAATCCAGAAGAAACTTACATTTCTGAAACAAAAATACTATAAAGCAGGCAGCAAATCGGCAAAATTACTAGCCTACAAATTGAGGAAACAACAAACAGAAAGAGCAATCTACAAAATCAGAGACCCAGTATCAAAGGAAATAAAATTCAGAATTCAGGATATTCTTAAAAGCTTCGAGAACTACTATAAGAACTTATACTCCCCCAAAAAACACAAAAACGCATCCGAAGCATTCCTAAACACATTAAACCTTCCCCAACTTACTGAGTCTCAAAATAAAACACTACTGTCAGAAATACAACCTAAAGAATTAGAAAAAGCAATTATGAAACTTAAAGCTAACACATCCCCAGGAGCAGATGGCTATACAGCAGAGTGGTACAAAACCTTTAAACAGCAACTATCTCCTCTCCTCCTGAAAACATTTAACTATGTCCTCCACACAGGGGAAATCCCCCCCTCCTGGAGAGAAGGGGTCATTGCAGTCATACCTAAACCTGAAAAGGATAAACTGGAATGTTCCAACTACAGACCAATCAGTGTATTAAATCAGGACTATAAGCTTTTTACCACTATCCTTGCCAAAAGGTTAGAAAATATACTGACAGACTTAATTCATTTAGACCAAATAGATTTTATAAGACAAAGACAGACATAAGACAACATTAGACGCACTTTACACATAATTCATCATATAAAAAAATATAACTTAAATGCAGTCATATTGGGATTAGATGCTGAAAAAGCATTCCATTCGGCTCACTGGTCTTTCCTATCTAGAATCTTATCCAGTTTCAATTTTCAAAACAACTTCATTAGAACTATCCAGGCATTATATAAAAAACCAACAGCTAAAATAAGGATTAACGGTAATTTATCATCATCTTTTGAGCTGGAAAGAGGATGTCGTCAGGGCTGCCCCTTGTCTTCACTGCTCTTTGCAATCTTCATAGAACCTCTGAGCCAATGGATAAGACAGAATCAAAAAATTCAAGGTATTACACTTGGTCAGAAGGAACATAAAATAGCACTCTTTGCTGATGACATTTTAATATATCTGGGGCAGCCAGACACCTCTTTACCAGAACTAATCTCAGTTTTTTCTGAGTATGGAGATTTATCGGGGTACAAATTAAACATGCATAAAACCCAAGTTTTAACATTCAACTATGACCCAAATCATTATTCACTAAGCAAACTCAAAACTAACTGGGAGATGGAATCTATGAAATATCTGGGGGTCAATATCCCGAAACAACTCAACAAAATTATAACTCTAAACTATGATCCACTGGTGGCAAAAATAAAATCTGACCTAGCAAGATGGAATATGATACCATTCTTGGGTACTGCACAAAGAATTGAAGCAGTCAAAATGAATATACAGATATGTAACCCAGTCTACACTGCACAATGGAAGGAGATGGAATGCCAAATAACAAGTGACATCCCCCTACAGGCGATAATAGGGAACAATGCCTTACCTTAACTTTTGAATAACACTAACCCATGGATAGAGACCCCGCTAAAAATTTGGTTTAAGATAGTCAGAGAGAATCAAACTAAAGAGCCCTATCGACTTCTGCAATGGATTGCCTACGATCAAGACTTTACTCCTAATAAAACAGACACTAGATTTAAAGCGTGGAAAGAGAATGGACTGATAAAATATTACGATTTTTTTAAAGGGCAAATTTTAAGAAGTTTTGAAGATTTGAAAAAACAAGGTCTAATAAATCAAGACCTTTTCAGGTTCTTTCAGCTTAGACACCACATAAACAATATACTTAAAAAGGAGGATTTGAAAAGGGCCCAGTCAGGTGTTCTGAAGGTCTTCTTAATGGCATATAAAGGGATCCCAGGGATCAGATACATTTCTAAATTATATCAAGGTCTTCAAGACTTAAAAGGAGACAACACATCATATATAAAAGAGAGATGGGAAAAAGAGGGGAATTTCACTTTACAACTGGAAACATGGGAAAAGCTAAATAAACAGCAATGGAAAAGTACCTCATCCCTGCAGTGGAGAGAATTTGGATGGAAAAATTTGGTAAGATTTTTCAGAACACCTGCACAAAACAAATTTACTCATAAGGGGTTGAATTGTTGGCGCTTGTGTGGTGAAGAGACTGCAAATCATTTTCATGTGTTTTGGTCATGCCCAGTTATCCACCAATATTGGACCAATGTACAGACAATATTGGGGAAAATATTCAAAATAACAGTTCCCTTTTCTTTTGTAACTTTGTATTTGGGTTTACTACCGGATTCACTGGAAAGACGAGGAGAAAAATACTTATTCACTGTTTTAATATTGGCAAGTAAAAAAGCCCTAACTAAGAGATGGATGTTGAGGGACTGTCCTACACCTGAAGATTGGATTAACGTGATTCAGGACATTTACTCGATGGAAAAGTTGACCTTCGCATTGAGACAGGACATGGATGGGTTCTTGAACTTTTGGCAACTCTGGATCGCATATGTGTCTTCCATTAGTTCTAATCTTTGACAAATACCATTTCAATAATGGCACCGCTCTTTGTTCCAACGCTACTCAGATGCTCTTTTATTTTTATTTATTTATTTATTTTTTGTTTGTTTGTTCGTTTTTTGCTCTTTTGTTTGTTTGGGGTTTTTTTCTGTTCTCTTTAATTTCACTTTTTCTTTCACTTAAAAAAAGGGGTGTTGTAATAATTATTCTTCCAATGTTGTCAGATAGCAAAAAATAAGGGAACATGTGATGAAAATGTAAACAATGCAATGCTGTAATGACCTGTATACCCTTTACAAAAACTTAAATTAAAAAAAAAATTGAGGTGAGGGCAGCCCCACTGTGCAGCAGAGGTGTCCCCTTCACTGACACAGTGCAGCACCCCCCCACCCCAAAGCCCTAAGTGTATCCAAAAAGATGTATATTCCACCCAGAATCGGGGGGGGGGAATAAGACTGGGAGGTAGGCGGTCCAAAAGCGAGGCCGCACCCCCCCAGAAACCAGCTCGCAAAACTGGTTCAGGAAGCCACCCACTGCCCCCAGATCCCAACCCAGGGTGAGGACCGCCAGACCGAGCAGCCCAGGACGCACCAGCGTCGCGCCCCCAGCACCACAAACATCAGGGTTTCCTCTGGTAACATTTTTCGGTGGTGGCCTGCCGCGCCAGAATTTTTACTGCCTCACTAAGGCAATATGAATTTATTAAGAAAAATATATGAAGCAATGATTTTCCGCAAGCGCACATATGAACAACGCGCATGGCCGTCATCCGCGTGGAGTTTAGAAGCGCCCCACCCACGCGAGGAAGCTACATAACCATACATAACCACATCTCTTAGCTAAGAGATGTGGTTAGAATTCATATGCAGCCAGCTTCATATGAAGGGAAAGGCAAGGAGGACTGATGAATTGAATCAGAATCAGAATCAGCTTTATTGGCCAAGTATGCACAACACATACAAGGAATTTGACTTTGGCTAAAAACTTGCTCTCGTTGTTCAGGTGGAGGATTTAAATAAGGATTCAATGACAACAGAGTATGTACAGTAAATTACAGTCTGTCCACGTTTCTATAAAAGGATGCAAATATATACAGGAATATATGCAGTTATTTACTCAGACTAACCACACTTTTGCAGAAATATATTGCTGAGGATATATTTTACCAGCCACTACAATATTAAATTATGTTCTGTAGGAATTGCAGGAATGAAGAGAGGGGCAATTTCTCTCCTTTCTTGCACGAGCAGGCGTGCCGTTTTTATTCTCCAGCAGCAGTGACAAAAAGCAACAGCTAAAAAGGCTAGCTCTATTCACTCTAAACTGAGGTCCTTCAGCGGCTGCCTAGAGAGGTGCCTGATGAGAAAGCCTGAGAGCACAACTATAACTGCCTAAACAGATCATTCTGTACATGAACACATATTGTGGTGAATTATGTCTTTAGAGTCTGCTACAGTTCCCTATTATGTACCTGGCAGGTTAAGATGACCGAAATTCACGAAGTCAATGACTTTAATCCATCAGCAGCCTTCAGACAAAGTAAACATGTCAACATTTGATTTCAAAATAAGGGAGGTTTTTCCTTCTGTCTGGGTGGTGAGGAGATTTCTAAAAAAAAAAAAAAAAAACTATAAATATAAAGAAATATAACAGAAATAACGGCATCCTTGGTCATTTAAGTTAATTTATTTCATTAAATACAATTTTATTAATATTTTTTCTTTGTAAACAGAGTTAAATTGTCGTTCTGTTCTGACTGCAAAGTTATGGTCAAAAATGTAAATTGTTATAAGGAAAAAGTAAAAAAAAATTACCACAGTCTGTTTCAAATTTATCTAAAAAAAAAACCCCAGTAATTTTATTTTAAAAAAACAGACAAAAATTAGTCATAAAATAATCCACAAATTTATAATAAAGTTTCAAATGTACAAGAAAAGTCAATTTTATGAGGAAATTACAAATTTGAGGAACATGGTTTCAACTTTAGATTTACAGAGAAAAGTAGAAAACTATAAGAAAATTGTTATAAATTTTTGAGAAAAACCTCAAACCTTCAAGACTGAAGTCATTACTCAAGTTTTTTAAGTGGGTGCTCTTTAACTCAATTAGAAATTTTTGGTTGTCTACTTTTAATTATTAATTTCAAAGCACTGCTTTTACATGAGTAGAATTTCTGGTTACTATACCCACCTGATTATATAATTTAAGTATGCATGAGAACATTACTATTATGAATGTTTCTTTCCCTTCCCTACTCTCTCAATGGAAAAAAGAAACACTAGAATAAAAATACAAAAAATGTAGAAGATGTGCTCAAATGATGAGGCTGAGTTTAGTCGTAAACCAGCTTTATTGACAGAACACAGCTTCTAGCATTCTCAAGGCAGGAAAGAGAAAGAATCATATCTCATCACCCTTTTATATGTTTCCAGCATCAGAATTCAAGTCACATGGTGTTTTCAGTAAACATACAGTCACAAAGCATCCCTTTGAATCTTCACCATTGTCTCTCATTTCCTGATGAACCGGAAATCTCTCCGGGGCATCTTCTGTGGGACAAAGAGACAAATCTCACACCTCCTTGTTATCTTCTGCAGATTCGAGTCCTTTGTCCTTGCAGATGTGACACCCTCAATACACATGCAGTCCTGTCTCTGTGGAAACATGAGCCCACAATGTGTGTCGCCCACACTACCCCACCCCCAAACGTCTAGTAAGGCAAAACCTGCATGGCATAAAAAAAAAAAAAGAAAACACAAAACACTCCATACATCGCTTATCAATCCACCAACTGCCTAGGTTTTAACTTTCTGCCGAATCTGCTGCAACCTGGCTTGGCTGCACCTGCAACATCTCTCTGCACCTGTGGATTAAAGCTGTTAGCACCTTTCTGTGAAGATTTTGGAGAATGTCCTCTCGGCGGCCTGCCACGGCGGGGGGGCCTCGCGAGCTGCACTTCCTCATCAGCCAAAACAAAGGCGGGTTTGAGCCTGTTTATGCAAATCAACTCCCTTCTGCCCCCTAAATCTAGCAGAAAATGCTTCTGCCCGGTCTCCAGCACTCGGAACGGTCCATCATAAAACGGCCGCAAACTTGGACGCTGAGCATCATGTTTAACAAAAACAAACTCTGCATTTTTTAAAGCCTTTGGCACAAAAATGTGTGGTAAACTGTGATGGACCGGGCCAGGGAGCGTGTTTGCTCCCGAGTCGCTCTGCCACGGCTGAGCAGGGGGGCCATTTGGTGCGGAATTATCGGGGAGAAATTCCCCCGGCAAACGGAGAGGTTGTGCAAAAACTAATTCAGCCAGGGAAGCATGCAAATCTTCCTTAGGTGCAGAACGCAACCCCAATAAAACCCATGGAAGTTTGTCCACCCAATTTGTATCAGTCAGCGACGCTCTGAGGGCTGCTTTTAATGACCTGTGAAAGCGTTCGCATAAACCATTAGCCTGGGGGTTATATGCGGTAGTGCGATGAATCTTCACCCCCAAGCTGCGGGCCATCGATGACCATAGTTCGGAAATAAATTGGGGACCCCTGTCGGACGTTATGTCCGACGTTACACCGAAACGCGCAACCCACGCTGCTAAAAATGCTCGCGCAACTTCTTCCGCTGTGGTTGATGTCAGAGGAATCGCCTCTGGCCAGCGCGTGGTGCGATCCACCATCGTCAAAAGATGTGTGTGCCCGTGTGATAATGGGAGCGGGCCCACCAAGTCAACATGCACGTGATCAAAACGCTTAGCGGGGATGTGAAAAGGTTCCAACGGGGCCTTAGTGTGTCTGTGTATTTTGGCTCGCTGACATGCTACGCAGGCTGCCGCCCATTCCTTGACCTGTTTGCGCAACCCGGGCCAAACAAATTTCTCCCCCACCAACTTAATCGATGCGCGCACCCCCAGGTGCGCGAGAGAATGGGCCAAGTCAAAAACGCGGCGACGCCACGCGGCTGGCACCACAGGGCGGGGCCGTCCTGTGGAGACATCGCAGATTAGTGGGGGCATACCACTCTGTTGCTCCCTGTGCTCCAGCCTTAACCCTGTTGGTCCAGATTGGAGCGCGCGCACGTCCGCGTCGTTAACCTGCTCCGCAGCCATGGCTGCATAATCTAACCCAACACAGACCGGGGCTGCGCGCGCTCCCGCGTCGCTACCCGGGCCCGCGGCCACGGCTACAAAGTCTGCCCCTATGGGGCTTGGTGGTGCTACCGCGCACGAGAGGCAGTCTGCCACAACATTGTGTTTACCCGCGACATGCTGAATATCAGTAGTGAACTCCGATATTGCGGCTAGTTGCCTTTGTTGCCGGCCTGACCAGGGTTCTGAAATTTTGGCCATCGCAAACGTTAGCGGTTTATGATCCACAAACGCGGTGAAACGTCGCCCCTCTAACCAGAACTGAAAATGACGGATGGCCAAGTGTAGGGCCAAAAGCTCCCTGTCAAACGCACTGTATTTACGCTCACTATCGCGCAAAGTCCTGCTGAAAAACGCGAGGGGTTGCCAGGTACCTGCCACAAACTGTTCAACTACTGCCCCCACCGCTACATCGGAAGCGTCAGTGGTGAGCGCCATGCGGGCCGTTGGAACTGGGTGCGCTAACAAAACTGCGTTTGCCAGGGCTGATTTGACCTGGGCAAAAGCGTGCTCCCGCTCCGGAGACCATTCAACTTTATTTGCGGGCTTTTGTTTTTTTAACGCGGTGTACAATGGCTGCATGAGCCGTGCTGCGCTTGGGAGGAACCGGTTGTAAAAATTAACCATCCCTAGAAACTCCTGAAGCGCCTTGACCGTTTGAGGTTGCGGAAAATCCGTTATGGCACGCATTTTATTTGGAAGAGGAACCGCTCCTTCTGCCGAAACGCGATGTCCCAAAAAATCAATCTGCGCCACCCCAAACTGGCACTTCGCTGGGTTAACTATTAACCCGTGCTCTGCCAGCCTCCGAAAAACTGCTGTGAGGTGTTTTTCGTGCTCGCCCTCGGACGCGCTGGCTACCAAAATATCGTCCAAATAAACGAACACGAAAGGAAGGTCGCGTAAAACTGCATCCATCATGCGTTGGAAAGTCTGCGCGGCCCCCTTGAGGCCAAAAGGCATGCGCAAAAACTCAAAAAGGCCGAAAGGATTTATGACCGCTGTTTTGGGTACATCTTGCGCGCGCACTGGAACCTGGTGGTAACCGCGCACCAAGTCTATTTTAGAAAAAATGCGCGCCCCCGCCAAATGAACAGAAAAATCCTGAATGTGCGAAATCGGGTAGCGGTCATGAGCTGAAACGTTGTTCAACCTGCGGAAATCGCCGCAAGGTCGCCACGAGCCGTCAGCCTTTGGGACCATGTGTAACGGCGAAGCCCAAGGGCTCTTGGAGCGTCTAACAATGCCCAGTTTTTCCAGATTAGTGAACTCCTCGCGCGCGATGGCCAGTTTAGCTGGGTCCAAGCGCCGAACTTTTGCAAAAACGGGAGGGCCGGTGGTTGTTATGAAATGCTCCACCCCATGTTTAGCCACCGTTTCCGAAAACGTGGGGACTGTGAGTGCTGGAAACTGAGCAAGCAATGTGTGAAACTTACCACCCGCAGCTGAGACGCTGGCATGTGCAGTCGGCGGGGCCACCCGAGCTGTGCAGGGAATAGAATGAAAGGACAGTGCATTAATCAGACGTCTATTAGCAAGGTCAACCAATAAACCATGTGAGTACAAAAAATCAGCCCCTAACATGTTGAAACTGACTGCTGCTACAATAAATGTCCACTCAAATGAATGGCCCTGTAAGGACAGAAGCATGGTCTTCTCACCGAACGTTTTAATCGTGGAGCCGTTCGCTGCTGACACTGACACCCAGGGAGCTTTAGAAGGCATCAGCCGTTCCGCGTAGGTGGGTGTGACGAAACTCAGCTGAGAGCCCGTGTCCACGAGGAACTGTTTCCCCGAGCGTGCATCCGTCAGGTAAAGCAGCCTGTTCTCGTTGCCGAGGGTCGCAGCTGCTACCGGCCCTCGGTCTTGGGGTTTCCCTGGCGCTTAAAGTTGCACGGTGGGACACACCTGTGCGCTCTCTCTGCAAAACGGCGGTGGTAGAAGCACGGGCCGTCCTCCGCTCCGCGTCGTCTGGCTCCCGTCGCTGCCGTCGTTGGTGCGTCTGGTGCCGCGGCCGCTGGACCTGCGCTGTCTCCGAACGCCGTTCCCGGGCTAGCCGCCGTGGCCGAAACCGCGTTCCGCTTGTGGGCGTCGACCAACCGCTGCGCCTCTTTGCTCAACCCATGGTAGTCTCGCCTGGCCAATCGGGGCGACTCTGCCAGGGCCACTCTCACTGCTGGCTGCAGGGTCCGAAGGAAAAGTTGGGCGAAAATGAATTCGCCATCCTCAGAGTCTTTGAGCTTCAGCATCTTCACCATCAGGTCCGCAGGTCTATCGTTTTCTGACTCCGTCAACGTCAGGAGTCCCTCTTCTCGTTGTTGGACTGAAGGGGTGAAATGGCTGATCAGCGCGTCCTTCAATGCGCTGTACTTGTCGCTGTCTGGTGGATGATTAACCAGATCCTCCACTCTCTGGACCGTGTTGCTGTCCAGCTTCGCTACCACGTGGTAGAATCTTGTGTCGTCGTTGGAGATTCTCCGGAGGTTGAACTGCGCCTCGACTGCGCTAAACCATGAGCGCGGGCTGTGCTGCCAGAAATCAGGCAGCCGGATCGTGGAGGCGGCCATCAGGCTGGCTTCCGCCGAGCCCCGCTCGGGAGAATTCTGTCTGCTCATTTCTCGTCGTAGGTCACCAGTGTAGAAGATGTGCTCAAATGATGAGGCTGAGTTTAGTCGTAAACCAGCTTTATTGACAGAACACAGCTTCTAGCATTCTCAAAGCAGGAAAGAGAAAGAATCATATCTCATCACCCTTTTATATGTTTCCAGCATCAGAATTCAAGTCACATGGTGTTTTCAGTAAACATACAGTCACAAAGCATCCCTTTGAATCTTCACCATTGTCTCTCATTTCCTGATGAACCGGAAATCTCTCCGGGGCATCTTCTGTGGGACAAAGAGACAAATCTCACACCTCCTTGTTATCTTCTGCAGATTCGAGTCCTTTGTCCTTGCAGACGTGACACCCTCAATACACATGCAGTCCTGTCTCTGTGGAAACGTGAGCCCACAATGTGTGTCGCCCACAAAAAATACACATATTTTTGTCATTTATGTAAACCATGACAAAAAAATCCTGCAGGACAAAACATGACACTTGATATTTTCTAACTTGTTTGTATACCATCATAGACAGAGAGAGAACCTGAATTAGACAGAGGTCAGAGAGGACAAGATGAGACAGAAGAGAAGAGCCAAGGAGAGGGAAGTGTTCAGGCAGAGGAAGAAGAGAAGGACAACACCACTGTAATTTCCCAGTTTGGGATCAATAAAGTACATCCATCTATCTATCTATCTATCTGTCTATCTATCTATCTGTCTGTCTATCTATCTATCTATCTATCTATCTATCTATCTGTCTGTCTGTCTGTCTGTCTGTCTGTCTGTCTGTCTGTCTGTCTGTCTATAAAGTCTAAACACAGGATGTCTGGGTGGGACCCCAACTGGCCCAGTATTCAAGCCTCGGTTGTACAATACTTCAAATGGGAAGTTCTATATGCAATATTACTGTGTAAAATTTTAGAAAGAAAGAAATAGTATAAAATTAACATATTCCGGTATGTGTCCCCCCCTCCCCCCAGGGAAAAATATGTTGCCACCACGCCAAAGTCTTTAAGCCAGAGGAAACACTGCAAACATGATGGAGCAGCCACACCCATTCCCACTCATCTTGCACACACAAACATGGACAACAATAATAATCACAATAGTGAACAATGGGCTGGACCCGTCCGGCACCCCACATGCCAAGCGACACCCCCGAGCGCTCACCGCCCACCCACCCCAGACGCACACCGACAGCAGCAGGCCGCTGCACTGTCACAGCCACTCCAGAGCGGCCCGATGGCAACACAGCCGCCAACCCGCGCCAACAGCCCCCCACCCCGAGCACCCACACACACCCGGCGTCAAAGACCCCAGGGGCAATGTGACAAAGTGCCCTGCCCCGTGACACAACGGCAGGGCAGCCGGGCAAGCAGACCTCAAATCACCAACCCCCATGCCACTAGGTGGTCCACCCCACCCCGCCACTCAACGAGGTTCCCCCACCCAAACACACATCCTCCACCCCTACACATCCACCCACAGGTATCTGCACACACACACCCACCCACACACACACACACACACACACACACACACACACACACGCCCGCCCTCATGTGCATACACACACACACACACACACACACTCACCATCACACATGCCCACCTACACCCACACACAGCCCCACATGCCCACACACAACACACACACTCACGCACCCACTTCCACACCCACCCACTCTCACACATGTGTGCACACACACACACACACACACACACACACACACACACACACACATGTACATGCACACCCACACCCGCAGGCCCCTGAGGATGGGAAGGGTGACCCCCCCCCCCAGGACGCAGGCACCCACCCCAGAGCACCGCCAGGGCCCCGAGGAGGGCACGACCCCGCCGTGCAAGGGCACGCCGGGACCAGCCCGCACCAGTGGCACACACCCGACCCCCGAGATTAGGCTTTAATGTATGATTTTTTTCGGGGAATGAATGAACATGACGCCTGTGTGCCAATGTGTTCCAGTTTGATGCGCAGCGTTTTCATCACGGACTTATTAGGCATTAATGTGTTTATTTTTAGGGGAATAAATGAATGAACAAGGAGTGTACAGCATTTTACTTTTCACTAACTCCCCAGAGAGGCAGGAGATGCGTCCACATCTACGTTGGCCATGCGTCCCAGGTTTCCAGCCTATCAAGCTCCCCGACAGCCAGCTGTCAGCCCCCAGCAGAGGCTGCTGAGAGCGGGCTTGCTTTATGGCGGGGGCCGGAGGCGGCAGATTGCCTCCTTCCCTCCTACCCAGGACAGATAAGGGAAGACCCTCGGTCGGCGAAAGCAAGAGGAGAAGGAGCACTCCATCTCCCCACAGCTGGGAGCGACTTCCATGCCATTGTTAATGAAAGTTTATGAAAATTTGCCTGGGCATCATCCTCTTTTCTTCATGTCTGTGTTGTATCCATGGGGACATGAAACAATTCAGCTGATTTTTTTCAGCCCATTCTTACCTTTTTGTTCTTTCAAACATAACTACAGTGGTGTGAAAAAGTGTTTGCCCCCTTCCTGATTTCTCATTTTTTTGTTTGTTACACTTAAATGCTTCAGATCACCAGACAAATTTAAATATTAGACAAAGCTAACACAAGTAAACACAAAATGCAGTTTTTAATGAAGGTGTTTATTATTAAGGAGGAAAAAAAAACAAACCTACATGGCCCTGTGTGAAAAAGTGATTGCCCCCTAAACCTAATAATTGGTTGGGCCACCCTTAGCAGCAACAACTGCAATCAAGCATTTGTGATAACTAGCAATGAGTCTTTTACAGCGCTGTGGAGGAATTTTGGCCCACTCATCTTTGCAGAATTGTTGTAATTCAGCCACATTGGAGGGTTTTCAAGCATGAACCTCCTTTTTAAGGTCATGCCACAGCATCTTAATCGGATTCAGGTCAGGACTTTGACTAGGCCACTCCAAAGTCTTCATTTTGTTTTTCTTAAGCCATTCAGAGGTGGACTTGCTGGTGTGTTTTGGATCATCGTCCTGCTGCAGAACCCAAGTGCGCTTCAGCTTGAGGTCACGAACAGATGGCCGGACATTCTCCTTCAGGATTTTTTGGTAGACAGCAGAATTCATGGTTCCATTTACCACAGCAAGTCTTCCAGGTCCTGAAGCAGCAAAACAGCCCCAGACCATCACACTACCACGACCATATTTTACTGTTGTTATGATGTTCCTTCGATGAAATGCTGTGTTACTTTTACACTGGATGTAATGGGACACACACCTTCCAAAAAGTTTAACTTTTGTCTCGTAAGTCCACAGAGTATTCTCACAAAAGTCTTGTGGATCATGAAGATGTTTTCTGGCAAAACTGATACGAACCTTTATGTTCTTTTTGCTCAGCAGTGGTTTTTGTCTTGGAGCTCTGCCATGCAGGCCATTTTTGCCAAGTCTGATTCTTATGGTGGAGTCATAAACACTGACCGTAACTGAGGCAAGTGAGGCCTGCAGTTCTTTGGATGTTGTTGTGGGGTCTTTTGTGACCTCTTGGATGAGTTGTCGCTGCGCTCTTCAAGTAATTTTGGTCGGCAGGCCACTGTTCCATGTTTTCGCCATTTATGGATAATGGCTCTCACTGTAGTTCACTGGAGTCCCAAAGCTTTAGAAATGGCTTCATAAACTTTTCCCGACTGATGGATCTCAATTACTTTGTTTCTCATTTGTTCCTAAATTTCTTTGGATCACAGCATGATGTCTAGCTTTTGAGGATCTTTTGGTCTACTTCACGTTGTCAGGCAGGTCCTATTTAAGTGATTTCTTGATTGAGAACAGGTGTGGCAGTAATCAGGCCTGGATGTGACTAGAGAAATTGAACTCATCTTTCCAAAGATGTGATAAACCACAGTTAATTTATGTTTTAACAGGGGGCAATCACTTTTTCACAAAGGGTCATATAGGTTTGGATTTTCTTCCCCTTAATGATAAACACCTTCATTTAAAAACTGCATTTTGTGTTTACTTGTGTTATCTTTGTCTAATATTTAAATTTGTTTGATGATCTGAAACATTTAAGTGTGACAAACATACAAAAAAATGAGAAATCAGGAAGGGGCAAACACTTTTTCACACCACTGTAACTGGGCATCAACTGTGATTGATGTCTTCCTTATTACCAAGCAGCATTACTGTCAGGTGCATTTTGGTTCATACACACAGGCGTTGGTCAGCGCAAAACCCGTCTTAAACGTCATGGTCACAATTCACTTTAGATAATGCGCCTCTTTGCATTAAAGGGATGGGAAGGCGCATTTTAGATTGGATTATCCAAAACACACCTCTGAATGATTAGACTGGCCTCTTTGTGTCATACAATGGTGGAAAGTTTGTTTTTATGCTGTTGTGATAAGGAAATGAACTTGGAAACGCCCATGAACACATTCTGCGTCAGACAACTGATCAACCATCAGCAACATCGTTGCAGTATGGCCCAGTGACTGTTATCCCGGGTCCTGTCATGGTGTGGACAGAGTCTAACCCTCTTGATAAGTCTACTTATTAAGATGTGCTACCACAGCATGCACACGCAGCACAGAGACAGAGCAGAAGAATGCCAGAGAGGAAGAGGAGCGCTGTGTTGTGTGGCCATATTTCCCCTGGCCGAAAATTAAACAACGGCAAGCTGTACAATTTGTAAAAAGGCTGTGAAATACAGTTGTAACACAACTAGTTTATACAAGCATATGAAAAATCATCCAAAAGACAACGCCAAGCTACAGAAACGGAGAGAGGAGGAGAGAAATACCCCACCTTTAGATCCCGACAGACACAGACCCCGACCCAGAGGCAGAGATCACTGGCAGAGGCCTTTCAGTATGGCAGAGAATATCCAGGCATTTTAGTCATCTTTGGCATTAGTTAATATTAATTTTCAAAGTGAAACTGGTCATTTGTTACTTTAGCCAACTCAAAAGCATAAATTATGCTAAGACCTTGGTACAATACATTTATCCCATTGAAACATTTTATTTAAATGAATACATTTACTGGAATTGAAACAAATATACTGAATATAATTCGATTCAGATTCGATTGAATATAATTACCCTTTTGTGTTAACTGTGAAGGTGATACTGTGTGTATTTACCTCTAAAGTTTGCCCAAATTCTGTCCTGGGTTTTAACTAATTAATAATCCAAAGGAAAAATCACAAAGCACTTAAAGGTCATGAAAATTCATTCAGATTTAGTAATTTGATGATGCCATCCACCTCAATGATTAAAAAGTATTGGTATCGACGATACTGGCCCTGTATTTACTTGGTATTGGATCGATACCAATTCTTGCAGCATCGCACACCACTAGTACTCAGCAATCCACCAATACTGGGTGAACAAATGTCCGTCTTTTTGCCCATCTGTTTTCTTCCTCTGCAACTAAACAGCAAAAGCTCCTGTTTGTCTTGATTGTCATTGTATTCACGTACCTCCATTGCTTCCGCCATTTAAAATGTCTGCCACCATGCTCTTCTGAGTTTGGATTGCAGCTGTTCAAATCAGTTTGGTGGCTCTTGACTGCCGCCTGCAGTATGGGCATGTGAACTGCAGATTATTTTCACTGTGCATGCTTGTACTCCAAAACTACTGGATGGATTTGGATGAAATTTTTACCAGAGGTGGTCCTTGGGCTAGAGAGGAACCTATAATATTTTGGTGATGATCCAGGAACGTATACCTCCACCAAATCCTTGGCACCGAGGCATCAGCACCTTGGTGTTTCATTATTAGTATCATTATTGTCATTCTTTATTACCGTTTCTGTATGGACTCTTATTTTGACGGTATGCTTTGTTTACTTCCTGTTAACATAATGCATCTTCCATTGAGCCTCGTCCTTACCTTGTTAATCATTCTCAGCTGCCTCTTGTTTTGTTAATCACTGTTTCCCTATACATGTTGGCCGCGGGCATTAATCCCCGCGGCGTCCTTATATTATCACCAGGTTTTCTACATTTTCTACACCTTGTTGGAACTATTATTTGCTTCACTCCCTGGATTGCTATAGTTTTTGTTACCTGCCCTCAGCAGCTTACCTTTTGTGTTTCCTGCCCCCCAAGCGGAGTCTTGTTTTCTTGGTTAATAAATCAGCAACTAGTATCACAGCTTTTGGATCCTCTCTCACGCCTAGCCCAGGCACAGTCCTTGATAGAAGGACCCCTCTAGTAAAGAACCAGCTGATATTAGTTTTTCGGACATGGCTGTCTGGTGCCTCAGTTAGGAGGAACTGCGGGCCGCGGAGAGACTGTGGGATCTGGTTACCACGGCTCACAATTGTTCTGACGGGGAGAGAGCATTTGACCTTTGGGGGGCTGCTATGCCTGTGCTGGAGCACACGCCGGGGCTGCAGGTGCTCCATTGGGTACAGAAACTGCCCATCTTTCTCTCCTCCTCCGTTGCCTTCGCCCAATGACCAGCCACTTCTCCATCTCGGGCTGATGAGAATAGGCGGAGGGAGCAACGAATGGACCAACATCAGCACCGCTCCTCTTGTCACGTACAGCCAGCCTTCTCCACGCCAAAGCCAGCCGACTGGCCACCTGTATTTGCTCCCACGGAACGGAGGGATTTTTTTTTTTACGGCAGTCGGTTGGCACGCGGGGGACCCGGGTGGACGGAAGACTCTGGGAGACACCGCTCCACTCCAGCCCCACCCCCCGCTCCTTTCCTGCCCGGTCCCACCGGTCCCTGGAGAGCTCCAGCGGCTGCACCTCCTCATCCCCGAAGAGTTCCAGCAGCTGCATCCCCTCCTGTCCAGAGAGCTCCACCTGCTGCTTTGTCTTCGGCCACCTCACTTCCTGCCTGTTTCCCGGCCGCTTCATCTGCTGCTTCTCTCCCGGTCACTTCACCAGCTGCTTCTTTCACGGCAGTTCACCCACAGCTCATCTGGAGGCTGTCACTCCTGCAGGTCATCCCGAGGCCGCCATTCCCACAGCTCATCCTGAGGCCACCATCTCAGAAGTTGCTTGTAAATCTCTTCAGTCACAGGTTGTGGGTTTTTGGGCTTGTTATTTAACGTGTAGTTGCTTATTTGGGCTTGCTTTGCTGTCTGTGTGACAGCTCTCCCAGCCTAAGTCACACCCCCTCTACTTCCACATATGGGACACTGATCTCTATAGAAAAGTTGGATGGCTCACGCCCCATTAGTGAGTACAGAGCCGAGTGAGGCCACTTGGCCACTGTGCTGGTGCACCCGGGACACTCTGAGTCAGTGGGGAGTGGGTGTGTTTGATGGTGGACGGTGCCACTTTTGCCTTGGTGGCTTCTCGGGGAATTGGCAGATGTTGGGCTTCTTGGTGTGGAGACACGGCTTGTAGTCTTGTGCAGTCGGTGAACTATTGAAATCTACCAACTATAGAAATCGATTTCTGCAGTTCACTGGTTGCGTGGGATTGTGGGCTGTGTCTCTGTGTCAAGAAGTTCAGGATCTGTTGTTTTTTTGGGAGGTTGTTGAGGTGGGGGTGGCGCCATTTGCTGCTGGGCCCATTCATTCTCTGTTGGCTCGCTGAGTGTTTTGGGTGTGCTGGTGTGGCGACCAGGTGGCTTCACTTCTGGCGGCCAATGATCCATCCAATTTTTCTATAGAGATCAGTGTATGGGACCTTAAATCAAAAAAATTCTCCATAGAAATAAATGGCAAGAGCAAAATTATCTTTTGATCCCAATCAAATTTTGCCACAAGTTACACATATGATGTTTGTCAATTTAAAAGATAATTTTCCATGTAATTAAAGTTGTGGCTGTCGTATAATAACAGAGTAATATTTAATTTAGTTTAAACGACTAGCGGACGACTTCCATCATCCCACATCACTAAACTATAATTGTATTTAGTGCTGTTACTTTTCTTTTGACCAGAGTTTAAAAATTTAATTTATTCATAGTTTTTATGTTGACTGTGTTTACTATAAACTTGCTGTTGCTTATGCCAAATGCATATGTATTTTCCTTTAATTAGAGTTTTTAAAATTCAGTTATTCAATGTTGACTGTGTTTACAGTCAATTCACTGCAAACAAAAATAAATCTATATATCTATACTGCTATCAAGCAGCCTCTCTTTTACACAATGTGGTAGGTTGCCTGTTGGGCTTTTTTTGGGCTTGTTTCCATAGAGCTGGTTGCTTCTTTTTCTCGCCAGATCTGGTAACACTGGTTAGAGCCTGTCATTTCTACCGGTCAGAGGTTGCCCATGACAGTATCACAGCTTTTTGATGCTCTCTTCTGCCCAGCCTGGGCACAGTCCTTGACAGATCCCAGCGCATGCCATTTCCTGAGCTCTGGAGCTGCGCGATGTCAAAACACCCTACTGAAATATCATTATACAATGCGCTTCTGAGGAAAGACCTCCTTTTTCCTGATCAAAAATGGATTCTGATGAAATGCACTACGTATTTGCATTAGATTGTGCTGTGCCACACCTCTTTGAAATGAGTCACCTCCTCTGAGTGCATAGAGGGCGCACTGTCTACTGGTAATTTGATGGCGTGACGCAACGTATAAAAAACAGACAATGTGCTGACAGAAAATCACAAAAACACTGTCGCACGGCAGAAAGTCTGTCTGAAAAGTATGCGAATGACCGTCTAAATAGGGTCCCTAATGTTCAACAAACCACATTTAATTTTTAAAATATTTAAAAAGTCATTATATTTAAAGCCTACATGCTTAATTTGGATTTTATCAACTTTTTGTCTAATAACTGTAGGATGCTTATGCATATTTTATTTACTTTAGCGGGAGTGGACAGTGATTCTCTGATGGGGAAGACGGGCTAAACTGAGGGGTGACAGATGGAGAGAAGCTGCAGAGAGTTGTGTAAGACTGCTTCCTTACTCTGCTTCCTGGTCCCAACTCTGAGTAGTCAAGGCTTTAAAACTTTGGCAAAAAATGATGCCAGATTGTTAGGTAAATGAGATGCACCATCCAAAGTGCATGGATGCTGTCTTGCCTAACAAGACCAGGTTTTCCCCAAAAGGCGTTCCAATTGTCTATGTAGCCTACATCGTTTGCAGCGCACCACACAGACAGCCAGCGGTTGAAGGACGACATGTGGCTAAACATGTCATCACTCATGTTTTCTTATGACAACCTTTGTATGAAGTCTGAAAGATGGCTAATTTGATTAGGCACACTGGAAAAACCAGGCTGTGTTGTTACAAAATGATTTACTATAATTTTTTAGAATACAAATTCAGATTTGTTGGACCAAGAAAAGGAATAGCAGAGAAGCATGGGTAGTTAATAATGCATGAATAGATGTGCTTGTTTAAATGCAGTTTTCAACACTTGGGTGTGTGTGTGTGTGTGTGTGTGTGTGTGTGTGTGTGTGTGTGTGTGTGTGTGTGCCTAAATTTTTGAAAAAATACAGTGAATAATTCAGGGTCAATTTTGAAAACAATTTTGTGCATTTCCAAGTTAAAATAGACATCACTGGTGATAAGAAAATTAGAGTCAGGTTTCCTGAATCTGAACAGCTTCTCTTTTGTGGGTCTTAGTGTTAATTTGTGTTTTGAGCAATAGTAGTAGTTGTCAGTTTTACATAATGCAAAGCAGTATGAAAAGGGCAGGGTTCTGAAAATTAGAAGATGTGGAGTACAGTGCATATAAAAAGTCTACACACCCCTGTTCAAATGCCAGGTTTTTGTGATGTAAAAAAAAATGAGACCAAAATCAATCATTTCAACTCCCCCCCCCCCATTAATGTGACCTTTAAGCTGTACAACCCAATTGAAAAACTAACTGAAATCTTTTAAGGGGAAAATTTTAAAAAACTTACAATAACCTGGTTGCATAAATATGCACACCCTGTTTTAACTGGGGATATGAATGTGTTCAGAATTAACCAATCACATTCAAACTCATGTGAAATGGGAGTCAGCACATACCTGCCTCCATTTAAAGTGCCCCTGATTAACCCCAAATAACGTTCAGCTGTTCTAGTAGGCTTTTCCTGACATTTTTGTAGTCACATCTTACAGCACAAGCCATGGTCCGCAGAGATCTTCCGAAGTATCTGAGGGATCTCATTGTTCAAAGGTATCAGTCAGGAGAAGGGTAGAAAAGAATTTCCAAGGCTTTAAGTATACCATGGAACACAGTGAAGACAGTCATCATTAAGTGCAGAAAATATGGCACAACAGTGACATTACCAAGAACTGGACGTCCCTCCAAAACTGATGAAAAGACGAGAAGAAAACTGGTCAGGGAGGCTGCCAAGAGGCCAACAGCAACACTGAAGGAGCTGCAGGAATTTCTGGCAAGCGCTGGCTGTTTAGTATATGTGACAGCATTCTCCCGTCTTCTTCATATGTCTGAGCTATGGGGTAGGGTGGCAAGATAGAAGCCTTATCTTCTGAAGAAAAACATCCAAGCCCGGCTACATTTTGCAAAAACACATTTGAAATCTCCCAAATGCATGTAAGAAAAGGTGTTATGGTCCGATGAAACCAAGGTTGAACTTTTTGGCCATAATTCCAAAAGGTATATTTGGCGCAAACACAACACTGCTCATCACCAAAAGAACACCATACCTACAGTGAAACATGGTGGTGGTACCATCGTGCTTTGGAGCTGTTTTTCTTCAGCTGGAACTGGGGCCTTAGTCAAGGTGGAGGGAATTATGATCAGTTCCAACTACCAGTCAGTATTGGCACAAAACCTTCAGGCTTCTGCTAGAAAGCTGAAGATGAAGAGGAACTTCATCTTTCACCACGACAATGACCCAAAGCAGACATCCAAATCAACAAAAGAATTGCTTCACCAGAAAAAGTTTAAGGTTTTGGAATGGCCCAGCCAGAGTCCAGCCCTGAATCCAATTGAACATCTGTGGGGTGATCTGAAGAGGACTGTGCACAGGGGATGCCCTTGCAGTCTGACAGATTTGGAGCATTTTTGCAAAGAAGAGTGTGCAAATATTGCCACATCAAGATGTGCCACGCTGATAGACTCCTACTCAAAAAGACTGAGTGCTGTAATAAAAGCCAAAGGTGCTGCAACAAAGTATTAGTTTAAGATAGATTGGTAGGTAGCGATAGATAGATGGATGGATGGATGTGCTTTATTGATCCCAAACTGGGAAATTACAGTGTAACAGCAGCATGACAGTAGACAACCAAATTTATTTAGCGAATGCAAAGTCCTTAACTTTGCATTCGCTAAATAAATTTATAAATTTATAAATTTATAAATTTATTTATTTTAAATGACAGAAACACACACAGCATAATAGACAAAGGGATTACCCATGGAAAGTTAAACTGCTAAAAAAACTTATATACATCATAGATGAATAGATGGTGACCCGTATAGATATATGAATCATACCCGCTGTACGATGCAGGACTATCAGGTGCAGAGTGAGATGTGAGGTACCAGTTAGACTGTAAGGTGTACTATGGTAACATAGTTATGACCAGAATTCAACATCAGAGTGAGTTATTGTATTGTGAGTTAAGGGTGTGCATATTTATGCAACCAGGTTATTGTAAGTTTTTTATTTCTCCCCTGTAATTTCCCATTTTGGGATCAATAAAGTACATCTATCTATCTATCTATCTGTCTGTCTGTCTGTCTGTCTGTCTGTCTATAAGATTTCAGTTTGTTTTTCAGTTGGGTCATACAGGTTATAGGCCACATTAATGGTGGAAAAAGTTTGAAATGATTTATCTTGGTCTCATTTTTTTACATCACAAAAACCTGGCATTTGAACATGGGTGTGTAGACTTTTCATAACCACTGTACATTTTTGACAGATAAAATAACAAAAATACACCTCTAGTTTAAGGTGTTCAAGTCAAATTTTTACATGGCAGTGGCCCTACCATTTTAAGTTGCATTAAGGAATGCAAATTTCATTACTCATTATTAATAACAATGTGTGACTTATACCAAGCACATTCTTCCAAAGACAGAGGATTAATGCATGAATAATGTTTTGTTTTCTTCCTTTCACTGTTGTGACTGATGGAGCAGCTCCTGCTTCAACACACAGACTCTCAGAACTTCTTCCTGTTTTGTCTACATGAATGCGGGCATACTTACAGAGGGAAAATAAGAATTGAACACGTCAACATTTTCCTCATTAAACATATTTCTGATGGAGCCATTGACCTGAGATTTTCACCAGATATCAGTAACAACCCAATTAATCCATACATACAGAGAAATTAAGGCAACTGTGTTCACAAAACAAGTTATATTTAATAAAGTGGAATGACACAAGGAATAAATAGTGATCATGCTTGCTGAAATTAATTTAATATTTAGTAGAAAAGCCTTTGCTGGTAATAACAGTTTCCAGATGCCTCCTGTATGGAGAAACTAGGCACAGGTATTGCTCAGGAGTGATTTTAGCCCATTCTTCCACACAAACTGTCTTCAAATCTTGAATGTTCCATGGGTGTCTTCTATGATCTCTGATCTTCAGTTTGTTCCATAGATTTTCAATTGGATTTAGGTCAGGTGACTGACTGGGCCATTCTAGCAGCTTTATTTTCCTCCTCTGGAGGCAGTTGAGAGTTTCCTTGGCTGTGTATTTGGGATAATTTTCTTGCTGAAATGTCCACCCTCGTTTCATCTTCAGCATAGTGGCAGATGACAACAGGTTCTTATCAAGGATATCTCTGTACATTTGTCCATTCATCTTTCTTTCAATTATATGAAGTCTGCCTGGACCATGTGCTGAAAAAACACCCCACACCATGATGTTCCCACCTCCAAACTTCACTGTTGGTATGGTGTTTTTGGGCTGATGTGCAGTGCCATTTCTCCTCCAAACATACTGTGTGTTGTGGCATCCAAAAAGTTCAATTTTTCTCATTTGACCAAATTATATTTTCCCAGTATTTTACTGGCTTGCCCAAATGTTGTGCAGTAAACTTTAAACAAGCTTCAGCATGCTTTTTCTTCAGCAGTGGAGTCTCGCGAGATGAGCGGGCGTAGAGCCCATGTCGGTTGAGTGCATTGCTGATTGTTTTCTTTAAAACAGCAGTATCTGCTAACTCCATGTCTTTCTGCAGCTCTCCACAAGTAGTCTTTTGCTCTTGGATAACTCTTCTGTTAATTCTTTTAACTCCTCTGTCAGAAATCTTGCAAGGAGCTGCCTGTTGTAGCCGGTTTATGGTAAAATGATGTTCTTTCCACTTCTGAATGATGGCTCCAATAGTGCTCACTGGAACATTCAGCAGTTTAGAAATGCACTTGTAACCAATGCCATCATGTTTTGCAACAATAAGGTTGTGAAGGTCTAGAGAGAGCTCTTTGTTTCTACCTACTATGAGTTCTTTGTGGTGTGGCAATCTGATATTCACAGACTTTTTTAAAGTCTATCAGTCAGGACTTAACCAGCTGAAATTAATTTGCACTGATGTGGGATGGGAA
This sequence comes from Pholidichthys leucotaenia, assembly GCA_020510985.1. Taxonomy (NCBI): domain Eukaryota; kingdom Metazoa; phylum Chordata; class Actinopteri; order Cichliformes; family Pholidichthyidae; genus Pholidichthys; species Pholidichthys leucotaenia. Next base: position 111,918,275 of record CM035838.1, on the reverse strand, counting down.
GGCTTCCTAAATTCTGATGGATTTCAGATGGTTCCTTGGCTTTCTATACTTTTTTAAGATAAGATAAGACAAGACAAGATAAGATAAGATAAAATAAGCCTTTATTAGTCCCACAGTGGGGAAATTACAGGATTGCAGCAGCAAAGGGATAGCAGCACCCAGAGCAATTGTAAATAAGATAATACAATAAGAATAGGTTATCCAAAGCAGTAAATAAATATACATATGTACGCAGTTATATACACAGTGCAGGAGCATTGCAGTTAGATGGTATCAACAGCATTATGGTTTGTTAAATTACCCGGCAAAATATAAATGTTGACCCAGACAGTATATTTCATATTGAATGAACAGTTTTGTTGCCACCCTCTATAATAATTGTAATTGTCTTAGTTGTGTATTGGAGAGGCCCTTTTACACCTCTTTTTCTTCATGTTGTGGAGGAATGAAGAGATGAGACACAAGAGCTGCCAATTCCAATCTTTACTCAACTCCAACATAAAACAGAATGACATCTGGCGCCAAGGCACATACATATATTCCCCAGTCTCTCCTCCCCTCTACCCAAGTCACTGGGTGTGATTGGAGACTCCTAGTGGTCCGCCACACAGCCCCCTTCAACCACCCAGAAGGGGCCTTATCAGTCCAGCACCCTGGGCTTGAGCAATCGCCCGTAACGGCTGTATCGTGGAGCAGCCAGGCCAGCTGAGGGGTCTCCAGGTCGAGATGGGAAGGACAACAACTCAGTTTCTGGTCTTGGCAAAAAGTCCTCTGTAGGGGAAGGACCAGCCTGCAAACCTACAGCAGGTGGGTGTCCATGCCAAGGAGTCTGGACCAGCACCACCTGCTCGTCTGCCAACACGTGAGCAGGCTGGAGCCTATCTATGCAGATGGTTTCCCTCCCAAAATCCAACACAAACTGTTTTGCATCCGTTTCCAAAACCCTGAAGGGGCCGTCATAAAGCGTGTGCAGCGGAGTCTTTTGGACATCATGCCTGACGAAAACAAACTTGGCATGCTCCAAATGCTTAGGAATAAAAGCGTGGGGGAAACAATGGTGCACTGGCCCTGGAACGCTAACTGACTCGACCCCAGGAAAAAACTGTGCGGCCAGCAAAACTTCACCCAGGACTTGCAACAGCTGACCAAAAACGAGCTCAGCCGGGGAAGCGGCAAGATCCTCCTTGGGCACAGAGCGTAACCCAAATAGGACCCAAGGGAAATGGTCGACCCAATTAGCGTCGGTCAACGAGGCTCTAAATGCAGCTTTAAGTGACCTGTGGAACCTTTCACACGAACCATTAACCTGCGGATTGTACACAGTAGTACGGTGCAGTTTCACCCCCAGGCTCTCAGCCATGGTGGACCAGAGTTCCGAAACAAACTGGGGACCCCTATCGGAGGTGATGTCCGATGGGGAACCGAAACACACGACCCAAGACGACAAAAATGTGCAGGCTATGTCGGCAGAAGTGGTGGAAACCAATGGGATTGCCTCTGGCCAACGCGTGGTGCGGTCCACTATTGTCAAAATGTGCGTGGACCCTTGTGATGGCGGAAGGGGGCCTACTAGGTCCACATGGACATGGTCAAATCTCCTGCTCGGGATCCGGAAAAGTTCAAGGGGGGCTCTGGTGTGCCTCTGAACCTTATCCCTTTGGCACACAATGCAAGCTGCAGCCCACTCCTTCACATCCTTGCGTAAGTGGGGCCAAACGAATTTGGACCCCATGAGCTTAACCAAAGTGCGGACACCAGGATGCGAGAGAGAGTGAACGGACTCAAAAACGCGGCGGCGCCAAGAGATTGGAGCAACTGGGCGGGGACGGCTGGTGGAGGTGTCGCAAAGCGGGGGGGAACAACCCTCTTGTACCACCTTGTCGCTAGTCTAAGGTCCGTACCTGCGGAGTGGAGCGCGAGAATGTCTGCGTCTCCCAGTTGGTTGGCGGCCATGATTGAAAATCAATCCCCAAGTAGACTGGAGAGACCAGTGCGCACAACAGACAGTCAGCCACAATGTTGAGCTTGCCGGCCACATGCTGAATGTCGGTAGTGAACTCCGATATTGCGGCTAGGTGATATTGTTGATGTGCCAATCATGGTTCCGAGATTCTGGACATTGCGTGGGTTAGAAGTTTGTGGTTGACAAACGTGGTAAATACACAACCCTCAAGCCAAAACTGGAAGTGGCACGTGGCCAGGTAGAGAGCCAATAACTCTCTGTCAAAAGTGCTGTACTTACGCTTGTTGTCGCGCAGTGTGCAGCTGAAAAAGGCAAGAGGTTGCTATGAACCGGAAACGTATTGTTCCACCACTGCTCCCACCGCAACGTCAGATGCATCCATAGTTAGCGCAGTCCGTGCCGACGGGGACGAATGGGACTATCAAAGCCACATTGGCAAGTGTAGCTTTAGCGCCTGAAAAAGCTTGGACCCGATCAGGGGTCCAGTCGATGCCTTCCGTGGGTTTCTTTTTCTTGAGCGTGTCGTTAAGTGGTTGCAGCAGCTGGGCTGCGTTGGGAAGAAAACGATTGTAAAAAATTAACTGTCCCCAAAAACTCCTGCAGTGCTCTCACGGTCTGCGGACGTGGAAAATCTGACACCGCCCGCACTTTATCCGGCAGTGGAACCGTGCCCTTAGATGAGATGCGATGGCCCAAGATATCAATTTCCGGCAACCCAAACTGACATTTTGCTGGGTTAACTATCAAGTCGTGTGCCTCCAGCTGTCGGAAAACTTGCTTCAAATGAGAGAGGTGTTCCTCCTCAGATGCGCTAGCCACCAGAATGTCATCCAGGTAGACGAACACGAATGGCAAATCACGGCGCACCACGTCCATCATCCTCTGAAAAGTGTGAGCTGCGCCCTTAAGCTCAAACAGCATGCGAAGAAACTCAAAAAGGCCGAAGGGTGTTATTACCGCCATTTTTGAGACGTCTTCTACACGCACAGGGACCTGGTGGTAGCCACGGACCAGAGCCACCTTAAAAAAATGGACATTCCAGCTAGGTGCACCAAAAAATCCTGTGTGTGAGGGATTGGATAACGATTGTGCTCCATGATGTTGTTCAGACGATGGAAATCACTGCACGGCCACCACAAACCGTTGGACTTGGGCACCATGTGCGGTGGGGGAGCCCAAGGGCTATTAGTGCGCATAATGATCCCTAAATGTTCCAAGTTAGCAAACTCTTCCTGCGCGATGGCTAGCTTAGCTGCATCTAGGCAGTGCGGGCGCGCGAAAACCGGAGGGCCCTTTGTGGTGATAAAATTCTCAACCCCATGCTTGGTCACAGCAGCGGAAAAATTAGGCACTGTGAGTGAGGGAAAGTCGGAAAGCAAGCACTGGTACATGTCCCCTGAAGCTAAAAAATTAGCATGTGTGAGTGGCCCAGCTCCCCAGGTTATACAAGGCAGTGAAGAAAAAGAAACGGCATCAACCAAATGTCTGTTAGCAATGTCTACAAGGAGACCATAAACACACAGAAAGTCAGCACCTATGATAGGAACCGAGCAGGCAGCTACCACAAAGTCCCGCTTATAGTTGTGTCTGTGGAAACATACAGTCACTGACCTCTATCCAAATGTCTTGATAGGGGAACCATTAGCGATGGTTAACGATGGGCCACAGCCTTCCGCCAGTCCATCAGAACCAGTTGGCAAAATAAGGCTCTTCTGGGAACCAGTCGACCAAAAACCGTCTCCTGAAACGTGTATCCTCGAGGAAAAGCAGCTTCTCCTTGTCGCCAGCAGTCATAGCTGCTGCTGACCGCTAGTTGGTCCATTTTCCGACGTCTTGAAACGACATGGCAGAAGGCAGCACTGCGCGTTGGTGCCAAAACACTGATGGTAGAAGCACATAGTCCTGGCCCGGCGTCTCCGAGTGGCTACCCTGGCTAAAACCGTTGTCCCAACAGCCTTCGTGGACGCTGCTGAAGGTCCCGGTGTTACCGTCTGGACACCAACACTCCTATTCGCCAGGATAATGCGGTCCGCTTCTTCCACCAGCACACGGTAGTTTTTGGCAGCCAGCAGCGGTGAGCTGGCCGAAATTGTCCCTGCCGAAACTGGCAGTTTCCTGAGGATGAGATGGGTGAAGAGAAAAGATCAGTCATCTGTGCCCAACAAACCTAGCATACTTTCCATTAACTCCACAGCCGAGCCGTCACCTAACTCAGAGTGAGAAAAGAGCCTCTCTGCTCTCTCCCCGTCAGAGAGGGTGTAGCGCCATAACAGCAGCTGCTTGAGAGCGGCATATTTCCCTCAGGGTGGGGGTTTCGGAGCAGGCTCATGGCGCGCTGAGTGGAGCGTGGGTCAAGTGAAGCCACCACGTAATGGTATCTCTTGTCATCTGCAGAAATCCCACGGAGGGCAAACTGAACCTCACTGTGGATGAACCAGGCAGTGGGATCGTGGAGCCAGAAGTCCGAGAGCTTGACTGCCACGGCGAATGAGACCGGGGTCTCGGAGGGAAACCCTAGTGTGGGTGTTCCCGAAGAGGAGCTTGCTTCGTCTTCTTTTTTGAACATTATCAACGTCGTAGGTCACCAGTGTGGAGGAATGAAGAGACGAGACACGAGAGCTGCCAGTTCCAATCTTTACTCAACTCCAACATAAAGCAGAATGACATCTGGCACCAAGGCACATACATATATTCCCCAATCTCTCCTACCCTCTCCCCAAATCACTGGGTGTGAATGCAGCCTCCTAGTGGTCTGCCACAATGTGTTCAATACTCATTCCCTGTGTCATTCCACTTTATTAAATATAGCTTGTATTGTGAACAAATTTGCCTTGATTTCTTTATGTATGGAATACTTTGGTTGCTACTGATATCTGGTGAAAATCTTAGGTCAATGGCTCCATCAGAAATATGTTTAATGAGAAAAATGTTGACGTGTTCAATACTTGTTTTCCCTGTTGTATCGCATTCTCACAAAAAAAATTTGCATGTATTGTGAGACCTATTTTGCTGAAGGAAATTGGACTAGTGTCAGAGAACATTAACGCATTAAACTTTCCATTTAATTAGGTTTTTTAAAGGAAACATTTTCATTCTCTTAACTTTTTATAGGCCACTCATTAATATACTTGAAAATTCAAAATTTCAAACCTAGACCATTATTGGCAGATGTTAGAAGATTGTTTCAGTAATTGTTATTACTATTATTATTATTATTATTATTATTATAGTATTACATTATAGTATGCCTCCTGAAGCTGCCAAACATGGGTCTTTGCCCAATAAAGGGACATAAATAAATAAATAAATAAATAAAGTGACACACCGCCAAAAATCCAGTTGGGTTTTTTTTTGTTTTTTTTTTGGTAACATGTCTATAGCATGTTTTTAAGACATATCAAGAGCTAAATCACTCTTATGTGTCATGTCTCTATTTTTTGCTGTGAAAGTTCAGTTAAGCTCCTCCCCTTGGAAAAGGGCTGGTTTAGACAGCATTTCTGATTATGTCACTACAACAGGTCTGTAGTGTTGAGCCAGTCAGGACTCAGAACTGGCTGTTCAAATTTGCAAGCTTGCAGGCTTCTGCATCCTGGTGGGTGGGATGTGGGTCGGCCTAATTAGAACCTGGGGTTTGAAGGAGAAAAATGGCAAAATATTTTACAGGCACCTGTAAGACAATGAAAGTTGTCTTATAGGTGCCTGTAAGACACCTGTAAGAGGGGGGGGGGGTTGTGTGGGGAAAAAAAAGGGCATTTTAGACAGTGTAGATTTGTTTTTTAAGATAATTTATATCCACTGGAGTGCATCTTTAAGTACATGTAGTAGGGCAGTTCTTAATAAAAATATTTAAAAATATTCAAATGCTTCAGGTTGTAAGCAGCAGGAACTGTTTTCTTTGTGTAAGCTGAATTTAAAAACACTTTACCTGTGTTTGTTAAACATTATGATGATCTTGAAAAGCTTCAAAATGCATGAACCTCTCAGACCAGCACATAATGGTCACATGTTTGGGATTCTTAATAGATCATTTAAGACTGAAATTTTTTGGTGCCAATATTTGGGAAACACAAATTTGTTTCACCAAGTTCTGCGTGGCTTGCAGATGGGCAGTGATTAATCAGAAAGGTAACTGTGAAGTAGTTTGCAATTAGACTGGAAAGCTCTGAGGCATGCTAATTGAATCAGAAAATTAGCAGCGGCTCTGTTGCTGAGCTGCAATAGGCTAGCTGAGCTTGCAGCAGGTGCTAGCCCACTCATCTGTGGAACAAGGTATTTAAGTCACATTAGCAGCAGTAAAAATATTCCTTGATATGGAACAGTTAGATTTTCTGCTCGTTTTCACTGTCCATGTCACCAGGAGGAACCAAATGGTAAGCCAGAGTGCTTAGCCAGCTTGTGGCACGAATGCAACAGCTGCCTCCTTAATAAAAACTCAGCATGAGTAAGCAATTAAAAGTCTTTTTCCAGTGACTATTTGATTGTTCTCCTATATGAACAGTGAAAAGACTTGAAAACTTCATCTGTTTTTGCTCTGTGTTTCAATATCCTCGGCTCTGTTTTGCTTTCCTCACTTTCCTCACCTGTACACACCGCACTCAGTATGACCCCCTCATCCTCCACCTTCCAATCTCTCTGGGGCTGCTGTTTGCTGACATCTGTCTCTGACACAACTCCAAAATGTGGTGAGAAATTAAAAATTAATCACTCATGAGCACAGGGTTGCCGTCTCTTTTGCTTGTATGGTATAAGAGGGAAAGAGAAGGGGGGGAATTGCTTTTGTGGGAAGGCTGTGCAAGGAAAAAATTCTTACAGGGTTTCTGTAGAGCCAGAGTTAAAGAAGAGAGAGCTGGAGTGAAGGAGTCGGGCAAAGAGAAATGTGCAAAGGCAGAGAGAAAGTGATGCAGTGGTGGAGAATTCCCCAGGCTAGCCGTGTTGTGTCTCATAGTTCGAACTTAAAGCATGCTGTATGCCACACATATAGAAGGAGCAAAGGCCGTGACAGAGAGAGGGGAAGACAGGCAGAGGGGTTGTGTGAATTTTTGGTGTGAGCGTTTCAGACAGCATCCTCCACCCCTCCACCCCTCTCCTCAGCATTCCGATCTTGCCCTGGCTCAGTTATCTCTGATATCTTCATCAGACACGTCTGCCTGAGAACACGCACTTATCCTTGTACATACACACTTGCACTTGTACAGAGAACCGCAACATAAATGTAATATCATGTTTAGACAAAGAAGTTAACAGGTATGCACAGCTATTCATATTTTCCCTGTCTTCATAACTAAAACACACTTAGAGAAATATGCGAATAAGACCTTCACACGTGCTCAACTGCATTTGATAATACTCATACAGATTATTGGGTCTTCTGTATACACTGTGTGTATTGATTTGTGTATGTCTGCGCTCAACCAGTAAATGAAAGTGCATGGAATGAGGTCTTGGGTTGATGAAAAGCAATCTGCTATAAACCAATGTTGTGCATTGATTTTTTTTCTGTAATGACTTTCCAAAATGTAGACATGCAAAAGCGTCAAATCCTATGATCATGAAGTGTAGGTATGTGTTTATGCTGTCAAAATTATGCATTTCAGATAGTAACAACAGGTTGTAAAATACCTTGCATCTTTTTTGTTTATATTTCACCCTGTCCACATTGCATCTATCACTGAGAACTGTGCACATTTTTTATTTTAATTAAGATAACCCATGATTTATAAGTCAGTGATTGTTCTGACAAACCGTGCATTTCATATCCCTAAGTAGCAAAATATTTACCCTACCATTATGTCAGCAATTTCACACTTAATATCTACCAAAGTACTGCATGAACATGTATTGCAAGATGTGCTATGACACAAGTCCGACCTCTGTACTGTTCACCCCTCCAAAATTAGTCAAGGGAGCTTCGCTTTGCTAAAGACTTTTTTTTATCTTCCCACCCCTCTCTCTTTTCCTTTACTCTGTTCTCCCCCCTGCTGAGAGGATAAGGGCACTCCCACTCTTAGTCAACTGTAGAGCATTTACACTGAGGTAACTTTAAGGTTAGCTTGATCAGCTTTTTAAGTTAAACTCGGGGACCTGCTGTAAAGGCCCTAAGTCACTTTTGTGTGCTACATTTTAACTTTTGCTTTCAAAGTTTACCGCAACTCCTCAAATATTGTGTATATGAATGCAACATTTTTCCCTCATTAAGTACACTTCAAAAAGAGGAAATTGTGGTTGTTTAAATAGATTACTGTAATTTTTCATTTTAATGTTTCGTTTTAAGCAAACACTAAAATCTGACAATTTTTTATTATGAAAACTAAGTGAAGAGAAATACCTTTAAGCATGTTCTGTACAGCTGCAATGCTGTCTGCTCTCTTCCTGGCAGCATATTCTAAAACAAGCTTGTTAAACAGTTTCAGATCTCAATGCCGTCTCTGGCCTATTCACAGTTACCATCAGCCCTCCCTCCATCCTTCCATCCATCCCTCTTTCTGTCCCTCCTCTGATCCCATTTCACAGTGGAACCATCAGGAGCTTATCCCAATCTCAGGCTTGGCCAGGGGCCCGAATGCACTGCATTCGGGCCTGAACTCAGCTGTGAACTCTCAACCTCTCTCTCAATGCCCTTCCATCTTTAGTTAGCTGGCTTCTTCTTTACCCAGACTCTTTTTCAGCCTTTCTTCAAGGAGGCTTGGGATGATGCCTCAATATACATTAGCATGGTGTGCTCTTATGCACAATTTAAAGGGTATGTCTAAGCACAGGGTATTAAATAGAACTCAACAACATCAAACTGCTGTTCATCAGACCCCCTCCATGGATCACCACCTTATCATGGTGGAGGGGTCTGAGTGCCTAAATGATCCCAGGAGCTATGTTGTTGGGGGCAACTTGCCCCTAGTAGGTTCTCCCAGGGCAAACTGGTCCTGGGTGAAGGTCCAGACTAAGTGTGGTCCAGTGGATCCCCTTAAAAAAATGTTATATCAAGGACCCAGTGTACCCAAAGGAGACACATGGGTCTGCCCTCCAGTGGGCTCACCACTTGCAGGAGGGATCATGGGGATGGATGGATGGATGTTCATCAGACTGTGACCAATACACTAACCAGGATCCCAGTCAGCCATTCCATCTATGAAATGGATAGCCAAGGGGTTGCACTCTAGCATGTAGTCTTCAAAACAACAGTCCGGTACTAAATTCCCTAGCGTATTGGCCAGCTACTAGGAATGTTAAAAAAACATTGGTTAACCAGGATAGTTTGATAAATGTTCTCTGAATACAACACTAAAGTTATTTTATACAGAACAGCTTCTGAAAAAAGTCAGTTTCTTCATAGTATATCTTGGTCCCATGTAGCACGTATCATTACATTGTCCACTTGAGACTCACTAATGTTTTGTGCCGTATAAGCAGGTAAACTACTTGAATAGTGTGTACAGGAGGCAGCTCACATGATTCCTTCTTGCTTGTGGTAAAGAATTTGGAATATTGGTTCCATTGTTCACATATTGACAGTGGGCTCTTTTTTCCCCTGTTGCACTCTCAACACACTCAGTTGAACATGTTTCATTCCGGAGAAATGGATTGTGTTCTTCAGTTATCTACCATCAAAGAGTTTGTTGTGGAACCAGTCTAAGAGTTGGTCAACACTGACACAAACCAGCAGCGTGAGCCTCAAGAAAAATTCAGTTTCCATGTTGCTTCTTCTTTCTTTAATTCTCTCCCTTCTTATCCCCACACCCATCTTCTCACTTTATTTTGAGTACTAGGAGTTACAATAATGAGATTAGGATTTTAAACAACTAAGCTCAGTCCATAATAGTGTTTCCTACAGGTCATGCAATTCTGTTTTCTATATCCCTCTGTCTGCTTATTCTTTAGCTGCATTTATGGGTCAGGATTAAGTTCATGTGCAGTGCCCTCCAAAAGTAGCTTTAACACCTTGGCACTTGTATATACAATGGGCGAAATAAGTATTGAATGAGTCAATATTTTTTCTATACATGTATTTCCAATGAGTCTTCTTACATAAAATTTAAGTAGACTTTAGTATTAATGCAGTAAATCCACACACAGAAAAAACCCATTTAGGTTCATAAATAAAGGTATGTGTAGTAAAATGAAACAGGAAGAAAGTATTGACCATGGTAACCGTAACTTACATACTTAGTGGAGAAGCCTTTGTTTGCAATGGCAGCTTCAAGACCATTCCTGTAGGAAGAAACTAATCTCCCACAGTGCTCAGGTGGGAGTTTGGTCCATTCTTTTAAACAGAAGAAATCCTGATGATTCCAGGTATGGCTCTTGTAAATCCTGATTTTTAGTTTTTTCCACAACTTTTCAATTGGATTTAAGTTAGGGTCCGCTTCCGGCCTGATTTCCTGCTTGTTGTGTCTGTGGAGCCTTGACACAACTGTTTTATTAGTTAGAGTTTGAGCATGCCACACAAGTCAACCCCACACATGTAGGAAGACCGGCTGCCTGAGAACGCAAATCACAGCAGACCTGAAACTCCCGATGCCCTGGACCAAAGCCAGGGTGGAACATCTCCGCCACAGAAGCACTGGCAACGAGGACAAGGTGCAGGAGTGGACCAGAGATGGGGAACACACCTCGGACATTGCTCCCCCACCACCACCACCACCCCAACGGAAATACCTTTACTGTTTTCCATTCTGAGAAAATTCTTAAACTGTTGATAGTTTGTGTATGTTTATGAGCGCGTCCTTTGTACTACTGTGTGGTTGTGTGTGTTTGAAATCTCAGTGAGACACATCTCCTTTATGAAAGGCACATCACACTACAGATGACCCTGTTGGATGCTGATAGCCCTTTTAACTACAGCACCCTGATGCAATCCACTGTAAATATATTAAACCAAGCCACAAAGGAGGATGCGGCTTATCCATCCTCTCTGTGTATTTCTCTCTTAACCACTCTTGCTGTAACTCTTTATCTGTTCCTCACTCACTCTCTCTCTCTCTCTCTCTCTCTCTCTCTCTGCCTCTTTTTCATTTGCCTTATATCTGTGTTACTTTTGTTTTTCTCTAATCTACCTTCTATTTTTTTCATCTTTGCTGCCTCTGACTGAAACTACAGCAAGTGGATTATTTCCCATCTCTAAGACTGGACATTCAAATTGACTGATCTGCTCCACTTTCTCTTTCTGTTACTCACCTTTTACCACCAGCTTCATTCCACATTGCTCCTCACTTCAGCTGGACATAAGTCTCCTTTCAAACCTGCTTTGTGGTCAAAGGGAGTGCCAAAGGTGCGTTGAGTGATGTGGCACTCTGGCTGACCCCTGGTAGTTTGGCAAGGCTCCCTCCCTAATGAGATTAGCTGGGTAATGCAGACTCTGTGTCTGTTTCTCCTGCCGCCCAGCCCAGCCCACCCTGGGGCTCTTTATGTAGCCACCAGCAGGACAGGGTGTGCCAGCATTTGGAGGTTGAGGGTGGGACTGGACCCACAAGCCCACTGAACTTCCATCCCACTTCCCCAGCCACATTTATCTAACCCACCCCGCCCATATTAGTAGCATCACCATCATGCTGTCACACTGGTTTTGTGTCAGAAAAAAATCTGACTTCATGACTTAGCATCTCACCTACTTTTCTGTCTGCCTGTGTTTCGGTCTGACCATATTTCTGTACTTTATCACTGCTCAACATGCAGGTAAAAGTGCCCTTTAATGGTTGGACTGAACAGTACTGAGCAATGATCAAACAATTCCCTGATCCCTTGAAACACAGACACACACATGCACACACACATACTCTGCCCTGAGCACGGTGACCGAGCAAAGAACCCGAGAACTTCAGCTCTCGTGCGTCTGTGGTACAGGCTTTGATGATTGCTCATGGCAGCGTAAAGTGCAAAGCTGCTCACTGTACCACCCCACGAAGAGACAGTATTACCAAAGCTATGGCAGCCAATCTCAAACTAGCTGGGTAGCTAGACAGCTAGTTATTTCACCAGTATGATAATATCCCTCTTTGCACCTTCAGCCTTTTGTCCCTTTGTTTTGGTGACTCTGAGAGATGTTATTAGTACCCTTTTTAGCTTAGAGTGAGTTTAAGTGCCAATTAAATGTCTACAACTTTGTCACCATGAGTGTTTTTATGAGAGGGTCCTGAACAGACAGGGGGGCCTCCCATGGCACAGGTGTGCCCCCCTCAGCTCTGGGGTCACTTTTATCCCCGAGTGTCTGACAGCTCTAGTAAGTCTGACAGCCCACACCAGGTGTCCAGGTGTTCTTTCTTTTCCTATGCGATTTTGCATGCATGCACTCAAACACCTGCTTGGCTGTGGCCCTGGGGCACAGACAGGTTCAAGTTCCACCCAAACAAACATTGTGTACCAATCACCCATTGAGCATGCGTGTGCGCTAGTGTGAAAGCTTGTATGGATTATCTACATATGCCTCACAGGAAGCGTGTGTAACCAACACTTTACTATGAACTCTATGTGCACATCATTTACACTAAAGGATTGTGTTACCTAGCTGTGTCAGAGTCTGCTTTTGTCATGACAGCAACCTTCCTCTTCACCTTGTGATTTTTGTTGATCCCACAGGCATCGAGTCCTTACATTCTGTGTCACTGCTCATCTCTGTCCAACTGTGAACACCTTATATAAATGTGTCATCCTCAGCCAAGAGCAATATTTAGAGAGCTGAATTAACTTGAACTTGAATCAAATTCTCTGTTTCAGTGTAGCACCTTAATTCGATGTACTAGAATGAACACTGGAAAGAACCCCCCTTTATCCATTGCTTTAGCACAGACAAGTCATGAAATCACACTCAAAAGAAGTGCGATACACATGCACACTGATGTTCATGAACACACAATGACACGTACCACTCCTTGCCCCATATCACATTTCTCATATAAACCTTTATAAAGAAGAAAAGAAATCCTGTTGAATAAAATCAAAATTGTGTAGTGGATTTAGAGGCCTCATTTTAATCTCCAAAAAGGAATCCAAACATAATGACCAAGCAGCTGAATGTCCAAGAAACTTAATTAACTGGAGGCCTTGTCCATAGATGGCAGGTCAAGGGAATTTCACCCACACAGAAACTCATCTTTTCTTGTCATATCTTTGCTTTGTATTTCTACAAACTGAAGATTTCAACCTTTAAAACTTTAAGTCACTGGGTTCTTGGTTGTCTGCAGGCATCACACTCTGGAATTCCAGGCTCTATTTTTTTTTTTTCAATATCTGATTGATATACTGTGTAGAACTTAAATCGACATTACATTTTGATGCTGATATAAGGCAAGTCTGGTACACCTCATTTAATTTTCGTTTGGCAGAAGGGTTTGTAATAATAATAATAGTAATGCATCAGATTTATATAGCGCTTTTCATAGCTACTCAAAGATGCTTTAAAATGGATACATTATTCATTCACTCCACAGACAATGGAAGTGGTAAGCTAGTACTGTAGCCATAGCTTCCCTGGGGCAGACTGACGGAAACGTGGCTGCCAATTCATGCCAACAGCCTCTCCGACCACTACCGAACATTTATACACATGCATACCCAGTGTCATGGACACTGGAGGCAAGGTGAGTAAAGTGTCTTGCCCAGGGACACAACGACAGGATGTCTGGAGAGAGCAGGATTCGAACTGCCAGCCCTCCAGTTATTAGATGACCTGCTCTACCTCCTGAGCCACTGCTGCTCACATTTCCCTTCTTCGTTCCATTTTTGCTGAGCACCAAGCTGGAATAGAATAGAATAGGCTTTATTGTCATTGTACAACTGTACAGTACAACAAAATTGTGGGTACTCCACCAGGCTACTGCGCAATAAAGTAAGAGAGAGTAGGCCTGCTTAATGTTGCTGTAAACATGATCCAGTGTTCTTTCCCCTCTTGTGGGACACTTAACATGTTGGTGGAATTTGGGGAGAACAGTCTTTAAGCATGCTTTGTTGAAATCCCCTGCAATAACATGGACTGCGTCGGGCTGATGTTTCTGTTGCCTGCTAACAATGCGCTGGAAGTGGCTAAGTGCTAAGCTAATGCTAGCATCTGGAGGGATGTAAACAGCTGTTACAATTACTGCCGTTAGCTCGTGGGGTAAATGGAAGGGTCTACACAGAAAGGACATGGCCTCTAAATCCGGTGAACAGTGGCTTTGAATTATTCTGCTGTTATTACACCAAGTCTGAAACACAAGTCTGCACCTCTTGCTGGGCCCGATGACAATCCACAGAGTGCCCGGAGGTCTAGTGATCTCCTCATGGATGTGGTATTGCTTACTGGAATAAGAGCTGGATATGTCGGAGTTAAGTTGGTGACCAATGCCTAGAAGTTCCTGGCGACTCTAGGTAATTAGTCCATCACAGAAGCAGGACAAAAAAAAGGCAGAAAAAATACAAAAACAAGCACAGTAGTCTGGAGCGTCTAGCCGCAGCGTGTAGACACGCAGCCATCTTGTCTGCTTTCTCCTGGACAGCAGAAAGTTCCATTTTTTTATATGGTCTTTGGCATGACCCAGCTGGGACTTGAACCCTGACCTCCATGTTCTGGTGCGGAGGCTCTACCTCTAGGCCACCACTCCGGTTAATTGTAGTTAAGAAAAAGGTTATCCTTTGAATCTGGTGGCTTATTTCAAATCTAAGTTATTGTACTTGTAGTGCTTGGTGTAATATCAGTTAAAGAAAGTGCAATGAGACTTTTTATGTTTTTTTTTTTTTGTAACTGTAGTGTATTTCCTGTTATGTCCACTTGTACACATATGTATTCAGGTTATCTTTTTTACTCCGCTATATTGCTCCACCCCAAGTGGAGGAGTTTAAGTATCTTGGGGTCTTATTCACGAGTGAGGGGAAAATGGAGCAAGAGATCGACAGACGGATTGGAGCAGAATCTGCAGTGATGCGGACGTTGTACCGGTCTGTTGTGGTGAAGAGGGAGCTTAGTTCTAAGGCAAAGCTGTCGATTTACCAATCTACATTCCTACTCTTACCTATGGTCACGAGCTTTGGGTAATGACCGAAAGAACAAGATCGCGGATACAAGCGGCTGAAATGAGCTTTCTCCGTAGGATTTCTGGACTCACCCTCAGAGATAGGGTGAGGAGCTCAGTCATCTGGGAGAGGCTCAGAGTAGAATCACTGCTCCTCCACATTGAGTCAGTTGAGGTGGTATGGGCATCTGATTAGGATGCCTCCTGGATGCCTCCCACTTGAGGTGTTTCGGGCACGTCCCACTGGGAGGAGACCCCGGGGCAGACCCAGGACTCGGTGAAGAGACTATGTCTCCCAGCTGGTCTGGGAACGCCTTGGTATCCTCTCTGAAGAGCTGGAGCAGGTGGCTGGGGAGAGGAAAGTCTGGGCTTCTCTGCTTGAACTGCTGCCTCCGCAACCCAGACCTCCGGAAAAGCAGTAGAAGTTGGATGGATGGATGGATGGATGGATATTGCTGAAGGACTTAGTGCTCAGTTTGTGATATGTGGGCTGGCCCATCATAGAATATTATAAAAGGACAGCCCTTTTCCATAAAGTTGGAGTCCCTGGTCTATTTGTTGGCCAGTCAAACTTGAAGTTTTGCACACCCAAAACACACCTTCATTAAGACTGCATAGTAAATCTTTGAGCTGCATGCTTATAATAATAATAATAATAATAATAATAATAATAATAATAATGGATTAGATTTCAGCCATCACCCATTTCGGATAACTTATGTTGAATTGTATAATCTGAGGAGTTATTGTTTAATTTGACCTTGTTGGATTTTTTTTTCCTTTGTTATATTATTCTGTTCCTTTCTTTTAATCTTTTAATCTAATCTATCCGAAATAAAGATTCGTTCATTCATTCATTCATTTATATGGTGCTTTACATCTCAAGTGACATCTCAAATTGTTTACTGTAAGTCCATTATTTATTCACTCCAGACAGACATTGAGAGTGATAAGCTACTTCTGTAGCCACAGCTGCCCTGGGGCAGACTGACAGAAACGTGGCTGCCAGTCTGCACCAACGACCTCTCAGACCACTGCCGAACATTTATACACATTCATACCCAGTGTCATGGACACTGGAGGGAAGGTGGGTATAGTGTCTTGTCCATGGACACAACGGCAGGATGGCTGGGGAGAGCGGGATTTGAACCGCCAATCCTCTGGTTATTGGACGACCCGCTCTACTTCCTGAGCCACTGCCACCCACATTTCCCTCCTCCGTTCCATTTTTGCTGAGCACCAGGCTGAACGGCAGGAAGTTCCATTTTTATATGGTCTTAGGCATGACCCAGCCAGGACTTGAACCCCGACCTCCCGGTTGAGGGGCGGATGCTCTACTTCTAGGCCAGTGATTCTTAACCATAGGGCCGCGGCCTAAGTGTGGGCCACGAGCGCCACCTAGAGGGCCACAAAAAACGTTCAGTTTAACACGTGTGGGCCGCGAGGGCCGCCGGTCGGCAATTGAAGACACCAGAGATGTTATTGATTATACGTCAGTTCATGAGACACTCAGTTGCAATACAGCTTCCCACCAGTTGGTGGTGGTAATGCATAAGTCAGTTGTTTACAAGCTCCAATGTAAACAGAAGAAGACTCTCAGCCAGCCGCTAACCCAAAGAGAAAGTTTTTTTTTCCACAATATTTTTTATTGAAACTTTTTTTTTTTTTTACAAACATGGCACAAACAATCAAACACTAACACTGAAGTAATTTAAAAAACAAAACAAAACACTAACTACAAAAAAAATAATGTACTAAAAACACCAACAACCACTAACAAAGACAAGTCATCAACAATGCTCCTCTGTTTAGTCTAGGTAATCTATTACATAAGTATACGTATTATACATTCACCAATTTGGAATTTGCAAGGTCCACACACATCATTCACCTTCTTCTTCAGAAGTTATGTTTAATTTCTTTACATAATCAATGAAAGGTCTCCATATATTCTCAAACACATTTTCCTTTGATTTCAGTATGTATGTTATTCTTTCTAGTGGAAGGTTTGTTAACATCTGTCTTAACCACTGAGTCACATCTGGTCTATGAGCCTTTTTCCACAGTAGTGCAGTACATTTTTTGGCGTCTGGATACAGACCCAACAAAAACAGTTTAGGGTTCAATGTGAATTGTTTTGAAATTATTTTTTCAATTGTTACCCTCACCTCTTCCCAAAACATTCTGATTTTTCTACATTCCCATAAACAGTGAAATAGGGTTCCTTTACTTTCCATACATTTTGTGCATGTATCTGGTATGTTTTTGTTATATCTATTTAACTCCACTGGTGTGACATACATCCGCATTAACCATTTAAAATGTATCAATTTAAGACGTACATTTATTGATTTGGTTTGAGTTTCTGTACAAGCCAATTCCCATTGTTCCTCTGAAATTTCAATTTGCAGGTCTTCTTTCCAATAATTCAGTCTTTTCTGTGAGTTTTCACTTGAGAATAGTGTTAATGAGTTATAAAACTCTGAAATAATACCCTTTCTCTTACTATCTTTCGTCAAAATTTTTTCCAAGGATGAATAAGTAGGTCGGGTGAGAGCATTATTTTGATTTGATCGAATAAAATTCCTAAGCTGAAAATATTTTAAAAAAATGTGTTCTATTAAGATTGAATTTGATCCTCAGCTCTTCAAAAGACATTATGTTATCTGAACGTGACAAATATAAGTCTTGAATCTTTTGAATCCCTTTTAAATTCCATACTTTAAATACAGCATCCACTCTCCCTGGTGTAAAGTATTGATTACCCCATATTGGGCTAAATTGTGACAATAAGTGTGGTTCTTTTAAATATTTTTTGGTTTCACACCATATTTTGATCATATGCTTTACAATTGGATTATTAACTTGTTTCTGTAATTTTTTAGCCGAGTCTGAGTATATGAATAAGGGAAGAGGTAAAGGTAAATTGTATGATTCCATTTCAGTCCAGTGAGGGAGATCATTTGATGAAAAATAATATGTCATAGACCTCAGTTGTGCTGACCAGTAATACAGCATAAAGTTTGGACATTTCAGACCTCCACGATCAAATGGTAAATATAGTAAGGACAGACGTAATCTAGCCTTCCTATTGTTCCATATAAATTCCACTAACTTTTTTTTAATTCTTGAGAATAGATCTGAAGGTGGTGGTAAAGGAATGTATTGAAATAAATAAAGTATTTTTGGTAAGATATTACTTTTAAGTATATTAATTCTCCCGATCATCGACATTGGTAGTGACATCCATCTCTGAAGTAACTCATTAATATCTGTCATTAAGGCTTCATAGTTGGCACTGGTGACTGATTCTAGCTTAGGCAAAATTTGAATTCCTAAATATTTAAACTGATTTACAACATTGAATTGATTTACCTCAGGAGCTGGGTGATTTCTCTGAGTCTCATTTAGCATTAATATTGAAGATTTAGTTTGATTTATTTTATATCCTGATATTTCCCCAAAGTTCTTTATTAAATTTAACAAGGTCGGAATTGATTTTTTAAAATTCGACATAAACAAAATTATGTCATCGGCATACAGGGAGATTTTATGTTCTGTTGGTCCTACTTTAATTCCATATATTTGTGGATGTAAACGTACTGCCATCGCTAAAGGTTCAAATGGGCTGCACGGTGGCGCAGTGGTTTAGCACTGTGGCAGCACAGTTTTACCCTTGGCCGGGGGATCGCGGGGATCATGAGGTCGTGGGTTCGATCCCAGCCCCCGACCAACAGTGAGCTGTGTGGAGTTTGCATGTTCTCCCCGTGTTGCGTGGGTTTACTCCGGGATTTCTCCGGTTTCCTCCCGCATACCAAAAACATGTAGGTTTAGGGCACTCGCGCACGCAGCGACCAGCAGCCGGTGGCTTGTCACCAGACTGCAAAACCAAATCTACCTACGGGTACAAATAAGTAACAAAAAAAAAAAAAAATTGCCATAGTAAACAGTAAGGGTGAAAGTGGACAGCCTTGTCGACATCCTCTATTGATTTTTATTGATTTTGAGATATTGCTGTTTGCTAGGATTTCTGCTGTAGCATTATTGTATATTATCTGAACCCATTTTATGAAATTATTTCCAAGTCCAAACCTTTGTAGGACTTCAAAAAGATAGGGCCATTCGACCCTATCAAAGGCCTTTTCGGCGTCCAATGATAGGAGAGCTGTATCCGGTGCTTCTTTATTAGAATAAATAATATTAAATAGTCTTCTTACATTATGGAAGCCTTGTCTTCCCATTATAAAGCCATTCTGATCTCGGTTAATAATATTTGGTAATATTTCTTGTAGTCGTCTTGCTAAAATTTTACAGATTATCTTAAGGTCAGCATTTAATAGGCTTATTGGTCTCATGTTTTCACATTTATTAGGGGGTTTACCTGGTTTTGGCAACAGTATAATTAAGGCATTATTCATGTATGGTGGTAAATTACTATTTTGAAATGCTTCTAAAACTATTTCCAAAAGTGGTTTTATTAATTTATTCTTAAATTTTTTATAGAGGTCAACTGGAAGACCATCTGGTCCTGCTCTTTTTCCTGATTTCATATTATCAATGGCTAGCCCAACTTCTTCTTGACTAATTTTAAACTCCAGTATCTCCCTGTTTTCATTTGGAATACACGGTATAGATAATCCACCCAAAAACCCATTTAGTTTTGTTAAGTCAGTTTCATTTTTTGTATCATATAGTTTTTCATAATAATCTCTAAAGGCACTATTAATTTCTAAAGGATCTATAACTGCCTGTCCTTTACTTATAATACTGGTAATTGGTGTTTTAAATTCTAATTGTTTAATCTGCCATGCCAATAATCTTCCTGATTTTTCACCTTGTTCATAAAAAGTTTGCTTCAATCTTAGAAGACTCGAGGCAGCTCTATTCGCTGATTTTTTGTCATATTCAGCTCTCAGAATCTGTAATTCGTTCTCTAACTGTGGGTTACTTCCTGCATACACTTTTTCTTGAAGAATTTTTATTTTACGTTCCAATTGGACTCTCTCCTCTCGAGTCTTCTTAGATTTTGAACCTGTCTAACTAATAATATGCCCCCTAATAAAAGCTTTGAAAGCCTCCCACTTTATACATGCTGATGTTTGTGTAGTATTGATGTCAAAGAACTCATCTGTTTTTTTATGTACTTAACAAATTCTTCATCCTGAAGCCATTTATGATGAAAATGCCACCTACCTGGATCCTTTGTCAATTTCTTATCTACATATATTAGACAGCAGGGTGCATGATCAGAGATCACGATGTTATCATAGAAACAGTTTTGAATCTTGGACCTTAATTCTGTGGAGATCAGAAAGTAGTCAATACGTGAGAATGTCTTATAGGTATTAGAATAACAAGAATAGGCTTTGACTTGTGGCTTCATTTCTCTCCATATATCTAGCAATCTCAATTCTTTCATAAAATGATTAATGGTCATCCTGCATCCATTGTGCGTACAGTCCAGTCCTGTTGATCTATCTGTACTGGGATTCAATGTACAATTAAAATCCCCTGCTATTATAAGTGATGCCCTGTAAGTGATGATAAAGTAAGAAATAAATTAACAAAGAAGTTTTGATCATCAGTATTGGGACCGTATAAGTTCACCAGATTTATATTTTCTAATAACAAAGATCCTTGGATGATTAGATATCTTCCTAATTTGTCTCCAGTTACATTTTTCACTTGAAATGGGACTGTTTTATGTATGAGAGTCATAACTCCCCTGGCTCGGGATGAAAATGATGAGGTGAACACATTTCCTTGCCATCTTCTCCTAATTCTTTTTACATCGTCCTCTATTAGATGAGTTTCTTGTAAAAACACAATTTTTGAATCTATGTCTTTTATTTTATTCATAACTTGTTTAAGTTTTTTTAGATTTTGTAGACCTCTGCAATTCCATGAAGTTAAATTAAGATTAACGCTTTGATCTATGATCAATAAGGAGTTTGAGATTACCTTGCAATATAAACATGCTCATACAGAGAAGCAAAAACATGGATGGTTGAACATTCATCCTACAAACTACACAAAAACAAATTCCCTTTCCCCACATTCGTGGTAATCCCCCCAAAATCAAAAAAATTCTGTCTCCCGTTATAGCTAGTGACTGTTCCACACCTGCGAGGATCAGTCAAACCACTCTCTCTTTCTCCTCTCAATCACCCTGACTCTGCTACTTTTTTTAATGACATTAACTCTCTTCTGTAGTTTTTCAAGTTTTATAGCAACTTTGTACATCATAGCTTTTTTTTTTTATAATACAATCTGTATTTTGTAGACATGTTATATGTTTCAGATCAATCAGATGCCTGTACAAATGCTTAAGTGTTCTACCTTTATCATGTTCATGCTTAGCTCCCACCAGTCTCCTTTTGGATCTGCTTAATGAGCTCCTGCGCCTCTTGAGGGGTCTTGAAGGTGTGGGTTCTGCCCTTATATGTGACCAGCAGTCTTGCCGGATGAATCACTCCGTGACGAATCCCGAGGTTGCGCAGCTCTTTACTGGCGGGGTCGAACTGCCTCCTTAATTGTTGAATTCCTGTGGCCAAATCTGGGTAGAACCGCACCTGTTGATCCTGGTATTTAATTTCCTCTTTAGCTCGTGCCGCGTTGGTGACCGTCATCTTGTCTCTGTAGCTGAGGAACTTCATAATCAGCGTCCTCGGTGGTGTCTTATTGTCTCTCGGTGGGCCAATTCAGTGAGCGCTCTCTAAGACGACCGATGACTGCAGATCCGCGTTGTTCAGCGCTTCTGGAATCCCCTTTTCCAAAAAGGAACATGGGTCCCGTCTCTCCGCTCCCTCCGGGAGACCCACCAGCCTCAAATTATTCCGTCGCGAGCGGGATTCTAAGTCCAGGACATTATCTTCCAGACGTTTACATTTTAATTCTAGTGTTTGCACCTTTGATTGTAGGCTGGTGACGTCATCTTCAGCGCTTGAGATTCGGAGCTCCGCCTGCGATACTCGTTCCATACAGTCGCTTATTTCCTTTCTCATTCCTTCTATCGCTGCTATAATCCCATCAAATTTAGACGAAAAGTCTGCTCTCATGGAGCTGATGGCAGCAAGCACCGCATTTGTCCCCTCCTCAGCAGTTACCGCTCCGCCACTGGCTCCCTCCTCCGCCATAGTCTCTGGAGATTTTTCTGCTTCGTCACGAGCGTGGAAGTCTGTTAGTTTGGATTGTTTTGTCGAATTACTTTTTCCTCCGCCTAATTTCCCAGCCTTAGTCTTTACCATATCCGCACCTAAACGCTGGGATAGGTTTTTGTTCCAATTAAAAGAGTTTTAGCGTACTTTTTATTTTTAGGAGCAGAGCAGTGTGAAACACGTCTTCCTACGTGGCCGCCATAACCGGAAGTCTCACCCAAAGAGAAAGTTAAGGAAAAGTTTTTAAAAAGAAAAAATGACGGTGAAGATGATGGTAAACCTGCCCAAAAGGGTAAAATTTTGCACAAGTACAATCCCCACTTCATTGGATATGGCTTTGTGAATGAAGGAAATGAGGCAGAGTCAAGAGCCCAGTGTGTGAAATGTGGGCTAACGCTATCAAACGAAGCCCTGAAGCCTTCAAGCGCCACTTAGAAACAAAGCATCCAACGCTTATAGGAAAACTAGTGGAATCTTTCAAGAGAAAAGAACATGGGCTACAGATGCAGAAATGGTATGTTGTGTCACTGACTGGTAACTCTAAATGTGCTTTGAAAGCCAGCTACCTGGTGGCCAGACATGTGGCACAAAGTAGGCATTCATCATAGCAGAGCAGCTGCGGGTATGTGCTGTGAGATGATCGGCGAGGCTGCTGACCATCCCACTCTAAGACAGTACGGTGGGTCACAGGTATCATGGACATGGCCTCAGACATACAGCATGCCATGCAAAAATGAATGAATGAAAAAATGAATCAAGTTCATTCACTGGTTATAAAACTATAGTTTTAATTGCACTTTAAAAATTGTACAAGATGGCGGCGTGCATGGACGCTGCAGCCCCCCTAGGCATCAGTGAGTGTGAGAGTTTTGAGTGTTTTAATCATCCCAGACGTACATTCTGTAAAACTTACAACCGTGAGACCTTATTAAACATCAAGGTAATGCACGCTGCAAGAATTGTGGCACTCGGGTGTGACTTGGACATTCTGCGCCAGCATGGAATACTATCGGAGGTTTCGCTGGCAGCTACCCGGGAGAGGAGGAAGCGTAAGCGGTGCGAACACAAACAAAGGAGAGGAAAGAGAGCCGGGATTCATGCTAGGCTAAAGGCTAACCCCTCCAGAGCAGCAGTACCGTTGCTTCTACTTTCCAATGTCCGCTCCCTCGACAACAAGCTGGACGAGCTGCGTCTGCTGAGAGAAACCCGGAGATAGTGATGGGACTGCTGTGTGTTTGAGTTCACGGAGACATGGCTCCATGACAACATTCCTGACGCGGCCATTCAGCTGGAAGGGATGACATTGTTTCGAGCGGACAGGGAGGCTGCTAGCTCCGGTAAGAGCTGGGGGGGGGGGCTATTTATTTATATTAATAAGAACTGGTGTGTTAATGCCATGTTAGCAACTAAACACTGCTCTCCGTTGGCGGAGTTCCTTATCATGAATTGCTGGCCATTCTGCCTGCCGAGGGAATTCACCAATGTGTTTGTAGCTGCTGTTTACATAGCTCCTAACGCTAATGCTAAAGCTAATGCTAACGAGACACTCGGAGAGCTGCATGACGCTATCATTGAATTTCAAACTTCACACCTGGACAGTTTTGTGGTGGTTGCAGGGGATTTTAATCACACCAGTTTAAAGACTGTGCTCCCCAAGTTCAAACAATGTGTGGACTTTAAGACCAGAGGAGAGAATATGTTGGACTTGGTGTACACAAACTTCCCAGATGCATACAAGGCAACATCTCGCCCCCACTTCGGCCATTCTGACCACCTATCCATGATGCTGGTGCCTGCCTACAAACCTTTACTAAAGCGCAGCAGGCCAGTAAAGAAACAAATCAGGATTTGGCCAGAGGGTGCAGCATCGGCACTTCAGGACTGTTTTCTGCACACAGACTGGGAGGTTTTCAAAATAGCAGCCTCCCAGGGAGACAAGACAGATGTGGAGGAGTCCGCTGAAACGGTCACCAGCTACATCGCGAAGTGCACAGAGGATGTCACTATAGTGAAGACTTTTACTGCACGGCACAACTATAAACCCTGGATGACTGCAGAGGTGCGCTCGCTGCTCACAGTCAGAGATGCAGCCTTCAGAGCGAAGGACAGGATCGCCCTCCGCTCAGCCAGGTCTGCGCTTGCAAAGGGAATTAAGACGGCGAAACGCGCCTATGCGGAGAAAATCCAGGGACACCTCTGTGACACAAGGAACACCAAACGGATGTGGCAGGAAGTTCAGGTGCTGACGGATTATAAGTCTAGGCAGGGGGTCGATGATGATGACGCTTCGCTTCCAGACAGGCTCAACAACTTCTTTGCACGTTTTGAAGCATCAAACCCGACAATCAGAGGGAGGGCTGGCCCATCTCCACCATCTGTTGGGCCAGCTATCATCATCAATGCAGCGGTCACACGGAGGACCCTAATTAGGGTTAACCCACGTAAAGCTGCAGGTCCGGACAACGTCCCAGGACGTGTGCTCCGAGTCTGCGCGAGCAAGTTGGCGGATGTCCTGATTGACATTTATAACATCTCCCTGAGTCAGGCCATCGTTTCCAGATGCTTTTAAGACCTCTACCATAGTACCGGTGGCAAAGAAACCAGTTGTGTCCTGTCTGAATGACTATCGTCCTGTTGCACTGACACCAATTGTGATGAAGTGTTTTGAACGGCTTGTCAAACCACACATCACAGCCTGCCTCCCTGCATCACATGACCCACTCCAGTTTGCGTATCATTCAAATCGCTCCATGGAGGATGCTATAGTCACCACCCTGCACTCTGTCATCACCCACCTGGATCAGAAAGACACCTACGCCAGACTCCTGTACATTGATTTCAGTTCAGCATTCAACACCATTATTCCCCAGAGACTGATGGAGAAATTACTCCTTCTCGGTCTGAACACCGCCACATGTCTCTGGATCCTGGACTTCCTGACCAAGAGACCTCTGTCCATGTTGGAAACAACATCTCCAACTCTATCACGCTGAGCACCGGATCCCCTCAAGGCTGCGTACTCAGTCCACTGTTGTTTACACTTCTAACACATGGCTGTTTATCCAGACACGAGGGGAACCAGATTATTAAGTTTGCGGACGACACCACAGTGGTGGGACTTATTCAGAGGGATGAGGAATCAATGTACAAGGAAGAAGTTAGAGACCTGGAGGGCTGGTGCAGGGAGAACAATCTGGTGGACAAAATGAAGGAGCTGATTATCGACTTCCGGCGGTCACGGCCTGAACACGTCCCTCTCAGCATCAGCAGCCGTTTGGTGGAGAGAGTGGAGAACATCAAGTTCCTCGGAGTGCAGATCTCGCAGGACCTGACCTGGAGCAAGAATTCCTTGGGGATCAGGAAGCAGGCCCAGCAGAGACTGCACTTCTTGAGGAAACTCAAACAGGCCTCTCTCCCCATCTGCATCCTCAGGACCTTCTACAGAGGTGTGGTGGAGAGTGTTCTGACGTACTGCATTGCAACATGGTACTCCAGCTGCAGTATGTCAGACAAAAAAGCCCTGCAGAGGATAGTTAAGGGAGCTGAGAGGGTAATTGGAGTTTCCCTCCCCTCTGTCCAAGAACTTTTTCAGAACCGTTGTAGGAGCAGGGCACTGAACATTGTCAAGGACCACTCTCACCCTCTGCATAAACACTTTGAACTGCTGCCATCTGTCAAACAATTCCGGAGCATCAGAGGCAGAACCACCAGACTGATTAACAGCTTCCTTCCACAAGCTGTTAGGATGCTGAACAGTTGATCCAGAATCTTTCATACATACTACTGCACCATATGGACATTATGTATATTATGTATATAGTTCTAGTTAGTTTCAAGTATGTCTCAGGGATGTGTGAATGGCTGTGTTGGGGTGGGGGGTGAGGGGGTGTATGAGTGTGTCTTAAATTATGTTCTTTTTACTTATATAGATGCCTAGAGAAATGTAATTTCATCTTGCCTGCACTACAGTTGTATGTACAGCAACATGGCAATAAAGGTTGATTTGATTTGATTTATTTAAAGTTTATTTAATTTGAAACTTCTATTATTAATCTATTTTTTGTGTTAATAAGCCTTACTTGAGCCTTTAAATTTGTTCTTGTAGCAGCTTCATATCTTTCATGAATTGTTATAGTGTCATGAGCCGAGTTTGGGGGTTCCCAGACTCGGCTCCATGACTCCTCTGTCCATTCATATTTGTCTATTATGTTATTTTGTCTTCCATGCTGTTATGTTCATGTGCTCCTTGCCTGATATGATTTATATTTGTTTCCTGTATGTAAATCTGTTTGCCATTTCTCTGTAGCGTGTTCTCTAGGTTGTCATTATGTTTTGTTTCCTCTTTGACAGCGGTCGGAGCTGTCAGTTTGTGTGGGCGTGCCCGGACGCTTGTCATCCTGCCGGCTGCCCCTCCATCACCTGTCTACCAGCAGCCGCTCTCTGTCATTATTCCCAGCTGTGTGTCATTGTCTGTCTTCCTTGCTCAGGTTACCGACATCTGCCCCTCATCATTAATCAGCTATTCCCCTTTATATAGCAGTTCACTCGCCATATTCTTTGTCACCGGCTACTGTCGTGAACCTGCGCCTTTACGCAGCGCACGGAGGGAAAAGACAATCCAACCGCTGTACTGTGAGTTTGTGAATTTATTGATGCACTAAAAGCACAAGTGCAAGAGAAACGCACGATGAACAAACAAGTAACACTTACAAAGAGGCTCACCAGAGCAGAAGGCTCTGGCGGGAAGAAGGGAATCAGTCCTTACAACCCAGAGTAAACTGACGTTTAGCCCTCAAACTCGGCACATGACGTATAGCCTGTTTGGAAGAGATGAATACAAAAAGTGAGTTGTAGCTTGGACTGTTGTGAATATTATTGTTCTGCCAGGCAAAAATGAATGAATGACAAATGAATCAAATTCATTCACAGATTAAAAGGCTATATTTTTTTTTTCATTTGCACTTAATTTAAACTTTATTTAATTTCTGTTCTTGTAGCAGCTTGATTTGTTCCATGAATTGACAATTGTTTGGTGGCTTGTTATACAGATGTGGACAAAATTGTGGGTACCCCACTGTTAATGAAAGAAAAACCCACAATGGTCACAGAAATAACTTGAATCAGACAAAAGTGGTAATAAATAAAATTCTATGAAAATTAACCAATAAAAATCAGGCAATGCTTTTGAATTGTGGTTCAACAGAATTATTTTAAAAAACAAACTCATGAAACAGGCCTGGACAAAAATGATGGTACCCTTAACTTAATATTTTGTTGCACAACCTTTTGAGGCAATCACTGCAATCAAACCATTTCTGTAACTGTCAATGAGACTTCTGCACCTCTTAGCAGGTATTCTGGCCCACTCCTCATGAGTAAACTACTCCAGTTGTCTCAGGTTTGAAGGGTGCCTTCTCCAGACGGCATGTTTCAGCTCCTTCCACAGATGTTCAATAGGATTTAGATCAGGGCTTGCAGAAGGCCACTTTAGAATAGTCCAATGTTTCGCTCTTAGCCATTCTTGGGTGTTTTTAGCTGTGTGTTTTGGGTCATTATCCTGTTGCAAGACCCATGACCTGCGACTGAGACCAAGCTGTCTGACACTGGGCAGCATATTTCTCTCTAGAATATCTTGATAGTCTTGAGATTTCATTGTACCCTGCACAGATTCAAGACACCCTGTGCCAGATGCAGCAAAGCAGCCCCAGAACATAACAGAACCTCCTCCATGTTTCACAGTAGGGACAGTGTTCTTTTCTTGGTATGCTTCATTTTTGCCTCTGTGAACATAGAGCTGATGTGCCTTGCCAAAAAGTTCCAGTTTTGTCTTGTCTGTCCATAGGACATTCTCCCAGAAGCTTTGTGGCATGTCAACATGCAGTTTGGCAAATTCCAGTCTGGCTTTTTTATGATTTGTTTTCAACAGTGGTGTCCTCCTTGGTCGTCTCCCATGAAGTCCACTTTGGCTCAAACAACGACGGATGGTACGATCTGACACTGATGTACCTTGACCTTGGAGTTCACCTTGAATGTGTTTAGAGGTTGTTCTGGGCTCTTTTGTTACCATTCGTATTATCCGTCTCCTCCTGCGGCCACGTCCAGGGAGGTTGGCTACAGTCCAATGGATCTTAAATTTCTGAATAATATGTGCAACTGTAGTCACAGGAACATCAAGCTGCTTGGAGATGGTCTTATAGCCTTTACCTTTAACATGCTTGTCTATAATTTTCTTTCTAATCTCCTGAGACAACGCTCTCCTTTGCTTCCTCTGGTCCATGTTTAGTGTGGTACACACCATGTCACCAAACAGCACAGTGACTACTTGTCACCCTTTAAATAGGCTCACTGACTGATTACAAGTTTGTAGACACCTGTGATGTTAATTAGAGGACACATCTTAGTCGAACATGTCCCTATGGTCACATTATTTTTCAATCTTTTCTAGGGGTACAATCATTTTTGTCCAGGCCTGTTTCATGAGTTGGTTTTTTAAAATTATTCTGTTGAACCACAATTCAAAAGCATTGTCTGATTTTCATTGGTTAATTTTCATAGAATTTTTATTTATTACCACTTTTGTCAGATTCAAGTTATTTCTGTGACCATAGGGGGTTTTTCTTTCATTAACAGAGGGGTACCAACAATTTTGTCCACGTCTGTATGTGCAGGTTTACATATGGATAATAAATAAATGGGATGATCACATTGCATCATGCCTTTTATGACAATGTTTTAACTTGTTAAGCTTGAAGTGGATTTGATTTAGTCATAGAATACAAATCAAACCAGGCGTGAGATCAGTTTATTAACCCCTTACACTCTTAAACCAATACAATGTTAATATCTGAATGGGCCGCGGGTCAGTTTTTCCTAGTAAATTTGGGCCCCAAGGTCAAAAAGGTTAAGAACCCCTGCTCTAGGCCAACACTCCATTTATGTTTTTGTGGGTTGCCTATGTCAGTGCACTTTTATGGTGTAAAAAAAAAAAATACTCACACAATGAATCCTGAAAGTCAGCCTCAGGATTGGAGATTTTTAAACAGATGATAGAGTTTGCGCTCATCAATGAAAGGGCCCTGTATTGGATAACGCAACGCTAATATGGAGTCACATTCTTTAATTGTTTTACATGTGTTACAAATGCTATTAATTAAAGATTTCCCCAGACTCACTGCCCATGGATTAAGAGGAACCAAACTTGGCACAGTTATTAGTCTTTCTCCACATAGGTACCATCAAGGGTCACACACTTCTCCCGTCGTTTTATGCAGCTGTGGAGACCTTGCCTATAGAAGTCTGCAAGTTGTGTCAGAGACTTCAGAGTTGAGCTCAGAGATCAGTGTTTTGTCTTGGAAGTGCCTACCCTTCAAAAATGACTTCATGGTTGGAAAGAGGTGGAAGTCCAATGGTGCGAGGTCAAGAAAGTAAGGAGGTTAACAAAGAATTTCATAGCTGCAGAACCATGCTTCCATCTGGGCAATATGAACCAGGACATTGTCTTGCAGGAGACAGATTACCTTTGGTCAGTATGTCACACCTCTCGGTTTTGATGGCCTTCTGCAAGTTCTCCAATAGGAAAGCACATTAGGTCCCAGTAATTGTGGCACCCTTTACCAGGAAATTCATCATCAATACTCCATGCTGGTCCCAAAAGACTGAGCATGACCTTGCCCACCGAGGGTTGAACGCATGCCTTCTTAAGCAGTGGTGAGTCATAATGCTTCCATTACTTCGACTGGGCTTTAGTCTCTGGATCAAAGTGATGGACCACGTTCCATCCTGCAGGATTAGTCTGTTGAAGAATTCCTGGTTTTCTTGGCACATGGCCAGAAGAGCCTGTGAAGCACAGTGAAGCACATGACTTGTTCCTGCTTCTGGAAAGGTGTGATCAACCCTGGAATCCATCATGCAGACAACTTCTGCATGTGCAAATTGATTTTTTTTCTACAGAATCCTTACAGGTCTTGGCATCTTGGGATAGTTGGTGAATGGTTATGTGACTGTACTCCAAAATGGTGGCCTCCACTTGCCAGATGGTGTCTTCGTAAGTACCACACTGTGGTCGCCTGGAAATGGGTGCCATTTCAAACCAATGTGTGACCACATTTGAACTGTCGATTCCAGTGCTTAACTACATCACATGATGGGGCATCTTCCTCATGAATCTCTTTCATCTCATTGAACGTCTCCCATGGTGTGCAGCCTTTCAAGTATAGGAAGCTAATGACCGCTCTACATTCAACTGACTCCATTATCACACCTTACTCTACGTTAGCACTTGTCAAAGAGAAACTCTTCGAAGTTCAGAGCTGCAAATTACCATGTGACCTATGGAGATATTATAGTGCATATGCAATTTCAGCCTCCTACAATAACCAGAATTGAGTCAGAGGAGCCCTTGTGGTAGTATTACCTTTTTTTCCTGTAAGAAAAAAGTAGTGGCACGTGTTAGACCCAATTAGATAATGATTGTTTGAATTTAAAATATTGGAATATTTTTTTCATCTTTGTCCAACAGTGGTAAATGGAAAGTGTGCACAGATTTGAAAACTGAATTAGAAAAAACAGGGATATAACGGATAATAAGTAAAACATTAACATATTGTAGAGCAAGAGAGATGAGCGGCCACAGAGAGAGGATCACTCAGGATGGGGAGATTGTTAACATCACACTGTCAGGTCCCAAATGGGACAGTCACAGACAGAACATACTTCCTTCTGCATGCAGGAAATGGAAGCTTTGCCAGCATGGAAAACATACAAGAGATGAGTGAGAGAGAAGAGTGAAGCAGAGAAAAAAATCTAAGTCTCCCTGGAGATGAGAGAGGAATTTTTTGCTAGCACAAACACAATGTAAGCAGATAGCTGAGAAAGAAGAAGGGAGGAGATGGCAAAGAATAGGTAAAAATAAGGAAATTCTTGCAAAGTTATTATAGAGATTTCAGACAATAAAGAAAGGGCATTATTAGCAAGAAGGAAATTGATGTCAAACCTAATGGCAGGATATGAATAGACCTGAAATCATAATATGATTCGCTCTTTTCAATAATTTTTGGGCATTAAATATAAGCCATAAAATCATCACAATTGCCTCAATGTTTAACAATTTTTCTGGTGATAATTGATTAATTCAAGGATTCAAAGATTTTATTGCACAGGGTTACAAAAATCTTTTTTTTTTTTTGTAAGTTGTCTGTGTTTTTTCAACTGATTTAAGACAATTTTGCACCGCTGAATCCGAAAATGACATCCGTTTCTCTCGATCAGGTCAAAAAAAAATCTGATCTTGACTAAATCAATTACATTTTTGTGACATTATGGGTTGATTTTTGTTAATATTTCTCATCCGAAATAGATTTTTAAGAGGAAAAGTCATTTTCTAACACAATTTACTGATTAAATGTTACAAACTTCAATTACTGTAAATTGAGTAGTAGACGTTGATAAAGGTAAGTACATATAAATTGAATGTTACATCATCATTGTTCAAAATTCAGAGCTTCAGCTTCCGTTTATTCGAACCTCTAGAATACTCAGCGGCAGGGATGTCTTTCTTCAGAGTCCAACAGTAATCAGCCATCATGACAATGTCATAAATTGGCATGGCATGATGTCATGACAATTTATGACATCATGTCATAAATTGGCACATGCAAACTCTTCAGAGTTCGAGAAATTTCAAGAAATAAAGAATTTTGCATCATGTAAAGCGAAAATACCCGTACATGTAAACAAAAACGTAAAAATCAATTGTCAATGTGACAATTGTCAATACTACTATACGTGCAGGACATACAGGAGAATTGAAATGGCGTTTTTCTCTCTCTACTTTGGTGTGCATTTTATTAAAAGAAGGAAATTAGGCTGGATTAAAAAAAGAAAAACAAGTACAAACAGTGACAGCAGCAATCTTATGTACAATCTATATAAGGTGATGCAACCCGTGGTGCCAATGGCAGCCAGAAGGACTCTGACCTCCATAATGCTGCTTTAGTATTTAAAAAAATCAAAAGTGCACACAGCACAAAACACACAACCTACACAAAAATAATCTTTTGTTTTGATGTACTAGGCAGCAGGTCATACTGTTGTATGAAAAATATCCAATTAAGGTTCTCCAGAAGACTGCCAACACCACAGACACCCTCCAGTACAGCTATTATGAAAAGAAAAATTGCTTTTTTACCAGGCTTGTGTTATGCCAATGTTTATACTGAAGTTGACTGTTTGCTCCGTGGACACTGGATTGATTGTAGACATGTTTAGGGGATATACAGTATAAGGAACAGCAGGTTTTGGTCATTTCTTATTTTGCTGTATTCTTAGCCCCAGACATTAAGATGTGCTTTGAAAATGTCATTAAACTTAAATTTTGAGAAAGTAATACAGTGTATTGCATTTCCTTACAGTTTTCTAATAATTCCCAAATGGGAATCAAAGCAAAAAAAAATATGGAGATCCACTGGATCGCTCTGGCCCTTCACCCAGGACCAGCCCCCGAAAACAGCTCCTGGGATCATTCGGGCGCTCAAACCCCTCAACCACGATAAAGTGGTGATCCACGGAGGAGCTCTTTGTAATAACCAAAATTTTAATTACTAACTGCAGTTAATTGTAATTACATATTTCTTCTCTAACAGTATATGTGTGTGTGAGTGAGAGAATAAATTGCTGGATGGTCATTCAGTGGAGTAACCTTAGTGCTGGGGCATCATAGTGCATCTCCCTCAGAGCCATGGGGTCGCTGGAGGGGCTCTGATCAGAGGTCAGGGTGTGATGCTGTGAAATGGGACATTACCACTTACAAACAGCAATAAATACAGAGAGGAAAAACTGTAAAATATGAGGCAGCCATCTCTTCTGCCGCATACAGATTGTGTATGTGTCTGTGCACACATTCATGCAAGAATGCATGTGCTTAAGTATGTTTCTAGAACTGTGTCTCTTTTTTTCTCCCCTTCAGGGGAATGGGGTTAGGCAGGGATTTAATATGCTACTTTAGCCCTTGGGGCCTGTACAGTTAAAAGTCAATGCATGAGGGATGCAGAATCACACCAGCCTGCATTACAGACTGACTGGGGGTTGTGCTGGATTGGATGAGTGGAGGGGCTGCTATAAAAAGTGAAATCATATCACTTAGCAGCTGAGTGCAGATAAAGCTGTGTTTGAACTGGGAGGCATAAATTATACATTGTAAACACAGCGTTGGGAGACCACGGCTCGTTTAAATTATGACAGAGGGTAGTTTTTCTCCTCTCCTTTTTGTCTCGTTCAGTTTCCTTCCCTCCTTGCAAAGTTGGAGCTGGACTGCTTTTTTTTTAAGTGTCGTTGTCCCATCTGACAAGTGCAAGGTTATTGATGAGTTTATTACCTCCGCCAAGGAGGTTATGTAATCGTGGTGGTCTGTCTGTTTGTCTGTTAGCAGGATTATGCAAAAACTACTGGATGGATTTTGATGAAATTTTCACTAGAGGAAGCCCTTGGGCCAAGGAATGAACCCCTTAAATTTTGGTGATGATCTGAGAGTGCATACCTCCACCAATGGCCTTGTTTGTATTTGTGCAGCAGGATTACACAGAAACTACTGAATGGATTTGGGTGAAATTTTCACCAGAGATGGTCCTTGGGCTAGAGAGGAGCCCATAATATTTTGGTGAAGAAGAAGCCATCTCTATTGTCATTCAGTCCATACAGCCAGTTGTATACAGTAGAATGAAATTACTTTTCTCCTATTTTTTCTCTTTCTCTTCTTCCCTGATTGCTGGGGTCTTTCGGCAATTGTGGGGGTTTCCCCTACAGTTGAAAGTGCTATGAGATGACTGTTGTTGTGAAGTGGCGCTATATAAATAAAGTTGAATTGAATTGATCGCATGTAGAATCAGAGGGGTTGCTGCTATGTAAGGCGCCACCACAAACAACTTGTCCTTCTCCCATTCTATTACGCTGAGCACCAAGCTAGAAGGTACCATTTTTATATGGTCTTTGGTATGACCCAGCCGGGACTTGAACCGCCAACCTCCCGATTGTGGAGCGGATGCTCTATCAGCTAGGCCACCACTCTGGTAGATGATCCCAGAATGCATACCTCCACCAGGGCTCTTATCTTCTCGCACTGTTAGCAAGAATCCTCCAAAACAAACCCATTACATTTTGGAGGTGATCCATGAGGGGCAGAAGGAGCCTTGGTGGAGGTATGCGCTCTCTGAGTGCTTGTCTAGTTCTCTTTGTCATTGACTGCTCAGCTACATTGCTCTATTCTTTGGCCAGTAGACTTGAATTGAGAGGGCAACCAGCTCCTGTGACTTACCCAGCTTCAATGTCTAACCCGGTCTCGTTCAACATTACCACAAATGTATCACACCCCCCCCCCCCCATACACACACAAAAATACTGCGGTCCCAGCTACAGTTTTGAATAGTACCAGAAGGTCATGACAGTGTTGGCTTATAGTGTCAGATAAAAGTCCTGAGCTGTAGTGCAGTTGCTCTGTTCTTTTTGTACACAGGTGTCTATGCCAGGGTTGGTATGGCTTGTCGCCCTTGGAAGAGATCGTGGCCACTGTGACACAGAAATCATTGACCTTATGCTTTTTGGGGAAAACTGCTGCATTCATGTTTGTACATACATAATTGATATTGTTATGACTAGAAATGACTTTTTAGTCCAAAAATAATAGCCTTATTGCTGCAGTTTCATAACCAAAAGGAAGATCTTTTAGAAACATCTATTGACATTATTTGAGAATGAGTGTTTTATCTCATAATCTATTGCAACACAATTAGCCTCATGCAAGGACCGTTAGTACCAACAGATTTGTTCTTAAATGTGACATACTCTAAATTTACGTGAAGTTGTGGGATTCATCAATCTGTTAAATGGTAAATGGCGTTCACTTATATAGTGCTTTTTTCTCATCCCTGGATGACTAAATGCTTTATAGATTTGACTATCTATGCATTCACACACACATTCACACACTAATGGCGGTGGAGCTGCCTTGCAAGGTGCTGACCTGACCCATCAGGAGCCACTCAGGGTTCAGTCTCTTGCTCAAGGACACTTAAACATGCAGACCGCAGAGAGAGCAGACATTGAACCCCTGACCCTCCAATCAGAGGTCGACCACACTCTACACCTGTGCCCCTATCTTGAAATTTAGTACAGATACTAGCAAAATTTATGAGTGGTCCAGACCAGTTGTAAGAGTTTAATGTAAATAGTTTGCTGTTATTTTAACCTTTATGGTTTTAGAGCAGATAAATCTACATCTTTGGCACTGATCGAACTTATAGAAGAAATTACTAGTTGTATAGGTAAAAAAAAAAGGTTGCTGTAGGAGTATTTATAGATTTAAAGAAAGCTTTTGACACCACTGACCACAGAATACTACTAAGGAAACTGGAAAGGTATGGGATAAGAGGGGTAGGACTGAGTTGAGTGGAAAGTTATTTAAGTAACAGACAACAATTTGTACAAATTGGTGAGCACAAATCACCCTTCATGAACATCACTTGTGGTGTGCCCCAGGGGTCAGTTTTGGGACCCAAACTCTTTATTTTGTATATAAATGACATATGCCAAGTATCAAAAATTCTGAAATTTATTTTGTTTGCGGATGACACAAATATCCTTTGCACTGGTGAGAATTTGCAGCAGCTTTTAGAGGTGGTCACAACTGAAATGGAAAAATTAACGCAGTGGTTCAACAAAAATAAATTATCTCTAAATCTAAAAAAACAAAGATTATGTTGTTTGGAAATTATAAAATAAATCATGAAATAATGGTAACGATAGATGATACCAGAATAGAAACAGTACAGGAAAATAAGTTTCTGGGGATGACGCTAGACAATAAAATCTGCTGGAAACCTCACATCAGTCACATCCGGGCCAAGTTAGCAAAATGTATAGGCATACTGGGGAAGACAAGACACATCTTGGACTATAAATCATTGGTCTTATTGTACAATTCACTGTTTTTACCTTATCTTAACTATTGTGTAGAAGTCTGGGGAAACACCTACAAGACCAACCTACAGTCAATATGCACATTACAAAAAAGAGCTATAAGGATAATAAACAATGTAGGATATAGAGACCACACCACTTCGTTGTTTTTAAAGTCACATGTCATAAAGTTCATCGATTTAGTTAAATTTAAGACAGCACAAGTAATGTACAGGGCAATTAATAATCAACTCCCAACTAATATACAAAAAATATTTAAAAAAAGAGACAATGAACATAATTTGAGAGGAGACTTAAACTTTACAAAACCCAAGATACGAACAACCAAGAAAAGTATGTGCATATCTGTCTGTGGGGTGGATTTGTGGAACAGTCTGGAGCCGGAACTGAAACTATGTACAAACAGAAATCAATTCAAAAAGAGGTACAAACATTATTTGCTGAAAGAATATATGTTAGAAGGGTAGTATTTATATGTACGATTCATTATGTTCACTCTGGGACATTATGGGACACTATGGAATGGTGGGTGGGACAGCACTGTGTATATCGGTGTTGTTTGAGGCTGGTTTTGATGTATGGACATCAATGTATGTTAGGATGGATGGGTGTTAATGTTGATTTGTAAAAAATACAGTAAATTGTTTACTTGGGGTCTTAAAGGTGGTAATTTGTATAAAATTCACATGGGTGTATCTATGGAAAAGAGGAGATGGAATTAATAAGTGTTCACTTCTTCCTTCTCCCTTTCGAGCACTGTATACTGTTACTTTATTGCATTTGCCATTTGTTTGTTTTTGTTATATTTTTTTTGTTCGAAATAAACTATCTATCTATCTATCTAACCTTAGTTTTCACTAAATGACTCTATATTTTATTTGTCTGAATCAAGTAGGAGTGTAAACCCT
Source organism: Pholidichthys leucotaenia (assembly GCA_020510985.1). Taxonomy (NCBI): domain Eukaryota; kingdom Metazoa; phylum Chordata; class Actinopteri; order Cichliformes; family Pholidichthyidae; genus Pholidichthys; species Pholidichthys leucotaenia. The sequence goes on along the minus strand of CM035838.1, from coordinate 111,881,305 downwards.
GTAAACTTAACAAATAGTTGGCAAGATTCATTCAGGTTATTATTAAAATTAAAATCATTAAAAATAACAAACAAATCATGTCAGATGCAAAATATACGATTCTAAACGTCGTTGCCCGGGCAGTGCCATGACTCCATTATACTGGAGAACAGTGCAATGTGGATGTGTCTGACATAAGAATAGGATAGAATAGAATAGACTTTATTGTCATTGTACAGTTGTACAGCACAACGAAATTGTGGGTGCTCCACCAGGCTACTGCAAAATAAAGTAAAAGAGAAGAATTTGAATAAAACACAGTTACAAAACACACGATTAAACATACAACTGAAATAAAAATAAATATAAAAATAAAACAGCCCATAGGTATATACACAGGTATGGTAGTGGCTTCACGGGTGGAACTATGTACATAAGAATGCGGAGTGCAGAGCACATAATTGAGTAAAATAGCCCAAGGATTATGGAAAATATGTATAGTAGTGATTTCACGGATGGGTCAATATACATGAAAGGGAGGAGTGCAAAGACAAGAGAGTTATAGTGATAATTAAAAGGTCCTCAGTTCTGTGCATGTGAGTGTTCAGAGGGAGGTGGGGTGGGGCCTGTGACTATTTGCAGTTCAGATGGCCCAGGGGAAGAAACTGTTTGTCAGTCTGGAGGTGTGGGACCGGTTCGATCTGACCTGTCGTCCAGAGGGAAGCAGGTCAAACAGATGGTGGGTGGGATGTGAGGGGTCTCCTGTGATGGCCTTGATCCTTCTGAGACAGGAGAACTTGGAGATGTCCTCCAGGGAGGGCAGGGGGCTGCCGATGATTTTTTGGGCAGTGTTGATGACCCTCTGCACAGCCTTCCTGTTCTCGGCCATGGAGCCGGTATACCACACACCCAGACAGTAGGTGAGCACGCTCTCCACTGAGCAGTGGTAGAAGGCCAGCGGCAGCTTCTGGTCCAGGTTGTGCGTCCTCAAGACATGGAGGAAGTGCATCTGCTGCTGGACTTTCTTCACCAGGGCCTAGGTGTTGACAGTCCAGGAGAGGTCAGAGGAGATGTGGGTGCCCAGGATCCTGAAGGCGGGGGTGTCTTCCACGTGGTTGACATTTATGAGGAGGGGGGTGGTCCTGTCTGTTCTTCCTGAAGTCCAGAATGAGTTCTTTGGTTTTTTGGACATTCAGCTTCAGGTTGTTTGCTTGGCACCACAACAGCAGATTCTCTACCTCCGCCCTGTATGCCTCCTCATCGTTGTCGGTGATGAGCCCAACCAAGGTGGTGTCCTCCATGTATTTAACGATGATGGTAGTCGGGTGGGTTGGAAGAGGTGTACAGGGGGTAGAGTAGTGGGTTTAGCACACAACCTTGGAGGGAGCCAGTACTGAGGGACAGTGTGGAGAAGTGGTGGGGGCCGAGTCTGACTGTTTGTGGGCGGTTGGTGAGAAAGTTCTTTGTACGGGGGGGGGGGGGGGGGGGCGTCTGAAAGAGGTGCAGTTTGTTGATCAGGATGTCCGGGATGATGGTGTTAAAAGCTGAGCTGTAGTCCACAAAGAGCATCCTCACGTAGCTCCTTGGGTTCTCCAGGTGACTCAGCGCTCTGTGGAGAGTGGTGGTGATGGCGTCTTCCACAGACCGGTTCTCCCTGTAGGCGAACTGATGGGGGTTGAAGGAGGGGGGAAGACAGTCCCTGATGTGCTGGGACACCGGTCGCTCAAAATATTTCATGACTACAGACGTGAGTGCTATGGGTCTGTAGTCATTCAGGCTGTCAATTGCGGACTTTTGGGGGATGGGGATGATGGTGGAGGCCTTGAGGCAGGAAGGGACAGTGGCGTGTGTCAGGGAGAGGTTGAACAGCTTGGTGAGGATCCCTGCCAACTGGTCTGCACATGCTTTGACCACCGCTCCTGGGATGCCGTCTGGACCAGCAGCTCTGCGGGGGTTCACTGCTCTCAGTTGCCTCCCCACCTCGTGCACCTGTAGAGAGAGGGGGGAGAGGAGGGGAGAGAGGGGAGGAGGGGGATGAGTTTGGGGGGAAGGTGTGCTCAAACCAGGCAAAGAAGCTGTTAAGCTCCTTTGCCAGATGCTCTGATGCTGGGGGGGGGGGGGGGGGCTGGCCCCTGTAGTTGGTGTGGGCCTGGATGCCTCTCCACATCGGCGGGGGGGTGTTGTCTGTGAGGAAGCCCTCCACCTTCCTCCTACAGGCGTTCTTAGCAAGTTTTATGCCTCTCCTCAGGTTGCCTCTGACGGTGCGGTACAAAGAGCTGTCCCTCTGTCTGAAAGCTGAGTTGCAGGCTCTGATCCGAGCCTGGACTTCACTGGTCATCCAGGGTTTGCGGTTTGGAAATACCTGGATGTGTTCGGTGACTGTCACTGTCACACAGCATTTGATGTAGAAAAGGACAGATTCGGTGTAGGAGGCCAGGTCCTGCTGTTCAAAGATGTTCCAATCAGTGCAGGCAAAGCAGTCTTGTAGCTGGAGAAGAGCGTTTTCAGGCCAGGTTTTAATTGTTTGTTTGGTTGAGGGGAGCTCTTCCTAATTGGGGTGTAGGCAGGTATTAGAAGCAGAGAGAGATGGTCTGATTGTCCAAGGTGGGGGAAGAGGGTGGCTCTGTTGGCATGCTTAATGTTGCTGTAAACATGATCCAGTGTTCTTTCCCCTCTTGTGGGACACTTAACATGTTGGTAGAATTTGGGGAGTACAGTCTTTAAGCATGCTTTGTTAAAATCCCCTGCAATAATGTGGACTGCATCGGGGTGATCTCTTTGCTGCCTGCTGACAATGCGCTGGAGGTGGCTGAGTGCTAAGCTAACGTTGACATCTGGAGAAACGTAAATGGCTGTTATAATTACTGCCGTTAGTTTGCGGGGGGGATAAAAAAAATGCCTACACAGGAAGGACATGGCCTCTAAGTCAGGTGAACAGTGGCTATGAATTATTCTGCTGTTATTACACCAAGTCTGAAGCATATAAACAGGTGATGGTGATGGCTGGCTGATTGGCAAGCGACTTATCAACTGTCACAATCAGGGCTTGACATTAACACCGGCCAACCAGCCAATGGCTTGTGGATTTCAGCAGTGACCGGTAAGACAGCCACACCCACTAGCCACTTTGGCCAGTTCTAGTTTTCTCAAATGGCATCTAAAATAATAAACCTGTTGCAATGTGAGACTACAAAACTACAACTCCCATAAGTACTGTTGTTTTTCTAATCAGTTTCTTTTTCTTTCTTTTTTCTGGTGAAAACAGGTAGTGTCCATTTAAATTAAATCCATCAGCCAACTACTAATCACGCCATGCAGCCCTGAAGGGGTGTCCCAGTTTATAGGGGTAGGTGAAGGGGTAGAGGTATAAATAAGAATTGGGACTGACCCAAATCTACCTGTACCTCACTCTGATATTGCAAATATTTTTCTCTACCATTTTACATTATTTACTGCTGTTCATAAATAAACACACACACATATATACAGTATATATATATATATATATATATATATATATATATATATATATATATATATATATATATATAAGGATAATTTACATTGAAAAAGGTTGTACATTTAGTTCAAGTAAATTTTAGCATGCCATACTCCAATTTGGTCATATTAAACATAATTTTCCAACCACAAAATTGTGGCTAGTGAAAAGGCTGAGTGGCTAGTAACTGGAACATCACTATCCACAGTGGCTGGTAAGCAAAAACCTTAATGTCAAGCCCTGGTCACAATACAAACCACATAGGATTAGATGGATATAATTCTGATTTTGCTGCTTTCACATGAAGTGTGGGCTTCACCTCAGAGTTAGGGCGCAGAGCAGGGGCCATTTTGGTGAGCAATTTTAAGGAAAGAGTCGGTTGTATTTTCATTTATACAACAGTTATTTCTGACCGAGCAATCTGATTGGACAATAAGGATTCCAGGAGCTACTAAAATCCATGATAATTGCACTCCAACTTTCACTGGATGTGTATCACTCCACTTCAAAGGTGTTCATGTAAACATTAATTACTTACAGTAATTTACTATCAACTCTCAGTGAGAATTGCAGTACTGTTTTGGTTACTTTAATTTTCACAGTGAGGTGCTGTTTGACAAGAAATTATACATCCATGACCCGGAAGTCTCACCCTTTTGAAAAAAACTTTTACAAGTCTACCCTTGTATAAACGTCTCAAGCTATTTCACGTCTGCAAAAAAAATATGCAGTGTTTGAGTTGGATTTATTGTCTCGATTAACAAACCACAGTGCCTTTGTGGTGATGGACTCTTTATTTCATCTGAAGATGCCAAGGAAATGCGAGTGAAACATGCAATCATTGGCATGCTAACTACTACCCACTAGCTAGCTACTGGCATCTTGATCTCAGGTCTTCTGCCGTACTGACTCAACAGGTGACCGGTATGTAAACTTACTCTTGCACTTGACAATATTTAATTTATTTACATGTTTGTGTGAAATGACAATAGACATCTTCATGCTGATTGAGACGTTTAGCAACAGTTAGACAGACAGACAGACTTTGTTAATCCCAAACTGGGAAGTTACTGGCTACATTTAGAAGGGACTATTTTTCTCAGTTGTGCAAAATAGCTGGTTAAACAAAATTTTGTCCAGTATTGCTGTCATTTAATAAATTCTGCCTGCCGGAATTGTATAAAAGCAATATTTGACATGGTTTGACACCCAGACTCAGAAGCAGACACAAATGAGAACGTTTGTACAGTGTTTAGCAATTCTTCTTCTTCTTTTAGATTTGATTGGCGGTTGGCAACCAGCCTACAGGTGCATTACCACCACACACTTATGTCTGTCTTTCTGTGTGTCTGTTTTTCCTCATAACTTTGTGACGTGTTCCCCATAGCTTTGTGACATTTTCCTCATAGTTTTGTGACGTTTTCCTCATAACTTTATGACGTTTTCCTCATAGCTTTGTGATGTTTTCCTCATCACTTTATGACGTTTTCCTCATGGCTTTGTGACGTTTTCCTCATCACTTTGTGACATTTCCTCAGAGCTTTGTGACGTTTTCCTCATGGCTTTGTGACATTTTCCTCCTAGCTTTGTGATGTTTTCCTCCTAGCTTTGTGACATTCTTCTTCTTTACTCTCGTATCTGGGTCTCTGTAGCCTGTATCTGTGGCTCATCTCATTCTTCTTCCTTTACACTTGATTGGTGGTTGATCCACCAGCCCATGATGTCTTTGAACTTAAAGATCCCCCATTTAACAAGTCCTCAACAGCTTCCCAACGTAGCCTGTTAACCCCTTGCACTCCGGTCAATTTCCCTAAAAACGCCAAAAAATAACGTGCCCAAAGTAAATCGAAAGCTGTTCTTCAACCCTTTTCAGCATCTTCATGGGGTTGGTCTCATTTAAAAGAAAACACTTTGAATTTTTTGGCAAAAAAAAACATAATCTCTCTACGTGCTCTGGCCACTGAGTTACAGTCATCTAAACATACTGAACTTGAAGAAAATAAATTTGGCCTGGGTGTTTTTTTGGATACAAATGCTTGCAAATAACACACAGCTGTCCGATCCGGCTGGAAAATGCAACAGAAATGTAGAACCAAGTGTTATCAAGCTGAGATCCAAATTTGGTAACAATACCACAAAAAATGAATATATTACACAGCTTTTTTCTCAGGTTGTTCCCAGGCATTTTTGAACTGTGCCAAACTGTGCCAAACAGTTTGGCACAGTTTGGAAAAACATCTAGAACTTTTGAATACTTCAACATAGAAGCTTCATCTTGGGCTCTAATGAAAGGTGACACTCAGGGCTATCTTGCTAGATAGCCCAAACTGTGCCAAACTGTCCCAAATGGCACAGTTTGGCACAGTTTGGAAAAACGTCTAGAACTTTTGAATGATTCAACATAGAAGCTTCATCTTGGGCTCTAATGAAAGGTGACACTCAGGGCTATCTTGTTAGCTATCCAGAAACACTGTCAGTAGTAATGACACAGAGAAAATGAAGTTTCAATTCTAAACATGCTTTACTGAACAAAAATGTCAATATACAAAATATACTATTTACAAACAACAAATTCAATTCAATTCAACTTTATTTATATAGCGCCATTTCACAACAACAGTCATCTCATAGCGCTATCAACTGTAGGGGGAACCCCCACAGTTGCAGAAAGACCCCAGCAATCAGGCGATCCCCTGTGAGCAAGCACTTGGCGACAGGATATTTTACAAGTTGACAGCAATACCCTCTCAATCAAATATAATTTTCTAATCCTACTCATCATCATACTGATTCCTAGAAAATGTGTCAAGATTTTGCTGAGGCGGTCATGCATATCCGTGCCTTTCTTCTGCTCATTGGCCTCTTCTGCTGCTGGCCTGCTGAGGTGAAGGGCCCAGCTGATCAGGAGAAACTTTGTCCTGGTCATTACACTCTTGGGGAAAGGAAGGCTGTACAGGTGTCCCCCTCGCCAGTAATCGCTGAAGGATTTGCACTTGACTATACCCATATAAATAATCAGGCCAAAAAATGAGAGCAGGTCGGAGCGTGTGAGGTCAATCCAGGGGCTGGTGGGTGTGTTGTAGTGTGCAGAGCCATGTAGGTTGGTGTTCTCAACAATGTGGTCTAGCACAGATGGAGTGAAAAATAACTCAAACAACTGAACGGGGGTGTATGAAGCTGTTGTAATTAGCTGAGGTCCAGGTGGATTTTTGGGACGAAAAATGGGCTGTGGTGGAATGATGTCAGGGGTGTCGGAATCATGCCACCTCTCCTCAGCTGATGAAGGGCTGGCTGATGTCCCAGGCTGAGGGCTGCCATCACCACTCTCGCCTCCTCTTCCTCTCCTGCTACCTCCTCTTCCTCTTCCTCTTCCTCTCCCTCTCCTTCCTCTTCCTCTCCCCAGTGGTGTCCCTCTTTTTGGGGTAGGGGTTTCCTCTTCTGACGAGCTCGCCTGCAGCTCCCTTCTTCTGTGCTTGCTGGCAGAGTGCTCGTCTGGCACCCATTCCTCACCAGAGTCTTCATCTGAAGTTTGTCTATTATGTGAAAATAAAGTCATTTACAAAGTTCAATTTTTATTTTTCACTATTCTCCTATTTTCCCAGAGTTCACATACACAGCACAGTTCCTGGGTTTTTTTTGTTGTTTTTTTACAAGAAAAAATAGCCTCAAGTGCAATAAAAATTATACTAAAACATTATTACATTTCTAGAGGGTAACAAACAACCCACTGGGAGGAGACCCCGGGGCAGACCCAGGACTCGGTGGACAGACTATGTCTCCCAGCTGGTCTGGGAACGCCTTGGTATCCTCTCTGGAGAGCTGGAGCAGGTGGCTGGGGAGAGGGAAGTCTGGGCTTCTCTGCTTGAACTGCTGCCTCCGCGACCCGGACCTCCGGAAAAGCGGTAGAAGATGGATGGATGGATGGATAACAAACAACCCCCCCCCCCACACACACACACACACACACAAAAACATGCCACGTAAAAAATGTGTGGCCTTTTTTACAAGAAAAAATAGCCTACAGTGCAATAAAAATTATGCTAAAATATCTATCTGCAATGCAGAGGATAACACCCCCCCCCCCCCGCCCCGCTACAGAGGAACTCTGCACACCAAAAAACTTGTGGCCATGACGCACCGTTGGAATTACCGATCGGTCAAAAGTGATTTTTATTACTATTTTCATCGATAAAGAATAATTTAGCTTATAACACTTACCTGTCCACAACAGCAGTAAGTTCCTCATTGTCAGACGAACATGAAGCTGGTCCGGTTGTAATGGACTCGTGCTTCTGGTCACCCGACCCGGTCCAAACATCTCCGCTTCCACGCTTGCGGTTTTGGCGAACCATTTTTCCAAACAAGACTGACTGATGCTGCCGTTCCACACAGGTCTCAATGTCAGTCACCCAGCGGCTTAGGCAAAAGAGATTTTATGCAGGGAGACGCACGTCAGCTGTCAAACTTCTCTGCTTCAGTTGGCTCGTATTCGCAGCCGTTGGTAGGCAGGTCCTGCTCGCTAGGTTTTCAGTCATTGGTTCTTCAAGGTTTCAGAAACCCAATTCAAGGCTCTTATTAGTCGAATGAGAGGTCAATCAGATGAACTAATCTGTTCGCGGCTGTGTCTGCAGCTTTTATTTTCAGTGCGCGCTTGGACGCCATCACCATCTACATCACCATCATCAGCATCTCCATCATGCGTCCGAGAGCGCACGAGGGCGCTCTCATGCGCCCTCGTGTGCTCTAGGACGCAGAGACTTGCCCACCCGCGGTACAACGGAGGGCAAGAGGTTAATGCCAAGATATTTTTCTGTTTTCACAGTGATTTTGATTTTTTCTGTTTTCTTGGAAGTCTGCACAGTGCAGTTTATCACATGTACCACAAGTAAGACAAAATTATTTTCCTTCAAAACCAGAGTATCTTCCTTAATTCTACTGCATGCACTGCAAGCCTGCACATTTTCCCTGTTAGAGTCCACTCCCATATTTTTAGCTGGCACCTTTTTCACAGCTTCTGCATATGTTAATCCCTGGAAGACTTTTATCTGCTGAATTTCTGCTGCTCTTTTGCTGGCTTCACAACCTTGATATGCAGAGCTATGTTCACCACCACAGTTACAGCACTTTAACTTAGCTCCTCTTTCACACTTGCCATATTCATGTTCACCGGAGCATCTGGCACATCGTTGTCGCTGCTACATGACCAAACTTTTGACATTTGAAACATCTGAGTGGAGGAGGAGCGTAAAGTCTGACTTCATAGCTCATGTAGCCAATATACACCTTGTATATGTAGCCAATATAAACCTTACTGACAAACTATCACATTTTTCGCCAGGGGTGAAAAGCTTTCAATCTCCGTATCTCCGTCACTTTTGCTCCAGTTAAGTTCCTCATTATTTCATCACTTGAGACAGCCATTAAAAATGCCCGATATCACTCCTCTCATTGCCTTATTTCCTTCTAATACTGAACACTGCACATTTTTTCCCTCCATTTGAGTGACTCTTGATTGCTTTTCTTTGTTGAACACTATCTTTACATGTAACCAGCAACGAACCACTATGAAGAACCCTTGCATTTTCAAACTTCTCCAAGTAACCCATTAATTGCATTTGTGAGCTTAATTGGGTTCCACTCACAAAACGATGCCCCTTCCTGAGTAAGTTTAATGATTACTTTACACTCCTTCTGTTCATTCCGGGATTGTTCATCCTCTGATTCCTCAGCACTTGATAACGGTCTTGATTGAGTTTCTTGACGTATACGTTTGCTTCTTTTAGACTCCACTGTGTTCCAAACTTCCTCTTTGCTGCTTCCTACCTCCGTTCCCCCTAGCTGAATTATATCCACTTCTTCCAGATTTTCAGAAGCTGTCTTCTTTCGCATCCTACCGCCACCAATCCTGGACCTGACCGTTTAGCAATTATCACTCTATACAGTAAATTCAAGAAATCTCTGTCAGTGTGTGTGTGTGTGTCACGGCGAAAGATCATAGGACCGACCGCCTATGGTGTTCCTATGATGTCTGCATGATGTCCTATGATGTTCCTATGTATAATGACTTCTTTATGTGTGAAATGTCCTATGATGTTCCTATGTAACAAAGGCAGGCATCACTCACGATCATAGGACTCGCTATGATGTCATCAAAGATCAAAGGCAAGCATCACTCACGCTCACTTACGATCATAGGACATCAGAGATCACAGGCAGGCATCACTCACGATCATAGGACTCGCTATGACATCATCAAAGATCAAACGCAGGCATCACTCACAATCATAGGACTTGCTATGACATCCTCAAAGATCAAACGCAGGCTTCACTCACTATCATAGCATACCTGCCAACTACTCCGGTTTTGCCGTAATGGTTCCGGTTTTCAAGACCCCATTCCGGGTTACGGCTTTATTAATCAAAATTACGGTTTTTCACTAAAAATTCAGTCAAAAATTTTAAATCATAAAAAAAACACGAAAGCAATTCCAAACACGAGATCGCTAGGAATCGTATCTAAGTTTAGAACAAAGGCAATCGGCACTGCTTCCTGTAGGTGTATTGCGCATGTGCGAGAGGTCTGAGCCTCAGGTGCGCTCTTTCAGCCAGAACTGGAAGTGGCCAGGTGGAGAGCCAGTAACTCTGTCGAACGTGCTGTATTTACGCTCACTGTCGTGCAAAGACCTGCTACAAAAGGTGAGCGGCTGCCAAGAACCAGCGACGCATTGCTCCACGACGGCCCCATGGCCATGTCCGAAGCGTCAGTAGTGAGCACAATGCGAGCCACCGGGTCTTGGTGCGCCAGCAGTGCAGCGTTCGCCAGAGCTGTTTTAACCTCAGAGAACGCCTGCTCCTGGTCAGGAGTCCAGTCGACTCTGTCCGCCGGTTTCCGTTTCTTGAGTGCGGCGTACAACGGCTGTATGCGCTGGGCTGCGCGGGGTAGGAAACGGTTATAAAAGTTAACCATCCCCAAAAACTCTCGCAGCACCCTGACATTGATGTTGAGGAGAAAAAAAATAGCAAAACAATTTAGTTAGATTACTTTTATGATTCCAAACAGTTTGAAATTGACAGTGCACAGTGGACATTGACTCATAACTTTTGAATATTTCTAAGACTTAGCTACATTAGTGATTGTGCAAAATGAACTGCTCAAGACTCAATGGAGATTGAAACTGGTGATCTGAAATGAATGCTGAAATTATAAAAAGTAATGGTATGTTGGAATTTTATTTCTATTATGAAATAGATGAAATTAACAGATTTTGATTTGATCAGGTGTTAAAGCATGTGATGGATAATGCTTGTTGGAATATTTTAGGAATGCTATCTTCTTGGAACATAAGTCAATATTATACAGTAATAAGTGGCATTCAGCTATTTGTTTTATGTCATTTAAGCACAGTTCTGGTACTTAAAAATCATAAAAACCCAGGAGCTTTGGGGGGCTTTGTCCCCCTTGTCCCCCCAACGGGGCTCTGCCCCGGACCCCGCTGGGGGACTGCGTCCCTCAGACCCCCTGCTAAAATTTTCAGATAATTTCCCCAACCCAAAATTACATCCCTGGAGCCATTGTTTCCATTTGGAATCGCGAAGGAATTAGGTCAGCATTGTATACGTTTTCATCATGGAATCTGCCGGAGAAAAATCACAAATGAGCGTGAAACCCAAACGAAAATTACAGTCTTTTCGTGAGGAATACTCCAAAGCATTTCGAGGAATTATTATTCGCTCAAGAAAGGGTGAAAATTACGCCAACTGCACTTTGTGTAGACAAGATTTTTTGATCGGACATGGAGGAATCAGCGATGTGAAAGACCACGTGGGAACGAAAAAACACAAGTCGAATGCCAATGCCAGTGACACCAGCGGCAAACTTTCTACGTTCTTCGTAAGAAAAATAGAAACATGATTATTGAAGAAATATGAGGTTGTTAGCCACATTTTAACTTGATTTAATGCTAATATTTGTTTGCCGTCGGGGGGCTTTGCCCCCCTGAACCCCCCACCAGGACTTTGTCCTGGACCTACCGGGGCCTGCGGCCCCTGGACCCCGGCTAGCTACTAGGCTTCTCAGGTTTTAAAAGTTGGAAGGTATGTCCTAGGACTCGCTATGACACCATCAAAGATCATAGGACTCACTGTGACATCATCAAAGATCATAGAACTCACTATGACATCATCAGAGATCAAAGGCAGTCATCACTCACGATCATAGGACTCACTATGACATAATCAAAGATCATAGGACTCACTATGACACAATCAAAGATCAAAGGCAGGCATCACTGAACGAGTGCTGACGTGCTTGCTTACACCCTTGCTTACACCTGCTTTCTACGGGCATGCAGAAGTACTTGCTTAGACTTGGTTTCTACGGGCATGCACGGGTATGCATGCTCACATTATCTTTTGCTCTGCGGGTGATAGCCAGAGGACAGTCTGACCATGGCCCCGATGGATTTACAGAAGGCCCGCCACACCTGAGAAATAAACTGGGGGCCACGGTCAGACACGATGTCGACAGGGATGCTGTGGAGCCTCACCACATGGTTGGACAGGAGATGTGCTGTCTCCAAGGCAGATGGTAGCTTCTTGAGAGGCACAAAATGTGCGGCCTTGGCAAACCTGTCAACCATGGTGAGAATGACGGCGTATCCGTTAGAGGGGGGCAACCCTGATACGAAATCCAATGCAATATTAGACCACAGATGGATGGGAACCGGAAGAGGCTGAAGCAGGACGGCAGGTGGAGTGGTTAGGGCCTTTCTAGAGGAGCACTGGTGACAGGCTTTGATGTACTCCCGCACATCCTTATCCATTGAAGGCCACCAGAAAGAGCACCAGAGTGAGGAGTGGGTCTGAGCCACCCCTGGGTGGCAGGAGAATTTGGTCATGTGAAGTCAGGGAATAATGTCCCCCTTGATGGCCGCAGGAATGAACAAACACCCCCCTTCCCCATCCGGGGGATCGGTAATTTGAGCCTCCTTGACCCACCGCTCGATGTCCCAGGTAAGGGCCCCAACGACAGTGTTCTCAGGGACAGTGGTCTCTACCTTGGGGACAGATGACTCAGCCACAAACTGGCATAAAAGGGTGTCAGGCTTGGTGTTTTTCAAGCTGGGCCTGTAGGTGAGGGAAAAGTGGAACCTAGGAGAAAACAGAGCCCATCTTGCCTGACAGGGATTAAGCTTATCAGCAAACCTAATATATTCCAAGTTTTTGTGGTCTGTCCACACATGGAAAGGCTGAGCTGCCCCCTCCAGCCAGTGCTGCCATTCCTCTAGGGCCAACTTTACTGCTAGCAGCTCCCAGTCGCCGATGTCGTAATTTCTCTCGGCTGGAGATATGCGGCGAGGGAAAAATGCACAGGGATGTATTTTGTTGTCGGCTGCTGAGTGTTGTGATAAGACTGTCCCTACCCTAATGTCAGAAGCATCTACTTCAACAATGAACTGCCATGTCGGGTCAGGTTGAGTCAAGATTGGGGCCTCAGAAAAATGGGATTTGAGCAGGGAGAATGCCACATTCACCTGTTCAGACCACCGAAAGGGAGTTTTCACTGAAGTAAGGGTGGTGAGTGGGTGGGTGATGGTGCTATAATTCCTGATGAATCATCGGTAAAAGTTAGCAAATCCTAAAAATTGTTGGAGCTGCTTGCAGCAGGTGGGGACAGGCCAATCAGTGACTGCTCTAATCTTATCGAGGTCGGGTTTAGTGTGTCCATGGGAAATGATAAAACGTGATCATTTGTGATGGTGGTGGTGTGAAACTCGCATTTCTCCACTTTAACATAGAGTTTGTTCTCCAGGAGGCGCTGCAGGACCATCCTAACATGAATCCGGTGTTCTTCTGGGGAGTAAGAGAAGATGAGAATCTCATCCAAATACTCAAACATGAACAAGTTGAAAAAGTCCCTGAGCACATCGTTAGTCAGATGCTGAAAGACAGCTGGGGTGTTACTAAGGCCAAAGGGCATAGTACTATACTCAAATTGACCAAGACGCGTTTTAAAAGCCGTCTTCCACTCGCCACCTTCCCTAATTCTGATAAGGTGGCATGCATTCCAGAGGTCATGTTTGGTATGGATTGTGGAACCCTGGAGTAGATCAAATGCCGAGTTCATGAGGGTTCATAAGCTCTCAAAAATCAATACGGGGATGCAGGGAGCCATCTTACTTGCCCAGGAAGAAAAACACTGCTCCCAGAGCTGATGAAGGACGAGTTAAACCAGCAGCCAACGATTCCTTAACATATTTCTCCATGGCTGCTCACTCAGGGACAGACAGGCTATGCAACCTACTCGAAGGTAGTGGGGCCCCCTGCAGGAGTTCAATGGGGCAGCCATAAGATCAGTGCGGGGGAAGAGACAGGGCTTTAGCTTTGCTGAAAACGGGAGCCAAATCATGGTACTCTGGGGGAACTTTAGACAGATTTGGGGGCTCGGGAACTGGGGCCTGAATGGAGATTGTGAGTGAGCAAGCAGCGGACTGGAGATATGAGGCCATGCAATTGGGGCCCCAGGAGCTAATAACACCCTTGCACCAATCAAAAACTGGATTATGAGTTTTTAACCAGGGGTAACCGAGGACAGCTGGGGACATAGAGGTAGGGAGAACTAGAAAGGATGATTGTTCATGGTGGTTACCCAAGGGGCAGTGTGTTTGGTGACCTGGCAAAGGGGCTGGCCAAAGAGGGCAATGAGCTAAGTGGTGGATTAACCTGCCTACAGAGAATTTTAAACTGGGTTGCCAGACTCTCGGAGATGAAGTTTTGCTCAGCCCCTGAATCAACCAAGGCGGTGCCAACATACTCGGTGGTCTGGAGCATTAAAGGATCAGTAATGCAAAATGTGGTTGTGGGGGATTTTCAGCTCCACCCGCCAGTCCCCCTACTGCGGCTGATGGGCCAGGTCTTTTGGCTTCTCGGGACACTGAGCTACCATGTGACCAGCCTGCCCGCAATACATGCACAATCCCTTGTCCTGGCATCACTGTCACTCAGAAGGGGCGGGTTTGGAATGAAGTACTGCCATAGGTTCCGGTAGATCGTGGGTGGAAGTGTCCCACGACAACACAAGAAGCGGAGGTAGCTTGGCATGAGCAGTGGAGCAAGCTCCAGACTGCTGTTCCCTAGCTCATTCTCGGCGCCTGTTGTCAACCTTAATTACCAGTGAGACTAAAGAATCAAATTAATCGGGTTCATCCCAGAGACAGGTGCGCTCATCACGGAGATTGGAATTTAGCCCATGAATGAATACCGAGCACAGTGCTGTGTCGTCCCACCCCTCCTTGGCCGCCACGACCCGGAAATTGAAAGCGTGCTCCGCCTCAGTGTTGGTATTCTGACGGAGATTCATTAACCACGTGGACGTGCTCCCTTCCCGGTCGGTATGATCGAATACCCGAGAGGATTCCTCCGTGAAGCTGTCGAAGGAATACTTGTGGAAATTTGGCCCCTGAATAATGGCCTGAGCCCAGGAGAGGGCGTGTCCATCGAGGAGGCCTGTTAGAAAACCAGTACGGCTGCTGTTGGATGGAAAATCATCAGAAACACGATCAAAAACTAGCTGGCACTGTAATAGGAATCCACTAGCCCCCGCCTAGCTTTTCCTCATAGCGAGGAGGCATGGGAACCAACACACGACCTGGATGGTTAAAAGAAGCAGATTCCCCTGCTACAGAGGATGCCACTGCGAGACCCTGTACGGTAGAGTCTAATTAAGTAAACTGATCGGACATTTTAGAAACTTGATTAAGAATAACCTGAAAATGGTTCGCTATTTGGTCAACACAGTGCTCCAGAACACTGAGATGGGCAGCAAGCGTTCCCATAGTGTCCACTGGGTCTGACTGCTGGTTGCGTATTGACATGGTTTGACACCCAGAAGCAGACACAAATGAGAACATTTGTATAGTGTTTAACAATGATTTTATTAACAATAATTGTGCAAAGAATTGTGTAGCGATGATCTGGCAACCCTGCAGGGAGAGAGCAGACACAGTGGTGAGTATATGGGTGGGCAGATGCTTTTAAGGAGATAATTAGAAAACTGCTTACGGGTTTCTCTGGAAGGGGAAACTTGAATCTGATGATAACCTTCTGGTGCAGGGAAACTGGATGCCAGGTGGTGAATCCTGTGGAGCAAGGAGCAGCTGGGCTGTCCTCCTGAGGGTAACAGTGGCAGGTTGGCCATGCCAGAGTGCAGGGGAGAGGAGTGGAGGAAACAGTGTGACATGGTTTAGTGACCCAGTGACAAAACACAGACTCTGAATTGATACAATTAAGTTTATTAACAACAAAAGTGTGTGTTGATGTGTGTAAGTGCAGGCTTGAGCTGCAGGGACAGAGCGGGACACCATACAGCCTGGCAACTCTATGGACACACAGAGAGGTTAGGTTAGTGAGTGTCACAGCTGGAGGTAGACAGTTACGCTGTGGCTTACTGTGGGAGCAGATGGTGAGAGGCTCAGATTCAGCACGACGGCTGCGGCCAGGAAAACAGTGCCCTTCTGATGGGAGTGCAGCTCCTGTAGGTGAGTGTCTAGGGAGTGTTAGTGCAAGGGAAGAGAGGAAGGAATCCGCCGCCAAGGAGGAACAGAGGAAGATTCCGCTGCCACGCTGCCACCTGTGCACAGGGGACTGAAGACAAGTTGAGTTGAAAGTTGGAGCTTACATGAGCAGCTGGAGGGATTCTCCGGCGATGATTGAAGCAGGCTTGGGCTGAGACAACGACAGTCTGTAGAGAATGGCAATGAAGCTCGTCTGGAGCGCAGTGAGACATCTCCGCACTGCTGGTATGGGCAGCGTGGTAGAAATAGGCCAGGCGTAATGAGGACCAGGTGTGCGTGCAGCTGGGAATGACGAGCAGACCAGACCATGACAGTACTCCCCTCCCCTAACAAGCGCCTCTTGGCGGTCGTTCCAGCCTACCTGGATGCATCCAATGGAACTCCCTGATAAGATCCTTATCCAACACGAGGGCGGGATGCACCCAGGACCTGGACTCCGGACCATAGCCCTCCCAGTCCACCAGATATTGCAGGCTGTGGCCCCGGCGACGGACATCCAGGATGGCAGTCACACCCCACGCCGGGCTGCCGTCGATCATCCTCGGAGGAGGTGGAGACCTGGGAGGAGGACACAGGGGGCTGGAAGACACAGGTTTGACTTGGGAGACATGGAACATAGGACATATGCAAGGGGGGGAGATCAAGTCGCACAGACACAGGATTAATGATGCGGGAGATAGCAAAGGGCCCAATAAAACGTTTTGCCATCTTCCTGCGCTCAGCCTTCAAATTGATATTTTTAGTTGATAACCAAACCTGTTGGCCCACCTGGTATGAAGGAGCTGGGACTGTGTGACGGTTGGCCACTGAGGAATTGCGTTCAGCTGTGCGGCACAGCGCTGCCCGGGTAGCCCTCCACAGTCCTCGACAGCGTCTCAGGTGCTCCTGGACCGATGGTACGGCAATGTCACCCTCTTCTTCGGGAAACAAGGGGGGAGAATACCCAAGCGAAGCCTGAAAAGGGGACATACCTATGGCTGACGAAACCGTCGAATTGTGGGCGTACTCGATCCATGACAGATATGAGCTCCAGGAGGCTGAGTTGGTAGATGCTTCACACCGCAGCGCTGCCTCCAACTCCTGGTTGGTCCGTTCACACTGGCCATTTGATTGAGGGTGGTACCCAGATGACAGGCTCACCGTGGCCCCAAGGGCGTTACAAAATGACCTCCATACCTGAGAGATAAACTGAGGCTCCCGATTGGAGACGATGTCCAGGGGGATCCCGTGCAGTTTCACCACATGTTGAACCAACAGGTCCACCGTTTCCTTAGCCATAGGCAGACCCGGAAGGGGTCAAAATGGGCCGCCTTGGAGAATCTGTCCACTATGGTGAGAACTGCAGTATGGTTGTTGGAAGGAGGGAGGCCGGTGACGAAATCCAATGCCACATGGGACCAGGGCCTGCCAGGAACCGGGAGAGGATGGAGCAACCCAGCTGGAGAGGATGATGGGGACTTGCCGGTGGCACATTGGGGGCAAGCACGGACGTACTCCCCGATGTCCTTTTGAAGAGAAGGCCACCAGAACAAATGTTGCAGAAGCTCCTCCGTGCGCCGTCTCCCTGGGTGGCAGGCAAACTTAGAGGAGTGGGCCCAATGGATAACGTTGCCCCGGACGGCCGATGGGACAAACATCTTACCCGCTCCCCCCCACACACACACACACACCCGGGTCCATCTCAGTCTCTTGCGCCCTCCTGACCTTCTTCTTAATCCCCCACGAGAGGGTGCCCATGACACAGGAGGCGGGAAGGACGGGATGATCCTCACGTTCCAAGGCATCCGTAACGAACTGCCTGGAGAGGGCGTCTGGCTTGGTGTTTTTGGACCCGGGGCGGTACGTGATGGTAAAATCAAAGCAACCAAAAAACAAGGACCAGCCCGCCTGGCGAACATTCAGGCGCTTGGCCGTTCGGAGGTACCCCCAAGTTCCTGTGGTCCGTCCAAACCACGAACAGCTGCGAGGACCCCTCCAGCCAATGGCGCCACTCCTCCAGTGCCAGTTTAACAGCCAGAAGCTCCCTATCGCCAATACTGTAGTTGCGCTCAGCAGGGGACAACCGCAGAGAGAAGAAGGCACACAGCCGGACTTTACCATCCGCCGGGGAGTGCTGGAATAGAACGGCACCCACTCCAGAATCCGAGGTGTCCACCTCCACTAGACACTGAAGATTAGGATCCACCTGGACCAGGATGGGAGACTCGGAGAACTGCCTCTTGAGGACCACAAAGGCCGTAGCCACCTCTTCAGACCACTGGAAAGGTACCTTGGTCGACGTAAGACAAGTCAGGGGAAGAGCCAGGCTGCTGTAGTTCTTGATGAACCGGCGGTAGAAGTTAGCAAACCCCAGGAACTGCTGGAGCTGTTTCCTGGAGGAAGGGGTCAGCCACTCTGCCACCACCTTAATTTTGCCAGGATCCAGGAGAATCTCCTTGTGTGAGATAATAAACCCCAGAAAAGATGTTTTGGAGGCATGGAACTCACATTTTTCTGCCTTGACATATAGTTGGTTCTCCAACACCCGCTGCAGCACTCGCCTCACATGCACCCGGTGTTCCTCTAGAGATCGGGAGAAGATTAAAATGTCATCCAAGTAAACAAAAACAAAAACACCCAGGAAGTCCCTTAGCACATCATTGATAAGCTGCTGAAAAACAGCAGGCGCATTGGTTAGACCGAAAGGCATCACCAGATATTCAAAATGACCACTAGGGGTTCGAAAACGTGTCTTCCACTCATCTCCTTCACGGATCCGCACCAGATGGTAGGCACTGCGCAGATCCAGTTTGAAGAACCAGGACGCCCCCTGGAGAGAGTCAAAGGCCGTGTTAAGTAAAGGAAGAGTGTATTTGTCCTTGATGGTAATGTTGTTCAATTCCCTGAAATCAATACACAGTCTCAAAGAGCCGTCCTTCTTGCCAACAAAGAAAAACCCTGCCCCCACTGCTGAAGAGGACGGACAAATTATGCCAGAGCTCAGAGATTCTTTGATGTAGGCCTCCATAGCTGCCCGCTCCGGCGGGGAAAGGCTGTACAGCCGGCTAGATGGAAGCGGCACCCGCGGCCGGAGGTTTATGGCTCTATCATACACCCGGTGGGGGGGAAGGGATAGGGCCTGGGACTTGCTAAAGACGGCTCCAAGATCATGATATTCAGGGGGAACACTAGACAGGTCGGGGGGCAGGGTGGTGGGAGCCCCCAAGGGCATGGACGGCAAGCAAGTGGCTGATTGGAGACAGACACTGAGGCAAAACGAACTCCATGATTTAATACTACCCGAGCGCCAATCAATAGTGGGATTATGGAGGCGTAACCAGGGAAAACCAAGGATGACTGGGGATGATGAAATGGGCAACACGAAGAACTGTAACTCCTCCCGATGATTTCCTGATACAATGACGGACACTGGGACAGTTTGCTGGGACACCATGGCCATAGGGGCTTTAGACAGTGCGATCAGCCATAGCGGAGACTCAAGGGGAAACAGTGAAGCCCCAAATGGGTTGCCAGGTCCCTAGAAATAAAACTTTCCTCTGCCCCTGAGTTGATTAACCACTTGCACTCCGGGCAATTTTCCTAAAAATGCCAAAAAAAAACGTGCCCAAAGTAAATCGAAAGCTGTTATTCAACCCTTTGCAGCATCTTCATGGGGTTGGTCTCATTTAAAAGAAAACACTTTGAATTTTTTGGCAAAAAAACCATAATCTCTCTACGTGCTCCGGCCACTGAGTTACAGTCATCTAAACATACTGAACTTGAAGAAAAAAAATTTGGACACAGTGTTTGTTTGGATACAAATGCTTGTAAATAACACACAGCTGCCCGATCCGGCTGGAAAATGCAACAGAAATGTAGAACCAAGTGTTATCCAGCTGAGATCCAAATTTGGTAACAATACCACAAAAAATGAATATTTTACACAGCTTTGTTCTCAGGTAGTTCCCAGGCGTTATGGAACTGTGCCAAATTGTGCCAAATGGCACAGTTTGGAAAAACGTCTGTAACTTTTGAATAATTCAATGTAGAATCTTCATTTTAGGCTCTAATGAAAGGTCACACTCAGGGCTGTGTCTGTGTGTGTGTGTGTGGGCGGGGGGTCGTCCCCCCCCCCCCGCTACCAAGGACCAAATTCGGCCCTCGCTACAAGACGGAATACACTCTTTTTTTTTTTTTCCTTGCATGTTTTCACAGCGGCTCCCCCCCCCGCTCGCTACTGTGTGTGTGTGTGGGGGGGGGGGACCGTGAATGGACCGTGAATGCCCCCCCCCCTCGGTACAGAAGAGGGCCATCGCTACATGATGGAATAGACTGATATGCTTCCCCCCGCCGACCGAGGAGCGTTCGGACCGTGCCCCCCCCTCTCCTCTTCTGCAGCGGGTGGGGGGGGGGGGGGCGTTCACGGTCCGAACACGGCAAATGAACCGTTTATCGCGGCGCACGCACTTCGTATTTCGTGCGCAGTACAGTTGTAATTTCCCGATCGGTCAAAAGTCATTTTTGGATTACAGTTTTCAGGGATAAATAATAATTTAGCTTATAACACCTTACCTCTTCAAAGCAGCAGAGTCGTGGCGAACAGCTCTTCCCACGCGTCAGACGAACGCGACGCTGCTCCGCTCATGGATCCCGATCAACATAATTCCATTATTGCCGTTTTGGCGAATGATTTACGACTTTTGTCGTCGGCCTCCGTCTATTCTGCTGGAATGAGTGCAGGTCCCACTTGTGGGTGTTCTCCATGCTGCTGGGTGAGCCTGGGTCTGTAGGAGATTTGTCCAGCGTCCTTTGTTTTCATCTGTGGCAGCAGTAAATATCGCTTCACCCAGCCAGAATTTCTGTGCTTCAATTGGCTCCTGCGTTCACAGTAGGCGGGTCCTCCTTCCTAGATTTTCATTCATTGGTTCTTCAAGGTTTCAGAAACCCAATTCAAGGCTCTTATTAGTCGAATGAGAGGTCAATCAGATGAACTAATCTGTTCGTGGCTGTCTCTGCAGTTTTTTTTTGAGTGGCGCTTGGACGCTACTACATCACCATCACCACCATCATGCGTCATGTGCACGAGGGCGCACGAGCGCGCTCTCGCGCGCCCTCGTGCGTCATAGGACGCAGAGACTTGCCCGCCCGCGGAACAACGGAGCGCAAGTGGTTAAAGCCTGTGTGGGTATTTCAGTATGTTTATGTAGGAACCGAATAGAGAGAAGGAGTCTAGATAGGGGATTATGCTGAAGTGAGTCCGTGAGTCCCCCTACTGCAACGCACGGACACCCCCTTTTGGCCGAAGCTGGCTAGATGCTACCTCATGCTCCTTGCTCCCGCAATAGAGGCACAACCCTAATTCACAGCAGCGCTGTTTCTCCGCCGAAGACAACTTGGACTGTCCCACTACCATAGGTTCCAGGGTGACAGAGGAATCAGGAGGTGGAAGGGCCAATTTGGAGGTCAGAGGGATGTGACGATGCTGGGACCCTGAGCGGCCATAGGCTTTACACTCTGCCGCCCGTTCCCTCAGCCTATTATCTAGACTAATGGCTAGGGAAATTAGCGCTGATAGCTTAGTCGGCTTCTCTAAGGGAGCTAACTCATCCCGAAGGCTAGGGCTGAGAGTCTGAATGAAAATGCTACAGAGGGAAGCATCTTCTCATCCTACCTCGGTAGCCGCTACCCGGAAGTCAATAGCATAATCCGCTACAGCCTGAGTTCCCTGTCTCAAGTTTAACAACCGAGAGGTAAGAACACTGTCTCGGTCTGAATGGTCAAACACCTCATTAAATTCCCCGATAAACTGGCCATAAGTCAGGCTAGCATAATTAACTCTAGCCATCACAGCGTAAGACCATGCTAGCACTCTTCCCTCCAACAAGTTGATCATGTAACCGATTTTACTGTGGTCAGTTGTGAAGTCCTCCGGCACCCGCTGGAAAACAACCTCGCACTGCATGACGAAACCCCTGGCCTCTCCTAGCATGCCGCTAAAGCGGTTGGGTGTAGGAACGGGAGTGAGCCGAGCCGGGGGTCCCTGTCTGAGTTGGTTAGCTGGTACGCTAGTGGGAGCCAAGGAGCTGCTGGAAATGGATAAAGTCTGGGGAAAAGACTGGGAGTTAGTTAGCCGGTCTAACCGGTCAGTGACCCGAGCTAACTGAGTAATAATAGATTGCTGCTGATAAGCTAATTGATCAATTTGGATCTCCATGTGGTTGACACGGCGCACCAAAGCGCTGTCAGCTGGGTCGTTCTGGCGGAGATGTACTGACATGGTTTAGTGACCCAGTGACAAAACACAGACTCCGAATTGATACAGTTAAGTTTATTAACAACAAAAGTGTGTGTTGATGTGTGTAAGTGCAGGCTGGAGCTGCAGCGACAGAGCGGGACACCGTACGGCCTGGCAACCCTATGGACACACAGAGAGGTTAGGTTAGTGAATGTCACGGCTGGAGGTAGACAGTTGCGCTGTAGCTTACTGTGGGAGCAGATGGTGAGAGGCTCAGGTTCAGCACGACGGCTGCGGCCAGGAAGACAGTGCCCTTCTGGTGGGAGTGCAGCTCCTGCAGGTGAGTGTCTAGGGAGTGTTAGTGCGAGGGAAGAGAGGAAGGAATCCGCCACCAAGGAGGAACAGAAGAAGATTCCGCCGCCATGGACTCCACCTGTGCACAGGGGACTGAAGACAAGTTGAGTTGAAAGTTGGAGCTTACATGAGCAGCTGGAGGGATTCTCCGGCGACGATTGAAGCAGGCTTGGGCTGAGACGACGACAGTCTGTAGACAGTGGCGATGAAGCTCATCTGGAACGCAGTGAGACATCTCCGCACTGCCAGTATGGGCAGCGTGGTAGAAATAGGCCAGGCGTAATGAGGACCAGGTGTGCACGCAGCTGGGAATGATGAGCAGACCAGACCATGACACAGTGAAGGTAAACAGTGGTAAGTCGACTTACTGGGGAGTGAGGGGAATGTGCACAATCTGAGAAGCATACAATCCAATCCGTGAGGCAGGCTCGGGGGTCAGACAGGCAATGGTCAGAGCACAACAGGCAAACACAGAGCAAGCGGGCAATTCCAATTCGTCAGTCAGGCTCTGGGTTCTACGGCAGGCAAAGGGTCAAAACACAAGAGACAAGTTCACAAGCATAAAAAGGCAAGGCTCAGGTAAGATACAGGCAGGCAGGAGATCTGACATGAGATAGAGTGTTATTGACATCATGTAGACATGGAAATCTCACTGTTTGAAGAAGAAGATTGTTCAGAACTCCTTATAAGAACTCTTTATACAAAGAATTCTGACTTTTGATACATAGAGTGATGTTTACTGAGTGAAGTGCGTAAGGACTACAGCTCCTGACCAGATAGAGTGATGATATAGAGTGAAGTATGTGGCGGTAATGCACCTAAGCTGGTTGCCAACTGCCAATCACATCTATAAGAAGAAGAAGAAGAAGACATCATGTAGACATGGAAATCTCACTGTTAGAAGAAGAAGATTGTTCAGAACTCCTTATAAGAGCTCCTTATACAAAGATATAGAGTGAAGAAGGCGAAGAAGAGGTTGCCAGAAGAATTCTGACTTTTGATACATAGAGTGATGTTTACTGAGTGAAGTACGTGGTGAGTGAAGTATGAGGAGATGAAGAAGAGTGATGTCTGAAGATAGAGTTGAGGTTTGATTGGACACAGCAATGGTGATAGAAGGACGACAGCTCCTGATCGGATGGAGTGATGATACAGAGTGAAGTATGAGAAGACGAAGAAGAGTGATGTCTGGAGATAGAGTTGAGGTTCGATTGAACACAGCAATGATGATAGAAGGACTACAGCTCCTGACCATATAGAGTGGTGATATAGAGTGAAGTACGCAGCGGTAATGCACCTGTAAGCTGGATGCCAACCGCCAATCAAATCTAAAAGAAGAAGAAGAAGTGAAGTATGTGAGATTTAGAAGAAGAAGAAGAAGAAGAGTGATATAAAATGAAGTATGTGGCAGTAATGCACCTGTTCGACAGAGGGATGGGACTTTGGACTACAGCTCCTGACCAGATAGAGTGATGATATAGTGAAGTGCATGGCGGTAATGCATCTGTAAGCTGGTTGCCAACTGCCAATCAAATCTAAAAGAAGAAGAAGAAGAAGTGAAGTATGTGAGATTTAGAAGAAGAAGAAGAGTGATATAAAATGAAGTATGTGGCAGTAATGCACCTGTACGACAGAGGGATGGGAGTTTGGACTACAGTTCCTGACCAGATAGAGTGATGATATAGTGAATTGCATGGCGGTAATGCACCTGTAAGCTGGTTGCCAACTGCAAATCAAATCTAAAAGAAGAAGAAGAGATCTGACACAACCAGACAGAGAGGAGGGAGAGCGTCCAATATAAAGGGCTCCTCTGATTAGCTGCAGGTGGTGTAATCAGCTGCAGGGAGCAGCACCTAATCAAAGAGGAGAGAGAGGGAGAGAGACAGGGACACAGAGCAGGCAGGAATCCTAACAATATTACACTCGAGATCATTACAGTATCATATCACACCCCACAGTTACTATATTCACTGATACTGTACTCCCTCTCGCGTAATATTGCTTAAATAAACTAGCATTATACTGTGAAAATTTACAAAAGTGTTTGTACTGCTTTTTTACACACAGATTTTAAGCCCAAATTGTTGAAGTGTGTCATACTTCTCAGCAAAGTGGGCCACAGTTTCAGTACAGTGTGCATGGATGGCATACTGGACCATGCGCTTCTTAGCCTAGCACATGGCTAGTGTGCCATCTGTGCCATCCTCACCTATAGCACAGCATGGACATGAATGGGTTTGAGAGCAGATCACAGCACCTGTGTGAAATCAGATTTTAGGTGTATTTTAAGCCATAATTGTTCAAAATAAAGCAGTTCCAAAACAGTAAAAACCCGTTACTTTCAGGCCTATTGGTCATTTCTCCACATACTGTGCCTTCATGTTGGTCACTGTCAAGAGGAACATCATCTGCAGCAACGCTATACTAATCTGATGGATTCTTTCATTTTTGCTGGTCCTTTGATTCCCTGCAGATGCTACTTAAATTATATTTTTCCTTTTTGTATCTCAGACAGGAAAACTTCAATTTCCCTCAAGAAGTTTGGTTTTTTTTTCTCAGACTTTGAACCTATTGTTGTGAATTGAACTTTATATGCCATGGTAAGTGTGGTTTCATATATGGTAGTTTTAGGACATCAGTTATGCAACTCTTCAAAACTCAGGAATGCATACTCACTTACACACAGGTGGAATTCACCATTTTTAAGTGGACTGTTT
Source organism: Pholidichthys leucotaenia (assembly GCA_020510985.1). Classification (NCBI taxonomy): domain Eukaryota; kingdom Metazoa; phylum Chordata; class Actinopteri; order Cichliformes; family Pholidichthyidae; genus Pholidichthys; species Pholidichthys leucotaenia. Next base: position 111,855,970 of record CM035838.1, on the reverse strand, counting down.
GCACACTTTTGTAGGACAATCAAGTGTTTGTTGAATTCAGGGTGGCTTGTTCATACTAATACGACTTACTAACAAAATATGAGGGGTTTACTCATATTAATACTAACATATTCTCACACGAGGCGCAATATTTGTATTTTAGTCTTAACCTGTTTTACACACTGGTATTCACTAATAGCAACATGCAGTTACACATACTGCTTGACATACGCTCCTGATCAAAATCTTAAGACTGGGGGAAAAATTACAAGTATTCACATTTCACACTGGTGGATCTTAACCAGGTTGTAAGTAGAGCTTCAAAATGCAAAAAGAAGAAACAGGAGCAAGAGACATTATTGGAAACTGCATGTAAACTCAAGCAGGCTGTTCATCAGCTGATCAAAATTTACGACCATAGTGCCCCCCCCCCAAAAAAAAAAACATAGCTAAAAGTGTCAAAAAAGAGGACTCAGTAGTGAGTATGTGATGAACATAGCTTCGTGAAGGGCATCCATAGTCTAGAACTGACGTCCATTTTTGTAAACTTCCCTTGCCATCTATCTCCAAATGTTCTCAATGGGATTTAGATCAGGGGAGCATGCAGAATGATCCAAAAGAGTGACGTTATTCTTCTGGAAGAAGTCCATCGTCAGGTGGGCGTTGTGAACTGCAACATTGTCCTGTTGAAAGACCCAGTCATTACCGCACAGACGAGGGCCCTCATTCAAAAGGGATGCCCGCTGCAACATCTCCACATAGCCAGCCGCCATTTGACACCCCTGCACAACCTGCAACATCATTGTTCCATTGAAGGGAAAAGCACCCCAGCTCATGATGGAGCCTCCTTCACTGTGCCGCATAGAAAACATCTCCAGTGGCATCTCCTTGCCATGCCTGTAATGTTGGAAACCATCAAGACTGTCCAGGTTAAATTTTTTCTCGTCAGAGAATAAAACTTTCTTCCACCTTTCAGTGCCCCATGTTTGGTGTTCCCTTGCAAAGTCCAAACAGGCAAGTTTGTGACGTGGGAGGAGATGGGGCCTTTGAAGATGTTTTTTGTTCTTTAAGCTCTTCTTTTGTAGGTGATGTCTTATAGTTATCAGGCTGGAGTCAGCATCAGTAAGGGCCTTAATTTGGTTTGAGGATCGGCCTGTGTCTTCACGAACAGCCTGTCTGATCCTCCGGCTCTGCTCTTTTGGACCATCCCGTGTGTTCCCCTGATCTCAATCCTATTGAGAATGTTTGGGGATGTATGGCAAGGGACGTTTACAAAAATGGATGTCAGTTCCAGACTGTGGATGCCCTTCATGAAGCCATTTTCACTACATGGAGCAATGTTCCCACCAGCCTCCTGGAAACACTCCCATCAAGCATGCCTAAATAAATTTTTGAAGTGCTCAATAAGAACGGTGTGGCTACTCATTACTGAGTCCTGTTTTGACACTTTTAGTTCTGTTTTTTTTTTTTTTTTGGAGGTGGGCACTATAGTCTTAAACTTCTGATCAGCCAATGAGCAGCCTGTTTGAGTTTAAATGCAGTTTTCAATAAATTCTCTATATTTTTTTGTCTCTTGCTCCTGTTTTTTCTTTTTGCATTTTGAAGCTCTACTTACAGCCTGGTTAAGATCCACCAGCGCGAAATGTGAATATTTGCAATTTTCCCCTTGGTCTTAAGATTTTAATCGGGAGTGTAGACAGTGTTATGTAATGCCATAGTATTTTTTCCTGACAACTTCTCTGCAGGGAGTTGTGTTGATCGAGTTAATAGCTTTTATTGGTCAGACCTCTGATTAGAACTCTGTTGTATTCATATGTACTGTGGGATTCGGAGCCCATGAAACCTTGTAATGTGTCAGACATTTCCAAAGTAATTCTCTCCCTCTCAGTGTTATTGTATTTTTTGTTATGAGATGACTGTTGTTGTGAAATGGCACTATATAAATAAAGTTGAATTGAATTGAATTACTTAATCTGTAAATTTTTATTGCATGCATACATCTTCATTATTGTAAGTTACGAATTAGCTTGGCTTAGTTTCTCTTTCTGCTCTTCAGTATGGCTTCATTTCAGGACATAGTTGATTTATGAAGACCAGACTTGGGGCTGCAACCCCTTGCCTCTCCATGGAGCAAGAGCAGATAATTATTCTCTTTCTGGCTCACACATTTCAATGAAAAATGCATACAGCTGGGACTGGAAGCAGCTTATCAAAAGGTTAACGCTTCCCCACAGTTGTCTGCGTCTGCAAAGGGGAGCATTTCTGATGACAGTGACAGCATCAGGCCACTTTCTGTTTTCCTACTGTTTTGTTTGGGTGTTTTCAGCATTGCTGTGACCCGCCAGTGGCCCGGTATTTTGTTCTCCCAAAGTTAACTTTCAATCAAGAGACAAGCCAGCTGTTGTTTGTGTTGTGCTCTGTACATCATTTCTTAAGCAGCCATCTGAGTACAGCAGAACAATTCTGACATGCATATATAATGCATATATATCCTCTTCTTCTCTCTCTTCTGAGAGAGAAGAAGAGGATCTTCAGGTCAGGGAACAGGGAGATGCTGAAGTCCGTACAGAGGGAGCTGAGGAGAAAGATCAGAGAAGGCAAGGACAGCTTCAGGAAGAAGATGGAGGACAAGCTGCAACAGAGCGACATCAGCGGGGTCTGGAGAAACCTCAAAACCATCTCGGGGCTCCAGAATACCTCCCCCCAGGCCACAGGGGGCAGGGAGTGGGCGAACAACCTGAATCTGTTTTTCAATAGATTTGACCAACCGCCCTCCCCCCTGACTGCACAACAACCACTGCTGCCTCTAAAGAAATCAAGTCCTGCTGCCCACTCCCCACTCCACCAACACCCCCCCACTCCCAACACACAGCCCCCCATCCTGACCCTGACCAGGACCCAGGTGAGGACGGAGCTGAGGAAGATCAAGGCGAGGAAGGCGCCGGGACCGGACGGCATCAGCGCAAAGCTCCTCAAGTCCTGTGCAGACCAGCTGTGTGGGATTGTGACGTATATCTTCAACATGAGCCTGAAACTGGGGAGGGTACCACAGCTGTGGAAAACATCTTGTGTGGTACCTGTACCAAAAACTTCCCACCCCAAAGACCTGAACAGCTACAGACCGGTGGCCTTGACGTCCCACTTGATGAAGACCCTGGAGAGACTGCTCCTTGCTCACCTCCGCCCCCTGGTGGAACCAGCGATGGATCCACTCCAGTTCGCCTACCAGCATGGCATTGGGGTGGAGGATGCGGTGATCTTCCTCCTTCACCGTTCTCTGTCCCACCTGGAGAAGCCCGGGAATATGGTGAGGATCATGTTCTTTGACTTCTCCAGTGCTTTCAACACCATCCAACCGATGATCCTGAAGGACAAGCTGCTGCGCGCAGGGGTGGACCAGCACCTGTCATCATGGATCCTGGACTACCTCACGAACCGGCCTCAGTTTGTGAGAACCCGGGACTGTGTGTCCGACACGATCATCAGTAGCACGGGGGCCCCCCAGGGAACGGTGCTGGCTCCCTTCCTGTTCACTCTTTATACTGCGGACTTCTCACACAACACAACACACTGCCATCTACAGAAGTTCTCTGATGACTCTGCGATCGTTGGCCTCATCTCCAATGGAGATGAAGCTGAGTACAGAGGGCTTATCCAGGACTTCGTGGACTGGTGCCATCGGAACTGCCTCCAGATCAACGCGAGGAAAACTAAGGAGCTGGTGGTGGACTGCCGCAGGCATGGGCAGCCCCTCACAGTACCAGTAAATATACAGGGAACAGACATCGAGATGGTGACATCCTATAAGTACCTGGGTATTCATCTGAACAATAAACTAGACTGGTCACACAATACTGATGCACTCTACAAGAAGGGACAGCGCAGGCTGTTCCTGCTGAGGAGACTCAGGTCTTTTGGTGTACAAGGGGCGCTGCTGAAGTCATTCTATGACACGGTGGTGGCATCAGCCATCACTTTTGGAGTGGTCTGCTGGGGCAGTGGCATTACTGCAGCCGATAGGAAGAGACTGAACAAACTGATTAAGAAAGCTAGCTCTGTCCTGGGGCAGCGCCTTGATCCGATGGAGGAGATAGGAGAGAGAAGGACGGTGGCTAAACTGTCATCTCTGCTGGAGTCCGAGTTCCACCCTATGCAGGACATACTGAATGCACTGAGGAGCTCATTTAGCAGCAGACTACATCATCCCAGGTGCACAAACGAGAGGTTTCGTAGGTCCTTCCTACCAACGGCTGTCAGACTGTACAACCTAAGCAGGGCTGCTCGCAGAGATAGCAAAAAGACGTAACAAACTAATAGTTTTTTGAATGCAAAAGATGCAATAGACTTACACAATGGTCCCCTCCGGCATACAACTAGGAACATACCGGTCGCTATGGAGGGTGAGAATATGTATGGGCACATAATCATACCATGTAGGATAACTAAGTAGACGGTTATGCTGTTTCATTCCATCTAGCAACAATGCTCTGCACTGTGTGTGTTTATATATTTACATATTTATTCCATCTAGCTACAATGCTCAGCACTGGGTGTGTTTATATATTTATATATCTACATATTATTCCATCTAGCTACATTGCTCCGCACTGTGTGTGTTTATATACTTGCATATTTATTCCACCTAGCTGCAATGCTCCGTACTGTGGGTGTTTATATATTTACATATTTATTCCATCTAGCTACAATGCTCTGCACTGTGTGTTCATATATTCATATATTTATTCCATCCAGCTACAATGCTCTGCACTGTGTGTCTGTGTGTGTGTGTATATATATATATTTTATAGTAATACGTACATATGTATATTAGCTGCTCTTGCTTGCTTGTTTTTTTCTTGCCTTCTGATTGTTGCTCTGAGTGTTGCTATCCCTGTGCTGTTGCAATCCTGGAATTTCCCCATTGTGGGACTAATAAAGGCTTATCTTATCTTATCTTATCTTATAAAGCACGGTTATTTCATATTGTCAACTTTCAGCATATCTAATCAAATGCTGACATTACATGCAAACCAGTTAGCTTGTTTCAGTTATGGAGTTGTATAAACAGTCTCTGACAACCAGCATATCAGAATTAGGATTTTTTTTTTCAAACATACATACAGTAAACTTTGTGCTTTATGCATGTTATTGTATTTGATAGCTTTTCACATCATTTCAGAAAGATTAAGAAATCTCATGCTTTTTTCACCTCCACGCAGCCTGTATTCCCACATAAAGTTCTGTCACTCATTCATTCTTACACACTCAAACACACATGCACCATTAACACACACTCACTCACACTTCAGGCCTTATGTGGAAGGGGTGCTGCCTGGGAAAGTGATAGCAAGAAAGAAGAAGCTCTGGAGAGTGAGTTATCTCTTTAGATGTCATTGAGGGGGCGCCTCTTCTCTCTCCCTCTCTTTCCCTCTATCATTCTTCTCTCTCTTCCCTTCTCTCGGTCTCCCTCTCTCTCTGTCTCTCTTGTTCCCACTTGCTCTCTCAAATCATGCTCGCCTCCAGTGGTATTCAGACAGTCCAAGGACAAAGTAGAGATATGCTGGGAGCAATGGACTGTCCGTCAGTTTGTGTGTGCGCATGAGAGAGAGAGACACACACACACACACAGAGGTTTATGTTGAGTCTTTGAAACTGTTCTTTTGTCCGAACTGATTGGAGTTTTGTCCCTCTCCATTTAACCCCCCTGATGCTACATCACACAGGCACACACAAACAAAATGCCCTTTATCTTCAGCTGCTCTGGACACATAACGACACGTTTCAATATTTAGAATTCAGCTTCTTGCACAACTTGCTGTTGTTGAGGTCATCTTCATGTGTGGAAAACTATTAAATTAACTTAATTCCATATTTATTGATTGCTCAAGCTTACTGCAGTAGCATTAAGTTTTTATTTTCTGTAAAGGTAAATGTGTATTTTCTTTCTAACTATACAAGTGTGTGAGTAGCTTTTTGTAACTTTCTTGTTCTGGTTAGGAACACTGAAAAGACTACAACTATGGTGACTATGACCTCAGTCCAACAGCCAATCACAGGGTGCTTAGTTGCTGGTAGCTACAGTTGTGCCCTGTGATTGGCTGTTGGGGCTGAGGTCATCGTTGCCATAGTTGTAGTCTTTTCAGTGTTCCTACCAAAAACAGACTTGTTCCAGCCAATGCTGGCCCACTCAGGTTATGGTGTAAGTGGCATCCTCTAAGTCAAAGGTTGCTGTACCATCAAAATAATTTTGGAAACATTATTTTGAGTTGAAAATCTTACATAGTGTTGCTTTAATGTGGCTTTGGCATATCTGACTAAACCAGTTTAAAGTAGATGACCCATGGGTCTGTGACCCTGGAAGATCTATACACGTACAAGCCTACATACAAAGCCAAAAGATGAACTATTCACCTCATGTTACACACACACACATATACACACACGAAATTCATCCCCGAGGCAGACTCCTGCCTCTGCAGATGTGTGACGTGGTAGAGTCGCGCTCTCAGGCAAACAGGGGAAATCCTCTTTCTTTTGCCTTGTCCATCACTGACCATCTCACTATCCCAACATGTGTCTGTACACCGCCAGGCTGCAGAACCACAGATTCAATCAGTACACAGACATACACAGAGGCCCCTTGGCTCCAGCTGGGTTCCCCTGACGCAGGGACACACATTGACAGGAAGTGTAAGGAGAGGTTTGTGGCAGATTTCTTCTCTCAGAACACTTCAGGTTTGACCCTCTTGACTAGGCGGCTTCCTTCTCCTCCATCTCTCTGTAAACAACCACATCCCTGCAACTGAAGGCATGCTGGCTCGCCAAGTGTAATAACATCACTCATGTTTTGATGTGAGGCAGTACATCTCTGTGAGCTAGGGAGACTGTTTAGCTGGAGAAACCTTATGTATGTATGTTTCCTTCTGGATTTTCTCTGATTGCAGGGATGACAGATCTTTGGCGGGAAGAACTTTGTTAACCCATCACCTAACAGTCTTCTCCACCCTCTATTTATCCATTGTGTGTCCTTAAACACACACCCGTGCATGTACGTGCACACACATAAGGAGGGGCTCTCCACTGGTCTTGATGAGTGTGTGTCAGCTCTATTAGCACATTCCCAGATAGGGCCAGAGTCCTCTTATCTGTGGTGACCCATTAATTACACTTTGTTCCATTAAGTGATCTATTTCGGACCTGCTCCACCCTCAACACCCACTCTGCTATCTCCACTTCTAGCCTGCTCCTCCCCCACGTGAACTCTCTCCTCTAGTCTATTCTTTTCATTCCCCCAATGTACACTCTTCTCTCTGAGTGTTAAAGTGCATGCGATCACAAGGTCATGTGACAAGTAGCTCTATACTTGCATAGCAGATGTGTCTGTATGATCTGTTTGAGGCAAAAAATGTATTTCTCTCAACAGATTTTAGACCAAACCTCGAATTTATAGTCTAGTGTATGTATTAGATTTTCTACCTCATTTCTCTCTGAAAATGTTCTTCATAACCATGTTTTCTCTTCCTGCGAATAATTCTTGAGCACAAATGAGTATCAGTTTTCATTGTACTACACCGCCTTACAAGCTTTAAATTTCATACTGAATGAATTTTTTGCTTGTATGTTCCAACTAAACCAGTGTGATACCAAATGGTGAGAAATGTTCAGTCATGTATTGTGTAAATTCTTCCTTGTTGGACCCACTGCAAATTTTGCCCCGAACAAAGAGCTTTTTTCAACATTGCTCAACATAAGTAAACCAATATGTGTTTGTACATATAAGCGTGTCTATTTTTACATACCCACACAGATGAGTATGGTCCAAGGACAAATATAAAATTTGAGAAGCTGCACTTCTGTGATGTTTGGCACCTTTTTTCCGTTGTAAGCTTCAGTGCATGTGGTAGTTGCTAATGTTTACCATCTCTGTTAAAAATCATACTCAGCTGAAGTAAGTAAATCCTGGTGCAAGATTAGATATAAACTACATTTTTTTTTAAAAAAAAGAGCTATCACAACATAAGGTTGTTGCTGTGACAATTTCTAGCCAAAAAAGTCACCAACTGGAACTAACTTAGCACATAAGTAAGACCCTTCCATTTAAATAAGTACTGCAGCGATTACTGTGTTTCAGATGGCAACGAGTTATTCAGCCTAAAATGCTGCATTGAGTAGCTTATTTTATTAAAAAAAAAAAAAAACACCTGGGAAGACTTGGGCTGCATGTCCACAGAGTGTGTAAAAACACTCCAAACCTGTTTTTCTGGACAATTCACAGGCACTCTTAACAAAAAAAAAAGGTCTCTGTTCTGTATCCTAGCAACCGCTTCACCTGTTACTCAAAGCTTGCCTTTGGGGTTTCACATATTTTGCATTGAAGCACTCTACTAATGGCACTAAACTGCATCAAACTGGTAAGACAGCGTACATGCCTCCAAACCTTTGCTGTTAACTATGGACTATGATATACTTTTAGCCTGATTGTGATCGACTGAGCAGAGAGGTGTGTCACTGATGAGTGCTGCAGCATTCGAAACATTTAACTTTCAGCACCATGAGCACAGACACTGCTGAGAACGTTTTTGTGCTGAGGGTGCTGAGCACATTTAACACTGGACTACATAGAAAATGAACAGAAAATAGATGTTTCAAGCCAATAAACAATGCACTTGGTGGACATGCACACTTATATCATGGTTGTGGAACAGATGTTTCTGTTTCAGAAGGGTCAAATTATTGGCCTGCATCATGCAAAGGTAACAAACAGACTGATGAAATTGATGTAACTGGGCAAGAACTGTACAATGCGTCATTACAACCTGAAACAACAGCGGTGACCCATCATCTCTGTGGAAGATTGGCTCCAGCTCCACTGTATTTTACAGTGTCTGGCAGCATTAACTCTTTTCCTGTCTTGAAAATCTGCTGCAAGCTATTTGGTCACTATACACAGAGCTTGTATCAGGCTGAAGACTGATTTATGGATACACATCATGCTTACCCTCTGCAGAAAAGAACCAGGACTATCATCACACCATGGAGTTCAACATTTCCATGTACAGGACAAGGAACTTGCTGAAGAGGCAGTTCATTGTTGCACCATTATTTGATGTAGTATTATTTCTCATCTTGTATTCCCACATTAATTTAGCATGTAGTGTTATTTATGAATTTGTCCTTAGCATTCCTGCCAATTTCCAGCCAATGTGAAATGTTCTGTGGGTGGAAAACTAGAATTTTGTGAGGCTAAGAAAGAAGATCTTTCATTATTCATCATTACACACTGTTGTCTGTCACACAGATAAGATGAAAACATTGCGTGACCGGATTAGAAAAATTTATGTAAATATTTTTTGTAACTAAAATGTAATGATTCACTGCATCAAAAGATTTTTTTTTTTTAGGTTCAGTAAAACAGCTCCCACAACCTGGCCTTGATCTGTTGACTTTTTTAGTTTTTAATTTGTTCAGTCAAGTAGGAGTTAGCACTCTCAGCTGAATAATTTGGTCAGAAGCCACAGAGAGGATGCAAGTAAATATTAGACTCCATGTACTCCAATAATTGTGTAGCAATGTTTTTTTTTTTTCTAAAACTTTGGAGAAAATTACCTGATTTACAGCTCGAGATTTAAATCCCGTACTATTTCAGCCAGTAACCCTAATCCTAAAACATCCCACAGGTGGTGAACCGGAATGTTAGAGGTTAAAAAAAAAGAACAATACCCCACCATCATCAACACAATCTCATCCCGTGGGAAACACTGTATGAGCAAATTAAACAATTAAGTAAAACTAGCTGGTTTTACCTACTATAAACTGAGATCTCTCATTGTTTTACAATTTACCCTTAATAATTGTTTATATGTTTGTTTATAATTTGTTTTACCTTTCTTGTACCAAGGTGCTCTACTTAGGGATCAACATATTGTACCAGTCAGACCTGGACATTGCCATAGGCCAAAAAGGACAGTGGAAATACAAGTTAGGTAATTATTACAACAAAAGTTATACATACCTTCACACTAACCTGTTGACCTTGGTTAACTTTCACTTTGCAGTAGTTTCAGTTGATTTCTTAAGCATATACTTTGATCACAAACTTTCTAGTCATAGAGACCTACCCTACAAGTTTCTGTTTTGATGCTTTTACTTCACTAGAGCCATTGTAAGTATAAATTGGCTTTCCATTTTGGGGGGTATGAAACATTTGCTACTTAACTAGAAATAATTCAGTTTTTGAAAGGTTAATTTTAAATTATTTGATATTTACGTAAATAAGCACAGGTATGTGCTATTTTTTTCCTCCCAACATCATGTCATTTTCAAGAATAGTAATCATATTCAGCAGTTATAAACATTATTTTTCTCTGTAGGGAAGTGCAGGTCATGGCAGTTATTGTATAAGTGTAATGCTTTAAATCTGCTTCCTGCTTTTTCATTACCAAACTTAAGCCTTTGTAAATTGATGAAAAATCAATAAGAGCAATAAGCTTAGTGCAACTTCAGTATTCACAACAATAATAAAGATTCCTGTTGTGAACTTTAAAAAAAAAAAAAAAGCATCGCTAAATACTATATGTATATCCTCACTCTGCATAATGCTTTCAGACATTTGTTTTACAAAGCACATGCGTGTGGAGGTAACAGATTGTGAAGACAGGTTGTGTGTAAGGTGTGCCACCACCATAGCCTTGTGTGGAAGGGGTTTCTCACACACAAGGCTGTCAGTTATAAGCCCATCGGTTCTGAATACGGCCTGCCTTTCTTACAGGTGCAAGGGGGCCTCTCCATCACCCCGCTTCCCCCTCCTCCACCTCTTTTGTGACTGAGTGATGTGTGTATGTCTGATATTGTAGATGTGTGGGTTCACGAATGTGTGTGTTTTTTTTCTGTGCCTGTATTGTCCGTAGAAGTGCGAGGGAGGAGCGTGTGTGTGTGTGTGTGTGTGTGTGTGTGTGTGTGGCAGGCTTCACTGTGGTGAAGTGGGTTGTACGACGTGTGTTTATGTGAGTGAAGAGTGAGTATAGTGTGGTGAAGTGGTATAGCCAGTTTGCAGTTTGGCTTGGATTTGGTGTATGATTATGTATTCTTCTGTCTGCACTCTTTCTAACACTTTTTCATCTTTTCCATCTTATCATTTGGGGAGTTGTTCTAAACCTTACCAAGGGGTTAACGTACGTGTGTGTGTGTGTGTGTGTGTGTGTGTGTGTGTGTGTGTGTGTGTGTGTGTGTGTGTGTGTGTGTGCGCGTACATATATATGATTATATGTCTGCGTGTTTGCTGGGGTGTGCGCCAGCTTGGGCTTATGTCATTTCATGTATATGCAGGCGTGTAGTGCCTCTACTATTGCAAAAAGTCTTTGTGGGGGCCTCTCTTTTCAGCCTGGCTGCTTTTGAGACACGTTGTGCCTGAGCATAGAAACAAAAGCTCTCCATTGCTCCTCAATAGGACAAAAACAAAACCGTGTCAGGCGAGCTAGCAGCCCCCGAGTGTTTGCCATTTAAGTTCCAACCAATGGTGGTCGAGGTGAAACAAAAGGCCTGGATGGGGAAGGAGGCCTGCACTGTTTACAGTGTTAATGTCTGGGTGGCACTCCCAACAAGGCCCTTCCATGCACATGGACGGGTATGTGCACTCAGTCACTGTCTGTTTCTGTTGATGTCTCTCTCACTCTCTCTCTCTCTCTGTTGCATATACGTGCTGAATCAACAGGTACATGCACACGAAAGAACAAACTGCCAGAAAAATCTTGACTGTACCAGAATGACCTTTTGTTTTACTGTAATTGTAAAACATGCAGTCAATCAGTCCATAGAGACTTTGTCACAATTAAATGGCTCTTAAAGTATTAGTTGAGGGAACATTAAACTGTGAGCGTGGTCTCAGAAATATTCATAAATAGTTGATTTAAGACCCGTGCTGTATGTCTTTCATCAGTTTACATTGTGAGTTCCTGTATGATTTTATTCTATGTATTACTTGTTGTTTTACCGAAAGTCTAGTTACATTTCTGACTTGTGTTATAGTATATGTAGTGATAAATTTAATGTTTTAACATTTTATGTATGTTTTAAATAATCTATACTATTCAATGCCAGAATTTTTCCTAAATAAATTAATTAAAAAAGATCTGTTCAAAATATATTACAAGGTAATGACAGATTTTTGAAAAGAAGACTCCCATGTATTTTCATGTATTTTCACTTTTAGATTAAACGTGATAGAGACAACATTGTGATCTCCTGGCCAGTAGGTGTTGCACTTACTTTTGCTCCACTATAATATTGTACTACTTGGTAGAGACAAACATCAACGTGCAACACAGACTATTCTACAGTCTGTTATTTGGTGGCTACAAGCCAGATACAGCCTGTCAAGTGACGACTCTTTAGTGGTATGAACTTAATATGAGGCAAAGAAATGTGACATTAACCTAACTATGCTATTGGCTGTGACATAACGACCACCGTAGCTGTCATCATCCGACTGCTCAGATGTAAATCTTATGATTGTTTTAGGCCTGTAAAAAAAATTTCTTTTGAAGAATATAAAGGCTTTAATTCCGTACCTTTCCAAACAGTTTGTAGATGTATTATGTTTTTAAATATTTATTTTCATGAAAATACACTCCAGTACACCTTTAAAGGAAGATCTTGGTGAATGCCACTGGTGTATGTCTTACCTTTTATTTCTAAAGTGTCTCAACCCACTTTTGTAAAGCAGAGTAAAACCACTGGCATTGAGAAGTGCTGTAAAGGTGAAGGCTTGTTTGGGCTTTCGATTTTTACTGAAGCGCAGTGGGGAGAGTCTGACACTGGTATCAAATAGCCAGCTCAGTCCTTGGACTGGGGTTATCTTGTAAATACTCTGCTCCAAGTCTATAAAAGCGAGGGTCCTTTATGACGGCCAAGGCCACTCATTCACGTTAAAATGAAAGAGCACTCAGTGCCGTCTCTGAGCCTGGTTAGGGAGGAAACATGTAAGGAGGGATAGTTGAAGGGGGCTGATTAAAGGAGAAAGAGGTAGAAATAAAGAAAAAAAAGTATTTTGTGCAAAGTCCTTGTCCCAAGTTTAACTCTCCAAAAAACTAGCAGTTAATGTGATATCCTCCCCTCTCTGGGCTTTCACACAATTTTGTTTCCATGTGTCTCTTCTGTTTGTATTTTATTCTAAATACATGTAGAGTCCCCTTAGCGGCCCCTGTAGCTACTGATTCAGGTTCCTCATCTGTGGATGCATAATGAGTTCTGCCTTGTTTTGTCTAACAACAGCACACAATAATAAGCAAAGTAATTAAAAGCAGTGTGTGAGATGGGGGCTGGGCAGACCCAACTTACCAACAAGCATTAAAAATGAATTTGATTCAGGAAGAAATAAAGGTATTACTGGTGTGAGGAAATGAGCTCTGTTATGGATATTTTTTCTTATGTGACGCATTGAGTGTCTGCTGTTCCTGTAACTCTGAAGGCTTAGGACCATGTTGATTTTATTTGAAATGTAGATGTATGACCCAATCTTATTATACCTGTTCTACACTGAGGGTTTGATGGGAATATCTTCAGCCTTTGTGGAAATTGAAGGGTGCGGTTAAGGGGGAGTGAGAGGGTACATTTTGAATCGGTTAATGATTTTTTTTTTTTTTTTCTTTTTGACCGAAGTCAACATCTCCATGTTTTGTTAGAGAGGACAGAGTAGCTCTGGCAGTGTAGCCGAGCACCTGTCACCTGTTTGGGCTCACTTTGACCTCATCTCCAGAGGCTTCGTGTTGTGCCCTCTTCGACAGACAGCCATGTGGGACCCAATGACATTATTGACCTTTACGCATGTCAGCAAGCAAGGTGACAAGCATAACTGACCGTGCGTCAGTTATGTGCATTGCATACACACAGTGTATTGACACACACTGTGCACATACTGCTGTATTCACCCCCAGAAGATCATCTAATATCAGAGAGTGTCAGGGATGGAAATCCGATCGGCTGACAACCAGGATACAGATAGCGGTTCTCCGCCGCTGATCCATGCACCAGATAGTTTCCACAAACAGCAGGCGGGCTAAGGTTACAACAAGCCAAGGCCCACACTACAATGCACTGCTCCGCCTCACATCGAGATAAAACAAAAGCTTAGGTTACCGTCAATAGGAAATTGATAAGATAATGCAGTGTTTGTATTTTTTGATGAAAAGTCTGACAAGAGGAAATGAGAAAATGTTTTGTTCTGTCTGTAGCAATATCATGTATATTAGTCCTGTTAGATATTCTGTTTTTGTAATTTTCACCCCATGATTATATCACTTGTTCATCTGCTTTTTTTAAATTGAGTCCCATTAAATGTTTAACCCAAATGTCAGCATATTTGATTAAGCACTCACAATTGTTTAAAGAATTTCTGTCCACACAAAGTATCATCTCTTTACATCCCTCTTGCCTAAATGGGCTCCTAATAATTTGAATATGTATTTATATTATAAGTGAAGCAAAGAGATGTGCCCCCCTTCACATCAATGTAATTACGAATCACAAAAAAAGAATTTGATTCAAATAAAATAGGCCATTTGTACACAAGCAATTAACTGGTGCGGCTTTAAATAATGTAGCCCAGATGGAACCTAATTATAGTCGGCATGCTTTGATTTGCGCTTCCTGTCGGAGTATCACTCGGGGCGTCACTTTGGCTTTTCAGTCACCTAGTGTTTTGTTTTGAAATTTCTGACAATCAGAGACGATTACCATTTGTAACAGCATGCAGCGTTTGGTGCTGAGGGAAGAAAGCATGGCCCATAGCTATGGAAGAATTTCCTTGTTTTTAGCACAAAACTCTCCTCTGTTCCCTTACCTCACTGCACACAAATGATAACAACTCTGTGTGCGTGCGTGCGCGCGCGCGCGTGCGTGGCAGCATCTTGCAGCATTTGTAGAGTTACGGAGAGATCACACAGTCAGTCAATTACCTTGAGAGGGCTCCAGTGGCTGTGACAGAAAGGAGGAGGCCAAATACCCAGGATCAAATGCTCTTCTATGCCTGTCGCATAACGACTGGGCCACACCAGGCTCAGACAACACACACGAGGGTCAAACACGGGGCACTGGCCAGGTTCTGCAGTGAAACTGTGCTCTGACCCCAGCAACGGGCAAATGAAGGCACTTTCACTGCAGCACGTTTCAGTACCGGCCATTTGCTGCCTTAGATCGAACCATCATTATGGAGTTGTATATGCAGTATGTGTGCATGTGTGTGCACGAGCTGCCTTACCTCTGGGTTAACTGTCACTGCTTATAGTATATTAATCCAACTTCACCATTGCCCAGTGCTAATTACAAAAATACCTAGTCAAAGTGAAGACAGTTCTGTCTGTATTCCCTCTGAAAATACCCAGCGTCATGTAACTTCCAATAACACCATTATTGCCTTTGGAATTAATGAGAACATTATTGCATTTAAAACAAACTTTTATTAGATTAATGTAATTATAACAAACTTTATTTTCCAAATTAGCACATCATAAAACTGTTTCTTAGTTAATACAAGAAAACACACACAAGCACACTTTATTTTCAAAGTTTTTAAAATAAATACGTACATGAAGGGGGTTATAATCAGAATCACGAAAGTGAAACACCCTTTTGCCCATTATATCTTGCTTTGCAAAAACATAAAATCAATAGACAGTAAAAGACTCTTTTTATCTCTTTATTGGCCATTTATGGGTTCACTTTACACTCAAGATTCAGCCACATGACATTCAATCGATTTCCACATTTTTTTTAAAGATATTACTTTGATTTGTGGTTGAGCTGATGTAATCCTCTCACCTCTCATTCCCTCACGCCTCTCTTTCACTCTCTGGGCCTGGTCATTGGGGTTCCTCTTCTAAATCAGTGGCCACATTTCAATTATGACAGCATCCATTAGGTTCAGCACACTTTTGCTGTTAAAATAGCGGTGGATGTAGGTAGTTGAATCCCTTTTCAAGTTTGAATGGAAGCGGGTTTATTCGATGTGGTGTAAGTGATGTCTGTGGGAGAGTGCTTTTTTATCTCAAAGCTTCTACCATATAGAGGGGTGGAGCTTAGCTTAACACCAGAGTCATTGGAGGGGCACAGGCTCATCTGCATATTGGCACAGAGACACCCCCCTGGTGACCCTGAACTGCGATGGGATAGGGCGGAGACGCTGGCGGCATTCTGGAAGGGTTCATCGCTAGTTCAAGATGAACTCGAAAGCGCCGCGGCATTGATCCATTCTGCAGGAGGGGGGAAAGGGAAAAATAGAGGTAAAAACACTGTTAAGGCAGAGAACAATGAGATGGGGGGAAAAAAGAAGAGGATGAAAAGGACCACAGTGCTTCAAACTGGGTATAAATGATAGATTAGAGGTGTGAGAGGGCTGTGTCTTTGTTTCCAGGGATAGATGTTATGATGAGCCCTCCACCAGTAGCAGTCACCCTGTGCTGGATTATTGACTACATGATTGCCAGGCCAGTAAATGTGACCCAATGCACTGACTGCCAACTTCTCGCTATATAGTGTTCAGTGCAGTCCCTTATCTGAGCGGGATCACAAGCCTTCTTACATCCTAGTTCCCACACTTGAAGCCAAATCCACTGTTGGCCCAACAGTACTTCACTTGCTTACAGTCAGACACATAAACACACACACACATGCACACACCATCTGCATTAATGCCTCCAGGCAGGGGTCAATCTAATAAACATGGGGTCAGTGCAGTGGTCATCGGAGGCCTGTCTATGGTGAGAGAGCCTTTAAGGTCCTTCCTAATTGTATCCCGGTGGCCTTCTAGTCTAGCTTTTTATAGCTGATATGATGTACACAGGAGAGGAGAGGAAAGTGAGATGGAAGGAAAAAAGGTACTAAAAAGGAACTGAGGTAAAGGGGAATATCTATATGTAGTACTGATTTGACTTGTCCAGAAAGGTTGTGGTTATTAACCCTTCTCTGCCGGGATCAGGTTTTCTCAAGTACCCTCAACTGATTTTTGTGGAAAAAATTAAGGAGACTTTGCAAATTTATATGACAGAAACATCTTAGGTATGCAAATAAAGACTGGTAAAAGAAAGCTCATATTCAGCCATCCCTTTCTGAATTTTTTGCTCTCTATCATCAACTCAAGAAAAATCTGTTATCTCGGAGCAAACCTATTCTCCCTCTGGGAAATAAGAGGGCACCTCAGTGCAGCTTTTCAGGTCCAGTTAGAGTTGGGTTGCTAAGCAGCTGAGATGCTAGCCAGAGGCAGCAGAGACAAGCCGTTATCTTTTGAACGCTGAACAGTTAGCGAGCATCAGGTGCAACCATGATCCGCGCGCGTCACAGATGCTTCAGTGCAGAGCTTAAATGTTCTGCGTTAGAACCCACTGCACTTGGCTTTACAAGCCATCCAACTAAAAAGCAGGCCTGTGATACCCTAACCCCAAGGAACTCGAGGTACATGATACCAGATTTCAAGTTCCAGTGTGACCCCAACTTGGGAACTTGCTAACCTGGTGGAGGTCAGAGGGAAACCCAGCACTGCGGCCTCCCCCCCCCCCCCCCCGCCACTGTCAGACCACCTGATATGTCTGCTGGTCACCCCTCTCCAGCTTCTGTCTAGCCTTTCCTCAATTAGTTTTTTAGAGTGAATGACTATCGCTTCAGTGGTTTCACTTAGTACGCTCATTGTGCATATCTTTGGTGTTGTTGGAAGGAGCTCTTTCCACTCTCTCCGTGGATGTGCTGTGGTGTTGATTATCGCGATCCACTTGGATAACATATTAATGCCTTCCCATTGGACTAACAGGTCATAGGCTGCCTTGGCTCTCACGCATAAGGCCTGAGCTGCAGAATGGGAAACGTGTATGAGACTAAACAATAATAATAATGGGTCAGATTTATATGGTGCTTTACATGTCAAGCGCTTACAGTGAGTCCATTATTCATTCACTCCGGACAGACATTGATAGTGGTAAGCTACCTCTGTAGCCACAGCTGCCCTACGGCAGACTGACAGAAACATGGCTGCCAATCCGCCCCAACGGCCTCTCTGACCACTACCGAACATTTATACACATTCATACCCAGTGTCATGGATGCTGGAGGCATGGTGGGTAAAGTGTCTTGCCTACTGACACAACGGCAGAATGGCTGGGGAGAGCGGGATTCAAACTGCCAACCCTCTGGTTATTGGATGACCCGCTCTACCTCCTGAGCCACTGCCGCCCACATTTCCCTCCTCCGTTCCATTTTTGCTGAGCACCAAGCTGGACGGCAGGAAGTTCCATTTTTATATGGTCTTTGGCATGACCTGGCTGGGACTTGAACCCCAACCTCCCGGTTGTGGGGCAAATGCTCTACCTCTAGACCACCTCTCTGGTTATATAAATCTAATCCATTATTATTATTATTATTATTATTATTATTATTATTATAATAATAATAATAATAATAATAAACATATAACCATGTTAATTTCCATGTTATGTGTATAGGCTACATACTTTTTCCATTGTTGTTGAGTCTGTAATCAACTTTCTATATTTGCCTGTTCTATTACAGTAAACTCTCTGTGTTTGTGCTTATCTTCTACATGCAGGTACTGAGAGGCATGAGCTGACCTCCTGGATGAGTTTCAATTCCATCTTCGGGTTCTTCAGTAAAGTCCTGGCTGCAAAAGAAGGCGAGGAGGCAGAAGACACCTCCAACTCCGTCACGACACGCAGCACTTCATTCAAAGTCAAACACCAAGATTTGTAGAAAGCCAATGATGGTGTTTTGAAACACTATAGAAGATTTTGGAGGGTGGTTAGGTTTTTTTTCCCCCCCCTTTTCTCTCTTCCTCTGTAATCCTCCCACCAGTTTTCCTTTCTCGCTCTTTTCCCTGAGTGTCACTTCTCCCTCCAGCCCTCCGTGGCTGTGCGCACACATAGCCTTCCTGTTGTAAGAGACAAGAGTACAGGGTCACCGTGTATACATCACAATAACGTTTTGCATTACTTCTGGTTGAGCGCAACTGTCAAAGCAATATGGGCCTGAGTGTTAGTGCTTCCCGTGGGCTGTGGCCTGGCTGCGGGTACGGGCCACAGCAGCAGAGATTAAGGTTGACAGGCACTGTGCACAATGCGCTGTGGTGCACCTCTAATTGTCCTGACATCAGCCTGAACTGAGCTAATGCCCTGCCTGCCCTGCAGTCTGCACCGCTCAGTCTCTCCCTCCTCTCCATCCTCTTCCCCCTGATCCTAAAGCCTGGAGATCCTTAACTCCACCCCCCCCCCCCCAAAAAAAGCTCAAATTTAGGGTATCTTCTGATAAGTTGCAGTAGTATTTTAACCTGGGTGATGTCTGTCTTATTCTTTTAGTCCCATCTCCTCCCATAATGTTTTAATGAGAGCGAGAATGCTCAACCGACAACCATTTCTTTTAGCAATTTAACTATTTTATGAGTTCTTTTTAACTGTTTTATTCCTCAATAAATATTTTTTCTTCCATGTTTGTCATTTGGGTTTCTTAAGAATGTGCTCCTACTAAATTTGAAACATCCTTGCACTTGTAGTATGAGAAGCTCTTTTTTCCAAGTTGATTTAAATATGAAGTTGATATTTAACGCGCATATTCAAACTATTTTTAACATTTCTAAGAACAAATAAGAGTTTTTACTTAATTCTATAACTATATGTTACGAAGTGGGTTGGAAAAGTGTGGAGAGTTTATTTCTCCTATAAATGTACTTTTTTCCCCGGTGTGATATCCAAGAAATTGATACATCTGGATGATTCAGTGTGATGAAACAAATAAAACAAACATAACCTGTTCTAAATATGGAGAATTCAAGACACTGAGTGTTTTTAAAATCACTTAAAGTGGGGCATCAGAGTGGGTCTGAGGGATATCTCATTTCAGCAGTTGCCACAAGTCCCCACACAACAGTCATAAAACCTCAATATATTGCCTTACACGTGTCAGGAAATCCAAGATTTCAATATTATTCTAAGCCGAAATGATATTTCCTTAGATGCTGGAGAAATGTAACATATCAGTTTTTCTTTCCACCAAAGTACTCTTCTTGAGGACTTGAGAAATGACAAAGTTAGCTCCCTGCTCAGCTGCACATAATCTGACTATGTGACACAAACATGATCTTTTTTTCATAAGGCTGGTATGTTTTATAAAACACTCAAGGCTTAATGGAATACATTTCTAATGTGTGGTGACATTAGTAAAAACTCAAACTGATACCTTAAACACATTCGCAGATGCTCTTCATTCTCTCTCTCTCTTGCTCTTTTTCGTAACTTAAAGCAGTTAAGAGTTGAGCCTGCCTACTGCAGACTCCTTCCCACTGTGTGGATGGTTTAAGGCTTTTGTGGATTATCTTTCTGCTGTAATGAGACAAGTGTGGCTGATGGTTACAGGCCTAATTTCCTTTTAATTTGATTTAGATCTCTCCAGGTTTCAGCAAAGAAGTTAGCTTATTATTTGATTTGATGAGTTTCATTTTGAGATATCGTTGCTCATCTGCTTTTCAGCTAGATCAGGGTTTTTTTTCTCTACAATTTGTATATTGTTGCCTTAGGAATAAACAAGACGCTGCTCACTGTTTTTTAATAATACCCAGCAAGCCATATGTGAAGGAAACTTAAGATGTAAGAGCAGCCTAAATCCAAAGCACAGTTTGGAAATAAAAGGAATATTTTTGCCAATTGTTCTTGAAGTCTTTTTTTTTTTCAAATGGTTTATTTGTTGTATTTGTTTGAGAAACACGCTTATTTTGTGTTATCACTTTACAAGCTTTTAGGTTTGTATGAAACTGAAAGTTTCCTGCCAGGACTTTTTTTTTTCTCACGTTCTCAAATGTTTTGCTAATTTCCTTTTGATCCATGTCAGATTTAAACGACTGTGTTTGGGATTTATTTTATGTAGCACAGTAATTATTCCACCATTACATGATGTCATTTTGGAATTAATCTATTAAACCAAAGGAAAATCAAACCATCTTTTCATCTTATTTCTTCAAGTGTGCATTTGTGTGTCCTGGTCATTTTAGAGGCTGACATGCTGATCTTTCACTTGTCTTCTTCGCTTGGTAGAAAGACTGGAAGCCAGCAAGGCTGCGCGGCCGCTGAAGGGTTAAAATGAGCGCGACAAGATGACAAAGTCAAACATCAACCTTCAAATAGCGCACAAGTACATTAAAACAGTTTTTTTTTAAATGAAACATATTTGACATTAAGTTTAGTGATCGATAAGTTTCAGTTTTTTAAACATTTGCTAACGGATGGAGTTTCCTTAAGCTCTGGGGGGGGAGCGGCGAAGCGGCTGTGCGGGCAGCAGAGAAGCGTGGCCAAAGGGAAACAAACTATAAACTGTAATGCCGCTCCTTTTGGTCATTAATTTGGCGCAAACTGAGCCCCTCCAAAAACTCGGAGACGTTTTACGGCGTCATTTGTTTTCACGCGGTGAAACCGATCAGGTCATTAAACGCCCCCTCAATAAATCTTTAGAAATCTTTTTCCATTAACCCCCAACAACAAGTGGAACCGCCACCCCTCCACACACACACACACGCACACGCACACACACACACGTCACAGTGTCAGACGGCAGATTAAAGTGGGCCATTCAATCACGCGCACGGAAAACGCACGCGCAGCAGTGAATTAGAAATGCTCCGAACTTCCTCAGGACGTGAACGCAACTTTTATTTTTTTTATTTTATTTTTTTTTGAGTTCTGCAATTTTCCCCATTTTAACTTCAGTGAGTTTTTCTGCCTCTAATTAAATGAGCTTCCTTCTGTCCAGAGCTGTGATTCAGTGCAACTTAAATTACCACCTGCAGTCAGTTATGATCAAAGGAAGCTGATTTTTTTTCTGATCGGGAATTAATGTATCCCTTATAATCTATTACGTTGTACGGGGGGAAATGTAGCCAAGTTGTTTTTTTTTTATTCGGATTTTACCGCCCTGCAACCATCTCAAGACCCGGAAACCCTGTCAAACCCGCGTGGTCCTGCGCTGCAGCGTCTGCTTCCAGGAGAAACGGTGGCGACCGTGACATTAAAAAAAAAAAAAAGTTAGGCGGACCACTATTGATATTTCAATTCCACATTTAAGAGAGTCGCGGTCACGCTCGCTTGCTCCCACCCTCCCTCCGACGTGCACGCCGCGCCTCGCAGAAGATGAACTCCTCTGCAAAGGGAACCAAACGTGGAATGTCACCCCTCTGACAACCCCCTGCGCGCACGCGCGCGCGCGCGCACGCACACACTCCCGCGGCGGATCACTGTCAGATCACTATTTGCATAATTATATGCTCGGCTCAGAGGAGAAAACTAACCCCCAAATTTTACGGGTCAGCTAACTGCAACAATCAATGTTTTATCGGGTGTACTAAGGGGAGAAAAAATATCATTCACAGCCGCGGCGGAGGGACTCGCTTTCTCCCCTCCTCTCTGCCTTTTTTTTTTTGTCAGTTCAGTTCAATTACATTATTGGCATGACTGCTTATCAGAAACAATATTTCCAAAGCAGGTGGGGGAAAAAAATAAATAATTCAGCCCTCATCCATTGCGTCAAACAAATGACACCCACATGCACACACTCAGTATGTGAGACATTTTCCTCTCTTTTTTTATCTTTAAACTGGGAGAATGCCTGTTTTATTAATCTTAAAGTGTATTCTAGATTATATTCAATCCCCCCCTTCCCCCATTGTGCCAGATTTTATACTGTTTTTTTTTTTCCAAACGCAGAAGAGATCTTTAACACCACAGCTTAGACATCATTACATATTCATTGACTCCCAGAGAAACCATTTAATCCAGTGGAAACAACTTCTCCTGCTCCTCTGGTCTCATAAGGACTGGCAAACAACACTTGGGGGCCACACAGGCATCACATTTGGGTGGGTGGGGGTGGATCTGGACACAGGTGTTGCACAAAGTGAGGTCCTAAAGTGGGGCTGCTGGGCCTCTTAATGGTGGCGCAAATTCCTACTGAGCCTCTGATTATTTGCGACATTTTATCTAGATGTCAAATAAAGCGCACGTGTGCCGCTTCTTTAAACAAAACTCTGTGGAAAACTTTTTTTTTTTTTTTTTGCAATCGGCACCCACGGTGTTCCTGTTCTCACCTGCCTTGGAGTTTCTGCTGTTTTTTTTTTTTTGAAAGCGCTATTATGTGCGGAAATGTGCAAAGCAAATCGGATATCCCGGCGAAATTGCAATTCCCCGGGTTAGGAGTGGATCCGGGCTTGTAAAGAAGTGAGAAATGCCTTTAGAGACCCCAAACCAGCAAGAAGCAACAACGCCGGAGAGACCCGCAGGAATAACCGTAAATTACCGGGATGTGTGGTTGCTCGTGCTGTTTTCTTTATATCTGGTTTGCTGTCTAAGGTTTCTAAGCAGCCTCCACATAAGCACGGCCCGGTTCGTGTGCACGTTGCTGTGTGTGGTAAGTTCTGCTGGCACGCAATACTGGGATCGTGGGACAGCTGTTGGCAGAGCCGTTTTACCGTGTTCAGTCCGTTTGGCTTGAACGGCAGCTCCGTCCCCTCCCCGCCCCCTCCATTACACCTCCTCTGATGCTCTGCTGGCCTGAAGACTCCTGCAGGAGGACAGCAGCACCCTCTGAAATGTAATACAGCTGAAGAGTGGACGCTGACTTTTAAGATTTTCTTTTTTTGGGGGGGGGGGGGGGGCATGATGTGCTGCTTTCTCCTGATTTCAAGGCAGCAAAGTGAGGCCAATGATGGGGGGGGGGGGGGGGAGGAAACCCAGTATAGCCCAGCTCACCGGGCCAGTTTAACAGGCCACTAACTGGGGAAAAGTTGTCATTTAGTGTTGATGAATAGCAGAGGAGATGAGGCATTCAGACCTTCTTTTTTCCGGTGTAAAATATGAGCAAACGTTTGATAAGTTTAATGTGAGGCATTTATCACTCCGATTTGTCAAAATTCACAAACTGCTACTGACAAGTACCGGCACGAATTAGACACGCATTTTAACTGTCAAGTGTGACAAAACTAAAATCTTTTTTTTTTTCTCAATTTAGATTTCTTGGAAGATTGTCTTTTTTTTGTTTGTTTTGCTGTATATTTAAATGGAAACGGTGGAAGTATAGTATTAAGAGAGCACAAATAATGATCACTAGGATTATATAA
The DNA here is from genome assembly GCA_020510985.1 of Pholidichthys leucotaenia. Taxonomy (NCBI): domain Eukaryota; kingdom Metazoa; phylum Chordata; class Actinopteri; order Cichliformes; family Pholidichthyidae; genus Pholidichthys; species Pholidichthys leucotaenia. The sequence goes on along the minus strand of CM035838.1, from coordinate 111,831,843 downwards.
ATATATATGATCATATTTTTAACAAAATTAAAATTACAGGCTACTGAAGTAGGAATGTGAAAAAAGACCAAAACAGCAAAAGAATTTGCTGAGGATTTGAAAGCTTATGAGCAAATCAAAAAATAAATGTATAACTAATTTATTTTCCAAACTTTCTCGATAGTATGCTATTAAAAAACTGTCTGTTTGTGATGTATAATTTTGTATCAACAATTATACTGTTAAATATAATCGAAAAAAATCGAACATCTAATATTATGAAGGCCCTAATAAAAATAGTTAAATAATACAATTTTTGACGATCAAAAATTAAGGCAAACAATCAATTAACGAAGGTTGGCTCTACGTTATTTTTCTCTCAGTTAAATCAACGAAATAATGAGGTGCTTCCCCAAATCCGTTAAGTCCAACCATCACAGGTCGATATGGCATTGAAGGTGGTGAGATATTGATTGGCTAGCGGTGAAACAAAGAGCCTTGACTTACGCTGGAAAAATGCAAATTATAACGAATTATGAGTAGCATATTTCGCTTAAAACATTTAATAACAGACTAATAAAATATGGTTCTGCTTAGTTTGATATTTTGAAATGGGTGATAAAATAAATCCGATAATATTTGTATAATAAATATTGTTGTAAAACGTTTTTAAGTCTAATTCGGAACCTGTAAACAATTAAAGAATAAGTTGTCATAGGCTCGAAGCTTTGATAAAACAACAAAAACACACAAAAAAGGGCTTCACAAAACCAGAGATCCGCTCTGTTTTGCCTTAAATTCTCAGAGAGAGAAAGAAAAAGAAGGGGGAAGAAAAAAAGAGTGCAAGGCGATATTAAATCACACATTATAGATGAGTTTCATCATGTGGACGCGGCCCTCCGAGGATAAACACGGCAGTGCGTGGGGTAAGAATAAGATCCAAGTTATTATTACTGAGGGAGCGGCCTTGGTCGGCAGCACCCTGCATCCTCATTACATCCACCCAAAAAAAGAGATGAAGGTCTAAATGGAGTTATTGCCATCCAATGAACTCAAATTAGCCGGGCCACACCATGACAGACAGCTGGGTGGAGGGAGGGAGGGGGTTAGAGGAGTGTAGGTGCTTGGATTGGCAGGTGTAGGTTTGGATGCGCATTTCATGGTTTGCAGGGCGCCTTAAGTGAAGCCGGGTTCACTCTGAATCCGAGTTGTTAAGCGGGTTAATAAAGTTGTGTTATTAAAGGGCCTGCAGTCAGGCTGCTCACCGGTGCCCACACTCATCCTTCCTGTCCCCAACCACAGGCCCTGTTTCTCTGCTGCATTCCTTCATCAGCCATTCAAATATAACTTCTCTCTCTCTCTCAACAATCTCTCCATCCGCTTGAATGCCTTTTTCTTCTTCTTCTTCATCTCCTCGTCGCTGAGGTCCTCATTGTGTTGCTACCTGAGTCAGCAGGGAGGATGAGGATGAGGATGGGGGGGGGGGGGGGGCCGAGGCGATGATAGGCGGGGTGGTGGTGGTGGTGGGGGGCTATGACGGGTTGAGTGAATTTACCTGCTCCTCCGGTGGCGAGCCCGTGCGTGCGTGCGTGCGTGCATGCGTGCGTGCGTGGTAGTGAATGTGAAGTTAACAGCGCAGCAGCCATCTCTACTTTATTGCTGTTTATCCCCGCAGCAAAAGCTGTCAGGGGGTGACAGATTGGCAGCATCTCTAATCAGTGCCCTCCTACCTCCTCTCCCAGACCCCCCCCCCCCCCCCCCCCCCACACACACACACACACACACTTGTGATCTTTCACAAACGGATCCCCACTAATGGCAGTTATTTCTCTGGATAATACACAGGCTGCAATGCACTTATGGGATAGATAAAGTCCACCATTTCAATTCCACTCCATATAGGCTTAATTCTCTGGTATTCAATGAGGTTTGGAGTGTTGTTGTTTTAAATCTATATATGCTGTGAGGGAAAACAAGTAAAATTACTTTGACATGCAGGGTAGAAGCATTATCAGTTTGGGAGTCTGGGTTATATTTTAAACTATGTAAAATACCACTTGTCAAAGAGATTTTTTTAATTAAAGAAACTTTGGTACAAAAGCACATTGTTGCATAATATTTTCTGTGAACTAACAGCAGAAATAAAACACTCCCGATTCATGTCACATGCTTCAATAAACACAAACGCTTTGAAAAAAAAAAAAAAAAGTTGGTATGTCAGCGTACCGGGGCCCTGCAGAGCAACAGTGAAGCTACAGCTCCGCTCCACTCCAGCACTGGCCTCGTCTGGCCGCCGCGGCTGACCTGCAGGCCGCCGCGTCAGAGGTGTGCTCGCGTGTGGGTGCTGACCTGTCAGGGGGGACTTGTTAGGACTTTAAACTCCGTCTGCCGGTGGCGGTCTCCAGACATCCGGGGGTGGCATCGATCTGAAACTTGTCCTGTCTAATGTGATGAGGACACCCAGCCGGCCCGCCGCAGCACCATGGACAGCGCACTGTCCTGACCCCGCCGTGCTGTCACATTAGCCCTGTCTGGGCCACAGAGGCAGGGATGGGGGGCGGCGGAGGGGGGGGGGGAGTGGCCTCCCTTCACCACAGACAAACCTTGTGTGAAACCACGCTGTGGTAAATCAAGAGGAGGCTGATCTTTATAGTGGCCACTTCTACTGCACCCATATAAAACCGAATGCTGCCCCGTCACTTTATTGTAGTGGCTCCACCTGCGACAGCCCTCGGTGTTGAAGCGATAACTCGCAGCTGCAGCTCTGCTCTGCTCTTTTTTTTTTTTTTTTTTTTTTTTTTTTTTGCTGAAGAGTGAAGTTTAAATAAAAGCTGCAATACTGGAATGAAGCTTTGTTCAGAAGTGAAAAGTTTGCAGTGAAAATGTCAGCAAGACGTCATTTCTAAGTTTTTTTTTTTAATGCTCAGATTCAATAAAATCTACTGTAAGTCAGTTTTAGTGCTACATTTTCTGTCCTTTAGTTTACCTTGTGACTGAGCGTTAAATAATAAACCTAAATAATAAACTGAAAAAAAAAAACTTTTTGATGCCTAGAAATTATCATGGAAATGAATGAATTTTCTGTTTTTAAAAGGGCGTGTAAACTACATTCAGGGCAGGTTTTCCAACGTAGATTTTATTTATTTATTTATTTATTTATTGCAATTAAAAAGCAAACATTCTTCACCAGACATGCTTGAAGCCCAACCAAACAGAATTGAGTCAGTATGCGCACGTCTGGTGAATAGGCGTGCGCATACTGTTCAGATTCAGCACAGCATCTCGATAGATAGATAGATAGATAGATAGATAGATAGATAGATAGATAGATAGATCTTGTCATGGTAGCCGTTACACCCTATGGACTGGTGCGCATGTGAGGCAGCGGGTTGATCGGGGCAGCAGGACGTCTAAAGTTTGAGAGAGAGCCCACGGCAGTCACGGCAGCTGGATTTACTGGGAAGAAAAAGGAGAGAGAGACCGTTTGATGGAGCTCTACAGCTTTGAGACAGCTTGTTAATTAAAACCCCAAGAGATGAGTCTCTGCAGCCACCGTCCATATCAGAGCACTGCTAACTATACTGACAGCCAGTTACTTAACAAGCACGCGCTTCAGTCCCGCACCTTTTTATCACAGGCGAGCAGTGAGATATCCTAATTCGTTAAAATCCCACTGTGGCGGTGAAATATCGTGTTTTCTACTTAAGAAATTATGACAAAACCTCCGTATTCTCTGTCATTCCGGGATGGAGACCAAAGATGTCTGCTTATTCCCCCCAAAATCCACACACGGGCCAGCTTAAATGTGGCAAATTCGATTAAAGGAGGAAAGAAAAGGAACGTCACAATGAGTGACTTATTCTAGACATACAGTAGGGTGGACGGTATTAAAATCTTAGCTTTATATTCAGGCTTTAGAGTTACTCCCCCCCCCCAAAAAAAAAAAAAAAAAAATCAAGGGATTCTGCCATTCAGGGAGGTAGATGGGCCTTATAGTGCAGATACAAAGAGGCAACGTTCACTTATAACAAAGAGGCGTGTGTGTGTGTGTGTGTGTGTGTGTGTGTGTGTGTGTGTGTGTGCGTGTGTGAGCGAGAGAGAGAGAGAGAGAGAGAGAGAGAGAGAGAGAGAGAGAGAGAGTGTGTGTGTGTGTTTCTTTTTTTGTGAATGCCTTTTCTGGGCTCGTTTTCTGATCATTTCCAATCGAGGTCATCATTGGCTTTGTCCCCATGCATTATTCCACCTTAATTGACCCCCCCTACACACACACACACACCGCCCTCATTGCCTGCAGGCTGCCTGCCTCTATTTCAGTTGTGTGTGTGTGTGTGTGTGTGTGTGTGTGTGCGTGCGTGCGTGCGTGCGTGCGTGAAAATGGTTTGTTAGGTCATGGAAAAAACAAACAAAAAACAAATAAAGCCTAATTCAAACAGTCAAAGTTTATGACGATGGTTTAGATGAGTGAGACGCTGCCCGCTCGTCTGCCCTGCTGACCGGCTAACTGGTGTAAACAGCGGTGAGACTTGAGGGGTTGTTGGTGCCTTCTGGGGGCTGCAGGTGGGGGCCCACGAGCCACACCATGGTCCCAGGATCCAGTGGAGGAGGACGTGTGTGCCTGCTGGGTTTGGTGTGTGTGTGTGTGTGGGGGGGGGGGAAACCAGTCAACACTGAAACTGTTCCTTTAAAAAAACAAACAAACAAAAAACTTCTGAAACTTCTGCGCGCACAAATGCGCATTTTACTACTTTTTCCCTTCAACATCACCTAAATAAGTTCTGTAACGCGTACAGGAAATACACGTTCCAGTTTTGATCATCACAGTGTGTTTATAATAAAGATAAAAAAAACCCTGTTCATTTTTAAACTGACATAATTGATAATCTATCGGCTGTGATTCACATTGGTGTTTTAAATGTCTCCATGTGAGGAACAGATGAAGTCAGAGGGAGGAAAGCAGCCAAAGCCACCCCTCACAGCCCACATGGACTGCTTCATCCTCAGCCACACAGGAGCAGAGAGCCTCTGCATCAGTCTGGAGATCTGGTGACAAATTAAAACACCATTATTGCACGTCGCTCTTTGCTGAAGCATCCTTGAATTTTCTTTCTCGGTTTTCAGCCATGTTTGATGCCGTTTCAGTAAAGAGCTGAGTTAGCTTGAGCATTTTAAAATGAAATGTTGATTTTTTTCAGAGCAGTATTGCTTGGATGGAGACTGCTGCACCTGAACTGTTGAGGCTGTCTGGGGCCACGGCGCTTTAAGACAGCTGTAAAAGGCTCTGCAGGTCTCCAGAACATTCATCATGGTCAGACACCGACGAGCTGCTATTTAGTGGCAGTGTAACTGCAGCAGAGTGGGCCACTCAGCAGACAACAATCCGCCTTCTTCAAATTGAAAAAGACTAAATGCCTACTGATTATTGAGGAAAAAATGGAAACCAGTGTAAGGAATATTTTTCCATCACTTTTTAAAAATAATTCCCACGCACCCATCCAATGTTTGTGTATATTCATCATGAAACTCTTTAATATTTTTTGCAAAGGAAAAAATTGTGAGATTTTTGCTGGTTGCATTTTTTTTTGGTCCAATTTAATTTTCTAATGCATCTTCACATTATGCGCCTGTCTTTATGCAATTTAACTTATCTGAACACAAGTATATGTCGTTTTTTCTTTTGACTCAATTCGTTTTTTCAAAATTACAATATAAGCTCTGAACCGTTTTATTCATTTATAAAAGAAAAAAGAATTATCGAAGACTCCAAATATTGTGTGACAGTCTGTGTTATGGAGCCAATTAAACGCGTTTCTGATCGCTGTTTTAATCGATGTGATTCCAAAGCTTAACAATAAAAAAAAAAAAAAATGTCAGTCGATCCAGAATAACGTCATATAAATCTCCCACTATCCACGGCGGCGGCGTGGGCTTTAAAGTTCCTTTGAAACCGATGGCGGCGGGGAAGCAGCCGTGGCTGTGCCGTGGACCGTGGGCTGTGGGAGCTGAGCTGAGGAGAAAGTGAGGGAGGGGATGAGACGGATCTTGTGCCACAGGGTCCCCCGACGCAGAGCGCCATCTAGCACACTGAGGTAGAAACAATGACAGCACAGAGGGGCTGGAGGGGAGGCTGCCTTTACGCACACGGCGCGCTGGGGCGCACGGGGACGCCGCAACAAAGAGCGGAGGTTTGGCGCTCTGTAACACCCAGAAGAAGTTTGCAACATGTGATCCCAGGAAAAAAAAAAAAGAAAATATAGTCAGTGATAGTTACACTTTTCAATCAAATCCAGGTGTCCGAGGTTAAACTTTTAATGTGAAAGTGGGGAAGAGAAAAGGGGAGCTGGTGACTCCCCACGCGACAAAATCAATAATACAACCATACTGTTACTCTCAAAGCATGTGTGTGTGTGTGTGTGTCCCAGGAGCAAATATTGCATCCTGCAGGTTTTTTTTTTTTACCTTGTATACGTATACACATATAAGTAAAAGAAATAGTTGATTTATGTGTATAAAATGCTTCTAAGCCATAATGTCTCCAATCATCTTACCACAGCCATTATTTTATATACAAAAACGGAACTAAGTCGTGGCCCTGTGACATAATTGCTGCTAATGATTGCGCAATAAGAGCAATAGCAGTTCTACAGTATAAGTAGTAATAATGATGAGCAATAATGATGGCAGTGGTAAAGCCTGATGGTGAGTATAAGCGGTGTTAGTGCAGCCATCAGTGCAGAGCTGCAGATCTAACATGAGCAACAATCCTCAGGCAGCGGAGCCGTGTCCTTATCACCTTAGTCCACCTTAAAAAAGGAAAGAAAAAAACCCTGAGCCTATATATGAAGTAGAAACACTTATCGCTCCTGACTGCCCAATTTGCGACAATACTAAACATTACTTTATTTGTTTTAATTAAGCATTTAGAATTTTGACAAATTACTAAAACATACTTTTGGATTTTACTATTCATAAATGTGGATGTAATTTTTTTCCAGTTATATAAAAGTTAAGGTGTTTTTATACATTAAAATAGACTGAAAATAAAAATTACCTTTCATAAATTTAACACAGCTTAATGAATGATTATTGCTCAAAAATGTGTCCCACCATGCAGTTGTTATACATCCTAATGGTAACAAGGCTTTTAGTGTTAAGTGTGTGTGGCTCATACTGATACTTTTTTCTTGCTGCTTTAAAACTATATCGTCAGCCATGTCTCCAAAATTGCGGCGCAGAGGCAGTAATCATCAGAATTAGGGCTCTGCTCCATTATGAGGTGTTATTTGTGGCTGTAAAGAACCGTCTGAGAAACGCTTGTGCGCCTCTTCAGCAGTGTGGTGCTGTGAACAGCCGCGCCAGGTTCTCTGAAACGCGCCACATTAGCAGCATAGGGAACATTCTGATAGTCGCTCCGGACTCCGAAATTTAATCCAGCCACTATTTTATTCGCTCAAATCAAAGGAGCCTATACTAAAGGAGAACCTTGGAACGGCGGCCCTTTGTGCACCTATGATCCACGTGTTTTATTTTCCGGTGCGCGTTCTGCGCGCCGTGCCATCCAAGCATCGAGACCCCCCACTTTATATACCCACCCGCCTCCTGCGTGGAAAGGAAAGAGTGAAGATGTGACGGTGCGTATTTGAAGTATGACGAGCTTTGTGCTCCACTTCTTTTCATTCCCTCGCCTCAAATATACGCCGGCTTTCAAATAAGCCTCTTTGGCAACCCATGCCGACCCCCCCAGCACATACACCCCCTGCCACCTAAACATGAATGGACGACTGACCTTTAGGGCCGTGTCCACTCTACGGTCCAGTTTTATCCAAATAAGCCTTCTCTTCTCCCCCCCCCCCCCCACACACACACACCTCACCCAGCCTCATATGGTGCCAGCAATTCTTAACTGATATCATCAGTGGATGCAAATGAATTTGGACGGGGCGAGGGCGGGAGGTGGGGGCAGCGTTGGTGGTGCAGCCATGGACAAAATAGCACAGTGGCTGCAGAATGCTGCATGTGGAGAGATGGGAATATTGAATACCCCGCCACCAGAAGCATCACAATTCAATATTGCAGGGGGAAAGAAAATACAAATTCCTATTCCAGAAATCTTGGCTGTGAAATACCACCAAGGAGAGGGGGGGGGGGGACGCCATTCAAATGAGATGCGTTTATTTCTGCATGGCCTTTGAAGAGAGGAGAAGGGTCGTGTCACTCAAACGGAGGAGAGGGCCACTCCGTTATAACACCCCCACTTCCTTTTTATTTTTTTTTTTGCTCTCCCACCCTTCCTTTCCCCTCTTTTCTAGCTTCCACCGACCCCCACTCACCCGTCACCGCACTTGCGTGCACACAGACACACGCACGCTCTCACTCCAGCGCACTGGCACTGGGGGCGCGGGGGGGGGGGGGCGACACAGAGGCTAGATTAGAGCTTTGCTTCTTTAACAAGGCAGAGGAGGCACTTCTATAATCACAGCAACGGTATGTGGGGCCACAAAGAGTCTGCAACTGCGGGGCGACTGGTCCTCTGTAGAGTGGTCCAAGCCGTGGGCAAGCCAGAAAGGGGGGGGGGGGATGGATCAAAATGCAACGGTTATCGAGCACGGAGAGGGTATTAACCCACAGAGCCCAGAAAAAGACCACTTCTGTATCCCCACATGCTGGCATCGGCTGATTGGAGACGATGCTCCACGATAGCACCACCAGAAATACGGTGTGGAGTAATTATTTAGCTTGTTTACACCGAGCAATGCATCCTTGGTTTTAAGCGTGTGCACCCCCGCCCCCCCCTTAAGTGCGGCAGTGTAATGTGGACATACAAATTTGATGGATGGTGCTGAGTAAGATGTTTTAAAAAAAAAAAAGACGTGTATTTATCAACGAGCCGCTTGTCCTCTGAGGTGGCGGCGAGAGAGGGACATCCAACCACGGACACTAAAGGGAATCAATGGGAGACCTCACCACTGTCATAAAAGCTGGTTCCCTGTGGCATGGATGAAAAACAGCCTTCAGATAGTCATAGCAGACCTACAGCATCTTCTGTGGGCCATGCAGGAGATGGATAGATGGATAGATAGATAGATAGATAGATAGATATAAATTAATATTTCTTACCATAAAACGTTCTGTATTAAGATTAATTATTTAATAGGTTTATTATTACAAACAGAAACCTGACATATTAACAGTGGTATAATAATATGGTAATATTAAAGTATTCTAAGCAGTAATATTGTGCAGCCTGTTTAGTAGATGTTGGATACCTGCTGCAAAGCTGGCCAATTGTCAGAGGATAATATAGCCTGCACTACACAGTGTATAGGCTCAGTGGATTATATCTTTACACGCATTATTCTGCCTGAGTGACTGCCTGGAAAAAAAAAACGCGCATGCAGGCACCAACAAAGACTGGCCAGGCATGAATAAGGTCTGTGCGTTTTGCCTTTAAAACGTATTAATACAGCAAACCACGAGGTCCGGTTTATTTTAGGAGTACATCGCAATCATTTCCCCACCTAATTTACTTAGATGTAAAACCCAAAAGGAAAAATGCTTCATCAGCGACCAAAAACATCTTTAAGATCATGAATGATTTTCATTTTTTTTTTTTGCATGTAAGGCAGTAAAAAGTGGGTCACTAATAAATCCTGTCTCAGCACTGATGTAACTGCAACAAAGCGGTGCTGAGTAAAGGCTGGGGAGCTGCGGTGGCGCAGTCAGCCGCCATCTGGACTGCATTAGAAAGAGGAGCCGTAAATATCGCTGAGAAGCCCGGGCGTTATCAGGTATGGGCGCCGGGGCCCGTGCCGCCCGGCCCCCCATATGTTGACATAATCAGACTGCGGGGATGTCTATTAAAACGGATCTAAATTTAATAAATGAACACTGTAATTAAATTCAATTTGTTTGTGCAGATTTTCCAACAGCTCCCAGTGCTGGTGTGTTTACATTTTTGAAGTGGTGGATTATGATGGGATGAGATGCTGCCGGAGCTCAGGGGAGGGTTGCTGGGGTTTTGTTGTTTTTTTTTTCTTTTCCACGGTGCCGAGGACGGCTGCCTCCGCGTTTGGACCCGGCAGAAGCAACAGGTTGGCGGGATAGTGAGCTGCAACTTTCCCCTGCGCTCACCGCCGAGGCTCACACGGCCCCCTTCCAGCATGACAGCGAGTTAGGAGCTCCTCTCCAGCTGCAGACGCTCTGCCACATCCGATCCATGCAACAAGTTCCCCCTTTAAAGCCAAGAATTTCCTTTCCAACCACCCGGCTCTCTCCCCCCCCCGCCCCCTCCTCCCCCCCAGTAGGTATTTTGTGGTTTACTCCACACATGTAAACACCAGCCGGAGTTCACCAAAACTTGCTGGTTGTAGTTTTGGCCACGTGTTGATTAATTTCTTGGTGATGGTGACGAGTCAACACGGCTGCGCAGCCACGCAGACCTGGACGAATGTCCACCCTCTTTCCCTTTTTACGCACATATGTATCCCTCCCTTCCCCCCCCCCCTCTCTCTCACTCCCTCTGGCTTTATCCGTTTCAATGCGGGGAACACACACGAACACTGTGCAGAAAAAAAAAAAACTAACTCAGAGGACAGAGGGACGAGACAGAAGAATTAGGAGAGAAAGAGAGCGTCAAAAATCAGACTTACTTGTCCTCCTTCTCTGCCATGAATCTTCATCCATCCGTTGTTGACACAACTTGTCTTGATCCAACCGCTTCTTCTCCAGTGCGCAAAAAAAAAAAAAAAAAAAAAGAGAAAAAGCTCCGTAGTACCGCTGCGGCTTTAATGACTATATTTCTGGGCTGTGTTCCGAACCCAGGAGCTCCAGAGAGGGGCAGACGAGTGCAGATTGAGACATATTGAGCCCCGCTTTAAAAGGATCATTTCATCATGTGGGAGGTTGGGACACAAAGTTTGGACCCGTGACTGGCATTCCGGAGAGACATGCATATTTTAAAACAACAAAGCAGGACAGAGACCGGGGGCCCCGGGGTGGGAGGGGAGAAAAACGTGGAGAGAAGTTCCTATCAGATGAACAGCTGTCATTGTTGGGCCAGACTTCAGCCTCTATTAAGATGTAGTCTGCTGAGGAGAGGCGCTCCTTCACAACCTTCATGACTCATGGAAAATCACAAAGATTAACTTTACTCCATATTAACTACGTTTACTTGTTAAATCATTTTTCAGCTATTATGAAAGTGTTCCTCCCTAAAATAATTACTGTTTGGGTTTTTTTTTTTTTAACACATGCTGCAAATGTAACCCTTTAAACATTTAAAGTGTAAAAATGTCACAAAATAAAACGTGTCCAAGGCGAAATTAAATATAGTACTTTAATAATAATAATAATAATCACTACCCTCTAATAATGAAGAATTATTGATGATTTTTAAAAAAAAAATCCTAAAACAACCACATAATGGCAGTTGTGGTTGTAGTTTAAATCGTCTCCCACTTCTATTTTGTCAAGACGCGCGCGCGCGCGCGCACACACACACACACACACACTTGCGTCTCTCTTAAGGGTGAAGCCAGCGTGTTTAGCGCTGTCACTTCTGCGCAGCTTTTACACCGTCACCCCCTTTCTTCCTCCTGCTCCGCTCCAACCAGAAGGTTCTCTCGCTTGCGCACGGGGGTCCATTCGTGCAAAAGGAGTGAAGAGGGCGTAAATAAAAATGTGTTGGGTGTGACGACAGATCTGTCCGCTGGAAATGAAGGGCCGGGTGTGTGTGTGCGCGTGTGTGTGTGTGGGGGGGGGGGGGGACAAAGGGGCAAATGTATGCAGTGGTGTAGAGCTGGATATCTCTGTTAGTTGTCAGCGTTTAGTCCATGGCTGTGGAATGCTAATGAGTGAGCTCTCTCTCTCCTTCTCTCTCTCTCCGTCTCCCCCACCCCCTCACTCTACCGGTGAGGAAAAAAGCGGATCGATAGCTGACCCCATGGTTTTGCCCAGTGCTTTATTTATCCGGCCAGGCCATGATATTATCAGCCTTGAACGTTATATACAGCAAACGTCTTCCTAAATCAACACAAAAGGATCCGCTTACACAGCGATCCGGGCTTTCCCACCGTCACCTCTCTCCCTCCGTCAGCGGCGCGCTGCGCACACGCGTACCTACGTCAGCTGGACACACAGACGCGCGTTTTACGCACAGGCGTGCAGAGAAGCGAGCGTGCACACGTCGATACAGAGACTATCTTTAAAAAAAAAAAAGAGAGAGAGAGAGAGAGAGAGAGAGAGAGAGAGAGAGAGAGAGAGAGGTAGAAACAATACCACTGGCCGTGCACAGTCGGGACAGCCTTGTGAAACGAGCGTGCGCGTGCGTGACAAGGGAGGCGCCCCCTTCTGTTCCATCCTCGTGCAGGCGCCCTCTGGGTTTGAAGCGCGGACGGATCTGAGCGCAGCACGACGATAATCATGCGGCACCACTGTGGGCACAGCTGTGAGCTCAACTGGCCGATGTTGCCCTTTTATTTTGGACATTCGTGCTCACTGTGCGCTCCCAGCCATTAAAACAAACAAACAAAAAAAAAAAAACTGGTGTGGATGATGTGCGTGAAAGACACGGCGAAGCACTTGTCCCGCGCGCCGCCGTCATTTTACGCACGAGACAATATGAGAAATAAGCCGTGTCATACTACAGAGGAGGCCCATTCATACAAACAGCCGTTGTTCGAAAATTGTTATTGTCTCAAACAACAGCATTTGTCAAACGTGACCGGGGAAAGCGGCCTACTATAAGTGAAATGTAGTGACGTGTGACGCCAGGAGGACGTTTCCACTGCTGCACAAAACCGCTGGTTTGCATTGGGGGGGTTCGGGAGAAATAGGCTCGCTGACAACTTAGGATAATAAATGTTTCGCTTTCAGACAGATATCTCAAACGTGAAATCGCACCCAGCTGCTTGTGTAAAGCAAACAAATAGCCCCCCGTGTTAGGAGTCCTCCACTTGTGGTTTGATGAATGGAACCAGACAAAGGTAAATGGTTATTTAACTCATTTCGTCGCAACACTTTGGTAACCGGAGTTTCCGAAATTACGCGGGCACAAATGGAGCCTAAAGTGTAGAGCATATCCATCTTTCTTACCCACCGCAGCTAGGGCCAATCACGGTCAATATGCTCCTGTCCAGCCACCACTTTCTACTTTTGTTTTGATACTGGATTAGAACAGAATAAAACTGGGATAAATGCTCAATTGGAGAATAAACAAAGAACAAATATTTAAACTGTTACATAATATACTAATTTAAGCTTCAATAAGACAAGAGGGAGAAGTGAGTGAAAACTGGTCCAAGGCTTAAACACATTTTTTTCCCCTAAAATGTGTTTTTGCGTCTATTGCCTATACAGAACCGTTAATTAGGAACACATGCCACAATTTTATCTGTTTTTGAACTATTGCTTTATATAGCCTGCAGTGGAACAATTGTATAACAGAATGCTCTCAGCGAGAGGATAAAAGATAGTTACTCTGGAGGGATTTTGAATACATTATGTGGAGACAGCCAGCTGAAAGCTGTGTTTAATAACCCAGCACAGCGTTTAGTCCGGTGCTACATAAAACCAAACAACCTGGACTGTTGTGATACCCATGGTGCACTTAGGCAGTCCTGCAAAAACAAACATTTACCCTCACATCTCACTCTCTTCCACATCCAGCAAATCACCATCAAAAACTGTCATTTCAAATATTTGTGATCAGATATTATTCCGTTAGGCTTTATTACTAAAACTTAATTTTTTTTTTGTTTTTATTTACTTTTTTTTTTAATCCAGTTGTATTTTTATTGCCTTTCTTGAACTGACATATTTCCATTAATCACGTAATTATTCTGCCCTAAACTTGGAGAACCCTATTCCCAGAAAGGAAATGTCCCAAAATTAAGAGATGTCATGTTTTACGCAGTTCAACCTTAAAACTAACATGACGTTTTGGTGAGGGAGCATCCGAGGACAAGCTGGAGCAGACCCCCCCCCCCCCCCACACACACACACACGCGCCCACCAGAGCCAAATAATTAATACTTTAATATTAAAGCCTTTGACCAAGCAAGGAAACAAATAAAGCACTGGCACGGCTCCCCCTCTCCCGTAGAAAGTCAGATAACGTGCAGCAATATCAAATTGGAGGAACTGCAACGCGCTACATGCAGTTGGGCTCCTGTTTCACTGTCCCCCATCACTGCCAGTCAGCAGAGGAAGATGTGGGCAATATGGCAGACAAGCAACACGTCTGGAGATGAAGGAGGGTGGTGGTGGCGGTAACAGGCAAATTCAATAATTGTCACATGGAACCCCCATTTTCTTCTTCATAACGCCTCCCAACTCATCCCATTTCACCGCTGTAGGTGTGAGTGTAATGTAACGTGTGTGAGGGGTTAGCCGCAGGTAAATAACTGCGCTTCCTTTGTCATTTGTGGTGGTGGTGGCAGTGGTGGCGGTGGTGGTGGTGGTGGTGGGGGTACAGAGACAAAGGGAGGGACCGATGTGCAGAGACGGACCAAAAGCCAGGGACAGGAACACCACGTAAGCCATCTAACACGGTGAGGACATATCGATGTACTCATTACACCCAGAACGTATCAGGCAAACCAGGGCTGCATCTCTTTCTGCAACACACACACACACACACACACTTGACTTCCTCCTAACGCGTTTCTCCTCTCATTTGTCTCAGCTGCGCACCCATAGTCTCTCTACCCCCTCTCTCTCCCTCCTTCCTTCTCTCCATTCCCACACAATGCATCACACTCGGTGTTCCTATCGACTGGCTTACATGCTGTAAAATACATTTTCCAGATTGATCACGCATATCACAGCAGCTTTGCAGCGGGGCCTAAACCCTTTTGCCAAATGACGCCCACATCAATATTGAAGCACGGAGGCGCTGCTATCAAGGCAGACTTTTGGAGAACGGAGGGTGGGGTGGGGTGTGGGGGGTGAGAGATTGGGGGCTGTGGTGGGGTGGGTGATATTGTTTGGTTTGTGGAGAATCACCTTGATTAAGCCACGGGAGGAAGGACGGGGGGGTGGGGTGGGGGGCAGCTGTGTGTGGTGCGCATGCAGGCTTCCCCTTTGCTGTCTGGGAAAAAAATATTATGGTCTCTTCTGAGCTGCCAGTTATGTCAGCGGCTCTGATATGTGAGGTACAAGTCTATTGTGTAGTTGCCATACAATAACCCGTTTATTACACCGTTTTAAGTGAAACATTCAGGATTAAAGGCTTCTAATTGGCTAACCTCGTCATCTGACTTCTTTCTGGAGACTTCAGATCCCCTCAGACTGTTCAAAAATAATCCCATCGGTGTCAGGAAGACGCTTGAGAACGACACATTGTTGCCTATTTCTTTTTTTAATAGTACAGTCACCATCACACATCAACCGACCCTTCTGCAAAAAGCTGCATCATGGAGTAAGCAAATCGAAGGCAACAACCAATAAAATTCAAGAAACAATGAAAAAATTTCCAAGACGAAACAAACAAAATGTATTTGAAATGATATATTAAAAGTGCTTTTTGATTTTCGTGTCTCTCCTCTTTGACTGATGATGGACTCCACACGCACATAAGGCCTGGGGGACAGGCGCCCCGCACGTCCTGGAGGAAAAATGTCAGTAAAAATGTCCTGGAGGTCAGTTTGCTGCTGCTGCAGGTCCATCGTATCAATTGGGAAAAAAAAAAAAAAAAGTTCAACCATCAGTGGTGATATTGTCATAGCGATTAGACGGTTCCTTATTTGTCTAAATTTCTTTATTTTTCTCTTTTTAAATTCTCACTTCAATTTTAATTCTTGGAGAACATAGCTTCGACAACATATATCGCACTCATTATAAGAAGCAAAAGGTTATATCAAAAAATTATTAGTATAGAATCACAGAAACCCTGGTTTAGAACCAGAAAAAATACAAAACAGAGAGGTACATAGACACAGGACAATTCTTATAATTGCTTGGAAACATTATTTTCCCGCTAAGTCTTGATTCTTTTTTTCTTACTGCGCATATGATGTTTTTCATTTTATTTGTATTTTTTTTTTTTTACAAAAAAGTAAAATAAAGACTAGTATTTTACAAAATGAAGAGTTTTTGTTCTTGAAGATGGGGGTGGATTTACACAGGTGTAAAGTCCAGTTCCAATATTTTTCTGTACATAATGTATTCCATCACAGTCCCAGAAGACAGAAAAAGTAATGCCTTCCAAGTTTCTCAGAAAAGGTCCTATATATAGTCTTCTTGAAGGAAGAGGGGTTGAGGGCTGCTGAATTTTGGTCCTTCTCCCTCTCTCTTTCCCCCCACTCTCATATAAGGATCATTGGATGGACATGTAAGGCCAGTTGAAGCTGCTCCCGGATAATAGCATATCCCTGATGAGGGTTTCAATAGGAGTTTTACCTACCAAGCGAACGAAGAAGAGCTGCTCGATTACCGAGGATGACACTGTGCGCAGAGAGGGCAGCCGCAGCAGGAGCTTCCCAAAGCGGCTGGGCTGGTTCGGGTACTGGCTCCTCACGTACTCCTCCAGGGCGCACTGAGACTTCTCCTGTAGGCTCTCGATGTGAGCAGCGTCCGACAGGCCACAAGCATCTGGGAGACACCAAGCAGACACAGAATGGTTAGACAGCCCCCATATACTCTCCAAACACTAAAACATTGGTGCACAACTTATGAGTTCAGAACTTTGGAGCACGTTATTGCACTTTACGCACAGAAATTCCGTTGTCTCTCCAGATTTACAAGCTAATCGGAAACCAGTTCTTCCAAATACGCAACATTTCATGGGACATATATAAACGTTACATCTCAGATTACACTGCTGATACAAATTGTAAAGTTTGAGCACGGTTACTTCCATCCACGAGAGGCTTTAGCTTTAGCCAAGCGCACGCCTCGCCATAACAGAGTTTACATTGGGCTGGTTATCACTCAGCACCCACCATTATGGGTTATTGACAGTGTGGAATGAACAAACACACTGCCCAAACATGCTGCCTCACACGGATGGAGAGAGGCTGTCCCAGCCTGGAGCACAGACCAGGGACGTGCTGCTGGAGCGGTGGAGGTACGAGTGACTGGGGGGTGTTGCTGTTTTTTTTATGTTTCACGACTGAATTCGTCCTGAAAACCGTGCCATGGGCGAACAGAACCAGAAGCCGTATGGGTGCAGGCCACTGCTCCTCATGTCTTCACTCCTGGGATTCAAGTATAAAGAAACATAAACGGCGCTGATGAATCCGGAATTACACCGGATGTAATGTGACCTAATTACTCTGCTGTAAGCTGCTAAGTGATTTCACCGCTCTTCTCTCCATAGACCACTCTTGGCCTGTTTTTTCGATGGAGCCTATAGGACAGGCCCCCCGAAAGCAATCACATGTATCAGAGGAGGTGAAGTCAATAGTCACACCGGAGTGACAGAAAATGCCGGAGAAGGAGCCTGGGTGCAGCACTGGGCAAAGGATGGCTTCTCATGCTGGCTATGCAGCCACGGCTCCGCGAATACGACCCGGTAGTGTCTTCAGTGTTTTATTCTCACATATGCGTGTGTTTCTTTGTCACGCAACCCGAGCATGCGCATTGTACTACTTAAGTCCAATTCATAGTGGCAGAAACTGCTTTAAACGCAAGCAGCGTACGGTCCCACAAGGAGTCTGTCCTTAAAAGATCCTGTGTTAAGCTGCGTCTTTGTATATACTAAGCACCATGTATTAAGTAGCGGACAGGGGCTTTTAAGCCTATTCCCAATTTCTCAGCGCTATAACTCACTGTGGCTAGACACAATAACCTTATGAACCCGGGGCCAACGCCGAGATCTTGGGGTGATTTACGGTGACCTCCGTCCGTCCGGTCACAGACCCATGGATGCAAATCCCTTTGGATTAACGGCGGCAGTCCCTTTTAAGCCCCACAGCAGTCAATACAGCTGAAACGAATCACACTTGCGAATTTCAGCTAAAACAATAATAAAAAATTACAATAGAATTTACAGTGCGGCCCGGGTTGGAAACATGTTCCAGTTGCATGTGTGCATCAAGAGAAAAGCGGTCAGGAGAGCCCACAGTTCCCCACCAGGCCTGCCTGCAACACTGCACCCCATAACCCCAGCAGACTAGGCGCAGATGTAGCTCCCAGATTCACACACGACCGCTTCTACGCGCGCACACGCCGTGCTGTGCGCATGCACGAGGCTAAGAAGTTGGTGTAAGACAACGATGTGGTGTGGTGGAGGAGTTTAGCCTGGCCGCCATCATTTATGCACCAAGCGCTGACAAGTCGGCTGTTATTAAAGGCAAACAACCACCGCTGGTCCTGGCACAGGACCACGTGACTTTCTCTGGTCCACACCGGCTGTAGCCTATCGAAGTGACTGAATGATCTGCCGGAAAACGCGGAGGACGTCGATGTGCTTGGCGGATCTCTGGGTGATCTGGGGGGGGGGGGGGGATTGCTAAAATGTCGTGCCATGGGGAGACGCGGTCAGGTGCGTCAGTGCGCACGGACACGCTATGTGTGGTCCCGGGGACACAGAATTTAGTGAAGACTGGCACATCAGCTGGGAGTGGCAACTGGGGCAAACTGTGTCATTTACGCTAAAGAATATATTTACGTCACATATGGCGATGGTGGCTGTCAGATCAAACTGAGCAGTTTACATTATGGCTGCTTCAGTATTAACTAATTAATGATTTTAAACTGCAAAAACCATGAAACTGAGGGAAAAGCGAATCCTCAGAATGGCTTTAAACCTCTAATTTACCTTTAAAAGTTTTCTGAACTTGAAGTTTGATATATTTGGATAATTACAGGTTAATATTTTTTTCACACACACACTGTGCGAGATTTGAATATGTCGCGCAAAACTTTGTAATTAGTCATTGTACTACAGCATAATACATTTTAAATAATATAATTCAGGGTAACATTATATAATATAATTAAACTCCAATATAATGTAATATACGCGCCATAAATGTAATAAATATACATAGTTACAGAACCTAGTGAAATTAATTTAAAATAAAAATAATTAATTATCACTAAAATGTAAAAAAAAGAAGAAAAGTGTGATTTCTCTGTATACAGACCATTTACGCTTTCTAGGGATAATTAAAGTGCCAATTATTTCATTATGAAACAAAATCTAAAAACTACACAAACTATTTTACATTAAACTTGTCTAATTACAGAAAATACACAAGTTTGTTACAGAATTTTGTACCAGATTATGTAGGTGACAGTGAGGTCAAAACTCTGAGGTGAGTTTAGAAGTATTAAGGGGCCTGAAGGCGACTTTGCCTTTTCTGCCCATGATGCCAGCACTGGCCTGACCTTACAGGCCTGCTGCCACTAAAACCACCCCACAACAGCATCCCAACTGCACATCAAGGCTAAAAAAAAGCACGTTTAGAAACTTTCCTTGGTCAGCCACCAATTAGGCTTCTATCAAATTATTTTAAAAAAAGCATATTTGCCGATTACTTGTCGGAGCTGTGCGACGAAAGAAAGCATCATTGCTGAGAAAAATTAACCGGTCGGTGTCAGTTATTGGTGAAATAATCCCAACCGGAGTGCTGCACTGTTTTAAGAGTCAGCTTTCATCAGCTTTTTTGTTTCCTGCCTGCTAAGGATTATTTCCCACTCCCCAGGACATGTGTTCGCGCACGAAAGGCAAGCCCAGAAGCGCGCGCTGACACTCCTGGTGCGTCAGCTGTCATATATCACTCAGTGATAGACTACGCTCCATTATATGACACCTGTTCATCATTTATGGACGCCAATAATACCGGTCTCGGCTAATACGTGCAGGAAAAAAGTTAAAGCACCCCAAATATAAAATATTTACATTGGAAACTCCTAATTAGCTCCCATTTTGAACGCTCATTGAGTGACACGCTTAAAATCACGACGCGCTCTCTCAATCTGGATTTGTTTACACGTCTTACGCTGCGGCTGCGGCTGACACGGAAACGCGTGTAAGTGGATACGTTGCAAGCTGTTGACAAAATAGCTTCCGTCGGGCAACGCAAACACCTCGGTAATCTCGAGATTTGTGAGCAGCCCGAGCCCGACGGAGCCCCGGCAAAACGCGTGGCCCCGCTCCACGTGTGACATGCTGCGTGTTGCGCACCTACCTGACGTAAAGAGCACGATGGCCTTCAGGCAGCTGTACTCCGCCGAGTCCACGTGCAGCGTTTTAAGCTTCTCCACTTGCTCCTGGAAGATCCGGATGTGATCCATGAAAGCCACGACGCGGTCCGCGGACATGGGGGAGGCGTGCAGGCCCGCCGCGGCCAGCAGAGGGGCCACGTGCAGGGGCATGGAGCACTGGGCCGCGTTGAGCACAAACAGCTCGCTCCACGTCAGCCTGAGCAGGGACACCTGGTCGGTGATCTGCAGGTCGGGAAAGAAAGGGATGTTCCTCGACCACTCCACGGCGCTGAAGAGCAGCCGAGCCGCCAGCTCGCAGATGTTCTCGATGCCCATGATGTTGTTGGGCTGCATGCACTGGCTGCCGTACCGGGACGTCGGGTAGGGCTCGGCCCGCAGCAGCAACGAGATGTATCCGGACAGATAGCAGTGGCCGTTCAGGGGGTCCCCGTTCGTCAGCGCGTACTGGCCTGGGTTGGGCTGGGTTGGAGGCATTCGTCCTCGCTGAACCGCTGACAAAAAGAAAGAGAAAAAGAGGAAATGTGCATCCAGGACTGACAAACGTTGCTCATGAGAAGTGTAGCCGGAGAGTAAGCTGCAGCTAACGTGCTCCTCCTCACCGATAACATGGCATGCACTGGAGTAAACACTCAGAAGACTTTCCACGACATATCGACAGCTGTGGACTGATCTAAGGACTAACATTTCACAGCAAATTATTCTATCGACAGCATAAGCAATGTAATCAAAACAGATGTGGCGCGTCCCTCGTTCTGTGCTGTGGTGCAGGCTGTATGGCAGGGCTTTGTGCACATGAAAACATTACAAATAAAACATTAATATTTTGTGATCTCAAAAAATACATTTAACAAATGTACTACCAGGGATATTTTAGGACGTAGCTGCACGTTTACACAAACACGGAATTCACCCGAGGTTTTGTTTTTTTTTTGGTTCTGTTTAAATAAATTTAAAACTGTGACCAAATATGTGAGAAATCCAATTGATAATTACCATTAAATACAGTCACATTTATACATGTGCCCACTTTGGGAAAACTCAGCAGGAATTAAAAGGAATACAGCTGCTGTTTAATATTAAAAAAATAAAATATTAATGCTAGTCAGCGTACATAATGCATGGACTTGTACTGTGTACTAGAATTAATAGACTTAAAAGAGGGATGTCTGCAAAAATTGGAATCAAACACCTGACATGGGGGGGGGGGGGGATAAGGCCTGTAGTGCAGCAGGCAGAAACAGTGAGCCATGAGACAACTTCACTGAGTTTGTTCAGTGTGTCTAGGCTGTCTAGTCAGCAAAAGGAGCCCCAAAAAAAGAGAGTGGTGGGTTTAGAGCGTGTTCACCACGCTCCAAACCCACGCACATTACAAACACTATAAATTAGTAAGCTGGACATACTTAAGGAACTGTTGTGGAAGGGACTATTAGCCTTGCACAACGTAAACACACACACGCTCGCGCACGCACACACACACACACACACACACACACTGATCGACATAGAACACACACACACACGCACACTTGTGCACTAAATGGCTAAAACTAGGAAGCTGGACATCATGTGTTTGATTCCAGACAGCGTGGTTTAAAGTAGAAGGGAAGGGGAAATAAAAGGGTCAGCTGCTTTGCTCAGACGACCTGCGTTCACAGGCAGAGCTGATGTGGCCTTTTACTCTCTCCACACAGAGAGACCAAAGCATTCGTGCAAACATCCCTCAAAAAAACAAACAGGAAAAAAAAAAAAAAAACATGGATGGAGACTGCAGTCTGCCCAGCCATACAGCCTGTGACCATAATGCAACATGGCAGCTCTGTTCTGCTACAAAGATGATGCGTAATCATGAGTGGGCTTTGAAAAATAAATTCACCTTCCCGCCGCATTCCCACTTTTAGACACTTCTTCAGCCGGCAGTATTGGCACTGGTTTCGGTGGTGCTGGTCAATGGGACAGTTCCTATTGGCACGACATGAGTACGTTAAGTTCCTCCGTACACTCCTCTTGAAGAAACTTTTGCATCCCTCGCAGGTGAACTGGCCGTAGTGTTTGCCGCTCGATTTGTCTCCGCAAACAACACATTCAATATGCTGCTGACTCTGTCCAGAATTTTGACTCCCCTTGTCCCCGGCCGTCCCCGGCGTGGACGGGGGTCCCGGCTGGCTGGGGGTCTGCGGAGTGTGCGGCGCCGCCGACGCCGCCTGCTGCTGCTCCCTCGCCGGCTGCGCTGCTGGGTTGGGGCCGCTCGGAGGTCCTCCGGCCACGTCTTCCTGCGGATCTCGCCAGACGCCAACTACCATTGCCATATCTCGGCCCCGGAAAGTGCTATAAAGCGAAATGATCGCCGATGTTTGTGAAGCGTTGAGGAGAGAAAAAAAAAAAAGGATGAGGCTTTCAATAAGACGGGGCAGTGCAAAGTCAAATGGGAGCAGGCAATCTCATATGGAGTGAGAAGGGCAGCACAGCGCGATCAATACATTCAAAATACAGGAATAGGCACCCGATCAGGATATGCAAGTATCGGGAGGCCAGTTCCAAGGCAAATTGCAGTCAGCCATTCAGGAATCCCTAATCTTGGTGGAAAACCCGAGCCCAGACGTAAAAATTGCAGTTTGATAAAAAAAAAAAATAGCCACAAAGGAAAAGGCAGGAGCGATTCACATGGACGCAGGAACGGAGTCGGAGGGAAAAAAAGGCTTTTTGCTGGAGAGACTCGCGATCCAAAGTGGTGCGGAGATAAATTCCTTTCTCTTTTCTTCCCCTCGCTCCTTTACACTCCCGTCTTCGTCGTATAGGCAGGGAGGAAAAACTGAAGAGCTGGATTTTTACATCTATATTCTTAAATAAATCTCATCTCGCCAGGCAGCGAAGGAAAAGCGTGCCGCCGACTGGAGTGCCCATGTATAGTTTCACCTCGCTCCGGCAGGAGGAATGGAGATACGAAGAGAAAAGATTAAAAAAAAAAAGAAGAAGAAGAGGAAAAAACACCAACAACTGATAGAATATGCAAGAAGAAGGAGAGACCCAAAAATGAATGCGCTTAAACGGGAGGACCAGCAGAGCAATGTTTCCGAAACGGGGGATCTGCGCGAATGTCTGTATATAGTGAACTTTGACACTACTATTGAAACTGACACGTTTCTATGGAGATCGCTGCGCCTTATATGGTGCTCGTGTCAAGGAGCCAAGAGAGGGGCTGCTGGAGACTGATAATCAAAGGCGACTGACTGGCCAGAGCCCTGCATAGAGGAGGAGGAGAGGAGGCGAGGAGGGGGGCGAGGGAGAGAGAAAATGGGAGGCTGAGGTTATAGCCAAGCCCTCTCTGCCGCGCCATTGGTTAGAGTCCCCCTCCGCTCAGTCGCTGCAAAAAATATCAGTCTGGCGTTCAAATGTAAATATATTCGCTTATATGCTTCTGGAATTAAAGCGGAGGCGCCACAAGCGATTTTCAGGTTTAATATTTCACCGCGTCCTTTGCTTTCTTCTTTCTAAGCGGTAACTCTAAAAACAAAGCGGATCAGGCAGTGAAATATCACTAGAAACTAACAGACTAGGTAATATTTTTGGGGTTTTTTGGGGTGGGGGGTGGGGGGTATCGATTGGAAATCTATAGAAGCGTTTTGCCAGCTGCGTGGAAGCTTCAGTCTCCCGCTTCGGTTAATCCAGCATTTCCTGACTAAAAACGGACCGGACCGGTGTCTGACGACGGATATTTCTTGCAGTGTTGCCATCGTCGTCTGAGGGGCTGGGGGGGGGGGGCTGGGGGGGCTCTGACAGCCACAATTTACATTGAGCTCGCCCGGCGCTGCTATTTACTTTGAAACCTGATTAGTATGGGCCGTCTATTGTCACCAAAAAGAGGAAGAAACCCTGGATAGAATAGCAAAAAAAAAAAAAAAAAAAAAAAAAAAAAAAGCGGGGGAAAGGAAATGGTGGACAAAGCTTTTACGCACGACAAATAAACCCCCCAAAAACTGTGCGCAGCGGCGAAAGGGGGCATCCGTGTGTGAGATGCCCCCAAAGTTTCAAAATGGTTTGTCTCTGGATGCTATCTTCATCACAAAAATTAACGGATGTCGTTATTGGTTTGCGGCGAATTCATATTTTCGCACGGTTGTTTTGTCCTTGGCGTGCGCATTGCGGTAGAGCGCTCGCCCGTAATCGGCACGACTGTGCCGATTAAAACTTAACATTTAGTGGAAACCAGTTAATAGAAGGAAGTGAAGCATGATGCATAAAAGAGGATGCACTATATAAAACGGGAAGCCTTGCCAGCAGCCGAAAATCTTTAAAATCAGACGGAGGAATGAGCAGTATTCAATAATTAAGGCGCTATAGCCTCAACGATCACTGAGCTGGTGTCATATTATGTCTTAATAATGACTGTAATTCAAAATCATGTGAAGTTGTCGGGAATTTGCACGGGGATTCCGGCTGTTTTATTTTTTCCCCTCCTTGCATCAGGCAAGCTTCCCACCGCTCCAACTCAGAAATGTCTGGACCGCGCTGCCATCTAGCGTACGATGTGCAATTACAACCTCACATTAGCGCCTGTATAAGTCATCAAACGTGCATTTTAACATAAACGGTGCATTGGAAACCAATTAGTCTGGATTTTGCTTGCTAGTCTCTTAATTTTTTTTTCATTTTTGTCTTCTGAATTTTTGAAAATAACTTTAAAAAAAATTAGAGCCATGCACAAAATAAGAAAAAAAATAAAGAGCTTGGACAGATAGAGGCTAGCTTTAAATATAGCTACACTGTTATTACACTAAATATAACTGCAAAACGTACGTTTTCCAAATAAAATATAGGATAACAGGACAGAATCGTGTTGGGGAAAAATATTCACAATATTCCTAGCACTCTCTAAAAAGTAAAGTCGTCGTACACAGAACGTGGAAGCACGCCGGGCTATGAGCAGCTATAATGGAGCGTTAATATTCAAGTGCCCCTTTGTAAAGGCATAGGAGGGATGGCTTGTTTTTTAAGTATTCAACAGGAGAGCTCTCTCTCCCGTCCCTGTCTCGGACACTCCACTGAAACTCCTCGACCATATCTCCAGCTCTTTGAAAAGGTGAAACCAATAAGATTAAATCGGACAAAGATTTTTTAGCCCTCTCTCTCTCTCCCTCTCTCTAAGTGTATCATTAAGATTTAACTCCACAGATTGGGAAAAAGGGGGCTCCGCGGGAGAAGACGAGAGCAGAGAGGGACAGCGAATGGGGAGCAAGGGAGACGCACTAATAGAAAAATCAGGCAAACGGCGAGGAGTGGAGAGGAGAAAGTGGACGGCGGGGCGTCAGAGGAAGGAGAGGCGCAAGACGCGCCAGAAGCGGAGCAGCTTTCTGCTGGGGTGAAACCAGCCGCCAGACAAGGCAAGTAGACGCTATTTTGCTTCTCACTTCTTCTTCTTTTTTTTTTTTTTGTCCTCCTTTGAAACGGACGCGCGGCTCTGGACGCAGGACTCAAACCTCTGCCTCCCGCCACATGGCCGTTAGGCTCAAAGTGTGCGCGAGTGTGTCAGAACTTCCCAACTAGCGCACAGTCGCGTTTTGCCGTGCACTTTTCCTCCGCACGTTACCGAGCCTCGTCCCCCCCCCCCCACCACCACCCCCCGGTCTTCCAGCCGTCCCCGCCGATGCGTCCCTCAGTCTGGCTCCTTCCCCGCTGCTGTCCCCCCCCCCCCCGCTCCTCACCTGCCAGGCTATTTGTCGGCCGAGCACATAATGAAAAGATCGATAACCGTCTGTTTGTTTCAGCGATAGTGTCACCGGATTAAAAGGCTGATCAAGGGGAGCAGACGCTGCCCCATCTTTTATGCTCTCCAGGTGCACGCCGGCGCCGCCCGGCTGTCCTCCACGCAAATATCGGTGCCGTTTCGGCGATAATAAGCCGGCGCTCCATTGAGGAGTGGTTGCGCGCTTGGGAGTGTTGCGTTGGGCAAAGGCGAGAGAGAAGCGACGTGCTGTGTCAGGACCCGAATGAACAATCGATGTAAAATAAAAGATGAGTACAACTTAATCCAGGACAAAACGTTTATGTCAAATGACAGCATATAACGTCATCTTAACGTGATCAAATAAAGTTCGTGTTAATTAATATTTAATAAGATGAGTAATAATTATATTTCATACATATGTGGAATCCATATATTTTCCTGATAAGACGACTTAAGTCAATACATTCTTATTAAATACATTACGTCCTTGTCTGTGTAAAATATAAAACTATTATACAAATCATTTCGTAACCACATTAGCAACTTGTCATTCAGATGATTGATGCTTTCATGTCTCGTGCTACTGTAAAACAATGCTTCATTTTGTTTTCCAACTTTCCCAACTGAACTAATAATACTATTTCAAAAGAAAAAAAAACAAAACCCAGACATTGATTCCCTCTCACTGTTCAAATTTCCACCGCATGATAGTTTGGTCAAAGCACCTTATTAGAGAAACATTTGGGAGAATATGAAGCGCAACAGTTTTATTTTTTGCCAAATTTGTGATCAATAATGCCCTCCCCGAGTACACAGGCTTTATCTTTGAAAGCCTCATGAATTGCAACTTTAATAAAAGTGAAACCAGAAAGCAGCGCGATCAGTTGGGAAAACACTGAGGTCAGGAGTGCAACCCTCCCCCCCCCGCCCCCCTCCAACAAAGCAGCAGACTACAGGAGCGCATCTCAGAGCCTTTAAAACGAGGCAAACGGGTGGAGAGTTTTATAAATGCTAGACAGTGTGTTTATTATTGATTGCGCCATAATCAGATCAGGGTTTGCGGCCGTTTGCAGTCAACATGACGCTGAATGGGGGTTAGAGGCTGGCTGGGCCTCTGCCTAAAACGCCTCCTAAGTGCACAGGAGTGTTGGGTCTGCTCACCGAACTGCGGCCACATGCAGCTGATCCCTGTCAACACCTGCCTGCACAATAACAACAAGAATAACAACAACAATAATAAAGACAATCAAACAATGCAAACTGATTAAACGATGGACACATTGTACATGTGTAATAACAGGTAACCTTGGAAACGTCTCCACTTTGGTCCTGCCTTTTTTTTTTGAAAGTTACTCAGTAATTAATTTATTATTAAATGAAGAGGAATAAAGTTTAACCGGAAGTTATTTGTATTTATTTATTCTCAAAATGTTAACAATGGTGATAGTCCTAAACACAAGTTTATCTGTTTTATTTTAATGTTGGAATGGAATTGCCCCAAATAGGATCCTCCATCAATGCAAATGCTTTCTTTAAACTTAAGCAAAAATCGTGTATTATAAATTATTATAAGGGTGTCACTCTGGCAACAAATTTCAACAATACACATTGGTTCTTTAGCCCCAAATTATCTTCACAGAATAGCCTGAATTTATAAACAATTTAAGTTTAATCCATCGCATGACATAAATTTGGACAAGTTAGTTTTTAGCATAATCTAATATGCAAATATAAATATATTGTGTCTCTGATTAAAACTAAGTTTTCTTTTGTTGTTCCGAGCGGTCATTTGTTGAAAAGAGGAGGGGTGGAGGGTAGGTGGGGGAGTGAGGGACTTCTTATTGTCAAAATCTGGTCCACAAATTATTCTGGTGGCTCATACTGCTGTGAAAGAGACGAGAAGGTCACTTGAAATCGCCTTTTGCTTTTTTTTTCCTCCTGTGGATCAGCAACTTTCAATAGAGATAATCTAATTGCTCTTAATGGAAAGGCCATCCATAAAAGAAATAGTGGAATATCTCTGAGTTTACAGGCTACCACCACTTAAGAGCTGAGCGTTTTAAAGGTAAAACAAAATAAAGCATCCACGAGTGGAAACTCAAAAGCGTCACATCAAAATAGGGAAAATTGAAATTTTCACTTTGAAACTTTGCACCGAGTTGCGTGCTTAATTAGCTATAACTTTAAATGTTTATTTTATAAAATGCAGTTTGACTTTCAGAAGTGCCTCTTTGCTTTAAAACTGCTGTAATTTGTCCCCATAATTCCACAGATACTAGATAAATAAATGTTTACCTTCCCATTACTTCGCGAGAATTGCGCTGCGGCACTTTTACGCATGGAGGTCTTTCCAGTGTTTGGTTTTGTTTTTTCGTTTTCGAATCCCAGACTGTAATTGAGGACCATAACTGCAACGACTTTGCCAATTAGACTTGAGGTTGGAGTTAAGTTGGAGGGACTGTCAGTTTATGCTGTGGGCATGGCTTTATTGCTCACTAACCATCGCTTCTTCAGAGCCCGTGCGCTAATTACTTTGGATGGTCCCACAGACGGAGATTATAAATCCATTAGCACCGAAACCCTCGTGGTTCCACGATGCAAACGCTATAATTTTGCAACACGCACAACCCAAAAGCCCAAACTCTAAGTAGTAGGAGCTGGGTGGGGGTGGGGGTGGGGTGGGGGGCAGATTTACTGCAGCAGAAGTCTAGCGTGTATCAATCAGCAGCTATAAGACCCAAAACACAAAGTAAACTAAGAAAAAAAAATGACGCGAGGAATACGTTTCATCTGTAGGGTTTGAGACTTGTCAGTGCCCGGGGGTTTGGCTTAAAAACCACCTGCTTATATTAACATGTCAGCTTAATGCAACAGTGTAATCAAAAATGATCAACACAGCGCCGATTTTAATATTGCGACTACTATTTTTAAGCAGTTTGGGGGGGGGGGGTAATTTAGCCCCCATTGCCCATGCGTCTGTCAGCCATCCAGGGAGCGACAGAGCCTTGAGGAATAAAGTGAATTAAAACGACACTTAATACCTGTTTGAGTGCATTTAAAGAGGGCACCGCAGAACGGGTGGTGTGCTGCGGATGCTGCTCCCCACCTGAGCTAATTCATTTCAGGGAAACCAAGGGGCCAAAGGTGGCATTCTTGAGAAATTCAACAAGGATAAGGGAGCTTTAGGAATTCTGCACGCAGATTACCTTTCATCCCATCCTTACATTATCCGACAACACAGTGTAGAAATACAGCCCCCCCCCCCCCCAACACACACACACACACACACACAGGAGTGCGTAAAAGCGTTTTCAAGAAGTAGCTGTTGGGATTATTTTGGGAGTGAACAAGAAGAGAGCCGGGGGGGGGGGGGGGAGAAAAAGATGTCACAGCTCACCTTTTATTGTGTTCTGTCATATAGAGCAGGATACATAAATACATTAGGGAACTGATACAAAAAAAAAACAAAAAAAAACCCCGTGGGTCACTGGTTGTTGACACTGGGTAATAGTTCACCAAAGTTTGACACTCTCTTGGTTTGTAATTAAATGAGTGGCACGATATCAACACTGCAGTATTTTCCCCCCATTTTTTTTTTTGAAAACCAACACACAGCAGGAGCTTAATTAGAAAGGTAGTGTAGCTGAACCATCACTGACTGAACACAGTGGAAGCAAAATTATTTCCCACTCGCTCTTCGAAGCAGTTTGAGGGGGAACTCACAATTATTCGTATTTCATTACCTTCAGATATTTCGATTTCCAATATTATCCTGTAAATACATTTTAACATACAATGAATTTATAACCGATTCCCGTATTTAATAGAAATTTTAAACCAAAAGATGCAGCTCACTCACCCACACCCACGCAGAGACAAACACCGCTTGGGATTTTGTGCGTGTTCATTTTAAAGGCGTGCGTCTGAAGTGGAGCCGCACATGTGTGTAGAAAGACAGTGAAGGTGTGAAGATGGCCTGTGTTTAGTGTCCAGACCTGGCAGATTGTGACCTTATCAATGTGAAACTCTTAAGATAAATTATTCATAGCACCTGTTTGATGTCTCCAGCCAAAGAATGACAAAGGTGTGGGGTTTAAAATGCATCTTGGAGCCATGGATACTAGTGACCGTGCTACCTGCCTCTTTTTTTTTTTTTTTAAATAAAGAGCAGGGGCAGTGAATTCTAAACAACAAAAATGAGCATTTGTGTCTGCAAGTACAGTCATATTAATAAGTTCTGTTTACTTGACAACAAATTAATAAAAATTGCACCAATGCCAGTTTGCAAGGTGCGCCTCCAATGAGCCGCTGCTTTAATGTCATGTGACTCACAGGTGTCCGGGGCTTATCTGGGTCACTGAAGCAGGCCACCCACACTGCCACTGCCTGTTAACATCCTCACTTTAATTTAAAACTTGAAGCAGAGAGTTTTGGTGAGTGGCTCAGTGAAGCCAGCCTTGCCCTTTGTAACCAAGTATGCAATGTTTGTCACTTCACAGGCAGAGAGCAACAAGGCGGCCGGCCGTGTGGACGCACACTGGGACGTGTCGAGGTGAAATGGCGACCAGTGTGAATATGGTCAGTGTTGCTTTTAGGTCGACAACGGTGATGGTCACTCAGAGTACCTATGTATAATTAAGTATGCTGTCATCCACATGTAAAAGACGAAGACATCATCACTCTCTGGACTGGTTTGAAGAGGACGCTCATGTAGAGTACAAGATTTCCCACTCAGAAATGATCTCATGCATCTCGGCTCTCAAATTCTTCTTCAAGGCTTTGTTTGGTGGTGGCGGGGACCTTGGTTTGCTTTTGGGAAAATGGCTGCTGATCTTTTCATAACTAAAGGTCGGCATAACACTCAATATAAATAAAACAAATAAGAGGAGGATGGATATTAATAATGATATATATATATACAGATGTAGGGCGCATGAGCTTGAATTACGGTGTAAGAGTGTGCAGGAGAGAGGCTCTCACACGTTTGTGTTTACTTGTGTGTGTGAGATAGCAGAGTTCGTTTCCCTCAGATGTTCCCTTTAGCCTCTGACCCCAGAGCTGGGGTCGGGCCCTGACAAATGAGACGGTCGAGCTCTGGCCAGAACTGCAAACATTCCACAACAATCTTCCGTCCTCCTCCTCCCCTGTCTTCGTATCCATCATTAGTCACCCCTTAACTCCTCTAAGTTTGCCTCTTCTACAACTTTGAGGGAGCCGGGGAATGTTCTCATTGCACACAAACATGTTTTATGGTGTTTGCTGTGGGAATCTTAAAACACACACACACACGCACCCATCAAATTAAGAATTACAACACTGGTTTAATTTAATATTCCTGACATCTTCCGTGTTTACAGAAGGAAGGAAAAACAAAAGAGTATGATTTGAGAAGAGAAGCTGTGGTAAAGATTTGGATATTACAACTCTGCACTTTGAAAGCACACTGTGTGTGTTTGGAAAGCCTGTCACTGATGTCAAGGATGAAAAATGCTGCAGTGTTTTTTTTTTTTGTTTTTTTTTTTTTAACACGCTGCTGGCTCTAGCATTTCCGGCAACATTTCTCACACTGCCTCGCTCACACCATCCGCTCTGCTGCAACATCCCCACGTTTTCCCATCTTTTCAGCCCCCCCCCCCATCTCTGCCTTCCATCCCCACTCTTGCTCTCTTTACCCTTCCTCTCAGCTGCTCCACCCTGCTTAATCACTGCCTCTCCTTTTCCAACACTTTCCTTCAAACCCTCTGCCTTTTTTCCTCCACCCACATTTTTTTTCCCCTGATTTTCTAACATGCTCTTCTACAGAATGCTACCACCTGTGCCGTCGGAAGGAACATGGGGAACTACTGACGTTCTTCTCCTGGAAACGGGCGAAGGTAAGTGGCATCCAGTTTTACAAGAATACATCACATGATAGTTATGGTTGTTACGCTTTTGTATGAACTGTTTTTTACCAGAGCATCACCAGTCACTGCTGTAAACACACACACACATTCAGTCACCAACTATGAACATCGCCAGAGCAGCCGCAGTGTTGCAAAGGAGCCTGGAGACCAAAGCTGGCTGATACAGTAACACTGAGCGGCTCGCACTCTTGAACTTGCTCCCATAATGATGTAAGATCACTAAGAGGCAATGCAACCCAGCAAAGTTCTTAATAAAAACACATCAATCTCAATATGCGTGTATGTGTGTTTTTTACCCCCCCCCCCCCCTCCTTCACTCCCACTTGAATTGTGATACTATTTGATGCCGACTGATTCAATGGCGGGTGCAGCTGCTTCACACGGATCTTGGCCTGGATGAGACTGTTTCCTCACAGGGAAGATGGTCACGTGTCTCAGTTGCACAGTAGAGCTGAGGTCCGATTGGCTGTGACACTGCCACCGTGGTGAAAATGGGTGCTTACACAGCTAGCCATGGCTTGACTAGCAAGATGGCGGAAAGTTGCTTTAATGTGGTTTTCTGTTTAGAGGCAAAAGTGTACTGATATTCTTGAATATTTATTATCTCCTTGTACAATGGAAAATTTAATCACTAGGACAATGTATATACAGTAGTGTAATGTCATGTATCTTTCTTGTGCTCACTCTGCTCTTTCACAATCACATTATTTCACACATTAAAGACTGGTTCATTGCCTGTATACAATGTAAAGAAATGAGAACGCTTTATTGTATCGCTTTACCATTAGTCATCTTCTTGGCAGGGCTAAAATAGAATGGAAGTGACAGAAAGCAGGAAAATATGTGTGTAATCATGGCCATGTCCATGTTCATGGTGTAGTTTGGTTGATTGTGTTTATGTCCCATTCCTCCTCCTCTCCTCCTCCTCCTATCCGCATGTCCACAGGCAGCTCAAGGATGTAAAGGAAGGGCTCAGAGCCACTGGATTCCCTGCCACCACCCACTGTTACCCCAGTGTTACTGAAGCATGGATGTCTGCCCCTGTCCCCCAGGGGCTCCCAGTCCCCCACCCCCACCCACCCTGTTCCCGAACCAACACGCACCCACCCTTCCGCCAATCTCTCCTCCTCCCTGACTTGCTCCCTGATTCAGCGTGTAAAAGCGCCCCCTGAATGATGGATTATGGTGTCACTGCAGCCTGCGAAGGATTAATTTGTTTCATTGATTTCTCTTTAGGCAGAATGCCAGCGTCTGCCGCTTCCCACCTTTTCCCCAAGACTCGCAGCTGTAATAGACGGTAATGGCCTAAGACAAATCAGCCCGTTTCTTGTAAAAATAGCACCAAATAACCCTCCCCATCTCACAGCCCGTGCTCCACTCACAACCATGTAAGAGGGTGGCGTGATGGCGGTGAGGCATCGAGGGGTGTTTGTTTCATCCTCTATCACTCTATCTGGCTGGTCTTCCACACCACATTCCCTCCTTATGTGGTGCTTAGCCAGAGGAGAGCATCCAGTCACTCTAACAAAGCCATAAGTCTACCATACTTACAGCTCCCTCTCAGGCCTCACAATGGATGGGTAATGACAGCACTGTCTGGAGGGGGCTGTGGGAGTTGGGCCATTCTCTCCAGTAATGGAGGCTGTTACTGCCATTCCCTACACACCTGCAGGAACAGCTAACTGTTAACCACTATGATCTATGGCAAGGCCTTACCACACTAGGCTAAGGTTGAAGGGTTGTAGTGACACCAGTGAATTAGGGCACGTCACCACAAAGCATCTCCCCCATCTTAGCTACGGCAAATGAAGTTATTTCACTGGACACTCGGGGCTATGGAAAATCGCTGGAGTTATTTATAAACAAATCTGCATCAATGAATCAGCTCTCAACCCTCTAAACTGGCTATCTAGCTCTCCTGACATCCGCTGATTTAACACAGACATAAGATGCTGCCACATCTTTACTACTCTGTCACTGCTTTGAACGATGGGAAACCCAAACTGGCCGTAACATTAAGCACCCCACTACAGGCTGACCGCTCTCGAATGCTTTCTAGACCCACAGGGATTTATGAGCAGAAACAGATACATTAATCCATTGTTGATTTGCTGTGGCTACCCCGCAGGGCATTTGGGATCAGATAGCGTACGGTGCAGAAACTCACCCCACTGTGCAGACGGTCAAAGGTGTTGCACCATAACTTAAGAAATCAAGTTAACTAAGAATTAATTTCTAAATGAATGGAACATCCAAAATGTATCTGCCTACATGAGCGACATTAGCTTAACAATCCGAAAGACGTGAGGTGTACATTAAAAATGACAACATAAAACAGAGTGACAATCCACAGAGGCATCAGCATCCACTGAATTAGAGCTGCTACGCAATGTGATAATGACCCAGGCTGCAGGGAAATCTCATCAGTTCCCTGCAATCAATTTAACAGTGTTTACAAAGACACAAGCTGGGGTTTGTGCTTGGGGACAGAATGCTGGTCACCTAGTGTTTTGCTAGATTCCCCCGCTAAGCTGCCCTCTCTTGGGTAAACCTCCACAAAGCCCCCTCATGTCTGACACCTCCAGGTCCTTCAAATACTCCTCTCAGACAGAGGATTAGGTAATCCTACCATGATACTGTCTTTTTCTCGGCTTCTATCGTTTTCTACCTCTCTTTAACTCTTTCTTTCTGTCTACCCTCCCCGTTTCATATGTTCCACCCTCTTTCCCTCTCTCTCTCTCTCTCTTTCTCTCCGGCCTGTTGAAGAGCTTGTTTTACTCCAGGAACATCTATCCTCGGGGGTCCTTAGATTCTTAAGTGCCTCCAGAAAAGGTTAGTTGGCAGGTAATTGTCCAGTTGTGGCTTGGCTTATCTTAATTGTGGGTGCTTCTGTGCAAACTACACTTTCGTTGATAGAGGGATTTATGTGGGATAATGGGTGATGAAAATGGGAGAGTGAAACGATTTGGTAGACTTGTCCTGTAAAGATATATATTTTATATTTGTACATTTAAAACATTTATTTTACGACTGTATTCAAATATATGCTTGTCTTTATTGTTATTTTTTCCAAAATGTTTTCTGAGCATTAATGGATAGTTTCCATTATATCAGTATCATTATGTTTTTCCCATTGATTGCTCTCATGCATAGAGGAAAAAGCAATACTGAGCTGACAGTGTTAAAATACAAATGGCTGGATCTTCAGCTATTCTAAATCTATACTTCTATTAGCCATCTGATCATACATATATCCTTGTCGATAGAAAGCTTTAGGGGGGTTAGTGTTTGCATTGCCCCAGTCAAAGGTCGTGACTGACCAATAAAATATTTCCAAAGCACCATCAATAACGCCGACATGTAGACGAATACAGTATGGGATTGTGATTGGGGGGAGGAGACCTGCTGTGCTTGCTTCAAGCAGAATGGATGGTGAAAGGTCACAAGGTTTCTGGACGGTCTTTGGCTGTTGCCCCCGTGCCGTCTCATATGTGCATTTGATAGCGACATGGACAATTATAAAGGTATACTTCAGAGGGTCAAATGGGAGAGGGTAAAGTGCAGAATCTTTAAAGTACTGGCTGGAGTCAAAGGTTATGGTGGACAGAAGACATCCTAGAGCACCTCAGGGTATGGATAAGGGAATTAAAAAAATAAAGACACTCAGACTAATAAGAATAAAATTTAAAAAAGAATCATTGTTATGTGATATTATAGACATAAAAAAACAGAAGGCACATGCTCAGAAAATAAGGTGCATTATTGTCCTATACAAATCAAGTTTTCCATTAGTGTGTGTGCATACACGTACTGTAGTCTGTGGAACCATCAGGCTTCATGGTTATTAAATATGAATAGACCAAGGTCAGGTGAGGTCATGGAATGCATTCAGAGTGACCGATGCTAAATTGTAAGGTCAGCCTAGCTTTGCCTGAACTGGCGCAATATGACATTTGCTCCACATTCATGCATCCCATTGGCAGTGATTTATGGAGGAAGATAAATGGATGGATGTGAAGAAAACACAAACACTCTTTTTTTCTATCACATCAGACACATTAAATAATGCTTCCTGGTCAAGTTAAAAACGGTCTTTGTCTTGCTATATGGACGGTGGCCAGCCTGGGGAACATAGTGAAACTATGCCTGTCTCACCAGAGGATGTATTTGATAAACATTTCAGAGAGTTGTAGAACTGTTCAAATTGAGTGTGCTTTGATAATGTACAATTTTATTAGTAACTTGGCAATTCTGTCTGTTGTGCAGTAATGAAGTCCTTAATTGACATCAAAATACTTTGTAAATATATGTATATCTATTACTCTAAATATATATCTAAAGTGCCCATTTGCACTCCATTTTGTTTTGATAATTTCTCTCAGCACATTACCCATTTTCATGCTTTGCAACTTTGTCGCCCAGGGCACATTGCTAGTTGACTGCAGGGCAATGACATTGAACTTTTGACCAGCAAACAACACATCTAAAGTCAGTGGCACATTGCCAGTCGTCATTTAAACACCATGTTTTGAAAACTTGTGGGTTCCAGACACAGGGGCATACAAGGACACACTCGCTGCTACTTCATCCCATGCCTGCTTTGCCTCAAAAAGAAGTGTCCTGTAAATGATGTTCTCATGCATTTTCACAGTGGTAAGAGCACACCAATTTTTTAGGTGGGAAACCATTCTTCTCTCCCAGCCAAGCCATTATGAGAGCAATCCACCATAGATCATACCTAAAGGTGAGGCGATGAGCCATTCTGATGAGCCAAAACACAACCCTAAATAATTAAGAAAGTCAGGACAGCCTCAACAGCAAAATGGATTTTGGCACCTGCATAAATAATGTTTGCACTTTTTACGTCACACTTTTGCTAGACTGTTGCAAAAGGGGCCATTATCTTTTTTTCCATTAATGAGCTCTCACTGGTATTTTACTCTTTATTTAAAACATAGACGTCTACAAATCGAGTTTACCTTTTTCAGAACTGCTGGGCATTTAATACCACCCATGTCAGCCAGTAGTACAAAAATCATTAAGATCAACTTTGCACTTCTTAACGTTGCAGGCACATGTTCAAGCCTTCTACAGGAGCAGCCTGATTCTGACTGGACCAGCAATTATTTCCCTGCTTCAAGAGTTTTGTAGACCCTTTTAAGCCCAAACATGCTTTCCAGGTCCTTTTGGCCTCGCAAATGTGAAAAACAGCCTTTGTGAACTACCCCAAGTGGTTCAAAATCCAGCCAAGGGAAAGTCCACAAAGAAAACATACTTTTGAACTGCTGGTCAACGCGAAAACATGGTTTACTAAGCCGCTTTTGAACCTCAGCCATAAAGATCTGTTTTCCTTTCCTCCAATGGTAGTAAAATCACTCTTTTCCCTTATTACACGTATTATGTTTTTCCATGGTAAGATCAAAGGGTGATAATGCAGGACACCTAGGCACCAGTGAATATTACCTGACACTCTCCATTTAGCGCTCCATTTGTCTAACTTTTAAGATCATGTCAAACTTCAATATGACAAAATAGATTTTAATACCAGAAACATTATAGAGGTCAAGTTTGAGGATCAGAAACACACAATTTTAATATCAGTGATGACATTTTCCTAGACGCCATCCTTGCCTCCCTATGAGATCAACAGTTCCAATGGCCGTTTATATACAGGACAAGTCATGTGTGATCTGTCACATTCATCTCTATTTTGCATTCACCATGGGGCATTTGAACCACATCAGAATCTATTAACGCCATGCAGATTCAGCCCCTGCTGACAACACAAATCATGATAAGATGGAGCAGTGACTCTATAAACACCCTCACTTATATATCACATCATACGAGCTGGACTGGATGGCAGATCTCACTTGTCGTTTGTATGTGATTGTGTCTTTATATGGCTGGACGACAGATACGAAAATCATTACATCTCAATCTTGAATTTATGTCATAGCGCCTGTCAAACAATGGATACAAATGGTTGCGTGTGTATGTGTTTATCTATGAGAGCATCCGTCACTCTGCAGTGAGGGTTCCAGATCAGCTGCTTGAGAGGAGAGATTTATGCTGTAATGCATCAAATCAACAGACCTTTACAGTAAAATATGATTTTATCAATAAGGCCTGATCAATAGTGCATACAAGGTGCTATGTAATTATTACAGAGGTCTGTATCAATAAAAGCACCATGCATGGCTTCCTGTTAAAGGCTATAGAGCAGGGAGTCACAGACTGTCAAAGAGCGGTTTGTGCCGTGGCCCTGAGACATTTGATTCCCTGTACCTAAGGTCATGCTGTTGAAGTACTGGAATTCATCAGGTTGTGCTCGGTTGTGATAAAGTTTTAACCGAAAAAAAAAAAAAATGCTGCATGCAACACATTGAAAGCCATTTTTTAAATGATGCGTTTTATTTAACAGTTAATAGTGTCAGGTTATTTTCAGTGAAATCCTTTGTATCTCTGCAGGCAGTAGAGATTATAAATGGTTGAGATGTGAATGACTGTCTTCAGCGGAAAGAGGAGAATTTGTCCTGAAGCAAGGCAATCTAAAGAGTTGAGGGAAGACTGTCAAAAAGAGCTTTGTGTTACACTGTAGTGGAAGCACTCTGCATTAACACACACACACACACACACACACACACACACACACACACACACACACACACAGAGCGTACGCCACAGAGACAGAGCGTGAGGCAGGGACCAATGAGGCAGTTTATATCGGGATTTTGTTTCACAGCCATGGCCTCCTGGGAGAGAGGGGTCTGCCAATAACACTTAAGAGACAGAGCAGGAAAAGTAAGTGCTTTTATTACAGCTCATCACTCATGTAATTTCTGGCAGCATTTGTGATTACAGATCAAGTGATTGACTAACTACACATTCGGCAGCTGAGTTATGAACCGGGTGCCTACCATTCCAGCCCCGGCAGATTCTCTGTGTCAGCTGTAACTCATCCTCTCCCAGGGTGCTAAATCAAAGCACACATCACAGCTGGAAGAGTTAAATAAAAAACTTGAGCTTTATTGTAAATCTGCCAGAAATTAAACCTGCACAGACGACACCTCGGCCAACTGATGTTGTACTGCATGGGGTGAAGAGGCTGGGATGGAGGGGATCAATAGAGGCGCTGGTGGAAGGTATTGATGGATGACAGGTGAAGTGGGTGTGCGTGTGTGTGTAAGGGGTGCGACTGAATCACCCTGGGGTTAGGCAAAGCGTACCGGTCAGGGTGTTTAATCGACAGGTCTCACCTTGAATCGATTAGCAGGCGTCTTGCAGGGCAAAGACGTGATACACACAGCCAACACTTACTCACACCAAAAACAAACCATAGGGAGAGTGAGAGAGGTGTGGGTAGATGTCTCAATGCCATCAGCACTGCATGCCTGTATTTACTCTGTGTTAAGTCTGTAAGTCAAAAACAAACTCAAAACTCAATTTAAAAGCTTTTTTATTGTCTATTAGAGCTGTGATCAAACATTCTTGTAGACAGATTATTTTTGGTGATCTTATAAAAAAGGCAATCCAACCAAAAATTGCAGTAAATATGTTTCATGTTCATAAAATGGACAATAATAACTTTTTAAAAGTGCATAATTAGTGCCAAGCATAGCAATATTTTGTCAGTACTGACCCTGATGACTGATATCGGTATGTATTTTATGAGGGGTCTTTGAAAAGTTGCCAGGTTAATTAAACTTGGGAGACTTGAAACACTGACCTTTTGATGTGCACTGCCTGTTTTACCTGCATGAAACTTAATTCTTCATTTTCCAAATGCTCAAAGTCTGGAGATGAGACTTTTCTGGAATTTCCCCACTGGGGGACTAATAAAGGCTTATCTTTTTGAAAAACAGACAAATTAGAATGGTGTAATGTGATCAAATATTTGCACATATAGAGGTTTAACTCTAACAGTTTTGTATAGTCAAAACTTTATGTGATGATGCTCCTTCATTTGCAATAGTAAAGAAGTGGGCAGGTGAATTCAAGCCAGGCAGAGAGAGCTTATAAGATAAGATAAGATAAGATAAGCCTTTATTAGTCCCACAACGGGGAAATTCCAGGATTGCAACAGCACAGGGATAGCAACACTCAGAGCAACAATCAGAAGGCAAGAAAAAAAACAAGCAAGCAAGAGCAGCTAATAAACATATGTACGTATTACTATAAAATATATATATATACACACACACACAGACACACAGTGCAGAGCATTGTAGCTGGATGGAATAAATATATGAATATATGAACACACAGTGCAGAGCATTGTAGCTAGATGGAATAAATATGTAAATATATAAACACCCACAGTACGGAGCATTGCAGCTAGGTGGAATAAATATGCAAGTATATAAACACACACAGTGCGGAGCAATGTAGCTAGATGGAATAATATGTAGATATATAAATATATAAACACACCCAGTGCTGAGCATTGTAGCTAGATGGAATAAATATGCAAATATATAAACACACACAGTGCAGAGCATTGTTGCTAGATGGAATGAAACAGCATAACCGTCTACTTAGTTATCCTACATGGTATGATTATGTGCCCATACATATTCTCACCCTCCATAGCGACCGGTATGTTCCTAGTTGTATGCCGGAGGGGACCATTGTGTAAGTCTATTGCATCTTTTGCATTCAAAAAACTATTAGTTTGTTACGTCTTTTTGCTATCTCTGCGAGCAGCCCTGCTTAGGTTGTACAGTCTGACAGCCGTTGGTAGGAAGGACCGACGAAACCTCTCGGTTGTGCACCTGGGAGAAGAAGCCAGGTTGGTTTGTAGCAGCCACAAGTCCAAAAAAATGCTGAAAATGTCTACAGCATAATGATGGAAGACTGACATGTTGGTAGCAGGCATATACTAGATAATTAAGTTGATACCCCAACAAAAAGAGTTGAGAACATTCTGACCAAGGACCTTGGACTCATAAAGGTTTCTGCTTGGGGAGCATTGAAACTTCTGTCTCTTGATTAAAAACTCACCAGACTGGTTATGTCAAGTAAAAACATGCAACATTTTCAAGCAGAGCCAGTTGATTTCCTTGGATGGTTTGCAACCCAAGATGAGTCCTGGGTCTTTCACTTTCAGCCAGAAACAAAGCAACAGCTGAAACAATGGAAGCATGCTTTATCACGTTCTCCAAAGAAGCCAAGGTAGCTCACCCTGTTGGTAAGTTTAGACTTGTGGGATTCCAAAGGAATCTTGCTTATTGACAACTTTGAAAAGGGTCATAACATAATAGGGGAGTATTATGCCAATCTTATGAAGGAGCGAGAGGAAAGTGCACAAATAGTGTGTTAGGACCCCTTTACACTGCATGGAGATCGTTGAGAGACTGGACCAATTTTTGATCGTTGGGATTGTTTGGGAAATTCTTGTGTGTTTTGGACTGAGTCAAAACTTTGAGGAGACCATGGCAACTGTGGAGATCATGAAGATCATTGACAGATCAAAAATTGGCCAGATCTCTCATTGATCTCCAACCCTGTGCACCATGGCAGTGTACTAGGCCACACATCTGTGGCTGTTATGCCTGCACTGTGTGACTGTGGCTTTGA
This sequence comes from Pholidichthys leucotaenia, assembly GCA_020510985.1. NCBI lineage: Eukaryota > Metazoa > Chordata > Actinopteri > Cichliformes > Pholidichthyidae > Pholidichthys > Pholidichthys leucotaenia. The sequence goes on along the minus strand of CM035838.1, from coordinate 111,790,491 downwards.
ACTCATTCCACCCCCAACGTACTCTCCTGTCTTAGTATCATCAGACTATAACCTATTCCCACAAATGAAGAAAGAATTGGCTGGAAAGCATTTTACGACTGATGATGGTGTTGTGTCTGCTGTTGATGACTACTTAAAGTTCTGTGAAAAAGTATTTGCCCCTTCCTGATTTCTTATATTTTTCCATATTTGTCACACTTAAATGTTTCAGATCATCAAACATATTTTAATATCAGACAAAGACAAAGTAAATACAAAATGCGGTTTTAAGATAAGATAAGATAAGATAAGATAAGATAAGATAAGCCTTTATTAGTCCCACAATGGGGAAATTCCAGGATTGCAACAGCACAGGGATAGCAACACTCAGAGCAATAATCAGAAGGCAAGAAAAAAAACAAGAACATCTAGTAAATATATATATAGACACACAGTGCGGAGCATTATGGTTGGTGAATGTGCAGCAGAAAGTCTAAGTTCTCTCTCCGCGGATGTGGCGGGCCAGCTGGAAGTCTTTGGGCATGATGGTGACCCTCTTAGCGAAGAAGAGACCCACCAGGTAGGCCTCTCTGGTCTCCTGCAGAGCCATGATGGCGAAGCTCAGGAAGCGCAGGTGGGTCTTGAAGTCCTGAGCAATCTCCCTCACCAGGCGCTGGACGGGCAGCTTACGGATGAGCAGCTCCGTGGATTTCTGGTAATGACGGACCTTTCTCAGAGCCACGGGCCTGTAACGGTGAGGCCTCTTCACTCCGCCGGTGGCCGGAGCGCCTCTCCGAGCAGCCCTGGTGGCTAGCTGCCTCCTGGGGGGCTTCTTCCTCCAGTAGATGTTACGGGCGGTCTGCTTGGTTCTTGCCATCGCTCTTTATTATTCTGTCTTATATTTCTTGCACGCCGCCTAAACTTCAGCCCGCCACCCGCGTCGTTTTCGCTACAGCTCCCGGTATGTCGAGTTTCCCATTAGCACCAGGCGGCGGCCAAGTGCTAGCTAGCACCAGCTCCTCCCCGCTGTAACGTCTCCCGCTGCAAACAGTGGCTCCGTCCGCCGACCCGGGAGATCCCCGGGGCGATCCGTGCGTCTGTGATTTATATACAGAGTGAAAGGTGTTGAAAGAAGAAGGAAGATAAAAAAAGGCTGTTGCAACGGGCAGCCGACTCGTGTGGCGCCGCCGGTCCGGGAAAAAAAAAAAAAAGGATGATTTAAATTATTAAGGGAAAAAAAGTTATCCAAAGCTACCTGGCCCTATGTGAAAAAGTAATTGCCCCCTAAACCAAATAACTGGCGGTGACGGGGCCCAGCGGAGGAGCCACCCAGCCAGACGGCGACGAGTGGCGGTGATCGGTGGATCTTGGCTGCGCCGGCGGTGTGCGGCATAACTGGCCAGGTAGACGGAGGCAGGCGGCGGCGATAGAAGGCGGTGATCTGCGGAGCCGTACAGTGTCACTTGGCGGAGAAGCTGCGCAGGAGCTCCATTGCGACAGATCCAGTAGCGGCCGAGCTAGTTGAGGCCTAGCCGGATTCCCTGTTTATTTCTATTCACAGGTCAGTAAAATGCCACCCAAAAAAGAGGAAATGGAAGAAATTAAAAAATCTCTGAACTTTGTGTTAGAAGAATTGGCCAAAATGACTAACCAACAGGCCAAAATAATAAACCTAATAGAAGAGGTACAAGCTCTACATTCAATAATAAAAGAAAAAGACAAAAAAATTATGGACCTGGAGCAACACGGGCGTCTTTTGGAGCAACGCGTCGAGGATCTTGAACAAGGTTCTCGCATTGATGACCTAGTTATAAGTGGACTAGACATCAGATATCAGTCCTACGCCCATGCCACAACAGGACTGAATGGTGAACATGCTTCCATAAGTGAATCAATGTCCTTAGAAAACCAAGTGCTTCAGTTCCTTAATGATAAAGACATTAAGGTAGAAGCCAATGCGATCTCAGCCTGTTATGCTTTACCGAAGAAAGATAACAAAACAAAGAAATCAACTGTGATGCGCTTTGTGAACAGGAGGGTGAAAAATGACATACTGAGGCAGGCCAGAAAGCTAAAGGAAACTCAAGTTTACCTAAATGAACACCTGACAAAAAAAAAAATGCTGAATTAGCACGGCAGGCACGGATGCTAAAAAAACAAAATAAGATACAGACAACATGGACAAGAAATTGTAGAATTTGGATTAAACTAAATGGAACACCTGAGCAAGCAAAGAGTATAATGATCAAAGATGCTACTGACTTAGATAAATACAGATGAACACTGACTATGAAACACAGAGTGAGGAAACTCAAACTCTAAAAATATGCCACTATGCTGAACATAAACCACAAGAGATGGAGAATGATATTGATCCTGATAACCACTTTTTCAATAATATTCATAACCACTGTGAATATTACACTGAAAAGCAATTCAAAAGTCAAGTGCAAATAGATGGTAAACTGTCAATAATACACTTCAATAGCAGAAGTCTCAACAAAAACTTCTCACAGATTCAGGACTATTTAAAACAGCTAGACAGAAAATTCACAGCTATTGCAGTCTCTGAAACCTGGCTTAATGAAGATCAGGCCCCCCTGATGGCAATAGAGGGATATCAGATGTTTTACATTAACAGATCTCAAAAAAAGGGTGGTGGTGTTGCACTGTATATTGATGACCTATGTAGATGTAAGCTTGTAAATGAAATGTCCTCAGCACTACCAGGGATTTTGAAATGTGTTACTGTTGAGATTGACCTAGACAAAACAAAAAATCTAATCATAAGCTGCATATATAGAACGCCGGGAACTTGCATTGAGACATTCAGAGATAAATTAGTCGAGCTGTACAATAATATTACTAGTAAGAAAATGGTAGCAATTTGTGGAGATTTCAATATTGATCTACTGAATCCACATCAACAAAATGTAGTTACAGAGTTCATGAACTCTATGTACAGCATGAGTCTATATCCCACAATAACACATCCCAGTAGAATCACTGTTCACTCTGCTACACTTATTGACAACCTGTTTGTCAATGTTCTCGATAAGAAAATAGAAAGTGGATTATTGATAAATGATATAAGCGACCACTTGCCAACCTTTGCACTTATCCATGGCCACACGGGGCCCAACCCAGAAAAAATTTCAAAATCGTTCAGACACAAATCACCAAATGCAATCAGCTCTTTTAAAGAGGACTTGCTGAAGCAAGACTGGACAGAAGTCTATGTATCAGATGTAAATGAAGCCTATGACACATTTATAAACATTGTAACCACTCTTTATGAAAAAAACTGCCCATTAGTTAAAAAAAAGCTTAAACACAAATTTGCTGACAAACCATGGTTAACCAAAGGACTACAAAAGGCGTGTAAAAAGAAAAATTTATTATATAAAGCTTTCCTAAAGAAAAGGACAAAAGAAACAGAGCAACGGTATAAAACATACAAAAATAAGTTAACATATATAATAAGATGTAGTAAAAGAGACTATTACAGTAAAGAACTGGAAAAAAACAAAGACAATATTAAAAATACATGGACAATAATCAACAGTATCCTTGGAAATAAAAGCAGAAATACTAGCTACCCAACTAACACTCCAAAAAATAATAAATCGACTCCGAATGTGAATATAGCTTCACCTGCAGATGAATTTAATAATTTTTTTGTTAACATTGGACCTAAACTGGCCCAAGAAATACCCACTACGGTGCCTACAGGTGATACAATATGCAATAACACTGCTGTAAAAGACACCATCTTCATAAAGAACACAGACGAAAGAGAGGTCATTGAAATTGTTAAATCGTTCAAAAGTAAAACATCTACTGACTGCGATGGTATTGACATGCTACTAGTCAAAACTGTTATCGAATGCATAGTAAAACCACTGACGTATATCTGTAACCTGTCTCTCCAATCAGGCATATTTCCCAATGCAATGAAAATAGCTAAAGTAATTCCGATTTACAAGACAGGCGACAGAGGGGAACTCTCAAACTATAGACCAATTTCACTATTACCGCAATTTTCCAAGATACTTGAAAAAATATTCTATGAGAGAATTGACAACTTCATACTGAAGAATGATTTATTGTGTGAGCAGCAATATGGGTTCAGACACAAAAGGACAACAGCATATGCCTTAATGGAATTTACAGAAAAAATATCAACAGCCATTGAAAATAAAGAGTATTCAGTTGGAGTATTCCTGGATCTTAAAAAAGCATTTGATACAGTAGATCACAATCTATTATTAAAGAAATTACAAAACTGTGGTATAAGAGGGGTAGCACTGTCCTGGTTAAGTAGTTACTTAAAGAATAGATATCAGTATGTATGTGTTAGCAACAAAAACTCAGAGTTACTGAAGGTCACCTGTGGAGTCCCACAGGGTTCAGTTTTGGGACCATTATTATTCAATATGTATATAAACGATATATGTAAAGTTTCAGAAAAAATGGACTTAATATTGTTTGCTGATGACACTAATCTGCTATGCAGTGGAAACAATTTGGAACAACTTCTGGATACACTCGGAAAAGAATTAGGAAAGTTTAAACTGTGGTTTGATTCAAACAAATTAACGCTCAATTTAAGCAAGACAAAATTTATAGTCTTTAACAACCATCACAACAACCCAGTACCCAAACTCAGTGTAAATGGTGTAGAGATTGAAAGGGTATCCGAAACTAAATTCCTTGGAGTAATAATTGATAACAAACTGTGTTGGAAGCCACATATTAATTATATTAAAGGTAAAGTATCCAAATCAATTGCAATATTACACAGAGTGAAAAATTTGCTGAATCAACCCACACTATACACCGTGTATCATTCATTAATACTCCCATACATGACATATTGTAATGAAGTATGGGGAAATACATATAAAACAAACATATATCCACTCTTTATGCTTCAAAAGAGAGCTATTAGAATAATCAACAAAGCAGCTTACAGGGAACCAACAAACCCACTTTTTCTTAAACAAAAAACTCTCAAGGTGAAAGATCTGATTGACTTTAAAACTGCAATAATAATGTTCAAAGTGAAGAATCTATCAATGCCCGCAAATATCCAAAAGTTGTTCCAAACAAGGGAGAAACGATATCACCTCAGAGGAACATGTATATTTCAAAAGCCTACAGTGAGAACAACCACCAAGCAACACTGTGTTTCAGTGCAAGGAGTCAGATTATGGAACGATTTTGGACCTGAATTAAAATCATGTACAACGCTTGGACAATTTAAACAAAAACTAAAGGAAGAAATACTCCAAACATATTTACAAGACGACATGTAAACTCACATAAGGATTGACATTTCCAGCCTGTGTTGTGTTGTAGCTTAGTTTTTCTTTTTTTCTTTTTTTTTCTCTGTGACATTATGTCTTAGATTTGTTTTTGAATAGTAACCGCTTAACTTAGACTAGCTCAGTTTTCTTTTTTCTCTCAGTCACATTTTGTCTTAGCCTTGTTTTAAATTGTAATCGCTCTTGTCTTGTTTTTCTCTTTTTCTCCTTTGAATTCTTGGATGGAATATGGGTGGGCAATATAAGCTGCGGCTTCAGTCATCACCCATTTCGGATAACTCACGTGGAATTGTATAGTAGAAGGAGTCTTTGTCTAATTTGACATTGTTGTTATATTATACAGTTTCTTTTAACCTGTAATGTACTATCCGAAATAAATAAATAAATTCAATTCAAATTCAAATTCAACTAGTTGTGCCACCCTTGGCAGCAACAACCGCAATCAAGTATTTGCAAAAACTAGCAATGAGTCTTTTACATTGCTGTTCAGGATTTTTGGACCATTCTTCTTTACAGAATTGTTTTAATTCAGCCACACTGGAGGGCTTGAGCTTGAGGTAATGAACTGATGGCCAGACATTCTCCTTCAGGATTTTCTGGTAGAGAGCAGAATTCATGATTTCATTAATTATGGCAAGTTGTCCAGGTCCTGAAACAGCAAAACAGCCAAAGACCATTACACTACCACCACCATGTCAGACTGTTGGTATAATGTTCATTTTATGAAATGCTGTGTTAGTTTTATGCCAGATGGAATGGGACACATGCCTTCCAGTAAGTTCAACTTTTGTTTCATCAGTCCACAGAATATTTTCCCCAAAGTTTTGGGGATCATCAAGATGTTTTCTGGCAAATATGAGACAAGCCTTTGTGTTCTTTTTGGTCAGCAGTGGTTTTCACCTTGGAACTCGCATATGAATGCCAGAATCCAAACTGAGGCAAGTGAGGCCTGCAGTTTTTTAGACGTTGTTCTGGGTTTTTGTTTCTCATCTATTCTTGAATTTCTTTAGATCACAGCATGGTGTTGTGTTTTCAGATGTTTTAGCCGACTTCACTTTGTCAGACAGGTTCTAATTAAGTTATTTCTTGATTCAACGGGTCTGGCAATAATCAGACCTAGGTGTGACTAGTGAAATTAAGCTCAGCTTCCCCCAAAAATGTGGTTAACCACAGTTAATTCATGATTTAACAAGAGGGGCAATTACTTTTTCACACATGGCTAGGTAGGTTTGGATAGCTTTTTTCCCTTAATAAATTTAATTATTTAAGGACTACGTTATATATTTACTCGGGTTATCTTTGTCTAATGTTAAAATTTGTTTGATGATCTGAAACTTTTATGTATGACAATTATGCAAAAATATAAGAAATCCGGAAGGGGGAACTACTTTTTCAAAGCACTCTACATGCCCAGGATGAAGCCTTCTACAGAACTGCTATTGAGTCTTTACATCACCATTGGCAGAAGTGTGTTGTTCTTAAAGGAAACTATGTTGAAAAATAACTGGCATCATCAAAGTGCATCAACAAGATGGGGCTACATATCTGCCAAGTTTCACTGATCTGGCACAACCCGTTCATGGCGTGGCACGTGAACATGCAGCAGCCTCCCTTCTCTCTTTGTGTTTTGTGCTGTTTAGTGTTGTTTAAATTACACCTAAGTGTATATTCATGTGCTTAATGTCCACAAACACTACTCACAAAAAGTTAGGAATATTTGACTTTGGTGTGAAATTTCAGGATGAACCTAAATTGCACTATAACCTTTACAGGTGAACTTAATTTGACCTTCTCTAACCTTTTGAATGCATATGTCCAACTGTTCAGTGTTTCAGTACTTTTTGCATAACTTGCTGTTCTCTAACAAGGTGTTTAACGGCAAAATTCACAACAGGTGTTTGATCCATGAATTGACCAATAAATTTTCTGGTTCAATTAGAATCGGTAGTTAAACAGTCCCCTTCATCATGGTGTTCACATTTTGATATCACGAGACCAAAACAACACCTAGCAATTGATCAACAGTACCTTGCCGCTGTGAGGAATAAGGACTTGTACTTATATAGCGCTTTTCTAGTCTCAAAGACCACTCAAAGCGCTTCACTAATACTAACCCTCTATTCTAAGGGCCTATAAGAGACAGATATCTAGGGACAATTTAGAACAACCAATTAACCTAACATGCACGTCTTTGGATTGTGGGAGGAAACCGGAGCCCCCGGAGTAAACCCACGCAGCACAGGGAGAACATGCAAACTCCACACAGAGAGGTTCCTACCCCTGCCAGCCTGGGGATTCGAACCTGGAACCTTCTAGCTGTTAGGCAACAGTACTAACCACTTCACCACTGTGCTGCCCACGGCTTGTGAGGCTTCAAACAGGATGTTCTCAGAGGGAGGTGGCCACTGAGCTTAGAGTGTCATCAGCAGATTGCCATAGAGATACAAAGGGAGTGGCAGAGTCACAGAAAGGCATAGAAGTAGATGTCTTTTGGCCACAACCCACGCTGATGACCGCTTCATTGTGAACAGTGCCCTGCAGAACCAGATGGTGAATACCATTCAACTCCAGACACATTTAAGGGAGGTGAGAGGCACCAAAGTGTCACATCCAACCATTCAAAACCGTTTACATCAGCATGGTCTGTGTGCTAGATGACCTGCAAGGGTACCTGGCCACACCACCAGGCACAGGCATCATCAGTTGCATGGACCAGGGAGCATTTATGTTGGACAAGGGACCAGTGGGCCTCATTGCTGTTCTCTGATGAAAGTCGATTCATGTTGAGCAGAAATGATGGCTGCCAACAATGTTGAAGATGTCAAGAAGAGCGCAATGCATCAGCCACTGTTGTCACCATGTTACAGTCTGGGCAGGTGTGTCTAGTCAATACAGAACTGCCCTACTCCTTGTGAATGGTACAGTGGCAAACCGATACTACCTGAATAACATCATTAATCCAGTTATTTTGCCCCTGCATGAACAACACAGACTCAATTTCATCTTCATGGACGACAATGCTCCAGCTCATCGAGGTGACATCATTAGGGAAAGGCTGCTGGAGGCTGGGGTATCTCAAATGGAGTGGTCTGCACTTTCTCCAGACCTGAATTGGATCAGCTGAGTTGCCGTACAGAGGCTTGTAACCCTGCACCCCACAATCTCAATGACCTGAGGGCTGCCTTTCAAGAAGAGTGGAATGCCATGCCTCAGCAGACAATAAGTCGACTTGTGAACAGCATGAGACATTGTTGTCAAGCTGTAATTGATGCTCAAGAGCACATGACAAGTTATTGAGACATTGACATTTTTTATTGTGGTATACCCACCACTGCTGTTGGCTTTTGTTTCAATAAACTGAGATGAGGAAATCACCATTGCATACTTTTACTTAAATGCTCTACTTTTATGATATTATATCACCGTAGCATGAACTTTTTACATTTTCCATAAATTTCACCTGAAAGCCAAACATCCCTAACTTTTTGTGGGTAGTGTATGATGCTGCACACAAGTTACAGTCACCATAGCCTTCTGGAAATAAGGAATATGACCAAACATTACGCCCTGGACCAGAGCGTTACAGAGGAACTCTGTGGCCTAAGACTTCTCTGCCAGACCTCTACAACCCCAGCCTCGACTGCTGTGTCCCATCCCAAATAGAGATGCCGCAGATCATGTGAGCAAAGACTAAGAGGTAAATGTGGAGGTATCCGAACTGTTATGATCCACTGCCGGGAAGGCAGCAAAGACGGGCCCAAATGCAGAGATAAAGGTTCAGTAGGTTTAATAACATAAGGCGCAACTTGAGGCTGGATAATCACAGGCAGACACGTAGTGAAACAAACGATGCAAATCACAGACCAGACAGGATACAGGCGAGGAACATAACCAATGCTTATGACTTGACAGGGAACTGAAGACTGAGTGAAACAGACACTATTGAGTGACAATAACAAACAGCTGAGACTAATTAAGAGAGAGAGCAGAAGAGGGCGAGAGAGTGGGAGGATAATTAAAGCAGAGCAGGGAAACCTATTAACCTAAAGGACGCACAAAAGAGATAATGATCATGAATAATAATAATAATAATAATAATGAGTCCAAAAAAGGAACACAAAAGCATTGACAGGGCTGCAACCCTGTCCAGATCACTACAGTATCTCCCCCCTTCAAAGGCGGACCCCAGATGACCTCAGGATGAAGAGAGGAACCCCCTCAGCCGGGTGGGTGGCAGAAGAAAAGGCCAGGCGGGCCGAAACAACCTCCCCTCCCCAAAGTCCAACTCAAAACCAAGATTGTGAGGGAAATCCAAAGTCCAAGACCCCAAAACAATACAAGGTGGGTCAGGTGGTCTCCCAAAGTCCTCGGACCATTGGACCAGAGAACAAAGCGGGTTAGGGGGCCTATCCAAGTCCATGGGTCCCCAGAACGAGGAGCAGGGTGGATCTGGCAATCTCCCAGAGTCTCTAGGCCACCAGACCATGGGACAAGAAGGTTTAGGGGGTCTACCTGAGTCCACAGGCCCCCAAATCAGGAAACAGGACATGCTAGGCAGATGCTGAGGCACACCGACCTCAGACGCTGACAGTTGAAGTGCCCCGACCACAGGCACCGCTGACTGAGGCGCACTGGCCTCAGGAACCAATGATTTGAGCATCTGACCTCCGGATGAGGCGGCTGGGGCGCGCTGACCTCTGGATGAGGCGGCTGGGGCGCGCTGACCTCTGGATGAGATGGCTGAGGTGTGCTGACTTCAGGAGCTGCAATGGATGGAGCGGACTGCTCGCTCTCAGGAATTGTGATGGGTGGAGCGGACTGCTCACCCCCAGAAACTGCAAAGGGTGGAGCAGACCGCTCATCCTCAGGAACTGCAAAGGGTGGAACTGGCAGCTCAACCTCTTGGATGGCAGGTAGAGTGTGGTCCCCCTGCAGCTCCATCCTCAACATGACCACCTCGGACGAGGGAGAGAGACAGGGGGTGAGTGAGGTGTCACCACCATCACCAGGAGCTAGGCAAGTCTTTACTAATAGTGATGTTATAAAGGTAAAGAAAAGCACTTGCCTGAGCTCCTGGTCCACAGCTGTAGGGGTGGCCACCTCAGAACAAGCTGCAGAAGCCGGAGCGTGCACCTCAGGGTCAGCTGGAACTGTGGTGAGCAGCTTGGGGTCAGTTGGAGCTGTGGTGTGCACCTTGGGTTTAGATGGAACTGTGGTGTGCACCTTGGGGTCAGCTGGAGCAATACAGGTGGGTGTCATGCCAATACCATGAAAAATGGCAGCAGAGACAGGCAGCGGAAGCTCAGCAGTGATTGGTGACTGCCACTGTGAACCCCCGCCTAGTACCAGGCAAGACCCCTCCCCAATAGGTTAAATAAAAGGAAAAGGTACTTGCTTGACTTGCTCTGCTGCTTCTGAGGCCACCCTTGGGGACCCCAACGAGGAAACAGCTGCGACCGAGGGCAGCAATGTAGAAGGTGGTGGAGCCGGCAGTGCAGGCATGATAACGGGCAAAGCAGCTGCTGTGGAAACCAACTTGGGAGGACCCTTCGGGGCTGGAACACTTCGTTGGCCTGGAGTGGAAGCGGAAGGGTGGTGAACAAGAACCGGAGTGTGCCCCTCAGGCAGAGCAAAAACCATAGTGTGCACCTTGGGCAGAGCAGGCACTGGAGTGCCACCTTGGGAATAGCCAGAGCTGCGGCATGTGCCTCAGAGACAGCAGGAGCCATTGTGTCCACCTTGGGGACAACGGCAGCCGATGTGTGTACCTTGAGGGCAGCGGAAACTGCTGCGTGCACCTTGGTAATGGCTCGAGATGTTGTGTGCACCTCGGGGACAGCTGGAGCTGTCTGGAGAAGAGCCTGGGTTGGTACCAGGACGGGGCGTCAAGTAGTGGTTTTTGGAGCCTGGGGACACCATCCCGTAAGCCCCAGCTTCCATGGTCAAGGCAAGGAGCTCCTCACCAACCTTCGGAGAGAGAGCTGCAGGTCGAAGACAGAGGCGAGTAGCTCCGCTCCCTGGGGAAAATCCTTCAACCTCGGATTCCTACGAATCACAGCAGCAGCATCCTCCAAATCCCCGAAGGCGTCCTCTGGGGTGAAAGCCATGTGCGCCACATCCAGTATTTGATCGATCTGCATGGCCTCAGAGCAAAGCTCTCACCCCGTGCTCATACTGAATGACCTCCTCTCCCTGGGTCCTTTTCTGGTAGCGTCATACTATTATGATCCACTGCCGGGAAGGCAGCAAAGATGGGCCCAAACACAGGGATGAAGGGTCAGTAGATTTAATAACATAAGGAGCAGCTCGAGGCTGGATAATCACAGGCAGAAATGGAGTGAGACAAGTGATGCACATCACAGACCAGACAGGATACAGGCGAGGAACATAACTAATGCTCATGACGCGACAGGGAACTGAAGACTGAGTGAAACATATATACACAGACACTAATGAGTGACAATAACAAACAGCTGAGACTAATTAAGAGAGAGAGGAGAAGAGGGTGAGAGAGCGAGAGGATATTTAAGTTAAAACAGGGAAACCTATCAACCTAAAGGATGCACAAAAGAGACAGTAATGATCATGAATAATAATAATGATAATAATAATGAGTCCAAAAAAGGAACACAAAGCCTGGACAGGGCTGCAACCCTGCCCAGATCATTACACAAATGAAGCTAGCCGCGAGCCTACACAGATTCCCGATTCTTTCTCTCATTATGGCCAACATATGCTCATCCATCCATCCATCCATCCATCCATCCATCCATCTTCTACTGCTTTTCCGGAGGTCCGGGTCGCGGAGGCAGCAGTTCAAGCAGAGAAGCCCAGACTTCCCTCTCCCCAGCCACCTGCTCCAGCTATTCAGAGAGGATACCAAGGCGTTCCCAGACCAGCTGGGAGACATAGTCTCTCCACTGAGTCCTGGGTCTGCCCCGGGGTCTCCTCCCAGTGGGACATACCTGAAACACCTCAAGTGGGAGGCGTCCAGGAGGCATCCTAATCAGATGCCCATACCACCTCAACTGACTCCTTTCAATGTGGAGGAGCAGCGGTTCTACTCTGAGCCTCTCCCGGACGACTGAGCTCCTCACCCTATCTCTGAGGGTGAGTCCAGCAATCCTACAGAGAAAGCTTATTTCAGCCGCTTGTATCCGCGATCTCGTTCTTTCGGTCATTACCCAAAGCTCGTGACCACAGGTGAGAGTAGGAACGTAGATTGACTGGCAAATCGACAATTTTGCCTTAGAACTAAGCTTCCTCTTCACCACAACAGACCGGTACAACATCCGCATCACTGCAGATGCTGCTCCGATCCATCTGTCAATCTCTCGCTCCATTTTCCCCTTACTCGTGAACAAGACCCCAAGATACTTAAACTCCTCCACTTGGGGCAGGAGCCTGTCCCCAACCCGGAGAAGACAATCCACCTTTTTCCGGCTGAGGACCAGGGACTCGGACTTGGAGGTGCTGATTTTCATCCCAGCCGCTTCGCACTCAGCGGCAAACCGTCCCAGCAAGAGCTGTAGGTCATTGCTGGATGAAGCTAACAGGACAACATCATCTGCAAACAACAGAGATAAGATCCTGTGGTCACCAAGCATGACACCCTCCATTCCCTGGCTGCACCTAGAAATCCTGTCCATAAAAGTTATGAACAGGATAGGTGACAAAGGGCAGCCCTGGCGGAGTCCAACTCTCACTGGGAATGACTCCGATCGAGTGATGGCAATGCGAACCAAACTCTCACAGCGGTCGTACAGAGACCGAATAGCTCATAACAACAAGCCCGATACCCCATACTCCCGAAGCACCCCCCACAAAAAACCACGAGGGACGCGGTCAAATGCCTTCTCCAAGTCCACAAAACACATGTAAACTGGTTGGGTAAACTCCCACGAACCCTCGAGAATTCTCGAGAGGGTAAAGAGCTGGTCCGATGTGCCACGGCCAGGACAAAAACCACATTGCTCCTCCTGAATCCGAGGTTCGACCAACGGCCCGACTCTCCTCTCCAGTACCTTGACATAGACCTTCCCAGGGAGGCTGAGGAGTGTGATCCCTCTAAAGTTGGAGCACACCCTCCGGTCCCCTTTTTTGAAGAGAGGAACCACCACCCCAGTTTGCCATGCCAAAGGCACTGCCCCCGACCTCCACGCAATGTTGCAGAGGTGTGTCAACCATGACAACCCAACAACATCCAGGGCCTTGAGGTACTCAGGGCGAATCTCGTCCACCCCCGAGGCCCGGCCACCAAGGAGATTTTTAACCACCTTGGCGACCTCAGCCCCTGTGATAGGCGAGTCATCCCCCTCATCCACAAACCCTGCTTCCTCTGTGGAAGGCGTATCAGTGGGATTGAGGAGATCCTCGAAGTATTCCTTCCACCGCCCGACAATATCCCCAGTCAAAGTCAACAGTGCCCCATCCGCACCATACACAGTGTGGACAGGGAGCTGCTTTCCCCTCCTGAGCCGCCGGACAGTTTGCCAGAATCTCTTCGAGGCCGACCGAAAGTCTTGTTCCATGGCCTCACCAAACTCCTCCCATACCCGGGTTTTTGCTTCAGCAACCACCCGAGCTGCACTCCGCTTGGCCTGCCGGTACACCTCAGCTGCTTCGGGAATCCGACAAGCCAACCAAGCCTGATAGGACTCCTTCTTCAGCTTAATGGCCCCCCTCACCACTGGTGTCCACCACTTGGTTCGGGGGTTGCCACCATGAGATGCACCGACCACCTTGCGGCCACAGCTCGGGGCTGCCGCTTCAACAACAGAGGTGGAAAACATGGCCCATTCAGATTCCATGTCTCCAGACTCCCTCGGAATGTGGTTGAAGTTCTTCCGGAGGTGGGAGTTGAAGACCTCCCAGACAGGGGCCTCAGCCAGACGTTCCCAGCACACCCTCACTATACGTTTGGGTCTACCAGGTCTGAATGGCTTCCTTCCCTGCCATTGGATCCAACTCACCACCAGGTGGTGATCAGTTGACAGCTCTGCACCTCTCTTTACCCGGGTGTCCAAGACATATGGTCGCAGGTCTGATGACACGATAACAAAATCGATCATCGACCTGTGACCTAGGGTGTCCTGGTGCCAGGTGTACATATGGACACCCTTATGCTTGAACATGGTGTTCGTTATGGACAAACTGTGGTTAGCACAGAAGTCCAATAACTGAACACCACTCGGGTTCAGATCGGGCAGGCCGTTCCTCCCAATCACCCCCCTCCAGGTTTCACTGTCATTGCCCACGTGCGCATTGAAGTCCCCCAGTAGGACAATGGAGTCTCCAAGAGGAGCACCCTCCAGCATCCCAGTCAGAGACTCCAAAAAGGGTTGGTACTCTGAAACATCATTTGGTGCATAGGCACAAATGATGGTCAGGACCCGTTTCCCAAACCCGAAGAAGCAGGGAAGCAATCCTTTCATCCACTGGGGAAAACTCCGATATAGAGGCAGCAAGGTGGGGAGATAAAAGAATACCCACTTCTGCTTGTCGCCTTTCGCCCGGGGCAACTCCAGAGTAGGCCAAGCTCCAGCCCCTCTCCAGGAGACTGGTTCCGAAACCGGAGCTGTGTGTTGAGGTGAGGCCGACTATATCTAGCCGGTATCATTCAACCTCGTACACCATCTCAGGCTCCTTCTCCACCAGAGAGGTGACATTCTACGTACCAAAAGCCAGTTTAGAAAGCTTGGGATCAGTCTGCCAAGGTCTCCGCCTTTGACTGCCACCTAATCCACATAGCACCGGACCCCCATGATCCCTCCTGCGGGTGGTGAGCCCACTGGAGGGCGGACTCATGTAACTCCTTCGGGCTGAGCCTGGCCCGGTCCCATGGGTGGAAACCCGGCCACCAGACGCTAGCCTTCGAGCCCCTCCCACAGGCCTGGCTCCAGGGTGGGGCCCCGGTAACCCCATACCGGGCGGGGTACACTGAATCCTTGATCTAGAATTTATCATGAGAGTCTGTTGGATCGTTCTTAGTCTGGCTCTTCACCCAGGACCAGTTTGTCTTGGGTGACCCTATCAGAGGCAAATTGCCCCAGACAACATAGTTCCTGGGATCACTGGGGCACGCAACCCCCCCCCCCCCCCCCCACCATGATAAGGTGACGATCCATGAGGGTATCCATCCAACATACGTTCAGTAGACAACAAAATAGACTACATACAGCTCCTGAGATCTATGCAACATAATGCGTGGAACTGCTGTGTTTTTATCTTTATGAAAACATGGCTAAATGATAATATCCTGGACTCCGCTATTCAGTTAGCAGGGCTAACATGCTGCCGCGCTAATCCGGTGTTCATGGAAGGACGGAAGACCCGCGGGGGAGGCATGTGTGTTTACATCAATGATGCTTGGTGCCGAGATGCGACCGTTGTACACAAACACTGTTCTCCATTGGTGGAATTTATGATCATCAAGTGCCGACCCTTCTACTAACTGAGAGAAATTACATCTATCCTGCTAGTCTGTATGTCCTGCCCACAGCCACTGGCAAGAGGAGTAAAGCACTAAATGAATTCTATCAGGCCATCGTGAGACACAAAGATTGCATCCAGACAGATTCCTCATCACAGCAGAAGACTACAACCATGCAGATTTAAAGGTCCTCCTACCCAAACTATGCCAACATCTGGACTTTCCAACAAGAGGAGACAGCTTGCTGAACCTGGTGTACACAACTCACAAGCCAGCATACAGATTCTTCTCCTTCCCCACCTGGGTCTTTCTGATTGCATCACCATCTTGCTAAGGCCTGTATACAGACCCAGAGTGAAAGCCATCAGATGAACAAAAAAGCAGGTACGTGTGTGGCCAGAGGGGGCCTCCTATGCTCTGAAAGACTGCTTTAACACTACAGACTCGGACACTTTCAAGCATGCAGCCACTCACAATGGACACACAAACATAGAAGAGTACAGTGAAGCTGTTGTAGTGTACATAGCTAAACGCACTGATGTCACATACTGCAAAACCATCACTGTTCGTGCCAACCAGAAGCCATGGATGACAGCAGAGGTCCACAGGCTCCTGAGGGCTTGGGATGCAGCCTTCAGAGCCGGTGACACTACAGGACTAACAACAGCTAGGGCCAACCTGTGCTGTGGTATCAAGGCGGCAAAACGACAGTAGAGCAAGAAAATATCCGGCCACTTCAGCAACACCAGAGATGCACAGTCTCTGTGGCGTGGCATACAGACCCTCACTAACTACAAATCTCCACCTCAGACCTGTGCGAGTGACATCACACTGCTTAACAACTTAAATGACTTCTTTGGCCACTCTGAAGCACAAAACAGCACATCAGCACAGAAGCTCACCCCTCCCTCAGACGAGCAGACTTTAAGTTTGGATCTGGCAAGCATGAAGAGGACCCTCTCCAGGATCAACCCACGCAAGGCAGCTGGACCAGAGAACATACCAGGTCATGGTTTGAACAACTGCATGGAGGAGTTCAAGAATGTCCTGGCCAAAATCTTGAACATCTCCCTGAGTTAAGCTGTTATCCTCACGTGTTTCAAAACTGCTACTTTAATACCAGTTTCAAAGAAGCCCGTCTCATCCAGCTACAACGATTACCAGCCTGTAGCACTGATCAACATAATGAAGTGCTTAAGGTAGCTGGTCATGCAGAACATCAAGTTTTCCTAATTTTGGAGTGAGAGCTGGCAACACTGCATAAAGCTGTCCATGTTTAACTTACTTTTATGATATTGATTTAATCTGATGTGGAGTGATCCAAACAAAATGTCCATCATCCACAGTCAAAATGTCTGCTGTGACAGAGACATGATCTAGTCCCTCAAATTCCTTTTGGAGATCAAAATCCATTTTTGAATAATCTTTATCCAGGTAGCAAGTAAATGTGTTTTAACTTCAGTGGATCACAGTCTGAGCTGTCTGATGGAAAGTAACTATTATCACATCTTCAGTTTATACCAATGCATTTAGCAATCAGGTTTAATTCTTGCTCGGTCACAAACTGTCCAGATGCATACGTGTGTTTGAAATCCAGCCGTGGCTGTTGAGACAAGAATATTTTCACTTTACACCCAGCCCTGGCTGTCCAGATAGCATAGATCCACTAGCACAGTGTTGTTAGCATAGCTAGCCATTATGTAGCACTAGCTTTGTTGGAGCTTTGTTGTCGTTTTCAAGTGCTTCTGAAGATTGCAGTAGGTCTCAACTGGCACTTACCTTCCAACCCACCAATATGCTTTTGTCCTTAACCATGTCAAAGGAAAATAATGTCTATTTCCACAAAAACAAAGTAGTTTCATCTTTTCCTCCGCTCAGTAGTGAAGACTCAGCTCTCTGCAACAGGTCACGTCGTCTAACAAGCTACGTCTCAGCGACGGTAGGGTCAGTTTGTATACAGCGAGGAAAATAAGTATTGAACACGTCAACATTTTTCTCATTAAACATATTTCTGAGGGAGTCATTGACCTGAGATTTTCACCAGATATCAGTAAGATCCCAAGTAATCTATACATACAAAGAAATCAAGGCAACTGTGTCCACAAAACAAGTTATATTTAATAAAGTGGAATGACACAGAATAAGTATTGAACACGCTTGGTGAAATTCATTTAATATTTAGTAGATAAGCCTTTATTGGTAATAACAGCTTCCAGATGCCTCCTGTATGGAGAAACTAGGTGCAGGCATTGCTCAGGAGTGATTTTAGCCCATTCTTCCACACAAACTGTCTTCAAATCTTGAAGGTTCCATGGGTGTCTTCTATGAACTCTGATCTTCAGTTTGTTCCATAGATTTTCAATTGGATTCAGGTCAGGTGACCGACTGGGCCATTCCAGCAGCTTTATTTTCCTTCTCTGAACCCAGTTGAGAGTTTCCTTGGCTGTGTGTTTGGGATCATTGTCTTGCTGAAATATCTACTCTCATTTCATCTTCAGCATCTTGGCAGATGGCAACAGGTTCTTATCAAGAATGTCTCTGTACATTTGCCAATTCATCTTTCCTTCAATAATATGAAGTCTACCTGTACCATGTGCTGAAAAACACCCCCACACCATGATGTTCCCACCTCCAAACTTCACTGTTGGCATGGTGTTTTGGGCCTAATGTGCAGTGCCATTTCTTCTCCAAACATGCTTTGTGTTACTGGCTTGCCCAAATGTTGTGCAGCAACATGTTGAAGCAATGAGCTTCAACATGTTTCTTCTTCAGCAATGGAATCTTGTGAGGTGAGTCAGCATAGAACCCATGTCAACTGAATGCATTACTTATTGTTTTCTTTGAAACAGCAGTGCCTGCTAATTCCAAGTCTTTCTGGACCTCTTCACGAGTGGTCTTTGGCTGTTAGATAACTCTTCTTATAATTATTTTGACTCCTCTGTTCTTCAAATTCAAATATCTAAATGTTTCTTTCCTTTAACTGTAAGTATCATATCATGAAGTCTGTATTGACTTCTTTAAACAATAAAATGAATAGAAATAAAGACATCAGCACCCTTAGTGCAGTTTCCACTTTATTGCTTGCTAAGCTTTCGGTTCTGTCAAACCTTCGTCAGAGCATACAGACCAAGTGCCCTGATTATGTGTGCGGATGTCTTTATTTCCATTTACACTTGGTTGATTGTCCAGCATCTTAGAAAGTCCTCGAGCTGGGTGGAGCAGCAGCCTTTTTCTACATTAACAATAAAATGAATAAAACAACATGAAATGTTTGTTTTTTTCATTCCTATAAACGATTTCACTATGAAAAAAGTAGTGCACATGGCAATTAAATTGCCACGAAATACTTTCTTCACACATTCAAAAATATGATAATTTATATTCAGTTCAATTCAATTCAATTCAACTTTATTTATATAGCGCCATTTTACAACAACAGTCATCTCATAGCACTATCAACTGTAGGGGGAACCCCCCAGTTGCAGAAAGACCCCAGCAATCAGGCGATCCCCTGTGAGCAAGCACTTGGCGACGGTGGAGAGGAAAAACTTCCTTTTAACAGGAAGAAACCTCCAGCAGAACCAGGCTCAGGGAGGGGCAGTCATCTGCTGCGACTGGCTGGGGGGTGAGGGGATAGAGAAGAAGAAAAGAACAGACATGTAGAGAGCAAACAGCACGATGGGGACTCAATCTATGGGAGAGAACAAACAAATGTTAATGACCAGCAAAAAAAATATTTCATTGAGAGTGAGAAAAGGAGTGAGGCCCAGTGCATTACTAGAGGTCCCCCGGCTCACTAAACCTATTAGCAGCATAACTAAGGGAGGGTTCAGAAACACATGATCCCTCCCTAATTGTAGGCTATATCAAAAAGGTAGGTTTTAGCCCTATTCTTAAAAACAGAGATTGAGTCTGACTCCCGAATCCAGATTGGCAGCTGATTCCACAGGAGAGGAGCTTGATAACTGAAGGCTCTGCCTCCCATTGTACTTTTGGAGATTCTAGGTATTACAAGTAATCCTGCATTTTGGGAGCGTAGTGCTCTGTTAGGATAATACGGTAGTATCAGATCTTTTAAATAAAAAGGAGCCTGATTGTTTAGAGCTTTGTAAGTAAGAAGAAGGATTTTAAACTTAATTCTAAACTCTATGGGAAGCCAATGAAGGGAGGCCAGAACCGGAGAGATATGATCTCTCTTTCTAGTACCTGTTAAAACTCTTGCTGCAGCATTTTGGATCAGCTGAAGACTTTTTAAAGATGTTTTAGGACAGCCTGATAATAAAGAATTACAATAATCTAATCTCGAGCTAACAAAAGCGTGGATCAATTTCTCAGCATCACTCTGAGACAAGATGCTCCTAATCTTGGCAATATTACGCAAATGATAGAAGGCAGTCTTAGAAACAAATTCAATATGTGAATTGAAGGACAAATCCTGATCAAAAATAACTCCAAGGTTCCCCACAGAGCTATTAAGAGAAAGAGTAACCGCATCCAAACTGAAAGTTTGATTTGGAAAGGAATTTCTAAGGTTTTTTGGACCAACAAGAATGACTTCAGTCTTATCTGAATTTAATAGCAGGAAATTACAAGTCATCCAAGCTTTGATTTCCTTAAGACAGGCTTCTAACTTGGCTAATTGATTACTATCATCTGGCTTCATTGACAGGTATAATTGTGTGTCATCAGCATAACAATGAAAATGTATACAGTGCTTTCTAATAATGTTGCCTAACGGAAGCATATATAAACTAAAAAGAGTCGGGCCTAGCACAGATCCCTGTGGAACTCCATGACTGAGCATTGAGTTGAAAGAAAACTCATTATTTACATGAACAAACTGGAACCTACACAGATAAATAAGATCTAAACCACTGCAATGAAGTTCCAGTAAGTCCAACATAGTGTTCTAATCTATCAAGTAGAATATTATGATCGATAGTATCAAAAGTTGCACTAAGGTCTAAAAGGACAAGTACAGAAACTAGTCCATTATCAGATGCAATGAGGAGGTCGTTAGTGACCTTGGCTAAGGCTGTTTCAGTACTATGATGGATTCTAAACCCAGACTGAAACTCTTCAAGTAAACCATTTCCCTGCAGGTGGTCAAATAATTGCGTAGCAACAACTCTTTCTAAGATTTTTGAAATGAAAGGGAGATTACAGATTGGTCTATAGTTAGCTAAAGCTCCTGGATCTAGCGTTGGCTTTTTGAGTAAGGGTTTAATTACAGCCATTTTAAAAGCCTGCGGTACATGGCCTAAAGTTAATGAAGAATTGATTATATGAAGAATAAGGATACCAATAAGTGGGAAGACTTCTTTCAAATCAAATCAAATCAAATCAAATCAAACTTTATTGTCATATTGCTGTACATACAACTGTAGTGCAGGCAAGATGAAATTGCGTTTCTCTCGGCATCCATATAAGAAGCAGCATGATTAAGACACACTCCCACATAGCTCCCACCCCCCCCATCCATTCACACATCCCTGAGACATACTTGGGGAAAAAGAATAACTAACTATAATATACAAAATGTCCATAGGTGCAGTAGTGTGTATGTGAGATTCCGGGTCAGCTGTTCAGCATCCTGACAGCTTGTGGGAGGAAGCTGTTAATCAGTCTGGTGGTTCTGCCTCTGATGCTCCGGAATCGTTTACAAGATGGAAGAAGTTCAAAGTGTTTATGCAGAGGGTGAGAACGGTCCTTGACAATGTTCAGTGCCCTGCTCCTACAACGGTTCTGAAAAAGTTCTTGGACAGAGGGGAGGGAGACTCCAATTACCCTCTCCGCCCCCTTGACTATCCTCTGCAGGGCTTTTTTGTCTGACATACTGCAGCTGGAGTACCATGTAGCAATGCAGTACATCAGAACACTCTCCACCACACCTCTGTAGAAGGTCCTGAGGATGCAGATGGGGAGAGAGGCCTGTTTGAGTTTCCTCAAGAAGTGTAGTCTCTGCTGAGCTCGCTTCCTGATCTCCAAGGAATTCTTGCTCCAGGTCAGGTCCTGCGAGATCTGCACTCCGAGGAACTTGATGTTCTCTACTCTCTCCACTAAACGGCCGCCGATGCTGAGGGGGACGCGCTCAGGCTGTGACCGCCGGAAGTCGATAATCATCTCCTTTGTTTTGTCCACGTTGAGCACCAGATTGTTCTCCCTGCACCAGCCCTCCAGGTCTCTCACTTCTTCCCTGTACATTGATTCCTCATCCCTCTGAATAAGTCCCACCACCGTGGTGTCATCTGCAAACTTAATAATCTGGTTCCCCTCGTGTTTGGATACACAGTCATGTGTTAGAAGTGTAAACAACAGTGGACTGAGTACACAGCCTTGAGGGGTTCCGGTACTCAGCGTGACAGAGTTGGAGATGTTGTTTCCAACCCGGACAGACTGAGGTCTCTCAGTCAGGAAATCCAGGATCCAGAGACATGTGGCGGTGCTCAGACCAAGAAGAAGTAATTTCTCTATCAGTCTCTGGGGAATAATGGTGTTGAATGCTGAACTGAAATCAATGTACAGGAGTCTGGCGTAGGTGTCTTTCTGGTCCAGGTGGGTGATGACAGAGTGTAGGGTGGTGACTATAGCATCCTCCGTGGAGCAGTTTGAACGATATGCAAACTGGAGCGGGTCGTGTGATGCAGGGAGGCAGGCTGTGATGTGTGGTTTGACAAGCCGTTCAAAACACTTCATCACAATTGGTGTAAATGCAACAGGACGATAGTCATTCAAACATGACACCACTGGTTTCTTTGCCACCGGTACAATGATAGAGGTCTTGAAGCATCTGGGAACGATGGCCTGACTCAGGGAGATGTTATAAATGTCAGTCAGGACATCCGCCAACTCGCTCGCGCAGTCTCGGAGCACACGTCCCGGAATGTTGTCTGGACCTGCAGCTTTGCGTGGGTTGATTCTGGATAGGGTCCTCCGTGTGTCCGCTGTGTTAATGGTAAAAGCTGGTCCGACCGATGGTGGGAGTGGGCCGGCCCTCCCTCTGATTGTCGAGTTTGATGCTTCAAAACGTGCAAAGAAGTCGTTAAGCCTGTCTGGAAGCGAAGCGTCGTCATCATCGACCCCCTGCCTAGACTTAAAGCCCGTCAGTGTCCGAACTCCCTGCCACATCTGCTTGGTGTTCCTAGTGTCACAGAGGTGTCCCTGGATTTTCTCCGCATAGGCGCGCTTTGCCACCTTAATTCCCTTTGAAAGCGCAAACCTGGCTGAGCGGAGGGCAATTCTGTCCTTCGCTCTGAACGCTGCATCTCTGGCTTTAAGCAGCGAGCGCACCTCTGCAGTCATCCAGGGCTTATGATTATCCCGCATAGTGATGGTCTTCACTGTAGTGACATCCTCTGTGCACTTCGCGATGTAGCTGGTGACCGAATCAGCATACTCCTCCACATCTGTCCTGTCTTCCTGGGAGGCTGCTATTTTGAATAATCTTTAAATAACCTGGTTATCTTTAAATAACCTGGTAGGAATAGGGTCTAAAAGACAAGTTGAAGGTTTGGATGAGGAAACTATTTTGTCTAACTCACAAAGGTCGATTGGAGTAAACTCATCAAGACAGACATCAATAAAAGGAGTTGTAGTAGTTACAGTATTTAAGTTAACTGTGGGAAGAATCTGATTGATTTTATCTCTGATGGATGAAATTTTATTATTGAAAAAGTTCATAAAGTCCTGACTAGTAAGCTCTAAGGGAATGCTAGGATTGACAGAGTCCTGAACTTCAGATTGTTCAGAGTCCTGAACATTCACTGAACATCACAAGAAATAAAACTTATCAAAAAACTAAATTCAACAGAAATGCAAAACAGTGCAATGAACAACTCAAATAAATGAAAGTACCAAGGTGCTCATGCCTCGGTGCCTGAGCCTTGGCGGACGTATGTGTTCCTGGATCATCACCAAAATGTTATGGGTTCCTCTCTAGCCCAAGGACCACCTCTGGTAAAAATTTCATCCAAATCCATCCAGTAGTTTTGGAGTATATGCATGCGCATTGAAAATAATCTGCAGTTCACATACCTGTACTGTTGGCGGCAGCCAAGAGCCACCAAACTGATTTGAACAGCTGCAATCCAAACACAGAAGAAGAGCACGGTGGCAGATGTTTTAAAAGGTGGAAGTGATGGAGGTATGTGAATACAATGACAATCAAGACAAACAGGAGCTTTTGCTGTTTAGTTGCAGAGGAAGAAAACAGATGGGCAAAAAGACGGACATTTGTTCACCCAGTATTGGTGGATTGCTGAGTACTAGTGGTGTGCAATGCTGCAAGATTTGGTATCGATCCAATACCAAGTAAATACAGGGCCAGTATCGCCGATACCAATACTTTTTAATCATTGAGGTGGATGGCATCATCAAATTACTAAATCTGAATGAATTTTCATGACCTTTAAGTGCTTTGTGATTTTTCCTTTGGATTATTAATTAGTTAAAACCCAGGACAGAATTTGGGCAAACTTTAGAGGTAAATACACACAGTATCACCTTCACAGTTAACACAAAAGGGTAATTATATTCAATCGAATCTGAGCCATATTATATTCAGTATATTTGTTTCAATTCCAGTAAATGTATTCATTTAAATAAAATGTTTCAACGGGATAAATGTATTGTACCAAGGTCTTAGCATAATTTATGCTTTTGAGTTGGCTAAAGTAACAAATGACCAGTTTCACTTTGAAAATTAATATTAACTAATGCCAAAGATGACTAAAATGCCTGGATATTCTCTGCCATACTGAAAGGCCTCTGCCAATGATCTCTGCCTCTGGATCAGGGTATGTTGGGGCCAGGGGGTGGGGTATTTCTCTCCTCCTCTCTCTGTTTCTGTAGCTTGGCATTGTCTTTTGGATGATTTTTCATATACTTGTATAAATTAGTTGTTACCATTGTATTTCACAGCCTTTTTACAAATTGTACAGCTTGCTGTTGTTTCATTTTCGGCCTGGAAATATAGTCACACGACATGGCGCTCCTCTTCCTCTCTACTATTTTTCTGCTCCATCTCTGTGCTGTGTGTGCACGCTGTGGTAGCACATCTCCATAAATAGCATAGAATTATAGAACACCGGCACTCTGGCAGCTGGCGGCTGCTGCTTGCTAGCTTGTTTACCTGGCGCTGCTGAGTCATGTGATGATACAAGAGGGAGGAGGTAAAACCATGAGAAGAAAAGGAGCAAAGTGTGGCTGGGTGTGCCTGCTCCATGCTGTGACAGGAGCTGCAACACAGACACAGAGTATAGATCCTGTTACACTGGTATTGATCAATATCAATACCAACGTTGGTATTGATATTATTGATATTTGGATCGATCTGCCCACCACTACTGAGTACTTTCCTCTGGTGGGCATTTCCGGGCGCATGCACAGTACCGTTCCATTGACAGTAAAGGTGAGCCATTTTTGTGTTTATTTAAAAAACAAAGCCTTATTTCAAAATTCTGGCAAATTGAAAGTTGAGAAAATATAGGAATACAATGATACCAGCCTTTAGTTCCACTTACTTTTGACCGAGTGAGCTGAAACAGAGAGGTGGACAGACAGACGGACGGACAGATACACAGAGCCACAAGCAGACGTACTAACTGACTACCGTATGCCTCTCAGTTTCACCGAGGCATAATGAAAGAATAAAATCCCTCCATGATAACCCCCCCCCATGCTCACCAATCTCTCTTGGGGGGTTGGACACAGTGCGAAATGGCGGTGCCCAGCTATACCGCAACACGAGGTCTCTAAACAGACAATCATGCAACTTTTACTTTCTGAACAATTTAGCTTACACTGACGACTAAATTACAATAATAAACCGCATTACCTTCTTTCCTGAGGCAGTAACTTGTATAGAAAACTGTCTGACAGCTCCACGTTTTCAACTGTACACAAATAGCACACAGATAGACGAGCTTAAGCTTAGCAGTACATGTTAGTCAGCATTTACTGAGCTGAATTAATACACTTATGTTTACTTTTTACAAGCTACCTTCTGAGCAAAAGTTAATTTACCTTCAGTAGGTAGTCTTATTTTATCTCCATTATTCCCATTCAGTTTTCTGATACAATCTCCTGTTCACACAGTACCGTAGCTGCAAATGAGCTGCTGCTTGCACAATGCCATGGTCATCACTTCTGCTGCAGTCAACCTCCTGTGCCACAATGCACCTTGCTGCCGAGATCCTGAACAGGTGGGCGGGACTAGCTGCCGTGAGCAACTCCAACTGGCTAAAATAGCCACGAAATTTAACTCAAAATCTATTGTGTAAGAATGTAGAACACTGAATAAAATAAATTACTTCTCAGTATTTCACGTTTTCATTAAACAAAACTCTTAAGAGAGAACATTAACCAATTATAATTAGCTACTTTTTCTCTCATCTTTGTGCTCAAGTTGAGTGTTTTGTTTTGTTGTGATTATTCTATACACACATTTTATTATGTGGGTTACACCCTCCCCTCTTGATGGTATGCCTGTCCCTGGGCATCTACACAGTGACAACTAAATCACCAACTCCCAAGTCTCTGGCATGGTGGTTGTCCTATGTCTTCAAACCCATATATAGAATTTGCAATCGCCTCATTAAGGCCTTGAAAGAGGGAGTTCACCATTAACAAGGGATTTCCTAGATTAAACTACTGGAAAGAAGATCTGCAAACTGAAATTTCAGAGGAACAATGGGAATTGGCTTGTACAGAAGCTCAAACCAAATCAATAAATGTACGTCTTAAATTGATACATTTTAAATGGTTAATGCGGATGTATGTTACACCGGAGGAGTTAAATAGATATAACAAAAACATACCAGATACGTGCACAAAATGCATGGAAAGTAAAGGAACCCTATTTCATTGTGTATGGGAATGTTGAATAATTAGAATGTTTTGGGAAGAGGTGAGGGTAACAATTGAAAAAATAATCTCAAAACAAATCATATTGAATCCTAAACTGTTTTTGTTGGGTCTGTACCCAGAAAAGCATAACTTTAATAAAAGTGAAAGAACATTCATAGACCTCAGTTTGCTTAATGCCAAAAAATGTATTGCACTACTGTGGAAAAAGACTCATAGACCAGATGTGACTCAGTGGTTAAGACAGATGTTAACAAACCTTCCATTAGAAAGAATAACATACATACTGAAATCAAAGGAAATTGTGTTTGAGAATATATGGAGACCTTTTATTGATTATGTAAAAAATTTAAACATAACTCTTGAAGAAGAAGGTGAATGATGTGTGTGGACCTTGTAAATTCCAAACTGGTGAACATAATATGTATACTTATGTAATGGATTGTCTAGACTAAACAGAGGAGCATTGTTGAAGACTTGATTTTGTTGGTGGTTGTGGGTGTTTTTCGTGCATTTTTTTTGTAGTACTTTAGTGTTAGTGTTTGATTGTTTGTGTCATGTTTGTTAAAAAAAAAAAAAGGTTCAATAAAGATATTGTGGAAAAAAAACAAGGGATTTCCTGTCATGGTCTGAGCGCCGATCTTGTCTGCGCTCGGGTCATGCAGTGTTTTCTCCCCATTCTTTAGTAATTCCTTGTGGGCTCTCTGAGC
Source organism: Pholidichthys leucotaenia (assembly GCA_020510985.1). Classification (NCBI taxonomy): domain Eukaryota; kingdom Metazoa; phylum Chordata; class Actinopteri; order Cichliformes; family Pholidichthyidae; genus Pholidichthys; species Pholidichthys leucotaenia. The sequence continues at coordinate 111,763,180 of CM035838.1, read as the reverse complement.
TCTTATTTTGACAGTGTCTCTGCAGGGCTTCTGGCTGTCAGAGCCAAGCTCAGCAGTGACAGCCGGCCTTGATCTGATTCAGCTGTTGACGCCTCATCAGCTGATTAATTATCTCACCCTATTTGAGGGAGCAGCTTCTGTCTCTCAGGGCTGCGATCTCGTCAGACGTTCACTCGTTGAACATACCTTCATCTTATCATCCGTCTCTGTAAGTGTATATCCTGTGAGTCTGTATTCCTGTATCTGAATGAAACCTTAGTTGTGTTTTTGCCCCCCGTGGCTCATTATTTTGTTATCTGTCACTCATTAATAAATTATGCAAACTCATCGGCGGCCTATAGTGTCTCATTAGCGGTCTGCGAGGACCGCACCATGACAGTAGATCGCAGTCAGAAAGAGACGCCGGTTACCGTGAGTTTGCTATTGGGCTCGTGTTTTTTCCTTTCTCTTGGTGCTCGTAATTCTCGTTAGCATGTCTGCTTTCGAGCGTGGGTATTGCCCCGAGTTGTTTGAGGAGATAGATGGCTACCTGGCAGAAGCCCGTCTCCTCATGCCCACCTACGCGGCATACGAGCCCCTAGGTCTCGCTCATAGGATTTTGCTAAAATACCATCTCACTTCCTTTCCGGAGGGAAAGGAACGGGTGGCGTGGATTGTGACACAATGTGGACTGATAGAGAGAGCGCTCGAGAGGGCAGCCAGGGAACCCTCACCGCCTTCCCCAAGTACGGCGTTCTCGACGAGGGAGGAGGTCCAGGGACTGGGGAGAAACCTCGGCAGGAGGCCGATGGTGAGGCATCTCCGCCCCTCGCCTCGGGAGTCAGCTCTTGTCACCTGTCCAGCCCAGGTGCAGTGTTTTCCTGACTTCTCCTCGCCCTCTGCCGGTAGACATCATCACAAAGCCCACGGCAAGCCTCTGCGAGAACCCTGTCCGGATCCAGTTCCGGGTCGCCGTTGGAACTCTGCCTCCCAGCCAGCTGTTTCTCTTGCGTCACAACAGGAGGAAAACCCAGCAGCCTCCGCCTCTGGGTCATCTGTCCTTGCTGTCCCGTCAGCTCCTCATTCCCAGATCACCTCGGCTGCCATTCCCTCCTCCTCGACGCTTTCCCCAGCTGCTGTGAGCTCCACGAGTTCTGCTTCGGCGAAGCTCGTCATCGATCCTGGTCGAACGGCTCCTCCTCATCTTCCCAGGGGGCCCTCCATCACCATCCAGCAGGGAAAGGGAAGAACCAAGCCCTCAGCAGCAGCCTCCATCGGTCGTCAGCGGAGCAGGCAAGTGAGTTTTCATTCTTTTCCTTCACTGAGCGAATTGCATTGTCTGATCACTGGGGGTGGAATTCGGGGCTCACAGTCCCCTGAGCTCCCTCCATCTGCTGCAGTGACTAATCATGAACCTGCTTCCTTTGTGTCCCCTTTCCCCGAGCGTTCTTCAGCGCCAGGTCTACGCCGTCGGACGAGGAAGGGGCCTGCAGCCCTGGATTACCTGGTTCCAGCCCCACAGCCACGTCATGGGCAAAGGAGGAGGGCAGATTGTCATTTGGAGCCTGCGCCGACGAGTAAGAGTCCCCGGGTCTCCATGGAGAGACAGTCAGACCTGGCAGGTCACGGATCCCCTGCCATCATGCCGTGTGGGCCTTCGGCGTGGATGTCAGCGTTGGGGGGTCCTCAGACTGTAGAAACCATCATGCCAGTTGGGGAGGCTGCCGTAGCCGAGTGGGAGCCAGAGGATGTCCTTCTTCCTATGGAACCCGGATCGTCGAAGTCCTGGACCGCGACAGAACTCGAGATCAGGCAAGTGCTCCATTTTGTCTTTCTCTTATCAATTCTAGAGCATTTTTGCCTGTCTCTCGGGGAGACGAGCTGGGTGCAGCCGTCCGCTGCATCCGAGCTTGTCTCGCCGGGCTCTGTTGCTGCCGGTGATCCTGATCCCGGTTTTATTTCTTCTCCTGAGCCTTCTCCCAGGGTCATCGGTGTGGAGTCGATTCCGGTTGCCATTCTGGAGGTTCCGGGTTCGGGTTGGGAGGTCATCTCTGGTGCTGCCCCGGTCCAGTCGGGGTCCATTGTGGGTGCAGCCGCGACCCAGTCGGGGTCCGTCGTGGGTGCAGCCGCGACCCAATCGGGGTCTGTCGTGGGGGGCAGTGCGGTCTCGTTTGGGATCCGACTGGAGAGCAGTGCCGGTTCTGGTGGAGTTCGGAGGTGGAGCTGCAGATCCTTCGTTGAGCGACGCCGGACTGGTCCCTCACCCTTCCCCCGTTCTTTTCCCCCCTTCCATCGGGGACCGCTGGAGTTATCCGTTATCGGTCCGGCCCTCCCTCGTTTTCCCTCTGTATAGGGGGCCGTCTCCGAGTTTTCCCCTGCGGTCCTGGTGTCTGAGTGACGCGAGTCGGCCGCCTGGGAGACTGCCTCGCCCATTTGGCGTTTTGGGTCGGCCACCCGACCATTTGGACTTTCTGTTCGGCGACCTGGTTTGGCCACCAGAGGTACTGGTGGCCGAACCAGTGGCACCTCTGGTTCACACAACTAAGGAAACACAGTACCAGAGGTACTGTGTTTCCTGGCCTGGGACTGGGGTAGGCCGCCCGAACTTTCCCTTTTTTCCCTGCCAGCGATCTGGACGCTGGATGCAGGTAGACCTCCCGAACTATTTGTTTTTTGTGTTATTGTGCTCTGCCTGCCTGCATTCCTGTAATGATTTATTTTTCCCTCTCTCCCTTTGATTGTCCCCTCCATAGTCTGGAAGATGTTCTTTTGTTGCCTATGGCCGTTTACTTGAATTGACTTAAACTGTTTGTAATTCGCTGTTCTTTAGCGTGTGTCTTTTCTTTCTCCCCCTCTGTAGTCTGAGATATGTGCTTTTGTCGCCTCTGTCAGTTTATTTGTACTGATTAGAACTGTCTGTATTTTGTCGATGTTTTAGTGTGATTTTCTGTTTTCCCTTCCTCTGGTTTAGAGACGCTTGTGTATTATGGTTGTTTAACCGTGTATCTGTTATTTGTTTTTTTTGGTTTGGTCTTCTACCTGTGCATTATGGAGTATATTTGTGTTTTTTTTCCCCTTGCTCTGTTGTGCACCATGCTCATATTTGTTCTGTATTGGCCCTGGTCATTGTTTTTTTTTTTTTTCCTCTTTTTGTGACTCTTACCTGCCAAGCCTTTTCCTCCCTCCACCCGCCCTGGGTGGGATTTTGTAGCCTTCTGGGTGGGGGGTGGGGGGGCTTGGATGTTACGTTTACACCCAGAGTGCGTCCTTCGGGGGGGGAGTACTGTCATGGTCTGAGTGCCAATTTCGTCCGCGTTCGGGTCATGCAGTGTTTTCTCACCAATCTTTAGTAATTCCTTGGGAGCTCTCTGAGCTCTTATTTTGACAGCGTCTCTGCGGGGCTTCCAGTTGTCAGAGCCGAACTCAGCAGTGACAGCCGGCCTTTATCCGGGGTGTTTTTGCCCCCCGTGGCTCATTATTTTGTCATCTGTCACTCATTAATAAATTATGCAAACTCATCGGCGGCCTATAGCGTCTCATTAGAGGTCCGTGAGGACCGCACCATGACATTTCCTAGTCTTGAGTAGTGAAGTTTTTCAGGCTTTTCACACTGTCTTTGGGAACAGGAAAGGGGGCATTCGACATTCTGGAACCTATGACTCTGCAACTCTTCTGGACTAGGTTGCTCAGTTATAGGTCCATCCCTTTGTGATACCTCCTCTCCTTGTCCACTCACATCTGGCAAGGTACGTTGTCTTGTTCAGTACACAATGACTGGGTCTGGTAAGTTCAGCACAGGTGTTGCAATCCCATCTCCTGAAGGGACTTTGACTACAGGAAAAGTTGGAAGATCGGGGGCAGTTGACGTAACAGTTTTATTTGGTGGATTAGTCATGCAAGGAGGATCCCTTAACTTGCTAGCTTCATGGACTGTAATAAATACTTCAGGTGCTGAACTTTGTGAAGGGGTAAACGTCCAAGCAGGCAAAATTTCCATGTCCGAGTTATCTTCCTCCTCACTCTCAATGATTGGAGACTGTCGTGTTCAGGGTCTTTTGACTGGAGACTTTCTGATAGACTCTGTTTGTGTGGTGGTAGGTAGAAACCCACAAGGCAGAAGCAGATCACGATGCAGTGTGCGTACAGGCCCATCTTTTCCTTCAGACTTAACTGTATTAATCAGGGGTGTCAAACTCATTCCATGGAGGGTCAAGACCCTGCAGGTTTTACCTCCACCCAGTGTCTTCAACAGGTGATTTCACTGAATTTCTTCCCACTGACTGTTGATCAGTGAAAACACTCGCTGAAGACACTGGGTGGAGGTAAAACCTGCAGGGTCTTGGCCCTCCATAGAGTGAGTTTGACACCCCTAGTATAAATAAACATGTCATCAGTTTGCTTTAGGATAACGTAAACATCATCGTCCCACTTGTTGGCTAGCTTGTGCTTTCCACGCAACTTGACATTATGGACCAGAACTCGATCTCCCTTTCCCAAGGTTGATTCCACAACCCTCTTTGTCAACTCTAATCTTGTTGCAATCAGCATTCTTTGAAGCATTGGTAGTAGCAACTCTAAGTTTCTTTAAGTTGACTCTTTAACAGACATACTGAGAATGGGTTTGCTTATTGGCGTTTGTGGGAAATCCAAATGCTAGGTCGATAGGGAGTCTTGGTTGTCTCCCAAACATTAATTCCTAAGGGGATAATCCAGTTACATCATTTTTTTGTGCAATTGTATGCATGCACAAGGGACTTTATAAAGTCTTTCCAGTGGAGTTTGTCAGACTGGTTCAATGTACCAAGCATTTGAATCGCTCAACCGCGTTGCCGCTGAGCTGATATGGGGTCGTGCGTACCTTTTTCATACCAGTGAGCTCACAGAGTTCTTTTATGGTGGCTGATTGGAAATTGTGTCCTTGATCACTATGCAATCTCTCGGGAAAACCATAGTGCACAACAAAATTTTCCCAAAAGCACTTTGCCACTGTGCGTGCTCACTGGTTGGGGGTTGGTACAGCTACCACATACTTAGTGAAATGATCAGTAATGACTAGTATATCCTTTGTATTGGACATATCAAGTTCTAGGGATAAGAAAACCATACAGACAAGTTCAAGAGGTCTGTACGTCTTGATATTCACCAGTGGAGCAGCTCACTCAGGGGGAGTTTTTTGCCGGACACATTGATCACAGGTCTTAATCAGGTTATTGACTGTCATGAGCATTTTTGGCCAGTAAAACCTGGATCTTATCAGATCTACTGTTTGCTCAACTCCCATGTGGCCCATGCTGTTATGTAGGCGCTGGAATGCCACTGTTCGTAATTCCTCTGGGAGCACTAACTAGAATGTGATATTGGGTCCATCTTGCTGTCGTCGATAGAGAACTCCATTGCACAGCTCCAGCTTGTTGAACTCACACAAGAGTAGGGGAAGTTCAGGAAGTTCTGCTTTGAGGCTGGGATGTGGAGTTTGACCAATCTCAATCTGTATGATTACCTGATTTATTGCAGGATCTGATCTCTGCTTTGTCCTCAGTTCTTCCTCAGAAAATGATGGTATAAGAGGGAAACCATCAACCTGCTCTTCCTGATAGGAGGCTGGAATTGCTGTGGACCGATGAGCAAGGGACTCAACTAGTGCTAAACCAAGAATGTGAACTTCAGCACTGGTTTCTGAATCAACTGTGATGTAACGATCACAGATGGCCTTGATTACATCTTGAGGAACAGTGTGTGCATTTTCACCATCACTCAGGTGGTAGAGAGCAAATTGCTGAATTCTCTCACTCTTTTTGTGACACATGGTCATCTTCTGGTGGACCATGAGAATGGTGAGATAAAGCATCAGCATCCAAGTTTTGCTTGCCAGCCCTGTACTTGAGTCGGAAAGAATAAGTGGAAAGGTTGGACAGCCATCTATAACCAGTGGCATCTAGCTTTGCTGATGTTAAAAGGTAAGTCAGCGGGTTGCTTTTGGTTACCAGTGTATAGTCTGTGCCGTACAGGTAGTCAGAGAATTTTTTGGTAGCTGCCCACTTAAGGGCTAAGAATTCTAGCTTATGTGCAGGGTATTTCCTTTCGCTCTTAGAAAGTCCTTGGCTTGCAAAAGCTATAACTCGGTTGCTCATCTTGGAATTGATACAATGCAGTCCCTAGACCAATAGTGCTTGAGATGGTGACATCTTACAAGTACCTGGGTGTTCACCTGAACAATAAACTGGACTGGTCACACAACACCAACACGCTCTACAAGAAGTGGCAGCCCAGGCTGTTCCTCCTGAGGAGACTCAGGTCTTTTGGAGTGCAAGGGGCACTCCTGAAGACCTTCTATGATTTGGTGGTGGCATTAGCCATCACATTTGGAGTGGTCTGCTGGGGCAGTGGCATCACGGCAGCCGACAGGAAGAGACTGAACAGGATGATCAAAAAAGCTAGCTCTGTTCTGGGGCAACGCCTCAACCCAGTGGAGAAGATAGGAGAGAGGAGAATGGTGGCTAAGCTGTCATCTCTGTCGGAGTCTGAGTCCCACCCCATGCAGGACACGCTGAACGTACTGAGGAGCTCATTTAGCGGTAGGCTGTGGCATCCTAGGTGCACGATGGAGAGGTTCCGCAGTCCTTCCTACCTATGGCTGTCAGACTTTATAACCTAACCAGGGCTGCTCATAGAGGTCGTATTAAATGTACTAAACATAACAACTTTGCACAATAGTGATCGTCCCCTCCAATACACAACTAGGACAATAACAATCATTATTGAGGGTGGCAACAACACTATTGATTCAAATGCGAAATATACTGTCTGGGTACAGATCCATATTCTGCAGGGTAATTTTACAATCCGTAATTCTGTTTATTCCGTCTAGCTGCAATGCTCCTGCACTGTGTATATAACTGTGTACATATGTATATTCCTTTACTGCTTTGGCTAACAAGTTCTTATCTTATTATCTATTTACTATTGCTCTGAGTGCTGCTATCACTTTGCTGTTGTAATCCTAGAATTTCCCCATTGTGGGACTAATAAAGGCTTATCTTATCTTATCTGCATGTAGGATGAATGGGAGTTGGGGTCTGCAAAGCCCAACATTGGTGCATGTCAATTATCAGCTTAAATGCCTCTTGACACTGTGGTGTCCAACTTTGACCAAAAGGCTCTTTTGAGAGGTGGTACTCTTTGCTTGTGCCTTTTTTGGTCTTCTTGTTCCCTTTTCAAAGTGGTGGGAAACCAGAGGTTAGGTCATTAAGTGGCTTAATGATGTGAGAGCACCCCTGAAAGAATCTGCAGTAATATCCCACAAAACCTAAATGGACTGGAGTTCTTTCAGGTTGGTTGGGAATAGGCCAAGCTTTTAAGGCTTTTACCTTATCTGGGTTGATTTCTACACCTTTTGCTGATACTACATGGCCCAGATATTTCACAGAGGTCTGGAAGAACTTGTATTTTTCCGGTGCCAGTTTCAATCCAAATTCCCTCAGTTACAGTAGGACCCACTTTAGTGCTGCTCGTGCTCTTCCTAAGAAGATGAGAAGATTACTAGGTCATCAATGAACACTAAAACCTCTTTTAGGTTCGTCTCTCCTACACATCTCTCCATGAGTCATTGGAAGATTGAGGGTGTATTTGTAATTTCCTGGGGCATTCTGTTGAATTCCCAAAACCCTAGAGGGCAGACGAATGCAGTCTTAGATTTGTCCGACTCCTCCATTTCAATCTGGTAGTACCCAGTTTTAAGGTCCAGGACAGAGAACTATTTTGACCCAGCTAGGGCAGAGAATGCCTCTTCCAACTTTGGGAGAGCATATGTCTTTGAATGTCTGAAGATTTAGTTTTCTTAAGTCTATACATATAAGACGAACAGAGCCGTCCTTCTTCCTAACAACAATGATGGGAGAAGCAAAGGGGGACTCGGATTCTCGTATAACACCAGCATCAAGGAGCTCTTGGAGATGTTTTCGCACAGTGTCCATATCATTGGGGTGTATCGGATGTGGTCTGTGTTTGAACGGGGTCTCATCACTGAGCTTGATACAGTGTTTGACTTTATCTGTACATCCAAAATCAAGGTCACGATGGGAAAACACTTCCAGCATGGAGTTCAACAAGTTTGTTACTCGTTCTTTCCACTCGGGAGCAAAAGGTGAGTTTTCAAAATTAAAGATCAGCTTTGCTGGTTGTGTGGATTTGGCCTGCATGTCAGGAGTGTTTGGTTCTTTATTGATTTGCTCTCTGTGCGTGTAGTAGTCGTACCACAGCATTGACATCTGCCAATATTGTTTTGGGTGGTAGGACAATGTCATGCTCCGTTTGGCTTTTCAGGAAAACAGGTAAATAGCAGGGTTGTTTTCTTGGCATGCTAACTAAGCTAGACACTGTCAGGAGACCACTGGGTAAGGAAAAGTTTGAAAATTGTTCAAGGGTAACGTATTTCCCTGAGTGAGTTTTGGAGATAGTAACCAAGCTTTCAAGTACTAACAACACGCAAAATTATGAACACATACGCAGTCACTTCATTTCAATAATGAGCACCGATCCACCAAGAGCACTGCAAAATTGTGCACAGGCACACCTGATGAGAAATCAGGTCATCAACACAGGCACAGCTAGTTGGGAGGAGCATAATATAGTTTTTAAAAAAAAACTTTTTTAAGCTTTTGTTTAAGCGCAAACCCCAATAAAATAGTTTAATTTTGTTCATCATATATCAAAGTTTTGATTTTCATTTCACATGGCAGATTTGTTTGTTCAATTTGTATAAATTAAGGACTACTCATGAATAAATTGATTATTGACTATTGTGTTTATTTTATTAACACAAGAACCATCACAATAGTCTGATGGAGACTCTGGGGTTTTATTATGTGAATAACTTTGTTTTAGCAAAATCTACAGGTCTCCCAGTCCATGACTTTTCATAAATACTGTATGTGCGTTTTATCTTTTCTGAAGTCTGGAACATATAAATTAAACACACACTATTTCACTTATTCCTCGGACAGCCACAGCAGAGACTGCTGTCAATGAGTTACTACAATGTTGCAATGTCGGGGAATGTATATGGATCTGTTCTCCTTTTGTCCACTCCGGGTAGGAAGGGCTGTACTATTTTCTGGATACAAATTCATTATTTAGGAAAGCTTTTTCATTTTATTTATTTGATCTTTATTTTACCAGGTAAAATATTTGAGAGCAATTCTCACCAGGGATGTCCTGGTGTGTCATCGTATATACTTAATGTTTGCTTTTATTCTTATTCTTAACCCTGTTTGTGTAGAGATTTTGTCCCGAGATGTAAGTGCGTTATAAATGAAATAAATTATTGTTATTATTTTACTTCAAGTTGTCTGCTTTTGCCTTCTAGGGTCGGGGCCATACCATGGCCCTGAGGCACAAGAGGAATGTTTTTTTTACTTGATTGAGAGGACCCTACTCAAGATGTGTGCTGTTCCCAGAAGTGCTGTTTTTTTTTTTTTTTTTTGATTTCCTGTAGGCTGATGTTGCCTGGGATTTCATCAATTTGTTTCTCAGTGCCTATTTTGATAACTCCAAGGGCAGCGACAACAATGGGGATTACTTTGGTTCTCATATGCCACATTTCAGCAATTTCTATTTCTAAATCTTTGTGTTTGGACAGTTTTTATGATACTTTGATGGAAGTGTTTCTATTGGATGGTATAGCCCCATCAATCAGGGTGCATTTGTTCTCCTGCTTATCCTTGATGACAATATCTGGACGATTTGCTGTTATTGTTCTGTCAGTCTGGATGGGCATGTCATAGAGAACAATTACATGTCCTTCTTTTGCTTCAACTACTATTTTTGGGTTGTGCTCATACCACTTATCTACAGTGTCTATTCCATATTCCCTGCAGATATTCCAGTGTAGGAGGGTTGCGACCTTGTTATGCCTATGGATATACTCTGTCTTTGTGAGTTCTGGACAGCCTGAAATAATGTGATCTATGGTTTCTTGAGAACTAGACGGCAGTGCAGATCTGTCCCATCTTTTATAATGTGATGCTGGTATGCTCTGGTGGGGAGGGCTTGGTCTTGTGCCGCTATAATCAGTCCCTCCATTTCTGATTTGAGTCCACTTGATTTGAGCCACTGGTTTGTCATCTTCATGTCAACATTGGCCTCCCTAATTCGTAGGGGGTACCTTCCATGCATTACTTTCTCTTCCCATCTTTTTTGCAGTTGTTGTTGGCCTTGGCATTTTGCGCTTTCTTTGAGTCTCTTTGCATGTAAAACTGTCGCTTCATCAGCTTTAAGGGGGGGGGGGGGATCTCTTGAAGGGATAACTCCTGTTTGTATTTTTCAGCTTCTCTGGGGATAAAGCTTTTTTCTTTTTTCATGTTGTTGGGCTAAGTGAACTAAGCAATCATTGCTTGATGTCAAATAGGCATTTGACAGTTAGTGTCAAATAGGCATTTGATGGATAGTGGTAGTTTTAAAGGTCAGTTCCAGTTGGATAAACCCTCGTCCACCTTCTGTTCTTGGAAGATACAATCGATCAGTATCAGCTTTTGGGTGGTGCATTTTTGCTAGTGTGAGAAGCTTTTTGATTTTAGTATCTAATTTTCTGATCTCTGACAATTTCCAGTTGATGACACTGAAGCTGTATGTGACCACAGGCAGGGTCAAAGTATTTATGGCTTTTACCTGGTTGGAAGAATTGAGTTCACTGTTTAATACCAATGTGATTCTTCTGTAGTATTCTTTTCATATCTTTTCTTTCATTGTTGCATGTTGAATGGCATCTCCTTCATTTATACCTAAATATTTATACATTCCTCCTTGCTCAAGTTCTTTAATGGTGGTAGAGGTGTCTAGGTCTTGATTTTAGATTTGGCATCTTCAATCACCATCCTATGGATAAGCAGTTGGTCTTTACAACCATAGCTTCCACGCCTGCAGCCTTTTTGCTCAGATGGCAATATGTTGTTCTGTTCAAGGAAATTATACATTCTCTCCACCAAGATAGATGTCAGGATCTTAAATATTGTTGGCAGGCAAGTGATGGGATGGTAGTTTTTTTGGTCCTTTATGTCTTCTGATTTGGGAATTAGGTAGGTTACACCTTCAGTTAGCCATGCATGGCAGTTGTGTGGATTTTTCACAACATCATTGAATCCCTTAACAAGATCTTCATGGATAACATATACAGTGGGGTAAAAAAGTATTTAGTCAGCCACCAATTGTGCAAGTTCTCCCACTTAAAAGATGAGAGAGGTCTCCAATTTTCATCATAGGTATATCTCAACTATGAGAGACAAAATGAGAAAAAAAAAAAATCCAGAAAATCACATTGAAGGATTTTTAATGAATTAATTGGTAAATTCCTCGGTAAAATAAGTATTTGGTCACCTACAAACAAGCAAGATTTCTGGCTCTCACAGACCTGTAACTTCTTCTTTAAGAGGCTCCTCTGTCCTTCACTCGTTACCTGTACTAATGGCACCTGTTTGAACTCGTTATCAGTATAAAAGACACCTGTCCACAACCTCAAACAGTCAGACTCCAAACTCCACTATGGCCAAGACCAAAGAGCTGTCAAAGGACACCAGAAACAAAATTGTAGACCTGCACCAGGCTGGGAAGACAGAGTCTGCAATAGGTAAGCAGCTTGGTGTGAAGAAATCAACTGTGGGAGCAATTATTAGAAAATGGAAGACATACAAGACCACTGATAATCTCCCTCCATCTGGGGCTCCATGCAAGATTTCACCCCGTGGGGTCAAAATTATCACGAGAACGGTGAGTGAAAATCCCAGAACCACATGGGGGGACCTAGTGAATGACCTGCAAGAGCTGGGACCAAAGTAACAAAGGCTACATCAGAAACACACTACGCCGCCAGGGACTCAAATCCTGCAGTGCCAGACGTGTCCCCCTCATTAAGCCAGTACATGTCCAGGCCCGTCTGAAGTTTGCTAGAGAGCATTTGGATGATCCAGAAGAGGATTGGGAGAATGTCATATGGTCAGATGAAACCAAAATAGAACTTTTTGGTAAAAACTCAACTTGTCGTGTTTGGAGGAGAAAGAACACCATACCTACTGTGAAGCATGGGGGTGGAAACATCATACTTTGGGGCTGTTTTTCTGCAAAGGGACCAGGACGACTGATCCGTGTAAAGGAAAGAATGAATGGGGCCATGTATCGTGAGATTTTGAGTGAAAACCTCCTTCCACCAGCAAGGGCATTGAAGATGAAACGTGGCTGGGTCTTTCAGCATGACAATGATCCCAAATACACCGCACGGGCAATGAAGGAGTGGCTTCGTAAGAAGCATTTCAAGGTCCTGAAGTGGCTTAGCCAGTCTCCAGATCTCAACCCCGTAGAAAATCTTTGGAGGGAGTTGAAAGTCTGTGCTGCCCAGCGACAGTCCCAAAACATCACTGCTCTAGAGGAGATCTGCATGGAGGAATGGGCCAAAATACCAGCAACAGTGTATGAAAACCTTGTGAAAACTTAGAGAAAACGTTTGACCTCTGTCATTGCCAACAAAGGGTATATAACAAAGTATTGAGATGAACTTTTGTTATTGACCAAATACTTATTTTACCGAGGAATTTACCAATTAATTCATTAAAAATCCTTCAATGTGATTTTCTGGATTTTTTTTTTCTCATTTTGTCTCTCATAGTTGACGTATACCTATGATGAAAATTGGAGACCTCTCTCATCTTTTAAGTGGGGGAACTTGCACAATTGGTGGGTGACTGAATACTTTTTTACCCCACTGTAGGTTCTTTATCCAAAAGTTGGCGACGTCACCTATTCCAGGGGATTTCCAGTTACTTGATTTCTTGAGGTCATCCCAGTTTTGTTTTTTCTGGTCCTTAAATGTATCTACCTGTTTTTGGATCCAGGCTGCATTCTCGTTGTGAACTTTATCCTTTTCTTAGATATTTCTCCAGATTATTATTATTATATGGGCTGGTTATTATTATTATTATTATTATTATTATTATTATTATTATTATTGGGCTATATACATATAAACAAATGAAATTTTAAAAAAATCCTCTGCTGGCTGATTTCCAGTTCATCACAACACCCAATCTCTGAGATTGTTTCTGTTCATATTAATCTGTTTTGTCATGCCAAATCAAGTCACGCGCAGGGAGACGTTTCTACCTCTTCGGCCATGTGCCCTCAGTTCTCGCTGGTGTCTCCTGGCACCAGTGATCGCTGTCATCAGGCGTGGATGAATTAAGACAAGCTTTTGGGGGCGTTAAATCCTAGCGCATTTAGCAGGATACTGACAACCGCAAACCTTAGTAAATCACCTTGCGCCAGTCATTTAAATACTCCCCTCTGTCAAATTTGTGCTTTGACATGACGACTCCCACAAATACTTATGCAATGAACAACTTATGCCAGGCACAAAGTCCACACCTCTCCACCGCTAATTTTGCCCTGCGCCCTTTAGTAAATCTCAACAGTAGCTTTTTAATGCCAAAACAGGGTTTTGCGATGGCGTAGCACATTAGTAAATCTACCCCTTAGTGTTTTTTCTTGCAATAACTACTTAAGCCATTGTTTTGGTTCCTACAAGGCCTTTAGGAAGTTTAATGGAACACCATTTATTCTGAGCTCTCTTGAAGTTGAAGTCTTGAAGGCAGTTCTCTCGGTTTTGGGACTAAGTTTGTCGGCAGTTGCTCCAATATGTCCTTCCATGGGAGCAGTTATTAGTTTAAATGTGTCTCACTTCTGGGGACATTAGAGACTTCCCAGGCAGCTTGTTTCTCTCACAGTTGTTTTTTCTTGGTTGCCACAAAAGATGGATTGGGCTGGTTATTATATGTGGAAACAACATAAGAATCTTCCCCACACTGGAAGCAGTACCAAGGGCGTGGTTTACTGCTAACAGTGGTTGTAGGGGTCTGCTGAGATGTTACTCTCTTTCTTGCAAAGTGGGTCTCCACTCTTGCACTGACTGCAAAAGATTTAGCTCTATGTTGTTTTGGTGGTTTCTGTTGGTGTTTCTCTGCAGTTATGCTGCTAAGTTGGGCACTGAGGTCAGCTACTTGCTTTTTCAGTGTTTCAGTTTCAGTACCATGCACTGGATCAGTGGTGACATGTGCATCATATAGCTGTGATGTGGCATGCTGCTTGCTGGCACTGCAAGTGGGCTCAGCAATGCCGAAATGCTGTTTCATATGGCTAATTTTTGCAGCCCACTTATCCTCTTCTGTTCTTAGCCAAAGTAATAATTCTGAAAATGGTGGTGGGTTCTCTTTCTTCTGTTCAAGTTGAAGGCCAATAATCAAGGCATCTTCCTAGCAGCCACTGCAGAACTGTTTTAGCAGCTGCTGATCAAAGTCACTGGGGGTCACACCACCACACCGCATAGTTGTGCTCAGTGCAACATGTAACCTCTGCAGGTATGCAGATGGTTTTTAACCATCATTCTGGAGTGTATTCATGAGTCTGACATAAAGCTCACTACCATCTTCAACTGTTCCATAAGCAGAATCAAGTAGTTGAAGATAGGTAGAGAGGTTAGCCTGTGGGCCCAAATGTTTGGTCACCTCAGCTGCAGGGGGAAGAAGACTGTCAAATATGCAGTGGGTGCAGTGCAAGTCTGAAACAGAAGAATCCCTCATGAGAATTTCAATACCTAGTGCGCCATGTATCATAGACTGCTTCATTAATAGAGCATGGAGTTCTCCCAGAGAGGACCCGAAGCCTACCAGGTGTAGCCATGTGTGGAGGGCTTTCACTAAGGCATACAACATGCTCAATCACCACTCTTTGAACAGAGGATGGGTTAATGTCGATCAAGGATTAGGTGATGCAACTACGTAAGAGTGGCTGGTGCAGCTGGTGAGGAAGTGAAATCGATCAGGTTTTTATTTAAGGTTTTGGAGGCTTGAAGATGAACTGTTTCAAGAGGTGATTTCAACTATGTGTGATCAGGAAAGTCAACTGAGTGAAGGTCTGGAGAAGATGAAACATCTCCTTGTTCAAGGGGTTTCATTTAGGTAAGTAGGTTCTGTTCAGTGGGGGGGTTCTTGCAAAACTTCAAGACAAGGATCTTGGGGTGTTGTTAAAACAAGGTTCACCAGCTCCTCCTTCAACATCTGCTTCAAAGGATTTCCACTTAGTCTGGCAATTTTAGTTAGCTGTTACATCTAGATCTTTGTAGCTTTGCTACGAGCCTCCACTGTGTAAACACTAACCAATTTCTTCACTTCATAAGTGACACCAGTTTGGGTGGAGCTCTGAAGTTTAAGGGGCAACAAAGGCTCTAATAGGTGCATGGCAGTATTACGGGTGAACTCAACTATCATGTGCTTATAAAAATCTGATTTGGGGTCATCTATGAGCAAAGAGCGATTGATAGAGCCATACTTTTGTGTCATGGGCAGCGGGAGCGCTCCCCTCCGGCCTCACATTCATGAATTCATCACTGCACCTGAGGCAGAAGACACACCTGCACCCACTCATCAGCCAGTGTACATAAGGAGGCTCCCTCCATGCAGTCAACGCTGGCTTGTCTGGGTATACTGTCCGTGATCAGGCAAGCTATTATAAGTCTTAAGTGTTAACACGCCATTAACCTTATTTCTCTTTTCCTTCTCAGGCTAATTCCTGTGTTTGGCATCGTGCAGATGAACTGTCAAAACTTAATTCGCTATGACAGAACGAGCCAGCCAGGACGGTAGCTCAGCCGGTGCCTCACCGCAGGAACAGTCAGCTATGGATTGCCTAGCAGCTACCGAGCATCAGCTCACTGCGGTGGCACAGCAGGTATCAAGCACGACTGTAGTCTGCAACACATCCTCTAGCTGTGCCCCCTCACCCTGCTCCGTGCACTACGGTGTGCCGAACTACCTCCGTTCTCACGCCTTCTCTATACGCGGGGGAGGTGGGGAAATGCAAGGCATTTCTACTCCAAGTTCAAATGTACCTGGAGCAAGTTGGGGGAGGAGTATCCGGAGGATGTTGCTAGGACTCAGTTTTTTACTTTGTTGCTAAGGGATAGAGCCCTGGAGTGGGCACACCACTCTAGACAATCCCGAGGGGCATCAATATATGTTTGACCAATTTGTAGTCCCATTCACTAGCACGTTTGATCGGACCGAGAGTCAGGGCAACGTGATGAGCCACTGATGATGCTCCACCAAGGCACCCGGTCAGTGGCCGAGCACTCTGTGGAGTTCCGGGTTGTGGAGTCCGATTCGGGGTGGAACGAGACTGTGTTATGCAGCGCGTTCCTCCACGGGTTGAATGACCAACTCTGTGACAATCTGGTGGTCCACCCTGTGCTGGAGAAGCTCGACGGCCTCATAGATCAGGCAGTTGGGTTGGACAATTGGTACTGTGAGCGCGCGAAGGAGCGCGAGTCCTCCTCTTGCCCATGTGCTGAGCGTGTATCCGTCGTGGCCACTGGCACTGGCGGTGCTGGCTCTTTGCCTGAACTGATGGAGCTCTCTCGGCACTTGACCAATGACGAGTGCCGACGAAGGCAAAGGGCTGGTGCGTGCATGTACTGTGGTTTATCTAACCACAGTCTGGACGAGTGCCGCCAGAGGCCAAAAGACGCAGCCCGTCAGTAACCATTGGGGGTCTGGCGGGCAGGACCAAATCCACTCCCCCCGGTAATTTTTCAATTTCAGCCCTCGTACAATTGCCGGGAGTCGAGAGGAGGGTTATGGCGCTGATTGACTGAAGGTCGGAAGGTAATTTCGTGTCTGCTGAGTTGGTGAAGCAGGTGGGCATTCCCACACGTAAATTACCCTGTGGCTGTCACCATGGGTTGAGATGCCGTCTCGGCACTCAGCCCATGTTTTCCCTCATCCCTGCTTCCCATTGAGCAGCGTCTCAGCTGGCCCCCAGCTGGCAGCATTATGGACGGCTGGGGCCAATTAGTCTTCATCAGCTGGGGCGCTGCCAATGAGGATAAATAGGAGCAGCCTCGATGACTCGGGGCTGCGACATAAACACATTGCTAAGCTGAAGCCCCTTCGTCTGGTGTCAGCTTATACTCCTCTTGCAGCATTCCTGTGTTTGTATCCCGCTGTGAGTATGTACGTCTTGCTACCCCCACGTCCGGTACGAGCTGCTTACCTCTGCGCTGTGCAACCTGTGAGTGTACGTCTGCATGAGTATCTGTGCTCTCCTCATCCCTTATCCCTCACCCTTAATAAAACATCTCGACTCACTGGCTTGTCCCTGGCTCTGATTGCCCGGCTCCCTAGAGCCGGATATGACAGTATGTCGCAGCCAGAAGAGTTGCCGGCGGCCGTGAGTCGCTGTGGAAATGTACCTTTCTGTCCGGGTGTCAGCGCTGCTAGCATGCCGTTTCCCAGGAGTCACTTCCGGCACCAGGGCGACGAGCTGAGGTCCATCTCGGAGGCTGTCGACGGGACGTTCTTCACCCTGCACGACGCCTCCAACGCGAGACGCTGGCATCCGGGCCGTGCTGAGGAACTCCTGGACTGTCACCCTCACTCTCTGTACCATCTGGAGGACAGTGCCAGGATAGACGCTGCAGGTACACAGCGAGAGAAGCTCCACGGGGTGGATGGAAATCCCGGCAGGGAGTCGAAGTGGGCGACGTCTTTCCCCGCTTCGGAGTCCCGTTCCTGCCGCCATTCCAGTCCGGGAGTTCGCGCCAACCAGAGGACTTCCCCCGACCTGCGCCACGTCACTCGGGATTCCCTTCAAGGAGCCGCAGCTGACAGCAGTTATGTCCGGGGTCGAGTGGCTGTCGCAAGCTCTACTGTGTTTCCTGTCACCACCTTCAGGCATGTGGCGGCGGCAGTGAGATTGATGGTGAGGACTTCAGGGCTACGAAGCTTTCCCGTGCTCGACGCCTTCCTCGTCTCGATCTCCGATCTGGAGCGGCGAATCCTGGGTTTCCCCCTCGCTTCGTCCCCTGGGAGTAGTCATCATCACATCGCCGAGTCACCTCTGCACGAACCTCGTCCGGATCCAGTTCTGGGTCATCGTCAGGACCGTTCCTCCCACGCAGCTGTCATCCCTTCGCCTCGTCAGTGTGGAGATTCTACAGCCTCGTCCCCTGAGCCTCGTTCCCCCGCTGTCATTCCTGGACATTCGGGCTGGCTCACCCCGGCTGTTTCCCCCTCCTCCTCGATGCGCTTCCTGACCGCTGTGTGTGCCTGGAATCCCGGCCTGGTGAGCTCTCTGCTGGAGACAACGCGAGCGACCCTCAGACGAATTCCCGGGGGGTCCTCCGTTATCGCCGGGCGGGGAGAGGAAGAAGCAGATTCCACTACAGCAGGCGATACTCAACCTCCAGGGGGCAGGCAAGTCATTGTTTTTTCACACCTGCTTAATGATTTGCTCTGTCACATCCCTGGAGGAGAAGTTCAGGGTTCGCAGCTCCCTGAACTCTCCCCACCTGCTGTAACCTGTATGCCTAATCCCGCATCCTCTGTGTCTCTCTCCGCCGAGCGGTCCCCGGCTCCGGGTCAACGTGGTGGGATATGGAGAGGGCCTGTGGTTCCGCAGCTACATTGCGGACGGAGGAGGGGGACTGACTGCTGCGTGGAGTCTACGCCGACGACTGAGCGTCCCCGGGTCTCCACGGAGGAGCGGTTCGGTCCGGCGGGACGAGATTCTTCTGGCTTCACGCCGAGTGGATCGTCGGCGGGGTTACCTGAGCTGGAGGGATCTCAAGCTGCGCTGACCATCGTGCTGGCTGCGGGGCCCGACGCGGCTAGAT
This sequence comes from Pholidichthys leucotaenia, assembly GCA_020510985.1. NCBI lineage: Eukaryota > Metazoa > Chordata > Actinopteri > Cichliformes > Pholidichthyidae > Pholidichthys > Pholidichthys leucotaenia. The sequence continues at coordinate 111,744,495 of CM035838.1, read as the reverse complement.
GGGAGCCTGACAACGACCTCCTGATGACGGATCCTGGATCTTCGCAGTCCTGGACGGCGTCAGAACCCGAGATCAGGCGAGTGCTCTCCTTTCTTTTCTCTCTTTTTATCCCCGAGCACTTTAGCCTATCTCCAGGGGAGACGAGCCGGGTGCAGCCGTCCGCTGCGTCTGAACTCGTCTCGCCGGGTTCTGGCGCTGCCGGTGATCCTGATCCCGGTTCTGTTTTCTCTTCTGAGCCTTCTTCCAGGGTCACCGGCAAGGAGTTGCTGTTCCTCGTGGTGCTGGAGGGTCCGGGTTCAACGTTGGAGGTCGGTTCTGGTGCAGTATTCAACGTGGGTTCGCCCGAGACCCAGTCGGGGTCCAACGTGGGTTCGCCTGAGGCCCGATCGGGGTCCGACGTGGGTGCTGCCCCAGTATTGTCCAGGTCCGGTGAGGAGGTGGCCGTTTTCCTGCGGCCTGACGCCCGCCGTCCTTGTCATCGGCTCTCCCCAGAGCCTCTTCCACCGGGATCCGCTCTGATCCTTCGCCCGTCTCAACGGTCCTGGTGGTTGAGTGATGCGGGTCGACGACCCGACCCACAGAACTTTCGGTTCGGTGATCTGGTTCCCCCCACTGGTCTGTTTCCCTCTGGGCAGCCTGGTTCGGCTGCCGGTGGACTGGATTCCTGGGATCTGGGTCCAGAGTTCGCCGTCCGAACACTTCTCTTTCCCTGATTCGCCAGCTGGACAATGGGCGGGGAGATCTCCGGAGCCATTTCGGCTATTTTTGGACTCTGCCTGCAATTCACCTCGGGTGTCACTTTTTCTTTTGTTATTAAGGTCACTCGGGTGTAATGTTTTGTCCTGTTGGTGGATTCGTTTTTATAGTGCTGTGTTTTCCATCGCTCATGCTCAGCATTTTACTTTTTGTGCCATGTTTTTAGCCTCGTTTTTTGTATTGTAGAGTTATGTTTTGTTTTCCGTAACACCATGCTCTGCAGTTATCCATTTATTCCAGTCACTTTCATTTCTTTAGGTGACTGGGTATTTATATATTCGTGTGTGTGGGTTTTTCTTTGCCTGCACTCAGTATTTCTTTTTTGTCCTGTTGGTTCATTAGAGTCATGTGCCTTGTTTTCCGTAACACCATGCTCTATAATTGTCATTTGTTCCAGTCACCCTCACTTTTCTTGGTGACTGTGTGTATGTACTTAAATTAGCGCTGTGTATAGGTTCCCCTTTATTTAACCGTACTCAGCATTTTTTGCCCTGTACCTTTTTGGTGGTTCTTTTTTCCTTGCTCTGGGTCACGCATGGTTGGTACTCTCTGGGTAGTATGTAACCGGCGTGCTGACCCAGTTCTTCTCCCCATCTGTACCTGGGTTAATTATTCTGTTTTGTCAGTATTGTATTTGGGTTTTTCTTTCCCGCTACCCTACATTGCCCCATTGGTGTTGTCCTTCCCTTGGCTTCTTCCCCTCCGGTCCGCCTCCCTTCCTCCCACCCTAGGTGGGGGCGGGGGGGCTGGGATGTTCCTGGTCGTTCAGGAGCCCGACCTTGAGGGAGGGGCTCTGTCACCATGGGTTGAGATGCCGTCTCGGCACTCAGCCCATGTTTTCCCTCATCCCTGCTTCCCATTGAGCAGCGTCTCAGCTGGCCCCCAGCTGGCAGCATTATGGACGGCTGGGGCCAATTAGTCTTCATCAGCTGGGGCGCTGCCAATGTGGATAAATAGGAGCAGCCTCGATGACTCGGGGCTGCGACATAAACACATTGCTAAGCTGAAGCCCCTTCGTCTGGTGTCAGCTTATACTCCTCTTGCAGCATTCCTGTGTTTGTATCCCGCTGTGAGTATGTACGTCTTGCTACCCCCACGTCCGGTACGAGCTGCTTACCTCTGCGCTGTGCAACCTGTGAGTGTACGTCTGCATGAGTATCTGTGCTCTCCTCATCCCTTATCCCTCACCCTTAATAAAACATCTCGACTCACTGGCTTGTCCCTGGCTCTGATTGCCCGGCTCCCTAGAGCCGGATATGACAGTGGCCAGAGACTCACAACCATATCTGGCTGTGAGGTCGCGGTGGTCGCTCATAGCACGGTGCCCATATTCATCCTCCTTTCCAGGAACCACTGGGAGGAACTATCGTTCCTGGTTCTCCCTGTATCATCATCCCCGGTAGTTCTTGGTTATCCGTGGCTCCGGAGGCATAGCCCAACAACCAATTGGGCCAAAAATACCATCTCTGCCAGAAGTCCATTTTGTTTGGCCCATTGTATGTGTTCAGCTGAGTGCTCCTCATCTCTATCTGTTCCTCCCTCTCTGGCTGATCCGCTGGACCTCACTCTCGTCCCCCGGGTTTATCACGATTTGGGCGAGGTCTTTAGCAAGTCAAGAGCATTGTCGCTGCCGCCTCACCGTTCTTATGACTGTGCTATAGATCTCATCCCGGGGGCGAGGCTGCCGTCTAGCCGGCTGTATAGCATTTCTGGCCCAGACAGGGAGGCAATGGAGCAATATGTTAAGGAGTCGCTGAACACCGGCCTTATTTGGCCATCTTTGGCTCCGCTCGGGGCCGGATTCTTCTTTGTCGGAAAGAAGGATGGCTCGTTGCACCCGTGCATCGACTACGAGGAGCTCAGCGCAGTAACCATCAAAGATAAGTACCCTCTGCCTTTGATCAATGCAGCGTTTGAGCTTCTTCAGCACTCATGGGTTTTTATCAAGTTAGACCTCAGGAATGCGTATCATCTAGTCCGCATTCGCGAGGATGATGAATGGAAGACAGCTTTTAAAACACACCAGGGGCAATTCGAGTACTTAGTGATGCCATTCAGGCTCACTAACGCCCCCGCCATCTTACAGCAGTTAATAAATGACGTCCTCCGCGATATGCTATACCAATTTGTGTTTGTCTATCTTGATGACATTCTTATTTTCTCCCGCTTGCCAGAGGAACATGAGGTCCACGTCAGGGCCCTTTTACAGCGGCTTTTGGAGAACCAGCTTTATGTTAAGGCCGAGAAGTGTGAGTTTTCCACAACATCCACCACCTTCTTGGGCTTCATCGTGCCTGAGGGGGAGCTGATTGCCGACCTGGCCAAGATATAGGCAATGTTAGACTGGCCGACTCCCCACTCCCGTAGGGAACTTCAACGCTTCCTTGGGTTTGCGAACTTTTACCGCAGGTTCATCAGGAACTATAGTGGAGTTGCACTGCCTCTGACACAGCTGACCTTAGTTAAAATCCCCTTTCGGTGGACTGAGGCAGCTGAGCAGGCGTTTACCAAATTAAAGTGCCAGTTCACAGAAATGCCTATCTTGGCTCAGGTTGACACGCAACTTCCATTTGTCCTCGAGGTGGATGCGTCTGATTCGGGGGTTGACACTGTGCTGTCAGAGTGCACGCCCCCCCGATCATAAGCTTTGCCCATGCCCATATTTCTCTTGGTGCCTCGTGCCGGCCAAGAGGAACTATGACATAGGGGACAGAGAGCTGCTGGCCATTAAGTTTGCATTAGAGGAGTGGAGGCACTGGTTAGAGGGGGCCATTAACTCCATCGTTGTGTGGACCGACCACAAGATCCTTGAGTACCTGTGGTCAGCCCGTCGACTGAACGCCAGGCAGGCTCTCTGGTTGTTATTCTTCCAGCGATTTAATTTCTCCATCATTACCGGCCTGGCGCCTGGAATACCAAACTGGACGTGCTCTTGTGCCAGTTTGATTCCAGGAACTTAGCCCCCCCCCCGCCCCAAACCATCATACCACCTTCATGCGTCCTTGGAGCTCTTACTTGGGATATCGAGCAGACGGTCCACCAGGCCCAGTCCTAGGAGCCTGTGCCAGTAGGGTGCCCCCAGAACCATCTGTACGTCCCGGCTGTCCTCCGCAGTGATGTAATCCAATGGGGTCACACCAGTCGCTTCGCCTGCCACTCAAGGATCACCCGGACCATCGACCTTGTCCGACGGGTGTTCTGGTGGCCCATGCTGCGGTGGGACGTCTAGGAGTATGTCAGAGCCTGTCAGACGTGCGTCCAAGGTAAATCTGACTCCTCCCCACCATCTGGATTCCTCCATCCTCTACCCATCCCTGGTCATCCGTGGTCCCACATTGCCGTGGACTTTGTGACCGGTTTGCCCTCCTTTCACGGCAAGATGGTGATCCTGACCATCGTGGATTGCTTTTCCAAGGCAGTGCATCTGGTGGCCCTCCCTAAATTTCCATTGGTATCAGCGACAGTGGTTCTTCTCACTGACCACGTCATCCGGGTCCACGGCATCCCTATTGACATTGTGTCTAACCGGAGTCCACAATTTATGTCCCAGGTCTGGAGAGCCTTTTGCCAGACCCTGTGAACTGCTGTGAGTGTCTCTTCTGGAAATCACCCTCAGAGCAACGGGCAGGTGAAGCGCACCAATCAGTCCCTGGAGGCTGCCTTGCAGTGCGTAGCGGCTGATAATCCCTCTTCCTGGAGCACACACCTGACGTGGGTGGAGTATTCCATGAACTCTGCGGTTTCCTCAGCTACTGGACTCACTCCATTCAAGGCGTCGTTAGGGTACACGCCGCCTCTCCTTCCTATGGCCAAGAGGGAGGTCTCGGTTCCATCCGTAGGGGCTCATGCTTGGCGCTGCCGACGTGTCTGGAGGTCTACCCAGCCCGCTCTGACCCACACCACGGAGCGCACCCGGGCCGCTGCTGATAGGAGGCGGGTCCCAGCCTCGAAGTACATCGTGGGACAGCAGGTCTGGCTGGCAGTGAGTCAGATTCCGTTGAAGGTGAAATAAAAAAAAAAAACTGTCCCCCTGCTTCCTTGGACCTTATACCATCTCCCGGGTGGTTAATGATGTGTGGGTCCAGATTAAGCTGCCCCCAACCCTATGGGTGAACCCTACCTTTCACGTTAGCCACATTAAGCCCCTCTCGGCCAGTCCCCTCTGCCCCCCTCCCCCCAGAACCGCCTCCTCCTCCCCGCATCATCGACGGCCACCCCGCCTACACGGTTTGGTGGATTTTGGATGTTTGCCACTGGGGCTGGGGTCTACAGTACCTAGTCAACTAGGAGGTCTACAGCCCGGAGGAACGATTCTGGACCCCCTCGTTGCGAATACTGGACAGGGGGATGTTCCGGGCCTTTCATCGTGCTCACCCGGAGAAGCCCTTGGGACCGCCAGGAGGCGTTTCTAGAAGGGGGGGCCCTGTCATGGGCAGCGGGAGAGTGCCCCTCCCCTCCGGCCTCACATTCACGAATTCATCACTGCACCTGAGGCAGAAGACACACCTGCACCCGCTCATCAGCCAACATACATAAGGAGGCTCCTTCTGCGCAGTCAACGCTGGCTCATCTGGGTATACTGCCCATGATCAGGCAAGCTATTAAAAGTCTTAAGCGTTAACACGCCATTAACCTTATTTCTCTTTTCCTTTTCAGGTTGCTGCCACCATGTAGGTGTGTCTCTGGGACTGCGCGCGCTCTCCTGCCTCACCACACTGTTCCTCAGCGATCTACTCCACCCGGTCACGCACCATCAGCTCATCTTCCTCCCTACCCCACTGGTTCTTCTATTCCCTGCTGGGTCCTGCTGGTCTTCCTTAGATTTCCCAAGTAAGTGGTAGTTTGGCTCACCCATTTCCCTTACTCCACTCCTCAGCTCATGGCTCTCGTCTTCTCTCCACAGGACCTTTCCTCTGGCGAGTGACTGTTTCTGCAGCTGTGTGCTTTGGATTTTTGCTATTAATAAAATTGTCAAACATCCCCCTCTCTGTGGTTCCTTCCTGTGTTTGACATCGTGCACGTGAGCTGTCAAAACTTAATTCGCTATGACACTTTTGCATATAAAGATCAGCATTTGTGGAAGCTTCCTGCCATTCTGGACCTGCTTTTGGAGTGAACACATCTCCCTTAGGCAAACGTTTCAGTATTTATTTTCATTTTATATTCCTATGTAGTTATTTCTGCATGCCTTTTTTCCATTCATTCCATTCACTCAAAAAATAATACAATAATGCCTATCTATAGACTAACAGTAAATCTGCCATTAAAATGTGAATGGAATAAAAAAAAACTATTTAGTGTATCGTCATATAAATAAAATGACTATATTTTGACTGTTACAACTTTTTCCATTAAAATAACATAAAATCCTGTTAAATGCCATTTACTTTTTGACAACACCAGCATTTGATTCCCCACAACGGAAATCAAACCAATAAATCCTGGAGAATGATTCCGTATGGCGCATAAAATTAAGAATGGTGGACTTCCGGTCTGGACACCATGGTGATAGCAGCTTAACGCTGAAGCTCCAAGACCCCATCCGTGAAAATACCTTGAAAATCAGATTTAACGGATTTTTGGAAGAGTGAAAATCAAAAGACAAAGTCATTATGCCTAAAGGAAAGCAAAATAGATCAACATTTGCCAGGCCAAGACGTGCATCGGCCGGAGAATCTGACCTGGAGGACATCCACTCGGAAACAGAGGAGCTGAATGAGGCTAGCAACACGGTTAGCTTAAAAACGATAATTCAAGAATTAAGAGAATTTCGCTGAGAGTGTTGGGCCGAATTTCATGAAATTAAAGATGAAATAAAAAGGACAAACAACAGAGTGGACCAGGCTGAGGACCGAATCATGGAAGCAGAGGAAAGAATAAAAGGGCTGGAAGAAACCGTGTTAGATTTACTTAAACGACAGACAAGACTGGAGGCTAAGCTAACCGACCAAGAAGGAAGACTAAGAAGGGCCAACATAAGAATTCATGGTCTGAAAGAAGGAGTCGAGGACGGTTTCACCACAATGGCTGCATGCGTGGAATCCATACTGAGAGAGAAGTTGGAAATTCCCCAATCCACCGACTTGAAGATAGAAAGGGCGCACCGTTCATTAGCCTCAAGGCCGTCGGCGGAAGCGCTCCCGCGATCGGTGGTGGTGAAGATTTCCAACTTCAGAACAAAAGAAGAGGTTTTGAGACTGGCTTGGCAGAAAAAAGGATTTATGCACCAAGAAAGAAAAGTTTTTGTGGAGCACGACTCCACCCCGGAGGTCCTTAACCCCTTGCACTCTGGTCAATTTCCCTAAAAACGCCAAAAAATAACGTACCCAAAGTAAATCAAAAGCTGTTCTTCAACCCTTTGCATCATCTTCATGGGGTTGGTCTCATTTAAAAGAAAACACTTTGAATTTTTTGGCAAAACAGTCATAATCTCTCTAAGTGCTCCTGCCACTGAGTAACAGTCATCTAAACATACTGAACTTGAAGAAAATAAATTTTGCCTGGGTGTTTTTTTGGATACAAATGCTTGCAAATAACACACAGCTGTCAGATCTGGGCTGGAAAATGCAACAGAAATGTAGAACCAAGTGTTATCCAGCTGAGGTCAAAATTTTGTAACAATACCACAAAAAATGAATATATTACACAGCTTTGTTCTCAGGTTGTTCCCAGGCGTTTTTGAACTGTGCCAAATTGTGCCAAATGGCACAGTTTGGAAAAACGTCTGTAACTTTTGAATGATTCAATATAGAAGCTTCATCTTGGGCTCTAATGAAAGGTGACACTCAGGGCTGTGTGTGTGTGTGGGGGGGGGTTGTTTATTCATTCATTCATGAATGAATGAACAAACAAGCCCCCCCACACAAAGAAGCATGCCACGTAAAAAATGTGTGGCTTTTTTTTTTTTTTTTACAAGAAAAAATAACCTACAGTGCACTAAAAATTATACTAAAATATCTGTAATGTAGAGGATAACAACACCCCCCCCGCCGCTACAGAGGACGGACATCGTCCATTGCCACATGACGGACCGCGGCGCATGCCGCGGTCTACTACGCACAGTTGTACTAAAATATCTGCAATTATATCTGCAATCCGCTACAGAAGAGTAGCGGGGGTGGGGTGGGGGTGGGGGGCGCGTTCACGGTCTGGACGCGGCGCACGGACTGGACCCATGTGCCGCGGTCTTCATGTTTTGAACTGGAAAGAGGATGTCGTCAGGGCTGCCCCTTGTCTCCACTGCTCTTTGCAATCTTCATAGAACCTCTGGGCCAATGAATAAGACAGAATCAAAAAATTCAAGGTATTACACTTGGTCAGAAGGAACATAAAATAGCACTCTTTGCCAATGACATCTTAATATACCTGGGGCAGCCGGACACCTCTTTTTCAGAACTAATCTCAGTTTTTTCAGAGTATGGAGAGTTATCAGGGTACAAATTAAACATGCATAAAACCCAAATTTTAACATTCAACTATGACCCAAATCAATATTTACTAAGCAAACTCAAAACTAACTGGGAGATGGAATCTATGAAATATCTGGGGGTCAATATCCCTTAACAACTCAACAAAATTATAACACTAAACTATGATCCACTGATGGCAAAAATAAAATCTGATCTAGCAAGATGGAATATGATACCATTCTTGGGTACCGCACAAAGAATTGAAGCAGTCAAAATGAATATACTTCCACATCTTCTATACCTTTTCCAAACAATACCGGTAGAACCTCCCAAAAAAACATGGCAAGAACTGGACAGAAGGATCTCAAGATTCATATGGCAAGGCAAGAGACCAAGAATCAGGTATAGAACCCTACAGCTAAACAAAGACAAAGGTGGGCTCGCGCTGCCAAATATCAGGGACTATTTTAAAGCCGCACAAATTAAAACTTTAGTAGAGATATGTAACCCAGTCTACACTGCACAATGGAAGGAGATGGAATGCCAAATAACAAGTGATATTCCCCTACAGGCGATAATAGGGAACAATGCCTTACCTAAACTTTTGAATAACACTAACCCGTGGATAGAGACCCCGCTAAAAATTTGGTTTAAGATAGTCAGAGAGAATCAAACTAAAGAACCCTATCAATTATTGCAATGGATTTCCTATGATCAGGACTTTACTCCTAATAAAACAGACACTAGATTTAAAAAGTGGAAAGAGAACGGACTGATAAAGTATTACAATTTTTTTTAAAGGGCAAACTTTAAGAAGTTTTGAAGATTTGAAAATACAAGGTCTAGTAAATCAAGACCTTTACAGGTTCTTTCAGCTTAGACACCACATAAACAAAATACTTAAAAAGGAGGATTTGGAAAGGGCCCAGTCAGGTGTTCTGAAGGTTGTCTTAATGGCATATAAAGGGATCCCAGGGATCAGATGCATTTCTAAAATATACCATGGTCTTCAAGACTTAAAAGGAGACAACACATCATATATAAAAGTCAGATGGGAAAAAGAGGGGAATTTCACTTTACAACTGGAAATATGGGAAAAGCTAAATAAACAACAATGGAAAAGTACTTCATCCCTGCAGTGGAGAGAATTTGAATGGAAAAATTTGGTAAGATTTTTCAGAATACCTGCACAAAACAAATTTACTCGTAAGGGGTTGAATTGTTGGCGCTTGTGTGGTGAAGAGACTGCAAATCATTTTCATGTGTTTTGGTCATGCCCAATTATCCACCAATATTGGGCCAATGTACAGACAATATTGGGGAAAATATTCAAAATAACAGTCCCCTTTTCTTTTGTAACTTTGTATTTGGGTTTACTACCGGACTCACTGGAAAGACGAGGGGAAAAATACTTATTCACCGTTTTAATATTGGCAAGTAAAAAAGCTCTAACAAAAAAATGGATGTTGAAAGACTGTCCTACACCTGAAGATTGGATTAATGTGATTCAGGACATTTATTCGATGGAAAAGTTGACATTTGCACTGAGACAGAACATGGATGGGTTCTTGAACTTTTGGCAACCCTGGAACGCATATGTGTCTTCCATCAGATCTAATCTTTGACAAATACCATTTCAATAATGGCACCTCTCTTTGCTCCAACGCTACTCAGATGCTCTTTTATTTTTCTGCTTTTTTTTTGTTCTTCTTTTAATTTCTCTTTTTCTTTCACTTAAAAAAAAGGGTGTTGTAATAATTTTTTTCCAATGTTGTCAAAAAACAAAAAAAGGGGGGAATATGTGATGAAAATGTAAACAATGCAATGCTGTAATGACATGTATACCCTTTACAAAAACTTAAATAATAAAAAAAAAAAAATAAAATTAAGAATGGTAAATTTCACAATGAGGAGATTTTTTTTTTCTTTTGGGCTGTCACATTTTTGGGAGAGTATATGTATTTCCTTTTTTCAATTCCCCCTTCTCTCCATTTCTCTTACATCCGTGCATGTCTGAAGTGAGTTTCGGTCTAAAAACATTTGCTTTCATCAGCATGTCAGTCAACATTTGCCAGTGGAGCTTAACTTAGGCCGACTTAGGTGAACTCTGCATAACTTAGCCCACCGCTCGGGAACTTTTACGAACTGAGCACAACTTTCACCAATTTGCATTTCCAAACTTCGACAAATTTTCAGCATGCTGAAAACTTTCAAAGAACACAACTTTTGCCAGCATTGCCAACAAACACCAACCATCATTAACTTTTACCAACTTTTGCCAGCAGAGCCAGACCTTTGCCAAAATGACAGTAAAAGTTTGTCCAAATGTTGTAGTGTGAATTCACCCTTAACACCTTCATGACTATTCATACCAAACTAAATTACTGCCTTTATTACAAAGCCTGTTCTAATCAAAGCCATTACAGACCTCTCAGTTATAATAATAAAAACACAATCATTTACCAAAATTTGGGGGGATTGAAAGGTAGGATTTTTAAAGCTTTTGCTTCTTCCTTCTCTTTTTTGGGCACCCAAAAAAGTATTTTATCACTTTACATTGTTATTTTATGTCTTTTGATATATTTGTTAATTCTTTTTTGTTTCCCTTTTTTTTTTTACTGACTTTTTTGTCTGAGATAGATAGATAGATAGATAGATAGATAAATAGATAGTAATGTAATCATCAATGTAATGAAAGCATATCAACGTGACTTTCCCTCTGATATTATAGCTCACCTTTATTATTTTGTGAATCGACACACCATTGCCTGCAGGCTGCAGCTGCTCTGTTTTCAAATGTGACAGCCGGGGCTAACGGATGTGTGTGTGCATTTGTGAGGTCCAATGGGGCAGCGTAACCGTAAACAAAGGTTCCGCCAGAGGCAATCGCAGCTCCGGCTGCTATAGTCATAGTTGCCAAGTCTGCTTATTATAAGCGACTTTGGGCTTGTTTTTCTCTAACGTCGCTTGCAAATCTCATCAGTTGTGAGTTGCGGGTTTTTGGGCTTGTTTTTTAACATGTAGTTGCTTATTTGGGCTTGCTTTGCTGTCTGTGTGACAGCTCTCCCAGCTCCCCACAAAACACGAGCACGATAGTTAGTTTGTTTACAGGACCCATCCACACCTCCGTTTCTTGGTTACTGCGCCTGCCCCGCTGACTAACCCAATAAAACAAAAGTGAAACCACCTGGTCGTCATATTACTGTAGTACTTCCAAAACACTAGTACATCCAAATCGATGGCCGCTAAGCATAATGTCAACTCGATTTCTATAGGTCACCGGTTGCACAACAAGCAAAACTTTGTTTCAAACATTTGGGGGGGGGGGGGTGAGCTCTCTGCCCGTATAAGGATTAAAAAAATATATTTTTTATTATAGGACTGTTAGGTCATCAGTACAGGCAGTTGTCTCCAATGTCCTCTTTTTCATTTTTAAAGAAAAAGGATTTTTTAAGCAAAAAATGACAGTATATTTTTTTTTATTTTTATTTTTGTTACTTATTTGTACCCGTAGGTAGATTTGGTTTGCAGACTGGTGACAAGCCACCGGCTGCCGGTCGCTGCGTGCGCGAGCGCCCTAAACCTACATGTTTTTTGGTATGTGGGAGGAAACCGGAGAAATCCCGGAGTAAACCCACGCAACACGGGGAGAACATGCAAACTCCACACAGCTCACTGTTGGTCGGGGGCTGGGATCGATCCCACGATCTCATGATCCCCGCGATCCCCCGGCCAAGGGTAAACTGTGCTGCCACAGTGCTAAACCACTGCGCCACCGTGCAGCCCATATGTATATGTATCCTAGTGTGTGTGTGTGTGGGGGGGGGGGGCGCAAAATCGTTAACTTTGCTAAAAGGACAAGGCTAATTTACCCCTTTATTTTGCCATTCCCATATTAGTAACAGTTGTAAAAATTATTTCCCTAATTTACCAATTCTATATTCAGCCTTGTAATAGTCTATTGTAGAGAATGCGTTCAAGGATGAGGCTGAGTTTATTTCTCAGGTTCAGCTTTATTAAGTGAACACATGCTCTATCAATCTCTAGGCAAGGAAAGAGACTGAGCAATGAAATACCACACTCTTATACTCTGCTGGAGCCACGAACCTAAGTCACATGATGCTTTAGCAAACATATAATCACATGGTACATAATCTCAGTCACAATGCACTCTTTGATGTTTCACTATTGTCTCTTATCCCTCAATGGTCCGGGAATCCTCCTGGGGTATCTTCTCCGAGACAAAGGCCAAAACTCACACCTACTCGCCATCTCCTGTAGATTTCTGCGGGGCCCAGACCTCTTTTGTCCCACGAGACGTGAAGCCCCCAATACACATACAGTCATATATTTGTGGGGAAATATGAACTCAATATATGCGCCACACTATGCCACTATGAAGCAGCAGGCCTACTTAATACCTATTAAGTATTTCAACACTGGCAGAAATCAAGTTTTGACTATTGTTACCTGGTCATGTGTGCCTCCTGTGCCTCCTCTCTCTCTCTCTAGTCATCAGTGGTGTCTCTCTTTCCCTCTGGGCACCTGTGCTGATTCTCTGGTTACTTTTACCTCCTCTCTCCTCTCCTTCTTGGTTCACCTTGCTGCTGCCACATTCTTGCTCCTGATATAAAAAAAAGGCTCTGTTAGTGTTCAAATGGTTTAAAAGAGGTACTTCATGGACAATTTTGGAGGATGTAATTCATGCTACATTTTTCAATGCCAAAAACTTGGAAAGATGCAAAATACTCTTCACCCCTTCTTCCCTTCTTAACAGTGCAATCAGTATTAACTGAGGTTAATCTAGCCACTGAACGAGGCTTAATCACCATTATTCTTAACTCATTTTATTTTGTTATTAATCAGCTGGGGTGATTAACACATTTATTCTGACAGGACTAATGTTTTTTCATTAATTTATTATGTCACCACTTGCCACCATGTGGCTATTTCTTACCAAGGAGATGAGCTAAGGACACTACTGTGATTTAGTCAGCTAGACTATGACAAAAGTAACAGTTATCCTACCTGCAGAGGCATCATGAACACAGCACACCACACTTTTAGTGTAGTGTGCTGAGATTTACTCATAGTAAATCTGTGAGTAGATTTGTGACTAAAGCATCCTGATATTAAAAACTTAGTCTGGATTCATTATTTAGACATTTATTTATTTATTTTTTTTTTTATAATGAGAGTTTTCAGATTTAGGATTCAGGTATTTGCCCCCCCCCCCCCCCCAAAAAAAAAGGTAAATGAGAAATTTACCTTTGCCAAATTTACCAGAAAAAAAAAATGCAAATTTTGGAGAAAATGGTTTAAATTCTCAAGAAGAAAGAAGCAACTTGATGATAGTCAAAAAAAAAAAAAAAAAAAAAAAATCAGAAATTTAAATGATTTTGCAAGCATGTAAGGAAAAAGGCTTATTTTCCATGACAAAAAAATGTAAATTTGAGAAAACTGCTACATTTTTATGAGAAACTATGAATTTAGGGGGAAAACAACATGGGGGAAATACTGCATTTTTAATACAAAAAGTAAGCAAAATTACAAGGAAAAATGTCTCTGATTTACAAGAAAAGCTGTAAACCTATGACAAAAAAGTTGCACACACGAAAACACTGAAGTTTACTAAGAGAGAAAAAAGATGGGACAGAATATTTGGAGCCCCAAAAGTTGGAAGTGAGGACAGCTCTAACTTTAAATGGGTTCATAATATGTTCTAAGCTGATATATAATGTATACACGTACACACACGTATATTCATTACTGAAGTGACCATACAGGAAAAGCAACAGACTGGAGGAGATGACAAATGTTGCAATTAAAAAAAATGCTGGAAGAAGCATTGCAACTTTTTATTTATCAATTTATTTATATTTTTAGTGGTCCTTTCATTGCAGATGGACCCTTAAACACTAACAAACTCAAAAGGTACGGTGTTAAGGTGATGAATCTTGTTATACTAGGAGCTGAATCACTATACAGTGATGATAATAAGCCATCAATATCTCAGTATTTGATCACTGCCTAATTTGTGTAATGCTGTCTTGTGATTAAATAAAATGGGAACACAAAACTAGAAATGTGACTTTAAGCTCAATAATTACATTCCAAATAAATCAGTGATGCTGTGTTGTAGTACCTTTGAACTCATTTTAACACATTATGCATATGGATAAAATTTAGAGTGCTATATTTTCCTTAATGAGATAGTATATTTAAATTTAAAAAGTTTAGGTCGATGAAATGCATCTATTCTTTCATTCATCTATTTGGTGTTTATTTCTTACATATTCATTTAGATACTCTTTTGTGCAGTTGTCGTATTTTAACAGAGGATAGAAGATCTGAAAATGATCTGCAGGGAAAATAATCAATTTCTTTTAATGTGGATATTTAAGAATGGTCTTCAGAGTGACTTAGTCTGTAATCGAAAGTGGTAAAACTTGCTTTCTAATAGAATTTTATAATGATCAAAATCACGACATTTTAAAAATACAGAACAGTTTAAGGTTAACTTGAATTTTCTGGGGATGATAAGCAATATTTAAAGGCATTTATATTTAAGGACCAGTGGTACAGAGGTTTTGTTTGTACTTTATAAATGTTCAGAGCTGCTAACATTTTGAGGACTGCTCAAACATCTGTAAATTCCACTCTAACAGTTGACAAACAAATCCATTCTGTTCACATTTCATGAATGATTAATACAATGTACAGCCCAAATTTGCATGAGAAGAGCTAATCGTTTCTCAGATCAGCTAAATCCTACCAGGCAGTACATATAGTGTACTCCCATAGCTTTAACTCACATAAGCAAACTAACAACCAGCTAACTTCAGACAACAATTCACCAGTTAACACAACAATATATTTACCTCCTTTTGGACAGAGGAGTTTGTCCTTTTATTTGACAACCAACAATTTAAAATGGTTTGTTTCCCTTATGGAGCTCTTATCATTCTGTTGCAGGTAATCATCACACCTGTGTGAGTAGACACACCTGCTGCCTCTTCCCTGCCAGCGGTGAAAAGGACCAGTTTGTGAATGCTCCAGCGCTGGCTCGTTGGGTATACTGCCTAAACAGCAATTAAGTTTATGTCTCACTCTTTGAGGAACATTTATCTAATTCCTCTTCTCTCCTCCAGGTTGCTGCCATCTTTGTGGTGCGTCTCCGGGGTTTGCTGTGCGTTCACCTGCCCCATCATCTTCATCACCACTTCAGCTGCCTTATTCCACCTGGTCAGACACCTCACCCAGCTCCACTCCTGTCATATCCCTATCAGCGTCCTCTCCGCTGGTTCGCCTTTTCCCTGCTGGGTTCCACTGTCGGGCTTGCTGCTCATCCCACGTGAGTGTTGTCCTATATTCATTCCCCTTGTCCTGTCTCCCTCCTGTACTAATCAGCTCTCGTCTCCCTTTACAGGCTGAGTCCTCCTCTGGCGAGTGGCATCTTTTCCTAACTGTGTGCTCTTTTGAATCAATAAATTGTGGTTACGCAGCTTCTCTGTGTTGTGTGAGTGATTTCTTTGGTGCCGTTCCCTGCACGTGAGCTGATCATTCTCTCATTATGACATATGCACAAGATTATAAGCAGTGTCTGATTACTAAGAAGTTCAAAATCTGTTAATTTTGGGGGGAAGTTATTGAGGTAAAAGTGGCTGACCAGGGGCTTCACTTCTGGCGGAGATCAGTGGCCTGCCCGACTCCTCTCAGTTCTGTACTCACTAACGGGGCGTGAACTCTCCAGGATTTTTTTTATACAGGTCAGTGCATATGACGCCTTAAATCAAAAAAACAAAACAAAACAAAAAAAACTCCATTGAAATGAATGGCAAGCGCAAAATTATCTATTGATCCCAATCAAATTTTGCCACGAGTTACACGTATGATGTTTGTCAATATAATTAAAAGAATTTTCCATGTAATTAAAGTTGTTGGCTGTCGTATAATAACAGTAATATTTAGTACTTGTTTAAACAAGTGGACAACAACTCCCATCAGCCCCCATCACTAAACTGTACTCGTGTTTAGTGCTGTTACTTATGCAGAATGTACATGTCTTTTCTTGGGTCACCAGTGTGGCGGAAGAATAATATGCAGCGAAATGAGAGTTTTTGAGGGATTTTATTAATTATACCGCCATCACGAGAACTCACTCCGGCACCGTGCATGCGCGCCGGAGCGAGCCCGGAGGCTCTCCAGCAGATAGGCAATGAGTGCAGTCAGATGAGCAGTGAGAGAGAGAGTGAGCTACAGAGCATATGCAGTTTTTATACCCAGTTACAGACAATACATGAAAGGCACATTATCATCAAAGTAACTGCAGGAAGGCATGGGACATTTGCATTTGAGAGTCACATACATCAATCCGAGAAAGCACACGCTTTGTGCAATGCAACCTTCTGGTCTGGACATCCACGCTGACAATGAACGCAGCACCCGGCGGTGATTCTCCGACGACAAGCGAACGCAGCAGCCTGATGCAAATGATCTGCCCTCCCTTCTGCTACAGGGAGACCTCGATGCAGAGCCACCACCAGGCGAAACTCTCCGGAGATTACCCACGACCAGGAAAGCTGCAGAAAGCTTCATGGTGAGATCTGCACGCCTGAGATCTGCACATCCACGCTGGGACCGGCCGCTCTCACAGCTCCTCCACACGAGAGCGCACGCACCTCGTCCTCTCTCCACGACGGCGACCTCCAGGGCCGACGGAGAACGCAGCGCGTGGACCTGAACGCACCACGACCCGACACAGCGAACGACGCAACAGCTTACAGGGATGACCATCGGCGCCGACGACGCTGATCTCCATCAAGCTCCCTGACCCTGACTCGCCTCTACAGCGGACCTGCCATGCACCGAACCCCGCACGCACTCTGGGGGGTTATGAGGACAGCGCACCACGCATGGGACAATACCGGCTCCACACAGACCGCCATCGTCCTTCGCCGCTGCACACAGAACCTTCAGGGCTGCTCACACACCTGAAGCACGCACGGAGCTCGCTCACAGGATTTTCTAATGGTCTCAGCCATGGCGCACAAGGGAATTCAGCCGTCAGCTTTCCCCGAGGACTTTAGGGCTGCGCGCGCACCTAAAGTCAACACGCCAAGTCCCTCACAGCTGCAGCTCCTTTTTTTTTTTTTCCTTCATGGCCGCGAGAGGAGTCAGAGACAAATTTTTCTTCTTACAGCTGCTGTGGACCTCCGCACGTTCAGCGGGACAGCCCCTCAACATCACGGATCCACAGGCAATTTTTGCGCGGCCCAGACAATTTCGCCGTCCCGTGCCGGCACTGGCTACCCCCACCCCCCCTCCCTCCACCGCCACCTGCAGCGAGCCTTCCCCGCAGCTTGCTACCAAAGCCGGACTATCGAGGCCTCAGCTCCCCGCTGAGCCCTCTGGGGGGGAGTGTATGGGCAACCCCCACAACAGACTGGGACATGCAGAGCGCTCAGCTGGAGCAACTGGCAGAACAATAGCTGATATCAATAGGCAGCCTCCCTTTGTCTAGTTCAGGCGCCAGTATCCTGCTGTTATTTATGACTTACTGCTCTGTACTGCAATGCAAATGTCTTCCTGTCAGTAATCCTCCGATTGATGTATGTGACTCTCAAATGCAAATGTCCCATGCCTTCCTGCAGTTACTTTGATGATAATGTGCCTTTCATGTATTGTCTGTAACTGGGTATAAAAACTGCATATGCTCTGTAGCTCACTCTCTCTCTCACTGCTCATCTGACTGCATTCATTGCCTATCTGCTGGAGATCCTCCGGGCTCGCTCCGGCGCGCATGCACGGCGCAGGAGTGAGTTCTCGTGATGGCGGTATGATTAATAAAATCCCTCAAAAACTCTCAGTTCGCTGCATATTATTCTTCCGCCACAGTATGATGTTTGTCAATTTAATTAAAAGAATTTTCCATGTAATTAAAGTTGTTGGCTGTCGTATAATAACAGTAATATTTAGTACTTGTTTAAACAAGTGGACAACAACTCCCATCAGCCCCCATCACTAAACTGTACTCGTGTTTAGTGCTGTTACTTATGCAGAATGTACATGTCTTTTCTTTGGATCAGAGTTTAAAAATTTAATTTATTCAAAGTTTATGTTGACTGTGTTTACTATAAATTTGCTGTTGCTTATGCAGAATGCATATGTATTTTCCTTTAATTAGAGTTTATAGAATTCTGTTATTCAATGTTGACTGTGTTTACAGTTAATTCACTGCAAACAAAAATAAATCTGTATATCGATATATGTTATCAAGCAGCCTCTCTTTTACACAATATGATAGGTTGCCTGTTGGGCTTTTTTGGGCTTGTTTCCATAGAGCTGGTTGCTTGTTTCTCTCTTGAAACCTGGCAACACCAGCAGTAGTTGATAAAGTAGCAAAGATTATGACAAGGGTGGCCATGGCTACGTCTGACCACCCCCCAGCTCTGCCATTGCTTGAAATATGGTGGCTGCAATTGCTACATTTTACTGTAAGACTGTTAAGTCAAACGTATTCTGGAAAAGTCAAAGTTCACAAGAGCTGTTGAGTTAAATGGTTTGTAAGAGATTCATGTGAAGGGTAAAGATGTGACGTGGTGTCAGTTTTGGAGAGCTTCAGCAGATGAAAGAACAAAAGGTTATCAATCATTTTAGAACCTTAAATATTTAGCTACTCTATGACAAGAGCTTGTTAGATATTCTTCCAAGAGGAAACCACATTTCTGTGTGTACAAGAGTATTTTAATATATCTAAAGAGGAAGGAGGTAGAGAGAAAGAAGTTTTGACCCATGTTTCTGACTGGAAAGAGGATGAGGACATCTGAAATTGTTGCTCAGTACTTCCTTTTGGTGAGGCACTGTTAAATGGAGACTGAATCTTGGACAGAATGAGAAGCTTCCCTCTGAGCCTCTGGATCAGTACATCTTGAGGGAGGTCTGGGTTTGAGTTTGAGGCCAGAACTCTGCAAAATGCTATGAATACTTCCAGACTTTTGGAGCAGTCCAGACCTCTCCTGGGAAGCACTGATGAGCAAAAAAAAAAACTTAGATGAGAAAAAATACAATACAGTATATAGGACACATCTTAATAAAGCAGTAAGTGACTAAGTAAATCATAATAAAAAAAAGCACAAGTTACGTGCCAACTTGTTTTTTTTTATCTCAGAAAACATGATACACTTTTACCTTTCAGGCCCTTTATCTAATAATAATAATAATAATAATAATAATAATAATAATAATAATAATTTTCTTGTCCTAAGGCTGTACAAAAAGTAAAACATGTAATTAATAGTTTAATGTAGGTCTTTTGCATTCGCTCTTTACTATGGATGGTTTTGTATTTGTTTTATGCATTAATACAAATTCATTATTCATTTCACAAGTTCTTATGAAATCCACATTATTAATAATACTCGCCTTTTGTGTCCTAGCTAACATTATGTTTTGTGTTTTTTGTCCTGATAGTTTGGGCAAGGTGCTGGCAGTGGGCCTGCATCGCTCTCCCTCTGACCTGGGTACAAGCTGAAGAGCAGTGAAGACTGCACAAGGACTTTTGCTTCCTTTTCTACATGACTTGCCCCTCAGCTCCCACGGTCCTGCTGTCCTAAAACTCTCTCTGATATCATCCCCCAGGTTGGATTTGATTGATGAGCGGCCATTTCCTGTTCGGACCATCCCAGTCGCAGACCTAGTCTCATCTTTGTTTGTTTTTTGTTTGTCATATTTCATCCTTAGTGCTTTCAATTCCCTTTTCTGTCCCTTGATCCTCAGAGCCTTCTGCTTTCTTCAGGCCTTGAAGCAGTTTGTATTGAATGTGTCTGAAGTTCTGTCAGAAGAATACAGATTAGGTTATTGTTATTGTGACACAACAAGCCGGTTTTGAAGTCCACGTAAACAGTAAACCAAAACCAGCAAACTGCTTCAAGTTTTACACTTTTTAACAAAAAAGAATTTCAGTTTTGATCATTGCGTGCACAGGAATAGAGCACAGCTTTAATGCAGTATTGCAGTAATGCCCTGCCCTTTTTTCTGCCATCTGTATTATAACACATTATAATTTGACATTTATTGATTATGATATACTCCCCAATCCCATTAATTCTATATCATTTTGACAAATCCAAGCTCACAGGGGAGAGACCCTGTTGCAGTTGGTAGCCCAAATAATTCCCAAAGGTCAAAGCAGATATCATCTGCATTCAAGAAATTGACCATTACCTGCCAAGACTGCAGTATGCTCTCTGGATTTGCTGCAGTAGCACATGGGTATGAGTTGAGAAACAGACTTCAGAAGATAAAAAAAAAACTGTTGCTTCAACAGCACTGGGTAAACTGACCTCGAAAGCTTCCCAGCATTGTTGATTGCAGAAATAGGAAGAGATTAAAGTAAAACAGAGTGGAAGAATGCCAATGGAAAGTTCAGCAACTGAGCTGAGTCCAGGAGTGTGGGACCCACATGATGAAGTCAAGCAGTCCTTTTATAGGTCCTACAGTGTGGTAAAAATCATGGTGCAGTGATCTTGCTGAGGGTGCTATTGCCCTAACTGGACAAAATGAAGACTTCATCAAACCTGATTAGTTATCTTGATTCATACTTAAAGTTGTTAAATACTCAAAAAATTACTGATGCACTCTGAGATCTGCCTTAGCATAAAAGGAGCTATATAAAGGGAATTTATTCTTATTATCATCATTATTATAAGTGATGGTGCATTTACTTGTGTCTTACTGCATTCAGTATATTTAAAATAAAAACAATGTCTGACAATATCACCACAAAGCACCCATACATGAAACGCGTGTAAGTTTGTGCAGATACTTGTAGTATGTGGATGTGTATGTAGTGTGATGGGAAAATTACCTTGGTAAGACTGCCAATATGAGGAGACAGCACACTTCTAATTGACTTTATTATAAGGTTTAAATTTAATATAATCTTTGTGCATTCACGAGTCTCGCTCCCTCTGCGTGCACCTCTGGTTGTCTCAACAGATTTCCAAGAGGATATTTATCCTGGTAGAAACACAAGTTAATGAATTTAAACCACTCCTTCACAGTAAAAACTATATTCCCTCCCCTAAATTAGCTTGGCACAGTACTGTATATTTAAAATCTGAGAGGAGAGCAGTCAGTAGGTAAATTCAGCATTTTAAGGTTCAGGTCTATTGAAGCAGCAACACTGAAGCTGCAGATGTAATGATATAGACTTAAGGCACGAGAAGGCAGCATGAAACTGCTCATTTGACCCCATTTAAAAACTTGATACCAATTAGAGAGCGTTCTGGGTGTAAATAATTTAAAAGATTTCTCTCACTGAGCACACAAATAATGATATGGCCATGCACACATGTATGCATGGGCATGTGCGTGAGCTTGAGCCCACATTAACCTGTGAGCACACTGCACGCTCTCGCGCATACATGCGCGCGTCCGTGCACATGCAGGCACATAAAGATTCCAGCATGCTCTGGAAACAGACTTCTTAATGACGCCTTTCCAAAGTGAAAGTGGAGCAGAAATGCATAGTGTCCCATTTCTGCTTTGAATTCACCCTCCTCTCCTCCCTCTCCCTCACCTTCTCCACATCATTTGTTTTATGCATGTTTCATTGTCTTTCCCTTTTGTCTCAATGAGTTAAATCACAACCCCTAATTTATGGCTACAGGCAAAGACACTTCTACAAACAAACTGGCTGATGAGCGGGGATGACTGAAAACATACGCGCTGAGCGGTGTGTGTAAATCTTAAAATGTCTGTTACTGTCTTTTTATCTGTGGTTATTTACATAAGAAATGACAGCATGTGTGAAAGAATGACTGCGGTGCAAAATGAAAAAGGCTGTGCACTAGGGGAAAGGAGGAGAGAGGGAAAGAGCGGTGGTGGGGTGGAAGTAAATCCAGTGACACTGAGTTGGGAGCACTCAGGTGTGGTGAGAGGATTATACAAAACCCTGAGTATGAATGACAGTAAACACCTGAATGACAGAGAGACGGGGAGGGCTGGGAACGAGTGTGTGTGTGTGTGTGTGTGTGTGTGTGTGTGTGTGTGTGGCACCGGGTGACTGGGTAATCTGAGAGTTGAGTGAATACAGTATATATTCACCACTTAATGTTTTGCTGTTTACTTAAGTGCAGATCCTCATGCCCGAACCGCTATGTTCATTAAGATATTGCATAGAAAAACCCAAAACAATAAACAAGCAAACAATGGATGGGGATGTCAACAAGCAGGGCATGCAGGGAGCGTGAAAGAGGAAGACATCACTCAAGTGTGAGCCACTGCAGGAGTTATGGAGCTGTAGGGTAACAGATTGAATTGTACGCTATGCTAGTAAGTCAATAAAAGGGCTACAGAGCAAGAAAGAGGAGGCATGTTGATCTAACTTGCACTGTGTTTTCTCTCTCTGTGTGCTCCGTTGGTAAGGGATTGCTGACAAGGCCTCTGAAGTGAGCTTCAGTTTCTGGGTGAGAACACTGTCTGTTCTTCCCTCTGCTCACTGAAAGACAAACACACCTCTAAGTACCCCCTGTAACACTGTAATGTCCTCTTTTATCTTCTTTGAGGCATGTTCTTGTTCATGGCTCTGCTGCTATTTAAACATCATTTAGAGAAGGAGAGTGTCAGTTTTGACTGAGTAACCTGGAGGCCTGTCAAACTATGTTCTGCTGCATTTCTAATGCAGTTCTGCTTATTTTTTGATAACTTGCATATCTAAGCTGGATAAATGATACTTTTTTTCAAGCTATTAGCAGCAGTGCCAACACATTCACCTCCTGTTGTGGCACGCTCAAATGTGTTTTTAACCTTTGGCTTACGGTTAAATTCAGATGAGAGCCGTGCATGTCGATTCCTAGATCTCCTCTTAGTGAAATCCCTCACCTCTAGAGCTATATCACTGTACAGCGCTGACTCTAAATGAAGCGTGACCCCGTTTCCCCCACGGCGACCCCCTCCTTCCCTATGCAGTCTTGGAAGATAGAGGAGCACAGGGAAAGGCATGCCAAGGCAGTAGACACTTTTAAGCAAAGATTAAAGGTTTTTCTTTTTAATCAGTCATTTGGCAGCAATGTTAGCATTTCACCCTGGTGCAGCTAAGGATCAATTTTTAATGCTGCTGTGCACAGAGCAGACAGGGTGATTGGCAAGAGAGAAGCTATTTACAAAGGATCTATTTACAAATTTTCCATAGAAATATGCAGAGGGCACAATTGACATCTCTTACAGAATTTTAAATAAGCTCTCCTTTTTTTTTTCCCCACTTTGTCACAAGGCACGACCTCTGAGCGCCTGATGATCACCGCGCTGCTGTGTGTGAGAGTGTGTGTGTTCACTCACAAGTGTCTCATGTAAGAATAACAAAGGAATCTAACCCTCTCCCTCGTGCTGCATTATGCTTAATTTCTTCATGTTGTGCTGCCAGAGACTGGATAACTAGGTCAATCAACCCCACTGTAAACATATCACAACATCCACAAAGAACATGCTAATGACAATGACTTTTTAATTCTCAAGTCAGTCTTCTAAAACTTTATATATAGTATAACCTTTGATGGATGTCAACTTAATCTTGTATGCAACTAAATATAAAAAATAGTAGGTAGTACTATAGGTAAAAGACAGCTTCTCTCATAGATACTGGATGTATCTCGAACATTTTTGTGACCTTGGCAACAACTTAAACATCTAACAAGTTACAGCCAAGTAATACACAAGTTTATTCTTTGCTGCAGTATTAAACTTTTAGTTGTTCTATAGAAATGTATCATTGCAGAGGATAAGCAACAAATAATTTAAGCTTGCCGTTGAATGGTGCAACCCTTTGAAAACTCCCTTGGACGGAGTGCACACAAAAGATTGCAAACAAGTGAAATCTTTAGACCCACACAAGTTCATTTCTACACAGACCTAACACGTTTGCTCTCAATACATCAGTCTCAGAGTCCCCTGAATCAATCCATATATCCATCCGTCCATTCATTATCCAACCGACTATTCATCTGCTTTCCAACCATCCATTCATTCATGCAGTCAAACGGCTTTCTAGCCGGCCAACCCACATACCATTGATCCGATGACTGACCCTGTATCGCACAGATCGATACACTCTTAAATGGCATCGTTGTAAGTGCTTAGGCACAATGGCAAGACATTGTTTGCGCAGTTAATTTCCAAGGTAGGAAGGGTGTGCAGGGCTCTAACCCAAGTCAACTCTTCTTTATCCTCCACTTACATCATCACACCGAAGAAAAGAATGGGGGCACTGAAAAAGGACATTGAGCAGAATGCATCCTGTACACATGCAACAAAAGGGGCACTGTTCCATGCAAAACGACATGTAATGACTCAAAGCTATTAGATACCATAGATTGAGATGCCTATAGGTAGAGCACTTTTATGGATGCATAACAGTACTACTTCACGTGCAACTAGGTGTGACAGAGATCATCCTGCGCAGTTCGCCCCACACGGGACACGAACCCGCGACCTCTCAGTCAACTACACAGTTCGAGCATGGGAGACACAGCACGATCGCGCTGAGCTAAAGGTCCGACCGGTAGCTCAGCGCTACCATCTGGGGGCTCACAGCACCACTTTGTAACTGAGGTCATCAGCGCAGTTCGCCCTACACAGGACACGAACCCGCGACCTCACAGTTAACTGGTCAGAGACACACACAGCACGATCGTGCTGAGCTAAAGGTCCGACCGGTAGCTCAGCGCTACCGATACTGTATGAGGCTTTGGGAGGGAGGTTTTTTTTTTTTTTACTAACGTTCTACGCCGAACAGCACTAGTTGGCATCCGTTACACTCTCCCCCTTAAACCTCACTCCCATGCCGGGTTCACGGCACCAGTGTGACAGAGATCATCCTGCGCAGTTCGCCCCACACGGGACACGAACCCGCGACCTCTCAGTCAACTACACAGTTCGAGCATGGGAGACACAGCACGATCGCGCTGAGCTAAAGGTCCGACCGGTAGCTCAGCGCTACCATCTGGGGGCTCACAGCACCACTTTGTAACTGAGGTCATCAGCGCAGTTCGCCCTACACAGGACACGAACCCGCGACCTCACAGTTAACTGGTCAGAGACATACACAGCACGATCGTGCTGAGCTAAAGGTCCGACCGGTAGCTCAGCGCTACCGATACTGTATGAGGCTTTGGGAGGGAGGTTTTTTTTTTTTTTACTAACGTTCTACGCCGAACAGCACTAGTTGGCATCCGTTACATAGGCAGGCATGAGAAATAGCAAACCCTTTTCCACTAGTACCTACTCAGCCCTACTCGCCTCGACTCTACTCGGTTTGTAGGGTTTTCCATTTTTGGGACCTACAGTCACGTGAAAAAATTAGGACACCCCATTAAATATTCACTTCCTTATTAAGAAATGTTCACATATCTATGTCTAACCTTGTTTTTGTTTTTATTTGCATTTTTTAACATTTATTTTAGCCATTTTAAGTGGGAATGAATGTGGGGGTGTCCTAAAAAAGATGGGGGGGTCCTAATTTATTCCTCACTATTTGTTTAGAATTACATTTTACAGAAAATTTGAAAAAGGTCTTAAATTCATTTTTCATTGTTTAGTTGTATTACGTGAATCTCCCAGTATTTTTAACATTGATAATAAATGTCCAAATATGTTAAAAAACACACAGGCTTATACAGGGTGTCTTAATTTTTTCACATGACTGTACTTCAGTGAGGTTCCAACAGTGCTGAGTCGAGCTGAAAATGTGATGTCAACAGATTGCAGGCCACTGATTGGCCAGGGTGTAACATCAGTGGATGAGAGCGACGACTTCACAAGATTCAAAACCGCCATTTGTAAATAAGGCCGTGAGCTTTTATTATTTCTGTGATAATCAACGAAATAAATGGCTACACACAAATCAACACCGTCACAAAACACTCACCATCTTCCCGTGAGCAGCCATCAGTTCAGAGACCTCCTGGTATTTCATTTCGGAACTCTCCGCCGGCGCTGGGGCTGAAAAGTTCATATAGTTGTCAAATTTGACCAAATGTGGTTATTTTTCCACAGTGTCCCCATCGGTGCGCACAGTTCTTCCATCGGTGTTGCAGCGCTTGGATCCCTGTGCTTGAAAAATAAACTCTATTTGGTCAAATCTGACAACTATGAACTTTTCAGCCTATGAACTGTTCAGCCCCGTCGGCCCTGCTGTGGCAGAGCGACTCGAAATGAAAAAGTATACCAGAAGGTTTCCGAGCTGATGGCTGCTCACGGGGAAGATGGTGAGTGTTTTGTGATTTTAAGCATCTTTTACGTTATTTATCAGTGAAAACGTCAGCATGTCAACAACATAATGGGATAACAGGCCGCCTTCCTGTAATGAACCCACCCACTTGACGTAGTCCTCAGTTGTAATGAAAAACCAACCACACCGTGTCGAGCTGAGCAGAGTAGAGGCGAGTAGGGCTTAGTAGGTGCTAGTGGAAAGGGGCTATTATTCATTTATAGATGAAAGAAGTCGTGGTTCACATAAGCATAATGAGGTGCAAACTGAGGGTACAGGCTAACTGAGCCACAGCACGATTCAACTTTCATCTGAGATTAACTTCAGTTTTTTTCAGTTGCTTAAGCACAATTTTGAAAAAGGCCCTGTTTTTCAAAACACTCCACACAGTTAACACAATACCACACCCAAGTAGCACATCACCTCTAATTGTTTACAAAATGGAACACTTTAGTCAAAACTATACAATTTTTTACAAAACCCCTAATTTCTTGTCATAACATAAACACATCCATCATGTGATCTGACTCTTTTTGAAAGAGTTTAAACACTCCTGTGCTGAGCCCAAAACACTTTTAGCATTTACACAGAGAAAGCGAAACAAGAAATTCACCAACGCTACATGACACCAATTGCGCAGATGAATGAAAATATTTCTTTTCATGTATTCAAGTCAAGTCGGCTTCTTTTGCTCCGTCCACAGACGACAGATGATGATTCAAGTCAGTCAACACTGAACATTTCATCTAAAGTTTTTATGCAGTATTACTGAACGTACCATTATACTGTAAGCTTGCAGTAGTAGCATCACCAACATCACAGGCTATGTTTTCATGTGCAAGGCAACGTGGGCAGAATCTTCTGAAGTGACGACTCCACCCTTGTATTGATGCTGCATCAATTTGGTCACAGGCTTACTCCACTGCTTGAATGAGGGGCATCTGGACATATGCTCAGAGATCATAAACCTTCCACCGCCATGCTGAAAAGAACTCCTCTGTGGGGTTATGAAAGGGGGACTATGGTGGAAGGTATTGGACTGTAAATTCTGTATGTTGATGAAACTAGTTTGGGACCAGAGCAGAATGATGAAAAGAGACATTGTCCCAGAAGACAATGTATCGCACCTGGTCCCTTTGGTTTGCTGCTGTGATAATATTGTGTAAAAACGTAAGACTGTTGTAAGGACTCATGTCCGCACTCTCTCTCTCTCTCTTCTTCTGACACCATCCATTTTTGTTGAAGACATGTGACCTGTGCCCTTTTTTATAGTTCATTCATTCATTCATTCATCTTCTTCTGCTTAATCCTTTTCGGGTGGCGGGGGGGGGGGGCTGGAGCCTATCCCAGCATCTTTGGGCGAGAGGCAGGGTACACCCTGGATAGATCGCCAGTCCATCGCAGGGCCAACACAGAGAGACAGACAACCATTCACTCTCACAATCATACCTAAGGACAATTTAGAATCCCCAGTTTTTATGCCAATTAACCTAGTGTTTTTTGAATGAATGAATTTATTTATTCATTCAGTTTTTATGCCAATTAACCTAGTGTTTGTAATAAACTTGATTAGTATGTCCATAATTATGCACCAGTGTGTGTGCACACCAGGTGGCTGTGTTCAACTAATTTTTTCATGGGTGTGTTTACTTGAATACTTTTGCTTTGAAATCTCAAGGAAGTGACATCATGATGTAGTTCTTTGTCAAATGTATACAACTGTGTGAAGTGTTTTGCAAAAAGTGTGAAGCTGACAATGTGTTTATAATTGTGCAAATCTAGGCTGGTGTTTTGCTCCTTGAGTATCAGGTTTTGCTAATTGTGGGACCGTTTTAATTTTTGTGTGTAAGCAATCACAAAAAAATGTAATTATTTTAATAAAGCAAAGGTTTTACTGAAACAATATTAACCAAAAGGAGTGGTAGCATTCAGTAGACGCTTGTTTTAGTATATACTAGTGCAGCTTTTTGTGGCTTGGTGTGCAGACAGAAACCCTATTGGGTTAGAGCTGGGGCCGGGTCTTGGCATTAAATGAGTGGGACTCTGACAAGTCTCCGAGTTCTGTCACTGCAGTTCACAGGTCTTGTTAGCCAGGGTGCCGGCAGGGGTGGAAATAGCTGTGCATGAGTGTATCTCTGTGTGTGTGTGTGTGTGTGTGTGTGTGTGTGTGTGTATGTGTGTGTATGTGTGTGCTGAACATTAGACAGCACTCCTACCTCCACCTCCTCACCTGACACCAGCAATAAAACTAAACAGGCCAAGGTGCTATGCTACGTGTGTGAGTGACTGTGTGTGTGCATGTGCATCTGTGTGTGTGTGTGTGTGTGGATGTGCACACAGGGAAAAAAGGGGGCATGTGTGCTCTAGGGTTGTTGTTGTTGCTGTCACCAATTTGCCGGGGCCTCCAGATGGGAGTAGGAGCAAGGTGACGGAGCTGTGGCTTGATAAACACAGAAGCCCTGCTTCGATTTCCCATCCAGTCCACTTTAGAAACACATGGCTCTTCCTGGGCGCTCTTGGCCCAGGGTAGAGAGAGGTGGGGGTGCAGGAAAGGAGGAAGAAGAGGAAAGGGACCCATGAGAGAGACACAGTGATGGGCACACAGTGAGGGCAGATAGTCAGAAGGAATGTTTAGAGAGGCAGTAATGGAGGGAAGGTAAAATATGTGCCACATATAGGAAGAGGTGACAAGTCTGGTGAAATCAGCTCAGGTGTGAGAGAAAAACTATTAGGAAATGGAAGGGAAAAATGGTAATGGGAGATATGAGAAAGTAAAGTTCTCAAAGACTTTTTAACTGTTAAAGCAACAAGGACATACACCATCAAAGTTTCCTTCTCACATTTCCATCATCTCCTTCTCTTTTGCTTATAAAATAGATAAATAAAAATAAAACTTGTGTTCCGCCTTTCATGTGACATCAGAAGTTTAAGGACCGACTCCAGCTACAGGAGCACAAGAGTGTTAAGTGAAGGAAGTGGGGCACTGAGCTCCCCTCTACCCCCCTAGAGAGTTAAGGAGATCACATTTTAACCCCCTCCAAACCCCACCCTGCTCCTGCTCTCCTCCATGCCTTAACACCAACATAAGAGGACAAGTGTGGGCTTTAAGCACCAGTGATCAAACACAAGCGGATGCTGGGTACGTTAGGCTCAGGCCTGTTGGCCTAATAGGATTGGAAGCCCCCAGGTGAGCCAAAGGACACCTCCAATCAGCATGATTAACCAAAGGCTGAGCTATATTTCTTGCTATGGCACTGAATGATGTACAGTACTAAAAGGATCACACCTGCTGTAGAGAATGCAAGCGAGTGGCAGTGTCATGCTACTGTACGGTTGATGTGCATGCCAGGGTGTTGTGTTGGAAATGAAAAGTTTAAAACTGCCTGCTGTTTTGATGTGTCAGGATGATGTTGATGTTTTGACTCTTTGCTAATCGTGATTAAATTCACAGAAATATGCAACATGAAGCTAAAGAAGAATCATAGCTATTTGGGTATGAGTTTGAAAAAGGAATGGGCTGTACCTGTATATGCATCGCCTTGATGTGAGCCCACTCAAGCATCGACACAGATAAATCTGGATTTTCATATTTGCATGCTAAAAAAATTCTACACATCTGCCCATTTGCTCACACACAGATGAATGGACAAGCACACAGAAGCAAAACATGCCTAGATTCACACTCACAGACAGGCTTTTATAAACTCATCAAATCTAAAAAACAATTACCAGAGACTGAGCTCATCACTGACTAAGCAAAAGTCATCTGGCGTGTAAAACACACAATATAATTAGCACACATCAAGCTGCTGGGTCCTACTGTGCATTAATGATGCTTCCCTCTGAAGTGAATTATGGTTCGATGAGTGAGAAAGTGAGTGAGGAGGGGCTTAAAGGAGGAACAAGACATCACTTGGAGAAAGAGATGAGAAGTCAGCATGGAAGGGAATTCGCAGAATAACGTGACTCAAAACCCAAATTTGATTGGTTTTACCTTAGGTGAGACACTCTCACTTTCACTCTCAATCAAGGGAGTCATAATGATTTCAAAATTGATAAGTTACTCATGGTGAGAACCATATTATGCCATGTACCACAGGCAATATCACACACCTGCATAAAATAAAATGTTTTTAGAATTATAAAGAAAAGGTGGGAAATACAGCAAATATACATACAACAATTCACTGTCAACTGGAATCTTCTATGACAGTGGTCATTGCAGTTATCTGTTAACTTTTGATTTTAGTATTTTTGACTATTTGGTTCCTAAAGAAAAATATTACTACAGTAGATGTCTCTCAGATTATGCTGTTACCAAATTTAAGTAGGTTCTTTCCTTAATGCCATGTGTCAACACAATGGAGATAAGTTACGGAGATTTTACTCCTTCTGTAATTGATAGCATGGTAGATAGTGTTACAGTTTCTCTGCATTAGACTCTAGACATGGTGGCCCCTTTAAAAAAGAAAAAGTCTAATCAGAGATTTCTGACTTCTTGGTTCAACACAGAAACACACATCTTAAAACAGAAGACTTGTCAATTAGAAAGAAAATGGCACTCCACTAAATTAGATGAAATCTATCTAGCTTGGAGAAATCATCTTCTAATTTATAAAAAACTCTTAGGAAAGCTAGAACAACTTATTATTCTGCATTAATAGAAGAGAACAAGAATAATCCCAGGTTTCTTTTCAGCACTGTAGCCAGGCAGACAGAGTCAGCACTCTGTCAAATCTAGCCTTCCCTTAGAGCTTACTAGTCAGGACTTTATGAACTTCTTCAATAATAAAATTTCATCTATCAGAGATAAAATCAGTCAGATTCTTCCCACCATTAACTTAAATACAGTAACAACTACAACTCCTTCAACTGATGCCTGTTTGGATGAGTTTACTCCAATTGACCTTTTAGAGTTAGATAAAATAATTTCCTCATTCAAGCCTTCAACTTGTCTACTAGA
Organism: Pholidichthys leucotaenia; assembly: GCA_020510985.1. Classification (NCBI taxonomy): domain Eukaryota; kingdom Metazoa; phylum Chordata; class Actinopteri; order Cichliformes; family Pholidichthyidae; genus Pholidichthys; species Pholidichthys leucotaenia. Next base: position 111,713,099 of record CM035838.1, on the reverse strand, counting down.
CCCAATTCCTACCAGGTTATTTAAAGAAGTCTTCCCATTTATTGGTAGCTCTGTTCTTCAAATAATCAATTCTTCATTAACATTAGGCCACGTACGCAGGCTTTTTAGGGTGCTTTCACACCTAAATTTGTTTAATTTGGCCCAAATCATTTTATCAGTTTGTTACTTTGTATCATTTTCTTCTTGGTTCGGTCCCCTTTCACACAGGCAAAAATTCAAGCAGACCAAACTGCGTCACATTAAATCCTGCTAGATTTATGTCAGAATGTTCTCTATTCTTATTGGTCAGATTTTTTGCTGCGAGAACAGGAAAGGGAAATTCAGGAAGTAGGATGCCTATTTTGTGTGTGTACTTTTATTGATCCCCAAAGGGGACATTCAGGGCATCCACCTAGGTGGATGAAGCAGCGACAGTATGGTGCCATCCCTTCACCATTCACTCACACACAGGGCCACTTTAGAGCCTCCAGTTAACCAAACTTGCATATTTTTGGCCTGTGGTAGGAAGCCAGAGTACCCGGGGTAAACCCACGCAGACACGGCAAGAACATACAAATGCCACACAGAAGGATCACTGATGGTCAGGGGTGGGATCAAACCTGTTACGTCTGTAATAATGGTCAGAGTCGGTCTTATGTTATGCAGCGAACTGAACTTTATTGAACACAGAACAACTATATATATTGGTGTCACAGCCCGCCTGATGTCATGCCCAGGGCGGGCACGACAAGGCACAAGGGCCACACACACACACACACACACACACACACATCAGAACCCACGATGGTCAGGGGTGGAATCGATCCCATGACCTTCTTACTGTGCTGCCACTGTGCTAACCACTGCGCCACCGTGCTGCCCAAATACACTATGTATTTCTGCATTTCTGAGGAGAAAATAATACAAATTGTAGTGTAATCTACTGGGGGTTTTCATCGCTCTGGTTACCGTTTATTACATACGTACATATACCACTTTCGGCAAATCATACAGTTTGAAAATGTAAGCACGGCTACAGATGAAATATGAATGTTAACGTTCATTAATCCTCCAGAACTGTGACATGCTCAGCCACAGATATTTTCGAAGATCTATCAGGTATGTAGAGTGACATAAAATGTTTTACCTTTTGCTGCTGGTCCTGTTTTAGTATGGTCGCTTTCTCACCTGCTGGACCGCACCAGAGTTCGCCATTTGATTCGAGTGCGATTATCGTATTCTCACCAGACAAAATGAACTGCACTAATGGAGAAAACAAACTCGAGCTTGATTGAAATGAACTAAAGCCTGTAGGTGTGAAAGCACCCTAAAACTGCTGTAATTTAACCCTTACTTAAAAAGCCAATGCTGGATCCAGGAGTCTTTGCTAACTATAGACCAATCTCTAACCTGCCTTTCATTTCAAAAATCTTTGAAAGAGTTGTTGCTACGCAATTATTTGACCACTTGCAGGGAAATGATTTATTTGAAGAGTTTCAATCAGGGTTTAGAATTCATCATAGTACTGAAACAGCTTTAGTGAAGGTCACTAAAAATCTCCTTATCGCATCTGATAATGGACTTGTTTCTGTACTTGTCCTTTTGGACCTTAGTACAGTTTTTGATACTATCGATCATAATATTTTACTTGATAGACTAGAACACCTTGTTTGACTTAATGGAACTTTGTTGCAGTGGTTTAAATCTTATTTATCTGATAGGTTCCAGTTTGTTCATGTCAATAATGAGTTTTCTTTTAACTCAAAGCTCAGTCACGGAGTTCCACAGGGATTTGTGCTAGGCCATATTCATTTTAGTTTATATATGCTTCCGCTAGGTAATATTATTAGAAAGCACTGCATACATTTTCATTGTTATATAGATGACACACAATTATACGTGTCACTGAAGCCAGATGACAGTAATTAATTACCCAAATTAGTGGCTTGTCTTAAGGAAATCAAAGCTTGGATGACTTGTAATTTCTTGCTATTAAATTCAGATAAGACTGAAGTCATTCTAGTTGATCCAGAAAACCTTAGAAATACCTTTCCAAATCAAACTCTTAGTTTGGATGCGGTTACTCTTTCTCTTAATAGTTCTGTGAGGAACCTTGGAGTTATTTTCGATCAAGATCTGTTCTTTAATTCACATATTAAACTTGTTTCTAAGACTACCTTCTGTCATTTGCATAATATTGCCAAGATTAGGAGCAGCTTGTCTCAGAGTGATGCTGAGAAACTAATCCACACTTTTGTTTAGCTCTAGATTAGATTATTGTAACTCTATTATCAGGCTGTCCTAAAACATCTTTAAAAAGTCTTCAGCTGATCCAAAATGCTGCAGCAAAAGTTTTAACAGGTACTAGAAAGAGAGATCACATCTCTCCGGTTCTGGCCTCCCTTCACTGCCTTCCCATAGAATTTAGAATTAAGTTTAAAATCCTTCTTCTCCCTTACAAAGCTCTAAATAATCAGGACCCTTTTAATTTAAAAGATCTGATAGTACCTTTTCATCCTAACAGAGCGCTATGCTCCCAAAATGCAGGATCATTTGTAACACCTAGAATTTCCAAAAGTACAATGGGAGATAGAGCTTTCAGTTATCAAGCTCCTCTCCTTCGGAACCAGCTGCCAGTCTGGATTCAGAAGTCAGACTTGATCTCTGTTTTTAAGAATGGGGTTAAAACCTTCCTTTATGACATAGCCTATAGTTAGGGTTGGATCAGGTGACCCTGAACCCTCCCTTAATTATGCTGCTAATAAATTTAGACAGCTGGGGGACCTCCAACAATGCACTGGGCTTCACGCCTTTCTTCACTCTAAATGAAATATTTTTGCTGGTCATTAACATCTGTTTGTTCTCTTCCATAGATGGAGTCCCCGTCGTGCTGTTTGCTCTCTAAATGTCTGTTCTTTTCTTCTTCTTCTCTATCCCCTCACCCCCCAGCCAGTTGCAGCAGATGACTGCCCCTCCCTGAGCCTGGTTCTGCTGGAGGCTTCTTCCTGCTAAAAGGAAGTTTTTCCTCTCCACCGTCACCAAGTGCTTGCTCACAGGGGATCGCCTGATTGCTGGGGCCTTTCTGCAATTGTGGGATTTTTTCCCCTACAGTTGAAAATTCTATCAGATGACTGTTGTTGTGATATGGCGCTATATAAATAAAGTTGAATTGAATTGAATTGAATTGAATTGGTCCTCAACCACTGGCTTGCGGGCCACTTGGTAATGGGTTGCAGAGAGCCACACAGAAAAGATAATTCATTTATTCTGTTTCGCTGTATAATGAAAAATATAGTCTGCCGGGTGTTTTATTTTGAAAAATTACAGAATATTATCTCACTTCCTGTTCCTGACTTCTTGCCCGTTTACGCATCTTGACATACACCTGTCTCATCAGTAGGCTAATTAGCTATTGACTCCCCACCAGCTGGGGGGCTTGTGTGGTTCTGTGGTGGGGCCGAGGCAATGTTACCAGATATATGCTAGTTATCATATTTATATGATAGTTTTAGGGCCTATTTGATATACGAACAATACTTATTACAAAGGCCAAATATACGATAGTTTTGGCATTTCCGTGCACTCCTTCCCCCCAAAATGACATTTTGATTTACACGAATACCCACACATCACCAGAAACTGATGCCTGCTCATACTCAATCAGCTCATACCTGGCTGGCTCCTCCTCACTGCCAATCATATCAGCAGCCCTCAGCTCATGTTTGTTTGCGCAGCTGTATTGGCACTGTAACAAACTTAAAAAGTGTTTGTTTGTTTGTTTTTTTTATTCGCTTTAATTTCACTTTTTCTTTCACTATAAAAAAAAAAGGGGTGTTGTAATAATTATTCTTCCAATGTTGTCAAATAGCAAAAAAGAAGGGAACATGTGATGAAAATGTAAATAATGCAATGCTGTAACGACCTGTATACCCTTTACAAAAACTTTAATAAAAAAAAAAAAAGTGAACATGAGTTTGGACTCGGAGGAAAAAGAAAAGAGTCCGGCAGCTCAGCCACAGGTAAGAAAACAAACAACCCTGCCGAGCACAGCAGCTTTATTGCCCTGCCTTGGTGTTATACTGTACATATAAGGGATAGCTTCAACCTGTTGGTGGGAACAAGGCTAAAGCATTTTGCGCTGCTGCAGCATTCAATTGGTGTCATTGCAGTTCTGAAAAAAAAATCATGCCAAAGGGAGTAAATACAAACAAAATGTATAGTCTCTGGCTCCAAATCAAACCTCCATTGCCCACTGTTTGTAACAAATGTGTTTATTGTTGTTTATTGTTTTGGGGCCGCCACAATCTCTATAAATCTGATGGCATACATTTAAATGCATCAGGTAGCCGGCTTTTAGCAGCAAACCTGATGCATATCATTCAAACCACAACATGCAATTGACTGTTTACATCCCACGACCCCTCCCTCCGGATCCATTCACATCTCTGACCCCCAGTAAGACTATCCAGCACGAGTCCCGTTTTTGTCAGTCTCCACCATCTGGTCTGGAAATTAATTCACTACCCACCTTCCCCATTAGGACATTGATCACGGACAGACCTCCATCCATAAAACATACAGTTCACAAGAACTCACGCCTACGCTGCCTACGTTCTGTGGATCAGTCTCCAAACAATAATCCACAGAAAACAAATTACCCACCCATAATAACTCACCACCTACCCTAAATATGGCTCTTTTAAATATACGGTCACTCGCTAACAAGACTTTTATCATCAATGACCTGATTTTAGATAATAAGATTGACTGTCTATTGTTAATGGAGACGTGGCTTGGCACAGATGCACCAGCGGTTCTCACTGAGGCCTCCCCACCAAATTTTAGTTCAATTTTTTCCATAAGAAAGGGCAGGAAGGGTGGGGGTACTGTATCAATTTTTTCTTCCTCACTTGCTGTAAAGCAAATTTTACTTGATCAATATACCGCATTTGAGCACCACGCTTTTGTCTTTAGCAGCCTCGCAATTTTATGCGTCACAGTTTACAGACCACCCAAATACTGCCCTGTTTTTATTAATGAGTTCTCTGAGTTTTTATCAATAATTCGCTCCTCATATAATTTTATTCTCATTTCTGGTGATTTTAATCTACACATTGTTAAGCAGGGCGACCATGTGTCAGAAGATTTTAATGACCTGCTCACGTCCATGAATTTTACTCTACATGTCATGCAGCCGACTCACAACAGGGATGCACTCTGGATCTTGTCATTAGCCATGGCCTGCCCACGAGTGTGTCCTCTGTTGTTGACTTGGCTGTATCTGACCATTACTGTGTGTTTTTTAACATCACTGGTTTTATGCAACGGGAGACCTTGGTGCAAACTGTGAGGAAGCGCCATCTGACACCTGAAGTGGCTGCTGATTTTATCAAACTCTTACGCAACACTCCCCCAGTTATTTCACCTGCATCGTGTGATTTTATTGATGATAATTTTAACAGTAAATTAAGATCAACTATTGACAGAGTTGCCCCAATAATCACAAGGACACCAAAGCCTCCATGGAGAAATAACCAAATCCAAAAACTGAAAAGAGAGTGCAGGATGGCTGAGAGGAAATGGAAGAAAAACAAATTAACTATCAATTACCAAGTACTACAGAATAAATTAAAAATATACAATAATGCAATCAAGATATCGAGAACTGAGTATTTTTCCAACATAATTTCAACCCATGAAAATAACCCTAAAGTCCTTTTTGCTACCATAAAGTGGGCAGCGCGATGGCGGAGTGGTTAGCACTGCGGCAGCACAGCAACTCACCCTTGGCCGGGGGATCCTGGGTTCAATCCCAGCCCCCGACCAACAGTGATCTGTGTGGAGTTTGCATGTTCTCCCCGTGTCTGCATGGGTTTACTCCGGGATTTCTCCCGTTTCCTCCCACATGCCAAAACCATGCAAGTTAGGTTAATTGGCATCAAACTGGGGATTCTAAATTGTCCTTAGGTATGACTGTGAGAGTGAATGGTTGTCTGTCTCTCTGTGTTGGCCCTGCAATGGACTGGCGATCTGTCCAGGGTGTACCCTGCCTCTCGCCCAAAGATGCTGGGATAGGCTCCAGCCCCCCCGCGACCCGAAAAGGATTAAGCGGTAGAAGTTGGATGGATGGATGATCAGTTAATCAACCCAGATTTTAATAAAAACACAAACCTGCCATCAGACTCTCTCTGTGAGAGTTTTGCAGACCACTTCGGTTGCAAGGTTGATTCTATTAGAGCCAACATTTTATCTGACCAGAAGACTGCTTTTAATGGAATCTTGGACTCATCGTTAGCTGAGGAAACACTGGACTGTTTTACCCTGGTTCATGCTAAGATGCTTGGTAGAGTTTTCTCCCAGGTAAACTTGACCTCCTGCCTTTTAGATCTGATTCCCACATCACTTTTTAAAACATTTTATGGATTCTTCGAACATGAGATTTTATTCATTCATTCATTCATTCATTCATTCATCTTCTTCCGCTTAATCCTTTTCGGGTTGCGGGGGGGCTGGAGCCTATCCCAGCATCTTTGGGCGAGAGGCAGGGTACACCCTGGACAGATCGCCAGTCCATCGCAGGGCCAACACAGAGAGACAGACAACCATTCACTCTCACAGTCATACCTAAGGACAATTTAGAATCCCCAGTTTTGATGCCAATTAACCTAGCTAGATTTTAAACATTGTAAATTGCTCTCTTAAGACTGGTGTTTTCCCCGCTGCCTTTAAAACAACTGTGGTGAAGCCCCTTTTGAAGAAGAGTAATTTAGATCCTGATATCCTCAGTAACTATCGACCTGTATCCAACTTACTGTTTTTAAGTAAAGTTTTAGAAAAAATTGTTTTTATCCAGTTGAACAATTTTCTTATGGACCGCAACATTCTTGAGAAATTTCAGTCTGGTCTGTCCAGGGTGTACCCTGCCTCTCACCCAAAGATGCTGGGATAGGCTCCAGCTTCCCTGCGACCCGAAAAGGATTAAGCAGAAGAAGATGGATGGATGGATGGATGGTTTTAGGACAAACCACAGTACCAAGACAGCCCTTTTAAAAATCGTTAATGATATCAGTTGTAACATAGACTCCCACAAACTGTCAGTCCTGGTGCTGCTGGATCTCAGCGCTGCCTTTGATGCAGTAGATCACCACATTTTATTACACAGACGCAAACATCCGGTGGGTCTTTCAGGTACTGTTCTCGAATGGTTTCATTCCTATCTCACAGATTGCCGCTATTTTATAAGTATGGATACATGTTCTTCGGCAATCGATGAAATCAAGTGTGGGGTACCCCAAGGTTCAATTTTAGGGCCAATACTTTTTAATCTTTATATGTTACCGCTTGGGGATGTTATCAGGGGACACGGCATCAATTTTCATAGCAATGCTGATGATACTCAACTGTACATTGCCATATCTCCTGATGACACAAAAAATGCCCTTTTGAACTGTATTTTAGATATAAAGTCATAGATGGCAGAGAACTTCCTACAGCTCAACCAGGGCAAAACAGAAGTTTTAATCATTGGTCCTGAAGACAAGAGAGAGAAACTTCTACCAAAATTGCTAGGTCTAAAACCTACACATCGTGTCAAGAACCTGGGCGTTCTTTTAGACTCTGACTTTAATTTTATTTCACACATGAAAAATGTAACAAAAATCGGATTTTACCATCTTAGGAATATAGCCAGAGTCCGCCCTTTTCTCTCTCTCGCCAACACGGAGGTCTTGATGCATGCTTTTATTACTAGTCGTATAGACTATTGTAAAGCCCTGCTCTCTGGTCTTCCTCAAAAAAGAATATCACATCTCCAACTGCTTCAAAATTCAGCAGCACGAGTGTTAACGAGGACCAAGGGGTGGGTGCATATTACACCAGTTTTAGAATCGCTGCATTGGCTCCCTGTGTGTTTTTGGATCTATATGAAGGTTCTCTTAGTAATTTTTAAATGCCTCAGTGGTCTTGGGCCTTCTTATCTATCTGAGCTGCTCTTATCTTATGAGCCCTCGTGAACCCTGAGGTTGTCTGGTACTAGCCTTTTAACGGTTCCCAAAGTCAAGACCAAGACCTTTGGTGAAGCTTCCTTTCACTATTATGGTCCTTGTCTGTGGAACAGCCTGCCAGAGAGCCTCAGGGCTGCAGAGTCAATAGATGTTTTAAGAACAGGCTCAAGACCCACCTTTTTAATTCGGCTTTTAATAAACCTGTTTAATTATTACTGAAGTAGTCATTTATGACAAAAGAAGAGGAAAACAGCAACCTTGTGTGTAGCAGAATGGAATGTACGCACTCTGTTGGACAGAACAACATCACAGCGCCCAGAAAGACAGACCGCGCTTGTGGCCCTGGAAATGAACAGGTACAATGTAGACATAACTGCACTTAGTGAAACAAGATTGCCTGGATATGACAGCTTGGAAGACCATGGGTACATCTTCTTTTGGAGTGGGAGATCAACTCAAGAAAGAAGAGAAGCAGGAGTGGGCTTTGCAGTTAGAAAGGAGATAGCAGCAATGCTTGATGAGGAACTGGTGCCAATCAATGACAGGATAATGACTATGAGACTCCTACTACAGTGGAAGATGTATGCCCCACTCATCAGTGTATATGCCCCAACAATGACCAACACAGAGGAGGAGAAGGAAGAGTTCTACAGTGATTTACGTGAGACTATCAGGTGTGTACTGACTGATGACAGGCTGATACTCGTTGGAGATTTTAATGTTAGAGTTGGTTCGGACACCGAGGAATGGAAAGGAGTGCTAGGCAGTCATGGAGTAGGCAAGTGCAATGCTAATGGAGAACTTCTACTTGCACTATGTTCAGAGTACAACCTTGTGATAACCAACACTCTATTTAAGCACAAGGACACACACAAGAAGACATGGATGCACCCAAGATCCAACCACTGGCACTTATTAGACTACATCATAGTCAGGCAGAGAGACAGAAGGGATGTATTGGACACCAGAGCAATGAGAGGCGCGGACTGTGGCACTGATCACGTTATGCTGAGATCTAGATTAAGGATTTGGAGACAAAAACAGCACTGCAGGACGGATGCGAAACCACCACGGAAGCTAAACACTAGTGCACTGAAAGGCCAAAAGAAGCAGGAAGAACTTACACAGGAAATGGATGAAAACTTGAAAGACTGGGACAGCAACAACTCAGAGAATGACATAGAAGAGAAATGGGCAACACTGAAGGATACAGTGTATCAGACTGCGAGTGATGTATTAGACTACCCTGAGAGGAAACATCAAGATTGGTTTGATGAGCATGATGAACACCCGAAGAAACTACTAGAAGCGAGGAATACAGCTAGGCAGGAAAACCTACAGTGTAACACAAGGTTGAAGAAGAAGAAATACTCAAAGGCTCAGAGTGAGCTACAGAAGTACACCAGAGAGATGAAGTCCAACTGGTGGGATGAAAAAGTGGAGACACTTCAAACTGCAGCAGACAGGAAGGACATGAAAACATTCTTCACAGGTTTGAGAGAAATCTACGGCCCTAAACCAAGAGGATTGATCCAACTAAAGGCTATGGATGGTGAAACGGTTTTGCAGGAGAAAGACAAGATCCTGGACAGATTTGCAGACCACTTTGACCAGCTACTAAACAACCCTGGAGATCTCACTGAAGAGGCTAAAGAAGCTCTAGTGCAGCGACCAGCTGTATCAAGTCTGGATGAACCACCAAATTTGGATGAACTAATAGCAGCTATCAGGACAACACAGGATGGTAAAGCTCCAGGAAGGGATGGAATTCCAGCAGAAGTGTGGAAATTTGGTGGTGTTCAGCTGACCAATTGCCTGCACAAGCTCATCCAAGAGATATGGGATGCCCAGAAAGTACCTAAAGACTGGAAGGATGCAAGTATTGTGCCTTTGTTCAAGAAAGGTGACAGGAAGGACTGTGGAAATTACCGAGGTATATCACTGCTAGCCACTGTTGGTAAGATTCTCTCACGTGTACTACTTAACAGACTCAGTGAACACATCTTGCAGAATGTACTACCGGAAACCCAGTGTGGCTTTAGAAGTGGAAGAAGCACAATGGACATGATTTTCTGCTTGAAACAGGTTCAAGAAAAGTGTATCGAACAGAACATGCCGCTTTATGTAGTCTTCATAGACTTCAGTAAAGCCTTCGATACTGTTTCGCGACAAGGACTTTGGCAGATACTCAAGAAATATGGTTGTACAGAGAAGTTTGTCAGCCTGATCGAGGCACTCCATACAGGTATGCAAGCAAACGTGGCAATGAGTGGTTCAGTATCTAAAGACTTTTTAATAAGCAACGGGGTGAAACAAGGGTGTGTGCTGGCACCTACATTCTTCTCGCTATATCTGGCAGCCATGTTTGAGGTGGCCTTCAAAGACACTTCAGAAGGAGTATACATTCAAACAAGGAAAGAAGCAAACTTGTTCAATGTGGCACAGTTTAAAGCCAAGACTAAGACATTGATAAAGGTAGTAAGAGAAATGCTCTTTGCCGATGACAGTGCTCTAGTTGCACACAGCGTTGAAGATATACAATCTTTAGTGGAGAAATTTGCAAGAGCAGCTAGCCAATTCAGCCTCCAAATCAACATCAAGAAGACAGAGTGCTTTTATCTACCACCAAAGTTCCAATTATCAGCATCACTACCAGAAGAGATCAGCATTGGTACAGAGCCACTAGTCAAGTGCAAGACTTTCAAGTACCTAGGGAGTACTGTTTCAGAGAATGCTAGTCTGGAGGATGAACTATCTCTCAGAATGGGAAGAGCGAGCGCTGTGTTTGAAAACTTGAGGGAGAGACTGTGGAACAATCGACATGTGTCTATCCGTGTGAAATGCAAAGTGTACAGAGCAACAGTACTGGCTACTCTATTGTACGGTGCTGAAACTTGGACTGTCTACAGAGTGCAGGTGAAGAAACTCCATGCGTACATGATGAGACACCTTCGAGCCATAATGAACATCTCATGGAAAGGCAAGATAACCAACATAGAAATGTTGAAACGAGCTGGTCTACCATTAATGGAGGACATGCTAATACAGATGAACCTGAGATGGCTTGGACATGTTGAGAGGATGGACCACCAGCGTCTCCCTCGGCAGTTACTCCACTCACAGTTATGCGAGGGCAAACGCAATCAGGGTAGACCAAGGCTCAGATTTAAAGACACTGTAAAAAGAACCTTGAAGAAGTTGGGCATAGACAGGAGTTCCTGGCAGTAGAAGGCTAAGGACAGAGCTGTGTGGAGGAATCTGATTAGACCTAAATGAAACAGTCATTGTCACCCACGGCAGGCTGCTATGATGATGATGATGATGATGTTTTTACATTCTTCTTAGCTCCATTTGCTTTTAGATTTTCTTATTTTGATGTGTTCTTAGCTCAGTTTCTAAGTATGGGTCTTTAGTTCCCTTTGCTCTTTGTGCTCTTAGTTTTATTTTGTATTTATGTGTTTTAGCTCTAGTGTTTCCTCAGGATGGTTGCTCCTTCACGTGGTGCATCAGAGCCGAGCAATGTCTCCTTTATTTTATATGTGTGTAAGAGAAGTAGGGGATGATGTATGTGCCTGTGTGTGTTGTGTTTGTGGGCATGTTTATGGGAGGTTTGGAAGGGGTAGGGCTGCATCATGTAAAATATGTAATTAAATGTGTCTATTGTTTTTATCTATGTAAAGCACTTTGTGCAGCATCTAATGTTTTAAAAGTGCTATACAAATAAAGTTAGATTAGATTTGATTTGATATTCCTTCGGTTATTGTAGTTCCATTAGGGACGGGCGTATCGATACTCCAGTATCAACACTTCGATACCAACTGGTTGATATTTTGGAGTCGATATTTATTAAATATCACGATACCACAGTGTTAATACAAAATGTGCAATTTGTTTTCACTTCTGAGAGTTTTAGGCATTAAATTTATGTGTGAAAACCGGTGAAAAACCAGCCCAGGCATATTTTAGAGATGGTCTGCCGTGTCATATGATTATGACAGCCTATCAGATGTCAGAGCTGAAGACACACTGTGCGGCATCAATCAAGCACTCACTGACTCCCGCACAGATCAGCATCGCCATCATGGGCGGCAGAAGTATGTGTTGTGTGGGGATTTGGGCCTTGGGGCTTGCCGTAGCCGATGCCAGGCAGTCGACGTAGTGACATCAGGCGGGCTATGGTCAGTGTGTATATTGAGCCTGTTTTCTCAATAAAGTTCAGTTCATTGCTCGGCACTGCATGGGTCACGTCTCGCCTTATTAAGACATAACATTTGGTGACATTGGATTAAACAATGGGGGCATGCGCAAGACCACCTCCTCTGTTCTTGGAGTCTCCGGGTGTGCCAACTACACCGTAGCATCGCTGGTTGGAGGTGTTCGATGATTACATCGCCTGGCTTGGGCAGCGCTGACGAAAAGAAACGGAAGAGCATGCTAATCCACTGCCTCGGAAAAGAAGGTGAAGGTGTGTTTCACGTGCTGGGTAGCAAGAACTCATTGGAAGAGTGTTTGGACATGATGGACAAATTTTTTGTTGATCAGTGCAACATCACAGCGCGAAGACACAGATTCTTTGACCGCTGTCAACAAGCCAGTGAGTCCACTCAGCACTTTCTTATGGAGCTCCATAACCTAGCAAGCACGTGTGCCTTCGCCCTATAAAGGAAGAGCTAAACCGTGATAAGCTAGTATACGGCACGAGCAACGAGTGGCTAAAGGAGAAGCTAATACTATCTAAGGATGTCTTCACGCTGAGTCAAGTAGTGCAGCTGACTAGCCAAATCGAGTCCACTACCCAACAAGGTTTGTAAGTACTAGCTAAGGAAAACCTAGCCGCCCAAGCTCCCTCTCCATTTCAGGCCGCTAGCAACTCAGCTGATTCTTCGGGGCAGACCCCCAAAAGGTGGTGGACCGTGGCACGGGCAAGAACGGGAACTCGGGGACTGTGTGGTGGCTGTGGCTCCCCTCATCACTGGGGGGGCTCGTCCACTTGCCCTGCTAAAGGGAAAAAGCGTTACAACTGCGGCTGTGCTAATCACCTGGCTAAGGTTTGCATCAATGTCAGCAAGCTGATGGACTTGGGGCCCGGGGGCATAGTGTCAGTATGTGTGGCAGGTGCCAAGAAGTGGCCGCTAAAGTGGTACGTTTTACAGTTCGATGGTGTTGATGTGCCACTTATGGTGGACTCGGGAGCTGGTAAATCCATACTGAACATGACAACAGTAAGAAGACTTTTCCCAAAGAAACCTATTAAGGCGGGTGCTGTGAAAATGTTTGGCTACAGTCATACTAAAATTGGTATGGTGGGCATGGCCAATTTCTCGGTAGTGTGTGGGTCAAAGACTATTCCCCCGTTTACCTTCCAGGTTTCATGCCAGGGGGCTGACTTGCTGGGAATTGATTATTGGGAGAGCTAGGATTCTCCATCACGGACCCAGTGGGCTCGACAGTGTTGACTGTGTCTCCCAGGCGGCATATTCGCTGGCCAGTGTTGTTTGTGGGCCTGGGTTGTGTGAAGGCTTTCAGTCACCACCCGCTCATTGACCCGGGTGTGATGCCCAAAATCCAACTGTTACGACGGCTTCCCCTCACCCTGCGGAATGACGTTACTGCAGAACTGAATAAATTGCTTAAGGCCGGCATTATCGAGAAAGTGGATGCCTCGCCATGGATCTCAAACATCGTGGTGGCCTGGCATTGATAAGAACATTGAGACTATGGTTAAGAACTGTGTTCCGTGTTTGGAAATCAGGAAAACCGGCATGCCACCTCCCTCACCTCTGTGACCATTACAATACCCGGAGGACCTTTGGAAAAACATCCTATTGGACATCTGTGGCGAACTGCACATGACCCCCGTGATCAGCTGTTTTCTGCTGGTGGTCTACGATCTGTTTTCTAATTGGCCAGAAATGTTGCCCACTAACTTGGTCATGACAGACGTGGTCACCGGTTTCCTCTCGTCGCTGTTCGCCAGATGGGGGGGTCCCAGATGCCGTCACAACAGACAATGGCCCACAGTTCACCTCTGGGGGGTTTGAGGAGTTTTTAGGAGAAAGGGGCATGGAGCACATTAGAACTGTGTTTTATCACCCGCAGGCCAATGGGGGTGTAGAACGTTTCAATAAGACACTGAAAAATGGTCTGCGGGCCCATCTGGCAGATGGCTTCACGTTCTTTGATGCTCTTTAAAACACACTCCTCCACTACAGGGCGACGGCCCACACCACGACAGGGTGCTGTCCAGCAAAACTTATGCTGGGGCACGAATTACATCTACCCCTGGACTGGCTGTGGCCCCCCACGACCTCCCCTCTACTGGACACAGACCCATCACAAGACCGGGTTGTCGCTCAACAGTGGAAAATGAAACAATGTTTCGACCGAAAGCACAGGGCGAGGGCTCATGGACTCGATGTGTCGGACTGGGTCAGGATCAAGCACCCCAACTGTACACATAAGCTGCAACCTTTCTGGATGGGACCACTGCAGAGTGACTGGGCCCGGACACATTCAGGCTCTCGGACGGGTCACGGTGGCATTCCAGCTACCTCAGGAAGTTGTTGCCAGCCCAGGGTCCGGGAGCTGCAGCGGATGTGACTGATGAGGGTTGGGACTTGTCTGATAGGGGTGTTGGGGACACGCAAGTGTGGCCAACAAAGCATGGAGCAGGTCCTCCGCCTGTGAAGCACTCGGCTAGGTTGAGTCAGAGGCCCAGACACCTCGATGACTTTGTGGTAGGCCTAGCTTTAGCTAAAGTGTGTTGATCTTGGGCAGCAGAATAATCTGCTTCAACACGGAGGGGTACCCTGGCAGTCTACCCAGGTGCCCATTTAGCTCCCTAGGCTTACTAGTTTGTGTGTGTTCAAAAAAAAAAAAGATGTTTCTGAGTACTGATAAATTGTGTGTTCAATGTTGATACAGAAGTTTTTACTGCTAAATTTAAGGGGAGGGTTGTTTTGAATTATGTTCTTACTGTTTTGTAAAGGGGGGGTGTTGTGTGGGGATTTGGCCCTTGGGGCTTGCCGTAGCCGACGCCAGGCAGTTGACGTGGTGACGTCAGGCGGGCTACGGCCAGTGTGTACATTGAGCCTGTTTTCTCAATAAAGTTCAGTTCATTGCTCGGCACAGCATGGCTCACGTCTCGCCTTATTAAGACATAAATGTATGGATGGCTGAGACAGCAGTATGGATGGACGTGAGCGATGTTGCTGCTGATGTTGAGGATAATGATGCTGCTGCTAGTGATGGCGATCATGGTTTAATGCAGGTTGTTGAGCAATATGTTGATTGTTCAATATAAGAAACTGAATACTGTATGAAAGCTCAGTCAAGTCAACTGGATTTATGTATTTTTTTACTTCCAAAATGTTACACTAGAGGTGTCAAATGTATGGTCCGCAGGCCAAAACCGGCTCACCAGAGAATCTAAACCAGCCCGTGGGATGAATTTGCAAAGTGTGACAGTCAAATAATATAATCCATCAAAAGCACTTTTCAGTAAATTAACTGCTATCCCCAATTTGTTCATTTGGGGTTGCACAAGAGCAGCAGACACAAAAGTGATCCCTGATTTCCACTGAGGGAGTCTGTTATGCAGATCAGGAGGACAGGATTTCTTCCAGAAAGACTCTCCAAGACAAACTTTTCCCATGCATCTATTATCGCTTCTCACCCATAACAGATGAAGCTAAAAATATGCAACGTCTTTTTTCATGGATGCTCGATCCAGCACACACTGAAATGTCACGGTATTTACTGTATTTAAAAACTGTTCTTTAAAAATACATTTACCCATGTGTCTCGCAGCTCAGCAGGTGCTGGGGGCGTCAGGTCGCTGCCTTTTGCCAGATGTTTTTATGGTGAGAACAAGTTTTTCTTGTCACAAAATTTTTGAACATGTTCTAAACAACAGAAAGCTGCCGGTGTCTTGCCAAAAAGTGATGGGCCGCTAGAAACTGATCGCCTCGCTGTGGGAGCGGGCCTCGCTTGGCTAAAGTAATTTCTGTTCTGATTCTGGGACTGACGGATGCTTTTGAGCAAAGTGGACATAACTTTTTGTCCATGCAATTAGTGAAGGTATGTCTATGAATATTTAATGTGGTGAGGGATTAGTCATAATTTTAACCCCATGAGTTTTGTGTTAGAATAATCAGATATGACATTTTATCCTGTAGCATCTTTTAATGTTTTGCCTTATATGTTAAGAAAAGTGTGCTGAAATGAACAAAATCCATGTATAACAATGTAAAAGTCAATAAAGCTTTTCTTTCCCATGAATACTAATGTTTGTGCATTATTTACCTCCTACAATTATATATTGTAAGTAGAATCCATAAAATGTATGCTTTATCTGCCAAAAATTCATTAAGACACAAAATTTGGATTGAAACATTTTATCTGCCAACAAATTATGTGATTTCATGTTCTGTCCAACTTGTGAATAGTCTCAAAGGGCTGCGATAGCTTATAAATGTGATGGTCTGGCGAGCGTGCTCCCCCTCCCCTCCTGTTCCTGGTTTCCAGCTCCGGGAGTTGGAGCACAGCTGCGTGATTACACACCTGCTGCATCTGATGAGACAGCATATTTAAAGATCCAGTGTGAGGGAGCTCATTGCTGGATCGTCTGGGTTTTCAGCCACGATTTTATGTCAAGCTTTTGTCTCGTTATCTTGTACTCCGGAATTTATTCCTCGTGTCTCCTATTCCTCAGGTTGCTGCCACCTGCAGGTGTGTGTCCCGGAGCTGATCGTGCTCGCCTGACCAGGAAGACCATCACGTCCACCCAGGTCCTGCCTTCCACCTGTCCCCGGTCCTTGTTGGAGTTCCCTGCCAGACTTCACTGTTCAAACAGTAAGTGTACTTTCTTGCATTATTCTCCCTTCGGAGAATCTGTCCCTCATCACCTCTGTCTGTTCTATCCCGTAGGCTATGTGCGCTCCAGGGAGCACCTGTCTTGGCAGAAATTTAAGTTGGCATCTTTGTGTTTCCTTTTCTTTAGTTTTGCACTTTTTTTCTGTTTTTTTTTTTTCAATAAAATTGTGAAACTTTTATTGGAGTCTGAGTGATCGTTCTGGCAGCTCTGCGTTTGAGTCTAACCCGGGTCTGAATCATGACAGAAGGATCCAGCCAGGACCAAGGCTCAGCGAGTGCTTGGCTGAGTGATCAGTCAGCACTCTGGCGCTTGGAAGCCATGGAATGCCGGATCACGCTTCTTTTTGAACAGTTAGAGACCATTACTCAGCAACTGGCCACCATCACTGAGCACCTGGGTCGGCTTCCTGGTGTGGTTCCTCCTCTCGCACCTGCTGCTCCGGCAGTGTCTGCCACCTGAAGGAACATCGCTGTTCCTTCGCCTGCCCCCTGTGGGGGAGAGGTGGGAGGGTGCAGAGGGTTCCTGTCCCACTGCCGGCTTTATTTTCAGCGGGTGGAGGGGGAGTATAGGGATGATGTGGCCAAAATTCATTTCATGGTCCTGTTGCTGCGAGACTGGGCACTCAAGTGGGCACAGTCTGTCTTGAGTAGCCTGGATGGACCCGTATACACATACTAGCGGTTTGTGTGGGAATTCTCCGAGATGTTCGACCATTCGGAGAGTGAGGGAAACATAGTTAGTCAGCTGATGGGACTTTGGCAGGGGGGCCGGTCAGTAGCCGACTTCTCCGTTGAATTTCGGGTCGCTGTGGCCGACTCCGGATGGAATGATGTTGCTCTATGCGGCGCCTTCCTCTGGAGCCTGGATATGCATCTGTGCGATGAGCTGGCTATCCGCGCTTCTCCCTCCTCTCTGGATGAGATGACTGCGCAGACAGTGGCCCTAGATAATCGGTTTAGGGAGCGTATGAAGGGGCGGGAGGTTACTGCTTCCCCATCCGCTCCATGGCCAGTTCCCCCCGCCTCAGATGCTGTTCTGCCGGTGTCATTTCTGGAGCCGACGGACCTCGAGAGGGTCCGTCTGACTCCGAGGAAGTGTTGGCATCTCAAGGGGGTAGGGGAATGCATTTATTGCGGGGGCTCTGGCCTTGCAATATCGGAATGCCCGATTTGGTCCAGGAGGCCCGGCCCGACAGTCACCGTAGGGGGGCTGGGGGAAGGGCCTTCACCAAATTCCCCTAATTGTTTTGATCTTCCGGTCCTCTTCCAGTTACCGGGGGCCGAGTTCAAAACCTCCACTCTGATTGATTCAGGAGCGGAGCAAAATTTCATCCAATAGGCCATGGTGTGTAAATTACAGATACCCACCAGGAATGTTCCGATACCTTTGTCAGTCTTGGCGGTTTCAGGCAGCACCATCGTGGCAATTACCAAACAGACTGAGCCCATTTCGGTCATTCTATCCGGTAATCACCACAAGGTTATTCGGTTTTATGTTCTGCTCCAATCTAACACCCCTATGATCCTGGGGTATTCGTGGCTCCATATTCACAACCCCATCATTAACTGGAGTCAGGACTCCATTTTGTACTAGAGCCCTTTTGTCTCTCGTTGTGTCTCCAGTCGGCCACATGCTCGCCTTCGCTCCCGCCGTCCTCCTCTTCGGCTGAGCCAGCAGATCTCAGCTCCATGCCCAAGGTTTATCATGACTTAAGGGAGGTCTTTAGCAAGTCTAGAGTCCTATCTCTACCACCTCACCAGGGCTATGACTGTGCTATCAACCTCCTGGGCACGTGGCTGCCATCCAGCCGGCTCTACAGTTTATCTGAGCCGGAGAGGGAGGTGATGGAGACCTACATAAAAGACTCCCTAAGCACCGACATAATTCGTCCATCGTCTGCTTCCCTCAGTGTGGGGTTCTTTTCTGTAAGGAAGAAGGATGGGTCTCTGCAGCCGTGTATTGATTACGGTGAGCTTAACACGATAACCCGGAAGGAAAAGTATCTGCTGCCACTTATCAACTCTGCATTTGAGCTACTTCAACGGGAGCGTTTCTTCACCAAACTTGACCTTCGCAATGTGTATCACTTACGTAGTCTGCATTCGGGAGGGGGACGAGTGGAAGATGGTGTTTAAGACACGTTTGGGCCATTTTGAATATTTGGCCATGCCATTCGGGCTGACCAACGCCCCTGCCATCTTCCAGCGGTTAATTAATGATGTCCTACGAGACATGGTGAACCAATTTGTGTTTGTGTATTTGGACGACATTTTGATTTTTTCTCGCACCCTGGAGGAGCATTTAGTCCACGTTTGATCTGTCCTGCAGCGGTTGCTGGAGAACCAGCTTTTTGTAAAAGCTGAGAAGTGCGAATTTTCCACTCACTCAACTTCGTTTTTGGGGTTCATCATCACTGAGGGCATGGTAAAGACCGATCCGGCGAAAATTAAAGTGGTAGTAGACTGGCCTACCCCCCAGTCCGGGAAGGATCTTCAGCACTTCCTGGGCTTTGCCAACTGCTACCGCTGATTTATCCGGGATTACATTAGGGTGGTGCAACCGCTTATGCAGCTGACGTTGACCAAAAGCCCGTTCAAGTGGTCCGAGGCTGCTGAACGAGCTTTTGTGATCCTAAAAGGCCAATTCACCAATGCGCGTGTCTTTCCGCAGGTGGATCCCGCAGCACAGTTTGTGGTCGAGGTGGATGCTTCTGGGGTGGGCACTGTCCTCTCCCAGCACTCCTCCTCCGATCAGAAGCTCCATCTGTGCGCGTATTTTTCCTGGCGGTTAACACCATCCGAGAGGTATTACGCTGTTGGGGACCGCAATCTGATGGCCATTAAAGCTGGCATTGGAGGAATGGAGACACTGGCTGGAGGGAGCTAGCCAACCGGTCGTTTTCTGGACTGACCATAAAAATTTAGAATATCTTTGGTTGGCCAGACAGTTGAATTTTCGGCAGGCTTGGTGGGCCCTGTTCTTTAATAGGTTCAATTTATCCATCTCGTACAGACCAGGGTCCCGTAATACTAAGGCTGATGCTCTCTCACGTCAGTTCTCTCCCAACTCCCCCTCCTCCACCTCCTCCTCCGCAGCTGCTGCGTCTCCCCCAGAGACCATTCTACCACCCCTCCTGCTTTCTTGGGACACTCCAGTGGGAGATTGAGCAGAGGGTCCGGCAGGCACAGTCATTGGAACCTGTCCCAGAGGGAGGCCCTCCGGATTGGCTGTATGTCCCTGTGGCGCTATGGGGGAGAGGTAATCCAGTGGAAGCATACCAGCTTTTTTGCCTGTCACCCCGGCATCTCCAGAACATAGACTTACTACTCAGGGTGTTTTGGTGGTCCACACTTGGGAGGGATTTGCGGGAGTACGTTAAAGCTTGTCACATCTGTTCTGCAAATAAATCCAGTTCGTCCCCTCCTGCGGGTCTCCTCCACCCCCTCCCGGTGCCGGGTCGCCCTTGGTCTCACATCTCATTGGACTTTGTCATGGGCCTCCCTCCATCCCAGGGAAATACTGTCATCCTCATCGTTGTCGACCGTTTTTCCAAGGCTGTCCACCTCGCTCCCCTCCCCAAGTTACCATCTGCCACGGAGACGGCAGACTTGCTGATTCAGCATGTCATTCGGTTGCATGGTATTGCCATTGGCATCGTCTTGGACAGGTGTTTCCAGTTCACATCCAAGGTATGGAAGGCATTCTGTCGCTGTTTGGGTTCATCTGCCAGTCTAACGTCAGGATATCACCCCCAGAGCGATGGTCAGGCTGAGTGCGCTCATCAGTCCCTGGAGGCCACCTTACACTGTGTAGCATCCTCCAATTCCACCACCTGGAGTGCCCAGTTGACCTGGGTGGAATACGCATTGAACTTGGTGATCTCCTCCTCCACTGGGCTTACGCCATTCGAGGCGTCAATGGGTTACATGCCACCATTGCTGCCCATGGTGGAGATGGGCCTCGCCGTCCCATCCGTGGAGGCCCATGCGCGTCACTGCCGCTGTCTGTGGAGGGCCACAAGGGCTGCCCTCCTCTGCTCTGCTGAGCATAACAGGCAGTATGCAGACTGCAGATGGGTGCTGGCGCTGAAGTACACGGTGGGACAGATGGTTTGGTTGTCCACAGACCAGATCCCACTTAAGATTGAAGCCAGGAAGTTGTCCCCCTGCTTTTTGGGGCCCTTTACCATCGAGTGGGTGATCAACGATGTCACCATGTGGTTGGACTTGCCACCTTCTATGTGGATCCACCCTACGTTCCATGTCTCCCGGATCAACCCCTCTCCGCCAGTCTCCTCTGCCCTCCTCCGGACCCCCAACGCCCCCCCAGATCATCGACAGCCAGACTACGTACACAGTGGAGAGGTTCCTGGACGTTTGCCGTCAGGGGTGGGGATGGCAATACCTCGTCCACTGGGAGAGATATGGTTCGGAAGAGAGGTCATGGATCCCGGGATCTCACATCCTGGCTAAGCAGATGATTCAGGCCTTCCATTATACCCATCAACGTCAGCCCAGTGGGACGCTGGGGGGCGTCCCTTGAGGGGGGGCACTGTGATGGTCTGGCGAGCGTGCTCCCCCTTCCCTCCTGTTCCTGGTTTCTCGCTATGGGAGATGGACCACACCTGTGTGATTACACACCTGCTGCATCTGATGAGACAGCATATTTAAGATCCAGTGTGAGGAGAGCTTATCGCTGGATCGTCTGGGTTTTCAGCCACGATTTTATGTCAAGCTTTTGTCTCGTTATCTTATACTCCCAAACTTATTCCTTGTGCCTCCTGCTCCTCAGGTTGCTGCCACCTGCAGGTGTGTTTCCCGGAGGTGATTATGCTCGCCTGACCAGGAAGACCATCACGTCCACCCAGGTCCTGCCTTCCACCTGTCCCCGGTCCTTGTTGGAGTTCCCTGCCGGACTCCACTGCTCAAACAGTAAGTGTGCTTTCTTGCATTACTCTCCCTTTGGAGAATCTGTTCCTCATCACCTCTGTCTGCTCTCTCCCATAGGTTACGTGCGCTCGAGGGGGCACCTGTCTTGGCAGAAATTTAAGTTGGCATCTTTGTGTTTCATTTTCTTTAGTTTTGCACTTTCTTTTCTGTTTTGTTTTGTCAATAAAATTGTGAAACTTTTACTGGAGTCTGAATGATTGTTCTGGCAGCTCTACGTTTGAGTCTAATCCTGGTCTGAATCATGACAATAAATGTTATTTCACCTGCCAAAAACTGATTAAAGGTATTAATGTTGGTTGAAACAGTTTGCATACTTTAAAAATTGCTTGATTTGGTTGTTCAGGGTTAAATTGTGAATATAGTACTCTAACTTGTTCTCTTGCACCTGTGAAATAGTCTCAAAGGACAATAATTCTGCATTTTTCCTGCCAAAAATTGATTAAGGGTCTTAATCTGGATTGAAGCTCCAGAAATCCAATCATAACCGGTTTATTCACGTCCATGTAAACATGGTCAATGATCATGCTTACATGTACACTAATAAACTGGTTGTAATTGGATTTCTGCAGTTATCGGATTACTCAAGTGGCCATGTAAACAGAATAATCTGATAAAGGCCATGTAAGAGGGTCATTCACTCAAGTGGTTTATCCTCCAGTAATCTGTTTATTCAGTGAATGTAAACACGAGAAAACACGACTGGCATTATCATTTTATTGCAAGTAACTGGTTTATTGTGACCATGTAGCCAGGGTCATTGTTCAAAATACAAACAAGTTCCAGGACTAAACAGCAGATGACAGCAATACGATATCTGGTTCCTTAAATGGCATTTGTTTTTATCGTGATTAAGATATTGTTCGTCAGTGTCACGACTCGCTGCTCATCATCTGCCTCAGCTGCGCGCACACCTGCGCCTCGTCAGCCGCGAGCTATTTAACCCACTCAGCCCTGTGCAGCGGTCTGGAGCCGTCTGTTCGCATCGGCACTTCTTCGCAGCTGGATCGTCTCCAAAACGACAGCAAAACTACGCTTCTACGTAAGCATTCCTTCCCTTACCTTTTGCAAGTCTTCTCTCCTGTGCACAGGTGGATTCCTTGGCGGCGGATACCCCGTCATCGCCATCCAACCCTCACCGTCGTCACAGGCTCTGCAGGACGCTGTCTTCCGGGCTTCTCCCTTGCCAACGCCAGCCACCTGTCGTCCACAAGTAAGCAGCACACTGCTCATTATTTCTGTCCAGGTGTGGTGCCCTTTACCCCTGTCCTCTGTTCTCTCCATAGGGTTGCCCGGCTGTACGGCGCACCGCTCTGCTTCCTGTGCATCGGCGTTCACCCTCACCACATATACATATCTCACACATCCATCCATACACGCCTGCTTGTTGAATAAAGCTGTTAAATCTACCCTGAGCCTGCGTGCGTGTTTCCTGAGCCGGACATTATGTCAGTACGGCTCCAGCAGAGCGGCTCAGCAGACAGCGGGCTCGCACGCTGTCTTTCCACCCTCGAGGCTAGGGTGGATTTAATAGCCCACCAACAGCAGGTGATACTGAATCAATTGACTAACATCACTCACCGGTTAGACCGCTTGGACCCCCAGCAGGCGTTCCCCTCGGCTCGTCAGGGAGGGGTAGCTCCTGCCGCTCCGGTGGCCGGCCAGTCTGCCACGGGAACGCCAACCCGACTCACGCCAATCCCAACCCCCGCCCGCTTCAGCGGGAAGCTCGGCGGAGCACGGGGGTTCATCATGCAGTGTGAGTCGGTGTTTCTGCGCGTTCCCGGGGATTTTCCCTCGGACCACAGCCGAATTGGCTACATTGGTAATCTCCTGGAGGGGCGAGCGTTAACTTGGGCTTACGCCGTCATGGCTAAGCCCAGTTACGCAAACCTCTACTACAGCCAGTTCGTGCAGAGCTTTCTCGAGGTGTTTGATCATTCCCGGCGCGATAGCATCCTTGCTGACCATCTCCTTGGCCTCCAACAGGGAAGCCGGTCAGTGGCGGAATACGCTATCGACTTCCGGGTCGCAGCGGAGGAGGTGGGCTGGGGTGAGGCGTCACTCTGTAGTATCTTCCTCCGCAGCCTCAGCTCTCGTCTGAGGGATGAGCTGGCCAGATGAGATCTTCCGGAGACGCTCTCGGAGCTAATCTCCTTAACATTTAGCTTGGATAACAGGCTGGGTGAACGGTCCACCGAGCGGAAGTTAATCGGCCGCTCGCATGGAGGCTCTGTCCGCACGCCTCAAGCTTGCCCCCTGGCGTTACCTCCTCCGGAGCCTCCCGAGGAATCGGAGGCAATGGTGGTTGGTCGGTCAAGGCTCCCTCTAGCGGAGAAACAGCGCCGCCGGGAGTTGGGCCTCTGCATGTATTGCAGAAGCCCAACATGCAGAGTTGGGCCTCTGCATGTATTGCGGAGGCAATCAACATACCGTGGAGCATTGTTCGGAGAAGCCAAACGGGGAGATCCGCGAGTCACTGTAGGGGGCCTCGCGGACTCTAACCGGTCGAATCCCCTAACTAGTTTATCTCTGCCCATTCGATTCTGTCACAATGCCACGGGGCACCTCACACACGCACTGGTGGACTCAGGAGCAGAGCAGAGCTTCATTTCAAAGACCCTGGCAACCCAATTGGGCATCCCCTGCCACCCTCTGGCCGCTCCTGTCAGCCTGGTCACCCTCTCCCGTGCGCCCCTTGGACAAGTGACTCATCGCACCCAGCTGGTCCCTGTTATTATCTCAGGTAATCACCGAGAGGACCTCACCTTGTACGTCCTGTCCTCCTCTGTGTCGCCTGTCATCCTAGGTTACCCCTGGTTGCGCCTGCACAACCCTGTGCTGGATTGGCAGACAGGAAGAATCGCTGCCTGGAGCTCCTTCTGCATGGGAACCTGCCTACAGTCCGCAGCCTGCGCCCCGTCCTCTCCCCCTCCGGCCAAGGACACCGCGCCTCCGGATCTCACCCTGGTGCCCTCGGAGTTCCATGACCTGGGTCTCGTGTTTAGTAAGTCCAGAGCGATGTCTCCTCCTCACCGGCCCTACGACTGCGCCATCAACATCCGCCCAGGGGCGCCCTTGCCCTCCGGACGCCTCTACAGCCTGTAGAGGTGCTGACAGCCTGTCAGCGCCGGAGTGGGAGGCCATGGATAGCTACATCAAGGAGTCACTCAACGCTGGAATCATCCGCCCCTCCTCGTCTCCGCTCGGCGCAGGGTTCTTCTTCGTCTCTAAGAAAGATGGGTCGCTCCGCCCCTGTATAGATTTTCGGGCCCTTAATGACATCACGGAGAAGGACCGTTACACCCTGCCTTTAACGGACACTGCCTTCCACTCCCTCCAGGGGGCGACCTGGTTCACCAAGTTGGATCTCCGCAGTGCTTACCACCTCGTCCGGATTCGGGAGGGGGATGAGTGGAAGACGGCCTTTCGTACGCCTAGTGGACACTTCGAGTATCTGGTGATGCCGTTTGGGCTGACCAACGCCCCCGCTGTGTTTCAATACCTCATAAACAACGTCCTACGTGATTTCCTTGGCCTCTTCGTGTTCGTGTAACTGGATGACATCCTTATCTTCTCCAGGTCATGGGAGGAACACCAGGTCCACGTGAGGCGGGTCTTACAACGGCTGCTGGAGAACAGGCTGTACGTCAAGGCCGAAAAGTGTGAGTTTTACGCCAAGACCACCTCCTTCCTAGGATTCGTAATCTCGCACAACCAAGTCCTTCCCGATCCCGCGAAGGTCAAAGCGGTGGTTGAGTGGCCCACGCTGACCTCCAGGAAGCAGGTACAACAGTTTATTGGGTTTGCCAACTTCTACCGCTGTTTTGTGCCCAATTTCGGTTCCATCGTTGCGCCGTTGACCCGTCTCACTTCTCCCAAGAACCCCTTCCGGTGGACCGAAGAGGTTGCAGCAGCGTTTCAGGCATTGAAGACGGAGTTCTCCTCCTCCCGAGTCCTGACCCAGGTTGACTCCGCGCTGCAGTGTTTGGTGGAAGTCGACGCGTCTGATACGGGAGTGGGGGCGGTGCTGTCCCAGCGATCACCCACCGACGGGGTCAAGCGACCCTGCGCCTTCTTCTCACAGCGCCTGTCTCCGGCCGAGCGTAACTACGACGTCGGGGACAGGGAGCTTCTTGCCATCAAGCTCGCCCTGCAGGAGTGGCGCCACTGGCTGGAGGGGGCTGCGCTGCCGTTCGTGGTGCAGACGGACCACAATAACCTGGAATATCTAAGATCTGCCAGACGACTGAATGCCCGCCAGGCGCGCTGGTCCTTGTTCTTCACCAGGTTCCGCTTCACCATCACCTACCGCCCTGGTTCTAAGAACGGCCTGCCCGATGCCTTGTCCAGGCAGTTTGCCCCCGAGACGTCGGAGGAGCCGGGTCACACCATTCTGCCCAGCTAGTGTGTTGTGGGGGCGATTTCCTGGTCCATCAGGGACAAGATCCGGAAGGCGCAGGAGACCGAACGGGACCCTGGCGGCGGACCGGAGGGGAAGCTGTTTGTTCCATCTACTGTCCAGGGGGAGGTCATCCATTGGGTTCACACCTCCAAACTCGCCTGTCACCCTGGTGTCTCCCGGCTAGTGGATCTCCTCCAGCGGTCTTTCTGGTGGCCGGGGCTTCAGAAGGACGCCACCAACTACATCCGGGCGTGCCCTGTGTGTGCCACCGGCAAGTCAGGTAATTCTCCCCCCGTGGGTCTGCTCCAGCCCCTGCCGGTCCCTGGCAGGCCCTGGTCCCACATAGCCCTCGACTTCGTCACCGGTCTTCCGGTCTCCAACAACTATGACGCAGTGCTGACCATCGTAGATCGGTTCTCCAAGGCTGCCCATTTCGTGCCGCTCCGGGGCCTCCCTACGGCGCGGGAGACAGCGGACCTTCTGGTTCAACACATGGTCAGGCTGCATGGGATACCGGTGGACGTCGTCTCTGATCGGGGGCCCCAATTTTTCTCGGAAGTATGGAGGTGTTTCTGTAATGCCCTGGGGGCCACGGTAAGCCTCTCCTCCGGTCACCACCCGCAGTCCAATGGGCAGTGTGAACGGGCCAACCAGGAGTTGGAAGCTGCCTTACGCTGCGTTACCTCCTCCAACCCGTCGTCCTGGAGCGTGCACCTGGCCTGGGTGGAGTATGCCCACAACACGGCACGGTCTTCTGCCACGGGGATGTCCCCCTTCAAGGCGTCCTTGGGATATGACCCACCTTTGTTCCCGGAGCAGGAGGGCGAGCTGGCTGTTCCATCCATCCAGGCGCACCTGAGACGTTGTCGGAGTCTGTGGACCAGAGCGCGCGATGCGCTATTACGCACGGCAGTGCGCAACAGCACCACGGCGAATCGCCACAGGAGACCAGCCCCTGCCTACCAGGTGGGCCAACGAGTCTGGTTAGCCTCTCAGGACATTCACCTCAAGGCTGAGAAGAGGAAGCTGGCCCCACGCTTCATTGGCCCCTTCACCATCTCAAAAATCATCAACCCGGTGGCTGTGCGTCTGGCCCTCCCCCCCTCCCTCCGCATATGTCCCACCTTCCACGTGTCTAAGATCAAGCCCGTGGTCTCCGATCCCCTCTGTCCCCCGCCCGCGGCGCCGCCTGCGCCTCTGATGATCGACGGCCACCCGGCCTGGAGAGTCGCTTCCATCATGGGCTCCCGGCGCCGAGGTCACGGGCTGCAGTACTTGGTGGGCTGGGAGGGATTCGGCCCTGAGTGGAGGTCCTGGGTGCGCTCTTCCTTGGTGTTGGACAGGAGTCTCATCACGGAGTTCCACCGGGCGCATCCGGACAAACCAGCGCCAGGAGGAGCTGCTGGGGGGGGAGTACTGTCACGACTCGCCGCTCATCATCTGCCTCAGCTGCGCGCACACCTGCGCCTCGTCAGCCTCGAGCTATTTAACCCACTCAGCGCTGTGCAGTGGTCTGGAGCCGTCTGTTCGCATCGGCACTTCTTCGCAGCTGGATCGTCTCCAAAACGACAGCAAAACTACGCTTCTACGTAAGCATTCCTTCCCTTACCTTTTGCAAGTCTTCTCCCCTGTGCACAGGTGGATTCCTTGGCGGCGGATACCCCGTCATCGCCATCCAACCCTCACCATCGTCACAGGCTCTGCAGGACGCTGTCTTCCGGGCTTCTCCCTTGCCAACGCCAGCCACCTGTCGTCCACAAGTAAGCAGCACACTGCTCATTATTCCTGTCCAGGTGTGGTGCCCTTTACCCCTGTCCTCTGTTCTCTCCATAGGGTTGCCCGGCTGTACGGCGCACCGCTCTGCTTCCTGTGCATCGGTGTTCACCCTCACCACATATACATATCTCACACATCCATCCATACACGCCTGCTTGTTGAATAAAGCTGTTAAATCTACCCTGAGCCTGCGTGCGTGTTTCCTGAGCCGGACATTATGCCAGTCAGCAGCTTCAGTTCAAAACAGAGCAGAAAGGGAAAAAAAAAATCAGGATTGATGAAGATTCATCATTCCGGTTGTTCATGTTTTGTAAAAGATCAATGGTTCAATAAATGTAAACATTTCATAATGTACTTGCACTTCTTTGTACTAAATGTGGAGTTGCCATTAGGTTGTTTTGCTATTATTTTTCTGGTCCGGCCCATGTGACATTAAATCTGGCGATATGTGGCCCCCGAGCTAGAATGAGTTTGACACCCCTGTGTTACACCATTCATCCAAATTCTATGGTGATACCAAGCAGCATAATTTTGAAAAATAAACAAAATAAGCACTATTTACATTTGTAAAATAATAGGGTAAAAATAAAACAAACAAACAGATAAATAATAAAATTAAAATTAAAAAAAACATTGCATTGTGAAAAAAAATTACACATATGCTGCTTGGCATTACCATAGAATTTGGATGAATGGTGAAACATTTCAAAAGTAAAAAATACTTGAATCTAGTTGACTTGACTGAGCTTTCATACAGCATACTTACCTGCCTGGATGACTGAGAATCTTCACCAAATTAAGAAATTGAATTAATTTTGCATACATTTTAAGTCTTAATTATGTTGATTATAATTCAAAAAAATCATTTTATTTTTATTTACTTTGCTCATTGTTCTATTTTATTATCATTTTATAAGCAGTTTTCAAGTATTTACGTTCATGAGTTTTATTCATATTTAATATTGCCCTTGCAATAAAGTTGTTAATGAAACTGCAATAATGGGATTTTCCTTTAATGGGCCAAAAGTATCGGTATCGAAGAAAAAGTCCCATAAATTAATGGTATCGTACTGAAAGGAAAAATGCGTAAAAACGGGTATCACCCGTCCCTAAGTTCCATGCAAGTAAAATAGCTTTGTTTTTAAATGCACTGTTCTGTGATTTTTCAAGTTGTTTTAGTACATACAATAGTTTGGGTCAAAATATGATAATTTTAAAGCAACAGTGTCATGGCTGCCAATTAGGTGCACCTGCGCACACACCTGTCTGCTGTTTGGCCCTGACTATATATTCTGTGAGACCCAGGGATCAGCGCGGAGTCGTCTGCTTCCTTCCTGAGGAAAACTGAACTCGCCAATCTCTACACTGAGCTTCCAGCCTCATCCTCCAGCGCTTCTACTCGCCAAGGGTCTCCAAACCATTCGGCAGCCAAGTAAGCCTGAACCTTTCCTCTCACCCATCCTTTACCCCTGTGCACAGGCGGTATCCTCCCAGCGGCGGACTCCCTTCCACCTGCCGGCGGACTCCCTTGCCTCGTTCACCTGCCTGCTACATCTCCAACAGGGCGACTGGCATTGTCCTCCTGGCCTGGGCCGATGTGCCAACCTATGTGCTTCTCCAACTCAGCAGAAAATAAGGACAGTTCTATCTGGCACTTCCCCTGTCAAGATAACTCCTAATTATCTCTGCTCTGTTCCTAGGGTTACCAGGTTGCACGGTGCTCTGCTTGCCCCAAGCTGATTCAACAACACACTACACTCACTACAGACATTCACACACGCATCCACACACTCACACCATCATCAATACAAGGTTAATTGTGCTTCCTGAGTTGTGTCTGCTTTCTGGGTCTGTACCATGTCAAACAGTACGATATTTCTTCATTTCCTATCTGACAGTACTGGACCGAAGGCTCCTGGGATCGTCCCGGTCAAGGTGCCTGTAGCAGTGGAGCCCCAACAGAAAGCCTAACCCAGACCTGCTCTTAGGGCTCTTCGGCACAAAGACGCAGGTAACGTCCACCGTGTTTGGGCCCTATAGTGAGTTGCCAGTGGGTCGACTAGATGGGAAAGATGAAGGAATGGATGGCACAGGATAGCTTGTGGGTGAGTTTGCTTTAATCACACACTTTGATGTTTTGTCTTTTGTTGTTGTTCCCTGTACTAGATTTAAGGGTGGATTCACACTGCAATGTTTGGACAAATTTTTATTGATGTTTTAAGGAAACGTCTGACTCTGCTGGCAAAAGATGGTAAAAGTTAATGATAGTTGGTGTTTATTGGCAAACGCTGGCAAAAGTTGTGTTCTTTCAAAATTTTCAGCATGCTGAAAAATTTGTCGAAATACACGTTGATGAAAGCTGTGCTCAGTTTGTAAAAATTCTTGAGCGCTGGGCCCTAAGTCAGCTCCATTGGCAAATATTGACTGAAATGCTGGTGAAAGCAGATGTTTTTAGACCGAAACTCACTTCAGACATACAGACGTGGACAAAATTGTTGGTACCCCTCTGTTAATGAAAGAAAAACCCACAATGGTCACAGAAATAACTTGAATCTGACAAAAGTGGTAATAAATAAAAATTCTATGAAAATTAACCAATGAAAATCACACAATGCTTTTGAATTGTGGTTCAACAGAATTATTTTAAAAAACAAACTCATGAAACAGGCCTGGACAAAAATGATGGTACCCTTAACTTAATATTTTGTTGCACAACCTTTTGAGGCAATCACTGCAATCAAACGATTTCTGTAATTGTCAGTGAGACTTCTGCACCTCTCAGCAGGTATTTTGGCCCACTCCTCATGAGCAAACTGCTCCAGTTGTCTCAGGTTTGAAGGGTGCCTTCTCCAGACGGCATGTTTCAGCTCCTTCCACAGATGTTCAATAGGATTTAGATCAGGGCTCATAGAAGGTCACTTTAGAATAGTCCAATGTTTGGCTCTTAGCCATAACAGAACCTGCTCCATGTTTCACAGTAGGGACAGTGTTCTTTTCTTGGTATGTTTCATTTTTGCGTCTGTGAACATAGAGCTGATGTGCCTTGCCAAAAAGTTCCAGTTTTGTCTTGTCTGTCCATAGGACATTCTCCCAGAAACTTTGTGGCTTGTCAACATGCAGTTTGTCAAATTCCAGTCTGGCTTTTTTATGATTTGTTTTCAACAGTGGTGTCCTCCTTGGTTGTCTCCCATGAAGTCCACTTTGGCTCAAACAACGACGGATGGTGCGATCTGACACTGATGTACCTTGACCTTGGAGTTTACCACGAATGTGTTTAGAGGTTGTTCTGGGCTCTTTTGTTACCATTCTTCATCAAGTTTCCTCCTGCGGCCACGTCCAGGGAGATTGGCTACAGTCCCGTGGATCTTAAATTTCTGAATAATGTGTGCAACTGTAGTCACAGGAACATCAAGGTGCTTGGAGATGGTCTTATTGCCTTTACCTTTAACATGCTTGTCTATAATTTTCTTTCTAATCTCCTGAGAGAACTCTCTCCTTTGCTTCCTCTGGTCCATGTTTAGTGTTGTACACACCATGTCAACAAACAGCACAGTGACTACTTGTCACCCTTTAAATAGGCTGACTGACTGATTACAAGTTTGTAGACACCTGTGATGTTAGTCAGAGGACATATCTTGGTTGAACATGTCCCTGTGGTCACATTATTTTCAATCTTTTCTAGGGGTACCATCATTTTTGTCCAGGCCTGTTTCATGAGTTTGTTTTTTAAAATAATTCTGTTGAACCACAATTCAAAAGCACTGTCTGATTTTCATTGGTTAATTTTCATAGAATTTTTATTTATTACCACTTTTGTCAGATTCAAGTTATTTCTGTGACCATTGTGGGTTTTTCTTTCATTAACAGAGGGGTACCAACAATTTTGTCCACTGTAGAAGAGCTTGAAATAACGAGGCGATGTGATTTATAAACCAAAGTTTAATATCAGCTTCGCTCCTCTAACAAGTCTCATCTCAGTGCAGAAGCAGAATAAGAGGTCGAACACATTCAGACCTTCATACTTATACCTACACACAACAAAAGACATTGCGTATCAAAGCTGACATCCCGCATTAACTTAATCCCCCCTCCTTTGTCTTCCGTCTCCTCCACCTGACCCTGGGTGGTCAGGGAGATCGATCTCCTCCATTGTCCTCTGTCTCCTCCACCTGACCCTGGGTAGTCAGGGAGATCGATCTGGTCTCCACCGCTGCGACTCCGTATGCTCTTTGATCTTCGCTGGTGGTCGAGACCTCTTGTCCTGTTCTGAGGCGTGAGGTCATTGCACATATGTAATCACTAAACATTCTAATATGTCGATACATATGTAGGTATGGAATATATGATTAATATAAACCACAGCCCCCCCCCCAAATGACTAAGAAAAGGACAATCAAAGTAAGTCTACAGTTTAAGATAATTTCTATGACATACTATACTGTTAAACCTCTTGACAGGGAAAACAAGGAAGAATCTTTCCAGCAGTCATGCTCCTGTAGAGAATTCAGTGGTAATCATAACAGTATAGTAATATCACAAATCAGCCTTAAAACTGTCACGGCACAATCTGATAACATAGTTAACAACTCTTGGTTAATTTGCATCAGTCCCTGTGCCGTCTGGGTTTTAATCTTCTCCCGAATCTGCTGTAGGTCCGCTTTGGCGTCCTGGTGGGACCCTCCTGTAAGGAATCTGCAGCTTGGGGAGGAGAGTGGTTATTTGTTCCCTGCAGGGGGGATGAGTCTTTTTTCTTGGGGGGTCTACCCCGCCGAGGTGCCCTCGCCACCTGTGCAGGTTCGTCTCTCAACAAGAAAGCAGGTTTAAGTCTGTCAATGCTGACTGTTTCTTTTCTGTCCCCTAAATCAAGCACAAAATGCTTATCACCAGGTTCCAGCACTCTGAATGGTCCGTCGTATGGTGGACGGAGGGTTGATTTTAAAGCTTCATGCCTAACAAAAACGAACTCAGCGTTTTTTAAAGCTTGGGGGACAAAAACCTGTGGAAAAGAGTGATGTGCTGGTCCGGGGAGAGTGTCTGGTCCGTTACTGCCTAAAGGCCTCAGGGTTGGAAGATGCCCAGGCTCTGGGTTCTCTGGTAAAAACTCACCTGGGAGTCTGAGAGGTTGTGCAAAATCTAACTCTGCTGGGGAGGCATCTAGATCCTCTTTAGGCGCAGCACGCAACCCCAATAAAACCCAGGGAAGTTTATTTACCCAATTTGTATCCGTTAGCGAGGCCCTGAGGGCGGCCTTTAAAGATCTGTGAAAACGCTCGCATAACCCATTAGCCTGAGGGTGATAAGCGGTGGTGCGGTGAATTGTCGCCCCTAAGCTGCTGGCCATGGCTGACCAAAGCTCTGAGACAAATTGAGGCCCCCTATAGGACGTGATGTCCGATGGGACGCCGAAATGTGCCACCCAGTTTGTCAAAAAAACGCGACCGACTTCCGCTGCTGTGGTTGACGCCAGAGGGACCGCCTCAGGCCAGCGCATAGTACGGGCTATCATTGTTAACAGGTGTGTGAAACCTTGAGACGAAGGTAGTGGTCCCACGAAGTCGACATGAACGTGGTCAAACCTTCTAGCTGGGATTCGAAAAGGCTCTAGAGGGGCTTTTGTGTGTTTGTGTATTTTGGCGCGCTGACAAGACATGCAAGTTTTTGCCCATTCCTTTACATTTTTGCGCAGGCCCAGCCACACAAACTTTTCGGCGACCATTTTAACCGAGGCGCGCACACCTGGGTGCGCGAGGGAGTGAATTGAGTCGAAAATACGGCGGCACCATGCAGCTGGGACTACCAGGCGAGGTCGGCCGGTCGAGATGTCGCAGATTAGGGGGGGGTACACCGTCACGTAAACCCCTTTCCTCCAGTCTTAACCCTGTTGGTCCAGACAGGTATGGAATATATGATTAATATAAACCACATCCACGTCTGTATATGGACGAAAGTGAAATGGAGAGAAGGGGGAATTAAAAATAAAATAAAATATATATATATATATATATATAATCTCCCAAAAATGTGACAGCCCAAAAGAAAAAAAAAAATCTCCTCATTGCAAAATTTACTGTTCTAAATGTTCTGCTCCATGTGGAATCATTCTCCAGGATTTAATGGTTCGGCTTCCATTGTGGGGAATCAAAAAGTGCTGATGGGGTGTCAAAAAGTAAATCTCATTTAATGGGATTTTATGTTATTTTAATGGAGAGAGCTGTAACAGTCAAAATATAAACACCCATCATTTTATTTATATGATGATACACTAAATAGTTTTTTTTTTTTTTTAAATTCCATCCACATTCACATTTTAATTGCAGACTTACTGTTGGAGTCTACAGATAGGCATTATTGTATTATTTTTTTTAGATTCCTCTAAACTGAAATGAATGAATGAATGAACAGCGAAAAAGGGCATGCAGAAGTAACTACATAGGAATGTAGAACAAAAATAAATACTGAAACGTATGCCCAAAGGAGATGTGTTCACTCCAAAAGGAGGTCAAGAATGGCAGGAAGCCTCCACAAATGCTGACCTTTATATGAGCGTCAGCTGACGCTGATGTCAGCTGACGCTGATGTCAGCTGACCTGCGCTGACTATTCGTTTGCTTAAGTTAACCTAAGTTGGCAACAGCTACACATACACTAGCCTAAGTTGGCAAAGGTTTGCCAAAGCTGAATGCAACACTGGCAAATGCTAGTAAAAGTTCATAAAAGTTGGTGTGCTCTGGATTAAAAAAAACCTGCTCACGAACGTAATTTCACCAACGTTTGGACTAATTTCTCTGAATTTTCAAAACATCTGCAAAAGTTGGTCCAAATGCTATAGTGTGAACCCAGCTTAACATTATATTAGATGGAAAGTTCAAATTTATCCACTTTACAGTGTACAGCTATGTATCCACAGTGTTGTTTTTTTTTTGTTTGGTTTTTTTAGGGTTTAATTGAACAACAAATGGGACCAAACGGGACACCAAATGCTGAAAGAATGAATTAAATCACTTTTATTTTAATATTTAATGACAAATAGGCACTGTCATAGTAACAAATGGGACACAAAATTCCCAAATAACCAGAATCAGAATCAGAATCAGAATGAGCTTTATTGCCAAGCATGTTTACATGAAAACATAAACATACGAGGAATTTGACTTGACATTGGGCGCGCTCGATAAGCGCATCTCAATGACGCGGCAGCCGTGCAAGGCGCCTGTCATACAGTGAAGGTCATACAAATAACACATACAAGGTCATACAAATAACACATTGAATCATACAGAATGGGACCAAAAGGGACATTAAGTCAATGAATGGGACACTTTTACAAATACTCGTGACCAATTGTAATGCCTTTCTTTTTTAATTTAGCAATATTTGGTTATTAAAAGCTTTTTGAAACCATAATCAATTGAATTAATGACAAAATATCAAACATTATCACAGCAGAAGGATCGTTTGGCTGCAACCAGCATGTCAGCATCAATAAATATTAAAACAAAATGATTTAATTCATTATTTTTTGTTCATGTTCTGCGTAATCCTATTATTTAATGTGCTCAGCATCCTCGGTGCAAAAATGCTGTCAGCTGTGAGTGTTTTTTGTTGCTGCATGCATGGCACTGAAAGTTGAAAAAAGTTCAGCTTTTTGAGCGCTACAGTGCTCATCAGCAGCACACCTCACTAATTAGCTGATCAGAAACAGGATGAAAGGATACAATGATCAACATTTAACAGAAAAAGCTTGATGTAATGCATATTTTCTTACCAGTTTGATGCTGTTTAGTGCCGTTAGTGCAGTGCTTGAGGGCAAGCTGTGTCACCCCAAAGTCAAGCTTTGATTGACAGAATACGAGGAGGACACCTTTTTATTAAGAAGGCCCGTGAAGCACCCAGGAAAACATATTTAGAGCCTATGCACTAGTGGACAAAATTGCCAGGCAGCTCTGTCATGTGTGGGTTTGGCCCCTTGGGCTTGCCGTAGCCAACGTCGGGCATCAGACGGGATGATGTCAGGTGGGCTGCTGCCGCTGTATGCATGTCTACCTTTTCCTGCAATAAAAGTCAATTTGTTGTTCGGCATAAGATTGCTCACTGCTCATTCATTTCATACATAACATTTGGTGATGGGAGGTAAAACCATGGGAGCATGCGCAAGACCACCACCTCCGTTTCTGGAGTCATCGGGTATGCCAGCCACACTGTGGCGCCGCTGGCTGGACTTGTTTAATGACTATATTATCGCGGGATACCTGGACGGCGCCAGCGAAGAAAGACAGAAGAGCGTCCTGATTCATTGTCTAGGCAAAGAAGGACAGAGTGCTTTGCGGTCTGGGCCATGTGGACTCCTTGGACAAGTATTTGAGCCTAATTGACAAGTTTTTTGACGAAAAGTGTAACGTCACGGCATGAAGATGCAGATTCTTCGATCGCTGCCAAGAAGCGGGTGAGTCCACGCAACATTATGTTCTGGAGTTTCGTATCCTAGCGACTACGTGCGCCTTTGGGCCTTTAGAAGAGGAGCTAAGTCGTGACAAGCTAGCATACAGCACGAACAACAAGTGATCAAAGGAGAAGCTACATCTAACAAGGGACAATTTCATGCTAAGCCAAGTGATGCAGATGGCTAGCCAAGTGGAATCTGCCACCCAGCTAGAGAAGCAGCTACTAGTTAATGAACAACTAGCCAGCCAAGCAACCCCACCATGCCAGGCCGATAGCAGCACAGCTGCTTGGGGCGGACTTCCACGTGGAGGTGGACCATGGCATGAGCAGGAGCTGGAACCCGGAGATGGTGTGGTGGCTGTGGTTTGTCCCATCACCGAACGAGTTTGTCTGTCTGCCCCGCTAGAGGGAAGAGGTGCTATGACTGCAGTCAAGCTAACCACCTGGCTAGAGTTTGTCCCGCCGCCCATGAGAAAGCCAATGCGGGATCCACGGATATAGCCTCAGTATGTGCAGCAGGTGCGAAGAACTGGCCGCTAAAATGGTACGTTGTACAGCTTGATGGAGCTGACGTGCCGCTCACGGTGGATTTGGGTGCTGCAAAGTCCATATTGAGCATGTCCACGGTAAGAAATCTTTTCCCAAAAAAGACAATTGTAGCAGGGACTGATAACATGTTTGGCTATGGACATGTGAAAATTGGCATGGTGGGCACGATCAGTTTTTCAGTGTCCTGTGGTCCAAAGACAATTCCCGCATTCACCTTTCAGGTTTCATGCCATGGGGTGGACTTGTTAGGTATTGACTTATTGGGTGAGTTGGGGTTCTTCATTATGGATCCGACGGGCTCCACGGTGCTAATGGTTTCACCAGCCTGGCATTGTTCGCAGGCCTGGGTTGCACAGCAACTTTCAACCACCAATCGCTCATTGACCCAGAGATGATGCCCAAGATTCAACCCCTTCGCCGGTTACTCCTCGCACTGCGGGACAATGCCACAGTGGAGCTGAATAAACTTCTGGGCGCTGGCATCATTTAAAGAGTGGATGTCTCACCGTGGATCTCAAATATCATGGTGGCTAAGAAGAAGTCAGGTGGCTTCCAACCATGCATCGACCTCGGAATGGTCAACAAAGTGATCATTCCGGATAAATATCCCCTACCCACGATGGAAGAGCTCACCGTGATGTTCCGTGGATCCACAGTGTTTTTGAATCTGGACCTCTGTCAGGGCCACCTGCAAGTGCCTCTCCACCCGGTCAGCTGCAACCTGATGGCATTCGTGACCCACATGAGCATTTTCAGATATGCCCGCATGCCTTTTGGCCTCAGCTCAGCCCTGAGTTGCTTCCAAACAATCATGTCCACAATTCTTGCCGGACTCAGGGGTGTGGTGGTATATCTGGACGACATTGTGGTGCATGGCACATCATGGGCTGCACACGACGAATGTCTGGAACATGTAATGGAGGTGCTACTGGATCACGGAGTCACGCTGAACGAGGAAAAGTGCATCTTTGCAGCTCAAGCCATCGGGTTTGTGGGTTTCGCCGGTCTGCTGAGGGCCTGAGCCCCCTGCACTTGAACATGGAGACGGTCCTGCAACTTCCGGAGCCCATGACACCCGCACAAATTTCATTGTTCCTGGGCATGGCAAATTTCTGTGGACGTTTCATTCCTCAATATTCAGAGACCATAGAACCACTCCATGCTCTCCTGAAGCAGAATGCTCCATGGGAATGGACTCCGGCCTGCTCAGCTGCCATTGCTAAACTGAAATCTCAGCTCACCTCCCTGCTGGTGTTGGCCCATTTTGACCCACGATGCCCCACTTTTGTAACTTGTGACGCATCTGGCTCGGCAGTGGGGGCAGTCATGTCCCAACTCCAGAACTGGACGGAGCGCCCGGTGGTGTTTGCATCGAGGTCCCTCACATCGGCGGAACAGAGGTATGCAGTGGGTGAAAAGGAAGCGCTCGCGTGTGTTTGGGCATGTGAACGGTTGCACATCTAGCTCTATGAATGCCACTTCACCCTGTGACCAGATCACAGGGCACTGATGACCTTGCTGGAAATGGCCAGATCAGGACACAGGCCCCTGCGGATCCACAGGTGGATGGAAAGGCTGCGGGCCTACAACTTCAATACTCAGTTCACCCCAGGCAGAGAGAACGTAGTGGTGGACCTTCTGTCCCGTGCCACACTCAACACCGTACAAACTGGCGATTGTGATCCTCTGGAGGCGGGCCTGATCAACGCGTTGCACGACCCCCTCTGAAATGTCGTGTCTCTCCAGGAACTCCAGGTGGAGTTGGAGCAGTATTCAACTTTGTCCCAACTATGCTCGTTCATCAGAGGGGGGTGGCCTACAAAGATGCAGGGTGAAAAGAAATACCTCCTGCCCAGCCAGTCGTCCAAACCGGTCCGCGTGTGCAAGGACTGCTACAGGCAGCTGACATCAGGAAGCCTCTCACCATCCCCAGACTCCATAGACCGTCCAAGGACCATCAACAACATGTCAGATGATGTGGAGGTGACCTTTCCACAGGGTCGGGGTGAACTGAGCTGCTGGAACTATGTGTGCGTGGTGAGAGGACATTGCACAGTGGTTCTGATGTCACTAAGAGATCGCATTTTGGCCATGCGTCACGAGGGCCACCTGGGGGTAGTTAGGGTGAAACAGCGCTGCAGAGACTCAGTTTGGTGGCCAGGCATCGACAAGGACACTGAGGTTATGGTAAAGGACTGTGTGCCATGCTTGGAGAGCGGGAAAACTGGGATGCCATCACCCCCACCTCTGCGACCGTTACAGTATCCGGAGGGCCCCTGGAAGCACATCCAGCTGAACATTTGTGGTGAGCTACGCACGGCCCCCGTGAACAGCCGTTTCCTGCTGGTGGTCTATGATCTGTATTCAAAATGGCCGGAGGTGTTGCCCACTGGTTCGGTCACAACCGATGTGGTCATTAGTTTCTTCACTTCGCTCGGTGAAGTGTTCCAAAGGCCATTACGATGGACAATGGGCCGCAATTCATCTCTGGGGGGTTTGAGGAGTTTTGGGGGGAGAGTGGCATGGAGCACATTAGAACTGCATTCTATCATCCTCAGGCTAATGGGGAGTGGAATGTTTCAACAAGACACCAAAGAATGGACTAACAGCACACCTGGCAGATAGATTCAAGTTCATTGACACTCTTCACAGCACACTCCTCCATTACCGAGCGACAGCCCATGTCACAACGGGGTGTTCCCCAGCGAAGTTCATGCTGGGACATGAATTACACCTTCCCCTGGACCGGTTGCAGCTTCCTGCAGCCACCCCTTCAGCGGACGCAATATCGCCAAGGGGGCAGGTACTTGAACAACAGCGGCGAATAAAACAACACTTCGACAAGAAGCACAGGGTGAGAACACATGGACTCAGAGTAGCGGACTGGGTTAGGATCAGACACCCCAAGCACACACACAAGCTGCAGTCGTTCTGGACGGACCACTGCAGATCATGGAACAGCTGGGTCCAGACACGTTTCGCCTCTAGGACGGGTCATGGTTGCATACTAGCCGCCTCAGGAAATTGTTGCAGGCCCAGGATCTGAGAGCACCAACAGACAAGACGGACAGCGGCTGGGACTTAGCTGACGAGGCGCTGGAGGGCGCACGAGAACAGCCGACGGGGCCACAGCAGGACCTCAAGCAGTGAGACACTTGGTAAGGATCCGTCAGAGGCTGGGTTATCTGAGAGACTTTGTTGTGGGATTTGGATAGCCAGGACGTGTTGGTTAACAGGTGGCAGAATAATCCACCTCAACATGCGGGCATCTTGGTAGTCCACTCAAATGCCCAGTTAGTTAATAGGGTTCCTTAATTCAAGACATTCATGTTCTAAAGTTGTGTTCTTATTTGTGGGTATTTGATTCGCTAAATTTGGGGGGGGGGGGTTAATTGGCTAAAGTTATTTGTTGTTCTACATTTTGTGAAGGGGGGGAATGTCATGTGTGGATTTAGCCCCTGGGGCTTGCCGTAGCTGACGTTGGGTGTCAGACGGGATGACGTCAGGTGGGCTGCGGCCGCTGTATGTACATCTACCTTTTCCTGCAATAAAGGCCAGTTCGTTGTTCGGCATAAGATGGCTCACAGCTTGCTCTTTTCATACATAACACACTCCTGTAGTGTGATATCCAAAATGGCTAATGAACAACTCACATGAGCAGTGACATCATGTGAATGTGGTCCATACCGTATGTCTGTGAAAAACGCTTTATAAATGTTACTTTTTTAGCTGATGCATTACGTTAATTTAAAATGGACCCCAGTCTGTGAAAACATTTTTTTAACTTGATACTGGTCTGTGCTCCAAATAAGGGTTGGGGACCATTGTTCTGTGATGCTGCATAAAGTGTAATTGTTACAAATGTTAATAAGAAACAGTAAGTGCCATAACTGTATACCTACTAATTAGGAATGTATGGATATATTGGCTTAACATTGGTATCAGCTGATATTCACCATATTGACTGATACTGGCTATTGAGAATCAAGATATCAGCATTGGCTGATGTTTTTCTGGTGTGTCCTAGTTGTGTGGCATTGATTTTGCCCTGAAACAGACAGCGGCAATCTCAGAAAACATCCAGAACTGAACCATTTTAAAGTATTTTAGTTCAGTTATTTTTTAATAATGCATATTCCTTTGTCTCCCTGACAAGGAAGATGAAATACGTAGATGAAAGCAAAAAAGTAAAATAATTTGCCGTTGTTGTGCATGGATGCCGATAGAACCCATGCTAAACAATGGCAAATTATTTGCAATTTTCAAAAATCAGTTCTAAATATACCTTGAATGGATCTTTTTTCAAAATTTATACTCTTCTACACAAATAAACCCTCTGTCATGGGTCATCAGTCTTAGCCGTGACAAATGAAACATATAAAAGTCACAAATCCTTAAAAAATTCTGGTTTAGAGGGAATGTTTTCAAAAAAGAAAAGGCAACATACAGTTTTACATGCACTTTTTCTGTATACAGATGTTCACAAAAGCACTTCTATTTTCAGTGTTTTAGTAACTTCACAAATTCTCTTTGCAAATACAAACTTTTCTATACATGCACAAACATGAATTTCTCATGCAGATTTATTTTATAGAGTGACAAAGCTTGATTTGCAACTACAAAAACTGGAATCATTTGAATACTAAATTAGATGTTATTTGACCCTGAACTGAGCCTGTACTCTGAGTCTTCACACTCTCTTCACCTCATCAGTCCATCTCTCTCTTCCAGGCTATGCACTGTTCAAGTCTGGTGGTGGCGTGGATTTGCTAATATGTGTTTGCAGATTTTCTGTGGGCCGGGGAACACAGAACATGCGTGCGGTAAATGTGTAAAAAAAAATAAAATAAAAGTTGCATTAAGCTGGGGGTATGTTAACTTAATATCAACAGAATAACAGTGACAGCACTAATTTAAAGAAAACTCAGAATTTTTGATTTACTCAACCAAAGTTTTCAATGCCAAATCCTAAGGGCAGTATTTTACGGAGTGTCAACTTTTCTGACGAATGTTGGCGAAAATCAATCCAGTATGTAAAGGAGCAGTGAATGTTGAGGGATGTTCAAGAACGCTGTGCTTTTTTCAGGTTCACCAGGGTTCGTAAAAGGTTGCAAAAGAGTTTGCACACAGTTTTTAAGGATAGTTGCTAGTGTTTACTACTTTATGAACCATAACGAAACCAACCATTTATAACCATTTGCAAATGTTTGCAAAAAAAAAAAAAAATACATTCATATAAACAAGTTTTTTTGTTGCCAAAACATTTTCAAAAATGTTTTGGCTACAAAAAAACCCAAAACAAAACAAAACCTCTTTGGGACCTTAAAAAATGTTTGTGAACTGTTTGGCAACTTTGACGAACACTGAAGAAACCCAAAAATCTCTGGTTTGCCAGCATTTTCTACTTCGTGAGATACAGCGGTGACCAAGAGTTTGTTTGACTGAATCTGCATTTCAGAAAGGGGGAACAAACGTAACATGGGGTGCAGATTCTATATGTATGGTATTACATCCATAATATTTATTAATACCTTACAAAAATCAACTTAGACAATGTTGAGGCCATCATCTGTCCTATAAATGGGATGTGTGAAAACATAATTTTACCATTTCTTTCCCACTCACAAACCTTTCATTCTGGCAGTGGAACAGACTGGGGGGTCCAGAGCCTTTTCGGAGCTGTGTGATAACTGACCCAGGAATCCCAGGGGAGTTGACCCAGAGAAGCAGCTCTCCACCTGCTGAAGGTATTAACTAAAAGACAAGTTCAAACAAATACTTAGGCAACCCATCCAATGCCACATTGCCACAAAATGCGTTATTTCACATATGAATAGTAAATTGACCTTATAAGGGCATCTTGGTAAGTCCTTCTTTTGTTTCTCATCCAAACCAGAATAAATGCTTTTGTCGGGGGGGGGGGGGGGGTGGGTATATATTTAACACAGAGTTGTACCTGCTTGAGCAACTCAGCTACTGTATGTGCCATTTTAGGTTTTCTCAATTGATTGTTGTGGAAGAAACTATAACTCAGTGCAGCACAGATTAACTTATTCCTCTACTTTGAAACACTGATTCATTTCAAATAATAATAACCGAACAAATTAATTAACAAAATTAAATAAATAATACAGACCTCAATCTGCAACACTTAACTGGAAATGATGGCATACTCTCAACTTAGTATTATATGCTATGATATAGATCATAGTCCTGCCCACTCTGCATGCTCACTCACTCACGCATGCACACACTCTTGCACATAAACTTATATTTCTCCCCTTTGTGCCAAGCAGAGAAAACACATTCTCAGTTGGCACATTTCAAAAACACAAAGATTATATGTACTCACCTACTGCAAACACTCAAGCATCCACTCACTCATCCTACCTAAGTCTGGCTTTTTAAACCCACTGCTAATAAATTTATATTTACTGCCTGCATTGAGGACTTTTAAATTATGGCATACAATAAACCTGGCACACACATCTCAAAAGCTCTTTCAGGGGATGTTAAAGCAATATAGTAAGCAATTTTCCAAAGTGGATTACAAATTTCACATCCAGGTTTTATTGCACATTACGATAACTTAACCACATCTAAATGCTCTGCATAAATGGGAAATATGTGCTGCTTAATATGCTATTTTTCATTTTTTAAGAAGCGCTTTGCAAACCCTGCCAAGCGAGGGAACATGCTGGTTTGTGTGGTGGGGGAGTCAATAATCTTTATGAGGTGGATTTTAATTACAAGGAGATAACTGAGTATCCTCCTCACGGCAAGCCTCCATCAATCTCTATTCTACATCAAGCTGTAGGAAGCCCTGGCACGCACGCACACATGCACGCACAGACACACACAGATGTGTGTAGAAGCAGATACCCTTTCAGACATGATTGATCAGTCAATGAGTAATGTATTATTTTCATTCCAGTGAAGCAAACCTTACAAAAGCATACATGGCAGACATTGCTGGATGACATTTTACCACACAGACACAACCTTACATGACTAATACATACATGTGCATACACATAAAAACACAGACACACAAACAGGGATCCTGGCAGAGTAATCCAGCTAAAAAAGGTTAAGGCTGATGTTTTCCCAAGGAACGACAGTCTGTGAAAGGTCAGATCAATCATGGGCTAAACATGTCTCGTAAGCAATCCATAAAGAGCTTGTTTTA
This sequence comes from Pholidichthys leucotaenia, assembly GCA_020510985.1. Lineage (NCBI taxonomy): Eukaryota > Metazoa > Chordata > Actinopteri > Cichliformes > Pholidichthyidae > Pholidichthys > Pholidichthys leucotaenia. Next base: position 111,668,936 of record CM035838.1, on the reverse strand, counting down.
AATAATAACATTTTATAGATCACTTTAAAGACATAACTGTTCCACAGGCAGGTATGCCTTCACTCGCCTAACAGTCTCCACAATGCCAAGAATTCAAATGGGGGGAGAAAAACTTAATATGTTGCAATTGCCGTTCATTTAATGAACCAGTGGCATTTCCAGAGAAATCCGGTACCCTGTGCCAGCAGACGTCTATGTTCAACAATAGGTAATTCTTTTAACTGAATATTACAGTATAGCAGCAGCCTGCAAATGCGCCCCTGGTCTTGAAAAAGCGCCTTTTCATTTTAAGTGGTTGATGTTACATTTGCTGTGCAACCACTTTAATTCCTGCCTTTTTGGCAGAAGGCAAGCAGCAGTTGAAGGAGAAGTGGCTGCCCGACACTTTACAATGGGATCATACGAGTAAAGGAATAGAACATTTAAAAAAGGAAAAATTCTGCAAACAGTACGATGGATGGGTATGAGTTTGTCTTTTTAGGAATTTCAGCAAAGACAGCCAGACTAGGGGGAAAAATGATGGCTTGCCTTACTATTTCTCTGTTCTAATAATAGAAAAGTAGCTACTGGGATGGTTTAAGGGTTTTTGGAGGGATAGTTTAGGGATAGTCGGCTGAACAACAAATCAGTTCATTATGGACTGAACCTAACACATGAAAAGTGAAACTGGGTGCAGTACTGCAGTTTTTTTGGCTTAAGAGATATCAAGAGCTAATGAGGTTGAGTTTGTGCTCCAAGTGATGTCATTTGAGGACACTGAATCCTTGTTGTGTTAATTAAAACTCAACGAAATAATGTAGATGAAAAATTTGCATGGCTCAAAGCCACAGTGAGGGATACAACTGGGAAAATAAGGGTTTCAAGTTAATAAGTCCTTTTATGTTTATAGAGTAACTACAACTTTTAATATTTTCAAATTGCAATGAAAGATATTTGGACTGACAATTAAAAGGTTTGTTTGGAAATTCTCTTTTAACGGATTGCATATTTTTAAGACAAAAAAGAGTTGAGGCGTGGACAGAACTGATCGCTGGGTTTGTATCGCATGTCACCTGTGACTGCTGCACAGTAGCTGTCCCCTGCTTGAATCTGTGTGACCTCTGCAAGATGAACACATCTCAGAAGACAAGGAGCGGATATGTGCGCTCTGTCCTCGCAGAGTCCAAGCTGTCTCTGTAGGCACAATAATGAAATATCATCAGTCAGGGGATTGGAGGGTGACAATATGTATGGGTACATATTCATACTATGTAGGATAACTAAGTAGACGGTTATGCTGTTTATTCCATCTAGCTACAATGCTCCGCACTGTGTATATATATTTATATATTTATGTGTACATATGTATATTCACTGCTCTTATTTTTCTTATCTTCTAAATTATTGCTCTGAGTGCTGCTATCCCTGTGCTGTTGCAATCCTGGAATTTCCCCATTGTGGGACTAATAAAGGCTTATCTTATCTTATCTTAAATTAAAAAAAAAATCATCCCAATCATTTCAGTGCTTATAGACAGCAGTGGTACTACTGAATTGAATTCATGCTGATCTATCATTTTTGGATTAAAGACACTAATGCATGCCCGTAGAAAGCAATTCTTCCTGTCTGAAACAGGTATCCCAATCAGGCTTTACAGGCCCAAATGTAGGCTGTCTTTGAAAGTGGAATCCAGAGGTGTAGCCTATATGTAGGCAATCACGTTAGACTTTGACAAATAAAAAAAGGGACTGAACTGAGATTTATTTGATTGTATGGATATTAATTACAGAATAACTGAAAATGAATTGGACATCCAATATTAGTGACTGTTGAAGAACCGCTTGTTTATTTATTTATTTATTTTTGTCAGATCACTTAGTTGTGTGATCTTTTTTGAGTTATAGTCATAATAGTGTATCTTGCACTTTGGGGAATGGGAGTTGTTCAGTCACCATTACATTTTAGTTTATATGTGTAGTTTATAGTCTATCATCAATAAACTCATGCGGTACTATAACAGGACACGTTTACAAATATCTGAGACCCACTGTAGTGCATCCTTTTATATGCTAGCAATATTCTAAGTACAGAACACCCAACATTATTATACTCATCAGAATGACCCATTTGGCTGCAACTGTTGCATCAGTGTTACCCATATGTATGTAAATATTTAAATAAAAATGATTTATTTTGTTATTTGGTCATTTTGTGTCTTGCTGTTGTTTAGTCAAAGCATGAATATGTGTCCGCATATGACATGCAGTTGATCTGGCCATTCCGCTCCACAATCATGGTGGTATTATTATTAAGTTTTGGGTTTTTTTTGTTTTTTTTATTATTAAGTTTTTAATTTTTAGATACTTGCATGGGAGGGTGGACTCGAGGGCCTGCAAAGGACCAGCGAAGCAGTAGTTGGGACTACCATCTACCACTGACCGGGCAGGCTAGGCATGCCTCCCTGTGAATGATCATGAAGCGCCTGGTTGAACATCAGTATTGGAGAAGCAGCAGCTGAACCGGTGGATCGCAGTCCTTTGCACGTAGCCAAGGCCAGCCTGCCCGGTTAATGGGAGTCTCAGCTGTTACTTTACCTGTGGTGCCAGCGGTTCAGTTGCTGCTCCCCATCTCCCCCCCCCCCCCCAGCGCGCCTGCACCCTTGTGTTCTCCATGCCGAATTATTCATTAGACCTATGCAATCATGGCAACTTTATGGTATAATTTTTTAAACATTAAATCTTAAATATTATCTTTTTCTAGTCAAATTTGTCTCTTTTCGCTTCCTTGTTTTGCACACGGAACGCTGTGGTTACTGATGCCGTAATGCCACGTATTATCCAATCAGTATGGAGTCAATCCAAGACCAAACCCCGCCCTCACTTCAAGAAGTCTGGGCATGAGACAGAGCGGTGGCTAAACTTTTATTGATAAAAATTACATATTTTGACTGAGCAACTCCATATTCGGGGATGCACACCCTTGTAACCTCAGCTTTGCTGAGGTTGCATGGTGTGCAACCACGGCTGCACCACGGCTGCACGGTGGCGCAGTGGTTAGCACTGCGGCAGCACAGTTTATCCTTGGCCGGGGGATCACGGGGATCATGAGATCGTGGGTTCGATCCCTGCCCCCGGCCAACAGTGATCTGTGTGGAGTTTGCATGTTCTCCCCGTGTTGCGTGGGTTTACTCTGGGATTTCTCCAGTTTCCTCCTGCATGCCAAAAAAACATGCAGGTTAGGGATACGGTGCGCTTGCGCACGCAGCGACCGGCAGCTGGTGGCTTGTCACCAGACTGCAAAACAAATCTACCTACAGGTACAAAATAAGTACAAAAAAAAAAAAAAAAAAAAAAAGCGCGTATGAAATCTTAGGCCAGTCTGATGAACAGTTCAAGAGATATGCGTGGAACAACACACAGACAGACATACATACACACACACACACACACACACACACACATACACACACACACAGAGATATGCTGTATTTATAGATAGATGATTGTGATATATATTTTTAGAGCAAACTTGTAAGCCACAGCTGCCCTGGGGCAGACTGACGGAAACGTGAGTGCCAATCCGCACCAATGGCCTCTCTGATCACTACTGAACAGTTATACACATTCATTCCCAGTGTCATGGACACTGGAGGCAAGGTGGGTAAAGTGTCTTGCCCAGGGACACAACGGCAGGATGGCTGGGGAGAGTGGGATTCAAACCACCAACCCTCTGGTTATTGGACAACCCGCTCTACTTCCTGAGCCACTGCTGCCCACATTTCCCTCCTCCGTTCCATTTTTGCTGAGCACCAAGCTGGACAGCAGGAAGTTCCATTTTTATATGGTCTTTTGGCATGACCCGGCCAGCACTTGAACCCCGACCTCCCGGTTGTGGGGCGCATGCTCTACCTCTAAGCCACCGGTGGTGACATGGTCACAATAAACTGAATACTGGGAATAAACTGACACTGGCAATAATCAGTTTTGTCATGCTTACATCCACTGAATAAAAGGATTATTAGAGGGTTAACAACTTGAGTTAATGACCGCAGTTACCTTGCCTTTATCGGATTATTCTGTTTACATGGCCACTTGAATAATAAGATAAGTCCAGAAATCCAATCATAACCAGTTTATTCGTGTACATGTAAACATGGTCACTGTTTTCACCATGCAAGCCTCTATTTCTTTTTGTGTAATTTAGCAAACCCTGATAACCATAGGATATTCCACAGCACAATAGAATAAATTGCTCCTAATTTCCATGTTTCTCTGTTCTAAAGCATGCGGCTGTTCTAATTGACTTTTCTCAGCTGTCCTGCTCCCCTCTTCTCTGCCCGCTCCTGCAGAGATAAAGGCTTTCTGCACCGTGCACATCGACATGCCCTGGCATATGTTTGAAAGCAAGCGCAATATGTATGGGTTTACTTTTGAGTGTATGTGTGCGCCGAGCAGTAATCGCAGTCTTTAATTGCTTATTCATATGTGCGCCACTGTGAGGATTTGTAGATGCGTGGCAGCATATGTTCCTGCTGTGAGCATGTACACCCAAGTATTCAAGGTGTGTGTGTGTGTGTGTGTTACAGTGTGTGGCTCCATGACGGCGCACGCGTGTTCGTTTCCCCTGCATTTAGGTGCACAAAGTGAGCACGTGTCCATACCTGACTCCTGTGCATGTTTGTGTATTTGCATGTGTTTATACTTGCATGTGTGCTTCTGTGTGTCTGAGTGAAAGAGCACTGTCAGGTGCTGCTCCGTGCTGTGCCAGCTGCATCTGGAGCCATCTGTGTTGGGGCTCGGTGGGAGGGGAGCGGATGACTTTAATGTACTTGAACCCCAGACAGACCTTTTTCAAGACAGTCATCAGTATGAAACCAAGACAACTGGGCCCAGTCAAGCTGAACCAGCTGATGTGGATGTTGAACAGGAGACAGATGCTTTGGTTACACTGTAACCCCCGGTCAGACTCACTGGGGAACCTTTGGCAGCCGGATACACACAAACAACCAAATCTGTTTGTTTGAATGATGGAAAAGTACTCTTTATATCTGAAAAGACAATTACATTTTCTTAGCTGTCAGCTTCTGCAAAGAACTTTCTACAACATTGTTTGGATTTACTTGCTGGCTGTGTCCAAACATGCAAATTGGTATAAACTAGACAGAATTGAAAGCATTTTTGTGTTGTTTAGGTTCTTTGTAGCCATGATTGACAGCATATTAGGATGCTTTATGAGGATGTAGTGAGCACGAATTCACTTCAATAACTAATAGGAATCAAAATAAGTGAGTTAATAGGGGAATATATTTGTAAAATAATTAAAAAAAAATAATAAAATCTGTGCTATTTATGAGAAAGTACAACTTTTGATCATGTTCTTTCAGAAATGACAGCCATACTCCACACTTCAACCACAGCTACAACTACCACAGTATATCAACACATAACACTACGCCACAAAGACAACACAGAAGCCTCATAATGATCATGCAGCAACAATATGACTAGTGAAGCACAAAATCAATTAATGCAGCAGTAGAATCAATAGATGTCTCTCAGCCTGCATGTCCTGCAGTTAATTAATAAACAAAAAGGACATTAAGCAGTAGTGCATCAAACTGTGGCAACGATTGTCATCAGTCACATTACTGGCATTACCGGGAAGGGAGAAGAAATACATGAACGGATGCAAATGTGTGGATGGCAGAAATACAAAACACAACCACGGGCAAAGATGCTTGCTAAGTAACATACTGTACAACTGACTGATGGGCCATGCATAAACACACACTGATATGCCAACAGAAAAGTAAATGCTCACATATACACATGCACAAAGTTGTTGTTTTTTCTAATTTCCTGGCACAAAAATTGTAAATCGATTGTATGAATTAGACCCTTTTTAACTGCTGCATCCCAAATTATATCAGCATCAATTTGGAACAAGCCCAAGGTTCAATGAAGCATGAACTGTATTGGAGCCAGGCCTAGGTTTGAGCCACCATAAGGCTCCTTTATTATTTACTATGCCTGACTAGTCACTCTCATTGTTATCCCACAAAAAGGATTGTAACTGATGACCCAAATTGCTGTGCTGATCGGAAGCGATACTGTAAATTACACATACAATAGATAACATGGGATGCAAGCTATACAAAGAGTTTGTGTTTGACCATTGAGATAGTTAGTGAAATACAATGTCTTTGCCTTTATTTCACACAGTTTTTCTTCCACAGCATACTCTCAAATTTACTATGAAAGACAGTGTTGTAGTCAAGCCCAGACCAAGACCAGACCCCATCAAGACCAGAGTTTCTCAAGACTAAGACCAGGACCAAGACCAAGACCAAGACCAAGGTTCATGTAGGTTTTGGTCTTGTTCTTGACTTGGTCTTGGGAGACTCTGGTCTTGACAAGGTCTTGATTACAACAATAAAAAACACAACTTCATCAACACATACTGTAGTTTAATAAACTCAATTGAAATCTGCAATTTAATGATTAGTTTATTGAATAATTTATTTTTTTAAATAATAATAATTTACAAATGGTGTGTTATCACCAGAAATACAAATGGGTATAGCTTGGCAATATTAGACATTAGGATATTAATATAGGAACGAGGGGACAGAGTAATAATGGGCCAATAAGATGACAATGCAGCAAAGGTTTAAACAGTGACATCCATCCATCCATCCATCCATCCATCCATCCATCCATCCATCCATCCATCCAGGGGTCTGGTTCACGGAGGCATAAATCTAAGCAAAGAAGCCCAGACATCCCCCTCCCCAGTCACTTCCTCCAGATCTTCAGGGGGGATACCAAGACATTCCCAGGCCAGTGTGAACTGGGTTTGCCCCGGGGTCTCCTCCTGGTGGGACATGCCCACAACACCTCACATGGGGGGCGTTCAGGAGGATTCCTGCTCAGATGCCCAGACCAACTCAGCTGGCTCCTTTTATGTGAAGGAGCAGTAGCTCTGCTCTGAGCTTCTACTGGATAGCTGAGCTTCTGACATTATCTCCAAGGATGAGTCCAGCCACCCCATGGAGAAAGCTCATTTCAGCTGCTTGTGTTCAAAATCTCATTCTTTTGGTCATTACCAAGAAGGCTGGCTCTGTAATTGGTCTCAGACTTGAGACTTTTGAGAATGTGGTGGAGAGGAAGACACTGAACAAACTGTTATCCTTCATGGACAATCCTGATCACTCCCTCCACCACACACTGGACAGACAGCGGAGCACTTTCTCCAGCAGACTGCTATAGCTTCGCTGCCAAATGGTCAGGTACCGGAAATCTTTTCTGCCACATGCCATTTCACTATACAATAACTCTAATGTTGAGTCTTGGTCATAACAATGCTGCCATACTGCACCTTACAGTATAACTGGTACCTCACATTTCACCCTGCGCCCGATATTCCCGCATTGTATAGCTAGTACGATCCATGTACAGTATCTAAATGAGTCATCATCCATTCACCTGCGATGTATATAAAGTTATCTAGGCAGTTTTGCATTCCCTGGGTAATTCCTTTTTCTATTATGCTGTGCGTGTTTCTGTTGTCCCCTCATGGATCATCACCTTATCATGGTGGGGGGTTTGCATGCCCCAGTGATCCCAGGAGCTATGTTGTCCAGGGCAATTTGCCTCTGGTAGGGTCATCCAAGATAAACTGGTCCTGGATGAAGGGCCAGACTAAGAACGATCCAACAGACTCTCATGATGAATGCTTGAAAAAGGATTCAATGTACCCTGCGCGGTATGGGGTTACTGGGGCCCCACCCTGGAGTCAGGCCTGGGGGAGGGGCTTGATGGCTAGCACCTGGTGTCTGGGTTTCCATCCATGGGACCCGGCCGGGCTCAGCCCGAAGGAGTTACATGGGTCCGCCCTCCAGTGGGCTCACCACCAGCAGGAGGGACCATGGGGGTCCGGTGCTATGTGGATCAGGTGGCGGTCAATGGTGGAGACCTTGGCGGTCTGATCCCAGGCTTCCAAAATTGGCTTTTGGGATGTGGAATGTCACCACTCTGGTGGGGAAGGAGCCTGAGCTGGTGCATGAGGTTGAGAGATACCAGCTAGATATAGTCGGCCTCACTTCAACACACAGCTCTGGTTCCAGAACCAGTCTCCGGGAGAGGGGCTGGAGCTTGGCCTATTCTGGAGTTGCCACGGAAGAGAGGCGACAAGTTGGCAGGATACGAGGCGTCTGTGTTCTCTGGCTGCTTTTGCCAGAATAAAGGCAAAAACGGAGAACAGAAGGCAAACCCGCAATATGACACACTCTGGAAAGGTACTGTAGCATTTAGAAGCCATGAGGATGTGAACTACATTACGTATGACGGTAAGCTAATGATTGCTAATGCTACTTTGCTTTTAAGTCTGCCGTACAACATTGTAATGTCGGCAAGTTATCGATATTAGGTCCTAAAATATGTATTCTGTGTGTGTGTTTCAGATGGCTCGCTTGTGGCAAAAATATCACTTCAAACGGTCGGCGTTAATGTTCAACACAGTGATGTGACCCCAAATTCACGAACGCGAAGTGGCTATAATGTCTGAAGAAATGTTTAGCTTCTTGTGAAATAAAGTGATCTGATCTGTGTCAAAATCATGGAGAGATTGTTGAGACGTCATGGGATTTACCTGCTCCAGCCAGTGGTGTCGTGGCAAAACATGGATCAGGTGCTATATGAGCTGTTAAATATATATTTCAACAGGTAAACAGTACTGAGTTAGGCATAAGATATATTTAACAATTATGATGCATTTTAAGCCAAAACAAATGGATCTAGGATTAAAAGTAATTAAAATAAAGCCGTCACAAGGTTACATGGAGAAATACGTGGATTAACTGGAAATATATCATATTGAGTATTGCTGACTACATGTAAATACTGTATAAATATATATTCTCTGCATCAACAGTGAACTATACATGTATTCATGTAGTATTGCCCTGGGAATTTTGACAATAAACCTTTGTACTTTTGCAAATGTCTCTATTTTGTTTTACAGTCTTCAGCAAATAATTGTGTTGGTTACTTTTCTTAAAAATGTGCCATTATTTTCAAAGTCACCGTTAAATGGTTCGGAATGTTGACTCTTTTCCCACCGGTGTCTGAACAGACAAAATAGAAAATCATGATGCAAACACATAAATCACTAAATTGTTTATTCCAATCAGCAGCAAGTTACAGATTATTTAGAATGTGCAAAATTCAAACTGTAAAAAAATAAACAAAAAAAAACTGGAACGGGCCACACACGCCAGCCACGCTGCCTCACTGAGAAGCAACTGGTTGGCCCCTCGTACTGGTCCTGGTTCAGCAGATCTTCAGCCTGCACCTCTAAATAGTGAGGCAAGGTCCAGTTTGGGTGGATCGTTTTCCCCTTGCCTAGATGAAAGACAGAAATGGGTGGTGGATAATTAAAGAAAGTTTAAACCATATTTGAGAAATGAATGAATCTTTAATTTCGGATAGATTAGATTAAAAGAAAGGAATAGAATAATAGAACAAAGGGGGAAAAAATCCAATAAGGTCAAATTAAACAGCTACTCCTCGGATTATACAATTCAACATAACTTTTCCGAAATGGGTGATGGCTAAAGCCGCAGCTTATATTGCCCACCCATGTTCCATCTAAGAATTCAAAAATAAAATAAAATAAGAGTGATTACAAATCAGAACAAAGTTAAGACAAAACGTGACAAAAACTAAGCAACAGCACAACACTGACTGGATATGATAATCCTTGTGTGATTTTACATGTCGTTTTGTATATACAGCCGTGGACAAAATTGTTGGCACCCCTCTGTTAATGAAAGAAAAACCCACAGTGGTCACAGAAATAACTTGAATCTGACAAAAGTGGTAATAAATAAAAATTCTATGAAAATTAACCAATGAAAATCAGATAATGCGTTTGAACTGTGGTTCAACAGAATTATTTTAAAAAACAAATTCATGAAACAGACCTGGACAAAAATGATGGTACTCCTAGAAAAGATTGAAAATAATGTGACCATAGGGACATGTTCAACCAAGATGTGCCCTCTAATTAACATCACAGGTGCCTACAAACTTGTAATCAGTCAATCGGCCTATTTAAAGGGTGACAAGTAGTCACTGTGCTGTGACCATTGTGGGTTTTTCTTTCATTAACAGAGGGGTACCAACAATTTTGTCCACGTGTGTATGTTTGGAGTATTTCTTCCTTTAGTTTTTGTTTAAATTGTCCAAGCTTTGCACATGATTTTAATTCAGGTCCAAAAGCGTTCCACAGTCTGACTCCTTGCACTAAAACACAGTGTTGCTTGGTAGTAGTTCTCACTGAAGGTTTTTGAAATATACATGCTCCTCTGAAACGATATTGTTATTTGGAAGAACTTTTGGATATTTGCGGGCAGTGATAGATTCTTAGCTTTAAACATTATTACTGCAGTTTTAAAGGCAACCAGATCTTTCAACCTGAGAGCTTTTAATTTAAGAAAAAGTGGGTTTGTTGGTTCCCTGTAAACAGCTTTGTTTATTATTCTAATAGCTCTCTTCTGAAGCATAACGACTGGATATATGTTTTATATGTGTTTCCTCATACTTCAGTACAATATGTCATGTATGGGTATTGGTATCCTCTGAAGAGCTGGAGCAGGTGGCTGGGGAGAGGGAAGTCTGGGCTTCTCTGCTTGAACTGCTGCCTCTGCGACCCGGACCTCCGGAAAAGTGGTAGAAGATGGATGGATGGATGTTGATGTATGGGAGTATTAATGAATGATACAAAGTCTATAGTGTGGGTTGATTCAGCAAATATTTCACCCTGTGCAGTATTGCGATTGATTTGCATATTTTACCTTTAATATAATTAATGTGACTTCCAACACAGTTTTTTTATTGATTATTACGCCAAGGATTTTAATTTTGGATACCCTTTCAATCTGTACACCATTTACACTGAGTTTAGATACTGAGTTGTTGTGATGGTGTGAAATAACGTTATCAATAAAAGTTTAGCCACCGCTGTGTCGCCCTGGTTTCAAGTGTGGGTGGTGTTTTGTGCTTGTATTGCTAAAATATAAAAGGAAGTACTACATTGGGTCTCAAATATTTGTAATGTGTTCTACTACTGAATGAGTTTAAAGATGAAATACTATAGACTACACATATAAACTAAATTCTAATGGTGACTGAACAACTCCCATTCCCCAAGGTGCAAGATAATCTATTATGACTATAACTCATAAAGGATCACAGAAGTGATCTGATAAAAATAAATAAACAAGCGGTTTACTTTATGGTGGCTACTATTGGATGTGCCATTCATTTTCAATTACTCTGTAATTAATATTCACACAAATAAATCTCAATTCAGTCCCTTTCATATTAAGTGGAAATTGTGCTACTTTAAATTTGGCAGTTTACCTAAACTTTAACTTAAAGCGAGGTAGTCGGATCCGGGAAAAAAATGCTTTTTTTGCGTGCATGGAAAGAAAATCCTACAGACACATATAGCGCGATTGTCTGCGAGTGTGAATGAGCTGTTCCACGAACAAATGTACGTTTTTTGGTCAGTGGCTGTTTACATCGGCCAGGATACTTCGTGCACCGATGGGCCGTAGGGATCCCGTATTTTACATCTGGAAAAAAACAGTGAAATGGGAACAGCGGGAAGAGCCATAGTATCATCGTCTTGTGGGACACATATGTATCACTTTAGGCCTCACATCTCAGATTAGAACAAAGAACTGAGCCTCCTTGGAGATAACAGGAGGATGTGAAAGTTTAGCCTTTGGTATGCAAGAGACGGCCTTGGGGGATTTCCGGGTGTGCCGAAGACTATGAAAAGGATGTTATAGGATCAAAGAGTAGATGCATTGTTACTTGTGATTGAAATGCAATGTGACTGTGAACTGGGGGAGTCCTGGTATATAAAGAACGAATGCTTCTGTCTTGTTCTCTCTTTCTGCTTTACTGATGTTGGAAGATGTGAATAAACCTGACTCGTGGGATAAACTCTGCCTCGTCATTTTCACATTTCCACACTGGTGACCCTAAGACGTATCATGGATGAAAGAAATTCCCCCGGGCCAGCCGAGTCAGGAGCTCCCAGCCAGGCGTATGCCGCTACCGTCTGTTATGACTCGCCGCTCATCAGCGGCGCCAGCCGCGCGCACACCTGCTCCTCGTCAGCGGCGAGGTATTTAATCCACTCTGCCCTGGGCTTCGGCCTGAAGCCGTCTCTCTACTTCGGCCCCTTCGCTACTACGGATCTCAAACCGACTAGTGAAGATATCCTGGGTAAGCTCCCCTTACCTCTCTCCTCTAGCCTTCCCCTGTGCACAGGTGGACATTCCCGGCGGCGGACTTCATCATCTCGCCGTTGGCTCTACGCTGCTGCCACAGGTACCGCAGGTCGCTGTCTCCCGGGCTTCGCCCTTGTCGACGCCAGCCACCTGTCACAACCAAGTAAGCCAGCTACCATCATTATTCCCTGTATTGGTGTGGTGCCCGTTACCCTTCTCCCTCTGCTCTCTCCCACAGGGTTGTCCGGCTGTACGGCCTCCTGCCCCCGTGCCTGACGCAGACGCCACCACCAATACATTCTTATTCCACAGACACGCAGCCATACACTTCCTTGTTGCTAATAAAGCTGTTAAATCTATCCTGAGCCTGCGTGTGTGTCTCCTGGGCTGTGCGTTATGTCAGTACGGCTTCAGCAGAGCGGCTCGGCAGACAGCGGGCTCGCACGCCGTCTTTCCACCCTCGAGGCTCGGGTGGATTTAATAGCTCATCAGCAACAGGTGATATTGAATCAATTAATTATCATTACTAACCGATTAGACCGCTTGGACCCCCAGCAGCCGTTCCCCTCGGCTCGTCCGGGTGGCGTGGCTCCTGCGGCTCCGGTGGCCGTCCAGCCTGCTCCGGGTGCGCCAACACGGCTCACACCAATCCCCACTCCTGCTCGCTTCAGCGGTAAGCTGGGTGGAGCTCGGGGTTTTATTATGCAGTGTGAGTCCGTGTTTCTTCGCGTTCCCGGAGATTTTCCCTCAGACCATAGCAGAATTGGCTATATAGGTAATCTCCTTGAGGGTCGTGCGCTTACCTGGGCTTACGCCATTATGGTGAAGCCCAGCTACGCCACCCTCACCTATGGCCAGTTCGTGCGACAATTTCTGGAAGTGTTCGATCATTCGCGTTTGGACAGTGTCCAGGTCGACCGCCTTCTCGGACTCCAACAGGGGAGCCGATCGGCGGCCGACTACGCGATCGACTTCCGGGTTACCGCGGAGGAAGTTGGCTGGGAAGAGCGTGCGCTCTGCGGCATCTTCCTCCGCAGTCTAAATTCCGGTCTGAGGGATGAGTTGGCTGGACGGGATACCCCGGAGACGCTGGCGGAGCTGATTTCTCTCACCATCAGTTTGGATAACAGGCTGCGCGAGCGCGCCTCCGAGCGGAAGCAGTCTTCTCGCTCGCGGGGCGCCTCTGCACGTCTGCCCCAAGCTCGCCACCTGGCGTTGCCGCCGCCGGAGGTCTCCGAGGAGTCGGAACCAATGGTGACGGGCCGGACAAAGCTCCCCCTGGCGGAGAAACAGCGCCGTCGTGACCTGGGCCTCTGCATGTATTGCGGAGGTAGCCAGCACACTGTGGAGCATTGTCCGGAGAAGCCAAACGAGGTGGTCCGCGAGTCACTGTAGGGGGCCTCGCGGACGCTAATCGGTTAAGTCCCCTCACACATTTGACGCTGCCCATCCGCTTCTGTCACAACCTCACTGGGCACCTCACACATGCACTGGTGGATTCAGGCGCGGAGGGTAGCTTTATTTCACAAAGCCTGGCAACCCGACTGGGCATCCATTGTCACCCCCTCGACACTCCTCTCGCCCTGGTTAATCTCTCCCGAGTTTCCCTGGGAAAAGTAACTCACCAAACATCCCCTGTCCCGGTGATCATCTCTGGAAACCATCGGGAGGATATCTCCTTTTACGTCCTGCCCACCTCAGTAACTCCTGTCATCCTCAGTTATCCCTGGCTCCGCCTCCACAACCCCGCCTTGGACTGGAAGACTGAGAAGGTTTCAGCGTGGAGCACTTTCTGCATGGGTACCTGCCTCCAATCCGCGGCCTGCGCCCCGTCCTTGCCTCCCACAGCTCAGGACACCGCGCCCCCGGATCTCACCCTAGTGCCCTCAGAGTTCCATGACCTGGGTGCCGTTTTCAGTAAGTCCAAGGCGATGTCTCTGCCTCCTCACCGGCCCTACGACTGCGCCATTAACATCCGCCGGGGGCGCCCTTACCCTCAGGACGCCTCTATAGTCTGTCAGCGCCGGAGAAGGAGGCAATGAACAGCTACCTGAAGGAGTTGCTTAGTGCTGGGATCATCCGACCATCCTCCTCTCCAGTAGGTGCAGGGTTCTTCTTTGTGGGAAAGAAGGACGGATCTCTTCGTCCTTGTATCGACTATCGAGCTCTCAACGATATCACAGAGAAGGACCGGTACACCCTGCCCCTTATGGACACTGCCTTCCACTCCCTCCAGAGGGCGACCTGGTTTACTAAGCTGGATTTCCGCAGCGCTTACCACCTCGTCCGGATCCGGGAGGGAGATGAGTGGAAAACCGCCTTCCGAACCCCAAACGGGCATTTTGAATATCTTGTGATGCCGTTTGGGTTGACCAACGCTCCAGCCGTCTTTCAGCGCCTCATCAATGACGTCCTCCGGGACTTCATCGGCCTGTTCGTATTCGTCTACCTGGACGACATTCTCATCTTCTCCAGGTCCAGGGATGAACACCGGGTCCACGTGAGGCGGGTCCTGCAGAGACTGCTGGAGAACCGTCTGTACGTCAAGGCGGAAAAATGTGAATTCTACGCCAAAACAACTTCCTTCCTGGGGTTCGTCATCTCCCATGACCAGGTGCTTCCGGACCCAGCAAAGATCAAAGCAGTGGTGGATTAGCCCACACCAACTTCTCGAAAGCAAGTTCAGCAATTCATCGGGTTCGCCAATTTCTACCGCTGCTTTGTCCCGAACTTTGGAGCCATCGTTGGGCCCCTGACCCGCCTCACCTCTCCTAAGACCCCGTTCCGGTGGACTGAAGAGGCCGCTTCGGCCTTCCAGGCGCTGAAGACGGAGTTCTCCTCCTCCCGGGTCCTCAGCCAGGTCGATCCCGCGCTGCAGTGCATTGTGGAGGTGGACGCTTCGGACACGGGGGTGGGAGCGGTGTTGTCCCAGCGGTCCCCAGCCAATGGAGCCAAGCGACCTTGCGCCTTCTTCTCTCGGCACCTGTCACCGGCGGAACGAAACTATGACGTGGGGGACAGAGAGCTTCTTGCCATCAAGCTTGCCCTTCAAGAATGGCGTCACTGGCTGGAGGGGGCAGCCTTGCCTTTTGTGGTCCTCACTGACCACAAGAACCTGGAGATCTGCCAAGCGTCTGAATGCCCGCCAGGCGCGTTGGTCCCTGTTCTTTGCAAGGTTTAAGTTCAGCATCACATATAGGCCTGGCTCCAAGAACGGCCTGCCCGACGCCCTCTCCAGGCAATTTGCCCCGGAGGCCGCAGAAGACGTTGCTCACACCATCTTGCCCAGGTCGTGCATCGTGGGGGCTGTTACAGGGGACATAGAAGACAAGATCCGGAGGGTGCAGGAGTCGGAACCGGACCCTGGCGGCAGACCGGAGGGGAGGCTCTTCGTGCCATCTGCCGTCCGGGGGGACGTTATACACTGGCTCCATACCTCCAAGCTCACCTGCCATCCTGGAGCTTCGCGGATGATTGACCTTCTCCAGCGATCCTTTTGGTGGCCAGGCCTGCGGAAGGATGCCGCCTGTTACGTCCGGGCCTGCCCCGTCTGTGCTGCCAATAAGTCAGGTAATGCTCCCCCTGCGGGTCTGCTCCAGCCCCTGCCCGTCCCTGGCAGGCCCTGGTCGCACATCGCTGTGGACTTCGTCACCGGGCTCCCTGTCTCCAACAACTTTGACACAGTTCTGACCATTGTAGACCGTTTTTCCAAGGCCGCCCACTTCGTGCCCCTACGTGGACTTCCCTCAGCCTTGGAGACGGCGGACCTCCTCATCCAGCACGTGGTCAGACTGCATGGAATCCCGGTCGACGTGGTCTCCGACCGCGGCCCCCAGTTTTCTTCGGACGTCTGGAGGTCATTTTGCAACGCCCTGGGAGCCAAGGTAAGCCTCTCCTCCGGCCATCACCCCCAGTCTAACAGGCAGTGTGAGCGGACTAACCAGGAGCTGGAGGCTCCGCTCCGCTGAGTTACTTCATCCAAACCCACGTCCTGGAGTTCTCACCTCGCCTGGGTGGAGTACGCCCACAACACCTCTCGCTCTACGGCCATCGGGATGTCGCCCTTTAAAGCATCCTTGGGCTATGATCCACCCCTGTTCCCCACGCAGGAGGGCGAGTTGGCTGTCCCCTCTGTCCAGGCACATCTGAGGCGGTGCCGTTCCCTTTGGTCCACGGCGCGTAATGTGCTTTTACGCACGGCGGAGCGCAATAAGTCTACGGCGGACCGACATAGGAGACCTGCACCTGCCTACCAGGTGGGACAGCAAGTTTGGGTATCCACACAGGACGTAAACCTAAAGGGTGAGAGGAGAAAGCTGGCCCAACGGTTCATCGGCCCTTATCCCATAACCAGAATCATCAACCCGGTGGCTGTGCGTGTGGCTATTCCATCCTCCCTCCGCATCCATCCCACCTTCCACGTCTCCAAAATTAAACCGGTGGTCTCTGACCCCCTCTGCCCTCCACCTGTGGAGGGCAGAGGGGGTCCCCGGATGATTGGTCCCCGGATGATTGGTGGCCATCCGGCCTGGACCGTCGCTGACATCTTGGACGCCCGACGCCGGGGTCGCGGATTGCAGTACCTGGTGGATTGGGAGGGCTATGGACCCGAGTGGAGACAGTGGGTACCTTCCTCGCTGGTGTTGGACCGGTCACTCATTTCTGAGTTTCATCGAGCGCACCCGGAAAAACCATCGCCAGGAGGCGCTGCTAGAGGGGGGAGTACTGTTATGACTTGCCGCTCATCAGCGGCGCCAGCCGCGCGCACACCTGCTCCTTGTCAGCGGTGAGGTATTTAATCCACTCTGCCCTGGGCTTCGGCCTGAAGCCGTCTCTCTACTTCGGCCCCTTTGCTACTACGGATCTCAAACCGACTAGTGAAGATATCCTGGGTAAGCTCCCCTTACCTCTCTCCTCTAGCCTTCCCCTGTGCACAGGTGGACATTCCCGGCGGCGGACTTCATCATCTCGCCGTTGGCTCTACGCTGCTGCCACAGGTACCGCAGGTCGCTGTCTCCCGGGCTTCGCCCTTGTCGACGCCAGCCACCTGTCACAACCAAGTAAGCCAGCTACCATCATTATTCCCTGTATTGGTGTGGTGCCCGTTACCCTTCTCCCTCTGCTCTCTCCCACAGGGTTGTCCGGCTGTACGCCCTCCTGCCCCCGTGCCTGACGCAGACGCCACCACCAATACATTCTTATTCCACAGACACGCAGCCATACACTTCCTTGTTGCTAATAAAGCTGTTAAATCTATCCTGAGCTGGCGTGTGTGTCTCCTGGGCCATGCGTTATGTCACCGTCCAGCTACCGGACTTTTGGCAAGACAACCCGCGCTCCTGGTTCCACTTGGTCGAAGCACAGTTCGCCCTCCGGGGGATAACGGTAGATGACACGAAGTTCTACCATGTGATTGCAAAGCTCGACAACCACACGGCTCGGCATGTCAGAATCAGAATCAGAATCAGAATCAGAATCAGCTTTATTGGCCAAGTATGAACAACACATACAAGGAATTTGACTTTGGCTAAAAACTTGCTCTCGTTGTTCAGGTGAAGGATTTAAATAAGGATTCAATGACAAACAGAGTATGTACAGTAAATTACAGTCTGTCCACGTTTCTATAAAAGGATGCAAATATATACAGGAATATATGCAGTTATTTACTCGGACTAACCACACTTTGCAGAAATATATGAAAAAATATACAATCACACAGTATTTCAATGTGGACTCAGATTCAGTGATATAATGTGAATGAAGTAAAAAGCAGTGTGAGAGTTATGTGCAATGTAATAATGGATGAAAAGTCATGAGTACAGCAAACAGGTAGGACAAGGTGAATGTTAGGAGTTCATCAGAGTGATGGCTTGAGGAAAGAAACTGTTCCTGTGACGGGTGGTTTTGACCTTCAGTGATCTGTAACGACGACCAGAAGATAGAAGTTCAAACAGTTTGTGGCCGGGGTGAGATGGGTCAGCACAGATGTTTCCCGCCCGTTTCCTGGTTATGGACCGATATAAGTTCTCAATGGAGGGTAGGTCGGTACCAATGATCCTCTCCGCAGACTTAATGATCCGCTGCAGTCTGGTCTTGTCCTGTTTAGTGGCAGATCCAAACCAGACAGTGATGGAAAAGCAGAGGACAGATTGGATGATGGCGGTGTAGAAGACAACCAGCAGCTCCTGAGGCAAATCAAACTTCTTGAGCTGACGCAGAAAAAACAACCTCTGCTGGGCCTTTTTCCGGACAGTGTCTATATGGGAGGACCACTTCAGGTTCCGGGAGATTGTGGTACCCAGAAACTTGAAGGAGTCCACAGTGGACACTGTGCTGTTGAGGATGGTGAGTGGGGGGAATGAAGGGGGGTGTCGCCTGAAATCCACAGTCATCTCCACCGTTTTGGCTGGGTTAAGTTCAAGATGGTTCTGGCTGCACCAGAGGATCAGCTGCTCCACCTCCCGCCTGTATGCAGACTCATCATCATCCCGGATCAAACCAATGACTGTGGTGTCGTCCGAAAACTTCAGGAGCTTCACCGAAGGGTCCTCTGAGGTGCAGTCGTTGGAGTAGAGGGAGAAGAGCAGTGGGGAAAGGACACATCCTTGGGGGGCGCCAGTACTAATTTTTCGGGAGCTGGATGTAAATCTCCCTAGCTTCACCTGTTGCCACCTGTCAGTCAGAAAGCTGGAGATCCACTGGCAGGTGGAGGGGGGCACCTTGAGCTGGAGGAGTTTCTGATGAAGAATGCCTGGGATGATGGTGTTGAACGCTGAGCTGAAGTCGACAAACAGGATCCTGGCGTACGTCCCTGGGGAGTCGAGGTGTTGCAGGATGTAATGTAGTCCCATATTCACTGCATCATCCACTGACCTGTTTGACCGGTAGGCAAACTGCAGTGGGTCCATCAGGGGGCCTGTGATGACCTTCAGGTGGTTCAGCACCAATCTCTCCAAGGATTTCATGACCACAGAGGTCAGGGCAACAGGTCTGTAGTCGTTTAATCCTGTAATAGAGGGTTTCTTGGGAACTGGAATGATGATGGAGCGTTTGAAGCAGGAAGGCACTTCACGCAGCTCCAGTGATCTGTTAAAGATCCGGGTGAAGATGGGGGCCAACTCGTTGGAGCAGACTCTCAGGCAGGACGGAGACACACCATCAGGTCCTGCAGCCTTCTTGATCTTTTGTCTCTGAAAGACCCGGCGCACCTCCTCTTCACAGATCATTAGTGCTGGTGGGAGGTCAGAGTGGAGGAGGGATGGAGTTCCTGGGGCTGCAGATAATCCTTTTGTGTGGGTGGGAGGTGAGAACTGTAGGTTCTTTTCAAACCTGCAGTAAAAGCTGTTTAGGTCATTAGCCAGCTGGAGGTTTTCCGCAGGGTGGGGGGATGGTCTCCTGTAGTTGGTGATATGTGGAGAGCCTATTGGAGCGGCCACCTGCCAACGACAAATATGGCGGGTTGAAGGCTGCGCTTATCCAGCGTTTCACTCTCTCAGTCGAGGAGAGAGCGGAGAGGCTCCTGGCTCTGAATGACTTGGGAGATGGCACGCCCATTGACCTGATGGAGAACCTGCTGAGGTTGAGGGGCTCAGACGACGACGACTTCATCTTCACCTACATTTTCCTCAGGACCCTACCGTCGGCCACGAGAGCGGCCCTGGCCAGTTCGCCGTTGTTGGCCCAGCGGGACTTCCGCGCGCTGGCCCAGGAGGCGCATCGGATTCTCAACGCCAGCAAACAGCGCGCGGCCACCGCAGCAGCGACGGAGTTTGGCACGGCGGCCGGAGATGGCGGAGGGCCAGAGATGGTGGTAGCAGAATCACCGACGACGGTGGCGGCGGGGGTCAAGGATCGCGGAGGAGACACCCTCTGTTTCTACCATCGCCGCTTTGCAGAGAAGGCACGCAAATGTATATCACCATGTCAATTCAAGCGCTCGGGAAATGCCAAGACCGGGGGTTGGTAGCAGCTGCGACCCTCGGGGAGGAGAACAAGCTGCTCTACTTGAAGGATGCATGCTCGGGGAGGCATTTCCTCGTGGACACAGGCTCCCAGTTGAGTTTCATCACACCTTCCTCCGCTGACCGGCTGGCAGTTTCCAGCGGTCCCGGGGTGGCAGCAGCGAACGGCTCGGAGATTAAGACCTTTGGTGAGAGGGCTCTGCTTCTGTCTTTAAACTGCCGTACATTCGAGTGGACTTTTGTCATAGCAGCAGTGAATTTCAATATGTTGGGGGCTGATTTTCTGTGCTCACATGGTTTGTTGGTTGATCTCGCTAACAGGCGCCTGGTTAATGCACTTTCTTTCGATTCTATTCCCTGTACAGCCCGAGTGGCCCCACCAACAGCACAAGCCAACATCACAGCTGCAAGCAGTAAGTTCCACACACTGCTCACTCAGTTCCCAGCACTCATGGTCCCCACATTTTCAGCAGCCGTCGCTAAACACGGGGTGGAACATTTTATTACTACCACCGGCCCGCCCGTTTTTGCAAAAGCTCGGCGCTTGGATGCAGCTAAACTGACCATAGCGCGCGATGAGTTCGCCAACCTGGAAAGGTTGGGCATCATCAGGCGTTCGAACAGCCCATGTGCTTCCCCACTGCACATGGTCCCGAAAGCTGACGGCTCGTGGCGACCTTGCGGAGATTTCCGCAGGTTGAACAACGCCACAGCGCACAACCGCTACCCAATCCCCCATATCCAAGATTTTTCCATTCATTTGGCGGGGGCGCGCGTTTTTTCTAAGATAGACTTGGTCCGCGGTTACCACCAATTCCCAGTGCGCGCTGAGGACATACCCAAAACAGCGGTATTAACTCCGTTTGGTCTATTCGAGTTTTTGCGCATGCCATTTGGGCTTAAAGGCACTGCGCAGACGTTCCAACGCATGATGGACGCGGTGTTGCGCGATCTCCCTTTCGTATTCGTCTACCTGGATGACATCTTAGTAGCCAGCGCGTCCGAAGACGAACACGAAAACCACCTCACGGCAGTTTTCCAGAGGTTGGGAGAGCACGGTTTAATAATCAACCCAGCAAAGTATCAGTTCGGGGTGGCGCAGATTAATTTTTTGGGGCATTGCGTCTCTCGAGAAGGAGCTGTTCCGCTACCTGACAAAGTGCGCGCGGTAACAAATTTTCCCCAGCCACAAACGGTCAGGGCGTTACAGGAGTTTTTGGGAATGGTGAATTTTTATAATCGTTTCCTCCCCCGCGCAGCGCAGCTCATGCAACCACTGTACGCCGCGCTCAAAAAACAAAAACCCGCGAATAAAATCGAATGGTCCCCGGAGCGAGAGCAAGCGTTCTCGGAAGTCAAGGCAGCCCTGGCCAAAGCTGCGTTGTTGGCGCATCCGGACCCAACGGCCCGCATAGCGCTCACTACTGACGCGTCAGATGTGGCTATAGGGGCGGTCGTGGAGCAGCATGTAGCCGGGGCTTGGCAGCCGCTCGCCTTTTTCAGCAGGACTTTGTGTGATAGTGAACGTAAATACAGCGCGTTTGACAGGGAGTTGTTAGCTCTCCATTTGGCCATTCGCCACTTCCAGTTCTGGCTGGAAGGACGCCGTTTCACCGCAGCACAAGCACAAGCACAAGCCGCTGACTTTCGCGATGGCCAAGGTTTCAGAACCGTGGTCAGGCTGGCAGCAGAGACAGCTGGCCACGATCTCAGAGTTTACTACCGATATTCAGCATGTGGCGGGTAAACTTAATGTAGTGGCAGACTGCCTCTCGCGCGCCGTGGAGGCCCCAGTCCGCGTAGGGATAGATTATGCAGCCATGGCCGCGGCTAGCGACGCGGAAGTGCGCGCGCTCCAGTCTGGACCAACAGGGTTAAGGCTGGAGAACAGGATGCTGCAAGACGGTATGCCCCCCCTAATCTGCGACGTCTCCACTGGATGACCACGTCCTCTGGTACTGGCCGCGTGGCGCCGCCGCGTTTTTGACTCGATTCATTCTCTGGCTCACCCAGGAGTGCGCACGTCGGTCAAAATGGTAGGAGAGAAATTTGTATGGCCGAGCCTGCGCAAACAAGTTAAGGAGTGGGCAGCAGCCTGCATGGCGTATCAACGAGCCAAGGTACACAAACACACGAGAGCTCCCTTGGAGCCGTTTCACACCCCGGCTAAGAGGTTCGATCATGTTCACGTGGACCTCGTAGGCACCCTCCTGCCATCACAGGGGTGCACACACCTTCTGACAATGGTGGACCGCACCACGCGCTGGCCGGAAGTGGTTCCACTGGCGTCAACCACAGCCGAGGAGGTGGCGCGCGCGTTTTTAACTGCGTGGGTGGCGCGTTTTGGAGTCCCGTCGGACATTACGTCTGACAGAGGCCCTCAATTTGTTTCCGAACTTTGGTGAACAATGGCCCGCAGCCTGGGTGTCACAATTCACCACACAACCGCGTACAATCCGCAGGCTAATGGGTTATGCGAGCATTTTCATAGGTCATTGAAAGCGGCCCTCAGGGCGTCACTGACAGATGCAAATTGGGTAGACAAGCTACCGTGGGTTTTATTGGGATTGCGTTCTGCACCTAAAGAGGACTTAGAAGCCTCCCCGGCTGAGCTAGTTTTTGCGCAGCCACTTCGGCTGCCTGGGGAGTTTCTCCCAGATAATCCTGCGCCAGATAGCTCCCCGTCTCAGCTGTTGCAACGTGGCACGGAATCGGGCACACTGCCTGGCCCCGTTCACCACAGTTTTCCGCGCATTTTTGTTCCTAAGACTTTGAAAAACGTGGAGTTTGTTTTTGTCAGACACGATGCTCATCGCCCACCGCTGCGGCCACCTTATGATGGACCATTTAGAGTGCTGGAAACAGTGGACAAGCATTTTTTGCTAGATTTGGGGGGCAGGAAGGAAAAGATTGACATTAACAGGCTCAAACCCGCCTTTGTTGTGGCAGACGAGGATGTGCTGTTGGCCAGGGCTCCTCGGCGTGGCAGACCCCCTCGGGGAAATTCTCCAGAACACCCACAGGGACTGACAAACAGTTTTCACCCCCAGACAGCAGCCCCTCAGCATGATGGCGCCGCAGAAGTGGTGAAGCCCGCTTACAGCAGATACGGGAGGAGGTTGAGGCCCAAACAGCACATGGGTTGATGTGTAATGATTTTATCATGACATGCAGACTGTTATTCTGTTGTTCCATCTTAGATGTTTGGGGGGGGGGGTCATGTGGGACACATATGTATCACTTTAGGCCTCACATCTCAGATTAGAACAAAGAACTGAGCCTCCTTGGAGATAACAGGAGGATGTGAAAGTTTAGCCTTTGGTATGCAAGAGACGGCCTTGGGGGATTTCCGGGTGTGCCGAAGACTATGAAAAGGATGTTATAGGATCAAAGAGTAGATGCATTGTTACTTGTGATTGAAATGCAATGTGACAGTGAACTGGGGGAGTCCTGGTATATAAAGGACGAATGCTTCTATCTTGTTCTCTCTTTCTGCTTTGCTGATGTTGGAAGATGTGAATAAACCTGACTCGTGGGATAAACTCTGCCTCGTCATTTATCACTTTAGGCCTCACATCTCAGATTAGAACAAAGAACTGAGCCTCTTTGGAGATAACAGGAGGATGTGAAAGTTTAGCCTTTGGCATGCAAGAGACGGCCTTGGGGGATTTCCGGGTGTGCCGAAGACTATGAAGAGGAAGATCAGAATCAGAATCAGAATCAGAATCAGATTTATTGCCATTGTTCATGTAGTACACACACTAGGAATTTGTCTCGGTGCCATGCTGCAACATTAAAAACATGATGAGATAGAGAGATAAACTAAAAAACTAAAAGACTAAAAACATGCAATAAGTGTAGAATAATAAGTAATAATAATAATAATAATAATAATGAGTAATACTAGTCAAGGCAGTTTTAAATAAATTAGCAAGTAGCAGATAATATGGGGTACCACAGTGCAGTCGATAATGCAACAGAAAAACAGTGATGAATGACATGAGTCTGGTTGAGCTGCT
Organism: Pholidichthys leucotaenia; assembly: GCA_020510985.1. Classification (NCBI taxonomy): domain Eukaryota; kingdom Metazoa; phylum Chordata; class Actinopteri; order Cichliformes; family Pholidichthyidae; genus Pholidichthys; species Pholidichthys leucotaenia. The sequence continues at coordinate 111,644,673 of CM035838.1, read as the reverse complement.
GTATATAGTGCACGAGAGTCGATAAGTCACTTAATGTTCAGCAGTCTGATGGCAGAGGGGAAAAAGCTGTTCATGTGCCGGGAGGTTTTAGTCTGAATGGACTGAAGTCTTCTACCTGAGGGGAGGGGGGCAAACAGTACGTGACCAGGGTGTGAAGGATCAGCTATGATCCGGCCTGCACGCCTCCGGGTCCTGGAGATGTACAGGTCCTGGAGAGATGGGAGCTTGCAGCCGATCACCTTCTCAGCAGTGCGCACGACGCGCTGCAGCCTTAGTCTGTCCCTGGCAGTGGCTCCTGCGTACCACACGGTTATGGAGGAGGTGAGGATGGACTCGATGATGGCCGTGTAGAACTGCACTAACATCTTGGTGGGTAGCTTGAGCTTCCTCAGCTGCCGCAGAAAGAACGTCCTCTGCTGGGCCTTTTTGATGAGGGAGCTGATGGTTGGCTCCCATTTGAGGTCCCGGGTGATGGTGGTGCCCAAGAAGCGGAAGGAATCTACAATGGTGATGGGAGAGCCTGTGATGGTGAGGGGGGGCAGGGGGGTTGTGACTTTCCTGAAGTCCACGATCATCTCCGCTGTCTTCAGAGCGTTCAGCTGCAGGTTGTTGTGGCTGCACCAGGACACCAGCTGGGCCACCTCTTTCCTGTAGACGGACTCGTCGCCGTTGGAGATGAGCCCGATGAGGGTGGTGTCGTCTGCAAACTTGATCAGCTTGACAGACTGGTGGCTGGAGGTGCAGGAGTTGGTATAAAGGGAGGAGAGTAGGGGGGAAAGTACACAGCCCTGGGGTGATCCGATGCTGATGCTAACAGAGTCAGAGACAGACTTCCTCAGCCGCACATGCTGCCTCTGGTCCGTCAGGAAGTCGGTGATCCACCTGCAGAGGGAGTCAGGCACGCCGAACAGGGACAGCTTGTCCTGGAGCAGAGCGGGGCAGATGGTGTTGAATGCTGAGCTGAAGTCCACAAACAGGATCCTGGCGTAGGTTCCCGGCGAGTCCAGGTGCTGCAGGATGGAGTGGAGGGCCAGGTTGACTGCGTCGTCCACAGACCTGTTGGCACGGTAGGCAAACTGCAGCGGGTCCAGGAGGGGAGTGGTGATGGACTTGAGGTGAGACAGGACCAGGCGCTCAAAGGACTTCATGACTACAGAGGTGAGCGCTACAGGTCTGTAGTCGTTAAGTCCAGTAATCCGTGGCTTCTTGGGGACAGGGATGATAGTGGAGGATTTGAGGCAGGACGGCACGTGGCATTGCTTAAGGGAGGTGTTAAAAATGTCTGTGAAGACAGGAGCCAGCTCTTTCGCACAGTGTCTCAGGGTGGAGGGAGACACACCGTCCAGTCCGGGGGCCTTGCGCGGGTTCAGTCTGGAGAACTGTCTGTGCACGTCCTGCTCACTGATGACAAGGGCAGGGGGGGAGGAGGAGGAGGGGGGGACCGCTTTTGATGAATTAGGGGCCGAGGAGGCAGTGGAGCTGGGTGGAGTGGGGGAGTTGGACACAGCTGACGAGGTGTCAAAACGGGCGTAATATTGGGACAGTTTTTGACAAAGGGCTTTGTCATCCTGACCTTTAGAAGCCTGAGGCCGATAGTTGGTGATTTGCCTCAGTCCTCTCCACACAGAAGCCGAGTCATTAGCAGTGAACTGCTAATGAAAAGGAATGAAAAGGATGTTATAGGATCAAAGAGTAGATGCATTGTTACTTGTGATTGAAATGCAATGTGACTGTGAACTGGGGGAGTCCTGGTATATAAAGGACGAATGCTTCTGTCTTGTTCTCTCTTTCTGCTTTGCTGATGTTGGAAGATGTGAATAAACCTGACTCGTGGGATAAACTCTGCCTCGTCATTTTCACATTTCCACAGTCTAATCGTTTTATAACACATTTCACAACTAATAATAGTAACATTTCCACAAAAAATGTGCTATATTAACAACACAATCGCATTTTGCACACGGCCCGCTCTCCGGCGGCGGCCCCGAGAAGTAAACAAATGCAGGGACGCTTGAATTCTTTCCTCACGAAAATATCATTTTTGAATATTAATTACAGCTAAACGGGAGCAGTTTCGATGCCGACATTTCACATACAAATCCTAATGTACGTGTTCTATACACCATCGGCTTTTGCGTATCCGACTACCTCGCTTTAAAAAGCAAAAGATTTGACCATAAATATGATGTGTTGTTTACCTGTCACAATACATTGGTGTCAAAACGTCGCCATTCCGAGCAGATCCTGTTTGGACTCTACAATGAAATACACACAAATTAAGTACATGCACAGCACGAAAGTGCAACATGTAAAAAAAACAAAAAAACACCTTTTTAACCAGGATTACAACTAGCTTATTTCATCAGATATTGTCAACAAAAAAAAGCAACATACAAGGACGGACGTAGCATTGAGCTAGGTCATCGTTTAAACATGATTAAGTTTTCGTCTGTCCTAAGTGAACTTTCCACTGTTGGAAAAAAATAACGTAAAACATGACTATCACATCACTCACCGTCCTGTATATCACAATATCACGGCTTCAACTGCTGAAGTTGGGTGCGTCGCGGCTGTACATTCAATTCAATTCGGGTGGCTGGGTCTAATTCCCGGTGCGTCTCCGTCTATTTTCTGGTGCGTCTGCTTGTGCTCCCCACTGCAAGCTCAGTCTGCTTCCCTCTGTATTCTCTCATCAGCCGAAACACACAGGAAACTCTGCTGGACCGCGGTGTTAGATTTCTGCTGATTTCTGTTAAGCCATTCTATCGTTGTTTATAATATCACTTGTTCGCGGGCTCACTGACGAAAAATTGCAAATGGCGGCCAGCAAGCGATTTTCGAAAGTCAGCGTAACGCCCACTCTTATGACGCTACGCCCAGACCAATGAATGGCCAGCAGTGGCGTGACGAAACCGTGCCGGTACCCTTCGGACCTACTCTCCATTGGTGCCGATAAAAGTGGAACAGTTCCGAAATAACAGAACTGTTAGGCCATTGGGTGCCGAATGGAAAAGCGGACAAAGGGGGCCGAACCGTGCGAAACGAGGCCAAACTGGGCCAAGTGGAAAAGCGCCTCTAGTTGCTTCTCAGTGAGACAGCGCGGCCGGTGTGTGTGACCCATTCTAAATTTTTTTTACAGTTTGAATTTTGCCCATTCTAAATAATCTGGAATTTCCTGCTGATTGTAATAAACAATTTAGTGACTTATGTGTTTGCATCATGATTTTCTATTTTGTCTGTTAAGATATCAGTGGGAGAAGAGTCAACAGCACAAACCATTTATCAGTGACGTTGAAAATAATGGCTCATTTTTAAGAAAAAGTAACCAAAAACAATTATTTTATTTACTGAAGACTGTACTGTTGGATGTGTCAGTGCAGAAGACACTGCACACTTTAGTGATAGTACCAGTATATGGAGGAATTCTGGGCCATATTAGCATCTGCATTTTCTAATAATGGGTTAGGGCAGGGGTGTCCAATCATGTGCCATGGAGGGCCAAGACCCTGCAGGCTTTACCTGCAACCAGTGTCTTCAACAGCAGATTCCACTGAATTTCTTCTACTGACTGCTGATCAGTGAAAACACCTGCTGAAGAGACTGGGTTGAAGAGAGAACCTGCAGAGTCTTGGCCCTCCATGACACATGATTGGACACCTGTGGGTTAGGATTTAAGATAAGATAGATAAGATAAGATAAGCCTTTATTATTAGGATTTATTGCAATCCTGGAATTTCCCCATTGTGGGAATTTCCCCATTGTCCCACAATGGGGAAATTCCAGGATTGCAACAGCACAGGGATAGCAACACTCAGAGCAACAATCAGAAGGCAAGGAAAAAAACAAGAACAGCTAGTAAACATATGTACATATTACTATAAATATATATATATATATATATATATATATATATATATATATATATATATAGACACACAGTGCGGAGCATTATGGTTGGTGAATGTGCAGCAGAAAGTCTAAGCTCTCTCTCCGCGGATGCGGCGGGCCAGCTGGAAGTCTTTGGGCATGATGGTGACCCTCTTAGCGAAGAAGAGCCCACCAGGTAGGCCTCGCTGGCCTCCTGCAGAGCCATGACGGCGAAGCTCAGGAAGCGCAGGTCGGTCTTGAAGTCCTGAGCGATCTCCCTCACCAGGCGTTTAATGGGATTTAACATTTTAACACAAACTGCTTTATGGTTCATAATTCTGTTGGCAGACTTACACCAAACCAAAAGTGATTTCTCAAACCACTGGATTGTTCTTAGACAGCTTTTTCAGTGTTTTAGTATTTAATTTGTGTCACTTGGTGGTAACCTTCACACATAAAAACAAAAGTGGAGACACATCTGCAAAAAGTACAAAGATTTGTTATCAAAATTCCTAGTGCCATACTAAATGAATACATGTATAGTTTCTACATGTAGTCAGCAATACTCGATATGATATATATCCAGTAAATCCATGTATTTCTCCATGTAACCTTGTGACTACATTATTTTAATTGCTTTTAATCCTAGATTCAGTTTGTTTTGGCTTAAAATGCATCACAATTGTTAAATATATCTTATTATACCTAACTCAGTACGGTTTACCTGTTGAAATATATATTTTACGGCTAATATAACCCCATAACTACAATATGGCGCCTGGCGATCAAGTTTTGGCAGCTGATCACTTTTTGTCATGATACCTCTGGCTGGAGCAGGTACATCCCATGATGTCTCAACAGTTGCTCCATGATTTTCACACAGATCAGAGCAATTTGTTGCACAGGAAGCTAAATGTTTCTACAGACATTCTGAAGTTCTATAACCACTGCGCGTTTGTGAAACTGGGGTGACATCACTGGGAGCCTGTGCTGAACACCCAGACCCACGGTTTGAAGCAATAATTTTTCCACAAGAGAGCCATCTGAAACACACACACAGAGAATACATATTTTAGTACCTAATAGCGATAACTTGCCGACATTACAATGTAGTACGGTGGACTTAAAGCAAAGTAGCATTCGCAATCATTAGCTTACCTTCATATGTGATGTAGTTTGTATCCTCATGTCTTTCGCTTTATACTGCTCTATATGGTTTCCTAAACGCTCCAGTACTTTTCCAGAGTGTGTCGTCTCGCCGCCTATAGCCTTCTGCTCTCCTTTTTTGCCTTTACTCTGGCAAAAAAAGCCAGAGACCACAGTCGCCTCATATCCTGCCATCTTGTGTTTTGCCTGGGTAGCTTGTTTTACGTAACGGGAGGGTTGCACCGCCTCCCTGTAATAAATCCCACCCACATCAAGCGGTAGTCTGGTGTAATGGAAACACAAGCTGACCAAACTGAACTGAACTGTACTGTGCTGTACTGGGCCAAACAGGTACTAGTGGAAAAGGGCCAAAAACAACTGTTGTGAGTGTTTGGTTCGTATTGCCAACACTCGGTCGGACTTATTCCCAGTGAGAGTTGGACTCTGCCAGGGCTGCCCTTTGTCACCGATCCTGTTAATAATTTTTATGGACAGGATTTCTAGGCGCAGCCAGGGAACGGAGGGTGTCATGCTTGGTGACCACAGGATCTCATCTCTGTTGTTTGAAGATGATGTTGTCCTGTTGGCTTCATCCAGCAATGACCTACAGATCTTACTGGGACGGGTTGCTGCTGAGTGTGAAGCAGCTGGGATAAGAATCAGTACCTCCAAGTCCGAGTCCATGGTCCTCAGCTGGAAAAACGTGGATTGTCTTCTCCGGGTTGGGGACAAGCTCCTGCCCCAAGTAGAGGAGTTTAAGTATCTCAAGGTCTTATTCACGAGTGAGGGGAGAATGGAGCAGGAGATTGACAGATGGAGTGGAGCAGCATCTGCAGTGATGCGAACGTTGTACCGGTCTGTTGTGGTGAAGGGGGAGCTTAGTTCTGAGGCAAAGCTGTCGATTTACCAGTCAATCTACGGTCCTACCCTCACCTATGGTCATGAGCTTTGGGCTGAGATCGCAGATACAAGCAGCTGAAATGAGCTTTCTTTGTAGGATTGCTGGACTCACCCTTAGAGATAAGGTGAGGAGCTCAGTCATCTAGGAGGGCCTCAGAGTAGAACCACTGCTCCTTCACATTGAAAGAAGCCAGTTGAGGTGGTATGGGCATCTGATCAGGATGCTTCCTGGACCCCTCCCACTTGAGGTGTTTTGGGCACGTCCCACTGGGAAGAGATGCCGGGGCTGACCCAGGAGTCGCTGGAGAGACTATGTCTCTCAGCTGGTCTGGGAACGCTTTGGTATCCTCTCTAAAGAGCTGGAGCAGGTGGCTGGGGAGAGAGAAGTCTGGGCTTCTCTGCTTGAACTGCTGCCTCCGTGACCCTGACCTCCGGAAAAGCAGTAGAAGATGGATGGATGTATGGATGTATGGATGCTTCTGTCGTTTTGGTCATCTACTGTGTCATGCTGCTGTTACACTGTAATTTCCCAGTTGGAGATCAATAAAGTCTATCTATCTATCTATCTATCTATCTATCTATCTATCTATCTATCTATCTATCTATCTGCCTGCCTGCCTGTCTGTCTGTCTATCTATTACTCAAAGAATGAGGTGAGGGTAGGAACACAGATGGACTGGTAAATCAACAGCTTTGCTTTAGTGCTCAGTTACCTCCTCACTACAACAGACCAGTACAATGTTTGCATCACTGCAGATGTGGTTCCAATCCATCTGTCAATCTCCTGTTCCATTCTCCCCTCACTTGTGAATAAGATCACAACAAACTTGAACTCCTTTCTTTGGGGCAAGAGCTTGTCCCCAACCCGGAGATGACAGTCATCCTTTTCCAGCTAGGGACCATGAATTTGGACTTGGAGGTGCTGATTCTCATCAAACTCCCTTCACATTCAGTAGCAAAATGCCCCAGTAAGACTTGTACATTGTTATTTGGTGAAGCCAAAAGGACTACATCGCATGCAAACAGCACAGATGAGATCCTGTGACCTGTGATCCTGTGAATATGACACCCTCCACTCCTTGTCTGTGTCTAGAAATTCCATCCATAAAAATTATGAACAGGATCGTGACAAAGGGCAGCCCTGGCAGATTCCAGCCCTCACTGAGAATGAGTTGGACTGATTACTGGCAATACAAACTAAACTCTCCCAATGATCGTATAGAGACGGGATAGCTTGTAGCAAGAAGCCCAATATCCCTTACTCTCAAAGCACCTGCTCAAATGACGAGGGACATGGTTGAATGCCTTGTCCAATTTCACCTAACACATGTAGACTGGTTGGGTAAACTCCCGTGGACCCTTGAGGATCCTTGAGAGGCTAAAAAGTTGGTCCAGTGTTCCATGACCATGACAACAAGAGCACTCTGAGGTGAGTGCAATATCCACCTCCTCCGTTTTCTTTGAAGATTCGAATACCTACTGACAGACAGCAGTTTTCATTTTTTCAATATAATAACTATGGCAGAACCAAATTATGATAAGCCCATCATCCACGAATATACAACAAAGTAAGCAACTCATAGTTGTAGACCTGTGTACCAGGTTTAGTGATCCTAGCTTTCTTTGTTGTTGAGATATAGTATATAAGCCATTTTGATGCTGACCTTTGACCTTGCAATCCCAAAACCATAGTCACACCTCAGGGTCACAGGGTGAAACTGTGTACCAAGTTTGCTGAACCTAGCTTTACTCGTTGTACAGTAAGAAGGCATAAGGAATGTTAACGCTGACCTTTGACCTTTTCACTCTAAACCCATAGTCAGAGGTCAAGATCCCAAGGTGAACCTGTAAACCAGGTTTGATGACCCTAGCTTCACTCGTTTTATAGTAACTAGTACATACCCGTGCATGCCCGTAGAAACCAAGTACAGTGATCCCTCGCTACTTCGCGCTTCACCTTTCGCGCCCTCAGTGCATCGCGGATTTTTCAACAATATTCATCAAAAATTCAAAATTGAGAAATAATGGGCGGGCGCTAGCAGAAGGCAGGGAGACTACATTAGACCATCACGTGTCAACACGGAGAGCAGCACAACTCTCTGTTCGCTGTTGTCGTGTTGGCTGGGCTCGGAAATCTCGCAAGCTGATTGGCCGAGACGTTTCACCCCGCAAGCTGATTGGCCGAGACGTCTCACCCACCTCCTCTCCCTGCCAAGCACCCATGAAGGGAAGAAAGACCGCATTCATTGCTTTTTATCGCTCGTGTTACTTAGTCTCGCCGCGTGGAACTTTTTGCTGTTCTCTTGTGCCATTTTGTGCGAAATAGTCTTCCCATCGAGCCACTACGCCGCCTCCTGCAGCTTCAGCTCTATCGGAAGCTGCCCTCGCTGATCCTGCGCCTCCAGCACCTCACGATGAGGCGTCACCTGAGGAGCAGTAAAGCTCTCATTAACCTGTGCAGTAAATCATTTTCATCTTGAGTTACGTATCTTGTTATAAGAATAAAAGAGTTCTAAAAACATATTTATGTACACTTTGTTTACATCTACGTATGTATGTACACGTACACACACACACGTATCATATGAGAGAGAGAGAGTGAGAGAATGAACGTACGTATTGTTTATGGATGACATCATTGGGGTGACGCTACTTCGCGGTTTTTCACTTTTCGCGGTCGGTTCTGGAACCCATTAACCGCGATAAGTGAGGGATCACTGTATAAGCAAGTATTTCTGCATGCCCATAGAAAGTTACTGTTACCATGGCAACATTAACCATGGTGATGCCTGCCTTTGATCTTTGACATGGTACCCGTGCATGCCCGTAGAAACCAAGTATAAGCAAGTATTTCTGCTGCATGCCTGCCTTTGATCTTTGACATGGTTACCGTGGTAACAGTAATCATGTTGAAACTGCCTTTGATCTTTTGTCACCACTCATTCAGTGATGCCTGCCTTTGATCTTTGATGATGTCATAGCAAGTCCTATGATCGTGACACACACACAAAGTCCTATGATCGTGACTTTGATGATGTCATAGCGAGTACTACGATCGTGACACACAGACAGACACACAGATTTTCTTGAATTATATATATAGAATGATGATAGTAAATTTAGCATTTACCATTTACCACAGTGCAACTGGAATGTTAAGTTTGATCCTCCTTGTAGGCTTATCACTTGCAGGGAGTATCATAGGAATCTAGTGCTATGTAGCTTTAGTGCCAGTTGAAGGCAGAGACCTTGACAATCTGATCCCTGGCTTCCTAAACTGGCTTTTGGGATGTGGAACATCACCTCTGTGGTTGGGAAGATAGATTGAAAGATACTGGTTAGATATAGTCGGGCTCACCTCAACACACAGCTTGGGTTCTATAACCAGTCTTCTGGAGAGTGACTGAAGCTTGGCCTATTCTGGAGTTGTCCCAGGCGAGAGGTGGCGATCAGGGGTGCTTATTCTTGTATCCCCTGCCTTGCTGCATTTAGGGTTCTCCCTCATGAATGGAAGGGTTGCTTCCTTATATATTTGGGTTGGAAAAAGGGGTCCTGACCATCATTTGTGCCTATGTGCCAAATGATGGTTCAGAGTACCGCTCTGGACAGCACAGTGATATAGTGGTTAGCACTGTTGCCTCAATGCTCACGGTTCCAGGTTAAAATTCCCAGGATGGCAGGGGTGGCCATCTTTCTGTATGGAGTTTGTGTGATGGGACTTTATTGTGAAATGCAATGTGATGACGCCGTCTTCCAGTTGTGTCATCACACCACCCTGTAATACAGGGTGTCCGCCATTCGGGCTTCCTCTTTGCCCAGGACGACTCTGCATACTGTGCGTTCCCTGTAGTGCAACCTACTTTATACTAAAACTGTGTTCCAGTGCAACCTCCTCGTCCGTCTCCTTTAATACCAAGTTTGTGGACATAACATTTGGCGACTGAGGATTAAACCATGGAGGCGTGCATTACACCACTGAGGTCTTACCTGGAGCTTCCCTGTGAACCACCGGTGCCATGGCCTTGCTGGTTAGGGGGCCTTTGAGAGCTACATCACGGCCTTGGACCTCGGGAAGCTAGATAAGGTGAGGACGTGAGCGCTCCTTGTCCACAGCCTAGGTATCGAAGGACAAAGGATTCTGCGAACGTTTGGCGCAACAGACTAGTACGAGAACATAGTGGAACTGCTAGCTAACCACTTTACCACACCGGACAGCATGACAGTATGAAGATTTGCTTTAGCCAGAGAAGCCAAAGGGTCGGTGAGCCAATCCAACAGTTCGTTGCTGACCTCAGACAGTTAGCTGGTGAGTGCCATTTTGGGCTATCGGAGGACAAGATGGTGCGGGATCAACTGGCCGAGCACACGTGTAATGCTGGGCTACATGCTAGGTTGCTAATGGCACCTAATGACTTGACGTTGGCTAGGGCTGTCGAGCTAGCTCTCCAGTTGGAGGCCGCAGATAAGCTAGCTTTGGAGCAGAACTGGCACCAGTCACAGAAGCTGCCGGAGATGACTACATTGGCGAATGTTGGGAACTCAGAGGAAGACAGCATGGACGAGGACTATGAGGCTAACGCGGTGAGCCGAAGGTCTGCCCTGAGACATCACGTTTGCGGGGGTTATGGGTCCCCAATGCACCAGTTTAAAGCACAAGTGTGCCTGGCAAGAGGGAAGCAATGCAGTAAGTGTGAGTGCTTGAATCATTTTGCCCGAGTGTGCCAATTTCCAGCACCGTGGAGCCCACCGAAGAAGCCAACCCACCTGCCTGCAATGACCATCCACTCGGTGAGTCCCAGCACCAATGGGTATTCTTATTGCATGGTGGAATTGGATAGTGTTGCTTTGCCATTACTGCTCGACACAGCGGTGGTGCGGTCGATGCTGAATTGGGCCACGGTGAAAAAGTTTTTTCCATACCACAGGATCAGGAGTAACCCAGCGCCATTGTACGGCTACGGTGGTAACAGACTGTGCAATATCAGGACTGTGGAGCTGACGGTTCGCTACAAAACTGAAGTGGTGCGCAACTTCACGTTCCAGGTGGCGGCGCATGGCGATAACACCATGGGGTGTGACCTGTTCTTCAGACTGGGTTTCGCCATCAGACACAGCGCTGAGACTAAATGGTCTGGGTGTGGTTGTTGGAGCTCATTGATTCTAGTGGATGACGACGTCATGGTTTGGGACAAGGCGCTTTTGGACAGTACCGGCACCAAGGTGCCCACTTCCAGCTCAGTGGAGGAACGGGATGGCTTCAGTGCCCGTGCTCAGCCGGAGATAGTAGGGGTGGCCGAGTTGCCGGGTGGAGCGCCTGTTCTGACGAGCGACACCAGGGGGGCACCAGACACCGTCAACGCCCGTGTTGGGTTTCGGCAGAAGATGGGTGAGGGGTCTGCTGCAACGACGGTGACTGCTGCATTGTCACAGAGTAATAACGGGGCCAGATGACATGAGAGCATGGAGCTACCATGTACACAGCAGCCCATCAGGCCGAGTAAGGTACCGCTCCAGGTCATGGATTGGGTTCGGGTTCAGGCTGATGAGAGACCAGGGTGACAACCGGCCGGACCACAGCTGGCGAAACATTGGGCGCCGCTGAGGATTAGAGGACTAGAAAAGTGCTCTAATCCTCCTTATCCCATATCCCTGATCATAACCTTTTGGAGTGTCTGACTGGTGGGTTGAAAAGTGCTCCTCTTGGAGACTCCATTGTCCTACTGGGGGATGTCAACGTGCATGTGGGTAATGACAAAGAAACTTGAAGGTGTGTAAATAGGAGGAACCATTTGCCAGATCTTAACTAGAGTACTCTTCCATAATTGGACTTCTGTGATAACCACAGTTTGTCCATAATGAACACCACACTCAAGTATAAGGGTGTCTTTATGTGCACTTGGCAACAGGACATCCTAGGTTGCAGGTAAGTGATCATTTTTTTGCCATCCTGTCATCAGACCTAGGACCAAACAGGATTTTTTTGTAATAAACCCTGGAGAAAACCTTTTGTTGGCTTGACATTAATTGTTTTGATTGATAAGTGAGCAGAATTTACTATACCAAAACTAATTCAATAAAAGTTAAAATATCAGCCTGCTCGTTATATTAGTGTCACATTTAAAATGCTGATTATTGGTTATCATGGCAAACACATTTACATCTCAAGTATCAAGCAATCAGCGCTTTCCCCGCTGAAATAAACATTCAAAACAATGAAAAATATTAAAGGACTATTAAGAGCTTTTATAGATGTTTGGTGGATAGTATGTAAATCAGGATCTCAGGCTAGCTGAATCCTCTGACACAACTTTAGCAGACTTTGACCCTGTTATTGCACCACTGACATTGGCAGAAAAAAGAACATGTTTCTGAACAGCAGCTGATCTGTATTCTGTAGTCTTGGGTTCGTGGGATCAATTGGCTTGCTGGTTTTATTTATTAAATCAAAAGAAGAGGCTAAATGTCAAACAGCTGTGTCTTCCAAAAAATAGTTAAATAACTTTAGTTCGGTTATGTAGCACCGAGACACCTTTTCCCCTGATATGTTATTACCATATTGATTCTGGCTGTGGCACCTGCTCTCTGACATCAGTCAAATTACTTCTCACCTCAATCACATGATACAGTGCAGGCTGTCTGTCTTTTAGTCTCAATGGGCGGAAAACAATGAGTTTTCTATCTGTAATGCTATTACTAGCCGTAATAGGGTTAGAGCTGCGTGGGTTTACCTTGGTAAGGCAACATGGAACTTTATTAAGTTTGAGACCTTTTGTTTTTCACTTTTTTGCTATTACTGATACAAAAGAGCTTCAAGCCCAAGAGAGAAGGTATCAGCTTAAGAAAAGAAAAAAAGTTCAAGATGTCCCTTCTTCCCATCTCTTCTCAAGTGAAAAAAATGCTATCTTCCAGGACAATGGAACCCTTCTTATTTATTTATTTTTTATTTATTTTACATGTTGACGGGAGCGGTTTTGGTGTGGCACTGTGCGGCTGATTACAGAGGGAGTCTTAATCAGGTGGTGCAGTCTGTCGGGGGGGCCCCAGGGGCCAAGAGTGTGCTACATCCTGTCAGACTGCACAGAGAAACAATCAATCATCAGAATGGCTCCAAGACAGAGGAGAAAGGGAGGGTGGAAAGATAGAAGCGATGGAGGAAGAGTAAGAAAAAAAAACGGTGGGGAAAGAGAAGCAGAAAAGAACAAGAGTAGAGGGGGGAATGAGAGCCGACAAGAGATGGGAAAATATTGCGTCTTACTGTGATAAACTTAGAATTATAAAGAAAACCCAGTAAGTGTAGTTGGATTTAGAGCCATCCTACAATGTACAAGGGCAACACTGAAGCTAAGGCCACGCCAAAGCTCATGACTTATGATGTCTTACATTTTCATTGCTCCCCCGGCCTCTTTAACCCTCACCTACTTCTTTTTTTCTCTCCACTGTCCTGGCAAAGTGCTGTCCTGTCACATCGCAAAAGTGATCATATTTTGGCTACATGGTTTCCATCAACCTCACAGATAAGTGCCAAAGCAATGGGGGAAATGAGGAAGTGAGAGAGGGGAAGAGAGGGATTGAGGTGAGCCTAGGTTTGACACCCTCTGGGCTCTGTCTGAAGGCTGTGCAATGATGCAGCTCTTTAAAGAACATCTTAAATAAAAGGCCAGAACAATCCTCAGTGACAGGTGGGATTCTTTATCGAGCAGAGTAAGGGAGGGAGAGGGGGAGAGAGAGAGAGAGGACAGACACACAAGCACATGCACCTATTTTTGGCCTTGCACATTAAAACAGAGGGGAGCTAGGGGTGCACATATATTATCTACAGAAGGTCCCACAAAGAGGATTTCCTGTTCTGTACACGAGAAGTTAAGGAGTCAAAAATGGACAAACTACAGATCCTATGAAGCTGATTTACAGAATTCAAAGATGCACATTTCTGGCACACAATAAAGGATGTTAAATGCTCAAAGGAAGGGATTGGATCCCCACAAAATGTTTTAATTGAAAAAAAAAAAGTGCAAAAATTGTTAAATCTAGCTGTGAGTCTGCTTCTTCCAATAGGGCCAAAAATGTGGAAAGAAATGTTTGGCTCACCTCCTGCCCCATCCCCCAGGAGCAGATATTCCCACCATCTGAAAAAAAGAAAGAGCGGTGGAGAGCTGAAAGCGGTGGGATGGGGAACACACTAAACCAAACAGTCCACAGCAATTCCAGAAAGGCAACAAATAGAAACTTGGGGTTAAAATAGAAAGGAAAAGGGAAAAAAAATCCAAGCAAAAATGAAGGGAGAAAAGGGAAATGTGCAGCTGACAAAAGTGGCTCAAGCATCATACATCAAGCACTTGTTACCTCTCCCGGTGCTTGTGATTGCACATGACTGCAAACAAGTCAGTGATAAAAATCTGAAGAAAGATGAGACCGATCGGGCTGGCTTTAAAGATCATCAATCACAGCCCTGTAAGCTCAGATATTATTAGTTCAAGTAAAGCTGCACTCTTCCATTTTATGGACATCATAAAAGACTTTGGGGGTGGAGGGGTGTAGAGGTGGAGTGTAGGAGATCCCCCAGTGTTTTAACTAGGACTGGGATGGATGTGTTTGGAAAAGCAGACTGGAAGGATGGACAGCTCTAATGTAGTAACACTAACTGAATCACTCACACTGGGCAAGGCTCTCGAGGGGGGACAGAATGTGAGATGGGAGTGTAAGGCCCACTTACAATATATTAAGGTAAGTGTGTAATAAAAAATGGGAATGCATGTTTGTCTGGCATTATAAGTGTGTAAATTTCGAAGTTTGGAAGTCTACAGTTTTTTTTTTACGTGTGCATTTGCAGTATAAGTGGAAAAGAAATGTCAAAAATACAAACACATTTTGGTGCTTACAGCAGGGCATGTCCCATTGTATAGCAAGGCCCAATCTGAAGGTTTACAATCCATTAACAAATGAGATTTAAATCAGAATCAAGACAAGGGTGACAGGTGCACGCCATGTGCCACGTTCTTCTGACAAATATTACAGTTTTATTAATCTCCTAACAGCCCTGTTACGATAAAGACTATCATAATTTCTGTGATGACTCAGGAGAGACTGTACAATTCTAGGCTCTGGTAACTAAAGACAAGACACACATTTAAGGCACATTAGAAGAAATGCAGAGTTCCTTAAAGGCCCAGTAGGAAATCCAATAACAAAGGAAGATAACTCTAGTCTGCTACAACTACAGCCCTGCAAAAGATGGTTCAGACTGGACAATGTGTGTAGTCGTACGTGGGCTGTTCAGGGAATTCTGATTTGTCCAATATGATGGTTCAACAAGAAACTGTCTCTGATATCTTGAAAACAAAGCCGTCAACATCTGAGGTGAGGAATAAGCACTTTAGTTGCTGAATCTGTTTTTGTTAGGTATCAGTAACTGCTCGTTTAAACCTGTTGAAATGATCACCCATGCTGCTACCACTATAGAAAGAATAGAAAATGGAGAAACCATGAATTCACAGTCACAGTATGTGCAAGTGTGTACAATCCTACAAATGTCTTGGGACGATTATTGATAGTAATTTAAACTTTGAAGAGAACTGTAAAAGGGTGCGCAAAAAGGGTCAGCAACATTTGCATTGCCTGAGGAAACTTGCACGCTTCCAAACTGACCGAACCATAATGACAATGTTTTATCAGGCTTTTATTGAATCTGTTTTATCCTTTTCTTTAGTGTCATGGTTTGGTCAGATAAAACTGAAACAGAGGAAATCCTTGGATCAGGTAGGTAGATGGTCCAGTCGTTTGCTTGGTGAGTCGCAGCTGAGCCTGACATCCCTGTACACCAGACAAGTACAGAGGATGGCTACCTCCATTTTAAATGATGATTCCCACCCTTTGCGCTGCATCTTTCAGCTTCTTCCCTCCAGATGGAGGTTTGCTGTCCCAAAAAGTAAAACCCAGCGCTACAAAAACAGCTTTGTTCCTGCTGCTGTCAAAGAGTTGAACAAGTTGTAACAATCGTCAGCCTCCGTCGGTCTATGATGACCATGGAAGAGAATCCTAAACGTCTACTCTGCTGGAACAGCACCGCCTGTGGCTGAACAGGTCGATGCGCGAATGACAGTCCCTGTCACACAGGTCACACTTGTGGGTGGTCTCCGTGCTGCTGGGTCTGTGGCGGTTCTTCCTGCAGGTCCTTTTTTCATCTGCTGCAGCAGTCAGTCTCTCTTCACCCGCCTTGAGCTGTCTGGTCAGGGTGCCTCTCCATTTGGAGCGGTCCGTTGCAAGGTCCTCCCAGCGCTCTGTGTTGATATCCAGGGCCTTCATGTCTCTCTTGCAGACGTCTCTAAAGCGCAGCTGTGGGCGGCCAACGTCTCTCCTGCCAGTTGCCAGTTCTCCATAGAGGACGTCTTTGGGGATTCTGCCATCCTCCATACGGTGAACGTGGCCTAGCCAGCGGAGCCTGCGCTGCCTGAGTAGAGTGAACATGGAGGGAAGGCCGGCGCGGGACAGAACTTCTGTGTTGGGCACTTTGTCCTGCCAGGATATGTCCAGGATGTGGCGAATGCAGCGCAAGTGGAAGGAGTTCAGTCTCTTTTCCTGCCAGGCGTATGTTGTCCACGTCTCACTCCCATAGAGCAGTGTGCTGATGACGCAGACGTTGTACACTGCCATCTTCGTCTTGACAGAGAGTTTGGGATTCCCCCACACTCGTGTGGTGAGGCGAGCGAGTGTGAAGGTTGATTTTCCAATCCTCTTGTTGATCTCTGTATCAAGGGAGAGGTTGTTGCTGATCGTGGACCCCAGGTACGTGAACTGATTCACGACCTCCAGCTTGTAGTCATCAATGGTGATGGTTGGTGGTGCTTCCGTGCCTTGCGCCAAGACGTTAGTCTTCTTCAGGCTGATGGTAAGCCCGAAGTCCTTGCATGCCTGGGAGAAGCGGTCCATAAGGGTCTGAAGCTCCTGCTGTGTGTGGGTTGCGACTGCAGCGTCGTCTGCGAACAGCATGTCTCTGATTAGAGCCTCGCGTACTTTGGTTCTGGCTTTCAGGCGGGCGAGGTTGAAAAGCCTGCCGTCAGATCTTGTGTGCAGGTAGATTCCCTCTGTTGCTGTGCTGAAGGCATGCCTCAGGAGCATAGCAAAGAAAATCCCAAAGAGGGTTGGCGCAAGTACACAGCCCTGTTTTACTCCGCTGCGTATGATGAATGGCTCTGAGACGTTGCCATCGTGCTGCACTATTCAATTCAATTCAATTCAATTCAACTTTATTTATATAGCGCCATTTCACAACAACAGTCATCTCATAGCACTATCAACTGTAGGGAGGACCCCCACAGTTGCAGAAAGACCCCAGCAATCAGGCGATCCCCTGTGAGCAAGCACTTGGCGACGGTGGAGAGGAAAAACTCCCTTTTAACAGGAAGAAACCTCCAGCAGAACCAGGCTCAGGGAGGGGCAGTCATCTGCTGCGACTGGCTGGGGGGTGAGGGGACAGAGAAGAAGAAAAGAACAGACATGTAGAGAGCAAACAGCACGATGGGGACTCAATCTATGGGAGAGAACAAACAAATGTTAATGACCAGCAAAAAAAAAATATTTCATAGAGAGTGAGGAAAGGAGTGAGGCCCAGTGCATTACTGGAGGTCCCCCGGCTGACTAAACCTATTAGCAGCATAACTAAGGGAGGGTTCAGAAACACATGATCCCTCCCTAATTGTAGGCTATATCAAAAAGGTAGGTTTTAGCCCTATTCTTAAAAACAGAGATCGAGTCTGACTCCCGAATCCAGATTGGCAGCTGATTCCACAGGAGAGGAGCTTGATAACTGAAGGCTCTGCCTCCCATTGTACTTTTGGAGATTCTAGGTATTACAAGTAAACCTGCATTTTGGGAGCGTAGTGCTCTGTTAGGATAATACGGTAGTATCAGATCTTTTAAATAAAAAGGAGCCTGATTGTTTAGAGCTTTGTAAGTAAGAAGAAGGATTTTAAACTTAATTCTAAACTCTATGGGAAGCCAATGAAGGGAGGCCAGAACCGGAGAGATATGATCTCTCTTTCTAGTACCTGTTAAAACTCTTGCTGCAGCATTTTGGATCAGCTGAAGACTTTTTAAAGATGTTTTAGGACAGCCTGATAATAAAGAATTACAATAATCTAATCTCGAGCTAACAAAAGCGTGGATCAGCTTCTCAGCATCACTCTGAGACAAGATGCTCCTAATCTTGGCAATATTACGCAAATGATAGAAGGCAGTCTTAGAAACAAATTTAATATGTGAATTGAAGGACAAATCCTGATCAAAAATAACTCCAAGGTTCCTCACAGAGCTATTAAGAGAAAGAGTAACTGCATCCAAACTGAAAGTTTGATTTGGAAAGGAATTTCTAAGGTTTTTTGGACCAACAAGAATGACTTCAGTCTTATCTGAATTTAATAGCAGGAAATTACAAGTCATCCAAACTTTGATTTCCTTAAGACAGGCTTCTAACTTGGCTAATTGATTAGTATCATCTGGCTTCATTGACAGGTATAATTGTGTGTCATCTGCATAACAGTGAAAATGTATACAGTGCTTTCTAATAATGTTGCCTAACGGAAGCATATATAAACTAAAAAGAGTAGGGCCAAGCACAGATCCCTGTGGAACTCCATGACTAAGCTTTGAGCTGAGAGAAAACTCATCATTTACATGAACAAACTGGAACCTATCAGATAAATAAGATCTAAACCACTGCAACGAAGTTCCATTAAGTCCAACATAGTGTTCTAATCTATCAAGTAGAATATTATGATCAATAGTATCAAAAGCTGCACTAAGATCTAAAAGGACAAGTACAGAAACTAGTCCATTATCAGATGCAATGAGGAGGTCATTAGTGACCTTCGCTAAGGCTGTTTCAGTGCTATGATGGATTCTAAACCCAGATTGAAACTCCTCAAATAAACCATTTCCCTGCAGGTGGTCAAATAATTGCGTAGCAACAACTCTTTCTAAGATTTTTGAAATGAAAGGGAGATTAGAGATTGGTCTATAGTTAGCTAAAGCTCCTGGATCTAGTGTTGGCTTTTTGAGTAAGGGTTTAATTACAGCCGTTTTAAAAGCCTGCGGTACATGGCCTAAAGTTAATGAAGAATTGATTATATGAAGAATAAAGCTACCAATAAGTGGGAAGACTTCTTTAAATAACCTGGTAGGAATAGGGTCTAAAAGACAAGTTGAAGGTTTGGATGAGGAAACTATTTTGTCTAACTCACAAAGGTCGATTGGAGTAAACTCATCAAGACAGACATCAATAGAAGGAGTTGTAGTAGTTACAGTATTTAAGTTAACTGTGGGAAGAATCTGATTGATTTTATCTCTGATGGATGAAATTTTATTATTGAAAAAGTTCATAAAGTCCTGACTAGTAAGCTCTAAGGGGATGCTAGGATTGACAGAGTCCTGACTCTTTGTCAACCTGGCTACAGTACTGAAAAGAAACCTGGGATTATTCTTGTTCTCTTCTATTAATGCAGAGTAATAACTCGTTCTAGCTTTTCTAAGAGATTTTTTATAAATTAAAAGATGATTTCTCCAAGCTAAATAGATTTCATCTAAATTAGTAGAGCGCCATTTTCTTTCTAATTGACGAGTCTTCTGTTTTAAGCTACGAGTTTCTGTGTTGAACCAAGGAGTTAAAAATCTCTGATTAGACTTTTTCTTTTTTAGGGGGGCCACCAAGTCTAGTCTCCCCTGCATGTTGGTGTGAAACGATTCGATGAGGCTTTGCAACTTTGGTGGGCATCCTATCTTTTGCAGGATCTTGAAAAGGCCCTCTCTGATGACCAGATCGACCGCTTTGGTGAGGTCGATGAAGGCGACGTACAGAGGCATGTTCTGTTCTCTGCATTTCTCCTGGAGTTGGCGGATGGAGAATATCATGTCTACCGTCGATCGCTCAGCGCGGAAGCCACACTGAGACTCGGGGTAGACACGTTCGGCAAGCTTCTGTAGACGAAGGAGAACAACTCGTGCGTAGACTTTGCCAACAACGCTGAGGAGGGAAATGCCCCTGTAGTTGTTGCAGTCGCTTCTCTCCCCTTTGTTTTTGTAGAGGGTGATGATCTTGGCGTCCCTCATGTCCTGTGGTACGGCACCTTCCTTCCAGCACTGGCAGAGGACGTCATGCAATGGCAGCAGTAGGGCGGTCTTGCAGTGCTTGATCAGGTCAGGGGGTATGCCGTCGTTGCCGGGTGCCTTGCCAGCGGCCAAGCTATCAATGGCCTTACTGAGTTCGTCGATGGTTGGCTCGGCGTCAAGTTCGTCCATGGATGGCAGGCAGTCGATGGCATCAAGGGCTGACGGTGTCACGGTGTTCTGTCTAGAGTAGAGGTCGGAGTAGTGTTCCACCCATCTCTCCATCTGCTTGTTCTTCTCTGTGATCATCTCCCCAGTGGAAGATTTGAGGGGGGCCGTCTTGCTCTGAGCCGGACCAAGTGCTTTCTTGATGCCATCATACATACCACGGATGTTCCCTGTTATGGCAGCGGTTTGAATGTCTTGGCTGAGCTGAGTCCAGTACTCGTTGGCACAGCGCCAAGCAGTCTGCTGAACTTTGCTTCTCGCAGCCCTGAGAATCTGGAGATTCTTCTCGTTTGGGTACTTCTTGTACTCAGCAAGTGCTGAGCGCTTGGCTTCAATGACGGGGGTCATCTCGGTCAACTTGGCATCAAACCAGTCCTGTGACTTCGAGGTCTTCCTCCCAAAGGTAGCCAAGGCTGTGCGGTAGATGGTGTTTCGCAGCTCTTCCCACTTCTGCTTTGCAGATTCTCCTCCTTGTGGTACACCAAGTTCCTTCTCAAAGGTGGAGGCAAACTGCTCAACAAGTTCTGGTTGGGCCATCTTGCTGGTGTCAATCCGTGCCTTTCCAGGTTGTCTAGCACGATGGAATTTCTTCAGCTGCAGCTTGACCTTGCAACACACCAATGAATGGTCTGTGTCGCAATCTGCACTCTGGAACGAACGGGTGATTAGCACGTTCTTCAGTGAGGTGCGCCTGGTCAGGATCAAGTCTAGCTGGTGCCAGTGCTTTGAGCGCGGATGTTGCCAGGAAACCTTGTGTTGGGGATTGGTCTTGAAGAACGAGTTTGTGATGCACAGATCGTGATATGGGCAGAACTCGAGCAGCCGCTGTCCGTTGTCGTTCATTCTGCCCACGCCAAAAGGTCCAAGACAGGAGGGCCAGGAGTCGTGGTCAGCACCCACTCTGGCATTGAAGTCTCCAAGGAGAATGAGTTGTTCAGAGTTGGGGACGATCCTGACAGTTGTTGCGAGATTCTCGTAGAACTCGTCTTTTGCCTCTGGTGTGGCTGTCTGTGTTGGGGCATACACACTGACGAGGGTGACTGGGCCTTCAGTGGTGTTCAGGCAGAGGGTGAGGAGTCGTGCAGAGCCAGTGCTGCCCGGTTCCACTATCTTCAGCAAAGTGTTCTTCACTGCGAAGCCCACTCCGTGTTCCCTGTGTTCGTCACTGCCCTTTCCCTGCCAGTAGAACGTGTAGTCCTTCTCTCTCAGTGTGCCTGCATCAGCTAACCGTGTTTCCTGGAGAGTGGCGATATCCACTCCCAGTCTCTTCAGCTCATTATTGATGATGGCAGTCTTCCTGGTGTTGTTGATGTCCTTGAGGTTAGCAGCGAGTCCTGTCATCATAGTGCGGACGTTCCAAGTTCCCAGTTTTAGAGTTGGTCTCTTTTGTTTTATTGTCTTGCCTGGTGCGAAGGTTCTCAGCCTGCTGTTTGTATTTCTCCTTATCCCCATGCACCCAATGAGGAAAGCAAGCTGTGGCGGGACAACACCTTATTGGCTGGGGGCTGCCCAGCTTGAGGCGGGCGGTAGCTGTCCAGTGAGATCTGATGATCCCTCCCACCGTCGGGAACAACCCCTGGCGCCACGCTCTACGCCAATTGAGCAGTGGCTTATAACCGGTAACTGTCATTCCCCGTGTTTTGTCTACGCCAAAGGCGAAGCTGGAGTGTCCTCTCCAGTGATCCGGTGTTCTACCTTCCAGCGTTGGGCGTTGGTAGGATTCAAGCCTGGGCAGGAAGATATGGAGGACAAGATGTTGCCCATGCAGCATGTCCCCCCTCTCCACGTCACTGATGAATCCAAAGGAACAGCAGGGCTGCTACAGTTTGGCACCAGCGCCGTTGCAGGAGCTGCCAGAACGATGTTGAGCACAACATAGAACTGCCTTAGGGGCTCCGACTCCGGATTTTTCCTCAGGGTTGACTCCCGAAGCCTTTCCCGTGACCGGGTATGCCGCAAGGCAGCAGAGGTTTGAAATCAGGGTTTACCTTCCCCTAGATGGGCTACCTTCCCAGGTTGACGAGCCACCATCTACCCGAAGCATCTGGTTTTAAGGCGCCAGAGATCCGCCCTCGCCCCTTCTCCTATTAGTAAAAGCAGTTCCGCCGGGCTTAGAGACTAAACCACACGGGCAGGCTAGGAGTTGGACTTAGTTGTCAGAGGCTTTTCGAGACGCACGCCATAAGGAGCATTTTATGAGCACTGGGAGCTTAACCCCAGTGCCGCTCCTGGCTATGACAACCTTGGAACCAAATACTTATTTGGTTAATAAGTAATAAGTTAATATTTAAATTTAACTTATTTGTAATAGTTGTAACAATATATTGCACATAATTTAGGTACCTATTTATTAACTCCATTTTATATTTACTTATTTTTGTAGGATGTTATTTGGGTTCTAAATATTTTATTGGGTTTTAGACCTTTGAGTTTTTAACCTCTTTGACTAGTTTTTAACTTTTTAATATGACTCTTCTCTCTTACCTCTGGTTTTTCTCTCATCTCTTTGCCTTTATACCCTGATTGATGGAGCCTTGAGTATTTTTATCATGTTTATAGTCAGCTTCATGTGTGCCTGTGTTTGTGTCTATGTTGAATGTAATTGTGACTTGTAAATATGGATGTCACCAGACTGCAAAACAAATCTACCTACGGGTACAAATAAAGTAACCTGAACCTGAACCTGAACCTGAACCTGAAGTGGGCAGGTAAACATGTAGACCTTCCAATCATTTCATCCAGCCCAAATTAAATTATTTGCTGATGTTTTTACACACTTGCGAATGTCCACTATTTACCCCCCACCTGTTTCCAATCACTGATTTCTGTCAAGAAGTGAGGAGAAGTTCAAAAATTTTACAAAAACACATAAAGAACAGATTACGTACTCAGAATATAAGTTCAGTTCAGTTCAGTTCAATTCAATTTTATTTATATAGTGCCGGTTCCCAACAACAGTCTTATCATAGCACTTTTAA
Organism: Pholidichthys leucotaenia; assembly: GCA_020510985.1. Taxonomy (NCBI): domain Eukaryota; kingdom Metazoa; phylum Chordata; class Actinopteri; order Cichliformes; family Pholidichthyidae; genus Pholidichthys; species Pholidichthys leucotaenia. The sequence goes on along the minus strand of CM035838.1, from coordinate 111,621,457 downwards.
ATTGACCCCAACAATCAAGTGATCCCCTCACTTGGCGACGGTGGAGAGGAAAAACTGGTTTTGCAGGAAGAAACCTCCAGCAGAACCAGGGTCAAGGATGGGCAGTCATCTGCTGCGACTGGCTGGGGGGGGGGGGGGGGGATAGAGAAGAAGAAAAGAACAAACATGTAGAGAGCATTTATACTCAAGTGTCTAGTATAATTGTCTATACATGACAGTTTCTTTGTAACAGTCAATTACTTATGCTCTGTGCCTATTGCTGGCTATGTATTTTAATGTCGTTTTAGTGGGAGCAACTGCTGGCTAATGTAATAATACAC